>CM055208.1:12542206-14042206 GCA_029224185.1 Karalla daura
CAGATGCAGACCCAACTGTTTGAGCGTGACGGGGTTGCGCAGCACACCGTTTTAACCGCACGACTCATATTTACGTTTCCTGACTATCTTCCCTCGTGGTACAAATTGCTGGTTTGTCTCCCAGTCTTGGCACCTCCTGTGCTCTCTGTGTGTGAATGTGTATGTGAGTGTGTGCGTGTGTGTGTGTGCCCCGAGATGGACCGATGTCTTTCGTGCTACACACGCTCTCCTGCCACGCGGAACTACACCCGACTTCCGTTCCACAGCGACAACAAAGCACCCGTATGATCTGATTTGACGAGACGGTAAAAGCCAATCAGCCTAATATTACTATCCCAAATGAGGACAGAGACGCAATCGGGATGCGTTATTGCCACAAACCGGGGGCCCCCGTCCGTCACACGAAACCGCCGTCGCCGTCGGCAACCGGGTCAAGACGGACGCCACGGCGAAACAAGTAAATGAAAGCGTCCACGTGATGACGACTGATCTCCGGGATGCGGGTCGTGCCCGTCCGCTCCGCTGCAACCAAGGCAACAACAACAACAACATCATCATCAACGCGCATCGATCGTCTCAGCTCCAGAAGTCACAGCACCCACCATTTCCTGATCCGGCACCCAGATTCCAATTAAGGGGCCCGAGCTCTTTTTGATATGATTACCGCGCCGGGCTGACACATAGGCGGCCCGATTGCCCAACGCGCGGCCCAAAGTTGGAGCGGGGCAGCTTTTAAGCAGCTTAGGAGGAACCCAATTAAGAAGATAGGGAGAGAGCCTGTGCCAGAATTAAGACGGGGTGATTAGCGTGCAGGCCACGGGGCAGATGGAGGCCGCAAAGAAAAAAAAAAAAAATCATCCGCGTCAGCAGCTCGACACCAGCCGAGCAGGGCTGCAGGGGACCCGGCGCTACGCTGGGCAACGTCGGCATACGCGCAATGTATTAGTACTACAAATACAATCTTGTTTTGAGAGAGTGCTCTGGTCTCATAGCATTGTTGGCTCTTCGATCCCCTGGCTGCTGCAGTCTGCGTGTTGAAATATCCTTGCGCAAGACACTGAGCTCCCAAACGCTCTTGATGCGGTGCCACTGTGTGTGTGTGTGTGTGTGTGTGCGTGTGTGCGCGCGTGTGCGCGTGCGTGCGCGTGTGCCCCTGGCACCTTGCCACCAGAGCCAGAATGTGTGCGCGTACGTATAGCATAGCCACGTGACGCATCCCGGGATGGTTATCGCTCCGTGAAACTGCGCCTCGCGCCCCCATGACAGACCAGAGATTATTTACGATCTGCTGCCTCCATCGGATGCTTGGGCCCGGCTACAAGTCACCGCATTCATTTATGAAGCGCCAGCTGTCGTCCTTTCACGTACATGCTTTCATTTCAAGTCGAGCCAATCTATCCCTTTTTTTTTAAACTTTCATTTGATTTCGCACGGAATCAATCCTTCGGTGCTTCATCGATGGCTCGATCACTCCGCTGAAATAATCAACAGGTGTTTTAATAATGAAACGGCAGGTGCGCCTGGGAGCGCGCGTCCTGGACTCAGAGGTAGTTCATGAGGCGCTCTCAGGATGGGAAACTTCAGATAACGCGCCGAGAGAGAAACGATCGCGCTGCACAGGTCGAGAAGTCTTTGTTGCTACGGCGAGGTGATGTTAGCCTTCAAAAGTAGCACCCTCGTCCGGGAGTCAACGGCGGTAAGAGGGAAATAAATCTCAAGAGACCCTTCTTTCTTTTCTATTTCTGTACTACGGGAACTCCTTTTCTCTCAGTCCGTTTTAATTATTAGTCGATTTAAGCCTTTTTATGATTTGAAATGAAGGATTTCAAGAGACGGGGTCGAAATGTTTCGCTCTCAACTTGTTAAACGTGAATATTTTGTGGTTTCTCTGTTCCTCCGTGACAGGAATGTCATTGAGCAAAAGGAAAAAAGGCATTTTAAAGACCTTTTCTCGACCTTTGTGAAACGGCCAAATAACCTTTTCCACCACTCTGGCATCGCCTCATAAACCGAACCAAACCATCAATCGACCAATCCAGGAAGTACTCGTCCCAACTACCAAGTTTGGTTTGTTGAAGCCTTAGAGTGCACCGCCACAGACAATACGCCGAACGAATCCTATCCTGACATCAATAGAGGGGTATACATATGGAGGACTGCGCTTCAGCGTCTGATGGTGTCCATACTGAGCAGGCAGGTGACAGCCTCAACAGGCAAAAAAACAAAAAAAAACAGAGGATAAATGATGGGAATGGGACAGAGTCCAGCGGTCTGCCATCACTCTCAAGGGTCTTGACATAATGAATAATGAAAACAGTTATTAGCCGGGCAATAGACTTCTCCCGGCTCCCCTCGGGAGCTGGTTACGGCCTGACTGACACACGGTCAACAGGTTTTATACGCCACACCGTAAAGCGTATTATCTGTTCCCGTGAACGAGCCCACGTGATTGATCCACCGACAACGACACCTCCGGCGGCATTCCAGCACACTAACTCGCGCCTTTATTGACCAATTGTTCCAGATCGAACTGAAAATACCCCGTTTAATGCGATCGCATCAATCGCGCGTGTTGAGGTGGCCTGAACCCAAACTGGTGATTCATCAAGAGGAAGGGAGATTAGGCTATTAGGCTATACTTCTATTTTCTTACCATTAATCAAACAGGGGAGTGTTCACTCACAAACAGCATCAGCACTTCTTGCTACAGCTAAGCACATCTATCAAATGTGTCCTCACGCCTCATGGGTTTGAGGCACATGATGAGGTTTACTTTTGCACTGGCTCAGTGTCTTATCAATTATCTTCCCGACCCTTTCAGATATAGTTAGTATAGTGTAGTCATGAAAACGACTGCAAAAGCATGCTGGACCAAAGACCTGGCTGCCAAAAGTCATGTTTCTTCACAAGCTACAACTATCATCTTCCTACTTTGTACCCAACAGTGTCACAGCGGCATAGGGTGGACAGGTTGCCAGTCCATCTAAGGGCACACACACACATGCACACACACCATTCACTCACACCAATAGTCTCCTATCAACCTATGCATGTCGGTTAGCATGTTGGTTAGGCCTTTCTGCAGGGACAAGATCCATGCAGAAAGGCCCCCAGTCAAACTGGTATCCTTCTTTTAGTGCATTAAAAACCATCAATGTCGCTTCCACAGCATCTAACAGCGATTTGTGAGTTCATTTTGTAAACATTGATCCGGCCGGCCGACTTGAAGCGCCTCCACTGAGGTCATTACATTTGCCTGAGGCTTGACTGCATGACTCCATATGACTTGCCAGACTTAAAAGCCCGGTGTTGTGAACACCATTTTACGATTAGGAATAGACGTAAAATGGTGAATTACCAAACCTGGAAAACCTGGGGTGCATGGATTGTCTGGTGCTGAAAGCCTAGACAGATGACGACGTGAGCATAAAGTCAGCCTGTGTCCTTTGTACAGACATCCAGCAGTGCTCAGAGCTGCTAAGTGACAAACATGATGCATGAACAACATCTGAAATTTAACACCATCAGCACATGAGTCATAGGCAACAACTCCCCGCAAACGCTGGCGTCCATCAAGCGATATAGGCAGCATAGTTCAAACTGTGCTGCACCTGACTGTCTCACAAAACTCGGGGGAGGAAAAAAAAACCCCGACACAACTCTTCCTACGACAGCTCTGCCTTACAGGCATCAGTGCACACTACTCTACCAGGCGGCCCGACGTGATGATATGTGCAAAAGGAGAAATTTATGAGCAAGTATCATCATGCTCGAGAGGCACAAAGGTATTAAAGCGTGTATCTTAGGTCTGCTTCGGTCTGATTATGACGTTGTGTGCCGTGCCGCTGGGCTGGATTTGCTTACAAAACAGCTAGCCACCTGCTTAGTGCTGCCACACAATGCACTTTATATTTAACCGTGCATATTTGCCTGTGTGCGTATGAACGCCAAAGCTCCTTTCCAGGAGGTTTCCAGCGGACCTCGCAACCTGGGTTCACTCGAAGAGCATTAAGGTTCTCAACAATGAACACACCAGCGCACGCTCTGCGGACCGCATACTCTGTGTCAGCGCAGCCGGCACTGGAGTACATCTGGGCAGAGCGTGATGTCAGGGGGGTATTCGCTTACATGCACAAACAAGACTGGAGTGCCCCCCTTCCAACACACACACACAAGTGGGCAAAAAAAAAAACATGATCTAGGTTGGGTTTCTGGGACTGAACGTCTCATATAAAGCACATATTTAGATTAAAATGGAGCCCAGGCTTAGTATGAATTGCAGGTGGGAGACGATTCATTCTGACCAGGTTGTCCAGAACGTGCTGCAGTCTGCTGACCAGAGCCTGCCCCTAAATCTGTGATCGCTGCATAGTTTAGCTTGGGAAATGAGACAGCTTCAATTTCCCTGCATTCAGCAAAGGCCATAAAGCGAATAGCAATCTTTGACCCAGCTCTCCTTCATCCCGACAACAATCGGGAGCTGTTAAATCCTCATAACTCCTCTTTATTGTGGCACGACAACACTAGATTCACACAGCGGCGGCGGGGACCGATTCCCATATTCCCCACAGCTGCTTTCTTGCTTTTCAAAAGGTCAGTGTGTGCCAGTGTGTGCGTGTGTGTGTATGTCTGAGAGAGGGAACACAAACGGGTGTATTTCAAAAACAGACAGTGAAAAGTCGCTGCTCGTATGACGCTTCCTGCCAGAAACTCCCTCCCGGTGTGGCACTAATATAACCAGTATGTGACCGCCTGAGCTGCCAAACCACCGCCAGGAGCTGAGAGACGCCAGGTAAAGGACGGCTGTGGAAGACAATAGCCAACTGTAGGAAGTTAAATCACATTTGACTATCAAAAAAAGACCATTAAAAGTCAGAGGCAAGGGGTTTTCCTTGGAAAACACACTTCAGAAAACAAAACAATGGCTTCTTTTGTGACAAATGTGCAGAATTTACACCTGTATCATCTGCTTTTCTGCCCTCCAACTCTCATAACCACTTCCACCTTGTTCAGTATTTCGTCTGGAACTGTGGCAGCATGGTCATCCATGGAAGGAGGCATTGGTCAGCCATGGATCGGAGGGCCTGTTGTTAGATCCCAGGCCCTTGAAGTCTACATGTAGATGGGCAAGATACTGAACACCAAACTGCCCCTGATGCTGTGTCACAAGTGTAAAATGTGTAAGAATGGATGAAGCTACTGGTTAGGGAGATGGACTCTGCCACCAGCCTGTGAATGGGTCTGAATGTGACTTGTGTCTGTAAAAGCACTAGGAATGGTCATGAAAACTAGTAAAGCGAATATTTTGCACTCCCACTCTGTAAGATGAGGGTTTTCTCCAACCTGGTGCTGAACTTGAATTTCTGAAAAAGGAAGAGAACTTTCCCAAAGGATCGATAAAGTTTTCATCTATCTATTACACTGCAGTCAGTCAGGTAATGGCCCTTGAAGTCAATAGCCAAGTGTAAGAAATCAAATCACATTTGACCATTCCACTCTGAAGCCAAACCCATTCACATGCGAAAGGACTTAAACTGGGATTTCCCCTCCAGTATCAATCTGATCCAATGTTGTGTTTGTCCTGCATCAAGGACAGCTTCAGTACTACCGATACGTTTCCTCTGACTTGTGCCAAAACTGTATGAAACACTGAAATCACTTAAACACCATATACTGTATACCACAGATGTCAACAATTTACCGCTCCCATTAACAGGATAAAAAAAAGAGGATGACTTATTTGGTAAGAGAGGTGCATATTTTGTCCATATATAATCTGCTATTGCCCTGTAACTCTCACAATTGTTGCTTATAATCTTTTGTTATTTGATTGTTGCCATATGTTGGATTACATTTCTGCAAGATGTGTGTTGTCAAACTTGTGGTATTGTAGCCTGGAATGCGAATCCAAGTCACCAAATTTGGACTATCTGGACTACAACTTTGTTGACAGATTTCCCCGCAGGGATTAATGTGACTCTGTGTTGAGTGTGTCTTGCATCAGGGACAGGTTCAGTACCAGTAGAACCAGTGACGCTGTTCCTCTGAGTGGCTCTGTACCAGATCTATAAACAACAGTGTCACGGTCACAATCACCTAACAACACCTTAATACATCACAAACGTCAACACCTGTAAAAGTTACAGGTAAACAATGTGTCCTCTCATAACTTCAAGAAAACAAGATCCAGACTGATATGGAGAGCCTAGTATGTACCCTGTGCTTCACTTCGCTGATATGAAGATTCTCAACGAGCTTCACAAACTAACTGATTACCGAGCTGTGCTGATAACTTTGGATTAACTCGTATCGAACTACTGTTGTCTGATAACCCACCAGAGGCTTAATAATTAACTGCTGTGCGTTAAACTACTTATAATTTCAACCTGACACAGATAGACAGGCATCGATAGAGGCATATTTAGGTGTTTATGCTGTTTATGGAATACGTATACTGAGGCAGCTTTCGTCTAGCTATCAATAAGCTAGAGAGAGAAAACAACTTAAATATGTTATAAGTACGAGTTATTATAACTCTGACTGGGTGTCCTACGATGTGTTTGCCTGCATATAGAGCTTCCTAGCTAGTTGGTAGTAAGTAAACGCCTCGGACTGTTTTGTTTAGTGATGAGCTGCACAACTTGCAGCAGAGCTAGCGCGCTAGTTAGCCAGTAAGCTAACGTAGCCGTTACCAGCCAGTGCTGCGATCGAGCAGGGCTAACTGAGCTAGCTCACAAACACTTGGCTGTGCTGAGACGTGGGACCACACACACACATACACATATACACCTAATGTCGAAATCGCCCCTAAATGACACCACGGGGGGTGTCGTCGGTGCTGGTGGCTGTCCGGCTTTACCTGGTGGCCAGTGAGCCCCGCTCCTCTCCCAAGACTATGCGGCTGAGTCGTGCAGGCCCCGCAGTCGCTACGGCTCTCTGGCCATCGCTATGAGAGTAGAGGAGGGGAGAGAGAGACACACACTCACACGCACGCACGCACACACACACGCACACGCACACACACAAATACTGCTGTGTAATGACAACAGCAGAAAAGTCATCCTTCCGATGGATCCTCTGTGTTAACTATCTATCTAAACTTCTATCCTACAAAATTCGAGAAGGGCCACCTATTTCTGATTATTGTTATTGTTGTTGTTGTTGTGCTGCCGCTATCTCGTGATAACGACTTAATAAGTCGTCATCACACACGCGCACACGCACATAACCAAAGACTTAATAAGTCGTTATCACGAGATACCAACATCCGTTTTCTCGTGATAACGACTTACTATGTCGCTATCTCGAGATATTGAAGTTTTGTTCATTTAATTCGTTATTTCGTTAGTGCCAGTTGGTGAAATGGCTGAACATTTTTTGAGTTCAATCCTCTGTTTCATATTGTGAGGAATATGCTTGCACACATATCTATTCATACATATAGATGTAGATATAGATCTGTCTATTTGTCCATCCAAGGTCAAAGTGGAACACTTTTCAAGGACCTTCAAGTTGTGATATTAATTACATAATCCTACAAATTCATACTCTTTAATTTTCCAAAGTCAACCTCTATCTATCTATCTATCTATCTATCTATCTATCTATCTATCTATCTATCTATCTATCTATCTATCTATCTATCTATCTATCTATCTATCTATCTATCTATCTATCTATCTATCTATCTATCTATCTATCTATCTATTTATCTATCTATCTATCTATCTATAAATATAAACATAACAAAGAATGGTATAAGTGTGACACAAAGTATTCAAAATGCATTAAAAGGTGGCAATGTTTTTGCCTTTTTTGCATTGTTTGGTTTGTTTGTTTTGTATTTATTGTGTTGATTGCTGTGGAGAAGAGCGTGTCTCAATCTGGTGGTTTGTGTTCTGACCTATTGCATCTGAGGTTTGGATGTGAGACAGGTCCCAGCCCTGAGCTCTTAAATCAGAGGGGTCAATAGATGGTTAATAAAAAAAAGAGTGAATATTTATCATGCTCTGTAAAAATGTTTTATTCTTTCTGCTTAAGAAAACAATGTCAGTCAAGCAAACCATATGAGGAGGAAAAATATTGCAAAACTCCCATCTGTGAATGTAGAGGTCATAATCTGTGGTGAATAGATGCAAAACCATTAACTATTAACATTTAGACACTGAGACACAAATGACACAGCATCAGGGGTAGTTTGGCGTCCAATATCTTGCTACTTCCAGATGTAGGCTGCAAAGGACTGGGTTCTAACAACTGTTACCCCTGCCCCGGAGCCACAGTCACACGATTTCATACCATTTTACAAACTGTGGTCAAGGCTCAGCTAGTTTTTTTGTTTTCAGATGGTTTGGTCAGAACATCCAATTTTCACAGATGGATTAATGTTAGTTACATTATTTGTTTCCAAAACACTAAATGTATTGCCAGTATAAGATTGAATTCATAACATTATATATGTACGCAATATACAAAATTTTCACTCAGCAACACTAGTTCACCCGCTTTACATCCTTCTGTTCTGGTTAGGAATATCTGTTTATCATTTTACCAATCCTTCATCCTTGTATTTCAACATCCTCAAGTATTCCAATGCCCATGGCAAATACCTGGCGTTACTACGGACAAAGTCTTTGACAAAGGAGAAGAGGTTTGATATTTTTCAGCTTTGTGAAATCTTGAGTTTATATATATGTTTAACAGCCACTTTACCCCGGTATGTGACTTTGATCTAAATCATTGACTTTGATTTCTCTTTTGGATCAACCTTCCATCGGCTATCTGCTGTTGAGACTTTTGGCATTAGATCTGAGTCCATTCACTGAAAAGAAAAGAATAAAGATGCACTAGTGTGTGTGGATGACATCTCAGATTAAATTCATGAAGTGATGAAGTGATGATTCTTCATTACAGCTCACGTAACTTTTTGCTATGATCACACATAATTAAATGCAAATTGAGAGATTCCTTTTAACATTTGAACAGATTTAGATATACTATCTGTAAAGCAAAGGACATAAGTGTGCATCGGCAGTGAGAAATACAATTATTGGCACTGAGGCGAGCCAAATGGGCTTTTAATTTACTGACAACAAATGGCATAGAGTTTATAAGGCCCCATTTACTCTCTGCAGACCCCTTTTAACTTCATAGATATTGGCCAATATCCATTTGAAATTAGTTATCAAATACAGTGTGTAAGTGAGACATTGAGTGCGTGGAGGTATGTGAAGTATGTTAAAGTGTCTATTTGTGTATATGTGTGAGAGTGCTTGTGTATGTGTGTGTGTGTGTGTGTGTGTGTGTGTGTGTGTGTGTGTGTGTGTGTGTGTGTGTGTGACACCAGCAGAGGACGCCACAGTCCATTTTTGTAAGGCAATTTTGTTTGAGTTGTATATAGACATATTATTGACATGAATTGAACTGCCACTGCACTGTTATGTTGGATACCGAACAATTGTTGTTGTTGTGCTAAATTGTTATTGTTTTGATGTCCTGAGAACGTTAAATGGGTGTGCCACTGCAGAAGCAGCAGACCTCACAAAGGACCTGGATCTTTTTTTTTATCACACAAAATGCTAAAATTACCTTTTCATCAGCAGTCAGAGTTTATGAAATATGTTTCACAGTGGAGTGAGTATATGCATCTGGTTGAAATCAGCTGTGAAGTATTTGAATGTTCTGCCAGGGACCGATAAGAACATGCGTGCATCAAATTTAAATGGGTTCGGTTCAATTTGTCCAAAGAACATATGGAGGGTGAAGAATGAAAAGATGACATGCTTAGGTAATAGTCTATGCATATATCATAGTTTTGGAAGTTTTTGCATGTTGCAAGACGGATGCTGATCTTCGCCAAAGGGGCTATTAACCGTCATGCCTGTGTACCGTTTTTCATAGTTCTTCTCCTCTTCTGTTTCCAGCACATCCCAACAGGCGCTCTCCCACAGGTGCCACTGTCAGGCTTAACTTGTGAATTTACTCACATTCAGATTCCATAACGGAAACAAGGGCGACTCCAAGACCTTTCCCAAGTGCAGCCACCAGTCCATACTTTCCCATAATGTAACTCCTCTGTTGTCTTTGCGGGATCAACTCTAACTTGTCCTCATTAGGCCTTATTTGACGCGCAACTGGAGTCTCATTATGCTTCTTTATTCCTCCTTAATAGTCACTCCATGTCAGAATAAAGCACTGCCCTCATCACTTACTCAGCAGCCGCACTAGGAAGGTAAACATGTCTTTATCATAATAAACCTCGCAGTGCCAAGCCAAATAGAGAACACAGCTTGCTGTATTTTTGTAATCCACATTGCAAAATTTTCTCAACATCCAGCATGTCCTTGTTCCAGAACGCGCACAAACCCACAGACAGAAGCGGTCATGCCAAGCATTAATGAAGCACGGGTTTATAAAACATAGATGTCACATCTGAAGCGCCTGGTATGGTTTTTCCAAGTTACGTAATCAAAACTAATCTGTGAACGTGGTATGAAAATATCCGATGTGATTCTGCACAGCAGCCACGTGACTGTATCGTCTGGCTTTTGTCTCGTTGCATTGGAATGTAAATACTGGTGACACCAGTTTCCACGTCTAACCACCCATCAACATGTGTGACCTCCAAAACAAATGCACTTGTGACTTTAAGTCGAGTCACAGGTGCATTTACTTGAAGTCATATGTTGAGTCATATGTTTCACTGAACACAGCACTGCACAGTATGTGCACCTCCATGCCTCACGTCAAAAGCAGTAATATTACACGAGGTCATACGTGCCCGTCAATGTTTAAACCTTTTAGCCACGTTTCTAAATACAATTTTCCACTTGAATGGATGGCAGATGTTGGACGTGTTTTTCAGTAGTTTGCTGCAACTTTTTGTACACAAATGCCACGGACATGTGAGGTTACACATTACACACATTCGCTTTTACAATGATTCTCGTGTCTTTTAGGACAAGGTTCTGTTTGGTATCTGCTCTTGAACCTCAGTGAACCTGCGCTTGCTGAGCAGATAAATCAAACGCGGGGCTTATGAGATGACAAAGAGAGAATGAAGTATGTCGTTTTGGTATTTGGCGAGGCCGCCAACATCCCATATGCAGAGCTGATGGAATCAGTGGTGGCAGCAACTGAACGAGAAAAAAACTGTACAATAATAGGAGATGGCCATCTCACTCTGATGAGGCACAAGGTCTTGCAGCTTTTCACTCTGTGTGTGATTTGCAGGGGTCAATAACAATTCACATATCAGAAATCCTAGTGCTCCCCAACATGTGATGTATATTAGCTGTAGAAAGAGAGCCTATAGAAAACGAGGAAAGATGCATGCCCAGTTCGTCCATCAACTTCTACTGAAAGATACCTGCAGTCTTTTATTAACTCCTGTTTACAGGGCTCAGATTTATGTGGGGGCGATGAAAAAAACCTGGCAGCATTTTGTTCCTTGCCTTCCCATCATGCACCTCTGCAAGATCCTCAGCCAGTGCAGCAGCCAGAGCAGGGGCACCGCCGTGGATGAAACAGAAAGACCCTGGAAAAAAAAAAAAGATTCTTCCTGCTTTTACTCCCAGGAGCTGCTGTGCGTGGAAATAAAAGCTTCCTTCGGCCCCTTGTTGCCTGCATTTCCATCAGGGCCCAAAGACTGGCACAGATTACACTAATCAGTTGGGTGCAGTTTAAAATAACTGAGTCCTGACTTATTTTAGGGCGTAGTAGCTGTGGTGGAAATACAATCCAGTTCCAGCAGATAAAACAAAGATATGAAAGCTTCAGTAGGATTATTGGATTAGGCTTACTGATCATTTTCAGGATATCATAATACCATGACATCTGAAAATTCAGGTTACATCAATATAATATTTGAACTTAAACTTAGATCTGTAGGTGATGTACCTTCAAGTGCTCTACTTCATAAAAACCATAGCCAAATTTGATTTAGTCAAGAAGACATTTGAGATCTGGGCATTATGGGGCTTGTCCCTTTGGATTTGAGGTGTAATAACATCCAGAGCATGTTTGGGAAAGTCAGTAGAAGGCCCCTCAATGTGAGTAGATGTGAATTTGGTCTCTTTGATGGTTTGATGGTTGAGGTGCTGTTTCCATAGCTCATCTGTACATAAAAAAAAACATTTAGCAGACACAATGATACGCTAACCCCCTAGCATCTCCATATCAAAGTATAACCTTCCACTTTTTATCAGAATAGTTATAATCATATTCTAATCCTGTCGAGAGGAAATCAAATGGACATTTAAAAACTAAACAAACAAAAACTACAAAACAACATCAGAGCTGTGAGAGTAACAAATATTTATTTGTAATATTTGGCATTACTGAAGATTAGCAAGCACATTCACAAGCACAAATGCAGCCTCAGAGCTTCATGTTCATCAGAGTCAAATTATATGATATCGTAAAATTACATTTCAGTCCTTGATTAAAAAATAATAATAAATAAATGAAGCGGCGAGGAGAGGATAAAAACAAACAATTCATGTAGGGATGATGGTGTCAATCCAGATGTTGTCCCCAGACCTCAATTCTTCAACTTTCTGTGTCTCACACTTTCCACACTCGGTGCTGAACTTCCTGTGAGACCAGTGCATGTGGTGCCAACATTTCCTTTTAAGTATTCAGTATGAATGGTGGAAATTCACTGGAATAATGACTAATGCTGTAGATGCTGTTATGCCCCGTAACAGTTGTGCCTTACGGTCATGTGCTGTTGTTTTGACTTGACTTTGAGGTGTGTTCATGGCTAAGCTCAGGCGTAGGCTGCAATAAATGTGCCTCCGAGACACTTCCTCTGTTGGACACGACATATTAAAAACTTCGGATAAATACCACTGACTGAGGTGGTCAAGTTGCATAGATGTATGTGTGAAAATCTGAATTACAAATGGGTAAACCAATCAAAATCTGAATGCTGGTCACTCTGGTGAACTTTGGTTGTCAAAGAAACTCTTACTCACACGTTATTCCAATGGGTTCATCCATTAATCCAATAGGTTACCCACTCTGTACCCAGTGGTGAAGGCAGCGAATGCACCCAAGACTAGTCGCCAGACCATCGCAGGGAACACACATGCACATCATTCACTCTCTCATTCACACCTAGAGGCAGTTTTAGAGGCACCAATCAGCCTAGACATGCATGTTTTTGGACTGTGGGGGAAACTAGAGGTTGTGGCGATTACAAATTCATGCAAACCTCCTGCACTAACCAACGATCCCCTGTGTGGTCATAACTGGACATAATCATTTTAAAGATGCAATACAATACAAAACAAGCATGTGTAGTCGCAAAACACTGGTGATCTAACGTATAGTCAGCAGTAGCAAAAAGAACAGTAATAATGATTCTGATAATGTGGAGTAACTACTGTTCATATGAATTCACCAAAGAGTGAATAGTTGTCAGGAGCGTATAAAGCTAAGGTACACGGTGAATTGTGTTAACAAGCAGCTGCCTACCACAAGAGGTATATTCAAATATACATTGTCTGTCTAAAGGGGCCTTTGTGGGTGAACGACCATGTCTCTGTTCACAGGCCTATAGCGGGTGGGAGTTTCCTGGAGCTCTTTATGTGCTCGATCTGTACGATGACGAGTTTGTCCTCCGGCAGAAGCAGATAGTGTTGAAGAAGCGGCAGTGGCACGAGGCGCAAGGGTCGCAGCAGCCGGACTGGGGCACACAGCTCTGTGTCATCTGGGAGCAGTTGGGCTTCGGAGGTCTGGGCGTCTCTTTAGAGGGCTGGGGAAGGTGCTTTGGCAGAGCAGGGACTGCTCTGTGCTTCTAGAAGGTGGAGAGAAGAGAAAAATCAAATCAAAGGGTCAAACACAATGTTAGCGAGAAGTTTTATTGAGCGCTCTATTTAAAGAAATGGGCTGCTTTTGTTTAGCAAGTGCTTCAAATTTCAACGGTGACCTAGAATGCAATGAAATATTTCAGCAGAAATGCCTCAGATGTTATTTTACATCGCATGCTTATTTGTGTTGTGGGAGTGTCACGGTCCGTTTCTGCACAGATCTGTTTTTGTTTTGCACAGATCCACTTCATGCTTATTTCATGGCCACACAGAGGCTTTATGTTGATTGGTTGTCTGGCCCGCTACTCACACAAGTGATTATGTGACTTCGTGTTCTTGCCCAAACAATGGACTTAAGCCACTCAGCCGAAACAAAGCAGTAACTGGAGCTACACTGCTATGAACCTCGTACAGCTCCTGGCTTGCATGTTGGAGCCAGAATCAGAGGAAAACTCAGACAGTGAGAATGAACCGAGGGTGACACACTGACATTTCCACAGAAGCTTCAACAAACGACTTTTTTCGCACTTCTTTTTTTTACGTCATATGCCATATATATTCAGATTTACTCATTTGTTAACCCCAATTTTGAGATCAGAAATTTGTATACAAATGAGGGCATAAGTGGTCTTTCTAGGTCCCCTTCAAACAGTCTTAATTCATTATCAGTTCCAAAAGGCTCAAACCCAACAAACGGACCTCTCTAGAAGACAAAGAAGACCCACATCTTACCTGCACAAGAATCCTTTGTCTTTCATACCTTCTAGCAAACAATGGCCTCTGTCTGCGGTAGTTCAAAGACACTGTTGAAACAAGAGTAAATTATTAATTTAGAGCTGAGTGGCACACGTTATTTCTTAAACTTGTTTTTTATAGCAATTTCAGTCATCCCAGATTCCACAAAGGCTCTTTTACATGTTATATGCATGGCAGCAAAGCAGAGTAGTATAATATGAAGTACCATTGACCCTGCTGCTTTTTCTCTGTTTGACATGGTACAGATTGAGTGCTGACACATGTATGTAATTTCAGCCCCCCATCTTTTTCAGATCCTCAGAAAAGTCCACGGTATCGTTACAAAGCAAAGGACAAAATACTTTGTCATCAAGGTGGTTTAGTTTTTACCTGTGAAAATACTCCGCTGAAGGTTCGGCCCTCAAAAAGCACAGTAATGGTAACATCAGGATGTTCTCATTAAGCAGGGTGGAGCCTGTCAGTGTAGTATGATATCATAGCTTTGAGTGATGCAATGGTTGCACCTTGGAGCAGAAAAAAAAATCACAGGGCATGTTCCCTCTGTGTATTCCCCGAGTGAAGTGCTAGTTTGCATCACTTTAAATGTCGGAGCTGTGTAAGAGTTCTCACTGTACTCATTAGACATTACAGAAAGCTATTATGATATGTGGAGAGGAGTCTCCACATTTGAGACGTCTCCCCCGTTCATTCAGGTAGTTGCACATAGAGAGAAAAGCTGCGTGTGACGAGCCAAAAGCATCAACACCCCCCACCACGGTCTGCTCACCCAGCTGGCCTCTGGAAGGAGCTTCTGCCAGGTTCTGCAACAGCTTTTCCCCTCAGGTCTACAGAGCGCTGAACTTTATATGAGCATGTATGCACTTTTTCATTGGACACTTTTTACGACGGCACAGTATAAACTGTCTAAATCACAGTATATCTTATTTGCTATTTTAACGACTGCAATGCATTTAGTATGATCTTAATCCTGCGCCGACCCTAAAAAAACAACACAGGCTTAGTTTATCTTTGGTATATTCTTTCATTGGTGCTGTGTTTGTCTGACATCTCCGTCACTGCTCTGTTGACTTGGCTTTGTAAAGCTTTGTAAAGGGTGTGGGCACTTACTGTACACACTCATTCTAGTCCGGTCATAACTTCCACACATATCTCAAGAGCTTGGGAAAAGGAACAGTGCTTATAAAATACTGAAATGCAGTAGAAGCAGAAATCATTACAAAATGGAAAAGGAGAGTAATTGGATAACTGTATTAAGTTACCATTGGCTATTGCTTGCGCGTAATGACAACACATGATAGCAGCAGTGCAGATAGGTTTTTTGAACTTGGGGGGACAAAGCTGTCAGCAGATAAGTTTTTTTTCCTAAAGTGAGGGGGAAGGATCGAAGTGCATTCTCGGTGGGGCCAATCCCACCTGACCCACCCTCCATCTGAGCCCATGCATGACAGACACAAAATGGGGCTGGAGTTCACTATGGAGGCTCCCTGTGATCATAAAATGCTTTGGACATCGCGTAATAACCAGAAAAAAAGATCTTATATATAAAATTGTCTAATCATTACATGATCATGAGACGTATGAAAAACGTATAATTTCGACATTCAGTCACTTCCCTTTACTATCCAGCAGAGGTCCTCAGTGAAAGTCCCTGGGGCGGTGTTTGATTACAGATACAGCTGCGCTTCCAGCTGCATCTCATCATCTCATCAGTCTCTGTATACATGCTGCCTGGGCTACTGTGCACTAAATATGGTTTTGAAGTGTACAGTTAAGAGGGGTTTAGCATGGAAGACTGTATTGAAACTGACAGCATTATGACCTTTTCACATTTATGCAGAACCCCTGACGCTAGAATGTCTTCTCCATATATCCTAGTATCCTGGACATCTACACAGATTAATGGTTTTGTGTATAAGACTTTGTGGCGCCCCTGTAGCCATATAAGATTAATGTATTTTCTTATGAACGCGACCATTAAATACTTTTATCTATTAAAAATAATGAACACTATGAGCAGCATCAAAAAGAATTTTCACGCTTTTATGATCTGGGGAGAAAGCAGGAAATAACAAGAGTACTTTGAGAGTCTGTAACATCCTATAAAAGTTATCATCTTTTATATTACGATGCGTGTGTGCTCAAAATAAAAAACGAAGGGGCTTAAAGAGACATTACATCCAGAAATCGTGCGGCTAGGGCCAGAGGCTGGAATTAGGGAGCACTGCACATACTGACAACAGTAACAAGCCAGTGCCGTCTCACACTGAGGCAAGCCTGACATTAGCGTTACCCTTTTAACCTTTTCAATTAAAGGAAATGGTGCTACTTTGTTTACCAACTGTAATTCTATAAGTTTTACTGTAAGAGGCAGTGTTATGCAGTAGTAAATCTGGTCCATAAAACTGTCACACAGAAACAGTGAGGCCACTTTTAGCCACTCTGACCCCCGCCTGGGGAATGGTCTGTAAGCAGAACCAGGGGGGATATCTTTTTTATCCCCTATTCTTGTATTAATTTAAATGAATTTTATTCACAAACATGCCCTTTTTATGATGTTGCATTTTATGCCTGACTTCTCATAAACAATATGTAAGTCTTTTTGAATAAATTATACAGAGACCTACAACCTCAAAGATATCCATCCATCTCTCCTGGTTTGTGCTTTGACAGTGTCGCTGGGGTTAAAGGCAAAGAATACACCCTGGACAGGAAACTAATCTTTTGCAGGACACACACACCATTCACTCTCACACTCACACCTGGGGGCAATTTAGAGTCTCCAATCGACCTAAACGTGCATGTTTTTTGGACTGTGGGAGGAAAGTAGACTACACAAAGGAAATCCACACACTCTGGGGGAACATGCAAACGCCACATATAAAGTCCGACCAGACATTCTTGCTGTAAGGGCTACTGTGCTATTCACTAACAACCAAATATATATGACAATTTGTCATGTTTGTAAATTCTCTGCATCTTACATCCTTAATAACTATGTTGTCTATTTAAAAAAAAGGTTGACGTATTCACTGACTGCACGTGTATAGAAATGTATGAGATGCCATTATGATATGGATATGCTTGTCTGTGACGTCCTGCTGAGGCTCCACTTGACATAATGACGTCATTTCAGCCACCAGCATCAGATCACTTTACGGACTGAATGGTTCACCAAATTTTATGCCTTACTCTTTATAGGTAACCCTTCACAGAGAGTGCTTGTGTCTTTATGACTGTTTGTGTAGAAGGGCTACATTGTTTTAATGGGGGTCCTTAGCCCCTTGCAGGGTTTAAGAATGACAAAAAAACCTTTTCCTTTTAGGATGGTGTATCGGATGCCACTTTGTTTATGGGCATCTGTGACAGCCGGCATTTTTTTCTGTAAGGCGCCATGGTTGCTCTTGAAGAATTATGTCTTGTCAAGCAAGAGAGGAAAGCAACAGATCACTTTCGAGGCTGGGGGTGCCTCCTGACCGTATGGCAAATTGCACAAAGATTTGTTCTGTGCATACAGAGTGAGATGAAGCTGTGGCGAATCACAGCTAACAATTCCTCCTCGGTCGCTGATATATGATCGCAAGTTTCAGAGTGAGACCAGAGATAGGAGTATGTCACCGCCGTTCCCCAGTCTACACAGTCCTGCTACATGCTCACATTGACTTTACACATGCAGAATGTGAGGTCACATTGCAGCAATACCAAAAAACATCAATCCCACTTTGAATTTCATAACCAGACTCTAATCAGCCCGTTTTAATCACTCTGGTCATGTGTATCATGTGTCTTTGGATTGCATCTACTTTAATTTGCAATCTGCAGTTTTTGAGATAAATTACTTCAGACTTTTAATCAAGGCAGACAGAGCATGCTTATGTCTTTAAAAGCCCAAACTCTCCCATGTGAAGTTATCACCAAAATACAGCCCATTGACGTTTAAACTTAGCCCTGTGCACTGTTTTAATTTTTTTTAATACACAATATAAGAATACAATTTTATATACCTTTTTCGGTTATTGTGTGACAATACACTATAACTATAGATTATAATAAACTATATAATAATTAAGTAGAACGTTATACAACTTAATTATGCATCTAAAAGGAATGTGCTTGGTCATAAACGACCACATTTTAACTCGTCTGTGTAGCGACAGATGTGCGCTGTGTGTGCAGGTATGTTATGTCATCATGCCTTTTAATGGAGCGACCCCATAAACTTTGATCAGAGGATGCAACTTCGCATTGGTGTCCGTTTGATAAGCAGAGGGACGCATGCGCTTGCTCTCACCTGCGCCCTGGGGTGCAGGGGCCCTCCTGTCCGACACCGAGCCGCCGCTGCGAGGGACCGGGGGCCCGTCGTGGCTGAACAGTCCGGCGCTGACAAAGGCCAGATGCACGATGCAGATCAGCGACAGCTTCATGCTGCCTCTCCTCTCTTGTCTTCTCTTCTCCTCTCTTCTCCTCTCCTCCCCACGGAGCCCACAGAAGGTGCGAGTCTGCTGCGGAGGCTGCGCCCGCCTAATCCGGCTTGTTTGGAGGCGCTCTTTGTGTGCGCTCCTCAGTGCCGTCGGACTCCTGCTTATTAGAGGCAGGCTGAGCAGATGCTCGGTGCACGCCCCTCCTCTGCACACACACACACACACACGCACAGGCCACAGGCTCGCACACATACTGACTTGTATTCTCTACGTGTAAACTCATATGAAAAGGTGTTGTGGTTATAGCAGTCTGAGCTCATTTCTGTTTACACAACATTACGCACAATGCAGAGCGCATAAAAAAGTACACTACCCAGCGAAATAAAACGAGATAGTGGAAAAAATGCAGTAGAAACACAACGTAATATCTGTAATGTCTGTAATACAAGTGTAATTAAAAACTGTCCACGGACACATTTTGGCCTCATCTTTTTCATAACAGTATTAACTACTGTTTTTCCAATACTAATTGATTGATTGATTGGTTGGTTGATTGATTGATTGATTGATTGATTGGTTGATTGATTGATTGATTGATTGATTGATTGATTGATTGATTGATTGATTGATTGATTGATTGATTGATTGATTGATTGATTGATTATCACAGTCTAACAGGAGTGTAAATTCCAAACTGGAAGTGATCATCCATGCCTTTGTGTACTGTTGTTCCCTTGTTTTCTGTGCCCTAGAAAAACCTATGTGGATATACTGGTGCACAATGCCGCTGCCAGGCTGTTGACTAGAAATCACCTAAAAACTGCCACATCGCCCCTGGCTTGGCCTCCCCACACTGGCCTCCTGTCTGCTCGAGGATTCAGTTCAAGTTTCTTGTTTTGACTTATACAGCGGCCAGGCGCCTGAGTACCTATCTGAGCTGCTACACTGATATACGTATACTATACATGCGCCTACTGTGAAACTCAGGTCTGCTGATCTTAGTTTGCCGCTTGTCCCTCGCACCGCTGATCAACCTGAAAACTCATCTGTATTGGCAGACATCCCCTGACTGTTTCCTGTGTGTTTTTCATTTTTGTCCAGTACCTTAACTCTCTGTGTTTCAAAATCCATGTATTTATTGGTCTGAATCAAAACACTGTGAAACACTTTGTGAGCTCCCCCTGCGAGACGTGCTAGGCAAATAAGTGTTATTTAGATTTTGGTTGAAAAATGCTATGGACAATGATGTCACATTTATTTTATTGTATCTTGAGTGGGGAAATTGGCATTACACCCGCCCATGTGCCATATGGACTCTAAGAACTTTTTATTGTTCTCAGATTTTTCTGCGGTGTGATAAGTGTGTCTTTCAAACAAAACACACCTGTGGTCAGTAGATGTTTGTCTGAGTCTTATCTGAGCTGTTTAAATAGTGACAACCTGCCGCAGGATAGTTATTTGCTAGAGACGCAGACTTTTTAAACATGGTTGGTCATTTACAACTTAGGTTACGTAGTGTAAAATGCAGAACAAAGTGAGATAAGTGCCTAGAGCATAAACCAAAAGCAGTTAATGCACAGGTCGTAAAATTGCATGTAAAAACATTATAGGACAGGTTAACACAATCCCCAGATGGGGGAAAAACTAGAGATGAAAGCAATGGTCCAAAGATTTAAGGGGATAAAGTGTTGTATTTGGATTTATACAGCATTGAAGGCCATAAATAACAGAAGTAGCACGTGGACAGAGGAAAATTCGATGATACGCACTTTTAAGGCTTATAAAGGGAATCACATGTCAGAGGAAGCACCTTTACTGTCAGTGAGGATTTACATGTCCCTCTTATGTAACTAATTTATGATGGGTGGGAGTCTTTGCAAGGGCTCATACAAGCACGCTGCATGCAGAGCTGAAGCAACTTAATGGCAGTCCCCTGGTCGGCCTCCCCCACACAGGTGAACACACTGAGGCAGGAACAAGCACGAGTCCAAAGAGTGTTGTTGTGCTGCGGGGGTAGACAAAGTGGGTGAGGCAGGGAAGGTTAGAGGCACGGGGCTGGGGGGGAGCGGCAGGACATGGAATCAAGATTACGGGGACAGAAGGAAAACATCAGAAGGCGTCTGCTGGGCAGCAGGACAGTGACGGTTTGTGTTTCAGGAAGTTGGAATGTGACTGCAGGGAGGGCCAGAGAGGCACTCTGTGTCGCTCAGTCAATAGTTCATCAAAACAAGTGCATTTCTATAGTGCATGCCTTTCTACCCCTTGTTGTTTTACTCATGCCTTCTTCCCCTGAAGCAAAATGTCTGCGATAGCTAAACCATAGCAAATAATGTAAGGCACGATGTGCCCCCCGTATGTTGAAGAGTAAAGGCAAGAGAGGAAAAAAAAAAAAAAAACTGACGCAGCTGCAGCTGCTTATAGTCCCATGAACTCGGCCCCAATGTCAACTCACACAGGATAGAGTTGAAGGCACACTTCATATATATATAAAAAAATAAATGTAATAAAGTTTGAAACAAGTATTAAATGAAATACCAAATCAACATGAATCAAATGAGGGTAGCAATAAGTGAAAGTATTTTGTATCTTCTCCAACCTCCTTAATCCCCACAGATACCGCCCGTCTGATCCACTGGCCTGTGACCAGAGGATTTATACTCCAAGATACGTCAGATAGACTCTAAGCACGTTTCCAAAGAATGTGTCAAAAACATTTTACAGATTTCCAAGAAGAAGTCCAGTTTATTATTAAGAATGTGTCAGAATGTGTGATAGTTGGGGACCTCCTCTCTCCATCCTGTGGTTACTGACCAAGCAACCGTAGAGCAGCCAAAGCAACGGTCTGCCACTCTGTGGAGCCCATATCTTTGACATGTTTTGTAATGTCAAAGAAAAGCATAAAATTGGGTGAATGGTGATAGATAGTTGATTTTCTCCATGATCGTTTGCCAAACTGTGAGGAATGAGGGGCAACTAAAAACCATGTGCACTTTATTGCAGAGGCTAAAGCCGCATTTCCAGCATGTGGTATCAGGCCCGCTGCCTGTAGCCCTCCTGGAGCAGAATCAATTCTCCTGAAGGTTTTAAAATCGTGTCAATTCTGATCTGGCAGCTCCTTCAGTGCTGGGGTCAGGGGTTTCGCTTCAACAAATTTCCTGCATTTCTACACCACATGACCTCTCGCATCAGGTCAAGCAAAAACAAGACTGTCTGCGCTTGAGTCGATTAGATTTAGGGGGTTGAGAAAACCAAGAAGACATCAGGAGGAGTTTACCACCGGGTGGATCTGGACTGGAAATGATTGCTGTTTCATTTCACAAAACATGCTACTCAGATGGGGGATTCCCGACCACCTTTTAGGTCAAACAGGGAGAAGCAGCGAGAATTGTAGCCAGAATTCCCTTGATGCAGATGACTGAAAAGATTTACATTTTTCATTAATGCTTAAGCAATTGCGCTTAAAATACCCATAACTTCACATACAGAGCATGAGCACTGAAAAAAAGTACAATCTTAATTAATCAAGGCAACATGGTGGTTTGGCGAATAGTGCCAGAAGGCTTTTCTGGAGTTTGAGTGACTTTGCATGTTTTCATGTTCTCACGGTGTCTATGTGGGTTATCTCCAGGTCAATCGAACCTAGGTGTGAGTGTGAGGGCGAATGTTATGTGTGTCCCACGGAGGACCGGTGACCTGTCCCGGGTGTATTCCTCTCTTCCTCTTTGCACTATGTGAGCTGGATCCAGGCTCCAGGCTCTCGGTAGACCCACATGACGCCGTTAAGAAGAGATGATGAAGTAAAATGATGGATGGGATTTCTTTCCTATACTTTGCCAGGTTCAAGTAGATACTGGTGCAGTCGCGCTGTACATCGATGAATAATCCTGACGTTAAAAGCACATGAGGAGAAGGAACGAAAACGAATGTCTTGGTAAAACCTTGCACAGGTGAACTCAAGCAAAATATTGCTTGTAGAAGAGATGGAAAAGGGATGGACTCGATGCTAATTTAACACCTGGCTGCAGTCAAATTCTTTAGCCATGTCCTAAGTGTATTTAGGACAAATGGCGTTTTTTCCCCCTGCCTCTCTAAACAAACAGGCTCTTGAGTGGTTTGATAGACTGTTCCTCACAGCCAAGGCATGCGGTGGCAATTGATCAGCCACAGGGTTGCCAACTCAAAGGCTGGCCTAAAAATGTGTGATATTTTTATTACCCACTTCTGTCTGCTGCTCAGTAATAAGAATAATGATTTGTACTGAACCTTTCATGGAAGAAATGCAGCTTGACGTGCTTTACAACGAATGAATAATAGAAAAACGTAGACATCAAGACATAGAATGGAAATTTTAAGAGGTGACCTGATTGCAGGAATTGGCAATAAGAGCAATATAAAAAAAATAGTAGCAATGCCATAGAACCTGGTTTAAGTGCTCACAGTGACCATAAACTACATAGACTGCTTTGCTTAATGAGGTGCAACTGCTTCCTGGGCATTCTAAAAAGAAAAAGGA
This sequence comes from Karalla daura, assembly GCA_029224185.1. Classification (NCBI taxonomy): domain Eukaryota; kingdom Metazoa; phylum Chordata; class Actinopteri; order Chaetodontiformes; family Leiognathidae; genus Karalla; species Karalla daura. The sequence goes on from CM055208.1 coordinate 12,565,708, forward strand.
AACATTGTTTGTTTGAGAAAGAGGTCTTTATTTGTATGATGAAAAAATATTCTCTCCCTTGAGGAAGTTCTCTGTCAACAGAGTGAAAGATATATAAACAACCTTGTCTTGTCAAGTTGCTTTGTTAGTTTGGCTGACCCACGAGTTAGAGACTCTTATTTAAACTGCTATCAGCCTGTGTTGATATAGTTGAAGAGGATATTTGAGAAGAAAAATAAGCATATGAGTAGTTCGGGGAACTCAACTTTCCTTTATCCATTTCCAAGGTACTGGAAAAGAGAGCATAAAAGAGGACAATTGACACTGCATGTAACAGTCTCTCCAACAAATTGAATCATACGGTCTTTTGCATCATGGTTTTTATACCACAAAACACAGATAATAAGGAAAGAAATCAGGAAATCACAAAAGAGATAATAAATCTTTTTGTCATTGTCAATGACACTTAAAATTTGTTCAGCCACTCAATTGCTTGTCACCTGATTGTGCGGCCCTTTAGTTTTAAGAATGGCAAAGTGCTTTACTAACGTTGCATCGTCTCACCACACTAGGGAACATCCCAGTTCATTCACAAACAGCTTGCGCATTCACCACAAAACGGCACAACACTTTAAAAGCTAGTTAGAAATCTGTCTGACAATGATTTGACTATTATACAATAACCGTGGCCTTGTTACCACACTACAGGGACTCAAGCTGGGCTTAACAAATCAGCAGCTGGCTATTAACCTTTGGTGTTTACTAATAAACTTTCTTTCCATTCTCACAATTTCCTGGTCATGACCTTTTTGCTCGTAATGTGGAAAAACTGCTCTCACATCCATTTGTTTAAAGCGATAAATTTGCTGATGAATGAGCCCTAGTCAGTCCTCAAACCTGGGTCTGTTTTTCACCGCTATATAGTAGGAAACATGCATGTCTTTCTTTAAAAGAGACAAACCATCCAAAAGCACCTGTTAGGGTTTATCTACACTTAGACCATGTGGAAATAGTGCTCGATTCTCTAAGATGGAGGTTGGCAGAGGGACGGACTGGCTGGTCTTATCAGGTACAACTGTATTGCATCAGATAGATAAAGGTGATGAAAACAGAGTCCTGGGGCATGGTCGAGGTGCTGATGGAGGAATCGATGGCATCACTTGTCCTTTGCCTGGCCCCAAATGTCACTCGGTACAGTGCCGTGAATATGCCTTGACCATACGCTTTTTTCGAAAAGCCCAGCGAAAAAAAATAAAGCTTACACCCATTCCAAATAAATGTTCCCCTTTTCAATGCTCTGGCATGTATTCTCAAGTCAGCTTGGTGCAAGAATTCCAGTATCCCTTCACACCTTGGCTTATTGGAAATCTCAATCTTTTGAGCTCTGTACCTCTTCAATCCTGGGCAGACCTTCTTCTCTGTATCCTTGATCGCGATTACATCCATTCTGCTGCAATGACTGCTGATATCCCGTCCAGTGGTCCTGGCAATGGTCCTGCTTTTGACCATAGTTGTGTCATATGTAAGGAAATCAGCCATACGTTTGATGTCAGTTAGCCCCCTATCCAAGTGTTCCCAGCTCTCAGTGTGTCAGACCTTGTTTTACGCTTCAGTTTAGCCATTTGGCCTTAAAGCTTCCCTCAAAAGCTGTGACCCATATCCATATCCACCACCACTTGAAATGTGCTCCGCTGTTGATACAAGGTGATCCCAATAGGTGACTGAAGTAGGGAATGCCCTTTTAAAACAAAGTTTGTATATTGATTAAAAACAGATGACACTGACAGATGGTATCTCATGTCCATATGGTGCAGTCTCTACAACCATATTTCTAAGAGCCACACAGAAATCTTTGATGTATCCCAAGATATTTGACAGCGCTGGTGCACCAGCCTCCTGGTGTTCTGATTGACCGCTCTGTTGCATCTTGATAGCTTTCAACATTTTTGACGCCTGGTATTTCCTCCCGTTTTAAGGTGCTGGGGATGATGTGCAGTGGACTCAGTCTTTAAGTGATTGTAGGCCGAGTAAGTGGCCTGGTTGTATAGAACAAACAGGTTGTGCTGGTTGTGATGAACCGGATGAGATAAAAAGATGGGAAATGGAAGGTGAATGAAAGATGGAAAAAAGCTGGATTTTGATATTGCTTGTGGGTTGACATTACTTAAATCCAGGGATGGTGAGTTATTAGATTATTTCTAATAACAATATTTAATTTATTGTGCTGTTCTGGCCAGTTTTAAAAGTGGTGATGAAAAACCAACTTGTATTTTAGGGAATTCTGCGACATTATCAGCTTGATGAGCGGGACCCATTATTGATCTTGCAATAATCCAGATAATATGGTGATTAAGGGGTAGTGGAGAACCTACACTTACAAACGTTTTAAAGCACATTGAGGCTCTCAATAAAACTCCACACCAACTGACAAGACTTCAGAAGAGTCCAGTTGTGTGGTTAACAGCCATGTGGTCCCCACATGTTGCAGCAGCACACATCTTCCAGACAGCATTCTCCACATTGGCTGAGGACAGATCAGTCCTGATTAGAAAGATTAAAATCATCCATCATTGATTTTCGTGTTTTAAGGCATCAACCTGGAACTCTGCTGCACTCAATAAGACATCTGTAGACAATCAGTATCCACACAGCCTCCTGCTGTCACATAATAGTCTGTACTCATGAGCCATGCTTGGCCCATTTTTCATTCGTTTATGTTTATTAATTGGCACAGGTATCTCATAATTATGTCAAAACAAGCTCCAAAGTCTTACACGGCTGCTCCTCTATTCTAACAGAGTGTAAAACAAAGTTATTTCTATATCTAGTTCTAATCATCTAATCATACTGTTATTATAATTAGCTTAACAGAAGAATGTGGGAGACCACCAAGCCGAGGGCAAGCTTGGATCCAAAAATTGGCAGCCAAAACTCAGAATCAGGGACAGAAGGCAGGTGGATTTACCGGGGCACAGACGAGGTAAAGGGGCAGCGGGCAGACGGGTTCACTAGGGCAGAGACAAGAGGAGGTGAGTCGGAAACAGTGAACGAGCATTGGAGAGTCAGGCATGAGAGCGAATACAATCTGCTGGAGAGTGTGTGCGCCAACCGTGTATGCACTGAGTTAATTGTAGATCATCGACGGGTGAGAGCAGGTGAGCTGCTGACGGGTGAGTGGTGGTAGGTGTGGCTGAGCAGAGGTGGAAATTTCACTGTAACCAGCTGCAGCCCAGGTTGTGCCATCACCAACAGTAAAACATGCTCTGCAATATGTTCACCAAACTATAATTGCTTTATCTTTTTTTATATAAATACCATGGACATTCAATTGCCTCTCACTTTTGCTTTAAGAAAGGATTTTTTAAAATATATCTAACACTGAAAGGTCTATGGTCACCGGGGTCAGCATGTCACTACTTAGTCATTACTATAATGTTCTTGACTGCCATGTCTGAGTAGAGTGAGATGCATTGCGCCTCCAGGGCACATAATTCAGAAGTAATGGGACACAGACTAAACAGAAGAGCACACACACATTAAGCAGCATACTTCTCCGATGCTTTCTTGCAATAAAATGAAGACAGAACAACACAAAACTCAGGTCCACAGCTGCTGCTTACATCCTCCTACCCACACAGAGAGGTGAGGAGAGAAAGAATTACGGTCATCCTCAGGGGTCTCCCTCACTCAGTTATTCCCCCAGTCCCAGTCAGAAACTGTCATCAGCTTCTGGCTATATAGTAAGGTCACAGACAAAGGTAAAAGTGCATGTCATGTGTTGGGGTGAGGCATTATTCATTTTGGAGGAGGGTCAAACATCTGGCAACATGGTGGTATTGACAAAAACAGGTTTTATTGTAATAGGCATATACCCGGAGCAAAGGGAAGATAAAACGGAGCAGTCAATGTCTATATATCACGATGAAATGCAGTGTGGGCACGTTCCAGAGTTCAGACACGGCGGCCCAAAACTCTGGCTGAGTGTCAGACGTGTCCAGAACATTTGTATGGTATATGATTAGCTGGCACCACTTCCAGTTGGAAATCTCTCTCAAAAAGGTAGCGCTGATGAAGTGAGCTCCGTGGAGGAGAATACATTGCAGTGGAGCTCGTCTGGCACATCTTCATGAAAAGTTCAACAGAATGAGAAGCTACTCCCCCGGCCACTTGAGTGTCAACACCTATTCTCAGCTCCCAGAAATCCTTCTGGAGACCCAGTGGAGCTGGGTTGAGGGAGTCAACTTTTGCTGGCAGCCAATTGCTACAGATAATAAATACCTGTCTGTTTTTGATATCTACATGTTTTTTTTCCAGAGGTCAAAGATTAAAGCTCGCAAATAAGCCATTGAAAATCAAAAAGCTCAAGCTGTGATACCGAGAGGCAATAGATACACGACATAAACTCACGCACTGAATAAAATTCAAGGACACATTCCACCTTAAAAGTTGCAGCTGACAGGTAGTTACTGTAGATCTCTCTATCTTGAAGACATCACACACACAGACACACACTCACACACACACACACACACACACACACACACACACACACACACACACACACACACAGCAACTCTGAAAGTTTTTCTCCTAATTTAATGTGGTAAGCATCAGGCCTGATGATTCACTGTGTGAGGGGCGTTCTAGCTCGCACGGATCATGGTGTCAGTATTTTTGGAAATGATTCAGGGCCAAAGGCTGGTCTCATGATTAACACTGTCAAACATCTCTGATCTGTATAAAATCTCCCTGATCTGATGACGTAGATCTTTCGAGGCTGATTTTGTGTCTTTCCAGCGGTCAGGAGGGAGGCTTCTAGCTTTGGGCTGTAACAAAAAGATGTTGTGGTAAGTGATGTCAATGTTGTTGGATCACGCAGGATTATAAAGCTTAAACTGGTCACTTGACTAATGTGAGTTCCATGCTGATAAAAACAAGCTCATTAAGTGATCGGGTCTACAAAGATCCTGCCGTGGACCCAATGCTGTAGCAGGTGTCTGCTGGGGCCATTCTCTCGTTCCTCCACACCTGGGGACAATTCGGAGTCGCCAACTGACTTTATGATTCTCAAGACAGTAGGAATGTTTACATGTTACTTAAACAGATTATCTTCCATTTGACCTCCAAAGTGCTTAACCTCATTGACATAGACTGTATATACAAAATGGGCGTAGTTTTCCGGTGTGGAAAGTGAAGCCCACGCAGAAGTGACTTGGTTTGCAATACCACTGAGATCTAGGGCTGGCTCCAATACATGCTCAGTAAACACATTTTCAATCTTGAAAATACTTATTCAATTTTTCACAACTCATACCAGTTTCAACAGTTAGAGTTTGTTGTGCCAGACTGTGATCTGGTGGTGAATTTGGATGAGTATGAGATTTTTGAGCGTTAAAAAAAAAAAGGTATGTCTGTTTGATTGATACCGACAAAACTTTGGACCAGCCCTGCCCTCTCACTCAAATATGGTTTCACCTGGCTCCAGGCGAGATGGCGGTGCCCTGTGAGCCTCGAAAACAGCCCTTGACCAACCAATGGGTGATAATAATAATAATTTCTCAAGCAACTCCATCGGTCAATCATATTACTCCCTCCATCATTGTGCTTTTCAGTGCACATGAAAAAACAAATTGGCCCTGTATTTATTCTTTTTCAACTGAGGTTTTCTATTGATGACAATATTTCATGTTGTTTGAACACTGGACAAGGAGTCAAGGAGGACATTGACTAGTACCTATTATTGATCAATGCATCGGGATGTGCTTAACTCAAGGATTAACAGCCAGAAATGGTACGGTGTCTCTGTCAGAAATGGCGTGCAGACTAGTCTTCGTCGTTAAAGGAGAAGACGAGTCAGAACGGTAATGAAACAGTAAGTCGCAAAAACAAAAAAAAAAACAGCAATAAAATCTAATGAATACTCATGTGGCTGCTCTCAGGTTCCGGGTATGAGTTTATTGTCCATGCATTGCTGTTCTTAACTTGCCTGTGTCACCACGTAACATAACACCACCTCCAGCTGGGCGGTGTCACAACCACGGACATCTGGTGAACCGAGCAGGGTCCAGCAGCACTCTGCAGACCTGCTGCACGGTAAGATAAAAGAACCTGGAAATTTACGAGGGGCCAGCTGGAAGCTGACCCATGGTCAGAATAACATCAAAATGATGGAGGCATTTGGAAATGTAGCAATGTCTGCGTGCAGCCTGATTCGAAGTGTTAACATTGCTCAAATGAATTTAATTGATTTGTTACCTTTTTTTTTTCATCTATGTCGCAAATTTCCAAGCCACGGTTATAATTAGGTACAAAACAAACATTTTGCAAGAAACCGGGAACATAAAACACCATCATCTCAAATAATTGAAAGCATAAAAAAATAAGACAATAAAAGAAACATGCAACATGGAAAACAGCAACGATAAAAAAAATGGCATTCAAAAGGCAATAAAACCCTCTGGAACTGGGCCACCAGAGCAGGTGAGCTTTGGCAACGGACTCAGCATTTTTAATGAGGGAGAGAGGGTGGTTTCAGAGGATGGGAGTCATTAATGAGAACGCCTCATTGCCTTTACTCCTAATGTACAACACATAAACGTAATTTGTTTTTGTTTGGTGAGATCATGTTAAGCACTATGCAGTAACGGGCTTTACCCCTCTCCCATGTTAACTCCACCGGTGTCTTGGGCGACGACATTTCAGAACGAGCACGGGCCGCGTCCTTTGGTTCCCGTGAACCAGCTTTACTCCACGATGCCGCACTTTAACCACTGGCTTTGCTCCTGGAGTGTGGGAGAATCTGTTGGCAAAGAACCGTAGGGCCATCTTTACTAGGGGTGTGTAAATGTCAGTTCCTCTGGAGTTGAATAGAATATCAGTAATTAGGTTGGTGCTGAGGCGTCGCTGTGGATAGAGACTGAAGAGTGTTTGCCATTTCCACTGTGCAAAATTGCAAGCGCAAAATTTATGAGCGAGGTTTTCGTCTCATTTAAAGTGTCTGCTGTTTTTATTTGATTTCCTCCTTTGTTCTTCGAGGCCTTTACCGTGAATCTGGTGACACTGATGTATGGCAAACTTCTAACAAGCTGCACTGTACTGAGAGAGCATCCCCGACTCCTTCTTAACTCTGTTAATTTGCTTTTTTTCATAGTTTTTTTTTTTAACCTCAAAGATCATACAAATAAAAATGGATAAATGGTTAAAAAAAAAAAGTCTTTTGATCCATCTGTCCATTGCAGTATCCTGCGGGAGCTTCTCTCACAAAACATTGCAGGGGACACACCATTTACCCTCTCTCTCTCTCTCTCTCTCACACACACACACACACACACTTAGGGGCAATTTAAAGTCTCTAGTTGGCTTAAATAGGCATGTTTTTGGACTGTGGGAGGAAACTGGAGCACATAGATGTGGGGGGAACATGCAAACTCCACGCAGAAAGGCCCTCGTTGCTGTTTCCACGGGCTTTTTTCTTACTTTCCTGAAGCTTTTTCTGGTTATTTGAGAATCAGAGGAAAGAGGAAAGACAGCGCCATTGCGTCTGTCACTCCATGTCCTCCTGCAGGAGAAAAGATGAATATGGAATATAAAGCTGCCAGTGAAACCATTTTGATGGTTGATCATTCTTAGCACTGCTGCCTCACAGCTAGTTGTGAACACTGTTGGGTACAAAGAAGCGAAGACAATGGATGGTTGGATGATCTTTGTGTGCCTTCTTTTTGTCAGCTCGTGGATTGTTTCTCTCAGCCGGGCTTGCAGCTAGAAGCAAAGGCAGAGACTCGGAAACCTGTTGTGAGATGGGTTTGTTTTGTTCTTGTTGTTGCCATGATCAACAGGACATATTAGAAATTGATGAGTTGTCACACTGATTCATATTCGCTGTGATTAAAAAGCTTTTTTATGGCTCACAGCTTGTCTGCAGCTCAGTTAAATACTAGGTTTACATGGAATGTCAACACTCCCTTAACAATTGTTCCTTTTAGAAATTAACAAGAGAGCCAAGAAATATAAACACTTCAGTTTCACTCCCCTAGCTTGTATGCTTTTATCTTCAAAACCTTTGCAGGAATTAACCACTATTGCTTTTCCCCACGAATTTACTTCTATAAAGCTGTTGGATTTGAGAAGTTGATGATGATGATTTTTTAATTATTGCTGTATCTCAGCTCTTTGTCTCACACAGACAAAATGAACAAATCAAACACCAATTGCACTTATATAGAATGTTTATAGAATTGTTATTTTCCTGATTGTAATCCAATTGGCCGATAGTTATGCTACAAAATTACTTAATTAACAAATTTTTGTGTTATTAACCATTTTAATGGAAGAGTGAAAGCCACATAGCTCAGTTACCAGTGTGTTACCTGGAAACTTCCAGACTGAAGTCATTCCAAGGCTCCACCTTCATACGGATTAATGTGGATTAATCTGTCACCTTGAAATGCAACTTGGGAAATACAACTTGTCGGGATGTGGAGGGACTTGATTGCCTGATGCTGTAAACAACGGCTACAGTTGGATAAGCTGCACCATGCTGTTACTTTATCACAATCATTGGATAACACAATCAAAAAGAGCGTTAATATATACTGTAGGTCAGACGAGACACAGAAAAAGGCTCAAATGCAAATTTTTGTGTGCACAAATAGATAGCGATGAAACCAGGATACGCAAACCTTTACCATGTGCCTTAAGTTGAACCCTCACTCCACTGCAGTAGCAAGCAAATGCTCAGCAAATAGAATTAGAGCCACATCCTTTGACATCTTTAAAATTGACAACACTCATGACAAAAGGTTTACAAGTCAGTTTTTGGTGTCTTAGCTATGCAACATCAACCTACAGCATGTGAGATAACGATTATTACACTTTCAATACCGAAGAACGGAAAGTTTATTTCCTCAACTATGACTTAAATTAGCAAATGTTCAACAGGCCACACAGCTGCTGGGACAAACCTGGTGATCTCTCACCTACACTACTGCACTTGTGACAGGTTTGCCAAGCTGTGCAGTTTAGGGTCCGACCAACTAAACCGGGCAAACATCAACCCACTGCTAAATGAGCTTTTTCCTTCTCCTTACACATCACCTGTTGTGGTCTCCTCTTAACAAGTGCTCAGACTCTGCACTTGTACTTACACTTACACTACTCCCATCCCCTGGTCGTCTGAAACACGTCCTGGTAACACTGGCTGCTGTGATGAAACACCCAGGCACCCAGATACAGTGCAGAATGATCATTTCTATACCTATCCAGAGGTGTCGCAACAGACCAGAGGGCCTGGTCGGTTCCACTCCTTGTTTAAGCTTGCACATGTGGATTTCAGCTGTGATAGTTTGTTTACTTATATGCTGTTGCAAAATTTGGCGCGGGAGAATTTATGTGGACGCGGCCAGAAAGATGATCACACACGGGACTGATCCCGGAGCCACAGTAAACATGAGAGGAAGCTAAGAGGCCGTGACTGCTTCTGTAAAATATGGAGACATTTCTACACTGTAGACCTGCGCACATATTATGGGTTGTTTATTGCTCTTGTTCTGTTTCACACCTCCAGGACACCTCCCCCATACATGACAGGAAAGCTGCCAGTTAGTATGTTTAGTGCATGTTTAGTGCGGAAGTTTGTGCAACATGTGCCCTCGTAACAACTGAGAAGTTCCCATTAGAATTTCAATCCTATTTTTTCATTGACGGAAACATGAGAAAGAGGCCCATAAAAATGAATACGCTCATCTTAACAGCACTGTGAATGCACAAATGTTTCTTTGTATTTCTCTCTTGACAGCACATCTGTCTAAAATTGTTTGGAGAGCCTTCCTGTTTGTGAATCTCACCATGCTATGTGTGTGTGGTAAATTCCTCAGATGTTGCTATACAGTGGTTGCTATATAGGTTGTAAAACACAGTTGGATATCCACAGACTCTCCTTCAAAGATCAGGAAACAGCTGCTACAGTCATGGGGCAAACTTGTTAGCAGTATACACAGCTATAGAAGGACCAGAGGCACATGAGGAGCGATGTAGCCATCTAAATAATGTAAAATGTTTGGTAAATTTGGACCCGTCACTCAAAAAACCAATGTTTTCAATGGATCAACCAAAAACAGGTGATAATATTCAGATCACACTTTTGTTCGAAATTCTAATTAACTGATAGCCTGTTTGATACGAAATGGTGCCATTACTTACGTAGATTTCAAGGAGGTGCCCTCACAGAGAAATGTGAAAAGCATGAATCTCTCACAGAGATCAAGACCAAATATATGTACAAGGTACAAGGCACAAAATGGAATAAAATCTCTGCATGGAAAACATTTTGAAAAGATGAAACTATAAGTCTCCACAATGTGCTGCTGGGAATTTGTTTTTCTTTACAACCCCGACACTACATGTCGTCCCGTCTATTGGAAAAATACACCATTATATTAAAGCTGATTCTGGATTTGATGTGAGTACATTAGATGGTGGTAAAGACAGAGATCTCCTCTGTGATAAGAATTTATTACATACTGAAAGCAACCTTTATAAAATGGGTCTCAATGTAACTATCATGTCAACTCTACAGCTTCACTGTTCTGTCAGATTCATGAAGTTTCAGTATCAATCCATCCATTATATTACACATTAAGTACCCACCGGTGGTCTGCTGGTGTTTTTGGACTATGCCGGCATTTTGGAAATCTTTAACAGTGCAAGTATGAGGATGTATGAGAAATGTAAACTAAGTATCATGTAATGTGACGAAGGAACATGTTGGGACAATCTATTTCGAGCAACAACACAATATGCTATTACATAATTACTATTAGTGAACCAAGCTATTTAAAGACAACAAAAGACATGTGGGCTGTGATCAAGGCATTTAGAATTAGACGTAAAAGGAACTTACAGTGCATCTTTACATGAATAAAACCCTGTGAACATTCCATAACATACTGGAGCCACCTGGGAATCAGGCCAGAGTCCAGGATTGAAAAGGCATGTTTCTGTCTCAAGCAAACAAAGCAGCTAAAAGCCACATCCTAGCAAACGGAATGGGTTACCATTCATCCATTAAGTGCATCTTTTCCCAGGCTTAGCTTGGCCAAGGCCAAGCTTTACATTTAAAGCCAAACTAGAATGGATGTGCATTTCTCCTTCTTGTGTGAAGATGTGATGATGCTTTCGGATTTGCTGTACGTTTTCTGGGAATAGACTGTCGACAAAGCCGAGACAAAAGTGCTTCTTCATTCTTTGCCTGTTTGAAATAGCTTGCCAGAGTCAGAACAGCAGATCAGTTCGCACTCCCTCATATGAAACCCTCTCATCTCAAATGGTATTCAGGCTGAAAAATATGGCTTTTGGGGATGTGTGGGTCTGCTAACAGTGGGTGCTGATACAGAGCCTTGAGGGCATCTTATCAAACTGGACTGGCTCCACTTCTAAAAGAAATTTCATTTCCCTCTGTTTTCTCAACCTTGTATCACTGGTGTTAAATCAGGTAACAACATCCCTCTAGTATATGATATACTGGGGGTGGAGGGTCTCCTGAATTCCTTCACTGGAGCTGGGGTTTATCGTTAAATGAACAAATGATCAGCTCAACTTCAAGCTCATTTTACGTATTTATCAGAATACATAAAACGCCTCACCTGAAGTTATAGGTATCCAGACATGTCCACAGATTTGGACACATGCAGCTCAGGATGTAATGACACATGTCTGTGTCGGCAGGGATGATTGGACACTAGAGGGCAGTTTAAGTGACAATTGTTGAAGGTAACCTTGTTGGACCATCCCAAAAACATAGGAGGTGGATGTGTGTAGATCTTCAGGACCCTGAACTGTCTTCATAGCTGTGCATAAGCACGGCATGGCATTGTAACACATCTAAGTTCCTCTAAATGGTTGGAAGTACGCCCTCTCAGATGCACGGCGCCACAGCAAGCCGAAGGTTTGAAACACTGATGGATTTAACTTGAATTGGAATAATGAATGCCTTGAAGCAAACCGATGGAAGCTTAAGAGGGTTAAGGGGAAATGTGACGGGGAGAAGCAACAGTAAGCCACATTGCCTTGGCTCTCTTAAGTCCAGATCATGCATGGCTGTAAAACACCAGGGAATGTTGGCTTTTCAAACTGAAGCTAAAAAAAAGGCAATGTGTTCGATTAATGTCTGTAAACAGCGTCATTGACTCTCGCAGGGGCTGAAGACAGACATTACATGGAGGTACAATCTCAACATGCAATATCTGAGGACAGACTTAATGAGAACGCAATGTTTCAAAGTGATGTGAACATATTTCTCTAATGACGGTGTTCCCATGGGATGTTTGCCAGTCTGAATTACAGTGAAGCCATGATACTGTATGGAAGAACATTCATCCTGAATTCAGCCTGCCCGTGAGCAGGGCAGACACATAAATGAGCTTCACAGGTGAGAACACCTCACACAGGGTGAGAAGGTCTGAGATGTAGCCATGCAATTCCACACATCTGAAGCACTTAGTAGTTCAGGCCTTCAGAATGAAGTCTGTAGGTGCCAGGTAAAAGCACCCAATGAGCTAAGAGGGAAGTATAAGAGAAACAGGCTGCTCCTGTCCAAAAAGCTGTTAAAAGGCTGTGTCAGATCCATCTCAGCTTCTGGAAGGTTAAAGTGAGGTGTGACTGGAGGAGGGAGAGGGGAGGTTAGAGTCAGAGTGGGCAGAAAAAAAAACAGCAGGATGTTATAGAACCACATAATCTCACAACATGTGGAGTGTTCAGGTATGGGATGGGAGGGGGGCTGTGGAGATGGAAGCCAAATAAATGTCAAGAGGAGGATCAGAGGCTGTTGGTGCTCCAACTCGTGCTGGTACAGCTGAGTGACCTGGATGACCGGAGGGGAGGCGCTGAGCGACGGGCCACACCAGCAGGCGGAGGAGCGTACCGGCTGCACCTCGCACCTGCCCCTGCAGAGAGGAGGAGGTCACAGCACAGGAGACAAAGTCAGTCCAAACGCACTGGCAGCGCCGTCAACCTGGGACAACAGACGGCTCGACAGACAGAGAGGACCGGAGAAGACACAGCACAATAGGGCTGCTATCACATCCCCCACTTGGGAGGCGTCCTTGTGGGAGACGATGGGTTATTAATGCATCTCTCCCATCTCACACTGCATGACAGGTAATGTATTACATTCCTGAGATATAACATGCAGACACAATGGAGTGCATACAGTACCAGGCACAATATGCAACTTGCTGAGATACGTTGTTGACACCACGATTAACTTTTGCCTGCATATCATGAGGCCAGACGGGTAGAGGAGGGAGGAGGATGTATAGCATTATATTAAGAAATACTGGATTTCATTGGTTGAACGTCCTTATACCACAACACAGGAGCCTCGGATTACAGTATAGAACCAGAGGGATGCATGTTACTGAGAAGAGAAGTGGAAACAAAGACAGTATGCCACAGGCTGAGCCTGCTGGGCTGGTATGTGGAGTACCTCACATGTTATGGGGCTCTGTGTTCAAACTGGAGTGGTGCTGCTGTGAGATAAGGGTGCAAAAACACAAGAGGGGAAAACGTGATAAAATAAGCAGCTGAGGTTAGGATGAAAATAATAGCAATATTAATCACCTTCTCTAGTCATGTATGCCCATACATACTCATGTTGCCACAATATATTACATGCAACAAAATCAAAGAAACTGTTGTGTTCATCCAGACACATGCTAAAGTATCTGATACTGCTGAAACTGAGCATATGTGTTACAGTATCTATAAAGATGCTCGATATAGGATCAACTGCTCTGAATTAACGCTGATCTGGGCGACGTGTGAAAACGCTGAGAAACAGCTCAATCACTAGAATAAACTTTGAAACAAGTCAACTTTGAGAAGCTGATGAGTCAGTGCAAACAGATAAATTAAGGTGGTGCCAAAAAGGAGGCTGGAAGATAATGGAACATTAGAAATCTAAAAAGTTACTCCCTCCGCTTGTTTGAGATCATAACTTCCTTTCGTGTAATTTCACGATGCGGCAGTGGCAGATTCGGGAGAAACTCTTGCTAATCCCTATCAATCTACCACATTTGGACACGTTTTCATTTATTAGCGAGCGGCCTCCGGGGTTTAACACTCCGCTCACATTAGCCACGTTGCTGCTGACGCCAACTCAACACATCATCTGTTTCACATTAAGAGCTTCTATCGGATAACAGGACATAACCTCTTTTACTTCACGAGAACGCCTAATTGGAAAACAGATAAAGGAAGCGGCAACTTACCGCCAAGAAAAACAAGTGCAGCCCTTTGCTGTGTCATCATGGGGTGTAGCAGTGAACGATGTACAGTGAAAACCATTGTCATTCAGGCCAGCTGCACTGATCAGAGCAGAAGAGTACATTATCTGCTCTATCTGGTGATTAAAAAAAAAAGGCTAAAATAATGCCTTGGCTTTTGAGTGTGCAGCATTCCCACCCCACTGCTTTAAAGTGGAGTGAACGACTCTGGTGAGAGGTTGAGGACATTGTATAACTCAAAAAACAAACAAATCAGTCCCCCCATTACTCCCTGAGAAATCTGCCCCCAAATTTATGGAGGCACATTGAAATGACACTAACAATGTGGCTAAGCTAAAACGATGAAACCACAATCAAGTCATAATACACATATGGAGATCTGTAATTGCAAGGGAAAAATATGTGAGGTTTGTAATGTCCTTGTTTTGGGATGAGTAAAGACATATTCTCTTCTATTCATTTGGGTAAAAAATTTCATGATTGACTTATTTTGCTGGTGTAACAGTGGAGGAGAGCACGCACATTGCTGACAAATGGCTGGAGTATTGTTTGTTATTAAGCTGTTCTTTTTGAATCATCTACTGACTCAGGGCAATGTCACCTTGCACCTTTTCCCTCGTTGAACATGCACTGAATGGACACCTGTGAGGAGTGATTCACTGACTGGCAAAAATAGTGAATCACTGGCTTCACTTTGAACGGCCCACTCCTGAACACACACGCTAAAGCATGCGGAAAAACTTTTGGACAAAGCAAGAAAAACTTTGGATACCTGCAAAAACTAAAATCAGAACTGTAGAATAATGTGAACACAAGACCCATGTGGGACACCCAGGCTGCAGCGGTCATGCCACCTGCAGACCTCCATGATCAGCTCTCCCCATGCTGCAAATCTGTGGGTGCTGCGCCGACTTGTGGTATGTAGGAGGTATAACTAATGCAGCCTGGCAGCTGACGCCTGGGAGGCTGAGCTCAGGGTTAAGAAAAGATGTATAAGGACTCCTTTGAAAAAGACAAGCAGCTGGCAGGCTGCTGAATGGACCCCCACCTCTGCAATAACTGCACTTTGGACTTTTTTACATTTTTATCTTGCACTATGTGTTTATGTTGTGTGTGTCTGTCCTGTGTGTTAAAAAAGTTGTGTAGGTAGCGCAAGCACGCTGACACCAGGACAAGTTCCTACGTGTTTTTTCTGTACAATGACAATAAAGTGTTTCTGATTCTGATTCTGAAGGTTCTACGAGGTGAGAATTTGAGTTTTTTGTTTGTTTGTTACTAATCTTCTAGTCTCTCTATGGAGACACTAATTTGCAAATAATAAATACAGGAAGTCAAAGGACACTTTTTAATATCAAATGAGAGATTTAAAACACAGTAACAGAAATAGTGGTTGCATTTGATCCAGGATTTTAGCCACTTCATACACTGTTTAATAATCTCATTATTTCCTGGACTTTTTGGCCCAATAGTTGTTACCAAATGAAAGTCGAGGTGAATTTTAATTGATGCGACGCCACACTTCATGCCAACGAGGTAGTAAATCAGAACAACCAATAACATTTTGGATATTTCAACATTGTGATGCAGTAGCAACTCCTACTGTTCATTGCTATGCAGGAACTCCCATCTTCCCAATCCTGGTTTCCCAAAACAGCAGGTCTGCTTTATTTCTGCCCACATTTTCACCTGCAAACTCTGATGTGGGCAGATTCTACGACGGTCTAACCAACATCTACATTCCTAAGTGCTTTATATGAGAAAATATAAGTGACAGGAATGCTTGGGAATAGAAGCTCACACAATATGCAATGCACAGACACATTTATTCCATTGGCAAAGGCATATGAATTCCTAGACTAAATCAATCACACCTTCACATGGGATCATGGCTTTATAATCCATAAGCATTACATGCAAAATGGTTGTCAAGTGGACTGGACATCCCAGACTTTTAAAGCCACACAAAGTTGCTGCAAATAGTGCCATGCCAGGCAGAAGAGTTCATCCTGAAAATGAGATTGGAAACAAAATAAAATGTCGTGCAAGTCGAACATTCTCGCTTAAGATAGAATCACATATATAAGTGCTGCAGACAAGTAGCCACAGATCTGAAAGTCTAGCTTGTCATTTTGCTAAAGCAGGAACTCAGAGCATTTCTAGCTATAAGTAAAACTTTCAGCTGTGATTTTCAATATCCTTCCAAGAATAGCACAGGTATATCACGGATATTTTCTTAATATTACGCAACGGTGGAGCGTGCGCTCACTCAGGGGAACAGTATCGACCAGCAAAGAGGATGCTCATGGAGGGATTGTGTCGGATGAAGAAGAGGAAGGGGTGGTCTGCCCTGAAGGAGGGTGGAAGACAGTATGCGACGCAGCGCATCAAGTCGGCAGCACTGGCCTCAGTTCCCCTCTCATTGACCTCCACGAAAGCCTTGTGGATGGCCTCTGACAGCACCAGGTCATTAGCAGGAGACATGCCTGTGGAGGAGGGTGTTTAGAGAAACACAACAACTGGTCTGAGCCATGTGGAGTACATTAATGTGGATTTGCAGCTGTCTGGTCTTTAATTGTTACCAGAGAAGTCACTCTTGGTCTGGTCGAAGGCGTCCACCATGCCCATGCTCATCAGGACTTTCTTCAAGTCGTAGTTTCTCTCCATCTTGAAGCGTGGCAGCCACAATTCAACTCGTCTTCTATGCATCTTGTCTGGATGAGTCCACTTCACAAAGTTATCATAGGTCAGCTCCTTCTCCAGCTGCAGATGAAGGCAAAATTAGTTCATCAATTTGTCTCTGTGTCTGGATGTGTGTGCGTTTGCTTATATGTGTGTGCATCTTACCTTTTCTAGACCTGTTGAATCATCCTCAATTTCTTTGGGCAGAAAGATGAGCATGCTCAGATCCTTTCCTTTGTAAGGCATCTCCAGGATCTGTGCAGGGAAAGGTTTCAGACAACACAACATTTATATTACATCTGGCTTCTGCTGCTTTGATTGACTGACTCTCATGAAGCGTTTGATTACCTGGCAGTTGACCTCTGGGATGAAGGTCTGAGGGAAACTATTGTCCTGGTACATCATCTTCACTGGCCTGGTGTCAGTCTAAGAAGAGCACAGATAGAAACTGATTAAAGACAAAGTCAGCATCTCTTGGAAGGTAAACTGCAGCATCACTGTTGAGCGTGGACAGAGGTGAGCCGTTTTGGATGCAAGAAAGAACGCTCCTTAACATGTCCTGGCTGTCAACGTGAAATAAAATGACTACCTGAAGTTGGAAACCACAAACTCAAAAATTGATTTCACAAATGATCCTTCAGTGAAAAGTGACAGACAGCTGCTTAAACAAACATGCAATGAAATAATATTTGGTTATAATATTTTTCTCGCTGAAGAGACAAAGATGACTTTGCAGGGCTGTTGACGTAAACAAGGGTCTACTTTCTTCCTGTTTGCCAGTCTGCCAGAGCAACCAAAGATCAAGATGTTAAAGGGAAAAGAGTGACATTTTATTGAGTAGTCAGAGTTCATTGGGTTCTTGTTTCTAAAGCTTTTGCCCCTATTTCACCACTTCCTCTGGTCAGGTTTTCTACCATGGTGCTGACCTCAAATTCTTCATAGTCGTCCTCTGGTAAAATGTTCAATGAAGAAGTAGTTTTTATTGCCTCAGTAGTATGAACCACCATTTTAAAAAATTAAGATGTGTCAGATTTGTCAGTCCATTGAATGTATTCATTGAGTTATTTCACCTTGTTGATTCTAAACTGAGCATCACGTGTATACTTCTCATCAAACGGCTCGTCCCAGCTGCCTTTGAAGTAGATGGCACTGACCAGCACCAGCCTGGTCATATTATCCACCACACCCTGGGCCAGCAGGTCCTTAATTTTACCTGGTTTACAAAACAGAGGCAGAAACAAATACAGTACATGTCACAAATATCAAGGAAATGTATGCAATTACTGTGTCAACTCATTAATAGCAGCTTACTGCGTCTCCTCTATTGTCAAGACAGCTGATTAAAATCACCATTCAGGCCATTTCTGCTCCGTCTAAAACCACTAGGGGGAAATCTAAACTCGCCTACATCAAAACATATACTGAAGGTCTGCATGTCAATATTTGATTTAGTTCATTATGCACTCAAAACTAAAACTGAAAACAGTGAGCATGTCTGTGAAATCACTGATAGGTGTGCATGTCCATGTGTATGAACCACCTTGAGTTTGTTTCTCCACCCAGTTGTTGATGTTGAGCCTGGCCTGCTCTGAGCTTTTAATGAAGTCCACAGACTCCAGCTCTGCCTTGTAGTGCTTCTTAGTGTTTCCCACGAAATCCTAGACAATATGAGAAAGACAGTCAACCCAGTGGAGCTGACATTCAGTCCTGCTACAACTGTGCTTTCACAATCACTTTCCTTGCTTGCTTATCTTGGTTGATAGCTTCCTGTGACTTGTTATGCTCTACGCTAAATATATGTGATGTGAGTCACAGACATACACACCTTAACAAACTTGTAAGACTTCTCCCCATACAGTCTGTTGGCAACACTGAGTGCATATGGAGCACCTTTCTTGTTGAGCACGCTCAGAAGTTCAGAGAAGCTAACGTGGACATCATCCTGGCAATCCTGGGTCTTCAGACACTGTGGACAAAGCACAAGAGACGCACTGTGCAAGATACAACTTAACAGTGGAATGGCTGCCTGGACATCCTGCCTATTAAGGATGAAAACATTGATCAAATTTCATATTCGTTTGTGATTTTGATTGTATAAACAATCCAGGATGATGTGACTAAAATCATAGTTTTTCTCATTGAAGGGGGAATGCAGGGGTGAAATACAATCACCTTCCAGCATTGTGAAATAAGAAGGTGATGGTTATAGGTACAGCTTTATAACAGAACGTATAACAATAGTTATAACAGAATGTGAGGGTAAGGGTTTCCTGAACCTCGAGCATTTGCTTGGCTGTGTTGCCTTTGGTCCCCAGCATCACCATAGCCAGCGCTGAAGAGATGCTAAAAGGGGAGAAGAAGATATTTGCCGTCTTGTTGTCATCGCCTAGCTTTTTCAACAAAGCCAGAGAGAAGCTGGAGTTGGCCTTGGATAGAGGAGCTGGTGAAGCCATAATGTCTGCAAAGAAGGGAGGACAGAGAGCTTTTTGTCTTTTGTCTCTTTAATATCTCAGTTTCCCAAACGTCACCTGAGATTCACCACTATCCCCATTTGAAGCCCTTTGGGATGTTCTCCTTGTGTCTGCATGGATGTACAAACTGCATACAGTCAAGAGAGTATCTTGAAAAGCAGATGGACATACAATTAAGTCATTTTGAATCAAATTGTACTCATGAATCCTTGCATTATTTCTCCATCTGACCAGCTTACCTCAACAGTAAGAAAGCGAATAAATCTGCTGGAGCCTGTACCAGCACACACGGAGGAGGCAGGGGATTATTTCACATTTATTAGTTTTAAATGATTAGGCCTACCTGATCGACATTAGCCATGCATGATGAAAGTGTTATTTGTCTGGAACGCCACCAATCACCCATCTAATGGCATCGACCACTAAAACTTCATACCTCGGGCACAATATACTTTATCTGAACATTCATGAGTGAACTGCAGTGAACTATACAACATGTTCACATAAGTGACAAAAAACAAGCAGTATACTGTGTTTTTACTGTGTTTCAAAACTGTTGGGTCAGGTTAATTTGGCTTTGTCTATGTCACTATCATGTCAACGTCCTCTCCCCTAGGTTGCCTCCTGTCCCTCCTTGTGCTGTCCCTGCTTCTTCTTCTGTCCGTATTCCTTGTGTCTCTCCTCCCTCATGCAGTCTTTTTCTGCTGTGGATGACCACAGGCAGATCCTCTCCTGACTGACTGGGGCCTGCCTCACTGCCTCCAGCAACTGCCTACAGCCAAGGAGGATTACATCGTCAACATCTTATGTCTTATTTCACTGAACAGTCGCTCATTAAAGTAACATTGCGCACAAAAAGCCTAAAAAGGCGGTTATTTTACACTTATCCTACTTCAGGTGAGGGAAAATGACCTTAATTATTGTCAGACTATCCACTAAACTTTACAAAACAGCAGGCAACAGGTGTAGGATAGACGACTTACATTGTTCGTCTTTTGGGAAAAATTAAATAAAATAAAGACTTCGCAGCGAAGACGTCACATCGACTCTGCTGTCACCTGTCCACTAAACATCATATAGGAGGCAGGCGGTTTTTACCTTGACGAGGATACCGTTATTCCAGCGTCCACGCAGCAAACAAGACAGTTCCCCCGTCGCACAGTGGGAGTGGTCGCTGACGCTGACAGAGCCAACCCTGTCTGGACGTCACACCAAACCCACCCCTTCCAAGCAGAGACCCGCCGCCACTGTTTCCCGTTCAAGCGCAGCGTCAGTGTGCGTCTGAACCATGATCCACCCGCAAATGCCGCAGTCTGAGTGGCTGAATGCGTGGAGTCCTATGACAGGTCGCGGCATCCTCGCCATTGGCGGCACTGTGCCACTGATTGATGGCGGGGACGCGCCTGGAGCATCTGGATCCACGGCAGCGACCGCAGCACAGCCTCCTCGTCCTGTCTCCGTCCCTTCTTGAGGCTGGGAGTAGGGCCCCTCCTCTCCCTGCTTACACCGCTCATTTCATATTTTGTATCATTGGGTAATTGGTTGAGGTGGTGGTTTAGTTTTCTTTATATCGTGTGATATGATTCATTGGCTCGAATAAAGCGTCATTCCCTGACCGCTGCCTCTTGCTGCCGGGGATTTTCTTTTCCGTTTCTTTTTTGTTTTCGCAACTGCAATCTTCAGACACTAGGCGGCGGTATTCCACCTCATTTTTATATATTCCACTAGTATAGTCTCTTGATATTCATTGTAGACTTTTCATTGTAGGACTACAAGTCCCCAGTCTTTCAGTTACATGAACAGACAACGTGACTCAAAGCTCACCTCGACGCCATCAACAGCACACCTTTTATCGAAGAGAATTCCTTTCTCTTGTGAAATTTCAACAAAAGATGGACCAGATTTTTTCTTTCTGAGCTGTTGGCTTCCTTAGAAGTAACTACCTCGTACAACAAGCTGCCCTTCGACGTGGGAGAGAACACAGAAATGGGACTTACAGAACCTTGTCAGGAAGTAATTTTGCTCAGATCGAACAATCACTTGTGCCTGCAAACTAGCTGAGATTGTGCAGACGTTTCAGACATGTTTTCAGACATTTCATCATGAAAGACTCATCATGAGTTTAACTGATGGCAGGTGCAAGAAGAGTGATAGATTTTCTTCTTTTCAACCTGTCAATCTATTTTGCTGCTCCCAAGCCTGGATAAGGAGGAAGATGTAACTGTGACACACAAAGAATTAAAGAAAAAAGTGGTGTTTACTTTTTACTTCTTGTCTCTCCCACAGCGTTATTTAACTCTGATTCCCATTTCAGTTTTAGTATTTCAGTTTCATCAGTATTTATTTGCAAATATGCTGCGTTCAGTTTGATATTCTTAGATGAACGGGTGAATAGTGAATAGATGAATGCCATCTTTTAAACACTTTCATGGAAGAACAATTACCATGAAATCTTACTGCTCCATGGTAACAGTAAGATTTGGAAAACATTGGAAACCTTGATGCCCCACCGATTTTATTTCTTTTTACATGAGTTGACAATTTTGAATGTAAAGCATCGAGTGCTTAGAAAGTAATTCTGGCCTTGGGTTGAACATGGGTCCTTGGCTTTAAGGACGCTGGCTGAACTGGACCAGTGGCTCATGGAAATCAAGCAAAGCATCCAGTCGTGATCACTCAGGGGAGCAGTATCGGCCCGCGAAGAGGACACTTGTGGTGGGATTGTGTCGGATGAAGAAGAGGAAGGGGTGGTCTGCGACGAAGGTGACAGGAATCATCACAGAGTATACCCCCACGACGGTGCCGGTGGCAGCGGCAGCCTCGGTCCCCTCCTCGTTGACCTCCACAAAAGCCTTGTGGACGACCGCAGACAGCACCAGGTCGTTGGCAGCAGACATGCCTGTGAGCGGAGCAGAGACAGTGCGTTGGAATTCTGCAGAGTCTGTGTTTATTGTTTCAATTATAGCCATTTATTTTCTTGGAGATAGCGACCCGTTATCTTGGTCGTGTTTCATCAGTCCCACTGACGACTACAGGCGTGTGTCATTTCATTTGATTTCATTAGATCTGCTGAGTCTCTCCACGTGCAGAAATGGACAGCAAATGGTTTATAAAGGCTATAATATGTGTAAGAGATTTTGTCCCTCTTCTCTGAGGTGACAGGAGATTAGCTACAATCTGTAGTCCACCGGTCTGATGGATTGAAGTTGATGTATGGTGAAAGAAATCTGCATCATCCAAAGCGCCACTCTGGATTTGTTCCCTCCTGAATCAATTCTGTAACTCACCAGAGAAGTTGCTCTTTGTGACATCAAAAGCGTCCGTCATGCCCATGGCGACCAGGACCTCTCCCAAGTCATACTTTTCCTCCATCTTGAATCGAGGCAGCTTGACCTCAACCTCAGATCTACCCATCCTGCCAGTCCACTCCAAAAATTTCCCATAGGTCAGCTCTTTTTCCAGCTATAGTGAATACAGTTTCAGTTGTCAGTTTGTATGTTTGAAAGTGTGTATTTCTAAACAGCACGTGGACATTGTACTGTATGTTTCTCACCTTCTCCAAGCCTGTGGAGTCGTCCTCGATGTCATCAGGCAGGAAGATGAGCATGCTGAGGTCTTTACCTTCATACGGCATCTCTAAGATCTGAGCAGAAACAGTAGCTTGGTTTTAATGTTGCTTCACTGGAACTTTATTATAATTTCTGCTCTGCTGTTGAAAAACCTGGACCGTACCTTGCAGCTGGCCTCAGGAATAGAGGTGAACAGGAATTCACTTTTCTGGCACATCATCTTCACATCCTTAGTGTCATTCTGAAAATGACGGCAGATTAGAACAGGCACTGTTCATGTTGAGTCAGTCATTCCCTCCAAATCCCTAGAAATGCAACGTAGGACTGGACCTTAGGGTGTGTTTGATAAGTCAGGTAAATCCTCAAACTTATGTCGAATACACAACACCAATGATTGTGGGAGCCAAATGCCTCTAAGAAGCCAATGTTTTCTAAACATCTTCAAGACCAACCCTTAGATGTCATTCATAAACACACAATCCTGCAATTGTTCCCCAATATCATCGTTTTTTTTACTCTATCTTTAAAAACGTGCTTGGTTACCTTGTTCATCCTAAACTTGGCATCAGCAGTGAGCTCCTCCTTGAACTGGTTGTCCCAGTTGCCTTTGAAGTAGATGGCATTGACTAGAACCATCCTGGTCATGCTGCTCACCACGCCCTGGACCAGCAGCTCCTTGATTTTACCTGAAGTGTGGTAACGAACCAAGCCATTCATGATGATTCACGGAGAAGTCAACGGTGGGGATTAGTTTGACAGAATAAACTAGCTACGGATCCTACATTTGATACCTCGCTATATAATGGACGACACATGCACACATGCTATATGATTGTACATGTGCTGTTGACGTGAAATCTACCTCGAGTCTGCTCCTCCACCCAGCTGTTGATGTTGACCCTGGCCCCCTCTGCATTGGTTTTAAAGTCCACAGACTCCAGCTCAGAACCGTAGTGCTTTTTTGCTTCTGATAAGAAATCCTGAAATCATAGACACAGCAGCATGCTTGAAAACTTGAAAGAGAACAGCGCTCTCACGCTGATATTCATGGAAAGCCGAATGCACACAGTTGGTATCGGGGGCCACTTGAGTGACTGAATACCGAGTATGAAAGACTCCAAAAAAAAAAAAGAAAGAAGAAATCACCTGCAGTCACACACCTCAAGAAAAGTGTAGGTTTGCTCTCCGTAAAGCTTGTTGGCCAGACTGACGGTGCTGGAAGCGTGGATATTGTTGACGTCGCTCATCAGTTTGGCAAAGTTCTTGTGGACGTCGTCCTGACCGCTCTGTGGCTTCAGGTGCTGTGAACGGTCAGATCAGACCCGAGGTGAGCGACGCGTGTGCCCAGGGATGAACCTGTCCAGGGGCTGTTCCCTGCCTTCACCCCATATAAGCCTATATAAATGTGATTAAGGTGGGTGGATGGATGGATGATCTTCTCTTAATTCTAGCACTGAAAAGTGAGGATTTGGGTGTAATCATTCAGCAGTGATCAATATACCCATAGGCAAAGCCTCTCAGTCTCATTTTGAGAGGGAATAACTACTCAAGCACAAAACCAGTATGGACATCATTGTGTTGAACCATTTCAAGACACAAATGTATGCGTAGCGACCTTGAGCAGACATGCGGGCAGTCTGCTGGACTGCTGCATCTGCATCTGCATCTGCATCCGCGCCTGCTGCTGCGTGGCTGAAGACTGCCCCTCCTTGGGCGGCTCTGCCTCTGAGAAGTGGAGGACCTGCAGGCACAAACGGACGCTTTGATCGCCACAGGAATTCAACAGGAAGTGCTTCTTCTGAGTGTGTAACGCACACCACAGTTTCAAAATCAGCGAAACGAGCGCTCTACAAATGACACGGTCTGACTCTGCGTCACGGCGGATCAGATTTCCACCGTCTTTGCTCATGCACAGGGACAGGATGAATCCATCATCCATGACCGGGGGTTGCTAGGGTCCCTACGTTGTGGCACTGCTCGCCCCTTGGCCCAGTGCCAGTGCTGAGACGTTCATTTCGCCACACCTCACTCGCCACACAGACTCCACGCCCTTCTCCTTCGCTGCCTGATGCAATAACTTGGTGGTTGAACACACACTTGGTGGATGAACCAAATCCATCAACTTATCGTGACGTTGGGCTGCTTTAGTTTGAGACTGCTCGGGTGTGTTCGCGTGAGAACTGTGAATGTTGAACCTTCCCATCGGTCTGAGCATTTCCTGAGAGTCCTGCGACAGCGGGCGGCTGATTTGGGACAGGTATCTTTGAGGGTCAAGTCAGTAAAAGTGTTTGATGTTATTCTGTTTTAACCAGCCCCAGGTGTGTTTGTGTGTCATACCTCTGACATCTGCGTGGCCGTGTTGCCTCTGGTCCCCAGCATCACCATGGCCAGGGCTGATGAGATGCTGAAAGGGGAAAAAAAGATGTTCCCGGTCTTGTCATCGTCACTCAGCTTCTTCAGCAGGGCCAGGCAGAAGCTGGTGTTGGCCTTGGGCAGAGGATTTGTTGTCTCCATTCTTTTCTAAAAGCAGAGCAGAGCATTACTTACTACACCGTGAATGGCAGCACATTCTCTTTGCATGACGAATCCCACAGCACGGACAAACAACAACGACTGGTCGGTATTTTCTGTTCTGGGATTTAAAAAAGTCGAGCTGAGAATCTCTTCTCCAAGTAAACGAAAATACCAGTGGACCAAGAATGAGTCAAATGACCTTTCTGAACGGTGAAAAGACGTAACACCCACCACGATGGTAGTTGCTCAGAATTAGACAGAACGGCAAGCATCTCACTTACCGGATGAGGTTCTCACCGCACACCCAGAGCACTGGACGAGCAAGCTGATCCGTGGACCTTTATACTCTGACGCACTCAGGGTTCATGCAGGTCCTGAACCAGCAGGAGAAGTTTTGTAATCCCAGCCATCTGTGAGAGCCACACCTGCAGATGAACCAGTCACCAGCATTGCGCGGCTCAGCCTCGTCCACACGCTACCTAACAGACCAGCTGAACCAGAGGTCTTGATGTAGAAACAGGGGCCAGCTAAGGCATCGAGTTAGTTGACTTTCACATTTGTTTGCAATAATCAGCGGATGTCATTTGCATATTAATTAACGGTCTTTAGCTGCCATTATGTTTTTCTTTTCTAGACTATGTCTAAAGTTTAGTATAAGCTGAGTTTCTCTTTGCCTCTTCTATCAATTTTGCCGTGAATGTGAACTTTGCACGTTCGGGTACCTTCAGTTGAGATTTAAGATAAATTAGGATGCAGATGAAGTTGTTCTGGCTTTATTCTCAGGTGGGTGATTATCCATTTGTTTTGTCTCTTTTTATAATAGATCTTATTGAATACAACTTGTGATCTTTTTAGAGATGACCTTTTAAGTTTCTTTAATATTCTTTGGTTTTAAAGACCTTAAAGATCACATTTTTTTACAATTTGTATTATTTTATTTACATTATCCATTATTCTTTGTTATTTTAAGTATTTTTATCTACTTATCTTATTTTTACTTACATTGTCATTATTATTTATTTTATTCATATTATGTCTATCATTTAAGTTTTTATTACACATAAAAATCACCAAGTCACATACCCATGTAAATATGCTTTTAATCTTTATACTTACCATTATATTTAGATTTTATTATCATTATTCAGTCATTTACATAATGCATGTGTATACCTGTACTCATCTCTATATGTAATGAATATATCTGTGTACACGTATAATGTACATATCTGTGTATATCCATACATATACATGTGTGTGTAATCTGTAAATTTGTAAGTATTTGTATTAGAAGTACAGCCTCCATTAAAGCACAGCCTCAGACGCAAAATTAAGCTTTAAATGGCCTCTTTTATTAGAACAGAACACAACAGAACAAAAATGTTTATCTTTCGTTTCTCACCAGCTGCCTGGCATAGCTAACAGTCTGACTGGTGTTGCGGGGCAGGCGCCTGGTCCCTGGTAGTGCTTACTAACACGCTGATGTGCTGCACTCTGGCTGGTGGCTGGTTGCTGATGCTAGTCAGCATCCTGCTGATGCTAGCCAGCCTCTGCTGATGCTAGCCAGCTTCCTGGTGATGCTAGCCAGCATCCTGCTGATGCTAGCCAGCTTCCTGGTGATGCTAGCCAGCCTCTGCTGATGCTAGCCAACCTCTGCTAATGCGAGCCAGCCTCCTGGTGATGCTAGCCAGCCTCTGCTGATGCTAGCCAGCTTCCTGGTGATGCTAGCCAGCATCCTGCTGATGCTAGCCAGCCTCTGCTGATGCTAGCCAACCTCTGCTAATGCGAGCCAGCCTCCTGGTGATGCTAGCCAGCCTCCTGCTGATGCTAGCCAGCCTCTGCTGATGCTAGCCAGCCTCTGCTGATGCTAGCCAGCCTCTGCTGATGCTAGCCAGCCTCTGCTGATGCTAGCCAGCCTCTGCTGATGCTAGCCAGCATCCTGCTGATGCTAGCCAGCCTCTGCTGATGCTAGCCAGCATCCTGCTGATGCTAGCCAGCATCCTGCTGATACTAGCCAGCCTCCTGGTGATGCTAGCCAGCCTCCTGGTGATGCTAGCCAGCCTCTGGTGATGCTAGCCAGCCTCTGGTGATGCTACTCAGCTAGCAGGTGGATGAGAGCCGCCTGGGATGACTAGCCATCCCTCTGTGAGGCTGGCTCCGTGGAGGCGGCCTCCTACTGGATGTCACAGAGCAGGGCCACCCCCCTCAGGATCCAGTGGTCGGGGTGCTGGCCGGGGGAGGAGGCCAGCAGCACGGCGGTGATGCGGTGGCGCTCGGTGCGCCAGCGTGTGCGGTACACGGGGCAGACGTAGAGGAGGCGGGGGTCAGGGGCGGAGGCGGCGGCGGGGCCGCGACCCCCCCCCGCCGCCGTCGACACGGCGAACATGTGCACGACGGGGAGCGGTGTGAAGAGCACCTTGGCTGGTGCCTCGGCCAGCCGCGCATTCTTCCTGTCCCAGCCGGCGCCGTCCAGGAACAGGCCATGGACGTACACGCCCTCCTGAGGGAGCACAGGTCATTATTATAACTGGACTGTCAGATTAGGGCATTATCAGATGATCACATTATTGGATTATCAAATTATCACATTATGGGATTAGCAACTGTCAGATTATCAGATTGTCAAAGTATGAGATGATCAGATTATCAGATTATAACATTAGTGGGTGGTTGGATTATCATATTATTGTATTGTCATCCTATCAGATTATGGGATTATTAGATGATTACATGGTCACATTATCAGATTATGGGATTGTTAGATGATGAGATCAAAAGATTAATGGATTATCACATTAACATATCATCAAGCGACTGACAGCTGGTGGGGCAGAGATCTCCTCCATCGACTGCTTAGTCACCCTGTTGGTCAGGATCACCGTGTCCAGAGCCCAGCCCTTGTTGGCCCTGGTCACTTCCTGTCTCATGGCCGTGAGGAACCCTGTGGAACATCCCCTAGACGTCAGTCAACATCACGACTGACTGGCCTGACCTAGTCGCGGTGAACTGGGGGGTCGCCTCACCCTGTGGGTTGAAGAAGCCGGTCATCCAGAAAGTGCGGGGCCGGCCCTCATACACCCAGCTGTGGAACTGCCTGTCCCTCTCCAGGAGCTCTGTGAACCAGAAGCCCAGCGTGGCCGACTCCCAGGACACCCTAGTCCACAGGCCGGGGACCCGGGCGTCAAAGAGGTTGTCCAGGGCGTCCCGGAGGCTCTGGGGGTTAAACAGACCTGGAATCAGCCCCTGAACGTGCCTGGGGTTGCAGTTTCTCTCTCTCTGAGCTGCATGTCTCTCTCTCCCTGACCCCCAGGAGAGCCCCCCCTGCAGGCCACACCTACCTCACTCATGATGATGGTTCCGTCGATGGCCAGCTTCAGGTCAGTCAGGCTGGTCCTCACCAGGCGGAGGACCTTCTGCATACGGTCCACCTCCTGGCGCAGGAAGATGTTCATGGGGTTCAGGGCACCCATCTTCTGCAGCCGGGCCCTTACCTGGATGGGGTTGTTAAGACCCTCAGAGGGGGACGCGTTGTGACGCGTCCTGTCTCTCACTGAGCTACGTGCATTGCTCTCTGAGCTGTCTCTCTTTTTCTCTCTCTCTGAGCTGTCTTTCTGAACTACATGTCTCGCTCGTCTCTTTCTCTCTTTGGAGGACACAGACCTCATGCGGGATGTAGTCCGGGGGCAGCTTGTCCAGCATGTCCTCTGCCATACTGTAGACCACAGACTCTCTGGTGGCTCCACCTCCTCCTCCTCCTCCCTCCTTCGGCTGGATGTTGACAATGGTGTCCAACACCCGGGCTGAGGCATTCGTCTGGTATCTGACAACACAGAAAAAACAGATGCAGAAGCTGCACCCCGACCCCCACTCCCCCACCCCTCTGCAGGATCTTGCTCCCCATGTGATCTCACGAGATGTCGGCGTTGGGGTGCAGCCCCAGGACCTCGGGGGTGTCCACGACTGGCAATGCCTCGATGGTCTCCAAGTATTCCTGCACCGTCTTGCAGATCGGGATCCTGTACCCAGTGTGGAAGCGGAACGCCTGGTCGAACATCTTCTTGCTGAACCACACCTGTGAGGGGGGGTGGTCGAACTCCCGTGTGACTTTGTGAACAAAATGGGATTTGGATGTGAGAACACGGAAGGGTTGACTCACACGGGCGAAACACTGGAGCAGTCGTTTGTCGTAGTCGTCAGTGACCCGTCCGCCGTACTGGACCTCGGCTAGCATGTAGCGCACGGTAACCCAGGACACATCCTGAGGAAAGAGGAGAGGGAGGAGGACACTTTAGAACTACTGGGCAGGATACATTATGTTACAGATTTCCATGGAGCGACACAAACACAGAACAGGAGGAAGAGGAGGACAAGAAGAGTTCACCTTCTTGGGGCCGCACTCGTCTAGGTGCTTCTCCACAAACTCCACACTGGCCGTGAAGTCGGCTGAGTTGAACTCGTACGGGATGTTCCAACCTAGCGGGCCGAACTTCCGGCGTTCCTAAAGGAGGGACAAGAGAGGGAAGGGGGTAAGCTGGAGGATGTGGGGATGGAGGCAACCAGGCCCCGGGTCGGCCTCCTCCTTCCCTCCCTCCTCCACCCACCTGCACTGCCGTGTGGAGGAAGGCCACAGTGTATAGCATGGGCCTCCACGCCGGGAGGTCGCTGGACTCCAGCTGGTCCTGGGAGATCCCGGTGAAGGTCCGCTTGAGTCCAGCCCGTACTCCCTGAGGGGGGTCGTCTGTGAACTTGATGGAGGACTGGGGGGCGGGGACGGTGGAGGATCTATTAGGATCTATTTTACGGATACGTTGTTATTATACGTTGTTCTATGTGTGGTGTACCTGGAGCAGGGTGATGGAGAACTGGGGGTGAGGCTCCGTGGTGATCCACACCCTGAAGGTCTTATCCACCCCCGCCTCTTCCTCCTCAGCTGTCATCATGGTTGTCATCTCCAGCAGCTCCTCCATAAACTCCAGGCCCAGGTGGCAGTTCTGCAGCAGGACCCAGCCACCCTTCACAGGAGGATCAAAGAGGGAGGGGACAGATGAGACAAGAGGAACCCATAGGAGGCACCCGTAAGAGGAACTGGTAAGAGGAACTAATAGGAGCAACCTATAGGAGGAACCCATAGGAGGAACTGACCTGCGCCTTGGAAGTGTTGAGCAGCTTGCGCGCATGGACCTCCTGCCCCTGTCCCATGGAGATGGCTCTGCACTCTGGAGGAGACATCCCGGGAGGAGGGTTGAGAGAGAGGGACAGGGAACGTGGGGGGTCACACCGCTAGCTCTCCCTGACAGAGGGAGGCGAGGGGGGGGGGCATATTGCTCACCCAGCTGGAGCTTCCTGGCCAGCGCCTCGATCTGCTCTGTGGGGTCTGAGCCCGGTGACAGGAAGCAGATGAGCGGGATGCGAGGGTCGCTCTCCCCCCAGGTGGCGCGCAGGTCCAGGAGGACTGGCTCGGCAAAGCGGGCGCCCAGCGAGTCGCGCACGTACTTTCTGGCTTGGGACAGGGTGCGGTCAGGACACCAGGAGCTGCATGAAAGAAGGAACATGTAAGAGTTAATGTATTTTTTTTAAAAATATTTGTTCCCAGAGCGTGGGAGGTGGGGTTAGCTCCAGACCGGATCAGCAGCAGCTTGTGGAAGACGCCCAGGGCATCATAGCCGTCCGGGGCAGCAGCCTCCTCCGGGGCGTCCAGGCTCAGCCACGCCCTCCATGGCTTGGGATGCTGAGAGACCTATCAGATGACCACGTGTCAGGGAAGGAGAGAGATGGGAGAGATGGGGCTGCACTGACCTGGAGCTCTGTAGAGACCCGGAGCTCCAGGGGGCCCTGTGGAGATCTCCCTGAAGATCCACAGGGATCCCAAAACTCTGACCTGGTTGATGATGGCAGAGAATCTGCTGAGCTTGCTGAGCTCCACCAGGTTCAGCCAGACGGCGTCCAGGATCCAGGAGAACGGCTTGGCTGGACAGGTCTTCAGGTCCAGGGCGGCTCCGCCTGTTTTCGGATAGGGAGCGAGCAATGGATGACGTGATCGAGCACGATTCCCATAATCAAGTGTGATCAGTTATACAAACAAAGCAATGTGAAAGTTCTCTCCTATTAGTGTCTTTATTGTGAGGATTCCGTGGTACCATCCCCTTAGGGTTACGACAGACAGGTGAGAGTCGCAGGCCGCGGGGCGGAGGGGAGGGGGATCTCCGGGAACCTCCTGCTCACCTTTGACAAGAACCCGGAACTCTTCGTCCTGGATTTGGCCGCCCTGGAGGTCCACCTTCAGCGCCAGGAGCAGTGCAAAGACGAAGCGGTGCTCCTCATAGAGGCCACGCACTGCATAGCGGAAGGCCTCATAGGTCAGCCGCTCCACGACATTTGCGATCCTCTTCTGGGTCTTGGAGGACTTCTCGGCCCTGCGGGGAGTAGAGGAAGGACACAGGTGGCCTGGTAAAGGGGTGACGCGTGAAACAGGAGGTGATTTTCTCAGGGGAAGGGGGGGGGGGCGCACCTGTCCAGGGCCAGGTCGAACACCTTGAGGAACTGACCCAGCGACGTCTGGTAGACGGCGTTGGCGGCGCTCATCCCGGCCAGCAGGAAGTAGAGGGCAGCGCCGCGCGCCGCCACCGGCCGGTACTCGCTGCGCGCCGCCTCCGCCGCCCGCTCGGCCGCCGCCGCCGCCTGCAGCTCGGCGCCCACCTCCGCCGCCGTGCGCCGCGTCACCGTCAGGATGCCGATCATGGAGTCGTCGTCCACCAGGGAGCCTTCGTGGGGGAGGGGGTGGGGGGGGGTAGGGAGGTCACGGGCCGGAAAACAGGGGCTTGATTTGAACGTGGCGCGCGTATGCACCTTGGGTGGTGCTCAGCTTGTAGAGCAGGTTGTCCTCCAGCTCCTGCATCTTCCTACGGTTGGCGGTGGCGTTCCGGACCAGGGACAGCCGCTCCTCCTCCAGCTCCTGTTAGACAGTTCCAGAACCACAGAATATCAGAATAATGGACTAATAGACTGATGGAGTACTGGAATATCTGAATTAGGAGATAATGAACTGATGGAATATTGGAATAATGGATTAACACAAATTTATGAGGTGTCTATCATGTAGTACTACTATGATATGGTTTTATTATGTTATATAATGCCAACCTTATGAGTTGTGTATTAGATTATACAGTACTGCTGTGACAAGGTTTTAATGTGTTATATAACACCAACCTCATGAGGTCGGTTTTGTTATATACAGTGGTGTACATAACTGGTACGCAGGTTCGTATGTGTGACAGAAATCAACAATGTGTGATGCCACTTGTGTTACTACAGCCCTTCTGCACACTGACCAACCCTCTGTGATGTCAGCCATTGGTCTGCAAAGACCTGTTTATGAAGCCAGGAGTTTGACTCTCACGGGACAAAGGCAGTCCCGTGAGAGTCTATATAACATAACAGCGACATCATGAGCTTTGCATTATGTAACAAAGTAAAACCTTATCACAGTAGTACTATATGACACACACCTCATAAGGTTGGTATTATGTAACAATACAACTTTATCACAGACTACATAACATTATACCGACCTTATCAGTGTTTTTAAGACGCGTGCTCTTACGTGTCTCTCTTTGAGGATGACCCGGCCGAGCAGCTGGTTCTCCAGACCCTCCACGTTCACTGTGAAGTCCACAACGGACATCTTGGCACTGATCTCTGGTGCGTACGCCGGATTGGGCAGCTTGGTGGTGATGTAGAGCCGGAACCCGTCCATCACATTCACCTCCTTGTCCCCGACTTTGACCTGCAGAACGCAAAGAGTCGAAGAGGGAAAAGCGGGAAAAGCTGCTTGGCTACTGGCCCAAAGCTTGTTATCTTGAAACATGTTAGCATCATGATAGCATCGTGTTAGCATGATGTTAGAGTCATGTTAACATCACGTTAAAGCCATGTTGGAGTCATGTTAGCACCATGTTAGCATCACGGATGCATTGTGCAGTTTGGTGGTGACATAGAGCCAGAACCTGTCTGTCACGTTCAAGTCCTTTTCCCCCGACTTTGACCTGCCAAATGCCAGTCGGAGAGTCACGTGGTGGGGAAGCCCGTTACCTTGAAGCCGGTCCCGGACTTGACAAAGTTCTTCTCCAGGACGTGGTCCAGGGCCGGGTCCAGCTCCTCCCGCACGTCCTCAATGAGCATCGGGCACCCCAGGGACAGGCAGTCCTCCAGGTGGGAGCGGAAGAACTTGTGATTGAGAGACGTGACCTGAGGAGGAGAGAGATGCCAGAGTCATGTTAAATGATCATTGCATTATTACAGCTGCTGTCGTGTTGCTCGCCCCACCTGGAGTGAGTTAGACTTCTCCTTCTCCTTGATCCAGGCCTTCCCTTGGGTCTGGGGGTCGACGAGGAGTGGGTACCTGGTTGCTTTGGTCACGATGATCCCGTTCTGCACGGACAGGTCGTCTGCCGGGAGTCCCTGGAGGTTCCACTCACCGACCTGGAATGGGAACAAGCAAACCTTGCTACCCGATAACGTGAACGTGACGTGAAGCTGAGCTCGTACCGTGGGTGGGTTATCCACATTTTGACCCAGCAGTTGGTGAACTGCATTGGAGCTACCTCACTCGTGATCCCAATCTAAATGTTGCCTGTTTGAGTCGGCTCCTAATAGGCGTACTTATAGACTTATACTTATAGATGGACCATCCAGATATTATAACATAACTGATGTCACAGTCACAACACACGTGAGAGTCATGTTAGAGTGACTCCGATACCAACGCGATGGCTGAGCTCGTACCGTGGGCGGGTCGGCGAGGGCAGAGATGAGGTTGAGGGCAAAGGTGTAGGGGATCTTGCATCTCTGCAGCTCCGCCTCCCATATCCGCTTCAGGAGCAGCTCGCGGAAATTCTGGTTGAACGGGCCGCAGTAGGACAGGAAGCCCGCCAGCTGCAGTGCGTCGCCCGCCAGCCTGGATGGCCACACCAGGTAGACGGCGTTATGGCACGAAAAAACAGACAGCTCGGAGAGAAAAAGAAAGAGAGAGCGAAACACAGCTCAGAGAGACACACCTCAGAGAGAGAGAGAGAGAGAGAGGGAAAGCGAGACAGCTCAGAGACACAGCCCAGAGAGACAGAGAAAGATAGACACAGCTCAGGGAGAGACAGGGAGACTTTGCTTTGGTCCTTAGGTGTGGCAGACGGGTTAGTATCCGTCCAATCAGATCTCGTCAGACCTGGCTTGGACAGACCTACAAAGTGGTGGCCTAACCAACCTGTCGATCTGCGACTGGAACTCTTTGCTCTGCTCGATCCAGCGGAGCTTCTCCCCTCCGAGGCCATCGATCAGCGCCGACGCCGCCTGCATCTTGTTCCGGCACATCTCGGCATCATCCATCAAGTCCTGGATGAGAGAAACAAGAAACAAAAAGAACTTTGTGTTTTACACATAACACTGAGTTCTATACAAGCCGATTAGTGCTATATATGACGCTCAATGAGGAAGAGGTCTCGACTGATTGTAATGGAAGATAATTGCAGCAGCTAGCACGTGGAATATCGGGGTCAGAGTCATGGTAGCATCATGTTAGCATCATGTTTGAGTTATGTGACCATCACGTTAGAGTCATGTTGGAGGGAACCAAGGGATTTTTGATCTCAGGGGGCTCTTAAAGAAAGAACCTGCTTCTCCTTCTTCGCAGCAGCGTGCGCGGCCTCCACCAGGTCGAACTCGGCTTGCTTGGCGGCGAGCTGCGCCTCGGCCTCGGCCAGCTCGCCATTGGCCACACGGAGTCGGGCCTCCTGGACAATCAGGTTGGCCTGGACGGTGTTTTTGCAAAAGACAAAACAAAGCAGTTCAGACTGACTGGGGTTCGCCGTGATTATGGGCCTGGGGGGGGGGGGGGGTCAGACCAGCCCAGGCACGGCGAGGATTTGGACACGGAGCTGGGCGTCACCTTTAGCGGCAGGACTTCCTTGTTTATGCCGAAGAACGTGGCCATGGCCCGGGTCCAGGCCAGCAGGCCCGCCACGTTGCCGCACACCTTCCGGGCGTTCTCCATGGTGTAGTCCTCTGCCTCGAAGTACGGCTGCAGCAGCTCCACCATCTCCTCATTGATCCGGTCTTTGGGGAAGTTCTGCAGGCAGGTGAGGAAGCCGGCTCCACTGATGAGCTGAGGGCGTAGACAGATGAGGATCATTATGACAGATCGAACTATATGACAGGGGTATTCAATGAAAAGTGACTAAGGGGCCACTTACGAAAATAAATGAATGAATGAATACATAAATAAATAAATAAATAAAATACACACGCACATACACACACATATATATATGTATAAAGAAAGACGGATAGCTAGACCACCTTTAGGGCCTCGCTCCAGGATGGCTTTACACAGCGGCGCTCCGGGTCCATTGAGACTCCGTCCAGCTTCTTCTGGAACAGCAGCAGGCAGGAGTCCATGATCCTCATGATGAGATGGGGTGGCTTGGCCAGCTTCCTCACCGTGGCAATGTCGGCTGGTTTGATGGTCTGTGGTACATACACATATATATATATATATATACACACACACACACATATATAAATAAATATAGATAAAAATAGGATAGATATATGATAGATAGGTGGATGATCGATATATATGTATATATATATATATATACATACACACACACACACACATATATAAATAAATATAGATAAAAATAGGATAGATATATGATAG
Source organism: Karalla daura (assembly GCA_029224185.1). Classification (NCBI taxonomy): domain Eukaryota; kingdom Metazoa; phylum Chordata; class Actinopteri; order Chaetodontiformes; family Leiognathidae; genus Karalla; species Karalla daura. The sequence continues at coordinate 12,601,913 of CM055208.1, forward strand.
ATAGGTGGATGATCGATATATATGTATATATATATATATATACATACACACACACACACACACACACATATATATATATATATATATAGATAGATAGACATATGTAAGATAGATGGATGTCTGATAGATAGCATGGGTGTGTGTGTGTGTGTGTGTGTGTGTGGTGTGTGTGTGTGTGGGGGGGGGGTCTCTCACGTCCAGGGCTGCCTCAGCCTCCTCCAGGGCTGGACGGGCGGCCTCCAGCTTCTCCTGGGCGAGGGCCTTCTCCTCCTCGATACCCTCCACAATGCCCGTGGCCCGGTCCTTCACCACCTGGACCTCGTTGCGGATGACGCGGGCGGCCGCCGCGCTGACACTCACCTCGGCCTCCACCTGAGGGAGGATGAGACGGAGGCATAGGTAGGTGAGAAGAGAGACGACAGATAGACGTGATTTACAGACAGACATGTGGTAGATGGGTAGTACTCGACACCTTCTCGGCCTTGACCGACGCTATAGCCAACTCCTTCTCCTTGACCTCCAGATCCACGGAGAGCTGAGCGACCGACTCGCTGGCCTCCATCAGCTTGTCCAGCCCTAGAAAAAACGTTCATCCAGATTAGTCGGTGACGATGTCGGTTAAGAAGACCGACGTGGCCGACGGCTCCCCTCACCGACGTTCATGCGTTTGGCCAGCGTGCTGATGTGCTTGTGCTTCTCGGCGTACAGCGCCTTGTACCCGGCGATGAAGGACAGGTAGGACTTCGGGGTCACGTGGGTTCTTCTTCGGAACCTGAAAAACGAGACACGGGGATCTAGCTGACGAACCGATAAATGAATAGATATATCACAGCTAGACAGGCGGTACGATAGAGAGATGGGAGAGGTGCATGAGAGACATGCCAGATAGATAAATGGACATATGATAGATGGACACATAGATAGATGGACAGATCCATTGCTTGGCATGTGCGTACCTCTCGAAGTATGTCTCGCAGGCCTCAGACACCTTCTCGTGGTAAGTGGCCATGGTCTTCACCACCGCCGTCTTGACCCCAGGGTTGCATGCCATGGGGAACCCGGACAGGAAGTAGTCGGACACGGCCGCCAGGGCCTCCCGGGGCCAGGGCGCGAACCAGTCCATGGTGCAGCCGGAGATCAACCCGGGGAACTTCAGGGACCTGGAGCGGAACTTTGGCCCCACCTGTCCCAATAAAAATAAAGAGCCGGCTCGCAAAACCCACACGTTGTTTACTTATAAATAAACAAAAAGCATGTTTCTTTTGGGGACCCCCGTACCGGCGAGAAGCAGAGGACCACATGCAGGTTCTTCCTGGACCTGGCGATGAAGTAGTCGTAGAGGTTGTCAAAGGTTGGGGGGACGCGGGGGAGGTCCCGTTTCATGGCCGGGATCAGGTTCTGGGTGATCTCTGTGATCTCGTCCTTGGCGAAGAGGTTGGACACCTGTGAGGTTGGGTTGTTCCCGGGGGAGAACACAAAACAGATTTCAGGGCCGATTAGTGTGAGAGGGGAGAGAATCAGAGAAGCTAGCCTTAACCCTGACCTCACTATTAACAGCAACCCCAACCCCCTGACCCACCTCTCCAGAGGAAAGCACGTTGTTGAGGTACTCGAGGAACGCCTCGTCTTTTATTTCGTTGTCCGTGAAGATGAACGAGACGCCCTTCCCGTCGGCCCCGGCTGTTTTGTACAGCGCCTTCAGGTCGTCTGTGAAGTTGCTGACGTTGTAGGTTCTGGCAAGACAAAGGAGGCTTACGCTGGATCTGTTTGCGTTACCGGATATCTCAAACGTGAAAGAGGCGCGGGGTTTGTCCGCTTTTCACCTGGTCAGCGTGATCTGGAAGACGCTGTAGCCGGCAATGTAGGAGGCCAGGCGCGTCAGACTCTGCTTGCCCGAGCCGCCCACGCCCACCAGGAGGGCGTTGCCGTTGTCCGTGCGGATGACCCGCGAGATCTGAGGGAGGAAGTGAATAAATGAGTCAACGCAGAACGGTGGGAGTGCTGATCGGAGCATTCCGGCCCCCCCACCTTGATGAGGTGGGTCATGGCGTCCTTGAAGAAGACGAGGTCCAGTCCGGAGCCTCGGACCGCCTCATTGTGCTGCGTCTGGTACGCCGACAACTTCTCCGACAGAAAGTCCAAGTTCGGCACCTAGTGTGTGTGTGTGTGTGTGTATGTGGGGGGGGGTTGTCAAGTCTGTAGATTAGAAACCGCAAAAAATCTGTCTGAATGCAGAGGGGAGTAGGGAGGAGGAGGGGGGGGGACTCGTACCAATTCGTAAACCTTGGGGGCGTCGAAGCACGCGTCCTCCTCTTCCTCGCCCGTCGGCTCGGGGGCGTCCCTCAGGAAGTCCGCAAAGTACGGCTCAGCGTGCGTCTGGGAGGCCAGGCCCGCGTCCACATCTTCCTGGATGACGCGGCTGACCACCGCCTCGAACCACACCCGGTCCTCAGAGCAGATGAAGCTGCAGCAGCGGGAGGGAAAGCATCTCCACACCTCTAGCCGTTACCCACTCCCACTGTGTGTATGTATACATATACACACACACACATATATCCATATAAGTAAACCTTGGCCCTTACCGGTCAGCGATTACCCGGGTGCACTCGCTCTTGAAAAGGGCGAGGAGGCTCAGGGGGTCGGCGCACTCCTCCGCCCGGATGTTCAGCATCCCCTGCCAGATGCGGGACAGGTCCCTCAGGTTGAAGACGTAGTGGAACTTGGAGGGCGTCGGGAGCATTTTGGCCTGCAGAGTTCAGCGGGTTATTTTGTGTATTTCGGGGAAAAAACCCCCCAAAACTCTGGGTGAGTGATGGAGATGGAAGACGCGGACCTTTGTCCGCTGCCAGAGTATCCTGCCTGCAGACACCAGCTGCCTCGCCACGTTCAGGATCTCCGGGTCGAAGTTGCGGCACGTCTGGAAGTAGCCCAGGCCGATCATGCCTGGAAGGAGGGGCGAGAGGAGTCGCGTCAGCCTTCCGCACCCCGGGCAGGGCTGCGCACAGCGTTCAGAGGAGCGGGAGGCCATCACCGAAGATCTTATCGATGGAGGCGTTGGACGGCAGGGTGCAGTTGAAAACGGCAAACTGCCGCTTCAGCCTCTGCGGGACGTCGTTCCGCCCGCCGCCAGGGTGGATCATGGCCGCCAGAATCTGGACGTCGGCCACGTTGGTGAAGTCGCCCGGCTTGTCCAGGCTGTACATGCCGTGCATCTCCATCATCTGCCGCACGATCTCGTTTGTGATCTGGTCAAAGGCACACGCGGTGGTTAGAGACGTATCGAGTGGACGGGGAAAAGAAATCAAGGAAATGCGTGTTTAGCGGGCACCTGGTCACCCCATTCATTGACAATGGGCATGTTGATGTCGTCCACAAAGACTGTCATCCGGCGTCCGCCCGGCGGCCCATAGGTGCTGCCAACCCGCTTCTCCACGTAGCTCTCAATCGTCCGCTGTGTCAGTGAATACAGCCTGATACGATCCAGGTCTGAACATCCTATCTGGATCTGAATATCTGATCCACATCTGATTATCTTATCTAGATCTGGATATATAAGCCTGATCTGAACATTGAAACTGGGAACCAGATTGATGCAGCTACCTGGAACATCATTGGCTCGGTGGCGGAGGAGAAGTTGAGTGACCGGGACAGGTCCGTTTCGGGATCATACTTCTTCATGTAGCTCTTGATCATCACCGTCTTGGCCGTCCCCTGCTCACCAATGAGCAGCACTGCCTGCATAGACATCATGACACACACACACACACACACACTCAGACGGCTCTTCTCAGAAACTCTGCTCAGCTTCCTGGATCTTGTGTACCTTGCGTGCCAGATATGGGCCAGATCTGAATCTCTGAGCCAGATCTGATTATCTGAGCCAGATCTGAATCTCTGAGCCAACATCTGATCTCGATCTGAATATTCCACATTGATAAGGTCCATTTGCCACCATCAGATGAGAGTCGTTTGCCTCCTATCTGATTTCTCCTCTCTCACCTCGTCCCCCACCTCAAACATTTTCCAAACATTTGTTCAGAGAGAGCACCTTGCGTTGTTTGGCGATGGTCTCCAGTAGGAAGCTCGTCCTGGTGTTGTCGACGTTGGGTACCAGGATGGAGGCGTAGTCTGGGATGTGGTCGGTGGGGTAGGCGTACTCTCCGACGCGCTCATCCCAGTGCCGCCACTCACCTGTGGGTGGGGGGCATGGGGGGCGGGTGAAAAGCCGTGCTTTGGTGAGGTTCTGGCGAGGGCGGGGCGTGTGAGGCGCGCGGCGACCGCCGCCCTCCGTACCACTGGGGTCCACGGCGTACTCGAACATGGTCTCGCCTGGCTGGGCTGGCGGGACGTCCACGCGGCTGCGGTGCGCCCGTATAAAGGCCTCCAACCGGTCCCGGTCCTCCAGCTCCAGCAAGGCCCCCAGGCTCCACATCAGACTGAAGATGAACAGGCGCTCCAGGCGGAGGAGGGGGGTGGAGGAGGGAGCGGCTGGGTCCTCGGGCGGGATGAGGCCCTCCAGCAGGTTCAGGGACTGGGGACAGAACGGGCTCGGATGGTTGGCTGCTCCATGAGAGCGGTCTGGAGGCTGACTCTAGATACTCATGATATCACTATAGATACATATTATATGGTTATAGACATATATAGCAGGACTATAGACATACCTTATGTGATGATAGACAAATATTACATGATTACACATACATTATTTGATTATAGACTTCTATGACTATAGATACATATATTATATATGATTATACACATATATGATTATATATACCAACCTGCATGATGTAGTTGCACTCCAAAAAGTCCATTTTGGGCTTCAGGTTCTGCTTCATAAACACATACGCGTCTTCGAATATCTCGTCGTAAAAACCTATGATGCTCTCCGCCTCCTGTGCGTCCCGCTTATGAGCCCACCCCTGCAGCACAGACGCACACACACACACACACACACACACGCACGCACACTCAAAGACATGTCTGGGCTCAAGCCTCGGGGAAGATTCTGAAGAAGACCGACGGTACCTGTAGTATGGGCCTCCAGCCCAAGGCTGAGGAGCTCATGAAGACCATGCCCACCCTGGACACGGTGGCAGGGGACGCGTTGTCCATGTTGTGTACCTCGAACACCAGCTTGCAGGACGGCGACATGGTGATGCGGTCGCCGTTGGCCAGGGTCAGCGTCTTGTTGTCATCCAGCACTGAGTTCAGGTTCTCAATCCAGATGGCGTCCACAGGCCCGTCCAGCACAATCCAGATGAATTCCCCTAGGGGCGTAATTGTGATCATATAATGAAGGTGCAAATGGAAGAAAAGAAGGTGTCACTCTAGATTTTCTCCAAGCTTTTCTTGGCTTTCAAAAAAGGCATCATTCGACATGTGCTCCGGACCTTTCTTGGCTTTCAGCGTCCTCCTCCACAGGGTGGAGAAGATGCCGTCTGTCCAGTCGTTGGTGGCTGCGTCCAGTCGGCCGAACATCTGCGGGGCGGTGATGGCTTTGGGGTTCATGCGCATCTCCCTGTGCGGGGTGCCGCACTCGCTCAGGGCCTTCATGAGTGTGTGGATCACCGTGGTCTTGCCCGCACCGCTTGGGCCCAGGGTCATGAGGCCGTGGCGCACCAGCGAGGCCTCATAGAGCTGCATACACGTTCAGTAAGGTTCCTGATCTGACCAGAAGCAGAGAGGGCGAGGAGGAGGAGGAGGAGGAGGAGGAGGTGGAGCGTGAGGTACCTGAACCAGCTTGAGGTTCCAGGGCGGGTGGTCGATGAGTCCGGCGAGCGCCACCTGGTTGGCAACAGCTTTCTGGAGCTCCACGTACGAGCTCCCATCCAAACGGATGTCGGGGAACAGGTCGTTGATCAGGCTGAGGAAGAGCGGCTCATCCTCGTCTACCTGGACGAGGAAGACGAGACATGGTATCTTGGGGAGGAGGAGGAGGAGGGGGAAGCAGTGGGTGTGGAGTGTCGTGTCCTGGCCGTACCAGTTTGGAGAGGTTCATGTCACGCAGGACCCTCATGACGATGCTAGACTCGGAGTCGTCGGGTCGCGCCCGCTTGCTCGCCCCTAGCGTTCTCAGCACGGAGAGAATGTTCCTCAGGCCGAAGTCGTAGTGGACCTGAAAAAGGCCGGACAGCGGGTGAGTCACTCGTCGAAGCGCCGATCGGGAGCCTGCGGCGACTCACCTGCTTGGTGAGCTGCTCCTCGCACAGCTTGTAGAGGACGAAGAACTTCTGCGCCAGGACAACGTTCTCGTTGAATCCACAACTGGCCAGTTTGACCCGCATGATGATCTGGAAAAGGAGGCAAACCAGTCAGGGCGGGGAAAATAAAAAAGGGAGAGGGTTTTTTTTTCCACTGTGGGACCCTTACCTGCCTGTCCGGGACCATCATGGACACGGTCCTGAACTGCACCTTTAGGTTTTCTGGAAGCTCTTGGCGCCCTGCGTACCCGGGGTTCTAGACGTGGGCGGATTAAACGTTTTGCTGTCTGGTTTCACAGTTCCCAGGAAGCTGTGGATTTGTCTACCCACCATGGTGATGAACAGGCCGAACTCCGGGTTCAGAGCGACGCAGTCTCCGTCGGTGAATATGAAGGTGCTCTTGTGCTTCTTGCGCGCCATCAGCACGATGTAGATCTGCTGGGCGGCCACGGAGAGCACAGGCAGGTCGATCCGGTTGAACTCGTCGAAGCAGCCCCAGGACCCCGACTGCGCCAGGCCTGAGGGGGGTTGGGAAAAGAGGGGGGGGGGTCACTGGAACCAGACGTGCTCGCACGCTATATGTCACTTCGCTGCTAGTGAGAAGACGGGTACCCTTGTATATCCGGCCCAGGCCCCTGAAGTCCATCTGGTCGGAGCAGTTGAAGACGACCACGTATTTGCCCAGGCAGCGTCCCATGTCCTTGGTGGTCTCTGTCTTCCCGGTGCCGGCTGGGCCTGCGGGAGCTCCCCCCATGCTCATGCCAAGAGCCTGGGCCAGCGTGATGTAGCATCTGTGCATGGATCAGCTTTTAAATGATGTTTTTTTTTGTTCAATCAGTTGCTCGCTCCTATGTGGAATGTAAGAACCCTGCCACAGAGGTAAAAGCTTTGGCGTCTGTGCTATGAATATACAGGCCACGGTTGCTAGACGAAGTGTACATTTCAGAAAATGCACTGCGGCTTATGGAGAGAAGAGGGTGCACTGAGGGTGCACATCGTATGAAAGAGGGAAAGAGGAAATTTCCCCGCAAAACTGGAAATAGGAATTTGCCTGCTGTGTACAGTGTGGTCGGGAGCGGCTTGGAAAGACAAGAGCTGATTTTGAAGTTGGGGTTAGCTGTGAAGTGTGTGAAATTAGGAGAGTAGAAATGTAGCTGGAAGAATGTGGAAGGAGTGGAACTGGGGAAAAAAGAGCAGCTCTCGCCTGTCGGTTAGGGGGGTGATGACCAGACGGTCCGTGCAGCCCAGGTACTCGTTCTGGTAGGTGAAGTCCACGTCAGTGATGGACACGACCACTTTGTCGATGCTGTCCCTGAAGTAGAATCGGCTCTGCTTCAGCCACTCAAAGTCAGTGACTGACTTCACACGCCTTTTCACCTGAGAACGAGAGTCACTGACTGACTTACTACGAACCACTAATCCCTAGCCCTAAACTAACCCTTCTCACAGGAGGACGAGGGTTAGATGTTGTGAATCCTGACCCTAATCGCTAACCCTGAAGTCCTAACCTTACCCCCTTCCCCTAACCGAACCATAACCCTTTCCCAACCGAACCTACCAGCTCGTTGAATATGTCACTCTGGTGCACGTGGATGGTGACCAGCGTCTCATACTTGACCCGGTCGAATCGGCTCAGGTCGAGGGTGGTCTGCTTGATGAGCGTGCCGAGCAGGTTGAGGAAACTCTTCCTGGTGAGCGGCATCACCTCCTTGTCGTACTCGGCGTTCCGGAGCGCCTCCTCCGCGTCCCGGGTCCAGAGCATCTGGATCCCCAGGAGGCCCACCTGTAAGAAAAAAGTCCCCCCAAAGCTTTTGAAAATGCCAATCCCCGGGAAGCAGGGAAAAAGGACATAGGACATGGCAGAGAGACCGCGGCACTTCCAGACCTGCGCTTGGAACTTGTCAAGGAATGCGAGCAGGTCAAAGTCGTCGTCGTTGATCTCCAGGTCTGAGGCTTTGATCACCGAGTGGAGGGACGCCTGCTGCTCTGACAGCAGTTGGCCGAGCCAGATCTCCACTGGGCCCTGGGCCATGACGGCTGAGTCCAGCTGGAACCACAAAGTCGCTCAGTTCTACGAAAAACACCCTGGAACACCCAAACAACGTGACTCTAACCCTAGCCCCTAACTCTAACCCTGCCTCTAACCCCCAAGCTCCTGTCAAGTTAACACAGTTGCTCAGATCAGAAAAAACACCTAAAAAAAAAACCCGACAACTTACCGGTAGCTCCTCCCCTTCTTGGGATAAAACGGTTATTATTTTGTCGTACTCCTTGGCGTGAAACTCCACTTCGTTGACGTTGTCGAACACGCCGAGGAGATGTGACTGAAAAGACAAGCCATGCCCAAGAAATTAGTCATAATTCTTGTGTAGTAATTAGTCATAATTTATCACCTCCCCTTTTCTCTCTTCCTCCCAGTTGAATAAGGGTGAAACAAGATGAAATAACATAAATAGATATAATAATGAATACATAATAAATAATAATGATATATTTAAAGTATAAGTACAAGGTATAATGACCTGAATCGTGTGAGAGTCACTGGCTTGTCCGAGGATTTCCAACAGGGCCGGGTCTGACACGAAGAAGAACCGTGGGAACAGGAGCCTCTTCTTCTCCAGGTACCTTGATCAGACATAGAAAAATGAAGCTGATATGTTCAAAAATTACGTTTTTCAATCCACAGTGGAATTCTCTTTCCATCTCTCTCAGGAGGTTAAAGAGACATATGGTGCTTTTCCATATTACTATTCCATATTATTATTAGTACATCTTTACAGTGTTATAATATATGTCCATGGTGAGCCTCTCTCTTTTTAAAAGCCAGCAGCAGAACTAGTTAGAGATCCATTAGTTCCACCTTACCCCACTAGAGACTTCTGACACTGCTCCAGCTGTTTCTGGAGGTCCGGGAGCAGCTGGCTGAGGAGGGGGTCGCCCGCACAGCACTCCACCACATTGGTCACGCTCTGTGCGCGCCGCATGACCACCGTCCACAATCTGTCTATCTCCTGGAAACGTTTCGCTTCCTGTGAAAAAGAAAATCCCCAAAATGAAACAAGTATTTACAAATAAACAAGCAGCTGGCGTCTTCGTTAGCAAAGAGAGGAGGAGGAGGAGGAAGTCAACCTGCGGCAGGTCTTTGGCGATGTCTCCTCCGACGAACACAGCCTCCAGGTAGACCCACAGGTTCTGTACAAGGACCCACTGCTCGATGACCTCGGAGGACGTGGACAGCTTGTCAACCCAGTCCCGGATTTCGGCCTTGTGGAAGGTGCTATACCTGCAGATGGGACGAGTTGAGTCGCAGTGTGAAGACCACACAAGGGGAGACTCACTGTCACCCTGGGATTGGTGTCTCTTTCAGACCTGTTGCTCAGCAGGGAGCCGAGGACCATCAGGCCATCCTCCAGGAGGGTGAGCACCTCGGCCGTCTCGGCGCCCTTCAGCATCAGCTCGCCCCGGTCCTTGAATGTGTTCAGGCTCAGGGCCTGGCTCACCCACACCTCCTTCACCTGGAGCAGCTTGGCCTCGATGTCCTTCTCCTTCACGGCCGAGACACAGATGTCCTGCGGCGCGGGAAAAAAGGACAATGCGACAGGATCACGCCCACATTCCGACTCGGGAAGTTGGAGAAGCCTTCATGTGTGTATGTGAAGTACAGCACAGGCTGCGCTAACAGTGGTCATTCATAGACACAATGTTGTCCAATATATGTATGGAAACGCTGCTATCGTGTCATTTACATTTGCCATGTGGGATACGTGAACTACTATGTGGGCTGTGCCATCAGTAGCTAACATGAGCCTGGTGACTTTTTCTGACTTTGTAACTGATAACTGATAACTCAGCTGTGAAGCCATTCCTGGCTCCAAATTCCAAGGTGAACACAGCATTACATGACTCTAACATGATGCTAACATGAATCTAACATTATGCTAGCATGACTCTAACATGGACCTTAACACGATTCTAACATTACTCTAACATGATGCTAGCATGACTTTAACATGATGTTAACATGAGTCTACGATGATGCTAGCATGACTCTAACATGATGCTAACACGATGCTAACATGACTCGACCATGATGCTAGCATGGCTCTAACATGATGCTAACACGACTCTAACATGATGTTAGCATGGCTCTAACGTGGCCCTTAATACAATGCTAACATGACTCTAACGTGATGCTTGCACCAGGTTTCTGAACCTCCCACCTCAATGTCGTCCTTGTGCGCCAGGAGGGGCGCCTCCATGACGTTGTGCAGCGCGAAGGTCTCCGACTCCACTGGGAAGCAATGGCCGGTGACGCCTGTGATCCGCTCCCAGTGCCTGGTTGTCATTGAGCCGCTCGCCATCATCTCAAGCAGCGGGCACGACTCACTGAAGTCGTCCACGGTCTTCTTCAGCTCCAGGAACGCTCGCCACTCCTTCAGGGCTTTGGGAAGCTTCCTACACCTGGATGCGGGGTAGTGTGTATGTGGGGGGAGGGGGAGGGGGGTTAAATACGTTTATATATCAATATTTAACTTTTTTTAAAGGGGACATGTTCTGTTCTATATTATCTTTACAGTGTTAGAATATCATATGTCCATCTCTCCCTCTCTTTCTCTCTCTCTGAGCTGTGTCCCTCTCTCTCGCTCTCTCTCTTCCTCTCAAACTCTACAACACGTCCCCCAGGCGTACAGAATGCAACATTACATGATTCTCGAGGACACACCTGTTCTGGAAGTCTAGGAGCTCGGAGTTGATCTTCTCCACGTCCAGGTCACTCCACAGGATCTGGTAGTAGCCGGAGATTTTGCTCGTGACCGCGTCGTACAGGCCATAGAGCTTCTGGAGCAGCTCCAGCTCCTTCCTGGAGGGAATCCATTACAAGACTAGTTTGTCCAAGCGTTCTGTTCTGTATATCTTCTGGGTGTGCGAGTGGCGACCTACTTTTTGTTTCGCAGGCACTCGTAGTCCGTCGCTGGGAGGCCGAGCAGCTGCTCCCCGGAGTTGTACGTAGTGAAGTCGCGCCACAGCTCTTCGAATCGTACCTGAGTAACCGGGACAAATAAGAAGAACGTGAGAAAGGGTTTTTTTGGCGGGGGGGGGAAACAAAATCTGATGGGAGTTACCCGGCAGCTCTGCAGCCTGCGGCTTGCTTCCTGAGGAGGTATCCCTTCCACCATGGGACCCTCCTGGAAAAACAGGGAATAGCATGCTGGAAACTGAATGGCTGAAAAACGACAAGAGCCCAGTTCTACGTACCGACTCGTACTGGTCGAGGAAGCTGGCGACGTCACGTTGGAAGACGGAGACGCGCTCCAGGAGGTTCTGCTTGAAAGCCGGTTGCTTACGGACAAGCTCGTCTTGCACCGATCTCTGGGGTGGGGGGGGGGCGGGTTGGAAGCGGGATCAGTGGTCAGAACCGAGAACCGCGGGACACGTCTCCGTTTCCGTGGCGGGAGAAGCGTAAAGAAAAGACTGACCGCTTTGGCCTGAAGCTCAGTGAAGAATCGCCACAGATCGTGAACCCGCTCCGCCTCCCTCCTGGCGCACTCAGGCTCGTACCTCCTCAGGACCTCGTAGGCTTCCTGAAATAAAAAATAAATGACTGTGTACGCATCAAGGAGGTTGGGCACCACCTGGGAGTCTGAGCTGAGGTCGTGCCTGGATGGACGTCAGCGTCATGTCCGTCGGTATCTCGGCGTCCCGCAGCGCTGACAGGGCGGCCATGGCGGCACGCACGTCCTCCAGGTCCAGCACCTGCCGGTCAAGGCGCGCCAGGTACCGGCTGATGTGAAAGCCGGTATCGATGGCCTTCATCTTGGACTCATCCCTTAGGTAGCGGCACAGAAGGTTCTTCCAGGCCCGGGTCTCAGCAAGCAAGGATGTTTTTATCGGCTCTGTGGGGGACGGGTGGACATGTGATAAACTGGCACGTGACAAGACTCATGTATGACATGCATGACGCAAGCACGATGCTAAAATGTCGTTGACGTGACTCTATCAGGACTCTGACATGAATCTAACACGACTCTATTGACTCCAACATGATGATGACGAGACTCTAACATGATGTTAACACAATGACAGCAAGCAGTTCGTCGAGCACTATACGATGCTATTCAAAATGTAAATGATCCGGCAGTGAAAGTCAAGTGTGCTAGGATCAGGATTGATATTAAACAGCTAAAGGAAAACTAAAAAAGAGCGGTCGGGTTCCTGTCTTCCTCACCCGTGGACAACTCGATGCATCCCAAGACGATGACAGGTCGGAGGTCGAGGACCCGTCGCTCCGTTGAGTCGTATTCGTCGAGCTGGGATCGGATCTCAACCAGGGACGGATGTCCGGCCATGAACTCCTTCATTTATTCATTCATTTAAAAAAAAGAAAACACTCAAAGATGAGTTCAGCAAAGAGAGGCATTCCCATTAGACACAACTGTGAGAAAGCGCCTTTGGAATGAGTGCGGGGGCGGGGGGACCCGGACTTGAACTCTGGTGTTGCGCTTCTCGTCCCAGACGGCGCTGAAAGGGTGGAACTGCTTCAAGACTTCGACCGCTTCCTCCTTGGCAGGCAGGACAGCGGATTTCAGCGGGAGCGTGGACTTTTTGATGTCGCTGTGAGAAACCACCCGGTGGTAGAAGTTCTCCCTCTTTCCGCCTGGGACACGACGTGAAAACACATGCCCAAATTGGCCCAAAGTAAAAAAAAAACACACTTATTTAACCAGGTGAAATGAACATGTCTTTCTAGGGTGTTCAGAAGTCAAAATGTCCAAGACGTTTAAGTCCTGAGCAGGAAGTTTCAACAGGAAGCGCTGAAAGCATCAACAGCTCCTGTGTTCTGTTTGTCAGCACTTGTGGCCAGTTTCTGTCGCGCCACGTCGGTCACTCATACCGCAGTCGTGGCTGTAGTCCTGCCGCCAGGTCACGCCTTTGCTGACCTTCAGTACCAGGCCGGTCAGATCGTCCACGGCATGCTGGACCTCCTCCACGGTGGGAGTCATGACCTGGACACATGAGGGATGCGCCTCAAACGTCACGGGTGCGGGTAGGAGTACTCAGGGCACGACTCCAGGGGAACGAGTGCAGGGGGAGCAAGTCCAGGGAAACTACTTCAGGAGTCCAGGGAACGTAACCTACCACGTTGGGTTTCAGCAGCCGGATCTTGGACTGGATGAGTGGGGCCACCTCCGACTCTGACTCGGAGCTCTGGTAAATGCTGAGGTTCTCTGACCTGTGACGAGAAGGTGACTCTCTTCAGAAGGTTGAATGGTTTTCTCACAAACCAAACCTTGCTTTCACTTTTGCTCACAGGGAAACGTGTATCCTCCGCTTCAGGGTCTCAAGGGACAACTTGGTGGACCTGACCAGTGCGTCCAGCACCCTGGAGGTGAAGTGCTCGTAGAGCTTTTTGAACTCCTGGGAAAGTTTTTATTTGTTAAAATATTGTAACATTATTACAATCCTGTGGAATATCTGTGTATAGAAACAATTGAACCCTCTGGTCTCGGGTCTTGAATCTTGAATTTGTTTTTGTTCTATGTTTGTTTGTGTGTATAGAAGTGTATATATAGACGTGTATATGCTACATTTAACTGAATAGCATGTGTGCATCTATAGCATCTATACTAATACACTTCGTTTTCTTTCCTCTGAATGTTTTGGTTTTAATGGAAATTTTAAAGGATTTTTTTCCAGAACTTTAACACATACATCCAAAATACACCATGTACATCAAATTGTGCCTCTCGGCAGTATCGAGATATCGAGGTTGAGATGTCAAAGTTTTGAGCGTCCCAGAAGGACTGTGGCGTTGACGTTGGACGCATTTGTAGCTTTAGTTCTTTTCAAAAAGAAAAAAATAGCCAGACATGATGGTAAGATAACCTAGCTCATAATTATCAGTATTTTGATTTTTAAAACGAAAAAACCCAAAAAAACTTTTAGGTGTTAAAAGCAGCAACATAAATAAATAAATCAATACCAAGGCGGCCATCATTGCAACGTAAACCCTACCCTCTCAAATCGGATTGCTTTATCTCTGGTTGGACCTTCTGCATTCTTCTGCTCTGACAGGTGGAGGGTTCTCAGGATGTGGGCGAGCTCCTCCACGGCTCCTCTGACCTGGCCACATTTCCGGTCCAGCACGCCCGCCTGCTCCCTACACCAGATCTGACCGTGCAAACACACGCACGGTCTCGTTCAGTCATTTCCTCTCACTTCACTGATTGTTCAGGGCTGTGACAATAAAACAGGAAGCAGGAGGCGGACACCTTGTTCCGGTCCAGAAGTTGTTGCGTGGAACACGCGCTGGTCTCCGGGAGCTCCAGGAGAACCGTCTCCGAGACATCCCGGAGGACGAGGTCCACGTGGAGCTTGCAGATGTCCCGGACCTGAATCCGCACAGAGAGAGAGAGAGAGAGAGAGAGAGAGAGAGAGAGAGAGAGAGAGAGAGAGAGAGAGAGAGAGAGAGAGAGAGAGAGAGAGAGGAGGGGATGTTTCTCCGGGTGAACGCTCTGGGATCAGAGTTTGCAAGGGAGTTAAGACAAATTGAAATTGAAATGATTTGTGATCTGCATTTGTGTCCTTCTTTTATTTATGTGTACAGAAATGAATACCTTCATGCAGTCCATCTCAGTCTGGGTCCCTGCTTCTGATTGTAATACTGATTCCAATTCTGGTTCTGATTGTGATTTGTGATCTGAATGAGTTTGTTTTTGTCCTACGTTCACTTGTGTGTATCGTAGTGTATACCTGTGTCTAGTCCATGCATACTTCACTGTTGAGATATAGTTTACATTTGACTGTATAGCATCTGAATATTACTGTAAATATACACACATACATACATACATACATACATACATACATGTATATATAAATAAATACATATATATTTGTGAGTTACTTGCACTACTGAATTATACTTTGACTTGCACACTATTCTCTACCTGTGTATGTCTCCCTCCTAAGTGAAAACCTACCTAACCCACCTATTAGACTTTTATGTTTACAATCCTGGGTTCACACCTGCTTCACGACATGTTTGAGCTGGAAGAGGGCGGAGTCCACTTTCTGGAAGAAGTCGTCCAGGGAGAAGGACGACCAGGTGAGCAGCATGGCCCCGCAGCGAAGAGCGGACTCCACCTAGAGCAAAAAAAAACAAAAAAAAAAAAGACGGACATGAAATACGTAGAAATGTTATCCAACCAATAGTAACCAAGAGGAAACATGGAGGTGTCATAGTAGGACTTCACTTGTCCAGATCAGAACGAGTAGTGACTCGTAGTAGTGAGACTTTTCAAGATTAGGGTTAGGGGTTAGTGTTAGGGGTCCAGGTCCCACAACTCAACAAGAACTCCTTGGAAAACCATTTGCCACAGGAACTATCTTACATGTAAGGAAGGACCTAAGAATTCCTTCTTTGAGATCCTGATTTAATATAATATTTATAACCAGAAAATTGCATTTCCTGCAGAAAATGTGTGTGAATGGTGAAACTAGCTGACATGGCTGAAACAAGCTGAGTTAAAGTAGAGACAGCGCTGAAATGTGCATAATAGTTGAAAAGGCACAAAGTAGCTGAAGTAAAGCCTAAAGACTGCTTAAATCATCTGCTCAATGCTAAATCAGCATTCACACTAATAACATATCAAGAATATTAATAGATCACTTTGACTCCCTCACGTTTTTTATCTCTGGGGCCATCAGGCTGACAAGTTCTGCAGGGATGCTCGCACAAGTGGCTCCAAAATCCTCCAGAACGGTCTGGAAAGGTAAAGTGAGGGGTTAGGGATAGAGGCTTAGGGTTAGAGAGTTAGAGGGTTTGGGTTACAGGGTGAGCGGGTTAGAGAGTGAGAGGGTTGGGGTTAATCTGCCACGATGTTACCTGCAGTCTGAGCTGATTGGCATTGATCTTGCTTTCAAGGGTGACCAGACGCAGACCCAGCCTCGGAACCTCCAGGCCCATCTTCTGCATCAGCTTGGCCTCACGGATCACCTCGGGTATTTTGGGATCGAGGTTCACGAAGAGTTTCCCAGTCTTTGGGTGTCGAACCAGCAGCGTGGTGTTCAGGACTAGGTTAGGGGTTAGAGTTATTCGATGGAAATTGTAATTGGCATTACAATTGACATTCCTGAGTTTTTTAGGCTGTTGATATGGCAAATCAGGGTGAGAACACTAACCAAATTCTAGTTTGGACACTTCCTCCATCCAGCCAGTGTGAAAGCAGGACTCAAACTCCACCAGCGCAGCTGCTACTCGGTTGTATTTCTTCACCACCTCTTGTCCATCGGGCCGGCTCAGGATCTCAGACTGTTCCTGTGGACGACCAAATCTTCCATCATTGCAGTTCAATGAAAAAACAAGAAATGATTTAAAAACTGAATCATTAAAAATTGTTACATGTGTGGAAACTAGAAATAAAAAATATCAAAAATGTGTTCAATGTGTTCATGAACAAAAATGAAGGCTCACTCCTATGGACATTATGGGCTCCTCTATTTTTTTGTAGAGGAGTCTGGCCCAAGCAATTCTTCCAGCCACGGGGGGCATGTTTCTGCCCAGCGGGGGGTCCATTTTCTGCGTCTCGTAGAGCTGCGAAGAAAGGAAATATGGCCATTCAAAATGGTCATTCAAATATGTATAACATGACTCTAACATGATGCTAACACGATGCTAACGTGACAGCGGTACCTGCTTCACACGCTCCAGCTCTGAGCCATAACGCTGCAGAACGAGCCTGAGGACGCCGGGGACCTCCGCATCAACGCACGCGATCTTCAGCCTCCGGAAACTGTGAACGAAGGAGGTCATTATGGCTTAGGCTCATCGCCGCATGGCGCCATCTTCTCCATCTCTTGTACCGACCGCTGCACCAGGCCCAGGGCTGGCTGGGATCCCGTCGTCTTCGAGAAGCATGAATGCATGAACGTGCAGATTTGAACCTGGAGGTGGAAACATAGCAGAAAACAGGCATGCTAAAACACACCGACATGCTGACTCAAACATAACTCAAACATGATGCATGAGCGAACAAATTGGAACCTGGAGGCAGAAACATAACATGAAATGTGCGTTACCTTGAGGTTTTTGATCTGAAGCATGAATTTGGCGAAATCCGTTTCAAACTCGGTGGTCTTTGACGTCAATGCTTGTGGCTGGGCCCGCTTGAGGTTCATGGACACCGCGTGGAATGTTCGGGCCAGAACCTCAATGCCCTCGATCTTTGACTCCTTCAGGGAATCCAACTCGGTGAACACAGCGTTTATCTGAGCGATCTACGTGAGGAATGGGATCGGTAGTTACTCGTTGTGGGGGGGCGGGGTTATGATCAGCAACCTGCCGTGGACCTGTCTTCACCTGGTCGAGCCTCTTGCAGAACTGCTCGAACTTGCAGAAGACCAGCGTCTCCGACACGTCCCATGGCCGGCCCATGGCGTCCAGCTTGGCTTTCTGGAAACAGGACTGGTACTCCCGGTACAGGTGGACGCAGTCCTGCCATGGAACGGGAGGTGGTGACACGTCTGGAGGGAGCCGAAGGGTTAAAAACTATAGCGGCGACTTACCTCCATTTTCCTGGCAACGCACTCTATGTCTTGGTCCCAGATTTGACGCGTCCCATTGTTGGTGATGTGGGACACGCAAGCTGTGATCATCTGGTTGGTGACCTGGAAGGTTGAACGAGAATATCTAACATGATGCTAACATGACTTTTACATAATGCTAACATGATGCTACCGTGAATCTAGCATGACGCTACCATTACTCAAACATGATGCCAACATGATTCTAACATGATGATAATATGATTGATCCGTGACCGGGAACATTTTTTTTGTTTAAACAAAGTGAAGTGAAACGTTCCAGTTGGATGCTCACCTTGACAAACAGTGTGGTTATCTTGTCACCCGTGTTGTAATACAGCGACACGGACTGGATTGTGCGTATCGCTGTGACCACATCCTGCACACTCTCCATCATGGTCGCCTGAAATCACAAGCGAGTCATGGAGAGGTGTGTTTAAGAAGGTTTTTTTTCCGAGGGAGACCTAGCCAAGATAGGCAAAGCCAGTCCCACAATCCCAGTTCAAACACAAAAGACAAACAAGATCAAAAATGACAATTCTTATGGCAGATAGCAGTAAACAAGAAGTGGAATAGGCCTCAGGAACTCTTAGCTTGGACTTAAAAAGTGATCAATGATCACAGATAACTTCCAGTCTTGACGTTAACGTGACTGTAACATGATGCTAACATGAGCCAAACACGATGCAAACAATGCAACTTATTTCTCCGGCTGTCGTGACTGCAGGCACAGTGTCACACACCGGGTCGCTGTCGTAGAGGGGCCGACACACCACCTCCAGGACGTCCAGGAATCTGACGTTGTCTTTGGCCTCGTTGGCGCGATCCGTGATCCGGGCGTCCAGTTCCCGCCACAACTGTGGAAGAGACGGAGGGAAGAAAGAAACTGAGGCTGAGCAGGAAAAAAAAAGAAGAGAAAAACTGTCTGAGGTATGGATGGGAGCGTCAGGACCTGATTAACTTAACTCTGAGGTGATGCTAAGATGACTCTAACATGATGCTACCGTGATGCTTAGATAACATCACTCTTACATGATGCTAACATGATACTAAATTGACTATCATGATGCTAACATGAATCTACCATGATGCTAACATGACTCTAAGACGACTCTAAGGCGATGCTAACATGACTAACATAACTCTGCCATGACGCTAACATGAATCTAACGTGTCTATAGGAAAAGGGCGTCCAGACCTTTGTGGTCTTGGAGCGGGCAATGTGGAGCGCTGTCATGAGATTTCGCCGCGCCTTCATGCACTCGACAACGTAGCCGAGCTTCCGGGACGTTCGTTTCCAGTGCTCCAACTCGGTCAGAGGGCCCGCCGAGTCCGTCTCCTTCCTTAGCTGATCACTCTCTATCAGGACCTGGTGAGTGTGCGTACCCAAAAACACCAACAACGACGGCAGGAGAGATAAGATGGAAAGAGATGTTGTTATGTTATGTCATGTTAAGAGTTTGAACACTCTAACAGGACTCAAACATTCGAATGCGGAACTTTTTTTTTTGACCCACTTGCTCAATTTGCCGGCACCACTCCTTCAGAATGGCCTCCATCCGACACACTGTGTCCTCATCAGCGGCCGCAGCTCTCATGCCGTCCAGCGTGGCCAGTGCAGAGAAGTCGAAGTCTGCCACCTTGCTCAGACGAACGGTGCTCTGGGCGCTCTTCTGAATGTCTGCGGCGCGACCCGGGAAAATCTTTATTACGGTCGGACAAGTAAGGGATGTGGAAAAACTGCAAGAGAAAAGAAATGCAGACATGCCTTGTAAGTACGCGATGGCACGCTTTGCTGAATGCTTGAAGTCCTTCTTCAGACGTTCCCCATCTCTGAGTTTCTCCAAGGCGCCCCAGTCCTGCGCCTCGTCGAGCATGGGGGGCACGAAGGTCAAGGCGCCGACGAGTCCCTTCAGGAGGCTGTCCCGGGCGTCGATGGTGGAGAACAGCATCACCTGCAGGGTGGGGGGGGGGGAGTGGGAGACGTTTTTTAGGGGTGCTTTTTGATGCCAACATGACG
Source organism: Karalla daura (assembly GCA_029224185.1). NCBI lineage: Eukaryota > Metazoa > Chordata > Actinopteri > Chaetodontiformes > Leiognathidae > Karalla > Karalla daura. The sequence goes on from CM055208.1 coordinate 12,621,722, forward strand.
CAAACATTATCATGACATGACTCTGACATGATGGAAGTACACTTTTTTCTTAGTTTTCCACCGTGTTCTGACCTGGTGGAAGTTCTCCGGGGTCACGGGGATGTCCGCTTTGGTTCGCGTGAAAGTGCAGAGGATGCCCGAGAGGCACGTCCGGGACAGGTCAGCGAGGTACAGCCTTGGTGCTCGCCCTGCGCGGTCGGCCCCGGGGGGCGGGCGGCCGCACTCTGAAATCAAACCCAGATATCAATTTTGCTTTGTGAAGATCGAAAACACACATAAACGTATGGACAAATCTAATCTAGATGGTGATCATGGCACCGCTGATATTAATTTTGCGTTTTAATGCTCAGAGTGTCCATAAACTTCTTGGCAAATGAAATCCAGATTATGATGTCATCGCTGATGTTAATTTCATATTTTAAATGCAAAAACGTTCATAAACATATGGACAAATCAAATCCAGAAATCCGAAAAAACTTTGGACGATAGACAAATCAAATGAGACTTTAAAACAAAACTAAATTATCCCACAAACAACAAGCAAGTTTCGCGGAACATCTGGGACGATAACAGCCTGTTAATTCCAGATCTTCAACTGGAATAATGTGGAATAATTACCTTTTCCGGGAGCTTCGGACTCCTGGTACACAAAGGAGATGGTTTTACGACCTCCTCTGGCGAAGAAATCGTCAAAATGAGCCAGCTGTTGGTCATGGAAACAGAGGCAGAGAAGTGAACATACCGCAGACCAGAACTGCATTATTGGCACTCTGGTAAAGCAATATTATATACTTTAAACAACTATTACATTATAAGAATCTATTATTCTGTATCTTTTTGGCTGTGCGCTTTGTTTGTTTGATTATTTTTCTCTTGCACGTGCTGCTGTGATGAGAAAATCTCCCAATGAAGGATAAATAGTAAATAACATAAAGTGTGATCTTATCTGATTGATTGCACATAAACCAACATGTAAGATTAATGTGTGAATTGTACATCACATGCCCTGAAAGAATTACAAAAAAATTGATTTGCCTAATAGTAATACATAAATATTATTATTATTACTATTATTATTATCATAACAATATTGTTACAGTATGTTTGTGGATATAAATTTAAGTGAATTCTATTAAAAAAACATGACATATGTTTCCTGCTATTATTACTGGCATTATTATTAATAATTGCTATAATATAAATATAATTGTTAATAATAATGACTAATTATTACTATAGAATCACAAGAGGTATGCGTGTCTTGACAGCTCACGCATCAACAGTGCTGATACAGTGTTTTTATACGTGATTGTCTTAGTGTTTGTCTTATTTTGTTGGTTGGCTTCCTTTAACTGGCTTGTGGAGGACTCACCGATGGAGCATCGAGTATGAATTCCTCCACTGCTTCCACCTTCAGGTCCAGTCGGACTGCCAGGAGGTCCGTCATGTACCTGTGAGCGGGGGTGAGGAGCATCCGCCGCTCCTCTCTCGCCTGCTCGTATTCGCGCTGAAATGAAATGAAATGAAATGAAATAAATATGTATATATGTACACACAGACTTCTTCGTCTTGTTTGTTTGTAGGTGTTACATCCATTTACCTGCGAGCGAGACCCGCTTCCTTCCATCGTGAGATGGTCAGACAAAGTCACCTTTGCCTTCTACACGTAGAGAGGGAAGGGCATGTTTCATCGGGATTAAAGTCAATATAAGGAGAGTTAGACAGCTAAAACTGAATTGATCATTGCTAGATGATCAAGTTTAATCGACACGCACTTCACTCATCGTGAGGGGAGGAGACACACTTTTTTTAATCGTGTTCCTCCTGATTGATACGCGAAAAGAAAGAACAACAGGTTTTAGTGTTTATTATATGTAACGTGCGGGATTTTCATAGGGATTTAAGTCACATACAGACAGTTTGTAAAATTAAGTAAACTAGACAGTTTATAACTGAATAAACGGTGGCAAGATAGCAGCAGGACCGACGTTAATGATCCGGTTTAATTAACATACTTTAATATTCTTGATCCCTTTCTCAGTAAACAACTCCTAACTGGAACGAATGTCCTGTCGAATGACTGCGATAATTTATGTATTAAACCGAACTTTCGCTTTCTTAAATCACTTAACACATACCTCAGTACCCACCTGGTAAATGCTGCTCACGCCTCACACTCGTTGTTGAGGTACAACTCGGTGGTTTTTTTTTTTGTTTTTCGTTGTTTGTTTTTTTTTTTGTTATTCGCTAAATGTTCACCAACTCTCGTCCTTCCCTGGCCGTTAAAACCGTTGAAGTCAGATTTAAAAGTTCGACTCGAACCGGCCGTTATAACCGACGAAAGGTGAGTTACGTCACTTGCTCTCGCTCCACACATGCACGCGCGCAAGGCGCTGTCGGCGGCTCTAATCTGCGGGTTCGCGTCCCGGTTCCGACCAGGTATTTTATGGAACCTTGTTTCCACAACGAAACTGCGTCCGTGCGTTAGTTTTCCTAATGTCTCATCGTGAAGCTTTGTATGGCTCCCAGGACACCGATTCAATATGATATTAATATTTAAATATTTATTATTCCAGCTACATTATCATTAACATTGGTGGCTGAAAAACACTCATAAAACATCAGATACACACATCCGTTTTTGACTTGGTGCCTACTAATGTGCTAAATCTACATTTACTTGTTTGACACTTTCATCAAAAGCAACTTACACTTGAGGGACAGCATTAGTGCTTAAAATGCAATCTTATTATTATCTTTATTATTATTGATTTGCTTATTTATTTTTATAGAAGAATTTTTGTATTATAATTCCTTATTATTACAGAGAATGAAACAGAAACAAGTATATTGTTCATGTGAATTTATTCAAGTAATTCATGTAGTAACAGTACAGTTTTTACAAACTGCAACTGTAACATTTTTAAGTTTTTAAAATGGAAAAATTGGAAATTAAAGGCAAAGGCCTAATGGTCAAGTGTTGCAAGATACTTCTAGCGAATAGAAGCACACTCAATCGGTAACACACTCAAAGAGTAGATGTAATGTAAACCCCCAATTCAACTTTCTACTGTATACGATGGCTCACTCAGGGGAGCAGTATCGGCCTGCAAAGAGAACACTCTTGGTGGGGTTGTGTCGAATGAAGAAGAGAAAGGGGTGGTCAGCGATGAAGGTGAAAGGAATCATGATGGAGGTCAGACTTATGAGGCCGCCGGTGGCAGCAGCAGCCTCGGTCCCCTCCTCGTTGACCTCCACAAAAGCCTTGTGGACGACTGCAGACAGCACCAGGTTGTTGGCAGTAGACATGCCTGTCAACGGAGCAGAGAGAGTCCATTTCCTTACCAAATCATTGCGTTAAATTGTGCAGAACATAGGATTGAGTTTTTTTCCTACAATTTTAAAGTAATTTTTTGTATCGTAAAGACTGAAGAGATTTGAATGCCTATTAGTTTAACTGTGGCTGATTACTGGTCGCCAACCAGTCCTCAGAGGTACTACTGGCAACTACAGGCCTGTGTCCTTTTATTTATGCTGAGTCTCTCTTCATGGATAGAAGAGCAATGTTTATTTAAGCTTTTGTCTATGTAAAAAATTTTGTCAATCTTTTCCCTTGTGCAAGAGATAACCTAAACTCTGACTGATCACCCATCTCCATGGATATGTTTGTCTCCCTAAATCACTTCTGTAACTCACCGGAGAAGTTGCTCTTTGTGACATCAAAAGCGTCCGTCATGCCCATGGCGACCAGGACCTCTCCCAAGTCATACTTTTCCTCCATCTTGAATCGAGGCAGCTTGACCTCAACCTCAGATCTACCCATCCTGCCAGTCCACTCCAAAAATTTCCCATAGGTCAGCTCTTTTTCCAGCTATAGTGAATACAGTTTCAGTTGTCAGTTTGTATGTTTGAAAGTGTGTATTTCTAAACAGCACGTGGACATTGTACTGTATGTTTCTCACCTTCTCCAAGCCTGTGGAGTCGTCCTCGATGTCATCAGGCAGGAAGATAAGCATGCTGAAGTCTTCACCTTCATACGGCATCTCTAAGATCTGAGCAGAAACAATAGCTTGGTTTTTAATGTTGCTTCAATTGAAGTTTATTATTATATATTTTATATATCATATTATTATAGTTCACTGAAATCTGTTCCGAAACTACAAAAATGTACACATTACATTTGGCAGGCTCTTTTATCCAGAGTGACTCACAATTGCAGCAGTACAACAGGAGGCTACAGTTAATACAAGAGCTAAAAGACAGGGGTGAGAACAATGGTTTAGAAGAGGAGGTGCTCTTGGAAGAGGAGAGTCTTTGGGAGATTCTTAAAGATAAAGAGGAATGTAAAAGAGGGAATGCCAGATGTCATTCTTGGAAGGAACGCAGTGCTCGTGAACAAAGATAAACTAGACACAGAGGTCACTCTGTGTCAAGTCCTAGTGACTTGAGTTCAATTCTGATAGCAACAGGTAGCCAATGGAGGTCTATCAGAAGAGGGGTAACGTCCTTTTCAACTGGTTGAAGACATGGACAAAGCTGACTTTGAAAAAGAAACACACACACTAAGAAAACAAGAACGTTACCTGGCAGTTGGCATCAGGAATGGAGGTAAACTTAAAATTACTTTTCTGGCACATCATTTTCACCTCTTTAGCCTCATTCTGAAAACAACAGCAGATTAGAGCAAGCATTGTCATTGTTGAATCAGTCATTCTCTTAAAGTCCCTAAAAAAGAAATGAATGCCTTTTTTCTTTGTGTCTGTCTTCTTTTCCCTCTCCTTAATGTTATGCACATTTTCCTGTACGTGATGTATTTGAGCTAATGATTTTGTTCTTGCATTGTCATTACTATTATTCAATAGAGTTGAACATAAACTAACATTCTTTAGGGGAAGACCATGCAAACCCTATAAAGAATTGCCCCTCAGTGTCCAAACGGGAATGAAAGCGAGGACTTTCCTACTGCTTCAGTATTACAGAGTTCATGCAAATTGTCAGCCGTCATTCAGAAACACTCAACACTGCATTTGTTCCCAAAAGCCTTGCTGCCTTTATCCTTAGTTACCTTGTTTATCCTAAACTTGGCATCAACAGTGAGCTCCTCCTTGAACCGTTTGTCCCAGTTGCCTTTGAAGTAGATGGCATTGACTAGAACCATTCTGGTCATGCTGCTCACCACGCCCTGGACCAGCAGCTCCTTGATTTTACCTAGGGAGCAGGGATCAACCAAGTCATTTATTTCATACATTATAAAATCAACTAGACACATGAAGATTACCAGAAGAGAGAACGCTAGAGATTAAACAGAAATTGTTTTTAGTAGGGCATAAAATTCCTTCCATGTCTGATCTACTGTATACCAGTCTCATAAGGGTGTGCACAAGCCCATCCCAGTGTTCAGGGGAAATCTCACAGCCCTGCCCTGCAAGCACCTAGTGGCAAAACTCTAGAATCTACATAAATAACACATACATAAATTTGGACAATGGGAGACAACCCACACACCGGGACACAGGAACAGAAATTCAACCTTTGCAAAGAAAGTCCCTCAGCATTACCCTGGGACCCTTCTCTGGGACCTTTCATGCGACTCCCACGGTTCTATAACTTGGGGTCTTGAAGTGGGAAATGCCTCACTAGAGGACCCCATACTGGACTCCATTTGTAGACTGCAGATTAGTATTGCAGATGTACTGATATTACTAAGAGTTGAGGGCCAAAGACTGATACTTGACAACTAGCAGGAGCTGCGGAGTGCAAGGTAAATTTTTGTCCACTAGATGTTAACGTGTTCTACCTTGAGTCTGCTCCTCCACCCAGTTGTTGATGTTGACCCTGGCCCCCTCTGCATTGTTACTGAAGTCCACAGACTCCAGCTCAGAACCGTAGTGCTTTTTTGCTTCTGCTAAGAAATCCTGAAATCATAGACAGCTCATTTTGGAATAAAGGCAACATCCATAGAAAGTGTAGTGCACACATTTCATATTGGGGCAGCTTGTTTAGTGATACAGGAAAAGACTTTCTTTACAGCAACAGCAGCTTCAGTTTATTTAGAGATGTTGGAGATGATGCAAGTGAATATGCTGAGTGTGCAATTATACTGGAACGAAACTCTGAAAGCAGTCTGGATCCAGAGACTGCTCTCAGACACTGACACACACCTGAACAAAGGTGTAGGTTTGCTCTCCGTACAGTCTATTGGCGAGATTGATGGTAATGGAAGATTGGACGTTGTTGATGTCACTCATCAGTTTGGCAAAGTTTTTGTGGACGTCATCTTCACTACTTTCGGGCTCTAGTCGCTGTGAAGAGTCAGAAAAAAACCTGTCACAAACCCATTGAAACAGAGACAGATGGTAGTCAACAACCAATGGATTATTTTCTACTTCCCTGTTGAATGATGAGTAACTCTTGAGAGAATATACAACAAAAAACAACAACTAAGGACTAATAAAATAAAATATAATAACATCATTATGGGCAGGATTTTAGGAGTGTTAAAAAATACATAGTCATACAGCAGGAAAATGAGAAGAAAAAGACAAATTATTCCCTCAGCAGATGACACCACTGAGCATAACCATCAGTCAGCCCTTTAACTTGGCTGCTTTGTGAGCACCTTGAGCAGATATGCGGGCAGTCTGCTGGACTGCTGCATCTGCATCTGCATCTGCATCCGCGCCTGCTGCTGCGTGGCTGAAGACTGCCCCTCCTTGGGCGGCTCTGCCTCAGAGAAGTGGAGGACCTGCAGGCACAAATGGATGCTTTGATCGCCACAGGAATTCAACAGGTCGTGTGTTTTGGGTTTTGGGTGTGTATGCGAGAGCACATTGATACTCAATTTAATTTCATGATTCTTCTTGATTCTCCATGTGGATGGAGAATCAAGCAGAATCATGATCTCCTACTCTCAAGTGAATGACGGACATGCATGGGATATTAACAGCTCCCGTATGGACTGAATCTGAGGCCAAATCCACATCTGGCTGGATGGCAGTTGTTAAACCATCAACTTTCCATGTTTTGACAGCTGTGAACAAAGACAGGCAGCACTTGATATAATTCGTCTGAAACAGATTGCCAGGTTGGCAGTTTATCCAATAAAACAAAATAACATTAGAACAAACCAAATCATAAATGAATCAGTTTTGATGCTGTCTACACTTACTCCAATTCCAACTGGAGCGATGCAGTGATATGTTGTGTTGTACAACAGAGGCCACACAATGTTCCCAGATATGCAACTAAATCAGAATAGACATTTTTCATCATGGTAAAAATGTTGCTTGTCCAGATTTTATAAAGTACTGTGATTCTATTTGTATTTATTGATTAGTATTGCTATTCTGTGTTGTGAGCAATATTGCAGTCAATCTTGAGCTTGCAACAATTAATCTTGCTGCGTATTTATTATTCTTTGTGTGTAAAAGATCCTGAAGTCCTAAAGATTTAACGGAAACTGAGACTCCAAGCTAAATGGCATTTAAAGTGTGGGATCTGAGAAGACTTTGAGAAGAATGGAGGAATAATATATACCTTAATTGTGTACTTAAGCACAGTACTTGACTGCTTTCACCATCGGTATTCACTCCAGACAGGATCATTGCGCTGTCATTTCTCTTTTGGGATGCACTCGCTGAGCTGATTGAATACGCTGTTTCCCACTAAAGCAACAACCTTGCACTAAGCTAATCAATTCATCCAAAACTGAGAACGCTGATTCACCACACCTCACTCAGTCACGCCCTGTTTTTTTTGTTGTCTGATGCAATGACTTGTTGGTGCAACACATGGATGAACCAAATCCATCAATTTATCATGGTGTTTGACTGCTTGATGTAGGATCATAAGTCAAAATAGGTGTGTTCACATGAGAACTGTAAATATTCAACTTTCCCATTAGCGATGCAGTCATCGGTCTGAAATCTTCACTGAAAGATTTTGAAGGTCAGGTGTGGAAGTCTGAAAAAATAATAGATGCTATTCTCTTTTCACCAGAACCAGGTATAAGCGTGTGTATTTGTGTGTCATACCTCTGACATCTGCGTGGCCGTGTTGCCTCTGGTCCCCAGCATCACCATGGCCAGGGCTGATGAAATGCTGAAAGGGGAAAAAAAGATGTTCCCGGTCTTGTCATCGTCACTCAGCTTCTTCAGCAGGGCCAGGGAGAAGCTGGTGTTGGCCTTGGGCAGAGGATTTGTTGTCTCCATTTTTCCTACAAAGAAAGGAGAACAGAGCATTACTAACTAAGATATTCCAGCGTGCTGAAATTTTGAGAGTGCTCCGGGATGTGTGCCCGTTAGTTTGCAGCACTTTGTCTGACTTTGGATTGCTCACAAGACACCATCCTGTGAGTGTGCACATGTATGACAGAGAGACAGTGAGTGTGTGTGTGTGTGTATGTGTGCATGAAGAGTTTGTGTGTCTGTGAGGTCATCTGTGAGCCTGCTGCAGCAGGAGACTCTCTGTCAGCAGAGGAGCAGACACAAGGCACTTGACCACATGCTCTTTGAGAGGGTGTTGCTGAAAAAGGTACAACCTATCAACATGAAACACAAACAGACCACAATTTTTTTATTCTTTAATTTGAAATTAAAATGAAGTTTCTAAGTCAAAGAATGGCGACGTAACGGATGTTTGTTTGAGGAGTTGCATCGAAAATGCCAAACCCACATGTTTTTGAGAAGTAGCGGAATAAAGCGTTAGAAACGTGCAGGAGAACAATGGTGCTAATTACACTGTAACTGGCAGCACATTCTTTTTGCGTGACAAGTCGCACAACACAGACAATCCAGTTTTAAATGAGTAGTAAGTAAGTAGTCATTATTTTCTGCGCTTGGAAGCGTGTAAGAAAAACAGTCCTCAAGTCAAGAACTGTAGCTGCTCAGACAAGTTTTATTCACTGTACAGAAGAAACTCACTGCCGGTCCACTTACACAGTAAGTTTTTATACCAAATCAAAGTTTATACTGTAGTATTGTGTTGGGTCAAGTCAGAGGCTGGGGGGTAACAAAGGTGAACAGAGCTGATTAAGTCACAGGTCAATTGGTAATCGAGCACTGCTGCCTAAACCCTTCACCCTGTCCCCATCAGCATTAAGGGGATTGATTGGTTCATGTGCGACTGATGCACATCTTCAAAGACTGTCTCCAGGAAGTTGCCTTGTGACAATTTGCACAAAGTGAGTGATCAGTGAGCAGGATAAGATGGACAAAAAACAAAACCAAACCAAGTGCAACATGATAGTGGGTAGTGGATAACATTTGTTATCTTATCATCCAAATGACAGTGAAAATTTTTAAAAATGAATCTTACTTACGGACTGGCAGTTGATTTGAAGTCAGCCCAGAGACAGATCACTGGATGGACAACTCACTCTGTGGTATGTAGTACTTGTGTGGCAACCTGACTCATGCAGGTTGTAATCTAGCACGGGAATCTTTAAATCCCACCCATCGGTGAAAGCCACGCCTGCAGATTATTGATTTGGGTCCAGCATGCCACCAGCATGACTTTTTTTTTTAACCGCCAAGTGACTGTGCATCAATGATGTTGAATGTGTTGCAGCGCCCCCGCCTGGAGGTTCCGCCTGGAAACAGCAAGTCCAATGGTTTGGTGTTGGACTTGACGAGTGATAAAACTGCTATCCAGTCAGCATTGCTTGTAACCTTCCAAAATTGTAAGTGAAAAATTGCTCTGCAAAATTTGCTCTAGTCACTTTTGTCTGTGATGCAATTGTTACCCTGTCTTACTTTTTGCAAATTTGTTCAATTTATTCATCTGAACCCCAATGGCAACTTCTATGGAAAAAAATATATAAAAAAAAAGAAAAAAATTGACAATTACGTTTTTGCTTCTTTTCCAAAAACCTGAAACTCCCAACAACCAAACCAGTAGCCTCTTCATCTGCACTATGCCTTAAAGCTCACTTCATTCTCAATGTTCTTTTGAAGTGACTGAGCCACAAATTTTTATTTTTATGACATGTAGCAGTGTGGAGATTTATTTTGAATGTAATACTTTGTATGTAATACTTAATACTACTTCTATCCAGTCCTGTACTGATAACTCTATTCAGTTGTATGTTGCCTCTGTTCAGTGGAAGTGATTGAAACCAAACCTATTTAAAGGAACAAAGTGGAGAATATCAAAAACTCACTTCAGCTGCATGGGAAACGCAGCAGGCAGACAGATACTTAAAAATATGGTGGGAAAGAAAGAGACGTTTTGATCACTGTGATAAGACTTTATTGTGTTTCCAAAGCAAAGTGTGTAAAACAGGCCTCAGTGTCGCTGTAATGCCGTGTATCTCTGCGGTCTATCTGACTTAAGTTAGTTTCATTATTCCATCAGATTAGATGAATGGAGAGATTCTGCAGATAGTGATGAAGTGTAGTCTATTCAATAAAACGTTACACTTATCTGTGTCCATTAAATATTTCCTTTTGAAAAACATCTCTGCTATAGTGTGTGTTTCAGTATCTACAGTATTATTCTCAGACCAGGTTTCTCAGTGAATTGTCCCTTGATACCAATTGTTTCTACTGTTGTTTAAACAGTGCAAGTGCGGGCATAAATGTGAACTAAGACATGACATCAAAGCAACGACATATACATACGAGTGTTATTTGAAACATTTCCATAAGTGGACCACAGTGGAATCATAAATCTATAAAGCAATTTAAACACAACCAAAGAAATGTTACGTGGACAATGTTCAAGGCACTTCGAATTAGGTGTGAAAGAAATACAAAGAAAAACCAAGCATGAACAAACCCCATATACATTACATGACATTGCTTGGGAATCAAGCCAGATCCCGTGATTGAAAAGGCACGTTTCTGTCTCAAGCAAACCAAGTAGTTAAAAACCATATCCTAGCAAACAGTATGGGTTGCCATTCATCCATAAAGTGCATCATGTGACCTTTACACAGGCCTGGTTTGAGACGATTCAGCTTCAGCCGTTATTACACAGTTAAATAACTTGCATGAGTCAGTGCAGCAGGTCGGCACACACTCCCTCATGTGAGACCCTCCTATCTGAAGTGGTGTTAGCGTAAAAAAATATGGCTTTTGGGAACGATGGAGCAACAGTGGGTGCTGATGCACCTGCCAGGCTCAGTCACCTACAGAGGCAAGTCTTTCCTGAATCGCAAGATGATCAGGCATCTCGTCTTAAGGCTGTGTCACTAACCTGGAGCAGTTCCAAAAATATTCTCACTTTTTTTTCCATGTTCTCAAAAAGGTAGCCAGCAACGCTGAGGTGTATGATGTATGAGGTCACACCCATGACCTACACGTTGTTTCCATTAAGAGAGACTGCTACTGGTCTTTTAGGTGAGCATGAGAACCTCGTAGGTGGGTATCTCTAAGTCGCCACGTCCATGAGCTGTCTGCGTGGCTCACGCGACAAAAATGCCTTCGCAAAATGGGTGGAACTGATCCACAAGCTACACCCAAGTCCACACCCGGTCTGCACTCTTCCACAGGAGGTCTACTGTTCTAGATACAGGTGGACTTCATTTGAATAGAGATAATGAATGCCTTCATGCAAAGCGATAATCCCTTGAGAAGGTTAGGAGGGAACGCGGTGAGGAAGTGACAGGGAAAAGCAACAACGGGCATCACTTCCTCGTCTCTCTTCTTCAGCCCAGCACCTGGTATACCGCAGATCGTGCATGGCACTAAAGACATGAGGGAATGTTGGCTTTTGGATGTAAACCGACTTGGACTTGGAGGTGAAAACCCTTCCACGGCCTCACCGACTCTCACCGTAGCTTCGGTAGTATTACCCGGAGACACGTCATGTCGCGGTGCAGACTTAACGCCTGAAGCGATTTCTGGAGAGACTCGGCCCTGGTGCCAGTCAGTGACACTGTGTTCCCGTGCGATGTTTCGATGACGGTGAATAGCAGTACGATGCAAAAACATGGGAGCACGTTCAACCTGGAGGTGACCAATTCTCAATTTGAAGGCTGAAGGCTGTCCCCCTGGTTTGGGCGTCACATGTCACATGTAATTGTAAAAAGGTGGGAGATGAAGATTGCAGATTTTCTGGAGATTGTCACAAATGTGAAACTGATCAAACCACCCAGTGGCGTGAGTCTTCAAGTTATAGATTGAGATATATACACATATATAATTGTTTTGGTCAAAGAGCCACACTTTGGCTTCGTGACCCCCAGGATCAAACTGACCCAGCGTGGCAGCCACTTCAATGAGGTGCACAAGTGAGTACACCTTGCGCAAAGTAAGAAAAGATCATCTTTGTCTGAGATGTAGCCATGCAAATCCAAACATCTGGAGTTCTCGCGGCAGGTGGCCCAAGGTCTCCAGAACGAAGTCTGTAGGTGCCAGATAGAACAGCCCATGAGCCATGGTATAAAGGGAAGTGTAAGAGAAACCGGCTGCTCCTGTCCAAAAAGCTGTTCCCTTATAATCCAATGCACAGATCAAGAGTTAAAAGGCTGTGTCAGATCCATCTCAGCTTCTGGAAGGTTAAAGCGAGGTGTGAGGTTAGAGTCAGAGTGGGCAGAAAAAAAACAAAAAAACCCAGCAGGATGTTATAGAACCACGACGTGAAGCAGGCGGAGTGTTCAGGTCGGGGCGAGGGGGTGGAGGGGAGGATGGAGAGGAGGGTCGGAGGCTGTTAGTGCTCCCACTCGTACAGCTGAGTGACCTGGATGACCGGAGGGGAGGCGCTGAGCGACGGGCCACACCAGCAGGCGGAGGAGCGCACCGGCTGCACCTCGCACCTGCCCCTGCGGAGAGGAGGAGGTCACAGCACAGGAGACAGAGTCAGTCCAAACGCACTGGGAGCGCCGTCCACCTGGGACAACAGACGGCTCGACAGACAGAGAGGACCGGAGAAGACACAGCACAACAGGGCTGCTATCACATCCCCCACTTGGGAGGCGTCCTCGTGGGGGACGATGGGTTATTGATGCCACAGCAGCCGCAGGTTACGGTTACAGGTCCACGGGAAACACAGCAGGAAAGCGGGCTCCGCCTCCTCCTCCTCCTCCTCCTCTCCTCCCACCTCGCACTGCATCGCATTCCTGCGATATGATATATAAAGTGACGTACGTTTGTTGTGAGGTCAGATGGGAGGAGGAGGAGGAGGAGGAGGGAGGCAGAGCCCACTGTCCTATGAGCCCACGGAGCGGGCAGCACGTCACCATGTGAAAGAGAGCCACCCACGGCAGGTGTTAGTCACAGTGGATGCAGGGGAGCGCGGTGGCACAGCCAGACGGGTCACACACAGCACACCGTGTTGGAATGAGGCGAGCAGGCGTCACAGTTGGGGACAAGTCATTTTGCGGCGAGCCGGGCGAAATGCCAGAGCCGCGCTCCAGATTCCCCAAAAAGCTGCAGCGCGAAACATTAACATTATGAACGTTATGTTAATATGAACGTGGGACCAAATTCATATTAAGCATTAAATATAGCATCTTCATGTTCTAAGAACTCCTCGATTCAGGCCTGGACTGAATCTGGCCAGATCTGGTATTCTAACTATAGAAATGCAACTGAGCTTTTTGAGGATGGATTTGAAACTGAAAACTGAAACTGAAAATGAACTGACCCCAACTTTGAGGAACATCCTGTCTGCAAGCAAATACACAAGGCTCGGTTTTGTTTTCCAGAAATATTAATAAAATACTCACATATCATGTGTACCGCATGGATACAATGTGGGTATTATATTAAGAAATACTGGATTTCATTGGTTGAACGTCCTTACACCACGACACAGAGGCCTCGGATTACAGTATAGAACCAGAGGGATGCATGTTACTGAGAAGAGAAGTGGAAACAAAGACAGTATGCCACAGGCTGAGCCTGCTGGGCTGGTATGTGGAGTACCTCACATGTTATGGGGCTCTGTGTTCAGACTGGAGTGGTGCTGCTGTGAGATAAGGGTGCAAAAACACAAGAGGGGAAAACGTGATATATAATAAGCAGCTGAGGTTAGGATGAAAATAATAGCAATATTAATCACCTTCTCTAGTCATGTATACCCATACATACTCATGTTGCCACAATATATTACATGCACCGGACTGTTGGGTTCATCCAGACACATGCTAAAGTATCTGATGCTGCTGAAACTGAGCATATGTGTTACAGTGTCTATCCAAGATGCTCGAGATAGGATCAATTGCTGTGAAATAATACAGATGTCTTTAAGTCAATTTGGAGTGTTTTCTTTCTCTGGAAATTCGATGCGTTCTCGTTCTTTCGTTAGCGGCCCCTGGGGGTTTCGCACTCGCCTCACGTTAGCCACGTTGCTGCTGACGCCAACTCAGCACGTCACCCGTTTCACATTAGGAGCTTCTGTCCGATAACGGGACATACTGTAACCTCTTTTACTGCGCGTCCAGGGCTCAACTGGGAAAACGGCAACGTGCCACCAAGGAAACGCTCCGGGAATTAACCTCCCAGTATGTCCGTCAGGTGCTTCTTGCATGAGTGAGGCGAAAGCTAGCTTGCGTGAATGCCGTGCCGTTGCGTATCAAATGGAGTGAGTGGCGATGAATGAATTCCTTCCATCTGCCAGCCGATGAAAGACTTGACGTCTACACGGCTTGTGCGTGTGTGTGTGCGTGTGTGTGCGTGTTCCTTACCCGGTGTCGTCGGGCATGTCCTGGTCGGCCTCCACAGCAGACGACTCCACGTCGGCGTCCGCGCTGCTCTCGCTGCCGGGCGCCGACAGGCCGCACGGGTCCTCCGGGCTCGCGCTGCCACCGCTGCCACGCGCACAGAAGTACACAACCACGCCCCTCTCATTGACTCGCTCGCCGTGCTACATTCACTGCCCTGGTGACTGGTCTGAGGACATCACTCTGAGGACGCCAGACTTTCGTGGATGTCATCCACAGAGAGCCGAGGGTGCCCCAACGGGCATTCACAATTCTCAAATCTTAATCTGACGTCCCTACGTGTGCGTGTGTGTGCGCCCACTGACTTGATGTGTTTCTCCAGTGCCTGGATGGCCTGCTCTCTCTCCTCCAGCCTCCTCTTCAGGGAGGCGATCTCCCTCTGCTTCTCCAGCAGCTCCCTCTGGAGACGATAGTTGCTCTCCTCCAGAGTCTCACAGAACGCCTGCAGAGGGGAGGCGGGGAGAGGGAGGGGGCGAGAAGGAGAGCAGAAACAGTGGCAGCTGATGGGAACGCACCAAACACACTAGTAAGGCAGGTCTTCGAGCAAATTCCAGGTCACCTCATCCTCAACTGGGAAATGCCCGGGTCCACCGATTTCAATGCTTTCCACCAGCACTACATACAAAGGCACGGGGTTTCAAATCAGGGGCACGCCCATGGACGGTGTCCGTATCACTTACCCGGCTCTCCTCCAGGCTGTCAAAGGGCCCGGGAGGGTCGTCCAGGCACAGGAACTCCCTCACCGCCAGGCTGCCGAGCACAACAACAACAACAACAACAACAACAGACAACAGTGAGCGGAAAGGTCGCGACGGCGCGGCCGGGGCTGCTCCGTGAGGTGGGACCGCGCGACCGACCAGTTGGCGATGTCTTTGTGGGCCACCAGGTTTTGCAAGAAGGCCTGCAGGCCCAGCTGCCGGTCCTCCAGGAAGTCGCTGTCGTAGTTGTCTTTGAACCAGCGCTTCGGCGGAAGCGAGAGGCGGAAGCCCGGGAACATCTCCTTCAGCTGCACACACGCACACACAGACAAAAGGACTCTGTAAACACTAGGTGCCGCTGTGTATATCTTTATTTGAGTCAGGCCTTTCCCCACCCAGATCTCCCGTCAAGACATGCTTTATGAACAACATCCGCTTGTTTTATTCCAGCCACTTCTCACTTAATCGACTGCTGTTATGCTCTTTTGGACCGAGCATGACCAAATGTCATGGTTGCATGGGCTCACTCCTGGGCTGTTGCCTTGGCGCCGTCCTCCCCGCCGCCCCGCTGAATAAGTCCGAACTCTACTCGACAGGCACCGTGCGGAGGTGGGATAACGGATGGGCCCGTCCGTGTCAGCTCGGTGCGTTCGTTAGTGTACCGTGGAGCACAGTTGGCTGAGGTCCATACCGCCACACACATCACGTTTGGTGCCAGCGGGACTGCCGCATAATGGCAACCCGGCAACGCATAGGTATCGCACAGGAGGCGAGCAAGTTCTCCTACATTGCAGGGACCGGACCACTGGCTAAACGTGCTTCAAATGTTTGTGCTCGGGCGTCACTACATGCATGCGTCTCAGAAAGCTGAAATATGTGAAACGCACCATGGCCGCCTCCGAGGCTGAAGCCACAGGAATGGAAGAGAGGATGTCCACACCCGTCCTGCTTTACCTCCATGGTGAATGTAGGGTGTTCCTGGCTCCCACTGTTCCAACGTTCTCACTCGCCGCACGGGTGCAGTCATGACTTGGCTCCGTCTGACTCTCCAGTTTCGGAGGCCCACAGAGTTTGCCCCGCTGGCAGCTTTCCCTCTAATTATCGTCTTCGTTTTCTGTGACAGGTTGCCTCTCCTCACGTAGTAACATCACATGGCCTCAGCGACGCCTCCCCCCACCCCCCCCACCCCACCCCCCCGACCGTAATCTGCAAACAGGCCGCCTGTCCCGAAAACACGAGAGACCTGTTCCCCTCGTTGGCTCGGCCCCGTTGCCTATTTGGGGACAGAGGGCTTCTTTGTTTGGCCCTAATCGCTGCCCCAGTGCACTCCACAACAAAAGCATTTTGAAAGCGATAAGTTCATAGTGAGACACGGCCCGGCAAACTGCGTGACTGCATGTCACAAAGCACAGGCAAGCAAACCCGGAACGCACCTTGTCGTTGAGTCGGGAGAAGTCCGTGTATCTCCTAAAAACAACCCAGCTCTCGTCTGAAGTCTTCCTGACCAGGATCTTAAATACCTGGAACACACACACACACACACACACACACACAGACTCTTGTTTACAAGGGCAACAGTAAAGAGTAGCTACTTCCTTTTTTGCTTGGATCAAGCGGATGCCAACTCCACTGGGAACCGCACAAAGGTGATTTATTTAATGGTTTAACTGGTCCCACGTCTGCCTGCTCTGCCTAAGGCGCCGCAACACGTACCGGGCAAGTCAGGACTGGGAGGCTGCGGAACGCTCCCGAAACACTTAATGGCACCAATCCACGGGCCGGACAGGTTCATTGGAAACAGGTGAGAGGATCGTGACTGGATAGGAAGGGCGCGACGGCTAAAGGGTGAAGTGAGATTTCGCAACGCCTTTGCAATCTCCAGTCTGCGGAGCGCTGTAATCCACGCGCTCGGAAAATCAAGATAAACGCCTTATAAAGCGGGTGGAACGACAGAGTCAAAGTGAAAGAGCAAGCATCTGGCTCTGGCTATAGTGGTGACTACAGTGTAGGACACATCTGTAAAGACACGACTAACCCTGAAAGGTACTTGACTAAAAAACACATAGAACTTGTATTAGAAAACAGTGCAGCTCCGTAGAAGAGATGTGCTTAAAATCTGAAAATCTGAAGCCTTTTCATTTCTTTCACCCTATTATTTTTGAATCACAATTCAACGTCCAATTACCATCCGAAAAAGCGAAACACCGTGATCTTATTTTCATCATGTGAAAATGATGTGCCCGATGCAAGGGTGCTCATATTTTCTTTGCATTGGTCTTTCTTTGTTGACACTACTGTACTGAAGGGAGGAAAACTAACAGACACCTCTTCTGTTACAACCCCCTTATCTAATCATCAGCGATACCGAGGCAGAGTAAATGTTGGCATTCGGCTTTTCATCTCCCTGCTGTGTCCTCGCCCCAGTTATGAGTGTCGGCGTACAACACATGTCATGTTTACTACATAAGGACGATCTCCTGGCTCCATACCGTGAACTTGGCCCTCTCCTCCATGACCTCATACCCCAGCACAGTGGGAGTGATGGGCCTCTCCTCACTCGGCTGGCTCCCGACCGGGTCTGACATGGAGCGGGGGCAGCTGGAGTACTCCACGGAGGGGTCCAGGGACCCGTTCACCCTGGCCCGGGTCACGGGGCTCTGCAGTGGCGGCGGCGTCCTGCTCCGGCTGCCTCTGTCCACGCAGCGGGACTGCCGCTGGCTGCCCGAGTCTCCGCATTCCGGCCCGTTGTCCTCCCCGGCCCCTCTGGTGACGGAGGAGCAGGACGAGCTGCTGGAGACGCTGCCCAGCGAGGACGCTCGCTGGGGCCGCCTCAGCTTGCCGCTGCCGCCGGACAGGCCTCTGTCCATGGGCACAGGGACAGGCACAAAGGGCGATGCCATCTTCCTGAGCCGAGTCCTCCGGCCCTGCCACCACAGCTAGTCAGCGAGGTCCGTCACACCTGCTCTGCTCCGTTCTCTTCCCTGTCAGGGATGCTGTCCGACGATGAAGAGAAGCAGTGAGGAAGACTCCTGCACGAGGAGAGCCAAACAGAATTTATTCATCCTGATCAAAACAAACAATCAGTGCAGCTCTAGATGCATCGCCTCGAAATAAAGGTACCAGACTGTGAGGGCTGATGAATTATTGACATGAGCCACACGTCATTCATAATTTACAGATATGTGCATTTTGCATTGGATGGCCACACTGAAGCCTGGGCGAGAGCTTAAACTGATTATTCCGTCACATCATCTTAACGTTATTGTAACACTGCTGAAAGTGGGAACTAACCTTTTCAGTCAAGACACCTCCAGAGGAAGCAGTGTGCTGCATTCGTCTTCCTCTGTAACCTCTTCTTAACCTAACTCGGCATGAGTGGAGCTGTGAGATGTCATCGGGGCTGAAGAATGTGTCTGGAGATGGAGTTTGAGATCAACACCAGGAGCGACCTTCAAAACAACATGACAGCATTTGTTGCTCACGCTGTCCACTCAGGATCTATTTTGGTGCGTTTGATAAACATGATGTAAGAGGTGTGACATTTCAGCAAAACGCCACACATCTTGTTTCACTAACGGACACTTATTCATGAGTCGAGGCAGGACTGCTGGAGGTCACCTCCCTGTAACCGAAACCAAACGAACTAAATGAACAAAACGTGACGATTTGTGTCAGTGCGGCGTTGCCCTACTTTCTGGTTCAACTCTCAAAATGAAATCAACTACATCTGCTGCACCTTCCCATTAAGCGAAGTCCGGCTATGTTGTTCGTACTACAAATGAAGTCCCGACTGGGCAGAGCAGCTGGGAAAAACATCATTTTAGGCTAGGCTACTTCACGTCGCGGTTGGTACTACTTACTACTATCCAAAGTAGGCTAACGTCATCTTTATTGAAATAACGGCTGCATATTGTATCATATCCTCGCCGAATTAAGTAACAGCGTCTAAAACTCCATATCAGCTCTGGTCTTATTCTCTTGAACGTGTTTTGTAGTGAATAAACACGGCTACACTAAACCGAGGTATTTGTTGAACAGCCTTTGGCGTGTCCTCTGTCCCGCTGAAAGGCACCAGGATACACGGCTATCGCTTTACCTCCACGTTAGCTGCGGGGCTAGGAAGGACAGACAAAAGCTGGGATGAAGTGCGACAGCGCGGATTTTCGCTCACCGTTGAGGGCCCGTCGCTTTCCCCTTCATAGAGCTGTTTTATCCGACACACGAAGCCATACATCTAATAGTCCAGGTCGCTGTTTATCCTCCTCACCCCCCTCGTCCGGCTCACGTTAGCTCGCTGCAATTCAGTCCGCGGCAGCTGCACCGCCTCACTACGTCCAGGCGGGGGCGCTGCAACACACGCGTTACCGTCCTGCACCTCTGCACTGATCAATCACCAAGCGGCTTACACTGTTTACCGCCTGTTTACCGCCCCCAAACAAGCTTTATGAAACCAAACAACTCATTAAAATACAAACAGCCAGTGGCTAGCAAACCATACGCATTCATAATTTATTAGAAATTTAATGAGACACTTAATGACATCAGCATCTTATCTTATTGGTACAACTGCATCTTTGTATATACACCGTCTGTCTGTCTGCCTGTCTGTCTGTCTGTCTGTCTGTCTGTCTGTCTGTCTGTCTGTCTGTCTGTCTGTCTGTCACTCTGTCTGTCACTCTGTCTATCTATCTATCCATCCATCTAATGATGACATATAAAAGCTTTGAACCATTGACTGTATTTCTGTCTTTTTCAATTAATCATAAATGTGACAACTGCATTGTGCAGGGTATAGTTTTCCACCGTTAATGCATTGTTTTCCCAAGCCACCTATTTGACATTCCATCCCTCCACTCATCCATCCATTCATCCAAAGCTTATCTGTAACAGTATATTTCTTTAGATGTCCTGTAGGCGCACACACCCACTCACACAAGACATGTATCAGAACTATTTTTTTGCAGGTGTGTCTTCCACTGATGGGTGTGATTTCAAGATACTTGCTCATGCTGGGTTACGACCCACTCGGTCTTGGGTGTGTCAGAGTGTAAAATACCACAGATCAAGTTGTCCCTTCACTGAACTGCTCTAGGTCAACAGTGACTTCAAAACTTCCGATCAGTAAGTATGTTTATTATTTTCTCTACTTATGCCAGAAAGTTTATTATCAGTGTATTATTTTGGCTCATAGGTAATTTGCCTTTTTTTGAATACATGGACTGAAATATGAAGAGTTGCCAAACACTGATTTGGTTCATGGACATCTTAAAGAATCAAGAATGCAGAAGAAGAAATATTCTCACTTTTGCTCTCCTCTCTCCCATACTAGAAAATGATAACCAGATAAACATTGCTGCTTCTTGTCCACATAGGTAAATGTGCTGCCATTTAATAAGCAATAATCCTCTCTCCTTTTCCTTTGCATTAGAAAAGATGGCGACAACAAATCCTCTGCCCAAAGCCAACACCAGCTTCTCCCTGGCTTTGCTGAAGAAGCTGAGTGATGATGACAAGACCGGGAATATCTTTTTTTCCCCTTTCAGCATTTCATCAGCCCTGGCTATGGTGATGCTGGGGACCAGAGGCAAAACAGCCATGCAGATTTCAGAGGTATGACACACAAACACATATAATGCACATCATTACTTACTTACTTACTTACTTAGGTGATTGTTTTGGGCATGTACATTACTTTTCTAGCGAATAAGTCCAGACTTTCACCCTTCTTCATCCTAAACCAGCTGCTACCTGTTGTAATATGCAGTCTGAAAATGTCTCTGGAAGTATAAGTCATGGAAAAGTACAATAGTCACTGTTCTCATGTAAACACACCCATTTGGACTTACGTTTATACAGCCAAGAGGTCAACCATCATGACAAATTGATGTGGTTTATTCATGTGTTTCACCATCTGCATTATTGCAGCAACATAGAAAAGAAAAGGGCGTGGGCTCCAGTTTCTATTCCATCATAGGTCCATGTCTTCCCAGGTATTGTATTGAATTCTAGACTCACTGTCAGACAGAGTAGGGCGTGGTAAGAGAAAGTGCCCAGACATGCGTGAATTACTCATTCTATCTTCATGCATCAGCAGGGATGATGGGGATCTGTTCTGCTCTGACTCAGTTCTTGCTTACGTGGCAGACTGCAAAATTAATCGCCGTAGTCAGGTATCCCAGGGAAATAGAAGTGCGATGATCTCATTTTGACTTCATTTTCTATACAATACTTTAATTATGCGAAAAAAGAGTACTGTACGAAATGAAACTTTCACAGGAAGATATTTGAACATTATCTGAGCAAGTGCAATCTCTGCTCTTTTACTCGACCACCCAGCTGTACCCAGTGTCAGTCAGAGTCTTTCATGTTTTACTAATTTGAGTTACCATTTATATTTCATGATCAAATCACTCAACACACAGAAAGTAACAAGTCATGCACAAACAACAGTATCTACAAAACTGTTAAGGTTTATCTCGTCATAACACGTCATTGTTTGATTTCTTCTAATGTTATTTCATTTACTGGATAAATTGAAAAACTGGCAACTTGTCTCTTGAGCTGGCTGATTTTGTTCATAACTGTTTTAACAACTGGCGTCCAGATGTGGAATTGGAGACGTCATGTGTTCAGTTAGTGGGAGCTGTCAGTATCTCAGCTGAAGCACAAATTCCAAGCATTCAGTTTTACTTGTATGTGAGTACGACTTTTCAAATCAGAAATAATGTCTTCCTGCGTGAGAGTTATCACTTGTGAGGAGTGGGCACATGCCTCCACACACACACACACACACACACACACACACACACACACACACACACACACACACACACACACACACACACACACACACACCACTAACATTGCGGAACCTCTGTAGTGATTTTCTAACACTAGAAACCGTCCATGTGTTCCTGCAGGTCCTCTGCTTCACAGAGACAGAGCAGCCCAAGGAGACAGAGGGAAAGCCATCTGCCATGCACTCGCAGATGCAGGCGCGGATTCAGATGCGGACGCAGATTCAGCAGACCAGCAGACTGCCGGGGTATCTGCTCAAGGTGCTCACAAAGCCATAATTAAAGGGGGTAACTTATGGTTATACTCTGTGGCGTCATCCACTGAGGGAATTGATGGGTTATTATTATTTTACACTTCTTACCCCAGTTCTTTACTCATGCATCGTTAACACACTGATTTCAAGATATCTTGCTGCATACTTCAAAAAGAAGTCTGACATGGAGCTTTAAAACAGCAAAACATGCAGTCGGAGGAGGTGAAGTATTCAAATTCATTGTGGGGATGGTGGGTCATAAATGCTTTCATTTCATATTAAGACTATGAGGACCTTTGTTTTTTTTTTTTACCTCTTTATGCTCTCTCCATGTATCTGGGGTCTGATTTTGGGAAATGACTTAAATCAGAACTGGATCCTGGGATATTTTGCAGATGACAACAGTGACACCAAAATCTTTGATTTCATTGGAAAGAAAAACAAAGAGAAACATCCAAAATCCAAAAATAAAGGTCCAATTTCAAAATAGTTTTGATTCTTATCCAAGGGAATGGATTCACTGAATATAGATTTCTTTTAAGTGACTCACTGTAAATGGTGCCATTTCCCTCAGGGTGACAGATGAATGATTTTAGTGTCTATTCTCATCATTGAACAGGGGAGAAGACAACAAAGGCAGTAATCCACTGGTTGTTGTCCTCCATCTGTCTCTATCTCAACGTGTCTGTAACACACAGGTCTTTTCTGACTGTTCACAGTGTCTGAAACCGCAGAGGGATGAAGATGAAGTCCACGCAAACTTTGCAAAACTGATGAGTGACGTCAACAACACCCATGCCTCCAGTATCGTCAGTCTGGCCAACAAACTGTACGGAGAGCAAACCTACACATTTCTTGAGGTGCGTGTCTGCAGTTGAGCGTGAATCTGCTGTGCATTCAGCCAGGAGTGCACTGCAGTCTTGTAATTAGTTGAGTGGATGAATGCTTGCCGTCATAAGCTTCAGCTGCTTATGCATTAGACAAAGATCTACAAGAAATTCTGTCAATATGGATTAATAATTAATTCATTAATAATGAATAGATTACATTTATTCTAAACTGTTGCTAGAATTCATCCTACTTTTAGACTTTCATTTTAGTATTACTGCACACATATCATTACTGTATTTCACCAGCATCATCTGCCTCAGGCTGTAAATAAAATCCAACTCAACAAGCTGCCCCTGATACCAGATATTCTGGATTCAGCTTTTCATGAATCTTGTCTTTATTACAAAGTGGGAGTGCGGTTGTATTTTGTGGGTTCATTTTTTATAAGCATGCTATCTATGATTTCAGGACTTCCTAGAAGATGCAAAAAAGCATTACGGTTCTGAGCTGGAGTCTGTGGACTTCAGCAACAATGCAGAGGAGGCCAGGGTCAACATCAACAGCTGGGTGGAGGAGCAGACTCAAGGTAGATTTCACAGTTACATACACAGGTACAAGATATACACTCCTTAGTCTATAGCCAGGACAACAAATCTCGGCCTCAAGCTTAATGGTTCTGTCATTATTAAACCTTGGCCTTGTGTTGGTTGTCAAGAATTAGTCTTTGGACCTCAACTTTTGAGCACATCAGGCCAATATCAGGCCAGCAATGTTTATTAGAAAATAGCAATGCATTTCGCTTTCTCCCTTGTGTAGTTGTGATAATAGCTGAAATAAATGGCTTGGTTTGTCACTGCTCTCTAGGTAAAATCAAGGAGTTGCTGGTCAAAGACCTGGTGAGCAGCATGACCAAGATGGTTCTTGTCAATGCCATCTACTTCAAAGGCAGCTGGGACAAACAGTTCAAGGAGGAGCTCACTGCTGATGCCAAGTTTAGGATAAACAAGGTAACTTTGGACAAAGACAGCAAGGCATTGGGGAACAAATGCAACGATGTGCTTATGAATGACAGCTCACAGTTTACATAACCATGTAAGACCATGTAAGAGTGGATCGAAATGTACGACTTATGTTGTGCTTATTGCGGCACAGGGTAAAAAAATTGGCAACATGCAAAGTTTCCCCTGGTCATAGAATTTCTGGAAAATCCTTCCTTGTAGTTATAGTGTTTCAGGCGTGGGATTTTTGAGAGTGAGTCAGTACTGTTCAACTGGTGAAAATTAATTGGTACTACTATTACTATTACTAATACTGTTATTGCTACTACCACTATTACTACAGTACTCCACCTGATTTATGGAGCCTCTCATGAAGCTTGTCATGAGAGTTGCATTTCCCTGTGATTAAGATCATTGGATGGCTGTTGATCAGAAACTACAAGAACCTATCAAAAGGTTAAACATTATGTCAACAGAGTGGACTGAAATCTCCAATTTCAGGTTTAAATAACCTGAAGCAGTGGTTGCTAATGCTAATGCATGTGTTGCTAGTTTGCGTGTTACACCAGCATGGGACTTTATCTTTATTTTTCTAGAAGTAGATCAACGATGATTTTTATGAGAGGCTGATTTATTTTGATTGTCTTCTGTTATATGTATTCTACATCAGTCAGAGCTAAAGGGACTTGAGGGAATGACTGACTCAACATGACCAATGCTTGTTCCAATCTGCTGTCATTTTCAGAATGACACCAAAGATGTGAAGATGATGTGCCAGAAAAGTGAATTCCAGTTCACCTCTATTCCCGAGGCCAGCTGTCAGGTAATGCTCAGATTTTCAACACCTGTTCTTTCATGTCTCTGGACAATTTTGGAGCAGATCTCAGTGAAATTGATGGTGGACAGATTTAACTACTCTTGTAATGAAACTTTCTGATCAGATCCTAGAGATGCCGTATGAAGGTAAAGACCTCAGCATGCTCATCTTCCTGCCTGATGACATTGAGGATGATTCCACAGGCTTGGAGAAGGTGGGAAACATACTGTGCTCACACATTGTTCACAAATGCACTTTTTTTGGAGACAAGCTAACAAATGATACTATATCCACACTAGATGGAGAAGGAGCTGACCTATGAGAAATTTGAGGAATGGACGCGCCCAGACATGATGGGCAAAGCTGAGATCGACGTAAAGTTGCCCCGATTCAAGATGGAGGAAAAGTATGAATTGAAAGATGTCCTGACTGCCATGGGCATGACAGATGTTTTCGATGTCTCCAGGAGTGACTTCTCTGGTAAGACATCACTGTGTTAAATTAAAAAAAAAAACAGATTCATAAATGGAAACAATAGGGGCTATAAGAGATGATAAAGGGCGTTGTATAAAATTGATTAATTATCTGAATTACACATATTATATACACATTGTGAGTATAATGTGAGTACAACTTTAGGAGGTTTTACCTCATGGTCATGATGGCTTCTGTAGTGATGCAAATGTTGTACTGGTCTATTGTATGGAAGGGAGAGCTTAGCTGTATGGCAAAGAACAAAGATTGCTAATGCAAACAGCTGAAATATATTACATTTCTCTGTAGCTTGGCTGGGTTGAAACATTACATAAAATATGGCCGCAAAACTCTCTCATTAACGCTGTGTCAGTGTGTCAGCTGTGTTAAAGCACCTGTCTCTCTGCTCCGCTCACAGGCATGTCTGCTGCCAACAACCTGGTGCTGTCTGCGGTCGTCCACAAGGCTTTTGTGGAGGTCAACGAGGAGGGGACCGAGGCTGCTGCTGCCACCGGTGCCGTCATTAATGACCGCTCTATCCAGATACCAGTCACCTTCATCGCTGACCACCCCTTCCTCTTCTTCATCCGACACAATCCAACCAAGAGCGTTCTCTTTGCAGGCCGATACTGCTCCCCGGAGTGATGCACTAAAGTAGATTGAGACAGTTATTGTCGGTGTGTTTGTGGACATTTGTGTTTGTGGGGCTGCTTTTCCTGATTTTCCTGACACATTGGTGCTTGAGTGTGTGTCCAGAAGGCCCGTTCAGTAATCCGTCCATGCTGGTAGGGCTAAGGAAGCAGACACAAATGTGGCATTTATAGAGACTACACTATGTGCTGCCCAAATTCTCAGTCATCTGAGTTATATCCACTGTCCACTCACACTCCATTCATGATCCAGCAATATGGAACACACACACACACACAAATCTGCAATAGATAATAAAATATGTTTTCTGTTTCTTCCGATTCAGTATTCTAGTATTCTGTATATTCACATTGATAATTGAACAGTGACAAGGGTGACTGGATAGATTACAGCTTTACTCTACCACTGAATACAGCTTGTTTTGAATGCACTGTTTTATTTAATATATCTTTGTTTCATAGATGGATTTTGAATGTACCAGCCCAATGTACTAGTTCACATTTGAAACATTTGGCCTGTTCAGTTATCATTTTCACACCATCAACTGTCTCAAACAATGTTTCCTGTTCATGGCAGAAATAAATAACTTGATATGTTGAACTTGACTGTGAATTATTCACTACAGTAATAGCTATCTATCTATCTATCTATCTATCTATCTATCTATCTATCTATCTATCTATCTATCTATCTATCTATCTATCTATCTATCTATCTATCTATCTATCTATCTATCTATCTATCTATCTATCTATCTATCTATCTATCTATCTATCTATCTATCTATCTATCTATCTATCTATCTATCTATCTATCTATCTATATCTAGAAGGCACCAGAGGGAG
Organism: Karalla daura; assembly: GCA_029224185.1. Lineage (NCBI taxonomy): Eukaryota > Metazoa > Chordata > Actinopteri > Chaetodontiformes > Leiognathidae > Karalla > Karalla daura. The sequence continues at coordinate 12,648,752 of CM055208.1, forward strand.
CTGTTGATCAAAGGTGGGATTTTGTTGTTTTCAGTCTATCCTCTTGATCCTTTTATAACATAACAAATTTTTATACACTATTTTCATAACAAATTTTTGAGTCTGTATAAGTTAGTGCTCCACAGTATCATGGACCCTGTGTGAAGTGTGGCTTATGATCCACAGATCATGATCATAATCATAATCATTGACTAATTATCCCCTTGGAAGGCTTTCACAAATTCAGTAAAGCATAACTTTGTAATCAATTCAGCGTGGCGTCAGCCTCAGTTCATTCACGCAAAACACAAGCATCAGATGATGTGAACACACCATACTGAAAGCTAGGATATGGTTTCATGGACTCAGCAAGTTTCCGATTTGTTACACTCTAATACCCATTGAGGAAAAGATTTTAACGCATCCATCAGTCTACCATGTCATGGGCTTTAGCACAGGTGACAGGTGAGCTGTGGATACTTGTGGAGGAAACATTGCAGAACAATGTGCCCATAGATACTGGCAACGTTGCAGAAGCATGCATGACTCATGGCATTGCACAAAAGGCTGGGCCCCTACAAAGATAACAGCCCAGGTCCACCTTTTAATACAGCCTCAGCAGAAGTTATTGAGTCAGCAAGAGGACATGGACATCTATCTCATGCAATAAATATTGTGTTAATAATGTGCAAAGACTTTAAATCTCATTTTCAGTCACTTTAGTGTAATTTCACAATAGAACAATAAAACTTGACTAATGGTTTCCTTATTCTGTGCATAAAAATGTGATCGAACTTCCTAGATATGTTGTGTTTCCAATGTCACCTTTGCTGCTGCAGTGTTTTCTCACTGAGGGATGAAGCAATTCACTATTCCAAAACACTGAGCGCTCCTGACTGGGGCTTCGCTCACTCAGCTGGAGTCTAAGACATTTTCCACCACGCAAGTCTCCCAGAGATGAAACAAGACAACAAGCACTATCAGCAAAGGGGCATTTCACTCTCCGTCTTTCAATTTTTTTTTTTTTCTGACCGAACTCTTCACCTTATGAGGGCATTCTGCAGTCCTTCCCTCTCCTTTCTTGTGCCACTATCTCTTCTGCTAACTCTGCACTTGTGCTGATACTTACACTATTGCGGTGTATTTGAGTGTTTTTTCTGCTATGTCAGTACGCAGCTATAAATGGAAACATGAAACGTGATATAGATCCACGCTGGACAAAAAGCGAGTTTATGCTATTTTGATCCTGTCGAGCCGCCGTAGTCTGACATATGAGAATGCGGAAGACTCTTTTGACAGGGCGTATGGGCGTGTCGGGTTGTAAACAATAAAACTGATGCTTCCAGTGGAAGATTTCCTGAGAAGCACAGAGTCCAGATCACCTAAGGAGCTCACGCAGACTATCTGACAGTAAGTCGAGGACAGCTCTGGTCCAGTTTGAGACAGGAGGAGTCTTGTTTGCTGGCTTGACAGTGAAGCAGCAACAACTTGATGCTGGGTACAAACTATCTGCTTCCTGAGTCAGATTAACCAGGACAGGTTAAACGAGACAGGTGCTATGCTCCAAAGTCCAGTGATGCATTCCTGTGGTTTATCAGTGGGAGAGTACGTTGAACTGTATGGCAGTATACAAATCTACTTAGCTGTATGTACTTCTCTTTTAAAAAAAAATACTTTCTTGAATTTTTGACTTGCCAGCTAGGACATTTGTAGACACAGTACTGAGGATGGAGCTCATTTCAGAAACAGAAGCTGTGAATTTGCAGTGGGATTTGAGAAAAGGAACTGCTAATCAGGAAGAGATAAACGTACATTTTAACCTGCTAATGAACGGATATATTAACAAATTAGATTACCACACGGTTATACACTATGTAAAGCGGACAAAGGGAAATATGAAATGTGTGAATGTACATGTAATATAAGGCTCTCTGTCTTCCCTTCTTTTCAGAAACCATGGCATCACCAACCCCTCTTTCCAAGGCCAACTCCAGCTTCTCTCTGGCTTTGTTGAAAAAGCTGAGCGATAATGACAGTTCGGCAAATATCTTCTTCTCCCCTTTTAGCATCTCTTCAGCCCTGGCTATGGTGATGCTGGGGACTGGAGGCAACACAGCACAACAGATGTCAGAGGTACAGCTCACACACTCACGTACACATGACATTTGCAGGTCCTTGCTCGGCCACCCTAACATTTGGGGGCAAGTTAGAAGCTACATACCACAAAATGTGTGTATTATTAACAGCTCAATCATACAAAAAGAGAGCAGTTAACCAAGCAGGTAAATGTACACAGTTTCTGCACCATAAAATGTTCTCCATTAAAATGTCACTATAGTTGACAGCTTGGTTAACTTTGTACCTAGCTGGGGTAACATGGCGTGATGGTGGGTTATATGTTACTGCATAGAAGGTCATAGTGAAGGATAAATGACCAGTTTGATTATCTGTCAACATCAGAAAAAACTAGAAAGACTTATCCTGTATCTCACTGGGTTTGATGGAGGGGCGTGAGCATGTGTGTGTGTGTGTTACTATGGGAACATGCTTCATAACATGGTAGTGCAAACGTCATAAAGATCGAGGTAACGTGATCTGTGCTGCTTATCGTTTCCCAGTCCACTATGGAGCACAGACTCTCAAAAAGAGCGATTGCCACATACAGGCACACACCTTGCATTATGGAAACCCATTTCAAGCGCAGTCATGCTCAACTTAGAGCCTTTGAACAAAATAAACTGAATCAGTAAAGTATTGAATAAACAACAGACTTTGATATATAGTTCCAAGAATTTTCTCTGAATGCCAGTTTATCCAGACTTATGACAGCCCAAACATTTTTGACTTAGATCTGAATTTTTCTGCCAAAGCATAGACACTCCCTGATGATAAGTCTGATTTATGAGTAGGTGGGAGATTATGTATGACATCCTGTAAGTGAATGGACTGATGCAATGCCAGACTTATGCAACAACTTATGTGCCTGTCGACAATGACAGCTACTTTTTGGAAACAGTTCATTTTGCAAGTTCCACTCTTCGTGACCTTCTACACTTTGATGCAACATTTGGATGATCACAGGGTCAGGGGTTGACAGGAGGTCGGGGTGTCAATAATCCATCGCTGTTTAATCTGTGGTAAACTTGTAAAGCCACACAGTGAGAGAGACACACCCAACTCCACCACCAAATTCAACTGATTTATGTTGTTTTTTCATGTGGTATTATCTTGTTTATTGTGGGCGTGAGGCCACGCAGAAAGGAGAGCAGAGGTGAAAGTAATGTTGAGCTGCTGTGAAAATTGTTTTTGCAGCCAGTTATGGAAAAGCCCAGTCATGTGAATTGTGTTTTTTGTTACTCATCCAATCTCCAGCTACTCTAGAAATGCCACAGTCTCCTGATGGAAAAAGGAAACATGTGAGTCAGTGGTGACACCTGCAGGAATTTTCCATGTAAACTCATACTATTTTAACTATTAGCCCAACCATTTTCTTTCCTGTCGATTTCAGAAAAGCTTGTTATTCATTGGTTTAGATGTGCAAAAGCAAACGATTCATTAATTTACACACTCAGACTTTGAAAGTAGCAGCCATAGATGTAATTCCTGTGCCACAAGAACCCATGATTAAGAGTTTCTGCCTTGAAGAGCCACTTACCAGCAGCCAAAAGTCTTGTGCTTGCTAAAAGCTAAAAGGCTTAAAACCTCAGCGTATACAAGTATGCGCAATCGTCTGAGGGTGTACTCCTCAACCTCAATGGTGGGTGTGGTCACTTTTTAGAGCTCACCATCGCTCAAAGAAACAATGTGCCTGAGCAAGTGGCATGACTACGGATGACTCTAATTCATTTTTCCAGTCAGTGCGACGAACCACGTGCGTGTGTGTGCTCTGGGGGTCATGTAAAACCAACGTGCTGGACAGTTTTTTTTTTGGTCTCAAAACAGTAGCACACCTGAAGACGTGAACACTATCGATTGCACCCCTAGGTCCTCTGCTTCACCGAGGCGGAGAAGCCGCCGCAGGCGAGCTCGGTGCCGATACAGCAGCAGGCCCACATCAAGCTGCCAGACTTTCTCCGGAAGGTGGTTACAAGAAAAGAGATGTAAACTAACAAAGGGGCTTCCAGTCTGGCTGGGTGATTTTTTATTTTTTTTGGGAGAGGACGAGCCTGCAGTTCCAGTTTTATGTGTCTCGAGCCTGTACAGCGGTACTTAACAGTCAAGAATTGCGTCCCGGCTTTTATTTTTTATGGTTTCTTGGTGGTGCGTCTTTTATCGCTTACTGTCTGAGCAGCTGCTGGCAGTAGCCGCTGCGCGATCAGGCTGAGCTGTCAATGGTTTGACATTATGATAACCAGACTAACTAACTGCTTCCTTTATTTCGTCTCCTTTGCTCTGGTGATTTTCCCCATAACACTGTCATCTGCAGATAACACCACATTTTGCAGTTGTCATTATAATTCTGCTCTGTGCCAGTTGGTCTGCATCTGACTGATTTAGAGGCACAGCAGCCAAAATATACCGTAACATCCAGGATTCTCATAAAAAAAAAACAGTTGTGTTTGACAGTAACTTGGTGAAGGGGTGTGTGGCCATTTCCATGGTTTCCTTTAAGCTGGTGGGTGTTAAAGTGGTTCCTCTGCTTCCTCTCTTATTTTTTCTCTCTCATGTTCCATTTGTGTTGGAAAATAGTACTGACACTAAAGTCATATGTGTGTGTGTGTGCACAGTGCATCTTCTAACAGTGGTGTGCTTTGTCCACAGTGTCTGAAGACCCAGGATTGCCAGGATGATGTCCACACTAGCTTCTCTGAACTTCTGAGCGTGCTCAACAAGGAGGGTGCTCCGTATGCGCTCAGCGTAGCCAACAGACTGTATGGGGAGCAGTCCTACCAGTTTGTTGAGGTGTGTATGTCCATCTAGGTGTGGTTCAGCTCCCCTATTGTACACTTGAAGTGAACAAGAAGCACAAGCAGGAAGCTGAAAGAAGGAAAGGGTGCAAGGAAGGAAGGTGATTCTGAATGTCAACTCCATTGGGTTGACTGTCTTTGTTTTATTGTCTAGGATTTCTTGGGAAACACCAAGAAGCACTACAAGGCAGAGCTGGAGTCTGTGGACTTCATTAAAAGCTCAGAGGAGGCCAGGCTCAACATCAACAACTGGGTGGAGAAACAAACTCAAGGTTGCTTATACATACCAACATACACACCCCATGGCATGATCCTTTCATTCAGTCTAGCAAAGAAGAGTGAAACCCTGATATCCTGTTAATTGGCTGCTGTAACTACATGTGCCTTCTTTTTTGTAAACCAGGTAAAATTAAGGATGTGCTGGCCAAGGGTGTGGTGGACAATATGACCCGGCTGGTGCTGGTCAATGCCATCTACTTCAAAGGCAACTGGAACAAGCAGTTCGATGAGAAAATCACACGCGACGCTCAGTTTAGACTCAACAAGGTAAAAGAAGTCAAGGACAAACATTAAGCACACAAATGCCAGAAAAAAGTGGGCTGCAATGATTATTATTATCCACTATTGAAGCAATGAAAATGACTCTTTCATTCTGTCAAAGACTGAATGAGATGAATTTGAGATCAGCACTTTGGCAGGAAACCCATACACAGAAAATGAGGAAACAGGACAAAACCTAGTGAAATCTGATTACGCAAAAAAGGTAATTTATTGGACACTGTTGCAATGAGTATTAGTCAAGACTGTGGGGAAAACTCTTCCAGTGACCTTTTGATATCTTAATCATGAAGTCAGGATGCATTTTGAAAGGCAAACAGGATGATGAGTAAAGCAGAATGTGAATTTCGAGACGCGGTGCGGTGGTATGATCTGATGGCGTCCTGGAGATTGTTCAGCAAAGGAAAAACCATAAATAGATAGCAGCGCTCCAGCATCAAACATAATCTTATTTCATACCACACTCAATAATGATCCTGCAGTCTAGGCTCCACAAACCTCACCATGCTCTGATTTCAAGCAATGTTGGCTTTGTCTTTACCTCATTGGTGTTTATGTCTGCTCCACTTAGAATGACAAAAAGCCAGTGAAGATGATGCACCAGAAATCTAAATTCCCCCTGACCTTTATCCCAGAGGTCAACTGCCAGGTAAGCAAACAGTTCATGAGAGTCAGTCAATCAATGCAGCAGATGCCAGATGTAATATAAATGTTATGTTGTCTGAAATCTTTCCCTGCACAGATCCTGGAGATGCCTTACAAAGGAAAGGATCTGAGCATGCTCATCTTTCTGCCTAATGAAATGGAGGATGGTTCAACAGGTCTGGAAAAGGTAAGATACACACACCACATGTAAGGAAACACACACATGCACACAGGGTGAAAACTGTAAGACAAGCTAACAAACTGGTTTCTAACAGCTGGAGAAGGAGCTGACCTATGACAACTTTGTGGAGTGGACTCGTCCAGACATGATGGATGAAGTTGAGGTGCAGGTGGGCCTGCCACGCTTCAAGTTGGAGGAGAACTACGACCTGAAGAATGTCCTGATGAGCATGGGCATGGTGGATGCCTTTGACATTGCAAAAAGTAACTTCTCTGGTAAGAGACCACATCAGACACATCCACAAGATCCACATCAGTGTTGTATGTAGTTGTTGCATTTCTGTAAATACCCTCTTCCCACAGGCATGTCTCCTGCCAATGATCTGGTGCTGTCCAAAGTCGTCCACAAGGCTTTCGTGGAGGTCAACGAGGAGGGGACTGAGGCAGCTGCTGCCACTGCTGCCGTCATGATGCTGCGCTGTGCCCTGCGTCCAGCTGCCTTCATCGCAGACCACCCCTTCTTCTTCTTCATCCGACACAACCCCTCCATGAGCGTTCTCTTTGCCGGCCGATACTGCTCCCCTGAGTGAGCGCTCCAGCACTGAGAGTGCAGAGTGGGGTGTTACATTATATACTTGCACCAGCCTTAATATTTCTGTGGGATCATGTTGAAAACTGCCCCTCTAGATGTTTCTGTAGCTTATCACACCGTGAGTTCCCGTCCTATATTTTTGAACAGCAGAATGACAGGTTGGACTTTCAGATCTGTGGCTTCTTTTCTACAATACTTCCTCACTGCGTGATTTTGTTTATATCCTGTGCCTTTCTAAACCCTAGGCCCTTGCACTATTCTTCTTTTGCGCCTAATCGTATCCTTAGGATTTGATTTACTCTTTTGTCTGAAATGTATGCATAGCCCTAATTGCTGCACCCCCAAATACTTTTTAAAGCCTGGGATCTCCATTCTCCAAGGTCCAATCATGCCTCTTTTTATTCCAACAGCCAGCTCAGATGGTAGTCAGATTCTCTGCACTTTTTGATGGATTTGTAAAAGGACTTCACCAAAGAGAATGATGCATCATACCTAGATGTAACATTATATATTATAAATATGGATTATAAAAAACAAGAGCTCATATGAAGGTTTGACCTTGTTATTTATATGTATGCTGATGCTTTACATATGGAATAAATGTGTGTGGTTTGCAGATATTGTATGGTACAGTTTTTGAAGAATAAATAGAATGATAGAATAGAATAAATGAATGCAGTATGATCAATACGTATATATGAATACTACCCTGCTGCTATTACCTGTTGGTTGTCAAGGAAGAATGTGAAAGACTATAATACTAACTGTTAATGTTTAACCTGAACTCACCCGAACTCACACAAGTTTATTGCATTTGGCAACTGTATAGATGATTCTTAACATACTATATAATTTAACATAATTCAGAACTCCATTACCCAACTTCGGGAGCGATACCAGCTTATATCTACTGAATTGTATAGAATTCTCAAAATGATGCTCTATATCACAAATTATAAAGAAAGGTAAAAGCCCGAATAGAAGGCTACTAAGTATAGAGAGAAAAAATCATGTAAAAGGCTTCTTAATTACACTGTACAAAATATTGGGAATAGTGAGGAAAATTGGAATTGGTGGAAAACAAAACTGCCTTACTTGAGGGTACAGAGACTGTAGGGTCTATATAATGGAATGCATGACTGGCAAACACTTAACCAAGAATAGGATAGAATATCATTGAGTTATAGTAGGTCAGCATTGCTAAATACTAACTACACACTCTATTTGATCTGTGTTTCCGTGCAACTGTTCCGGGGTACGTGTAGCAACAGTGGTGCGAGCAGAGGAGCAGAGGAGTTCGGATGTAAATTTGTTCATATTTTTACTCGCTTTAGACATAATTATTCATCAGGTCCTTAATGTTTGGACGTTCTGCTCCGAAAATTGAAAAGTACTGAATAAAACATAGAATAAATTAACAAATTTGGGCAGAAATAACGCAGTTTTGCAGCCGTGACGAAGCAGTTCCACTCCGCGACAACAGGAGGCGCCACCGCACCACAACGTAGGACGCGCTGGAGCAACACACCTCCACTCTACTTCCTTGTTGTCAGTTTTGAAGTGGAGCAGAACCAGTTTCTCCAAGCAAGACGCTGTCAGTCCTCCGGCCTCTATTAACGTCGGAGACGAGCTGACATGGTCGCTGTATGGAGAGACAGAGGCAGTGTGTTTAACCCAGTGCAGCCGGCAGGCCAGGCGGGAGGAGACAGACAGAGCTGCTACGGAGCTGCCCGCTCCTCGGCTCCTCTCCTCTGGTTCTCCCCGCTAGGCTGCTGATGGAGAGGATCGTCTCTAAGCTCACCGAGCAGCATGTCCTGTTCACCGCCTCGCTGCTCGTCCGACTGGCCCTGGTCGCTTATGGGGACTACCAGGACAGGACCATGGTGGTGAAGTACACAGACATCGACTACCATGTCTTCACTGATGCCGCCAGGTTTGTCACCGAGGTAAGACTATGAGGACTCTTTCTGTCTCTCTCTCTAATCAATAAACTATATATGTAACTATATGTGTGAAAGTAAGTGTAAACATGCTTATAAATATTCTGTAAATTCATTGTTCCAGATGAAACCCCCAGCATTATACTTCAAAGTTCAAGCTCACCAAATTATTCATATTCCACTCAATGGAAGATAATCTATTGCGTAATCTAAATTGATGGCACAATATCTTAAGTCAGTGGTGGGCTGGTATGTTAAACTGAAGCTGCAGTCTCTTGAAATGGACCAGTCACATCTTTAGTCCACATAAACATACACACACAGAGTCAAAACATCAAATATGACCACAGGTCAAAACGTCTGTTGCTCTTATTTTTTAAGCACACTTTGTTGTGTCAACCCTTTGCGTAGGGGGAGTCCCCGTACAACAGGTCAACGTACCGCTACACTCCTCTCCTTGCCTGGATGCTCACCCCCAACGTCTATCTCGGCATGGCCTTCGGCAAGATCCTCTTCGTCCTGTGTGATGTGCTGTCAGGGCTGCTCATCTACAGGATCCTTTGTCTGAGAGGTCTAAGCTCCGAGGTACGTGTTCAGTTTTTGTCGAAGTGTGTTCTTGAGAACGAATCCGCGTCTAGATTTGTTGGTCTCTGGTGCAGGCCGCGCGTCGCGTGTGTTCCCTGTGGCTCCTCAACCCTCTGCCCATGGGAGTGTCCAGCCGGGGGAACGCAGAGTCCATCCTGGCAGCGCTGGTGCTGGGGACGCTGCTCTGCATGGAAGGTGAATGGGCGCTCTGAGACGGCGTGCTCGTTTCTGCGGTAGACGCACCGAGCCCTGCTAATAGTTATTCCTTCTTCTTCCAGCTCGGCGTCTGAGCTTCGCCGCGGCACTCTACGGCCTCTCGGTCCATATGAAGATCTACCCCATCACGTACGCGCTGCCCATCGCCCTGAGCCTGCGTGCGCCACACGCCCGAGCTGAAGAGGGCAAAAAAGGGTGGAGATGGAGGACCATAACCGGCTTCATTGGAGGCTTCCTCAACCGGGAGCTGTTCCTCTTTGCGAGTGTGGCTGGAGGAGTCGTCTGTGCTCTCACAGTGCTCTTCTACTACATGTGAGATGAACAGAGAGATCCTAGTGAAGCAGCTAATGTCTGCCTCTTGGTGTTAAAAAAGAACATTGAAGAGCTTGGAGGTCAAGTAGCTTGTTTCAGTATTTTAGATGACTTAAAACTTCCTCTCCTATGTTGTCAGGTATGGCTCGGAATTCCTCCACGAGACCTACTTGTACCATCTGACCAGAAGAGACATCAGACACAATTTCTCTCCGTACTTCTACATGCTCTACCTCACTGCAGGTATTCACTCATCCATATGTAGCTTGTTGTTGATGCAAGCAGACCTTTTGTTTTGGTTTTTGGAGGCATCAGATTTAAGGCGTTGCGGTTGTTCAATGTTTCCCCGCAGACAGCAGGTGGAGCCAGTGGCTCGGCCTGGCGGCGTTCCTGCCGCAGCTCATCCTGCTGCTGGTGGCGTCCTGGGCCTTTCACTCTGACCTGGCCTTCTGCTGTTTCCTGCACACTGCAGTCTTTGTCTCTTTCAACAAAGTCTGCACTTCACAGGTGGGACCGCTCGATAATGGCAAAACTCATTATCTTTTTATGCCTTTGAGGTGGCAATGTCTATGCAGAGATGAGATGGCACATCTTTTTTGAACTGGAAAAAAACATATTTATTCAAGTGAGAAGCATCAAAGCAGACATACTGCAATATTGACAAAACTGAGTGGAAAATGTCTTTCTCTGAGCTGGCTCCTCTCCTCTCTCCCACTTTTACAACGTGGAAGAGTATGATAGTTTCATGTAGCCTTTGCACTCACAGCACAGTGTTGCTTGTCGTCTGTCTTGGCAGTACTTCCTGTGGTACCTGTGTCTGCTCCCTCTGGTCATCCCTCACCTGAGGCTGTCACTAAAGCAAGGCGTGGGACTGCTGCTCCTCTGGTTTGCCGGCCAGGTAATTCAATGCGACCCCAGAGATGTGAAGACCACCGATGCTGAGTGCTGTCAGTGGTTCAGCTGTGTAGATTTTGTCTTTTACATTTCCCCTCATTTGGTTTCTAAATAGGATTTTCTCTTTTCTGTCCGCTCTCAGGGTATCTGGTTGGGTCCAGCCTACTTCCTGGAGTTTGAAGGCTACAACACCTTCCTGTTGATCTGGCTCGCTGGTTTGCTCTTCCTGATCATCAATTCATTCGTTCTGATTCAGATCATAGCCCATTACAGGCCAGCACAGGCTCCACAGAGACTAAAGGGCGATTGACTTTAACTTAAGGTGATGAACTCTGGGTGCATGTCCTGAAAATAAAAGATGTATTTTGTTTAACCAAATGTCTTCCAAGTCTTCTTTTTTTTTCACCCATGTACTCGATGCTTAATCATCTTTACACAAAGCAGATTTCTAGGGTTTCTGTTTCCTGAGTGACGAAGCCACATTTGATCCCCAGTCAAAGGTAAACTCATTGATTACATGTCCACCGCAATCAAAAACAAAAAACAAAACACTTAATGTGAATCCTCGGTGACTCACGGAGAGCAGTTGTTGCACTGGCCTCTCCGGCTGGAGACTTTGAAATCCGTGCCACCTGTGGCTACGCCACACTTGCGTTTTCCATTTGTCCATTTACCGTAAAGGGAAAAATACCTACTCTAGGTACGCTCTATCCCATGCTGTCCACCCACAGTTGATGATGTGAAGCGGGGCTAGACCAAACCACGCGACACGCCCTCTGAGAGATTTTGGTTGAAGCTGTCAAATCCTGAGGATGGAAAATATTCAAAAGTAAATATGTAAATACTGTAAATTATTATTTCGTGGTTCTGATAAATTGATCGCACGATGCTGGTGGATGGCTGTGGTGAAATTCCACTTGAACTTGACACTCTTTCAAACAGATGCTCATTAGTTTGTTTATACGTTGATTGAGGAATCAAGTATTACCAAATGTTGTTAGAAAACAGAAAAGAGAGACATCTTGGCAGTCTAAACAACTTGTGGATTTGAATTTTAGGTGTTGCTTGCCACAGTCTGTCAAACACAGAGATGCAGTGCAGATTCCAGTGATGAGTAAGAGGGAAGAAATCACTGGTAATTGGGGAAAAGAATGCTTGTGGGTTAGGGTGAAGTTTGAGTTTAACTCTTCTGCATCTGTCTATCTATTACTCATCTGTCTCTGTCTCTGGTCTATTGAGGAGTGCAATGAAATGAAACTTTAATAATTATTAAGTGTAGAAATGCTCCCCTGAATCTCATCTTTGGAGTGAAACTAATGAATCCTGACTCAATGAACTAGATTGTGATCACAGACGGGGACATCGTGTGCAGGTCAGGTAAATGTGAAGACACAGAATCATAGCGTTCAACGGCTGGTTACGTGTTACTTTGCATTACTCTTTGGCTGCAGTGTGAAGGTCTAACCAGCAAGTGGAGACATAAGCCAGTGAAAGAGACATCTCGAGCGTCTATCCCCATTTAACCCCCACAGATTAATCACTGAACTGGAGCATAAACGCAACCCAACACAAACAATGCCGGCAGTGGCTCCCTAATCTCACCCTATTCTCCTTCTAATCTCAGATGGAAATTATCCGAGCATTTTCTTTACTCCTCTTTTTTCTGAATGCATTTCCTGCCCCCCCCCCCTCCCACTTGTGATGGATTGTGGGTGCTCATGATCATAGTGACAATAAAAATGTACAGCTGCACGTTGAATGGACAGCAGCAAATGCTGAATTAGTGGCTTTTCATCGATGTCCGTATAACACAATTTGTGTTTCTGTGGCAGTGGAAGATCTTGCATATGTTGTGTATGCGAGAGTGCGTGTGTGTGACTCACGGTCAGCTGCGGCCCGCATGTCTAGTTTATGAATCACCGGGTCGCACTCAGTGACCTTTCAACTGGCTAGTCGCCCCCGGGCATATACATAAACCATTTCACTTTAACACTGAAGTCTCATCTTGTGTTTTTTGTAGCAGTCACTCCCAAGCAGGAATACTTGTATGGGCCAGAAAGTTTCTGAGCAGTTGGATACAAAGTCGAAATGACAACTCTTCAAATAGGAATAACAAATGAGAATATTTCAGCATTAGCATGTTAAAGTCATCTGTAGCACACAATGGCTGAGAGAATACAAATGTTTCAGGAGTTTAAATAGATAAAGGTACTGTTTAGTGGAAGAATTGTTGATGTTAAGTAACAAAAATAGTTGCAATAATAAAATGTTCTGCAGAAACAGTTAGAAAACACAGTGAGGTGTAGATTAAAAATGAATGAAACCAGTGAGCTGTGAATCTCAAATGGCAGAAACATGTTCAAAAATAAATTCATAACAACAACAATAGTGATAATAATAATTGTTGGAATAAACAGTAGTTGATGAGTGGTGAGGTATGAGAGATTGTACCGTACAAAAACTTGACCCTTAATTCGTCTTAAAACTCCAATTTGGGATCATGAACTTCAGTACTAAAGTCCAATAAAAATTAGTTTCAAACGAGGAGAGGATTTGGGGTCGACACATCAAACAAAAAATATTAGAGAGAACCGAACCGTTGGAGAACAACGAGACACAAAATAAGAACCTGCTGATCACTTATTAGTTCATTGTCATGAGGAGCCAAGACACAATAAGATAGTGGGAGTTATGGGCGGGGGATCGCGTGACTGTCTTCCATATGCTTAATAGGCTGTGCGTATATGTGCATGATAATGTGCATGCATATGTGTTTGTGCATGCGTGTCTGAGCCATACCCCGAAGGATTCTCCCCATTGTCACCGGGGGATATGGGCAGAGGAGATGTGGACGTTGTTGTGTCTGTGCATGCCTTGGTGCATCTGCCTATATGAGTGTGTATTAGTGTGTGTGTGTGTGTGTCTGTGTGTAACTGTGTGTGTGAGAGAAAGACCCGGAGTGGGTGTGACCAATTAGGGCAAATGGTGTGCGGAGCAGCAAAGAGTAGGGTATGAACAGTCACGCAACCTTGCATGGTATGGGATTATAGGTCTTGGTTTGCACACACACACACACACACACACACACACACACACACACACACACACACACACACACACACACACACTTTCTCTCTCTCTCTCCCCCTCACAGATACAGCTGTCAACAAGCATCAAACACTTTGCTTACAATACAGTTGCCCTGAGCGCTGGCTCCCCCCTCTTTATTGGATGTGCTCTTTTCATTGTTTTCACCCCTCTCCCGAGCTAACTTCTCTCTTCTCACCTCCAGGTTTTATCTCCCCACCTCGCCACATCTCTCATCATCGTTCTCACCCTCTCCCCCCCTCGAACAGAACAAGTGTCATACAGATGGCGTGATCGAAGTGTGCGTGCGTGCTGACGAGTATTAAACATTAAAAGTCGGCTTCATCACCCCCCCCCCCCACCCGCCCCCACGCCCCCACATGGCTACCCTCCCTTATTGTCACATCATCAGTCATGAAACTACAGTGAGACAAAAGCAAAGAATTCCTTTGGGGAAAAGTGAGAGGAGGATGTTACACACTATCACTTGTTACTTGCCGAAGAACTGTATGAGTGTGTGTGTGCGTGTGTGTGTGTGAGCACATATAATTTGATTTATAGAGCTTGATCCATGCGAGGCCACATAAAAGAACTATGGTTCCCCTCGTACTCTGGCTTGCTTTACATAATGAGACATTTAGTGGTGCACGTATCCCAACAAGAAATTTATTAATGGTGTCCATAATTTGAGTCTAGTTAGCAAAACAGTCCTTGTGTACTTATTACTGCACAGAACAACGGGTCCTTCACAAAAAGGCTCCTGTGTGAGCGTTTTCGGGTCTAGAGCTGTTAAACTCTACAGCGCTCTTTGTGGATTAGTCGTGGATTATTAGTGTATGAATCAGAATGAGTTATGAATGTTGTTTGGCCCCTACTTCTCCTCCCGCACTGCGTATTCATATACCTCGCCAACTGCCAAGTAATGAATCTCATCGTTTTCTGGCAGTTACACCTAACCTGTAACAGGCAGCCCAGTGGTACTGTGTGCAAGCTCTGCCTGCAGTGGGGAAATCCTCGGACACTCCCTGCCCAGTGTAGAGGACAGAAAACAAACAAACAACAAGAAAAGCGAACGCAGTGATGCACGTCGGGGCTGCAACTGGAGGAGGAAGTGGGATCTAACGTTGATGTTGTTTAATCCGACAGGAAGAGGACAGTTCTGTTCAGTTCAACTGTCTGACTGAATGTCAACTCACATGTGGACCCTGTGGAACTTGTTGCATGGAGAATTAACAACAGAATGCTGTTTGTTGCAATTAACAAGATTTATGGGAAGTATTTTGAAGTGGGAAGTGGAAGTTAACCAGACTTGCTTGTTGGATCCCTCATCTGTGCACTGATATTCAAGAGAAGTGTCAACACCACCTCAGTTGGACGTGATAACTTGAACCTGTGCGATACGTGACTGCAGTTCTCAGAACATATATATGTATATATATATATTTTAAATATTTTTTACACAGGATATTATTTATGTAATGGAGTTAAGGCAGCAAAGATCATAACAGGATTTCCTGTAATTGCATTAGTTGCCTGTTCCCAGATAAACATAAGATGTGGCTCTTTGGTGCTTACTCAATTTACAAACACACAAACACACCAGTGCACAGGCACATACACACTCGCAATCATCCCAATAAGTAAAATCCCCCACGCTAACTGATCCTCGTGGATCCTGTAATTCCCCACAAGCTATACTCTGACTGTGGTGAAACAAACAGGGTCTTTTGGGGGGGATAAGACAGAGCTAAGACAACCACGGCTGTAGAATCAGTGACAGAAACCTGTTTCGTCTAATTGAAGTAGGTAGCCGTTAAATGAAAACAAGAGGTGAATGTTGCACAGGAAAGGCAAAATGTGAATTCTCTTATCCAACTGAACATAGCCTCCTATGACCACCCTGGGGCTGAAAGCTTACAGAGCCCCATCATTTCCACAAACCTGTTTTGACTCACTGCATGTTGTTCTCCTCCTTGTTTTACTGTTGAATAAATGTGTGCAAAGACATTTTACAAAATCAACAAAAAGGCCCAAGGGGGAAAAAAAAAGTTTCATTTTTCTTTTATCATTCCTAAAACACTAAGATGTGTTGTATAAGCTCATCCTTCCTCTCTGTGGCTCTACATGTCTGAGTACTGCTTCTTGGTTTGGTGTTCTTTAAATATATCATGGATCTGTTTTTAGCTGTGTGGTTTTATTATAGTTGTAACAGTTATTCTAAAGATAATCTGCGGGTTTGAATGTGGCCACTATGCCAAACAACACTGCACAACCGAGCATTACTCCTTCAGTAGCTATTCCTGTAGTTTTAATTGAGTTATTTTTAATTCATAATCTTCATGTTTCAGCGTTTCAGCTGCCTGCCGCTTGGCATGCTACATTTGATCTATTCATAAACCTAAATTTTAGGTCCCATTATTTACAGCCACATGACTGCAGAAGTTGGTTTTGATCTAATATAAATATATACAACGTTCGGTGAGCAAATCAGGTGGTCTGCTGATTACTGGAAAGATTGAAAACGGAAAAGATTTGTGCTTCACACTAATACTGCAGCTGCTGGTTTTTGGTTGATGGTTGGAAAAAAGCTTCTTAATCAAATCCAAAATTTGTGATTTTGGAAACTGTGTGACTCTTCAGTTACTATTTTAAACCTGATGAGCCAAATTAGGGCAATTATCCACCTAGTAGGATGGATTCCAGCCCCACTGGGAACCCCAAGGACCAGGGTTTAACTGTAGCTTTTAGGTTACATCTCTTTCTCCTCTTGTCCCATGCGTCTTCTCTTGCCCTCTACCTCTCTGTGGATGCCAACATTCCCCTGGCTCTAGCCTTGGTCCCAGACAGCGGTGAGAGACGGGTGTTAAGTTTCCCAGATCGTGTGAAGACGCTGTCATGCCAACTTTACAGCACATTAATCATACAGGCGATGTGGCCAGAGATCCTCTGTATCCTGTTCTGCTGAGCATTTATTATTGATAGAGACACAAATCTGAAGGATGAGACCACATTTGGTATATGTGAAAAATTCAAAAGCTACTAAAGAGACAAGGACAACTGAATGCCAGAATTTGGCCATTTTTCATTCTGGAAAAAGTTAATGACAGCAGGAAAACATAAGATTGGCGGGGAGACTGTTGTTTTATTTCACATTATTTGCTCTGAGCTCTCGCCTAAAAGGCTCTGGTGAATCAAATGCATTTTTAAGCAGTCCTCACAAAGCCAAACACCCCTCGTTGCCATTTGCTTTAATTCATTTATTACAAATTTAAATGATTCATGAAGATGTCAATCATTTAAAGATATGTAATGTTCATATTGGACGTGTGACATATGTAAAGATGGCAGTAATTTGTTGCCTTGTGCATTATCTCCCCAGCAGGAGAAGAACAACACTTCACCCGGATGTTCCATATAAAGAAAAGTCTTTTAATACATAAGTCCCATTTGCAAAAACACGTAGAAACATTGGAAGACACTGCATATGTACACTGTGTTCGCTACCTTGCAGCTACCTCCTCCATGAGACAAGTATGACAGTCTGTTTAACAATTATCAAAAAGATAGCAAGAAAAAAAAGCCATATTTATTTACCTTAGTGAAACAGAAAAGCCTTCAAAACTGTAGTTTTTAAATTATGCACTTTTTCTTCTTACAATAAATACGACTCATCAAACATTTACTGAAACACAAAGAGAAAAAGACAAATTCAAAACAGTGACACCATGTACAGTTGTGCGTGTCGACTAAAAAACTTGTCTGGCTAGGCTGAACTTCCACTGAACTACTCCCAGTAGTGCAATTTAGAAGCTACTACAGTAGCTCCACAGAACTGAGACTCTGACATCGAATCAATTTGGTGCTTTCAATTCATTTGTGCAAAAATACTGATCGTGGAGACAACGTCCAATGTTTTCTGACTGAAAAGACAACATGAAAAGTGTATATTCATCTCAAAGGAAATGTGTCATATCTGCAGTGAGATAGGCAGGTTGAAATGCAGATCTTGCCATAAACACTAATTCACACTATACAACATTAGATTTGACATAAAATGACATAAATTAATGATATTTGTATGTTCAACAGGAGTTTCATGACTCAAAATCACAAAATTATTGTGCGTGTCAAAGGAAGAACCAACAACAGACAGCCTTGTTTTCCTTCAGTTCAAACTACCACTTGATAAATCGTTCTACTGTGGAGACTGTGTAATCTAACATCTCTGTTAGGCCTCTCAGGCCATAAATTTGATGGACGATTTTTGTGTGATCTCAGCGGCTGTCACTTGGTGAAATCTAATTGTAACTTACTTTAAAAGCTTCGTCTTGCCATCAAGATTGTCATTCTTTTCCACCACGCACCCTGAATTTCACTTTCCCCATCATCTCTGAGCCAAGGAGCAGGGCCCGGGAGATGCTTGTTGAACTTGTCTCTTGATTCAGTACCTTGCTCAAGGATGCTTCAGCAGGACACGTGGCAGAACCACAGGAGTCAGTAAGGGATCATTCACTTCTGACTGTGCTCTCATACACAATGTCCTTCTAGTTTAAATAATGAACGTGGTGGTTATACTGAGAACTTTGGCCTCACCAATGGTTTTACATGTTTCGATGCATTTGCTACAAATTGCATCTACTTTTGACTGTCATCAAAATACTATTTGTACTGACAGGAGCATTGCATTGTTAGCAGAGGCACTGATTAAACAGGGATGTTATTGAATACAAGCGTTTGAATGAGAGGCTTTAAAGAAGACCCATTTGTCTTTAACAATGTAACATTGACCAAATGTGATTTCTGAAACTAACGTAATACAGGTGTAAAATGCATAGAAGTGAGAAGTCTCCATACATACATTATTGTAGCTTGTCATGGAAAAGGTAGGGCATTTATTATTGAAGCACTGAAACATGCAAAACCACCATAGCTATCTTTGACTCCTAAATGTGCCCTCAAAATCAGCCACCCCACCCCGACACAATAAGCTCAGCAGTGGAGTGTGAGTCACCTCCTGTTTACAAAGTTAAAAGAAGAGTTTTTTTACAGCAAGAATCAAAAACATATTTTTTTGTTCCTCCCACAAAAGCCAGGTGTACACAACACAGAAAACAAAATGAAAATTGTGATTCTAGACATAATTTGCCTCTTTGTCACTAAATCCAAAAGTGCATGGGACCAACTACAAAAATGTTTTTTTTTTTCCTTAAAAACTAAATCATCTATTCATAAACTGGATTAAAAGCATTATTTTTGATTGTCACAAGACTAACACTGGAACCTGAGCCTCATGTGTGACCCCTTCGTCGAACAGAAGAGTCGTTTTGAACGCTGACATCCTGGGTATCCTTATAATCAAAGATCATGTCTCTGTTATGCTGGTGACCGTGGCTCAAAAATACGACGTACTTTTAATGCACACTGATTACTTGTACGAGTGACTGGTGGGGGGAGTGGGGTGGGGTGGAGCTGCTGTGTCTGCACCAATCACTTTACGGCATATAAATGTAGGGACTGGACTTGTGGTGCCCTGTGCTCATCACGCACGGCATAACGTTCCTCGGACCAATCATCATGGACTGGTTGATGTCGTGAGCGTTCTCGGGCCACGGCGGGGAGTCCATGGGCTCCCGCTTAATCGAGTGGATCAGGCCGTGGCCCTTGAACTCGTAAGTGCCATGCTTGTTGTAGTCTGGGTGCATGTAGGCCTTGTGAGGGTCTTGCGGGTAGACGTGTGAGTCCATGAGGTTGATGGATTGGTTGCTGCATAGAGAGTCTGAGTGGGAGAGTCTCTGAGGACTGAACTGGTTGTCGTTGTTATTGCCCAAGTCTTTGTCACATTTCAGCAGGCGCCCCGCGGCGTTGTCGCCGTTATTGACTGCATAGTTCTGGTAGTTGCCGTTGTTGTACGGCGGGCTGATCCCCGCCTTGCGCTGACATGGCGAGTACTGCGGGTCGTAGTAGTCGGCCTCTGATTTCATATGGACGCCCGGGGTCTGGTCGTACACCCCGTTGCCGTACCGGCGGTCCATCGCGTCAGGGTCGCGGCAGCCCCAGGGTCGCCCGTAGGCGTCGCAGCCGTTCTCAGAGTCTGAGTCGTGCTCCACCTTGATGGGCGGCATCTCGGGCATCAGGTGGCCGTCGTAGCACTCTCCGTAGCTGTTCTCGTTCTTCACCAGGTCCACGCAGTAGGCGTCCGGGTCCGTGGGGATCTGGACGTTCCCGTAGAGCTTCGAGACAAACACCTCGCCACCTCTGCCGCTGTGGCAGCTGGGGGACAGGCGGTATGGCTTTCCATACTGGCCCGTTTTGTTCAGCCGGTTGGAGGGGATGTATCCCACACCCTGGCCTGCCCTGAGGGGACCTGAGTTTGGCCGGAGAGGCCACCCACCCAGGCCCGGGCTCACACCTCTGTGCGGACCCATGGAGGATTTGCAGTAGTTGAGGGGTTCCTCCTGGTTGTAGTAGCCATCGGGGCGGTACTTGAGGTTGTCTTTGGAGAGAGGGGTCCAGGGAGTGTGGTGACCGCGCTGGGTAGCACCAGGAGTGGGACAGGAGAGAAGGAGCGGATCGGCAATGTCACCCATTCCCCCGCCGAAGGTGTGTCTGCGGAGGTGGTCCCCACGCTTACTGTGGGGTGGAAGGATGGCATGAAAAGAGGGGGGAGGAGAGAGGAATCAGGGAAAAAGAAAATGCAATCATTGGTCATGAAACAAGAGGAGAAATCAATCAGTGTGGATTATACAAAGTGTCTGCAGTCCTTGAGAGATGGCCCGCTCAAATATCCATGCGGGGATGTCTGCGAACACAATGTTTTTTCTGCTGATTGATGAATGACTCAAAGCACAAATATCTAGGTTTGGTTCATTTTAGTTCACAAGAGAATTGTTCCAAAAGTGACTCATCTTTTCCAGGATTCATCTCATCTGAAAAATTGAGAACAGAATCAACATTGAGGGACCCAATGATCAATGACGGCCAGCGGTGCAAGTTTTTCATAGGCAGCATGATGCTGTGTACCCTCGGTTCTTTTCTAAACACAGCGGCATATGTGTGTTTTCGATTTTATCCAAGTACGTTTTTGGGCAACACTGTTGCCTTAAAGCAAGAAGGTCAACAGTTTGCATGTTGTCAGAGTCCTGTAAGGGTTTCTCTGGATCTGGTTTTATCCCACAGTACATGATTTGGCTAATTCAAAGAACTCATGACACAGATGGGTATAATGAGGCTATAAAAATGAGTTAATGCATTTTATGACTTCTTTCTCTTGATTTAAAATTTGTCTCAACATTATTTTTTAAAAGAGGATGATAAACAAGATGCGGTAAGATGATTTTAGGCTATACACCAATATCTATTGTGGATAATATCTCCTGGTGGATCATATGCAAATCCACACATTTTAATGTTTTGCCTGTTGTATAAAAAGAGATTCATATCAGTATACATCATCTATGTTGTTCCTGGAGGAGAGAGAATGAACAGCAGAGGGGGTGGGAGGGCTCTGCTCCCTGACTACAGCTTAACTCTTGGCATCCTCAGCCTCCCAACGCAGTTAATGATGCATGAAGCACAGTGGGCCTTATCCAAGCTGAGACATGTATTTGCTCCTAATTGGCCACAGGTAAGGCGTCCAGCTCTCGTTTGGGTTGGTGTCAGAGCCTGCTGGGTGAGGAAAGGGCTTGTGTTTGTGTTGGTAACTGAGTCTCAGGGCAAAAGCTTCACAAAGCTGTTGTTGGGTAATAGGCTGATATCTCTAGAAAATGAAGCCAAAAATGTATTAATAATACTTACGGCATGATGCCACCGAATTTTTTTTTATCACTTAACCACTGTTTGTTTTTCCTCTGCCTCACAGATCTTAGTCACAGCAAGCCCAGAGTTTTTTGTGTCTACTGTGCTTAACTATTTAGACACCAATCTGCTGATCAGTGACAATACACATCAGAACTTCAATCTTTAACCAAAATTAACTAACGCTGAAGTGGTTGTGTCCTTTCGAGGTTTGAAAACCCTGACCTTTACTTCTAGTGGCCCCATTAGGCGAATAATTGCAATCTCTAGAGGTCATAACAGGATGACAAAATGCATCAAAGCTCATGTTTGGACCCATGGTGTCTAAAGAGTCAAATCTGTGTTAAAAAGCTTGACCTTTAATTACAGGATAACACCTCCATTAAAACTTAGAGACAGTGTGAACAGACATCAGCACACAACTTCAGTAAAATTGCACGGACGTCGCTCAAGTACGATGTTCCCTCTTACCCATGCTCCAGTGAGGAGATAATGCCACCTCCTCCTCCTCCTCCTGCTGCCCCTTTGGTCTTTCCCCGCATTAACATGTTCTTCATCTTCATCTCAGTGATGGAGGGAAGTAGGAGGGGTACGCCTATGCAGAATAGGGCCAGCTGGGGAGGCATCAGAGCTCCAGAGGCCGACTTCTTTTTCTGACCATGGAGAAACTTCAGTCGACCCTGGAACTGCATAGTCTGGGACAAAAGATAAAGATTAGTATTATTAGGTGGTCACTCTTATTACCCAGTGCTCTTTAAAATGCTCTTTAAATGCGCCATGTAGCATCAAAAAGCAACAGCGTTATTCCTGACCTGTAATGGTTGGTTGACAACTTGTTGGATCTTTTTCCAAACATCTACAACTTAGGTCTTCCTTCACCCTAGATACACCATTCAAACTTTAAATTGAAGACACTGGAGGTTTGTCAAGTTTAGATCAATCGCTGGCCAACGACCATGATCACAGAGCCGTTCTGCTGCCATCACCACGGCAACCTTGATTAGACGTTCCATCCAGCTGGTGGACTCTGCTGCCATCACCATGGCAACCTTTATTAAAGGCTCCTTACAGCTGGTGGAGTAGCGGAGATAGGTCAATCTGTCCAATGTTTTAGGCTTCAAAAAACTCTCTGCCTTACTATACTGAGTAAAAAGAACCATACGCATGGCTTTGACCACATTACACATATTAGTATTTAAACGAAGCAGACATATAGGCTGTATGTAAATACAGTGGTGAAATGCTATAAACCATATTTATACCATATAATTACAGTTACAATGCTAACAGTAATGTGTGGCAGACTATGAGGATGTTTAAAATGCTAATTTTGACCTGTTCAAACAAGTAAAATAAAGTTCAAAACAACAGAAGCCTGATGAGCCATTATTTCAACATTTCCATCCACAAAGCCACTGCTGTGACTAGCAGGTACACTCAATAGAGCTAATTTTACTTCATTATTTTGTCATGGAGGGAAGATTTTTGTCATTTTTCCTTGCAGAATGAGTGTGCATTACAGTATAATTTGTGGTTCTTTACTGCAATTATGTCAACTGATGAGGAAAGCATCTCAGCAATATTTGCTCGCTAATTGGCAACAAATGCCTCCAGTGTCTCGAATTTCTGTCGTGCAGCCAATGTGAGTGCAGACTAGAGTGGACTTGGTGACAGTGAACTCTATTGACCCTGCTGCAATGGTCCAAACCCATATTCTTGTTGCTCTGTCATCAGGGTGTCTAGCTTTTCCACTGCTGTTCTCCAAACCACTCCAGTCACAGCCATAAGGGATGAACCAGGCTCCTATTCTGCTGCTGTATCCAGGCACCCAATTACCTCATAATGTCTTGCAATGCAACTATAAATAACTGTACACAATACAATTAAAAATGAAAATTTTCCATACCCAAGGGGTTTTAAGACTTTTTATAGGTTTGGGCCTTCTCCCAGAAAGTGGGCAACATTTACCCCAGGCTCAAAATTCTCTTGCACATCCTGCTCTTTTTGGTTTTGTGCCTTCTTTAATGCAATGGCAGCTGCATTTGCAGTTCAGTTTAGCTGGTTTAGACCACTCACCAGGAATCCAGAGGTGCTGTCCAAGAGACAGCGGACTCGGGCAATGAAACATCTGTTGAGAAAGCAGGAGAGCTCTGGAGGAATACCCCCGGCCTCTGGAGAGTGGAACAGGCTGCTCACCACAAAATCCTCACCTGAGACAGAGTAGAGGGACATATATATGTTACACCATTTTGCAAAATGCTGGTTGACAGACAAATGATGAAATGAAGAATGACTAAAATACTAAAAATGATTTAAGAAACATCCAGACTAAGTATGTTCTCATTTCAGTGAGCAGAAATCCTCGTGCATTTTGAATTATCGGAGATGTTTATGGCACTGTCAGTTATGTATAGTACACCGTTACAGATCCAAATCCAAATCATATCATGTCCATATTCATATATATATTCATGTTGAGCATATCCAAGTCCCACCATCTGCGTTTTTGCACTTCTGGTTAGATGCCAAACTGCATTTCATTGCTTAAGTGCCCGTACTATGATCATGAGGTCAATAAATAACCAATTTTAACCAAATGGTTTTCCCAAAGAAGCCGGTACTGGGACTTCTACCCACCAGTCCCTGCAGAGAGCTGGCCGTCCTGGTGCGCTGACCCCTGGTGCTGGGGAGGACACATGGCCCAGTGCAGCTGGCGTCTGAATTCCTGACGGTCGTCTATGTGGATGTAGTCAAACACGTTCTGATGCATCACGTCAGTCTGTGGGGTGAAAAAAATTGAGCAGTTTGTCAAGTTTATTCAATAACGTCTCAAGTTGTTGTCTCCCATGAGTCCAAAGAAACGCGAGGTTGCACTGCTCTGTCTCTGGGCTTTGCTGCAGCTTGGAGGAGGACATTCCAGTCGTCTGCCTCAGGATTCCCAGGGTTAGGGTTAGAGCTCATCACACACACAGGGGCCATAGTGTAAAGCACAAAGCCTTTGGAAGTCACAGGCGCAGACTGCATGTGCACAGCCTTGCAGTATGGCTCCACATACACACAGATGGGCGCATTTACTCCGCACAGTAACAGTCTACGGGCAGCTGTAGGGCCAGTGAGGGCAGCTGTGTTTGTCAAACATCGCGTGACACCAGCTCCCGAACAGCAGTCCAGCCCAGCTTACCCTCCCCATCCACACACACACACACACACACACACACACACACACACACACACACACACACACACACGCACACACACACACAGAGCAAGCCGGGTTCCAGCTCACTCTCGTCATGCCTCTCTCTCTTTTCCAGCAATAGCATTGCTTTCTGTCATTCCATGACAGATTCCTCACTAAAATGTTCAACCTTCTTCTCTTCCCTCTCCCTCTCTCTCCCTCTCTCCCTCTCTCCCTCCTCCCCCGCACTCTCTCCATAATTTCCACACTGGTGGCACGCGAGGGTTTTTGATCGCCTGCCTCTGAAAACACAATCTGTTCCCACTGTCTTCGGCGGGCGCTTCGTCCTGTGGTTTGGTTCCCTACCGGCAGTCAGGCAGACAGACGGATCGAGTGACTATTGTTTATGTTTCTCGTAAAAAACGCAGAGAGGAAAAGAGGAGGAAGGGAAAAAAAAGGGGGAATAAGTGATATTTTCGCTCGACCTTCAAAGGCTAACTGCCCCAGTAACAAATGGGATCAAAGGCCAGTGGAGGTTTTCTGCTCTTCTCCAGGGCTTTCTTGTGGTGATACTTAGTGAGGCGTTCTCTTTTTTTCCTGTGGTATATTAAGGATAAGTGTCCTTCTGACTACAATTGTGGGTTCAAAATTATGTGACATGCTGTCAAGGCCTTGAAGGCAAACGATGTAACTTAAAAACAACCAATAGCTCCTTTGAAATAATTGAGCATGTGGAAGACGCAAAGAGAATGTTTTGATCAAAATATTTTTTATGTATTGCATTGACACGTTTTTTTTTCTTTGCTTTTCTACTGTACGCTAGATGTAGAATATGTAGATGCACTGCTTTGAATCTCAGGCTGATCTTCTGCCTCGATTAACAGTTTCTGTCATGGAAATCCTAAATGGCTTCACTATATGTTTTGGCTGCTTTGCATACTAAGAGGAAGAACATCAATGCATCCAGTCTTTCGTACACAAGGAAACTGTGCGTGAGAAAAGTGAATTTGCTCCTCATTTGAATTAAAATATTAGAAATATCGTCATCATCCCAACCAGGACCAACCTGCAGCCCCCACCACCCCCCCACACACACCCTGTCTCTGCCGCCCTGCACACACAGACTGTGGCAAGATCTTTCTGACCGCTTTGGTCTTCATGTCGATTGCATGGCACTGGGTTATGGCCCCCGACTGCTTGTAAACCAAGTGGGAGCGCTGTAGCAGAAGAGTTTTTACCCCAAAGTGTCAGTGTGCTCAGTGTGTGTGTGTGTGTGTGTGTATGCAAGTGGACACGAGGGCAAAGGAGGGATTTTAACAGTGAAAAGCACTTTATTCATGGTTTTGAGGGAGAGGAATGATTTCAGCATCGCAGGACAGGCGAGCCCGTGTTGATATCATCCATTATTAATGACTGGCTGGGTCTCGCCGACAGTGAGGAAGGAAGCTAAACCGTTGGTGACTTATCAGTGCCCACACACACACACACACACACACACACACACACACACACACACACACACTCACACGCATGTGCAGACACCCACAGAGAATATCTAAGGGTGAAACAGAGGACTTCACCTTCCTGTGGCCTCTTAGCTGTGACTTAGTGGGATTGCTCTGCCCTCTAGACAGAGTTAACAGGCAGTAGACTGGGTAAGGCTGAAAGAGAGACGTTTTCTTAAACTCATGAGATGAAGAGGAGAGAGAGAGAGTGGTGAGGGATGAATGGATGGAAGAGAGCAAAAAGGATTGGCTGAGGGTGGGAACTCAGACACTTGAAAGGGAGGCAACCGGCTTACCAATGGGGCAACAACAGCACACTACTCACCTTCAGTATTGGACAGATATTGGAAGGACTGTTTGGTTTCCAATTCAACTTAGATCCCTGCATTTTGGGAATAGTGCTTTTGTTACAGAGAAGATACCAGTCTGATTTAGACTGTGAGGTGTGTGGCTGCAGAATCAACTAAAAAAATTGTCAGGAAAATAGTCGCAGAACTCGATACTAACTGTAAAGATCAACAGTGCCCAAAAAACTGTCTAAATATTAAGATTGTTTTTGCATTTCTCGAATTGGCATGTGTTTGTTGTCAGGTGTCTGAATCCCTGGACGAGACTTGTGGATTCAGGTTGCCTCAGCTCCAGGCAAGGGGCCATCGGACAACTGAGAATTTGTCAAAAATGTAACGGGTTGGCCTGGAAGCTAAAAAAAACAACAACACACCTCATTTTTCATGGAGATGTGGCACGTTGTGGCATGAAAACACTGGCTGCTTTTCTGTCTGGGGATATGTTCTGGGTGCAGTTTCACAGCTTCATCATTCCGCACGTCACTTGCAGCTTTGTGCATTTAGGAAAATACCAAGTCGTTCAACTCACCTGATGAAATCCCAGATAGTCCACAATGGTGGAGGAGGCATAAAAGACCATCCCATCGCTGCTCACCACCAAGGCAAAGCCTGTCAGAGACTACACACACACACACACACACACACACACACACACACAAGCAGTGAGTCAGGGCAGCTCATTCACCAAATAACTGCAAGCATAAATACATCACTGACAAACAGAAACAACTGCATTTAATTGGTGCCATTTTTGCAATGCTAACTTTAGACTGCATGATGACACCCGGCAGAAGCACGGTGTAACCGAGTCCAATGGTTTTATTTGCAACCCAACTGTTGTTGCAGCCATTATTGTACAGTTACTCTTTCGGAGCTAGGGACACGCGGCAGAATTTGACTCTGGCCAGACTTTTTATTAGCACAATGTTCATTCATATCATTCTTTCCATAATTCTCAGAACAGCAAGTAACGGTAAAAAAAAATGGAAAAAAAGATAGAATAATACAACATAGGAGTAAAAAATGAAAGACAGATGGGGATGGAAACGAGTGAGCCAAATAAAACATGCTCATTTGTAATGCAAAATGTTGCCTTCAAACGAGTTTTTACAAATATTTTCTGGTAGATTTTAGACTTGTGGAATCTTTAAAGCGCTCGACTTGAAGATTACATACAAGGCAATTTGCTCCCCTTTAAGCGTATGTATTTCATAAGTTGCGCGCTTTGATAATCAAGTCTGTTTGATTGGTAACACGCTTTGATTTGCGATATCAAGTGCGCTGATTAAAAGCCGAGAAACTCCAGACACAAACACGCTCTCACTCCCAATTTCCCTCTTTACACACAAACGAGCACACAACAGGGAATAGTGTGTTTGGCCGGCGGAGCTTACGGAGACAAGTGTTGATTAAAAAGAAAATTTAAATATATACATAACTGGCTTCACTCAAGGAGAGATGGACAGAGGGGAGATGGAGGGGAGGGAGGGGAGAGGTCTTCCCCTGTGCGTTCGTGCATGCATGTGTGTGTGTGTGTGTGCGCGCAGCTGCGATAGCGTGACAAATGCAAGGCTACTTGACTTGCGTGACTGCTGCTGCCAGAGTCTGTCACCTCCGTTTTACTGCGAGACTACGCAGGTCTTCCCCGGTGTGGATGTGTGTGTGGTATATCCCTGTGGTCTCTCAATTCACACTCGCACTCCCTTCTCCCCCTACGTCTGCCTCAACAGTGATCCGACCGCCTCGACGAGCGGTCTAGCGCGCCGCTCGTCGCGCCCCGGTTTACCTGTGGGCGGACGGAGCGATCTGTCCTCGAAACCCGGGGTCCTGCTGTGACGGGAGAGACGTGCGGGCCGGCTGTGACATGGCGGTATGTGCAAAAACATATATGACGGGGGAGCGAGGCGGAGAGGGGAAGATGACTCAGGTTCTTGGCGGCGTGGATGCAGATGTTGTTTGACAAGGTCAACCGGCACGTGTTCACGACTCCCAGGGGGAGGGTGACCCCCGATACACTCTCTCACTCACACACACACACACACACACACACACACACAGACACACACACACAAACATGAATGCAGTGCATTCTCAAGTGAGTGTTCCAAAAAAAAAAAGAGAAAAGGAAAAAACAAAAAGACGCTATAACCTAGGTGAGGAATTGCACACATATGAATACGGGGAATGCAACAAACGGATTGTCTGAATCGCAACATGTACTCGTAAAGATTTGGGTATGAAACATTTCTGTGTATCTGTCATCACCAGAGACATACGGCATCCTTTGGACCACTCTGAAGCTTTTGAAATGAAGATAGGGTAATGTGGGATCAACCCAGCTTAGTTTCCAATATACTTAATATATTGGTCACATGGGGCAGTGCAAACATCTGGTAATAGCATGTTTGGGCCAAATCTAATATATTTAGGGAAAACTAAAACATTTCATCCAAATCCGACATGCCAAAATGTGAAAATCTCTGGTTTTCAGACCAAAAACATGACAGCGTGCGATCTTGACCGTATCCGAACCATGTGTCGAAGCAGAGCAAAGGTGTTTAACTGGTGTAGCTTGTTTGCATGTATCTGTGACCTCAACTGCTGAGTTGAAATTTGGCATCTAAATCATTCATATACAGCACAGTGTGCATAGTGCTATCCAGTTACAGTGCTTGTCCTCAGCTAGCGGTAGGAAAATAAAGCTCCCTAGCCTAATAAATGACTCATGGCTCTGGGATTGGGAGAACTTGTCCAAACAATGGACACCAAAACAGCCTGAATATTCTTGAATGTTATGTTGCCTGTAGGAGGTCCTTCAAGGCCATAAAAAGGCCAGCATTTACATGTTGAGTTCATTTTTGGTTTATTTAGCCAGTTCACCTCTCTCCTCTCCCCTTCCAAGCCATTGAAATGCCACGTTAAATTCCTGCAACCCATTTTCTCTTTAAAAGATTTTGACATTTTTATCCGTCTGGAACAAATAAGCCAGCGACTTCTGACCTGAATGAGTGTGTGGAGGCAAAAACAATATATTTTGTACGCTGATTGCTGTAATTGGCATTCCAACATGCAATGCTTGGCAAACAGATTTTATGGGGGAATATAGCGTATTTATGTTCCACATGTCCAAAAACCATCATGGGAACACCCATCATTTATGTTGGACGAGGGCAGCCCCATTTACAGTTTGTTTCATAGATACAGAGCTGGAAAGACAAACCACAAAATATCTTTACAACTATATGAATTATTATTCAGTGTTCTTTATTAAAAAAACAAGTAAGAGATTTTTATTTGTCCATTATCTGTATGCAAGAAAGACTCTTTGGTAGTGGTTGCGCATGCTGTTTTGTGTTTTCTCCATTCACATTTCCCTCAGTTCCTTGCATACTGCAGCCTTTAGGTAATGGAAACAGGCACCTGCTGCTGGCCCGCTCCACCACATATCTGCAAGTACGACGCCCCTGGCTCCTATAATCGCCCCTGGGAGACTAAAAGCTTTGACTTACAAATCTTAAGAGGCGCTTTGCACGCAGAGCCCAAAATAAAATATTGGTTGACTGGATTTGGAAGCGAAGGGAGGGGAGGAGGAGAGGCAGGAGGTGGCGGCGGGGCAGCCTTGTCTCATTGTTTCAACAGAGTTTCTTTGGTTTTTCCCTGCGTCTCGCTGTCAGAGCCAGATGAAAGCAGTGGTGATGAGGTCATGACAAACACTGAGACCTTCTGCCACTGGGAACGCACACACATATGCTGCGCAAAAACACGCACACACACACATGTGGAAGTGCAGGGGCTAGAATAATTTGAGATTCTGATCTATTAAATTACGTTTGGAAAAATGTTGGATATCAGCCAATGAGCGAGACCACGGTCACACATATGAAAGGCATTAAGAGCCCTTTGGACTTTTTTCTGAGAGTTTTCAACCAGGCTAGATGGAAGGACTTTGAGGTTCGTGATGAAACATGACAGTGATAATATCATGCCAACAGTGCTGATGCTGAGGAAAACATCATCCTCAAAGGGCTCCATCACTTGGAAGAAAGAATGGGGCAGGGCATGTGAATATACATATACATTTTGGGGCTCAGGAACACTTTGAACGGTTGTGATACAGATGATGAAATTTTGGTCTAATATGTTTTTTGGGATCAGGGTTTCATATTGGCACAACGAGCATAAACAACCGCATAAAACTCACAGTAAGTGTAAATCACTCACTTTAAGCATAGGCGTTACTTGCGCGGGCTTAAACCTTACTCTAACCTTAACCAGTGACCCAGAAATCATCAGTTTTCCAACTGCGGACACGGCTTTTGTTCCCAATCGCCCCAGCCGTGCCCAATTAACTGGTCTCAAGTCTGAAATGTGTCACTGAAAGTAGCCTAAGTCGTACACAAACCTTGCACACACACTCACGTATCTGTCCCTACCCTCTCATGGGATCCCATCACCAGAACAACTAGTGCACAGTTTGCTCTGAGGCCCCGGTGCAGGTTGAGTCACGCAACGGGAGGCAGCGCATCGCTACAGCCGATCTATCCTTTTGTTTATCACCCTATTGAGACAACCTAACACGTTAACAGAAGCATCAGTGGATCGGCCCCGCTCTGCGAGTGTGTGAGAACACAGTTGTTGGACATGATCAGTGTCATAATTTGCTGTTTGACAGATAGCCATTAGGATATTGAGTGTGTAACAGTGATCTGATGCTCTAGCTATTCCCATGCAGGGCTGCTGTGTGCACTCTCATTATGGGCCTATTATAACCCTAAAGCCTTCCAAAAGAACATTTTTGGTCTTTTTACATGTTTATGCAAAACGTATTAAAAATATGCATTACATGCGTGGCAAAGTACCACTGGATGTCCTTAACTCCATGTCAGAATAACAAGAAATCACATGCCGTACCCAGCAATCTAATCATTGGAATTAATCTGTTGTTAAAATGTGATTAAGGGTCCTAGGTCAACTGACAAAAAACAAATCTTCCATTTACACTTATTAGTGTTGACAGGCTTGGTGTGCTCTTCTCACTCCCTTCTGCCCACTTTCACACATGACCACATGCATTCAGACAGAGATGCACTATATGAACACACACACACACACATATGACTGGCTGCTTGAGCCGCCAGCGTGTGTGAGTCCCCACCTCCTTCATCAGCTCTGACACTCCCGCCTCACCCCGATGTCACGCAACACCACAGCTCTGCAAAGGAGGTCATGACAAAGGGCGAAGGGCACGCACACACATACAACAAACCCCCCCCTCCCACCCACCCACCCACCCCTCCCCAATTCACACTCTGTCACTCAGACAGAAATGGGCTCCGAAGTGGAGTGGATGCGAGCTCGAGCGCGCCTCGCCCGCGATGAAACAAAGGTGGCCCCAAAGTCCCAATAAAAAGTCTCTGATTTGACTATGAGATGTGATAGTGCGGGTTTCTCCTAGCACGCCGTTTGCAAATGCACGATGCAGCTTGTCCAATCGTACACGCACACTGAGAACTGCTCTAACACAGTGGAGCACATGGTTTCTTACTTCCAGCAGGAGGCTGCTCTCATTGACAGCGGTGCCCGGTGGAAGGCTCTCTTTCCTGGGTTCAGGGTTAGAGGATGCTGTGCTGTTGAGGTGCTTCCTGGAGGTCTTATCTTGGTTGGCTATAAGACACAAAAAGACAAAGGGGTGAAATGGGCTGGAGCAGGGGCTTATTTATGTTGAAACAATAAACTAGTAGGAACCAGTGCGCTCAAGGATGTTAAAAAAAAATAGAAAATAGAGACGTCGAGGGCGTTCTGCCTGTGGTCCAAAGTGTAGGTGGAAATGAGAAAAGCAGCAACAAACAAAAGGAGAGAATCAAACAGTTTTTTTGTTGTTTTTTTTGTAGATACAGGAAGTTTGAATACGTTGCATTCAAAGTCTGTAAGGTAAAATTAAACACATCGCACAGGTCAAATGCACACAGGAAAACACAGGAAACTCTGAAAATGACAAAAACAATGACTGCCCAAGGTTCGCTCCCCAATTCTCCCACAACCTCTGCACTGCGGCCGTGAGAGAGTTGGAGCAGCGCTCAGACATGTGGCGGACACATTAGCTGTATCAGTCTCCTTTTGCTCTGCGCTAAGGCCAGGTATTAGTGTGTGCGGTGGGCCTGTCTAACAAGACAAAACAGTGGAGGATTTCATGACTTTATAGGATTGGCCTCACACGATACGCCCTCAAACACACGCAACGCTCCGAGCGAGGAAGAGGAGCGCGCTGAGAGCCGTCGGGAGTTTGAAGTTTTACTACAAGTCATAAACCGAACACAAACCGCTGATGAAGACACAGAATTAACTCATCCCTGCTGAAATCTCTCCCCACATTTGGACTGATCTGAGAAAGCCTTGAAAACTGGGCAGCACGTGGCTTGTAAAACCGACTCACTGTATTTTCACGAGGGTCCGCAACGCTTTTCATTCATAAAATGTTGTAAAAAAAAAAAAAAGAAAGAAACCAAACGTCACTCTCGCTGAAGCGCCTCTCAGAAAACCGGCACTGCTGTTCTCCAGCTGAGCCTGACCTCCGACCTCTCGGGGCGACACAATAGAACATTTTTGGCATTTACGATCTACAGAACGCCATTCCCAGTCTTGGCTTTCACAGCCCTCGCACACACTCTGGCGCGAACCCCCGCCTGCCTCTTCGTCCCTCCGCGGCTCCACTGATCTTTAATAAATCCAAACTAGCTTCCCAACTTACGCGAATATCACAAAGACGCCACACTCAATCAGCCGCGGCGCGCACACCATGCTTCCACCGCCCTGAGAGCTCGACCTATCGCCATTTGCCAGTGCGTGTACACGCAATTAGCCCGTGCGAGAGTGGCGTGCAGAACCGTCACATATGCATTGGTGACGTGTGCGTTGCGTGTTCCAAGCATGTTTGCGTGTTTCTCTTATGGGTGTGCTGTCAGGGGGCATGTGGCTCACTCCAAGAGATCAGCCCCTACGCTCCGTCACTCATTGTAGCCGCCACAGATTAGTCACGCAACGCACACACACGCACGCGCGCGCACACACACTAACACTACAACCTCATTATGGCAAACTATCTAAGCATATATGTATGCATCTCCCACTGCTTTGTATAGACCCCACCCCCACCAAATAACCCCGTTATGGCTTCCATTACTCCCCCTTTAACCTTTTAGGATCTCCTGTCCTGTCCACCGCCCCCCCCACCCACACACACACACACACACACACCACCATGCACCATTCCTCCCCTTCCTCCCCTTCCTCCCCCTCCTCCTCGTCATCATCTCTCCACCCTTTCTTTGTTTAACTCGGCATCGCAGGCGATCGACAAGCGATTTCGTGCTGCCGGAGGAGTTTCCCCTCTCTTAATTCCACTCTGGAGCACGCAATGCTAATGTGCCTTCCTTTTTTTTTTTTGTTACTTATCCATATATTTTGGTCTGGATTACTATTTTCCCTGCGTTTAATCACTTCTTCCCCCACTTGCAACAGCAAGGGTTATTCAAGCTGTGGCCGAAAACAAAGGCCGTAATGTGTGAGCTCCCGCCGCTGAAAATCTGACGACCGCACTGACAGGCGGCCTCGTAAACTCATAAATGCCAGTAATAATGTTAAGTATTTTGTCATCGCCTCCGCTAGGTGCAAACACATACAAACAAATAGACTCAGACAGCCCCACACACACAAAACCATTCTCCTCAATCAGCGCAAAATCATCCAACCAGTGGAAAGAAGTGCAGAGGGAAATGAATCTAATAAGCCTCTTTATTTCCCTCCTTCAACGCCTCATGTATTTTTGTTTTCTCTCTTACGGCAGCTTTTGGAGAGGATGCGGAGTCAGGAAAGACAAACACATGGGATGATTAATTATCGGCACCGGCACTTCCTCCGCCAACAATACGGGCTTTATTCATCGTCGCTCGCGGTTTGCTCGTCGCTTCAGGTTTGCTTTCCTTTGCCCCTATTTTCCCGCTCTTTGGACTCAAAAGGAAAACAGAGGAGGTAATGGCGAGGCGTTTATGTGCTGTGTGCAAGGGCAGGGTGTAAAAGTAAAAAGTGACAAGTAGAGGTGGGTAGATGCTGCCAAAAGGTGAGCCAGACGGCGTCTAGCCCCTTCAGTCCACCAGGTCTCTTTCCACGTCCACTCAGTAGACAAAATATATGGACCACCCGCCAAATATTCAACCACACTATGCCTGCATTTGCACAATTCAAGTCACGCTGGTCTCAGAGAACACTTTGGATGCGAGCAGACAAGTCTGCTTTGTTGAAACGAAATGATAATCTGTTAGCACTGAGGGGAATAGAGGATAGGAGAGGTGAGGAAAAGTTCTGTTAAGATGTGATAAGAAGAATGAATGACTTCATTAGGCCGCTGGGTCTTGTTAGGCTGTTTTAAAACTTTCACGGCCGCTTTGTTGCCATAGAGAAGGAGCAAGGCTGTAAGAAAAGGAGTGTGTGAGCGTGAGTGAGTCTCTGACACAGCCAGGTATTCATTTCTGCCACCTCTAGGGGGGTGAGGTGCACAGCACACGGCCTGGCTGCCTTGTCTGTTTTCAACACCCTCTCCTCTGAAACCACTTCCTCCCACTGTACCAAGCCTGGCTGAAAAAAGAGAAATATGTCAAAAGACAAAACAAGAAGAGAGAGATGAAAGGGGCGAGACCCTGTCTCTGCGGGCCTGTAGTGTCACTGACACGCTTTCAATCTCGGGATAATGGAGGTGAAACACAAAGATGTCGGGCAAAATGCAGCGGATGAATATTTCAATCCGCGATCCTGTACATTAGAGCATTAGATCCAGGGTCTGCATGGCAGGACATTATGTTGTAATGTGCGCTGCTTGCATGAATCAAAGCGTTTCAGGAATCGTGAGTACAAGAGCAGCACGCATTGTGCGCTGAATGGGAGAAAGGACTCCGGCTCCATTCTCCAGCCTCACGCTCCTGTTCGGGGCGGCATGCAGGGAGGAAGCAGGTACAGTAAGTGTTCATACATGGCTGCTCCTAGACACAACAGCTGCTGCTGCTGCATGCCTTTAACCCGGGACCTGCCGGCCCACAAACACACTGAGGAATGCACTGTAACTAAGTGCTTTTACTCAAAAGCTGTACTCAACATTTGTTTTATCAATGCTATACTTATTAGTCTCTTCACAGATGGATAACAAAAGTACATACTGCTCAAAACAATACGTGAAAAGCAAAACAAAAGTATTTCAAAAAATTGAACTTTTATTTCAACATCAACTTCTCACAAACACACTTTGCTGTTGCTCTTTTTTACTTTTTTTTCTACGTGTTGCATACGTGAGTGACCCACCCATGTGATCTATGTGCGTCGGCCTGATTTCAGCAGCGTGGGTGCCATCTTTTGGCAGCTGATCCTCTGCTGTGTGCGTTTGGCTCGTAAAGAGGAGCTGCGGACCTCGACATGCGATTGCTGTGCAGCGCAGCGGTCCCTCCCCTCCCACAAGGCTTGCGTGAGTAGAGAGAACTGTGTGTGTGTGCATATGTGTGTGTTGAGGTTGGGTTGGCTTACAGCCACTTCCTTTTGCCTATTCCCGCCCCCTTCTCTCAGTGCTCTTCTTCTTCTCTCTTTCTCTCTCTCTCTCTCTCTCTCTCTCTCTCTCTCTCTCTCTCTCTCTCTCCACAGGCACAGGAAATCCACAGCAGAGAGAGCAACACCAACACAGAGAGGTGGGGGTGGAGAGAAAGAGAGAGAGAGAGAGAAGCTGGTTGATCAAGGGCTGGTTGTCACGCGAGCGAGCCGTCTGTCAATCTCCCCCCCCTTCCTCCTGACAGGGTGCTGGCAGCCGGCCAAGGCCTTGCGTGCAAGCCGGCGAGCCACATTAGCCCATAAAGAATTTCATAATAGCAACAGCTGTTAAATATTGATGACTGCTGGCAAGCGCTCAATGGTGCTCTGCAGAAAGGTTAAGCCTGCACTGTAATGGAAGCTAATACTTCATTATGCCACAGATCAAATGTCCGGATCTCGCCCTGTCCAAATCCAGCCCTTACGATTTCAACCTTTTTTTTTCATGTTTTTGTAATGTAGCAAAAAAAAAAACATCAAAAAAGGAGGGGGAAGAAAAGGTTTCTCTATTTTCACTTCTCTCTGATGACAAACAGAAGCCTTCCCCACTAATTCTGTCCCAGTTGATGGATATAGACTGTATGCTTTTTAAGTATGATTCGATCCTCAATCATCCTTCCTTCCAATATTAACACTGGATTGTCTATAATCTTTCGAATACTGAGTCCACTGTTACATATTAGATTACATCTGAAGGGATAGACAAGCAGGATTTAGAGCAACTCCCTTTGTCTGCTTACAAAACAACTTCTACAACAAGTACTTTCCTTGGACGCGAGGCAGGAATCACAAATATTCATCTTTCAGAGGAGATTATAACACGAGGGGGAGATTTTTTTTGCGCGGGGGGGGGGGGGGCGTGCAGCTGGGAGGGTGTTGGGGGGGGCTGTCCTATCTCGATTCCTGAATAGAACATAAACAAAGGCCTTGGTTGTGCGCCTAGATACTGAAGTAAAGGGGAAGTGATATTATGACAAAGCAAATGGGATCACACAGATTGGAGGTCGAGATGTAAACTCGATTGTTTCCACTTCTCTGTTTTGGTTGGCAAGCAGACACAGCAGTCACCATGTCATACAGGAGTAATACATCTCAGCACATGAGCCCTTGGGCAAAGCAGACTTGTATGGCAACTCCTCTACAGCGTGCGCACTGCTGCTACTGTACGTAGGCTCGGCTTCACGGTGCTCCATAAAACTGGCGCCATGCACTCTGCACACACACCCGGGGAAGGACGGCTATGGCAGTCATTATATGAAAGCCATCTAATTGCTTCTATAAATAGAGGACACGGCCGATTGTGCCGCACATGTTTTGTGCGTGCAAGATGCTTGTCTGCGGAGAAAATTGGTTTGCCGATGAACCCTCTGAAAGAGCGACGCGCATTCAGAGCCAGCTAAAAGGCTGTCTAAACACTCCTAAATTTGGCTTGTCAAGCCTTGGGAAAATTAACCACAACATAAGGCCAATGTGGTGCAATATTTATACAGACAATTAGAAAAACTAACAGGATGCAAATGGATGGAGGCCCAAGGAGAATGTGCTTCAGCGTGAAATGATGTGCTCGCACACACACACACTCACGCGCACACACGCATACACACACGCACAACACACACTCATACACATGCACACATGCTGCATTCAGGCATGTGTTGCGTGAGATGAGCCAGTTATGCGGGAACGCTTTTAATTTGACTGTACTCAAACGAATCCTACACTGCATTTCCTAATTTTGGACAACGAGACGCTCCAGTTTTCCTGACGTTACCGGGGACCCGACACAGTCCACCGACCGACCGGCGACCCTCGTTGGGGGGTGAACTGAGGATACAAACTCCCTCCTGAGTCACACACACGGCAGCAGTAGCTCTGCCTGCGGGCTCAGCGACGACTCATGGACACACTCACACACACACACACACACACACACACTGGAAGTATATTTTGTGTGTGTTGAGGGGAAACGCCATTGTGAGGCTTAATCTCCTCTCGGGTCCCTTTTCCTTCTATATTCATCTCAAACTTCCTCTGATAGGCTCATTTAAACAGTGACCCCATTCATTTCCTCACTATAGATTAAGCCCAGGGAACATTTCTATAGTTCAACCCTGCTCGTGAACACATAGGTAGAGACAGAAGACTGTAAAAGAAATAGAGGGGGGGGGGGGGGCAGAAAGAGCTCCTGCATGTATGTGTTTGCGTGGTTACTCTATAAATAGTTTCTCCTTGGATTCCTGTCTTGATGAGCATGACTGTGGCTTGTTGCTCTCTCAAGGAAAGATGGTGGTTAATAAAAGTTGCATTCAGGAACCGCACCTGGCCACAATAAACAACAAGATTTCTATTTCTGCTCTCTACATTTCCACATGATGGCCGAGGTTTGAACGCTTGAAATTAACGCGCAGCTCGCCCTCTTAAACCGTAAAGTTTATACGCGCATTTTGTTTGTTGCCGTGAAGCCCATCTTGCCGATTTTTGAGTTTAATGAGAGATAAATTTGAAATGAGAGCCTCTCGTGCTTTATAAACAAACAAGAAGCTTGGAAACAGATGCGCCATGAGAGGTGGATTCAATGTTTTGAATTAAATATGATTGGAATTGCAGGAGGGGGGAGGAGAGGGGGAGAGGGATGACGAGGGAGAGGAAAAGTGAAAGACTGACGAGCAATAAATTATTTTATGGTCCTTCATAAGTTATTTCGGTCCAGGCTCCTGTCCAAAAAGTTTTAAGTAAATATGCGTCGCTGAAACGTACAGCAGGCGCACAGGGCCGCCGCCTCACAACGTACAGCATAAACAACCATAGGGTGTTTATAATAGCGCTCTCGGTCTTCCTGCGCTAATAACTGCCTAGGCCGAGCTTTTCATGATAAAACACACCGGTGCCTTTGACTCGGCTGCTTATTCATTCTGAAAAAGGAAATACTTAAGTCGCGCAACTCGGGGAATAATTATTAGCTTTCTGCCTCTGTACTTAAGTCTGGCTGCATTCCTGCATGAGAGAGCAGTGAGACGGGTTGCAGAGCGGACGCTGGAGCCTGCTGAACCACATGCACCTCCACTGTGGAGAAATGCTGGCTCCGCGCGTTGCGTGCCAACCAGTGTCGCTCTCATCATTCGAAATAACAGAGAGAGGGAACCACAACAGGCCTTAGATTATCCCCTCTTGTGTTCTCCTCCTTCTGGGCCCAGTCGGGAGCAATCATCGCCTGTTTTGCGGTCGCTGCAAACAGAACATTCAACAGGTTTTTCTGGAAAAAGAAAAACAAAAAACAAACCCACACCTTTCATGAAAAGTTGATTTCATCTGTGATCCTGTAAAAGGTTTTTTTTTTGTACCATATGACTTCCACATAACAAGAAGGTAATCTGTTAAAAAGATTATGGAGCCGTTTCGGCCCATTGAGGCAAATAATAATGGGCAGATGGTCCCTCAGGCTGAATCCATATGGGAGGGAAACTACACTAATGCTGCTGTAGCACGCAATGCTAAACAAATGCTAACCACCGAGACGGTGAAAGGACAGGGTACAGTACAGGAGCACTTCCACAGTACTTTGCTCAAACTCTGCGCGGCTAAGACATCACTGTCCTGTAAAAGTCATGTATTCCCAACACATCAACTTTTCATGAGCTCAGAAAACACACTTGTTTTGGGCCTTGTGACAATGCATTTCCAGCTGACCCGATGAGGGTTTTAAATACTTTATTTGGGCAGGGAAGGAGGAGAGTTTTCTCAGCACACATTACGGAACACTTGGCTCTGCTAAAAAACAGACAAAGATGTGTTTGTGTTTGCTATCTATCCATTGCAACATAACACAACACAAACATAGCCTACACGTGTAAACACACACTAAAGCCCCCCCCCCCACATTGCAGCAAATGTGTAATTAAATGGGTGTGAGCTGGTTAATGTGTCCCGGGTTGAGGGGGATCAAGTGATAGCCATGATGCCGATCATGCTTTATGCATGAAAGCCATTAAGTTGTCAGTCAGTCGACACTATCAGAGGTGTTATGTATCCATTGTGCTGCTGCTGCTGTGTGTATGTGTGTGTGTGTGTGTGGAGGTCCAATCTGTGAGGCATGTAGTGCAGAGCCATAGCATGATGCAGTATCTAAGATCGGTCTCACACCACTGATAAGAAACATGTCGATGCAAATACATTTGACATTTTGCACACAGTACATTTTGCGCCGTCATTCTGTGCTCATTGAAGTGGATGTTTCATAGCCGATTCTTGACGGACCTTGTTTGTAGTTGCAGTTTCACCTTGATCTGATTTTACTTAGCATCACCTGTCAACTCCACTTTAACATGAGTCACTCTTCTCCTGCGTTTCTCACCAGCAATATCACACAACAATTTGGCCTCTGACAGAGCTAATTCATTAACCGACACGCCAACCCAACAGTAATCTGATTATGTTTCCCCTAACACCTCGACCCTGTGTTGCAAGGTATTAGGTCGGGGCAGCAGGCGAACACCGGATGCTGGCAGAAACTTCCCAGAGGCTGTCTCAGCCGCCTCAGCATCACTTTCATAAACCCACATTCATCACATATGCATAAGCTTCTCAGGTACGGCCCAATTACCTGTGACAAACGCCTTGGCTATGCCAACCTGTAATTTGGAGAGATTAGAATGGACACTTTAGAAAATAGACACCAAACTTAAGCCATGCACAGAAAAATGCTGCTGATGTTCATCTAAACAGGTATTTGAGTTTGACAAAGCATTTCTATAAATGTAAAATTAAAATATAGGAAAAACAAGACTTGGTATGTTGAAACTGAGACAGATCGCTTGTCTGAATTTTAATGATCTACTTTTACACATAGAAAGTGAAGGTGTTAGATACTATGCTAGATCAAATATTAAGAAAAAGATTTATTTGCTTATCATGCTTCCAAAGGCTTCAAAACTTCCAAAAATTCTTAAAATATTTCAGTAAAACTTGATATGATACCAGCAGCTTCGATGTGACAACAGCATCAGCTTTCCTAAAATCCTTTTGCCCCGGCGGTGAGCTCTGGGAGGACAGGTGAAAACAAGTGATGTGAGTAAAACAAGATATCTGCTGCCATATCGTGACTGTCCACTTCACGTTCCCCCATCTGTGACCCTTGCATGTCATCACAACAGTTTAATCCAAGCCTGTTTATACCGACAGCGTTTGCTCCGATCACTTAATTTGGCTCAGGGTGGGAGGACATATACCCTCTGTGATCACGCCCAGCAGGCAATGTGTGTGTGTGTGTGTGAGTGAAGGATATAGGGGGGCGGAGAGCTTGATGGGGAGTGATGGTGGGATCACGCAAGCTTGCTAAAAGAGGCAAAGTCAAGGGAGAGTCACGCATGGCAGGGCTTTGCTGTAGATGCCACTCTGTCGCCACTCCACTTCCTGGCATCTGGTGTTAGCGTGACTCTATGAGCGTACGTATTTATGTATGTATGTGTGTGTTATGGTTAATTCCAAACCAACTGAAGTGATTTTCAGAGTGTAAACAAACACCTCCTTGACTGCCCTCTCTAAGCAGGCTGTCGCTGTGCTGGAGCGAGAGACTATGTCTCACTAGTGCATACCGGACGCCAACTGGCTCACTGTGTCAAAGTCCCACATGTTGACGGCACGATGGATGCGCTCAGTACAAGGAGAATAGAGATGAAGGTGTTAAAACAAACTTTTAAAAGGATTTCACCAACTTCAGATTATACTCTTAACCCAAAATGGCCGACTTGGCGAGCAGATTGCGTGGAAATCGGTTGCCCCTTATTGACGGAAGTTAAAACCAAGAAGGATAAAGTTAAATTCACTGAACAGAAATAAAGGTATTTCGATATTGTTTAAAGAAACAACAACTAACTTTCAAACTGCTATCTGTGTGAACAGCTAGGCTAAGGTTAAGGTAAACGCTGATACTTAGGGAATGATGTTACTGCAAAATTGTTTTGTTTTGAGTCAATGGCTCTGTAAGTATTTTTCCATTGAATATGTGTGTGTGTGTGTGTGTGTGTGTGTGTGTGTGTGTGTGTGTGTGTGTGTTTCACCCCGTTGATGATCTCATCACCATGTGGTTCAATCTCCTCATCCCACTAAAATGAGACTCCGGTTCTCACAGAGGCGAAGTCGGACGTTGTCGTCCACCAGTGTGCATGCTTCTGTGTGTGTGTGTGTGTGTGTGTGTATGAGAGAGAGAGAGAGAGAGAGAGAGAGAGAGAGCATGTGTGTGTGTCTGGATGGGGAAAAAAGAGGAATTGTTTTGGACAGCTATGTAGGGTACAGTAGGGCACAGGAGGGTCAGCAGACAGAATTGTATGTCTCCGTCCACTGACCCAAAAGCTTCTGTGTCCTTGAATCACACCAACAGACACAAACCCTGACCTGTGCGTCTAACTGCTTTGAACTCACTGTAAGCCAGCGGTCACAAATTCATTTCCACCTACACCCTGGAGACCGGGACCAATATTGTGTCCTCGTATCTGTATTATCTTTGGATAACCCCCTTTTCCCGACAGGAGGTGAAATGGTTGTTCAGATCTACAGTGATGCCTTGGATAATCATTAAACTGTTGCTACCCATTTTAATATCTCAATGTAGTAGGATGTGTGAATTGATGTTAAAATAAAGACAAAGTACAGTGGAAAATTACAGTAGTATGCGCAAAATGACTTGAGGGATTTAGAAACTAAACTCCTGGTCCGTCACAAGGTGATGTGGCAGTGAGTGGTTAGCACTGTCAGCTCACAAAATTGTGGATTTGAATCCAGGGGCTTTTCTGTGCGGAGTTTGCATGTTCTCCCCACTGT
The DNA here is from genome assembly GCA_029224185.1 of Karalla daura. Lineage (NCBI taxonomy): Eukaryota > Metazoa > Chordata > Actinopteri > Chaetodontiformes > Leiognathidae > Karalla > Karalla daura. The sequence goes on from CM055208.1 coordinate 12,691,911, forward strand.
CAAAAAAAATATGCATGTTTAGGTTGACTAAAGACTCCTTCTCCAGCTCTGTGCTGGGACTGTCTTTATCAGACCCCCATGATGCCTGTTAGACATAAAGTGGGTTAAGAAAATGGATGGATGGGCACGTTAAGATGCTAAAGGATGCTTTCATGTTCTCGTACGTTGCAGAAATGTGCAGATGGTGAAAAGCAACTCTGCAATGCTGAGGCGAAATGTGGAAAAAGTTTCAGAGGAAATATCACAGGCTAATTTGATTTATGTAAATAGTAGGTAATATCCAGTCATTATATAATTCGATTTGTTAGGATTTACGTTACTTATAAAGACAGCTGCTTACAAAAATCCTGGACGAAATGCGAGATGAGATCATGTGCATCTGATATTTGTTTTCAAGCTGGAGATCGAAATGTAATCAAACAGAAATCCATGCATGTACTGTATCTGTCAAGGAACTGAGAACTTGACAATGGTTGTCCTGACGTGACTCCGGGTGGGAGTCTGTGCTTCGAGTCAACGAGTTTGTGCATCAGTTTAACAGCAGAGAGAAGGTCAAGATTTCCAGAGCCCGCAGACTTGCCTAAAGTAAACGCTGCCAGGCGAACATGGCGACCTAATGCTCAGCACGCTTCTCATGCTACCCATGCAATTATCACCTTGACACTAATGAACCCCGCATTACACCATGCGTCAGTAAACTGCCGTTCAGGCTCGGCAGCATATAAACTTCTGCATCGGCTCTTTGGTGTCACCCGGCAGCTGAGATCTGCGGGCGGGGTGGCTGGACCGGGGCCCACATCTGCCTCTCTGTAGCTCCAACGTCTGGCTGTTTCCAGGCTGCCGCTTCATCTGAGGGGTTACTATGAAAACCTCCTCAACCTCCCGGACTAATAAACTCTTCATCACCCTGGTGCCCTGATGAAACTAAAATCAAGGCTGATAATCCTTACTCATCCTAGGGGTGAAAGTTTGAAGACCTCTGTCTTATTTAACGGCACTGCTTCAGTTTCACTACTAGCTGTCATCTACTCATACACGTCCCTGAACCTGTGGACATTTATTCCTTACTGGTGGCGAGATCACCCCATGACTGGTGCACCTCATCTTTCTTTGCGAAACTTTTGCTCTCTTCTTCTTCTCTCTTCTTCTCTGGCAGCGCAACAAGCATTTCAGTTATCCCCCCACATCGTCACCATTCCTTCAAACTGCCTCTTACTGTAGTGCTAATTGAGATGGCAGCTTTTATAGGCCTGCAGATGTCCTGTGGTTTCCACCCCAGACACAGAAACTCAAGTAGCTGCTTGATCCACCGCGGGCTCCAAAGTCAACTTCAGGATCATGGCTTGCTTTAACCAAATACTCAACTCAGCTTGCATTTTCATAAATCACATATTATAACTCTCGAATCTTGCTGTGAGAAATCATTCTTAAAATAAATGAAGGATTCAACTTTTTTTCTTCTTTTTTTCGGGTCTCATAAACACAGCATGTGATTTCCAGGCAGTGAAACCACAACTGAGACACCTCAACCCAAACATGTCTGAGGTACAAGTGAGGAACATGTGTTTTCAAAGCAGTTTATCTGAAGCTGCACTGTTCTGTACTGTACGTCACGGTGCAGGCCACTCCTCCTGAATTTTCGGCTCGCAGCTGAAGCCTGATTTATGAGCAGGACCACAGAAATTCCTCGGCAATCGCTTCAGGATGTCTCTGGAATAAGAGAAATAACTTTGATTTGGGAAAGTATTAGCAGCTCAAAACACTGCAGAGTTATTGTCACCAAGTCACGCGAGGCTGTGCATCACCCCCCCACCCCCCCCTTTGCTGTTGCATAAGGACCTTGTCAATGGTGCCGTGTTTATTGCTCTTTTACTCATCGGTCCTGTTGTGAAATCTGATGGGACGATTTTCCACAATGGTCAGCTCATGAGGCTAGACACTGAGGCATCTGGATGACATTGGGATTTTCTGACACTGATTTGAGAATTTTAGAGTCCTGGTCCTGACATTCACATCCTCTCGGTCACTATGAGCAGTGATTTCTATATCTTAGAGGAGCTTAACTCACTTGTTTACGAGCTTGCAGACGAGCAAATTTGAGAGCCACGGTTTTAGTCAGGGAAGAATGCAATACGCTCCCCACGCTCCCTAACACAAATGTATGAAAATCAGAGAGAACAGAGGAGACAGAAAAAGTTACAGTAGTGTGGTCGCAGTTAGATAAATTGTCACGCTTCGTTCCAGATCCTGATCCATTTTAAGCCAAGAATGCACAGACACGTACACCCTTCCTCAAACATAAACACAATGCCAGCGCGGGCACAAGTACAAATTATTCATTTAAGGCTGTGGTCTCCAGCTGAAGGATACCTCAACAGCACACACACACACACACACACACACACACACACACACACACACACACACACACACACACAGCTGCTGCAGGCTTTGGACTGTCCATTTCAGGGCCAGTCTCCCGTTACATACACTCCGCCGCGCACACACACACACACGCAAAATAAACACACCAAATACCCACATCCTCCTCACCCAACAACAGTACTGCAACTGTTTTTCATGTGACAGAAGGGGAGTGAGCTGTTGAGCTGAGGGAGTGGCGGAGAATAGCGTGCGAAGACCTAATACAATGTTTCAACCCCAGATGGGTCACATCAGTAGCCCGCAATCAACAAATTTGGCCCTGCCAAGTTTACACGCTTTACATGTCAAAAGGGACGACTGAGGGGGAAGACAGAAACCTGTTCCTCCTTCTATCCCCCATGCTTCTTTTTATCGCCTGCCATAGCTTATAATTATTAATTACCGTGACTGTTTTTTCCATTGTGGAGGAGAGGACGGGAGAGGAAAGGAGAGGAAAACAGAGGAGAGAGAAAAAAGGATGTTATGGACTACGGGAACAGAAACCGAGAGTGAAACCCAGGATTGTGAATACAGAAAATAACAGAGGTGGCTCCCGATGCCGGATCATTACATGGAAAATTAGAAGGAACGGGTTAAATGAGACACGCGCTAGGGGTCATGGGACACCTTCGAGCTTTGCCTACCCCCTCAGTCCCTGTCTTAGTGCATCGGAAAGAGCTCGGCGGTCAGTCGATCCACTTCCTCCTGTGACATCAGTGATTATTAGCAGCACCGCAAAGACATTTAGGGCTGGCCTCGCACCTCTGTTTCTGTCCAAAGCAGTTAGGATGAGCCCGGAGGACACCTCGGCCTAAACTGCAGACAGAGGGCTTCCTCGTGTGTTCACATGGGCATGTTTAAATAAGGCTGATGATATCACTGTCTCTGGAGAGAAAAAGCTGCAGATAGCCAACGTCTCAGCATCCTGCGCCGTACTATCAGTGGCGAATCTCACACACGCATGCTTGCATTTGCACAAACACACAAGAGGAGGCATACCGATGCACAAGAGATCTCTGTCGCTCAAACAAACCACACACACACACACACACACAAACCACACACACACAGACACGCAAACACACAGTGCTCTACTATTTTCTCCCCATAGCAGTGTGTGGTCTTGTCATTCAGGCTTTGTTTCCAGTGTGGCCTCTTGGCTTTAAATAGTCCGCTATAATCTGTCCTTTACGCTCAGACACATCGAGTCTCGGACAAAATTTTATAGAGCTGACTGGAAGATCTGAGGCCAGATGCGCTTCCGAATTATACACACGATGATGGACGCGGAGGCTTCACATCGGTGGAAAAAGGAGCCGACTCCTGGAAAGTAGCCTCGTGTTGTGGTGTGGAAGTTAAATGGCAAAGCGTTTCCTGAAAGATCAAGTGCAATTAAGGAGATGATGACAAAATGATAGTGTCAGGATGATGAGGCACAACTGACTGGCACATTACGCAACACTTTTACGAAGTGTTACCCTGGAATAATGATTCGACAGACCATTGTGGACTAATGAGTATCGTGGACTTGTTTACGGAAAAGTACTTGAATTTGACCTTACTATTCCGCTATCAGTTCCCACTGAAGACAGACTAAAACTCTGACTAACAAAGAAGAGCTGGGAGAGGAAAAAAAACAAAAGAAGAATGGAATCCCTTTTGCGCAATAAAAAAAATGCAGAAAGAGAGGAAAAGATAAAGAGAAGCCAGGGTGGGAACTGCCATAAATTCAAGAGAGAATGAGATTCAAAGTCTTTTTCCCACCGGACAATAAAACATGAAAAAGTATGTGTTAGGAGGAAGGAGAAATCCTTTGTGGCTCCACTGTACTGTGAAGGGGAGTCAGATAGAGCTCCAGATGTGTCTCAAACATGCTTCAAGTTTCATTGTGATACTTAGTGAGTCTTAGTGAAGCAGACCCGGGGTTTGTATAAAACCCAATCCAGCCTGGCTCAGGTTCACGCAGAGCCAGATGGTTCACATATGAACACTAGATAGCAACAGTTTTGACCTTAATTGCACGCTTATGCTTTTAAAGATAATTGTGCACAGCATCCCCCAAATTGTTTAGCCGCTTCAATTTATTATGCGCTGTAGCTACCAACGGGAGGACAAACACTCCTTCAGCTTTGTTACTTGTCTGCAGCGATATGCCTGAAATGCTTTGGGGGACTTTGGCCACATTTACAACCGGTATTAAAATGTAACCCTGGATCCAAACACTTTATCTAGATAAGGGAAAGTGCAAGACTGGTAGATGTATAACATGCCGGCGTCCAAGGGCTGGACTGTGGGTGGAAGGGTGCGATGGCATCACAAGGTCAGCGGTTCAGTCCCAGCTCTCTGCAGCCTACATGCATCCTGTTGCTGTGTCATCAGTGTGCGGATGTATGTCAATGGTTACAGCTCCCGGTTGAGCGGGCAATGGTTGAATGTGATGCCAGGACAAGTCCATTAGCTATTTAAACCTAAGATGGATGTTCGTTTTTCCTGACTGAACACACACTGTAGGGTGTGGAGGTGACACTGACTCCATATTTTTTTATTTAGGAAGAAATAACTTCATGTAATTGCTGAATTTACAACAGGGGAGAAGATTTTTCTGGAGACAGCGTTTCACAGAGGTTTGAAAGGTTTCCTAAGCTCAGCAGCTCATAAAACTTGAATTAGGGCGATTTGCTGCCACCTCAGATTACTACTTTGTCCTCAATAAGATCTGATCTCCTGGAGGACAAAAAGAACGCACCAGGTGTAAGCACAAAGGAAAGGTCAGACTTTTCACCTAGATACAGACTGCAGTTTGATAGCGGGTGATAATGAGGTTTTTGAGTCCACACTATAATTACAGGTGGTAATCACATGGATTTTGTGCTATCTTCTTTATTCCTATTCAAGTGGCGGGGTTACCTGTAGCTGGGAATTCTCAGGGGGGGGGGGGGACAAATCTAAACAGTGCATGTTTTTGAGTTGTGCCATTGTGCCATTTCATTGTGTATTTTAGGAAAAAAAACAACAAAAAAAAACAGTTCCAGCAAATGCTGAGGATATTGTAACACCTCCCTCATTTCAACACTTCCCTGATGTGAAAGTCAGTGCCTGACATCACCTCTCCTTTCCTGTCGCTCCCTCTCTCCTTCCCCTCGCTCGGCGGTCACAGCTTCTCCCTGTCTAAACATTTAGTCTCATTATGCCACAATAGAGACATTCACCTCTGATCACCAGGGGTGAATCACCGAGGCAGCACAGAGGTGGAGACAGTAATGGGAGCGGAGAGGACGGAGGGGGGAAAAAAAGACAATGTGATCAGACCTTGTTTGTGTGACTTTTTCGAGGGGGATGATGAGGGAGGTTGAAAATATACTTTGCATAAAAACAGAGCAGATGTTGATGTAGTGAAAGTATTCAAACGTGGCTTTGAATGCAAGACAGACACTCTTAAAATGCAAAGTGTGCTCTTGTAAACCATCCTCCTCCCTTCAGAGACACACTGCCACCGCTCTGGAATCGAATCTGTCTAAATTTACATCACTTCTCCTCCAGCAGAAGTTTGAGCGTGTTTGACAGTTGGATCAGCCCCTGCTACAGTCAGGTCGCTTTAGTCGCCGTTCTGTATCTCTAATTCATATGTTCCTGACACCGAGCCAAACAAGCTGGTTGCCAACTGGAACACAGACCATTATGCCTCGGGCTACTCTGACTTTTTTTTTCTCTTTTTCTTTTTTTTTTCGCTATTAACTTAAATGACATCCAAGCCATGCGTTCATTTTTAATCTGGTGTGGCAACACACCGGTGTTTTTATGAGGAGCGACGACTCCTTGACAAAGGAGACTTCGGAGTCGCTGCTCCAGGTGCAGACGACTTGTGTGGATTTCTGTGCCATTGTGTGTGTGCGCGTGCGCGTATGCGGCATGACTGTGCATTAATACGTGTGATTTCACCATGTCAGGATATTCCGGAGGTGTGTGTGAGGTTGAGCGCCACTTTTACGGGTGATTCCACCCGATCGGTGCTAACTATCTCAGCTATGTATCCTAAAGGTGTGTATGTGTATGTGTATGTGTGTGTGTGTGTGTGTGTGTGTGTGTGTGTGCGTGTGCGCGCATGCCTCTCCGAGAGAGGGAGAGAGCTGGGATTCCCTAAAGCGTGTTCAGTAAATCCTCAACCGACACGGATTTCCAGGCATCGCGTGCAGCAGGGAGGGACTCCCGAGCTAAACCACGCCCCTGCGCACACACACACACACACACACACACACACACACACACACACACACACACACGCTGGCAGAAGACAACAGCTCATAACAGTGGCCGGTGTATACCAGCTAGGTGCGAGGCTTAGGCCGGCGTCATGGGAGGGCTAATGGATTTCAACCATTTATTCACCTGTCATCCCCATTAAATCCATTGCGCTCCTTCCGTGACCAAATGAGACCTTTTATCTCTGTAGCAGCCCTCGTCTGGTTAACCTCAACCCCCGCTCTCTCTCCACATCGTGTGTCAAGTGGAAATGCATATCCCCTGTACGCTCGTGGCAGCACCGGTGGAAACACAGAACGATACTTATCTCGTGAGGGATGAACCGATATCCCTCGTCTTCACGAGGAATGCCTTCGGATTAAACCCTGGAATATGTTTGCCATTTCGCTGTGGCGGCAACACCTTAAGAGAAACGCGGTTTCGAAGTTAAAGAGCAGCTTTGGCTGATGAGTCTCACATGTCGGGGAGGTTTTGGTTGCAGTGTGGGTGGTCAATCCACAACAGATCAGAGCACTGACAAGAAAACCCATAAGAAGGGTTTGTGTGTGCGTGCGTGTGTGTGCGAGTGAGAGAGAGAGAGTGTGTTGTGGTGGTGGATGTGTGTTTGAGGGAGGGTGGATGGGTGAGAGTGCAGCCTATTATGGTCGACTGTACCAAAACATGTCATTGCTGAGAAATGGCCGGTTCTCCACCTCCAAACTATTTTCAGGTGAAACGCTTTTCATTGGGACTAACGTATTCTACTGTACGAGTGAAGACCGACAACGTCTGTTTTCTCCGAGGATTGCTGAAATATTTACCGGCGGAGCTGAATTTGCAATTTGGAGAGTGTTAAAATCCGGAGCCCAGTGCGAGTGTGCTCAGGGCACGAACACTTCTGTGCACGTCACAGAGGTGGATTATTTGGCATCAAGGTGACCTGCTGAGGAGGCCGTCTTTCAACGGGGTTATAATGAAACTCGGAGAACTCCAGGTCTGAGCTGGAACTATTCTGGTTTGGGGACCTTAAGCGGAGCAGCGAAGTTAACTCACAAATTTCATTACAAATACGCTGCATGATTGATGATGGGCGACCATTGATTTAGTTAGCCGCAATGCCAGAGCTTCAGGACATAAATCTCTGCAAACGTGATTTGTCTGAGACGCTCTGGTCGTGTTTTTGTTTCCAAGTACTGCCTGCCGCCCTGATGGCATCTCCCTCCACGTATGCATTGAAACAGTTGGTCGATTAATCACGTGAAAACCTCCAGAATGTGTGGTGGCTGCGCTGCAGACCACAGACTTGTAACAGAACTGTCTTTGCTCCCGGTGGGTAAACGCCACGGCAAACCGCTCCATAACCTGGGCGTGAAACACATGGACACACTCCCTTATCTGTAGAACTTCTCCGTAACAGGCAGAAGAGATATGGAGGAGCAGGGGGGGGTGGGGTGGGGGGGGGGTTGTCTGCGTAGATTTACTACCTTATGAAGACAGATGTTTGGCTCTGCGGTCCGTGGCCCAAGTGGAACATCTCAGAGCCGTTTGGTTTATCACTCTGACTGATTTGTTAAACAGTGGGAATTAACACTATTAAGGAGAAAGACGCGATGCTAATTAAAGCGGCCTCCGTCTCAGCGCGTCCGTAACAAGTGTACGCGGCGGGGTCCACGTGTGCGGCCCGGATGCGTGAACCTGACACCGGCGCAGCATGTGACGCGCGCCACCTGTGCAAACAGCACTACAAAGGCATCCCTGTTTTCAATGGAACGGGCCTTTAATTGGGCTTTAATTGGGCCACAGCTCCCACAGCTAGGACGGAGAGAGACACGAGCAGACAGCTGTGGAACAAACAGGAGCAGGGAGGAGAGATTAAGTGCGCGGACGGCTGGAGAATCACTTTTTTTCTCCTCACGTCGACCGGTCAGCGAGCGTGAGTCACCCGAAGCGGGCGCGATCGGCAGTTGCGGGACCCGCATGCATCATGACGATGTTTCAATAAAAGGATATTTACATGGAGATAAATAAACTGAGGCAGTTAGGTAAGGTGGCCGTCAGCGCGCGCGCGCCCGCCCGCACACGCGCGTGCGCGCGCGCACACACACACACCTCTGTAACCCAAAATACTTCATGATTTACAAACCGCATCTGAGAAGTTATGCAATGTTCAAACATGTGGCCAGTATTGAAAACAAACCGTGGCACGCAACGGCAGCGAGGTCATTTTATACACTGGAGAGTCTTACTGCAAACTCTCTCTCCCTCTCTCCCTCTCTCTCTCTCTCTCTCCCTCTCTGCTTTCTCTCTGCCGCTCTCTCCCGCTCCCAGAGGAACACTTGTGCAGCTCACAGGGAAAGTGGTCAGACATTATTAGCTCAGCAACATGCCACTGAGTTTTTCCTGACATAAGTTGAGGCCTTAAATAGACTTAACACCGGCGCGGAGACACGCGATGCGACGCGGACCGGGGCGATCCGCTCCGGCAGTTTGTGAGTGAATGAGAGAGCTCGGGAACAGAAAATGACAAAGTAATGCAATTAGACGGCACTAATACTGACGAGGAGGAGAGGCTCCCAGTAAACTGCAGTGAAGGGTGCGCTTCACGGGCCGGTAGGAAAACACATGACCGCGTCTTTTGATGCACCGGGTGCTGTGAATCTTTCGTGTAATCGCTACCACACTGGAGTGGCAGGAAGCCAGGCGAGGGTTGTCAGACACGATAACAACACAAATACACCTCGGCTTCAATAACTGATGCCAATGCAGAGGAAACATCGGGCCCAGCCTCTTTCCACAAAGTCCCCAAAGTTTTCTGATTGTGGCGCTGCTGATCGATGAGATTTGGCCCCTTAAAACAAGCCCAGAAGTCCATTTTAATGAGTGGAGGACCTACAAAACACCAGATTACTGTGAAAATGTGTTTATGATCTGATTATACTTTGATTATGCTATTTGGGGCCCAAGCATTGTTATGCAATTAGGATTTATGGGTCTTACGCCTAGAGTTTGGCAGGGGTGACCATCCCAAAATACCAAGAAGATAATAACAAGAAGAAATCGCATGTGAAGTTTGGTCCTGATTAGAGATGTTGAGAGCTTATCCAACTTTATTTTGGGGCCTGATGTTAATGTTTACTCAGTTATATTTTAATCATCATTTATGGGAATTTACATCACGCTCAGAGAGGATAAATTTGTTTCACATGAAGAAGAAAAACAAGCTGTGATGACACTGTAAATCAATGTCTACTGCACTTGTTTTACATGTCCTGTCTTAGTCATTTCTCTGGAATTTCGGCAGGTGATCTGGATCCAGACTTCATGTTTACATTTTTCCAAGTCAATTGCGTGAGGGCGTGCTGGGGTGAGTGTTTGTCTACGCCGGTAGCATCCTGTGGAGAAGCCTAGGGAAACCTTGCTATTGTCTTGCTGCGTGTCAGCATCTCCTTCCTACCTCCTGCCTCTACAACACCTCTGCTGAAACGGACACGAAACAATAGGAACTGTCTTTTTTTAACTCTACACTATTCTTTGAAGGTCTGTGCTTTGTGATGTCTTTAGATCCGTATCGCCATTCAACAGAAATCCAAGACGAGTGTCCCTCCTCTGATCTAGTCTATATTTATTCAGACCATATAAGTAAGGTGTTCCTTGTAACAATAGAACAAAAAAATTAAGCTAAAGCAAGATGTTGCAGTCAGTTAAAGTAGTTCTACTGAAATTCATAAGTGACTAACACCTGTCCAGGGTGTATTCCTTGCCTTTAGTTCATGCCTCCACCATATGTGCCCTGCAACACCACCGGGTACAAAGCGTGTAAGATAATAGTTGGAGAGATGGATGGCGGAGTAGTATCTGGATTTTTACACCACACTGTTTTACAGCCTCTAATCTCTGAGGCTTCAGCACTTTCACAGCAGTTTTGTGCCGTGTCAAAGGCCAGGTGTTCTCAAAGTTAAATGGTGCCGCTTTTTTTTTTTCCTTTTACACCAAATTTGTTTCATATGAATTTCATATGTCTTCTTCCGCACAGTTCAAGAAGATAATCTACAAAAGGTCCAGCTTTAGCATGTCTGGCCACCAGACCCACTTACTGTCGTGCGAGACATGGATCACAGGAATCCTCTTTTGGAAAAAGGATAAGCGCGGTATCGAACATCGTCGGCTATGCCCCGGGATGAGAGACACTTGTCTCTATACATACAGAACGACACACCATTAAATCCACATTTAACCACATTCCAACTCCGACCGTATGCAACAGCTGTGTGGAGAATGAATTTCTCCTCGTAGTACTAGCACGAGGGATGCATAGATGGGACGATACGCATATGGCGGGAGACAAGGATTGGCACGAGTTGCTGGTAATGTATTGCTTCCACAGGATGCCCTGCACGCTCAAAACAAGCCATAATTGGCTTTGATCACGCTCAGCCATCGCAACGTACAGCGAAAGTGACAGGCAGGGGAGGGAGAGGCAGAGGGAGAGGGAGAGGGAGAGGGAGAGGGTGAGGGGGAGGGAGAGGGAGAGGGGGAGGGAGAGGAGGAGGGAGAGGGAGAGGGAGAGGAAGGAAGATGGTAAAGCATTGTGACAGAGTGATTTTGCAGAAGAGGATGAACTGTAAATATTGACCCTAGAGAGGAGGCCAGCGTGTGTGCGCGCTACATCATGTGTGTGTGTGTGTGTGTGTGATATCGTTTCCCTGCACCAGCAGTGAAACGATGGGATGGGACCATACAAGCAGCATGCTGGTACCAAGCTTTGTTCTTGTTCTGTTTTAGCAGCAGAAACCCCCCCACATTTGGCCTCGGCGGCTACAATGCGAAGCCACGGTTAAATTAAAAGAGGCGGTTCATCAGATCAGGTTTACAGCTTTGCTATGTATTCGTATTTATTGTCTTTAATTCCCACGGTGTCACTTTGTTTGCAATATTTTGCCATCGTCCTGATCTGCTTTAAGAGTCTGTGGCGAGGCACAGTTTTCATTAGATCCCCGCTTTATAGCCATGGGTGGAATGTCCATGGCAGAGCTCGCTCCTCTTTCAGCTTTCAGTAATTTGCTCTGGCAGGTTTAACACTGGCTCTTTCCTCGTCCCAAATACACTCTGCAGTCATCAAGAGGAGGATTTTGCAAACTGTGCTTTTAAATAAATGAATGAGACTCTCAAATCGGATGACCTCTTGACCTTTTGCACCCCGTGACTAATCCTCATGCCTGATCAGGTCCTCGGCTCTGCCATGCACTGCCCCGTCATCCACAAGCACGACAAACTCCGTTTCACTGGGCGAAACATCTGTTCACGTTGTTCATATTGTTTTTAATTCCAACCCGTGTTCATTTTGAATTGCCTCTGATACAGTATTTGCTTTTTTCTTCTCCGTATAATCAAAGTTGTGTCGGAATAAAGTTCTGATTATTCCCGACACTGATACATTAGCTGTGAGAATTCAAGAAGTGGGCTATTTATACTTACAGCTGTCCAGGATTTAACAAGCACTAAGCTACTTTTCACCCACTCTCATCTCGTTATCGAGCGCTTTCTACGGCAACTGTGTTTGCGGAGAACTCTGGGAGATTCATTTTTCTTATTTATGTCGGGAACACGCGCTAATTATATCAGCGCCGCTAGCATGGGGTTGTTTGTTGTCCGGAGTTTAAAGAGAACAGCCCAAAATCCATAGTGCGGTGAGGCCATTTTGTTTGTCATCAATCCCATTTCCACTGATATGATTCAATATAATAGCACGCCAGAAACATCGGGTCGCAATTAGAGATATTTACAGCGCGCAGCTGACGTTCAAGCCGCTTCTCTTTCACACTCAACAAAACACCGAAGCTGTCGCCCTAACAAAGCGGCCTCCGAGCCGTCTGTAGACCGTCCAGCTTTGTTTTTGTAATCGGTGTTGGGCCCGTATGTGGATCCTCCGAGTGTGGGACACAGCTTAAAAGTGTGTATCTCACGCCGAAAGCGTGAGAGTTGGCAGCGCCGCTCATAACAAAGATCGGGATTGTCATGACACAGAGCCGCTCAGCCTTCTCCTCACTCTCCATCTCTCTCTCCCTCCTTCTCTCTCTCTCTCTCTCTCTCGCTCTCTCGGCCCTTGTCCTGGTGTGCCCTCCCTCCCTCCGTCACGCCGCTGTCCCTGTTGAGCGACTCATGCATGGATACAATGTGCTCCACTGTGCTCTTTGAAGGCTAGCATTACTGTTCACACGCAAGCTGCACAGGACACCGGCATGTTTCTCCCTCCCTCCCCTCCCTCTCTCCCTCACTCACTCAATCTTTCCCTCTCTCTCAATTTTTACTCTCCTGCATTTTTAACCCTCGTTTTTTTTTCTTTCGTTCTTTTAGAAAGAGCTGGAGAGACAGAGTCCTTCAGTTCAGTTTAAACTTAACACATTGAGAGACTGTGTAGGGAATAGGCCCACCGTGTCGTGACAATTTAAAGCTTAGATGTTTCTGTGATTACACAGCACAGGTTTACAGTCTTAAGCAATGAGCAAAAACAGTCACTGGTCTCGCCACAATCACATTATGGAAACTAACCTGATGTTCTTCGTCCAATTATTTCAAATGTGCTGGAAACATGAAACACATTACGTCACTCAGTATCTGGAGAGAGTTAAGACGCTAATGAACTTGATGTAAGTAAAGTAATTCTAATTTGAAGTAATTCCTGTTTTTTTCTTTTCAACAAACTTCCTTCGGATGAATTAATTGACTGCTAGCAGTAACCAGGAGCTTAAAGGCGAAGTCCAAGCTCTTCCTATCTTCCGTCTCCAATTGTTTCCATGTGGTCGGCCTCAGGAATCTCTCCTGGATATTTGGTGCATGCCGCTGCCACAGCGGGAATATGATACCTGACTTTCTTTCTCCGTCTCTCTCTCTCTCCCGTTTTTTCCCCTCTGAGCCCGAGTGACAAAAATATTCCCTTCCTGTCTCTCGAAACTTCTTTGACTTTCTGCATCGCCCCTGTTGCACTGCGTTAACGGGGCCTTCTCTCTGCAGCTTCAGGAGCTCCGAGCGCAGGGAAAGTGGCGCCGAGCGGACCGGAGTGTATTCATGTGGAAGCGTATGTGCATATGCGCTGGATACCTTGAGGAACATGCATGTGCGGCGGCTCTCTGGTGTCATTCAGCGTTAGTGTAGCATAGGGAGCAACAGAACTCATTTTTCTTCCCTCCGTTCCCCTCTCTCCTTTTCTCTTTCATTCACCCTCTCTCCCTCTCTCCCTCTCTCTCTCTCTCTCGCTCGCTCGCTCACTTCGACAGATCGTTTTCATAACCACTTCTCTGAGGTCACAGCCCCGTCTGCAGCAGTCACGCAACCCCTCGCCTGCTCAGTCAGCTTTACATGTGCGCGCACACACACTGTAAATGCACACATGCACACAACTACTACAGCAGCGTTACACTACGCCGAGCCGTCTTAAAGGGACAGCGCGCAGCTCTTCGCCTGCAGCCACAACATGTTACAGACTCGGCTTTTAAAGGGTCAGCATGTCTATTTTTGGCGGCGTGCGCTCAGAGCATTCCTCCGCTGCTGGCAACACACATGCAACCTGTGGCTGCAGGGTGGAAATGCAACACAAGCAAGAGCTAATCATCACATGAGACCTCTGACTTGAGAAATCATCTCTGATTCAGTTAAGAATGCAGCTGTGAAAACTAATTCATTGCATCTCAAGTGACATTTATCTATGAAGTCGGCGAAGCGTCATTCGCGCTCTCCCTCACACCTAGGGGCGATTCAGAGTCTCCAACGCATGTTTTTGAGCTGTGGGAGGGAAAGTACCCATACAACCTCCATATACACATGGGGAGAACATGCAAACTCCACGTAGAAAGGCAGAAGCCATTCTTCAGATTCAGGTCCTTGTTGCTGTGAGGCAACAACACTATTCGCCGATCCACCGTGTCGCCCACATAAACCACATTTAACTTAATGTTGCCACTTGTTAGTACAAGATCAGTGAAGGGAGGATTTGGATGATATCCTTTTAATCCCGAATGGCCTTTGTATGTGTGGGACTTTTACATTTGGGTGTGTAACCTGGTCACGGCCTTGTGCAGCAGTTGAATTCTTCCAGAGTCCAGCAAACAGAGCCCCACATTGTCCTGGCCTGACCGGCCCTATCCATCTCTTTCTCTCTCTCTCTTTCTGCCCATCCTCTTACTCCTGTCTCGGCGCCTCTCCCAACACCTCGATCCTCTCATCACCTCTCTACCACCGGGATAGCCCAAGGAGGAATATACAGTAACTGGGGATGACAGGGTACCAGAGGGAAAGACAGGAGGCAGGAGAGAAAGCGAGTGCCAGTGATTTGACCAGGTTTGGGAAGAAGGGGGGAAACAAAGGAATCATTCACATTGCTGGCCTGCTAAAATACTGGCAAATTCCAACAAAGGTCTGGTTGTTTGGACGTCTGTTTTGCATGATGGATCTGTCTGAGACCCTATACCAGTATTAAGTGACACTGTTGAAAAAACAAATTATCTCATCTTTTTTTTTACTCTCTGTTCCTCTGTGCCTCTGGTTTGGTTTAAACAAAATATTACATTATGAATTACATAATTCTTAAGGATCTCTTTCATTTCCAATGCTTTGCAGGCTTCCTGAGCTTCCTTGGGATAAACGGTCATGCTAGTTCAATTGTATTTCCTGGGGCTTCTCGCCATTTGCAGCCAGTCTGATCCTTCACTGGATTGGATGATTAGCAAGACATCAGTAACTAATTGGGGTTACACGGTGGCTCAGCGAATAGCACTGTCGTCTCACAGCAAGAAGGTGCCTGGTCCAAATCCCAGTTGGAGGGAGGGTCTTTTTGTGTGTGTCTCATTCATCCCGTGGTCCAAAAGCATGCACGTTGAGGTTAGTTACATTGCCCCTAAGTTTATGTCTATATATATATATATATATATATATATATATATATATATATATATATATATATATATATATATATATATATATATATATATATATATATATATATATATATATATAGACACACATACATATGCATACACATAAAACCCTGTTGACTTCAAATATCATTACCTGCACTCTAGCTATATAATCAAAGCTGACACTTTGACACATACTCTACACAGAGTGGACAATAATTCTTTACAAGCTGGAATGAGATTTTCCAGCTCATCAATTCTCAGTTTGTGTTTTTTGTCATGACATCATCAGCAGGGGAGGGGAGGCCACAAAACAGCCTCAATATGGCCTGGAAATTGACTGAGAATTTGGCCAGGAGAGGTTGCATGAGAAGGAGAAGGACTTGAAGTAGCAGGGAGGAGAAGCTTGCCAAGAGAAAAGGCTCAGGCCTGAAGGCTTTTGGCAGGTGTTTTGACTCTGCAATCCATCCAGCTGCTGACTAAAAACATGGGAGGTGTTACAAGAGAATCTATTAGCTGTACAGACAGGCTGTAATCTCTGTAATCTTCTGTCCTTTTACTAATTTCTAGAATCCTGCAAATGTTGAAAAACACATGCCTGGCATGATAAAAAGAGTCATATGCGATCTTCCAACAAAAAAACTGCGATAATTTTCTGGAAAATCTGAATCACACTTAATTGTCTAACAGCAGCCTCGTCAGGGATCATACGACTCCGACAATTTCGTTGAGTCTGAGAGTTTTCGACATAAATTGGGCCATCTGACATTTCAACAAAGATGCAAGTCCAAGGATGATGAATGGGGAATTGGTAGGGTGATGTGATGAATTATGCAATAGCATAGCTCCTGCTATTTGAACCTTTCTGCCTTTTTGCACCCCCCACCCAGCCACCTCTCTCTCTAGGGTTATCATCCTCTACGGCATTATCCCCCTGAGCATGACATGTTGACCTAAATGCAAGAGTCTTGTTGCTTGGCTATAGCTGAGCTTATTTACAAAGACAGTTGGTGAAATGTTGCGGCTCTTCTCTTTTTCAGACTTCATTGTGGTCGAGAGAAAACTGACCACAGGAGCATGACATTTGGGTGGGTAATGAATCAGCGGCCCTGGCTTCTAAGATTAAGGCAGCTGAAAGGAGAGCGAGCAAGTGAGCCACACCCATAGGCAGCCAGGTTGAGGTTGTCCAGGCCCCCAGGACAGGGAGTGGTGATATCACATGAGAGGAAGGATTAAACGGAAGGATGAGATGGCAAAACAAATGAAAAACAAACAAGCTGCCCCGGCATCTGAGTGCAATGACAATGAAAGTGAAAATAGAAAAGAAAAAAAAAACCCAACGGTATATGATAAAGAGGAACCCAAAATAACTATTTAATGGAAATGAAATGGATTGAGAGTCTAAGTGTGATTTATTGTAGGTTGAGTTCAATAGTTATGTAATACCGTAGATTTATTTGGGATTAATATGAGTGACATTAATTCATCTTTAATGTGTTCAAACTTCACTCGGGTTGTCCCGCTGAGATTATGAATCAATTTTCCAATAAAGTCAAAGAGGGACAAAAAGAGAGGAGACAGACCTGCAACTTAGACAGAGGGGATGAATAGTTCAATACTAGTGTTGTGTGGTGCAATCTGCTTTATTACATTTTATTGATTTGTTACAAAAGACGCATTATTATCAGTTTAAACTCTCAAAAGGAGACTAACCCTGTCGAGTTTGAGATTTCATTCCCTCTTGCGATACCTCCTCTAGACTTGTTTTCCATGAGAAACTGCACATAGCTCTTGTTTAAGCCCACATGACAGACAAAGGATTCAAATATGAACAGATGGTACGGATGATCTGTTTGCCTTAAGAGAGATCCAGCAGCACCATCAGCTCATGCGAAAGACATTGACAGACAGAGGACAATCAGCATTTGCTGCTTCTGTGTGTGCATGAGAGAGAGTATTTATAAAACTATCACCACATTATCATGCCTGAGACATGTGAGCGGGTGCGGCATCTTCGTCCTTAACTCGTTTAGGACATATTGAGGTCATTTTCCCCGGGTTTACACAACATTGCGTGAGAAGGGAAGGGTATCCGGTGGATCCAATTGCCCTCTGTGAGGGCGGCAGCGCCTCCATGAATGTGGCCTTTGAGTGGCGAGAGGCCAGTAGACATGCAGACAGCCTGTACTTACTGTATCTGGGAAATAGGCCTGATGCGACTTCAAACAGCCACAATGATGTTATTATGGTCCCCCCCACCACCACCACCACCACTCGCACCCCTTCCACCCTCCCCAAGCTGCTCTCTCTCTCTCTCTTTCTCTTTTCTGAGAAACTTGTTGCTCATGAGTCACAAGGAAGAAGTCTCCGGCGATCTGTTGTTTACCCTTGTATTACTCATGGTAGGACTTGGAAGAATCGCAGCTTCATTCTGGCTCTGAAAAAGATGTTTTTTGTTATCTAAGAGGGATTGACGTCGAATTATTCCTGTGCTATGATCATCTCTATATCCCCAGGTCAAAATGAAGCTGGCGGAAGTGCTTTCAAAATGTATTTCATTGAGGGAAAGGGATGACAAAAACATTGGACATTGTACAGAGGTATGAGATTTTCTGGCGAGGACAAACAAGAAATTGTCCTTGTTTTCAAAAGGTAAATTTTGTGGGATGTAATGGAAAAGTACAAAAAAACAAGCTCCGAAATGACTCTAAGGGATGGATATTACATTTGAAGTGGTAACCTCACACTTAGCTTGTTAACCATGGGCAAACAAGCATCTTACACTCCTTCATTTCTGAACTGGGTTATCTATACCTTAGAGGCAAGAGCTGCTGTTTTTCTTCCCCAGAAAATCAAATAAAACCTCCGAGCAAACATTTGACAGGCGGTAATGTGCAAGAGGTAGCAAAGTTCAACATTATTGGGAGCACCCCAAACTTTTTCACAGTGCGATGGCGCGGCATAGTAAAAAAAAAAAGTGCGTGCGTGAAAACAGCTTGTTTGTACTTGTATCAGACAGATATCGAAGTTGTGGTTTCACAAAATGACGCAGGTGGCAGCCGTGGACGACGAGTGGATGTGACTCAGGTTTGATTTTGGTGCTATATTTACACGCGCTTTCAACGTCGGTGCAGGCTGTCATATCAACATCGTTTCAGTGTCACCGCGCTCGCTGTGCCCGGCTAACTCTGGCAGTCAGAATCTGGGTTAGGCTTCGGAGTGACAACTCTCTCACATTTAATTTCTGAAACCATCCCGAGCCACCCCTTGTTTTTACAAATCATGGTTTATGGTGGGTATGCTTGTTTTTCTGCTCTTCGTTAACACTTTTGAATGACCCTGACACTCGTGATGGCTTCCTCCAGCAATTTCAAAACCAGTAAAAGTGGATTAGAAATAATAATTTCATCACATTCGCTGAACTTTGAACTGAAAATAGGATTTATATGAAACAATACTGTGCTGAATGACTGGTTAAAACATGCTTTTTCCTTTGTTTAGGTTTTTTATGGTAACTTGCAAGGGCTTAAAGGGCTTTATATTGTGGGATTTACATTCAGTGTAATATAAACATGTTGGGACTCCGCTCCGCTCCCTATTTAATCTCCCTGCTCTGGAGCTAATTGTTATCCCGCACTGTGAAAGGCCATTGCATGTGTTAATCTGGAGACACGGCCAGGGAAAGCACTGAGCTTCATAATAGGTCAAGAAAAGCGGCGTTAAAGATCAAATATGATTGAAAGATTATGGGAGGGGGCGTATGAAAACTAAACATATGTGGAAGCCACTTCCAGCCGTATGTTTGACAGATGACACTGTGTAAAAACAGGGACTCGACTGTCAATGCTCTGACTGGATAAATGCGGGTATATGTGAGAGTGTGTGTGTGCGTGTGTGATGCATATTTAAAACATTTGCAATTTGATGATGAAAACAAACCCTGGCACATTAGCATGGAGAATTTCCCTGCTCCGCACGCAAAGTCAGAGCAGGGGAGGGCCTCAGAGTGTGTGTTTGTGTGTGTGTGTGTGTGCGCGCGCGTGTTCGTGCAGGAGCGTGTGTGTTTTGCTGTGGGTGAAGCCGGCAGCTGTTTAAATTCAGTCTAACAGTGCTCTCCCTGCAACATGCCAATTTAAACATGATCCTCAGAGACAGAAACCGAGTCTGACACTTCTCCTCACCACCTCTTTCTGTCATTTTCTCTCTTTCTCCGCTTTTCCTTCTCTCTCTCTCTCTCTCTCTCTCTCTCTCTCTCTCTCTCTCTCTCCTTCCATCCCTCCC
Source organism: Karalla daura (assembly GCA_029224185.1). Lineage (NCBI taxonomy): Eukaryota > Metazoa > Chordata > Actinopteri > Chaetodontiformes > Leiognathidae > Karalla > Karalla daura. Next base: position 12,711,764 of record CM055208.1, read on the forward strand.
TCCTCCTCCCCCTCCTCCTTCTTCTTCTTTTGCCTTTTGTTGCCAATATCCGCTCTGGTGCCTCTGAGCTGACTTCTGAATCTGGATCGACCAAACACCACGATGTCCATCCCTGCAGCCTGTACAGCGCGCTGAGCTCTCTGATCTCGCTGCATTAGCCACAATCAGCTCCTGAGCTCCTGCACCTGATACGATGATTTGACTTGATCCTTTTGCTTTCTGTCATGTAACATCTTTTAAGAGGTTGCGCCATTGTGCCTAATGAATAAGTCATTAGATCAGAGCTGCATTTGTCTCTAAAAGGTCCAGAGGGCTGGTGCCTGTGGCTCCATTTCTATTAAGGTCACAAAACACAAAAGAACCTTTCGTGAGAGACAACAGCGATGCCGTGATCTTTGCAGATAAACACTTTGACATTTTTGGAGCATTTTGGCAACCGAAAGGCAATATTTAAATACGTTAAAAACAGTTAAAAGTTGCAATGAATTGGATGGAGGCGATGAAAGCAACAGAAGCCGAGGTGCAGCGGATAAACTGGACTGGATGTGTCAGTTGAAGTCTAAAGAGAGATTAGCGCTGGCTGAATATAGTATGAAGTGAAAGATGATTCGAGTGGCGGCCGGGGTGGTTATGTGCTAAAGGAACAGCCATCGAAAGAGTGTGCGCATGTGTGGGTAAAGATTCAATAAGGGCTGCGGCATGCAAGCAGAAATTTCATTTCATTTGATCAAATTAGGTAACCCCTGTGGTAAGCCCAGGAACGACAGATGCAATATATCTGACATATATACAGTACTAATCTCTACAAAAGACTTCTACAATGGATATATTATGCCTTTTTTTTAGATGTTGCTCCCGTGTTTGCTTTTAATATAGGAATTGTCACGGTAGATTAGTATTATAGGCTCAATAATGGACGAGTCCCATTTCCTGTTTCAGATTTCACCACAAGTGCCTCCAATCCAAAAAATGTCATGAACAGACAAAACATCCACAGCTCATCTCAAGAAAAGACTTCAACATCACTTTCAAAAATAGCTCTTTCTCTTCTATTATTCACACACTACCTCTTTTACTCTTTTCTCTTTTTCTTCCAGTTGAAACTACAGTTTAATCCACTCAGAAAGCCTCAGAGAGCTTTTACCATGAACTCCCCCAGTGGGCCCAGTGCTGGTGATGTTTGTGAAAATCTCCAGTGGGAGCCAGCGATCCACCATGCAGATACACACATACACACACATACACACACACACACGCACACATACACACACACGCACACACACACAGACATAAAAATACAAAGGTTGACTAGCGACCCCATTTATCTTCCGGTAAAAATTTATCATGAAAACATGGCCGGTTTCAAGTTTTCCAGCTGAACTAACCCAAATCAACACATTCATAAATAAATGAAGCGCTTCTAAAATGGCTGTCATGAGTCACTGGTGTCTTGCCAAACTTTTTCCTTTGTGTTGCCTGCTGTTTGTGTGTGTTTGTGCAAAAACGTGAATGCACACCTGTGTGGTTCTACCAAATCATCACCACCCACTCGGGTTTTTCTTTTTGACTAACGGCGTAATGATATTTCAGATGGGGACGATGAATGAGGGAATGAGCAAAATTCATTGGCCCACCCATTATATTTTGCTCTGCACACACACAAACACAAATGCACAAACCTCGAATAAACCCCAGTAAGCTTTGGGGCTATGCTGGGGCTCTGTTTACCGTTGAACACTTAAGCTATACCTTCCATTCTCCGGGCTACCAAATAACGCCTGGGGGGGCTGAAGGGCTGGGCCAAGCAGAAGTCACGCAAGTGCCTCACTCCCTCTCTCTCTCTCACACACACACACACAGACACACTTGCCATCCTGACTCACTTGATACCTGGCTGCCTGGGTGAGACATTTGCCCCTGCAGAGCTATTCCCCCTAAACAATGTGCCTGGACACTGTCAAGTCAGAGACCATCCTGCTGCCGTTAACTGATGTTTGGGTTCAGTCTGTCTTCCTTTGTGGTGCCCGAGTAGAAGTGTGTGTGTTTGTGTGTGTGTGAGTGTGTGTGTGTGTACTGAGGAGGGATTGTCTTTACTGACTCACCCTCTCGCAGTACCCTCTGCTTGCGGCTCTCTCCATCCTAAAAATATTTTGTCAGGCTCACTCATTCGATAATAATTCGGCAGAGTGCACGAGTTCATTCAGAGTTCAGACTGCTCTGGGTGCTCAGAGTGCAGCAACGGCATGCCAACCAATAAAAAAAAAAAACCAAAAAAAAAAACACAAGCCCTTTTAAACATCCTCTTGCGTCACATTCTCCGCTCTTCTTTAATTAGTGCTTGCCGTGGCCCTTTCTCACTCAAATACACGTTTTTACAATATATAATTGGTGTGCACCACTTAAATTTGTATGATGAATTTACGACACGCTCGGTCTGAGATTGAAAAAAGGAGCTCCCCCCGAGAGCTTCTCCAAATAACCCTAACTTTATATGACATGATCTGAAGGACTATTTTTATTCGGGCGAGTTACGTGCTCCTGTTTTCCTATATCAAATGCTGATGAAAGGGGACCTCATCTGGCTGACGGTAGTTAGCGTATTGAGCTGTATCGGGTCAGATGCCACCTTTGGTTAGTGATCTTTCCAACCGCATGGAAACATATCGATTTACATTAGGGAACAACAGCAGGGATCGGGCTCGGCCACTGTTGCACACTGAAGCATGCCTCAATTAAGATAAATGGAGGTGACAGACAAAACAAACGGTCTGATGTACAGTACGGCAGAACACAAACATAACCTGATGACATGTAGTACATGAGTCACAATGCCATATGGGTTGGCATCCTCTGAGAGCACACAATCCTGATTCTTATCACTAATATCATTACAAGGGGGCATGCGCCTCCATTCCGTTGAATTCATTCCATCACTACACTCGGCGATGCTATCTAAAAGCCCTCTGAATTATGCAGGAAAAAGCCATGAAGGAATTAACAGCTATGGGAAAACTGAGTCCAGGAGGATGATGCATTCAGGTGAACTTTTACACTTGGGTGAGGGGGGGGGAGGGGGGGACTGCACATACACTTATATTATCGGCACAATTCTGGTGTTTTTCACCACCTTGCAGTGACTTACTTTCGCACCGAGACTTGGTGATGTGGATCTGTGTCACGCGAGAGCAGCAGTGCCACCGAGTTCATTCACGAGCCACTTTGAATAGCCTCTCCATTCGCTCGGTTTAGCCATCAACAGATCACATTACTGACACCAGCGAGCTTTTTATGCGTGCGGCCATGTTAAATTGGTTGTGCTGCAGCTAATAGGCGGTGGGTGTTCACTGGGAAGAAAACTGATGGCCATTAGCGTAAAGATAGCGGCCAACGTTGAGTCGTTGAGGGGAACAGAATCTCTGTCATGTCATCAATCACCTCATTGTTTTCTCTCCCTCTAAAGCCCGTAAGTGGGACAACTCATGCGAGTCAGACAATAAAAAATATGAATATTGGATTCTGCTGCTGATTTGGCCACTTCCGCACACTCTAGTGCAATCTGCACACGTAGAACCTTTTCCATTGTGCAGCAATGGATTAGAAATTGAATTAGAAAGCCCTCAATAAAAACTCCTAAAACTTTTTCCTAAACCCAGGGAGTTTCTTTCTGCAGATGTGCCTGCATGTCACAACAAATTTTGAAAATGCCTGTTTTGAGGCTTAATGAGTTATCAAATGGACTTTCAACACGCGGCTTTGGGCAGTGCTGAATCTGCAAGCAATACTGCATGTTTGTACCGAGATCAACAAAGTCTATTTGTTTGTTGTGAGGGGGGATGAATATAAATTAACAATGTGAAAGCAGTTAATCGAAGACAAACAAGCTGTAGCTGGGGTTAAACACATTGTAATGGTGTGTATAAATAACACTGCAAACCAACAGCAGAGCAAATGTTTGCAAGACACGTATCGACCAAAAACAGAAGCAATCAGCAAGTATAGATTTAATACAGCCTGCAAGCCCGAAGTATCTTAAATATACTTTATTTCTGTGCCGCTCGCAAGATCTCTAAACAAAAGGCATGATATGGCAAACTGCGTAAAACAACAGCTGGGATTAGTCAGTGTTTGTAGCGCCGTTGCCTGCTTAAAGTGCTTCCATAATATAATTATCAACTTTAACTCCAGGGGCTTTCGGAGCGTTTGCTTCTTCCCTCCCCGTCCCTCCGTGCTCTGCGCAGGCAGAGCAGCGCGCTAGGCGGTAGCTGTGGCAGTAATTACACAAGACAGCTTCCAACAATAGTGTTGGGCCAACAAAGGCTCCTGCTCCCCCTGCATGAGTCCTGGCTGTCTATTCACACTCACTCAAACTCAAACACACACTCTGCCCGTCTGTTCGCACACACACACACACCTCCCATCGCTGCACGGCCGCCACTAGCTGTTACAGTTAGCGTCTAACGGGGGCCCCCTCGGCACTGATTTGAGTAATTCACTTATGGCCTTTTGTGATCCCAGGGGGCTCTATTGGCCCCCCAGGCCAACAGAGTCTAACTCCACTCAAGCGAGTTCAGTGTCTGTGGCACAAGAGGCCAGGCAGGGACAAAGCCAGTGTCATGCCTTTGATTCAAGCAACTAATGAGTTAGCTGTGAGTATCCTAAACGCATAAGGCGGCTTCTCCATTCACGGTTCTCGACACATACAAGGGATTAGCATGGCTGGCCTGTCGCACTAGTTAACAGCTATTGTGTCGCTGATTATTGCAGAGGGGGCAAACACACATGCATGAGGGTGGGAGAATGAGCCGACACGCAATTAATGTGCAAATTGCCATGGAATCATTAGGCGGGTAATAACTATATCTTAGCTGCCACAATACCCAGATATTTTAGGGTTGATTGGTGACTGACCAAACATTTTAAACCCATGATGTTGGGGTTTAAATTCAAGCCTGTCATTTATTGAAGTTATACAAACAAATTTATGCACAACTGTAAGTATCTCTGTTATAGTTTAGAGTTAGAGTTTAAACCTGCCCTGCTCAACCACTGTCACAATAAACAGGCCACTTCAATGCCAAAATAATGGAAAGAAATGATAATAGCCTGAGCACTGGTATTAGGTTAATCATAACAGTAAAAACACTGGACCATTTACACTGGAAACGTATTAAGCGGCCATACATCTACCTTTGTATATAGAAGTCCTAGCACGGAATCACAGACATTGCATGTGGAGGAAAGAGGAAGGAAAAAAGCCTGAGCACTGGCATTTAGCCTGATCACGCACTCTTCATGAAGCACATGGAGATGAGAGGTGATTTTCTTTCACAGAGGTCAGTGAAACAAACAGAGGGGTAGAACCCCATAGGGAGGAGGACCGCAGAATGGATGACAAGGCAGAGAAATATTAGTCGTGGAAAGAAAGAAAGAGAGGAAGAGAGAAAGAGAGGAAGAGAGAAAGAAAGAAAGAGAGAAAGAAAGAGAGAAAGAAAGAAAGAAAGAAAGAAAGAAAGAAAGAAAGAAAGAAAGAAAGAAAGAAAGAAAGAAAGAAAGAAAGAAAGAAAGAAAGAAAGAAAGAAAGAAAGAAAGAAAGAAAGAAAGAAAGAAGAAAATAGTAATAGATGGTATATGTTTTTGCCAGAAATGGGGACAGGGTGAAGACTAAAAATCCAAATCAGATTGAGAAGTGACATCAAATGACCGAATGAACTGTCAGAAAAAATTGTCCAAATATGACCTGCTGGCAATGGTGACACGAAAAAATAAAACTCAAATGTCACTTTGCCCACTTTCAGGGAATTGAAGTCCTCCACAGCATCACCTTTTATTGCTCCTAATATACAAGTCTTGGAACGTCAGAGCTCAGGGTGAATCGGAGATGTCGTGCCACCATCAGCAGAACGGCACTGGCCAGGATGCTTCTGTGTCTTCAGGCTTGTTGTGACATATGAGGTTTAACTGATATGATGGGGTGATGGGTTGAAATCCTTGAATCCCTTGGGCTTTGATGCATTGTGCGCTGGAGGACCCAAATGTGCAATCGTCCGGTGCAACTAAGGCAACAAGAAATCAGCATGTAAGCATTGATTGACAGCTCATCAAGTTGATACTGATTACCCAAGAAGTTTAACAGATTCCTGGTGAGTCCTGTCTCCTAGTGCCACTAAGGCTGTTATGGTCGAACAACAGGGGTGAATGAAAAGTTCAGTGGGATTGACCTTTAACGAGTTTCGGTGTTCACTTTAAAATAGGTATTGACAGATGCAACACTTGGGTTAATGAGCTGGGCCGTTGAGAATTCAGCACATAGTCACATCCTAGGAGTCTCTGAAACTAATATCGACGCTCAACCTTAACAATGTTTTTCAAAGAACCAACATGTGACAATGCTAACATGCTCATGCTAATCAGGTATCATATTCGTTTTTTTTATTGTTCTAGCAGAACGTTTGCTTTGTATGTTTTGCTAACTCTGCCCTCTGTCCAAATATGCAAAACATTAAACACTCAAACACAGGATCTTAGGTTTACTTTGATGAGCCTGTCAAAGATTGTTTTCCAACCCTCCACCCATGCTGGATTAGGCTCCAAGCCAAGTCAGCATTAGCAGAAGTATCAATGGGTGCGAGAAGATGAGAGGAACACTTAAGCATTCTCGGAAAGATAGCATTGCTGAGTCCTTGATAAGAAGATTGACACCGGTCATGTCACTTGGTTCAATACATGATGGTTGACAGCTGCTGTTAGCTTAGCTTATTTAAACTTGGTGTAAGGAATGAAATCAAGTGCTTTATAAAGGCTTTGGTCTTTGTAGAGGCAACAAAGTTCACCATGAAGCAGTTTCAAAATAGATTATGAACACAATATATCTTGCCTGATTAATGTGTGCAAAAACTGATGTGTAAAAATACTGCTAATATGTTAAATATGCCAAGCTGCTGAAACTTCCTCACAGTACTACAGAGATCGATACTCACTTCTAATCTTCTATTAATATAATTCCACAGATACTGCTTTATCAAGCCAACAACAGATGGCAGTTTGAACTTTGAGTTTAGGGATTTACTCTGAGATTGAAGCTGAACTAGCTCCAATTAAAAAAACAAAAAAACACCTGCTCTCAGGACTAGAGACTGTGAATAAGTGTAGACTGCATCGAATGAATCACCAAGAATCTCTTGAGCAAAGACGTTTTGTTTCTAAAATCTAAAAACAGTAGCGAAATGACCACATCTTGACCTTTCTGCAGCTAAACCTTTTCACTTCATTTATAGTCCGTGCAGCTTGCTGATTTGTCTTGGCCTCTGCCCTACCATCTTGTCTGCCTTTGGGTTTTGAGTATACGGAAGGAAAAAGTGTGGGGTCACCCAGAGTTTAGTAAACACAAAGTCCGTCTATAATGTGACCTGAAACACATTTTCACCCCTGAGCAAAGACTCCATTCAGTAGCAGCTATCTCGCCGGAGCACTTCCTCCCTGGGAAATCGAATAGTCTGCATTTGTATTGACTCAATTTGATTCAGATTCGACATGAAAAGGATTAACCCAAATAGTCAGGGAGAGGGGACTTACATCCATAAAATTCTCTTAAAATTTTTAGAGAGAATCAAGATCGAGACTAGATTGTCTTGTCCTGTTCCCTCCTTCCTCAATTGCACGATTGTGGGTTGGTTACAAAACCGTCTCCTGTCTGCTGGCTGACGTCACGAGTGGCGTACGCCTGGCGTGAGTCTGAGGGCTCTGTGGCCTTCCTCTTCCTCTTTTATTATAGCTCAGCCAGCACTTACAAGCAGACTGCACACATACTGAAACTGGCTAGCACACGTTCGGAGATTAGCAGTGCAGATGCACGCTGCAGATCTAAACTCCGGTGGCTTTCGTATGGCAGCGTCACGTCGAGTTACCTAACTTGGCAAAGATAGGTGCGCTTGCGCTCACGTCTCTCATCACAGTTGTGTGTGTGTTCCCATAGTCTGTCAACACCCTGACTGGACTGACAGCTATGAGGGAAGGTGGGGCTTTAATTGAGGGCTTCCAGACACACACACTTAAAAATACACCTCAGTGCGATGTGGATAGATTTACACCACAGACATTTAAATTTGGGCATGAAATTTGTTTTGGTGGCGACTTTCAGGGTTGTTATGATATCCTGAAAGGTTTTATGATTTCTCAGTTATGTTTCAGCTTGTTGACGTCTCGCCGAGGCCCTACTTCGAGACGTATACGGGCCAAAAAGAAAAAGCACAGGAGAGACTACAAATAAACAACAAAAGTCTATGTGGCCACTGTATTGTACACAGTGTGTGTGTGTGTGTGTGTGTGTGTGTTTGTGTGTGTGTGGGAGGTGGGGTTGTATTTGAAGACATTAAAAACCTTAATGTTTAACATTTAACATTTTTAATTTTCAATTAAAAAAAACTAGTATTTCTTAAAAGAGCTGGCTTACTATGCAAAACCTGTTGATCAAATCCTTAAAATCACTGTCCTGGATTATTATCTGATCATCAGCCTAAGCAAAGATGTTTGACATCAAAGACATCTGCTTAACGAACTGTAAATATTTACTACAGGAGCACAGGGTGAAACAAATGGATGGCAGAAGCAGAGACTGGACATGCACGACTGCTGATCTCAAATCAAACAAAACCTTTTGTCCGCGAGGGTTGGTCACTTTGTTGTTTTACAGTAACTTGGGAGACAGAAAGGCACTCTGCGACACACAACAACAAAACACAGCTGGTGCTGATGATCATTTTGCCCATCAAGTAACACCACTGAAACTCGATGTTGCTTCCGGAACCACAACAAACAAAGCCGTACGGGATCTTCCTACGAGGATGAAGAGGCTGCAATGCAAGGGTAGATGAAGGATACATTCCCTGTGTGCGATTCCACAGATGACGATGAGCACTGCGGCAGAAGCAAACACGAGGCTCTGAGAAATACATGTGGATTAGTGTCGATGCTGCTTTTTTCCCAAGGGCATGATGGGGAACCCGATCGCAGTGCCACGAGGGTCGAGACCTGTCAAAACAAGCCCCTGTCGCACCTCATCAAAGAAGCAGCGCACACACAGCCCAAATAGCTACTGTGGCAAGCGCGCAGTGATACACACACTTAACCGAGCAACCTGACCCCGGAGCTTACATGCTTTACGATGAAATTTTATCAAAGACGACGTCTTTTTAGTCCGCGAGTGGGAACGAGGCTGCAGCAGCAAACCACGCACTACCAGCTGAAGATGTGACCACATTACACACTAACCAAGCTCGCAAAAGCCGTGGCAGCATCGCCTTTGATTTAATGAGACACATGTCATGCCAGCAGCTAATGCATTACCATGTACTACATCAAGTGATATCAGGCCTGTAGCAGCACAAGACACTGGTTTTATAAATAGGAGCACAAGCTGCGGCTCTGTCCTTTACTATGTGGCCTCTAATACGTTAGCCAACCCCCCATCTGAGTCCCATCACAAGGCTGGCCGCCTTCTGCTCTTGTGAGTGACAGCTCCGGCTCAGATTTAGTCCAGGGACATGGGTTAAAGAAGAGAGGAGGAGGTGAGGGAAAGGTGATAGAGGAGAGGAGGAGAGCGCATGGTAGATTTTCTGTGATTCTCATACTGACTCGAAGTAAGGGCTCGTCATCAGATGCTTCGGATGCATCACAACTCTGATGTCACCGTTAGAAAAAAAACCCATGTCAGCAAAAGGATGAAAACAAAATGAATGTTGTAAAGTTTGCCTTCCATGACCTGATCCAGTCTAAGCAGGCTCCTAACCTGCGTACATTGAAAAAAAAAAAAAAGAAGAAGCAAAATTCTTGTTGCGAGTAATGAGATAAAAAGCAGCCAAATGCAATCGTCCAAAATAGACATGAGAAAACACACACACACACACACACGCACACACACACACACACACACACCGGAGGAGAATTAAAGGCAATCGGGGCAGAAAGACAAAGAGGGAGGGATAGTTAATCCTTAGGGTAAATATTTAACAAGCTCAGCAATTACAGTGAGGGCAGAGACCTGGAGGAGAAGGGAATTACAGCCTGCTGACTGTCAACACACATGCACACATGCACACACACACACACACACATTCATATGGACCTGCTCACTTGGGACACTGCCGAAAAGTGCTGAAAATATAGATATCCTGACATAAGATAAAAAAATGGAACAAAAAGCGTGGGACAAAGAGTCCCACACATCCTGCAGGCAACGAGCTGATGATTTGGATTTTTGTACCACTGTCATTATTTTTTAGGGGCGTTTCACCCTCAGGATTTGTGACCTAATTTCAGTGATGACATGCTTTACCTAGAACATGGCAAACTGAAACACCATTACATAGGTCTCATCAGCAAGCAATCCTGGAAGGGAAGGAAGTGGTGAAGAAAGTGTCCATTTCCAGAAGTGACTCTAAACATAGAATATGAATCATTGCATTTTTCATACTGAAATAAAATTCATGTCAAAATGATATGTATTTCTCTAGTAATACAGTGGATATTTGGGCAGCTAAATGTTATGAATCACTCTCAGAGTTCACAGCCGTATACGAACAACCTTGTTTATATTTTTTTCTCAGAGGGCATGTAATACAGCTCACAGAGTCATCTCAGGTTATATATCCCATGGTGCACACACATCAACAACAGAATCTCATGAGATATGATGACTAAGGGAAAAGTGTAGAGAAGAATCTCTGTGATGTCAGTATTTTATTTATACATACACACCGGCAGGCATGCAGACACACACAGCCCGGGGCTATATTTGCATACAGTATATAGGCACACAGTGTTCGCAGTGCTCCACCCATGAACTGTCACGCAACACCGGCAACAGGTAGAATCTCGGTATAATTCAACTGACACCTGCTACAAGTACGAAAACTTCCTCCTACCAGCAAACACCACGCACAGGAGCAGCACTGACTTCTCTAACTGACGTTCGGGTCGCCTTATAACGCAGTAAATGAAGTGAGCGTAACTGCTTTGAAAAAAAAAAGACAAAGCAAATGACACAGTGCAGCCTGCAGCCAAATCCCAGAACCACTTAATCACAACTAACTGAGGCAGTGGTGACGGTGCAGCAACTCCACACACAGTCCCCCATGTGGAGAAAAAACAGAACTGCAATCAGCATCAGTGGAAAAATTTTAAGCCTTGCTCTATAAAACAGTTTCGGAGAGCAAACGAAACTTAAGGTGGCAGGTTTCATAGCTTCACAGTGTGCTGTCATTGAATGACTCACTGCTCAAACAGCAAGAAGGGACAAAAAAAACAAAACAAGATGACTGTGTCTGTGAACCACAAGGAGGATGTGGATACGAACATGCTGCTGCTGTTCAGTTTATCTGGAAAAGATGCACTCTGCATTCAAATATCAGTGGAAAAAGTGTCGGCGAGAGGACAGCGAGCTGACCGGAGGGAGCAAGGGCGGACCTTGCAGATGTATGCAGTGCCAAAATAGCTCGTGTTCCACTCTGATTAATCTCATTAGCGTAGCATCAAAACACCGCAAAGCTGGTCACTACTGCCGCTGATAACGAGGTATCCAGCAGAGGTGGCACAAACAAACAGAGGCTTTGGCGGGTTCAAAGGGTTCAGGATAGAAGATCCTAAAATAATTCCAGATAAATGCCACTGTACTGTTAATATTAGCACCTACGAGCCTGATGTAACTTTGGAAGGTGTGCATAGAGAGCTGTTAGCACCGTCGAGACAACGCGCAGGCAGTATCAACACTGGCTTTCAACACACCTTTCCACACTTTGAGCAGTTTCGCACACATGACCGGACTCCTCCGTTCTTCCAGGAGGGAGGGCTCCTCGCGGCCCGCTCACCCTCCTCCGCATCACTCCTCATTCACGCAGCACCTTCTGACTGCATGTCTGCGTGACCCCTTGTCCAAAGGTGTCCGAAGGGCACCTTTAATAAGTCCGATTAGCACACCTGCGCCGCAGCTTTGCGTGATGGCTAAGCTAAGTGAGCGTTCAAAAACAAGCAATAATGTGCGCATACATGTGTGTGTGTGTGTGTGTATGTGTGTGTCTAAAGTTGCATGACTCCGGCCAACAGGATGCCAGCTGTTGGGTGCCATGCCAAAGCGAGGCAGCGGATGATGGAGATTAAGGGTGCTGCAAAGATCAGAGGAGGAGAAGGTGAAAGAAGGGAGCCACATGTGGCAAAGAGAAGATGGCTGCAAAACTTTCCGCTGGTCAGAACCTTATAAATCTCCTCTTAGAAAAAAAAAAAAAAAAGAAAACAGCTTTGGATGAGGGCTTCCATGAAGGCCCATTGACCATTTCTCCTCAGCTGCCCTCAGTTTCCCCTCATCTGACTTCTCCTTACAAGCTGTATTTTTGCTTTTGCTTTTCTTTTTTCCTCCCTCCCCTAAATAAAAAAAAAAAAAACTGCCTCTTGTCTTTTAAGCTGTCGCATCCAGCTGTGCCAGGAGCTCCTGAGTCGGAAAGGCAGCAGCCCCGGCCACTGGCAACGGAATACGTTCTGAAGCGGCCCATAAATATTTGAAGTGGATTGTGGAGCAACATGAGGAGACAAGAGGAGGCGTTCGGCGGAGGGCGGGAGGGTGGGAAAACAGGAGTGGGCCCCGATATAGCTTTTAATTACATGTGGCTGCAGGACACAAAGGGACGACAGGGATTCGGGGTGGGAGGACAGACACAAACACGTCTCCTGCCCACAGGGAGCCGCGACGCAGGGGAGCGAGGAGAGCACGCTCGCCCCGGTATCGGTTGACGGGGCATGACCGCGGCGTGAAGTGACCGGAAAAAAAAAAAAAGGAGCGCTCCCTAAAAGACAATGCATGGAGACGAGGCAGAGGAGCACACCTCGTGCGACGCAGAGCGGGCTGTTTCTTCGCCCCTCGTGTTGTCATAGCATCTCTTATCTCAGTGCATGTCCCAGAGCCCTGGGGATTCTTACTCACAAGGATGAAAAGTTCACGGGTTATTTGAGTTTACCCTAGCCGAACAGGCACGTACAGTATAACCAGGGTTTTTTTTTTCCCTTTTCTTTTTTTTTCGTGCTTCAATTCTGTTTTAGAGGAGCGGGAGGTGATCCCCTGCCGCACAACAGGCATGTGACAAAAGAGCGCAGGCAGCAGTAACAGAAATCCATGTATCTGCATGACCTCTCTCGGCAACAGACACTTATTTGTATTTGTCCATCACACGCCAGTCCTGCAATCCTGGACAGTGGACACAACGTTATTCAACACAGGGCTTTGACAAACATAGTTTGGGAGTAAACAAGATTTTATCGGGTTCTTTTTCCCGAGGCAGTGTTGAATTGAAATTATACAGAAAATCTTAATTTTCAAAAAAAGTGATAATTTGTATTTGTAAATAGTATCTTTTTTTTTTTGTACTAAAGCCAGGGCATTTCATCTTGAAATACCATATAGCGTAATAAAGATAACGTGGATTGCAGCATCTTATCTCCTGTCAGTTTGCATTTGCTACAGGCACTCGGAGCCAATCAGTATCTTAATGCTTCGGTTTTATGATATATGTGGATGAGAGGTGGAAAACCGAGTTAAATGCTGATTTGAAGCAACATATAGCTGATTATCAATCCCATATATTGGTCAAGCCCATGTCAACTTCCAGCAAACCCACACACACACTCACACACACACACAGACACACACACACACACACACACACACACATAAACACACACAAACCAGACAGCCCAGCCTCTCCACCTGCCTCTACATGTGTCATTTTCTTTTTATCTGTCTTTTTTTTTTTCTTTTTTTTCGACCTTTACCTTGGAAGAAGCTCTTGACGCGGAGGTAGGAGACTGCGAGGCGCAGCACAGACAGCTTGTCCAGCTTGGAGATGACATCCGGGGGGAACGGCAGCAGGCTGGCCAGCCGGTCCAGCTCGGCGTTCAGCCTGTCTCTGTGCCGCTTGGACGGGTTGGTTTTCTCATTGGCAGAGGACGGCTTCCTGATGGGGACACGGGCGGAGGGGGGAGAGAGAGATAGACGGGCTTGAAGGGCCATCAAACACACACTTGTAACTCTCAGAAATCTCGCGTTCAGCTGTAAAATAACAGCAGCTTCAGCTGAACGGCCCCCCGCTGAATAAGGTCGGACAGACGCCGAACACGGCACTTTTTGACGTACTGCTGCTGCCAATCAAGAAGTTAAACTAATTTGAGATGTATTCACTATATACACAACTCCGGCTTATGAAGCATAGACAGCTAGCTGCCAAACTCAAAAAAAATATATATCAGTCACTATTGTTGAAAGTCAAAAAAGCATTATATCTATCCATTTATGTAGGTGATAATATATATGAGACATATATAAATAAATATATAAAGACATATGTGTGTTAGGGTTATATGTATAGACAAATACATGTGTAAAACAAAACTTTTTGTGTGGCTTCTTAATTTTTTTTTAATCGCCACACCATTAAAGGTTTTTTATATGTATATAAATATAAAAGTGATTGTTCACCTTAACCAAATATGTGTTCTCTGTTCTATACAGTGACAAAATGGACAGGATCGGGATTTGTCTGACTTTGGTAAATTATGGAGAACTCAAGTTGAGAGATATGACCAAACAAACCACAAAGTCTGCACAGTCTCTCGCATTTTAAACTCTATTTCCTTTTGACTCAGCCTTCCCACATGCACCCAGCACCACAGTGATTTGTGTTTCCACCAGTGACATGTCTCTCTATTTGTCACCTAGATTTGTTTGCCTCTCAACAAAAAGGAAAAAAAAAGAAAAAAGAACCCAGGTTTGGTCACTGCAAAACTCCCTGTCCACAGTCCGCCTCCACTCGCTCGCGTAAAAGTTGCATTTAGGTGTTTGTATTTTTCGGGAGAGTCCTTCGTGCTCCCTCTAGACTTCTCATATTAAAAGGTAGTCGACATATTGCACAACCCGCAGAGCAGAAGAGAAAGCAAAATGCTCCTGGGGTACGGAGTTATTTGTGTATTTTATTAAGGTGTAGCGCAGCTTCACCAGCTGAACTTAACATGATACGCGTATGCAATGGTCAGCTCCGATTTCCACAGCTGACAGTTTCCGTTCATCTCCACAGACGCAAAACACTTTTATATGAATGCTCCCACTTTGTCTTCCACTGACCAACCAAGCCATAATCACATATTCTCCACACGTTGCTATTGAAAAATACACACACAGGAATGCATGTGAAGGTCACGGCCTCATCAAATTATTCAGCTAATAAAAGTTTACTACACTTCAAACAAACTGAAGGTACCAAAACAACTTTTTTCCCCTCCCACTTTACACAAAGAAACAGCAAGAGGTGGTCAGAGCCACTGAATTATACTTCCAAATCCTGAAATGTGTTCTGACGTAAGTGGCAGAAAATAATTTCAAAAGGATATTTGGACTCAGCGCGCGTACACTTTGAATTCGATGTGGCAAAGATTTCCTCTCAGCTCAGCAGCACAAGCAAAACACGAAACTTTATAAATGCTGCGGGCCTCAGTGAATTCCCACTTCCCTCCCCGAAAATTTTTATAAGCTTCGATTCACTATTCATGGCGTCAGCTGCCGGGATTGTCCACAAGCAGTCCACCACTGGACACCTAAGACAGCATCAACCACACACCCTGGGTCCTGTGCCTGCAGCTACGCACATGCACACGCACTTCAATTAAAATACTCTGTACCAAAAGTAAAAAATGATAAATAAATTCTAATATATACAAATCAGCATAGAGCACCCACTGGACCCAAAAAAACCCCCACTTTATAACAACTATCAGTTTGCAACACGTGCTGGACTAAGAATGATTTGATTATAATGAGAGGCAGGACCAAGCAGAGTTTACATTTTCACGCCTTCATGCTCCTGCTCCCAGTAACTTCCTGTAATCGTTAAAATCAGGCTCTCCCCCCTTCAAAGCGCCGAGCTACAAGGTGAAGGGTTTGAGTTGAGAGCAGCTGCGGAGGTGGTGTGAAGAAAACAAACAGACAGACAGACAGACAAACAAACAAACAACAACAATAACAAAAGCCGTGGCAGCCGGCACTTGCTGACTCCACACATGCGACACATTGAGTTGCTTAACTGTTTCTGGATGGGCTTCCTCCTCTTCCTGCCCGCATACATGCAGTCTCCCGGAGGGATCATGGTCCTGCTCTCCGTGGAGGTAACAGGTGCGCTGCGGGGGAGACACACGGAACTTCACCACACTCACTCCAGCCATGTGAAACACGCAGGAAACACTCAGGGACACGCCGGGACTGGCTGGGGCACATCAGAGTCCTGAAAACTTGCAATAAATCCCAGCATCCCTGAAAATTGCACCTAAGTGACCCTAATGAGGTCAAGATTCAAACCAGCTAGTTTACCCAAAGCAGAGCTGAACACGCTGCTAGCAACTACCAACATAAATTTTTTAAATATATAAATTAATAAACAAAGAAGGACATGCCGGGTAATTAATCAATTAATAACATTGGTGAATTCGAAGTATTGTGCCATAGAAGAGGAGCCTTACCCAGAGTCTCGGTGGGGGTGAGTTAATTCCAGTATATTTCTTGGCTGTGGAGGCACATACACTTAAAGTGCAGGACAGAGATGCGTCTCCCAGCGTGCACCGACTCGGTAATGCCAAATGATAAATCCAGGGGAAATAAAACCAGGCGGAGAGGTCCTGAGTGAGCTCCCAGCTGATGTTTTCATCAGCTCCGCACTGCTCGGGGCAGATGTTGCCTGATGCTTTATACCCAATTGAGTCGCCTTCACTTCCTCGCGTTTCAGGTGGCGGATTCCTCTGAATGACATGTCGAGCTCTTCGCACGCAACTCTCTGCCTCACAAACACGGGGCCGGCGCACACACCGCCGCGCACGCGCTCGCTCGCGCGCATACGCAGACACACACATAAACACACTCGCTCGTGACGCCTTCAGGTGCTCCGTGTTTGTAGGAATTACAAGGTTTGCAGTTTTCTTATGGGTTTTCTTTGAGAATGTTTTGGGACTTGCTTTTTTTAAACCAGTCTAATGAAATCTAATGTAAAACAGGTGTAATAAGTTATTCCTTACCGTTCTTTCACTGCTATCGCCATTAAACCAGTGCTTGAAATGTTTAAACTGTACTAGTGCTACACGTCAATCTTGTACGCTTGTACTAGAAACACTTGTAATATCTAAAAGGCTGCAACACCATTAATTGGGAAAACACACGTTTTCCACAGCAACAGGAGAAAATAGCCATCAGGGAAACTAATACAATACCACATTCTAATCTGTAGGTAGTGTGAGGAATGTAAAGCAGCATTTCTTGTTACTTCTTTAGTGATTCATTTAGTTTCAGTGTTTTTTCAAGGTAGCTTTATTTGTGTAGTACCCTAGGGCAATCCAACGTGCTTTATGGAGCAATAGAATATAAAAACAAGATGCATTTTTACAACATAAGGAAATAGCTATGTGAAGTATAAATCAATAAAGTATAAATCAATTGCTAAATGAGGTGCAGCTTCTGTGCTAATTACCAGAGCAAATTCCTTGCACTGTAGCTGCCTAACTAGTGTCTTACTACCTTGCAATAAATCTGATTCTGAAAACTACTTTCTTGAAAGGCAGTATACACATTTTCTTTGAATATACACAAGTATTATGGCACAGTATAATAAAAAATACACGTGCAATATAAATTATGTTACTCTAACAATATTATTTGTATATTGTGTATTTTCTTTGTATCATTCATACGTGTACTGTTTCCTGCATTGTGTGTTAATCAAAGCAAATTCCTGCTCGCTGTAGTGCATTTCTTCCTGGCAGTAAATCTGATCCTGACTCGGTCTTCTCACTGCTGTTTGTGTTTCCATATTTGGAGAAACACAGAACAATATTGTGATGCGCTTTTAGATGTGTGTTTGTCGTGTTTTGCGGCGACTTCGCTCCACTTTGTGCCATTTGTATTCTGAGAGCTACGTCTAACGTACGGATTAGCACTCATATTTCCGAGATGTCCCTGAACGCAGCAGTAGCCCAGCCCGACCCCAGCCTGGAGGGAGGGATTATCCGGGATCACACGCGAAGGGCAGGCACAAATCTCCAGCCTCACACCGGGGCTATGACCGGGGCTCGACGGCGCTCACGGACCGGAGGGCTGGTACTCCCTACTCGCCTTGTCAGAGACGAAACGAGGCTTTTAGCGACGAGAGGTCGCTGTGCCGTGAACGCAGCGCTGGACCGGACCGTGCTTCAGATGACGAGTGTCTGGATGTATAGCTGCGGACCGACGGGCTCGATGCACGACGATAACGCCTTTAAAGCAAAAAGCATCCGAGCGCCAAGGAGCGAGTAGCCGTCCGTGGAGTCTTATTGAGTTTGAAAGGACTAATTGACTCGCTGTATGTTCCGCTACGAAGTGTTACTGGGCCCTGTCCGCGGGTGGTAGCGGCCAAATCTGCTGGTTTATTTTTAATTGTAGAGCCGACGACCTCGCGCAATTCGCCTGAATAGACGGGGTCAGTTGCTTCCACTAGCAGCTTCTCTTCCGACGAAAATATTGTCAGATTTAATTATGCCGCAGTTGCGCCTAATGGAGCGAAAAGGCAGCGGGAGAAACCATACGAAGCGTGGGTGACTGCCTCCTCACTGCGTTCGCATTGTACAAAGAAAGCAACTTGACGTTATTCATTATATCATCAGTTACTAATAATCCTATTTGTTAATAAATTACAGCGTTAGCAACGCGATAGCCTTGTGCTCGGCGTGGCTGGTCGTTAACTGCAGTGTGTCTGGATGACGGAGGAAGCTTCAGATGCTTCAAAGCGTACGACTTGTTTGTTTCCTCTTTGCATATTCAGCTGGCTATGAGCAGGCAGAGGGTGCATCAGCGCCATAGACGTTTCTGCACAATCCCCACCGAGGCATCCCTGGACATACGCGCCGCACGGTCTGCAGCTCCAAACGCCTGTACAAACAACTAAAAACAGACCTCATCCAATCCGAGGGCGCCCGGTGTTTACGTAGCTCTATCACCGTGTTTACGTAAACGCACACTAAAGATGTGCGATGATGAGAGGAGTTCGTGGCAGGGTGCGTGCACAGTGTGCGGTGGTCTTCTCTGCTGCGCTCTAGTGTACGAAGCATGCGCCACAACACCCCCCACCCCCCAACCCCGAAGCACTTCTTCCTCATTTCTGTCCGCTAAATCATGCATGCATATGGCCACGATACACTACACACATGAAATAAATATGACACAGTGGAGAATCCCCCAGGTAACGTTGTGATAACACACACTGTACATCTATATGCATAGGACCCTTAATGGCCGTGGTGGGGAGATTGATTGCTCCCATGCAAAGTGCATTGATCCTTGATTTAGTGGCATGATTTCCAGACAAAATGAATTAATATTAAATAGCAAAAACACAGGCGAAGACTCTGTGGTCTCTGCATGTCTGCCTCTCTCTCTCCCAGTCTCTCTGTCTATATCAACCATAAACTATGTGCGTGAATTCAGGCCAAGACGTGATAACTTCCGCAATGCGATTATTTCCACATGTAAAGCTGCTGTGTCAAAGAGTCCATCAGGGTCGATGTTTCATTTGTTGTGACAGGTGGACCGGAGAATCTGGACAGGTCATAAGGTCCTGTTAACACCGTCAGTGGTTGCCATTAAAGCTACGGGGAGCTTTGGTATCAATGCAAATCCACCAGCAACACTATCCAAGCTGTCTTCCAGATTAGCTCAGGTTTAAAGCTTTGCTAACGCGACCGAGGGAGACCTTTGCACGCAACTGTGTGTTTGTGTTCACCGCATGTGTCTGTGTTTACTGTAAGCATGTGTTTGCCTGGTTTAATACACATTTCAGAATAATAACCACGGTGCCAAACAGGACCTAGTGGAAGCCATCTGGCAGGTGCAGCAGTGTGGCTGTCATTGATTAAGACGTCCACGGTGGCATCGCCATGGGACTTCAGAAGATGTGCTGAGTGGTAGCATGGCAAGTCTGATTCTAGTGCACATCCATAATTAATGGCTTGGTCGATAGCAAGCGACAGCATTAGACATAATTAAAACATCAAGTAGTCAATAGTCTTCTGCTCAAATAAGTGGATATGAATTAATAAACCTGCAAATATGTGAGAAAACCTGTAAAATATAGCGGATTTTAAATGGCTCGTTAATGCTCCGCATTGACTAGCAGGTTCAGCCTAGAAAGAAGGTACGATGCTGTCAGTATGTAGCGTGCTAGAGGCGGTGGTCAGGTCACTTTCTGACAGGAAACACTGCACAGACTTACAGCGCATGATCACAGAAACACGTGCACACACGGAGCCATTACACGAAAAAGGATGGTGCTGTTTCAACAGTGTAGACCCAGCCTCCTCCACAAACATTGGAGCACACAATCACACATTGACCCTGAAGTGTTTTAATACCCGTTTCAACAGATTGGTGTTTTTTGGGGACAAGGAATAGATCTGCTTTGATCTCATAAGACTATGAATCTTAAATCCAGGATGAAATTAAACAATGAACCTCAAAGGCACTAAATAAAATAGGCCGTGATGCAGAAAATGTCAGACTCCGGCAACAAAATGCATGACTTACTGACCGTCGACAAGGCTGCAAAACTGTCTTCATACTTGACAGTCTGCCCCTGGTCCGTCCAACATGAGTGTTATTACGGCTTCAAAAGTGTTCGTCTACCTAAAAATTCCAGCAAAAAATAAGCACTAAATGCCACACACTGTTTCACGTACGCTCCTAGAAGTAAATCAGTCAATAAAGGAATCTTGGCACTTTTGAATTCAATTTGTCAGACTAAATTCACTTCATAAGACTGCGATAGTCTATGTCTGTGATACCGCTGGACTTATTTATGGTCTGGATGATGTGGAATTAGGTGTGAATCAAAGTCATGGGATCTTTCAGACATAACAGTTTGTGTCTGAAACGTCCCATGTCTCATCAGCAGGTCAATAATCCATTCATTTCTTTCTTTTTTTACTCTTCGGTCGCATTAGTTTGGGAAAGTCGGGCATTTTTTTTTCCAGAGTGTACCATCCCCCGCTATCTGACACGAGCATGAAAGATTGTGCCGGTCAATTTCAGCAGCCTTCTTAAGTTCCAAATAAATGTTTCGTAATGCCACCCAATGGAGCCAAGTGCAACTAAATACTGTACATCTCAGACCCGTGCTTTGCTGTCACGTTTCGGTCGCCCCCGTATCAAGAGCTCATGTCAATCAGTTTGAGAGGGAAAATTGTGTTTTGGGACTCTGCGGGGATAATCTTTTGTTGACATTTGGATTTGGGTTTTTTCAAAGGTCATTTTATGGTCAGAACAAGGGTTAGATAGAGGTTGTCTTCCTATCTCGCTGTAATCTGCTACATCCCGCTTCTGTGGCCCCGTTTCTGAGTCGGCTGAAAAATAGAGGTGGACAGAGAGCCGATGAAAGCCCACAGTGCCGTGATGCTGGGAAATCCTAGGAGCAAACGAGTCACTTTTGCACGGATGAAAGCTGACAGCGGAATGCTAATGTGAAATCAGGCAGCCACCGTTTGCAGGGGCACAGTTTGGCCAAACAATGCACAATGCTGCGATTGCTGTGCACTGCTGTGCTGGTTATAGGCTGCGCCTTGGCTTTGATTAGGAGCTGCTCAAAACGTGTCCACTCGGATTGAACTGCTGACTGGGGAGGAAAAGGAATGAGCGCTGAAGGGAAAGTGTAAAGAGTCACTTAGCTCAAAGCGGAGGCTCTCAATCCTGCAATCCCTGCTCCCCACTAAATCACCGAGTCGGAGGGAGCGGGCATCTGAGGACACACACACACACATTTATACACACACACACACATGCATGCACGGCTGTAAAGCCATAGCCCTAGGTGATGTACATCTGAAAACCGCACAGGCTTGTACCGCCAGAGGCCAACAGCCACAGAGTGAATTTCACAGTCACGGCGCCCAGGCATCGAGAGAGGAATCACAAACGATGGGAAAAATCCTCCAGATCTGGCAGCGTAGGCCCAATGAGTCACTGCTGGCACAGGGCAAGTCACTTGTTTTGCAGTTAACCTCCATCCCACAGATCTCCATGCACACACCTGATGGAGCGCAGCAGCATCACCATTCATTAAGTTTACGATTTCATCGTAAAGTCTTGTATTTCTCTCAATAAATTGGAGAAGGCGCAGTTGTTTCCAGTCGGCTGAAAAAAATAAGGGAGATTTACTACCCTCCGTCTTGTACTTGTACAATGCCACTTGTTCCAATATTCTTTTAAAACTGATGAAATGGCTTAAACTTGGCCGTCTTTTAGTTGGTTTTGCAACACATTTGTTTTTTCTGAAATTAGAGTGCTGTTCTCTGGATGTTTCTGTTTGTTTGCTGCAGTTTAAAGAAAACTTTCAAAGTTGATCTCTCCTCTCTTGGAGCCTGGTCACTAAACCCTTTTCACCCTAAGCGCTGTTATTGGCTGAGAGCTAAACACCTTTCTTTCAAATGTGAATACTCAGAAACATCGTGGACTCAGCAGAATAAAGACGTTTCTCTCCAAAGTACCTAGAACCTCTCATCCCAGGAGCAAGTTTTCAAAGAACTGAAAGACTCGCTCAGTCCATTGCTGTCTCAAGAGACTTGTGAAGATTGAGAAAGTACCACCCACTAAGGTGCAAGTACTTGCTTGGGGGGGGGGGGGGGGTTATAGGGCTAAAAGAACATCCGTGCAACCCTATTTAGATCAAAGTACCTGCTGCGGAAGTGCAGCTTAAAAAGCTCATAATGCCAGGAGAGGTCAAACCATAATTTATCAAAATACAGATGGAGGGAATGGTCAACTACAGAGACCGCTACTGCCTCCAGTGGGTAATCAGTGATAACATTGAAGGATTATTTTTGTCTGCGTCCACACATTGTTTCAATAGAAAAACCAAGTCTGTTCTGCCTTCAACGTCTGCCAGGAGTCGAAAAACAACACCGCTTTGTTCAGACGGCAGGTAAATCAGACTGTCTACACCGTTGCTTGCAAACACTTGGATCGGACGAACGTATCCAACCAGCCACAGGCTTCTGTGTTAGCGTGGTCGGGTCAGTGTTTTGGCATGTTCGGCACCTCCATCGCTCAGGTCTGACATTGTTGTTGAGCGTCCTCTGGCTGCAGATGCGTCCGTAGACGTCCGAAATCGCAAGAAATTACATCTCAAACCGCATTCAAATATGGATCACATTCCCGGCCCTCGCAACACAAATTGAATTTGTAGCTAAATCAATCTTGGACGGTCTTAACAAGCTCGAAAAAAAAAACAACGTGGATTTGGGCTTGCAAGTCTGAATGAGGCCCTAAATCCACTTTCTTATGATTACAGGGTTGCTGAATGCTCCTATTACAGTGCGCAGGTTTGCTTTTGTCTTCGTCTGCCCTCATTGTGTCTGCCGATGAATACAGCATGCGCTGCTGAAGGGGAAGCGCAGGGAGCGAAGATCGGAAAACTGGCACTTAAGCACATTAATGTATCTCTTCTGGGGATCTTAACTGAGGCTTTAACTCAGACAGACTCAGGTTCCTTCAGTCAGCCCGTTTTACCACAGACAGGAGACCACTTTGAGCTGATGAGGCAGACATCTTGGCGTAGGCTGTCGGGATCTTACCAGTAGCGCGGGCAGTTAAAAGTACAGCCAGATTGAAAGGAATTCATTTATGCATGACAAAACTCTTCTATCTGAGTCACTATCTACATATCTGATTTGTTGAAACTGCGTGATGTACGTCCGCCATGCCTCACTACTGCATGTCCAATGTGTTGACAGCTACAAACAACATTATTAAATGTTATTCAATCCAATCAAAACCGTATGCCGGTGAAATCAATCGGGAGGAAATTGAATGAGTCACTCCATTTGCTGCCCACATGCCACAGCGATGTTAATATATTCCAAATGCATTTCTCTCTCCTACAGTTCCTTGCAGCTCACATATGACTGTACATCTGAGCACTCAATCTGCCACAGGCCTTGGAGAGGAAAGCTTTTCCTACCCTGAGTGATGCTTTTCATTAAACTCTACAGGAACCCTGTCGCCTGCCTGTCGGGCCAGTCTATATCCAGGTCATCAATAACGATTTCAGCAACGGCAGTGTGTTGCTATTCGGTCACGTTAGGGGACGGCCTGCGTTTTCTGAGCTTTGCTGAGAGAGGTTTGACGTCGCCCTCATTCCGAGGCGCCACATTTTTAAGTCGATCTCGCTCACATGGTCACAGTAGCATCAAAAATCTGAAAACACTCTGGATTCTCTGAAGCTTCGCACTCCATTCCAAAAACATGTTTACTTCATTGGATGTTTCGGCTTCACTGTGCAGAATGATGTATGTGCACGCTCTCATCTGATGTATTTGATGTGATCCCGAAACCTATGATTTCCAATGAACCTAAGCGAACCTTTTCATTTGAAAGAGACAAAAGTTAGCCTCTCTCAAATGTGACAAGAGGATAAGTTTTGTAGCGTCCACTACTGCAAAACAGCTGACGAATTATTGCATGAAGAGGTCGCTGACATCTTGTGGGAAAATGATGGTCTCACGTTAGATTTGCTTCAGTTTTACACGAGTAAAACTAAACTTGAAGCCTGGTTTTCACTATTCAACCTCAACCTGAGCAGCACAGAAGATGATTTGTTCAGTTTCATTTCGCAACACTGTTTAATAATTCACGTCACCATCCAGACTTTTGACAATTCCATTTTAATCATGTGCAACTTTGATATTCATGTTTCCATAAAACAGAATACAATCAAAGGGGATGTGAAATCAGCATCATCACACGTTTTCCTGACCCATCTGAAACATTGCCACAGCCCAGCTTACGGATTCAGACATGTATGAAAGGTACAAGATGTTTAGGGAGGATGTAGCACTCCATCTGTCTGCGTGCGGGTGAACTGTTTAACGGTGGAGCCAGAAGAAAAAAGGCAAAAAAAAAGAAGCGGAGGCTCAGTGGAAACTATTGCTCAATGTACCTCTTTCAAACAAAATTTATACTGCTCATAAAACGCTCCCAAAAAGTTTTTGCCAGTTTCTTCTCATCTCAAGTCCAACAAGATCTTAAATGGTAAAAAAAAAAAACATATAGTTATTGCATCATCATGGTGTTTATTTATTCATGAAAGCACAGTCGCCACTAAAAAATCATCTGTTTACATAGTGGCCTATAAACCGAAGATTCATAAACCCCCTCGTAAAAGCAGTCCGAGAGACTGAAATATTCCCTTTCTCTCTCCATTTGCTTCCCTCATCAGTGCACCTTTTTCTTCACTCTCAAGTCACAGTTTCACTTGTTATTACCTGTTTATCTCTTATATTGCTGGTTTATTCATTACCTCTCTCTCTCTCTCCCCTCTTCCATATCTTGCTAAACGTTACAGTACATGTGCTCTATCTCAGCTGATATATCACAGTTGATCAGATAAAATAAAATCTCTCTCGGCTCATGCTCACGCCTCACCTCTCACTAACTTCTCTGTGCACACTTTAGTGCTATATTAGCATTAGATGTGGGAACTGGACTCAGCCGGCCCTGTCACACCTGCCCCCACTCTTTGCTTCTGGATCCCAGAAAAATAATTCTTTGGAGCAGATTGATAAAGTTTATCAGGGTCTGGTCGATCATTTTGCTGCAGCATCCTCTCTTAGTCACACAGCTCCTTGGCTGGGAGACCGATGTCAGGAGCACTCCACATCTTGGCATGTTTAACTCTCACTTCAAGTACCTCTGGTGTACTTCCTGGGGAGCATCGGTGCTGCTCTGCTACCTTTTGTTGGGCGAGCGAACCTGGTGTCTCATCCAGCCTGTTGGTGCTGGAGAGGAGAGGGGGAAAAAAGAGAAATTTGGATGAAAGTTGGAATTTGGGCGCTCCAATAGTTTCACCAGACTTCATAGCTCAGGTTTAGCCTTTGACACTCACAGCGTGCTTCACCTGGTTGCCGTGGGTTACTGGCGCTGCTTCCAAATGAAGACTGGAAGTTATGGATCGTCTCCTGAAGGATCTGCCTCTCTCGGCCCTGACGACAGCCAACAGCAGTAAGTCAACGTGAACAAGTCTGATTTTTTCGGGCAAAGATCAGCAAATTGTTCCAGTTTCCATCCTTTCATCACAGCGGTTCTCCCTATCTCCGCTGACTCACAACGCTACATGTTTAACATGACATTCATGATGGATTACGCTTTGGAAAACTGGGACTAACGCTTATTGAAACATAGCACTAGAAACATAATAGATGTTTCAACAAATGCACCTTTCCAGCATTGAGCTCTGATATGGCAGCCAAGATCTGTTGTCTGGGTCCATCTGTTTTAATGCCCAGCTCCTTCAGGTCTCCATCTGTTAGAGTTAGAAATGCCTCCATGTCCACCTTGAAGAAGAAGACAAATACCAATGAGGAAACATGCAATTAATTATGCACGTACAATTTACTATGTTGAACAAACAGGCTTAGCCACTGCAAAGTCCCTACAGTCCTTTCAGGCCCTGCAGTTCTAAGAGCAGTTACGTGGAAGCAGTCTCTTTCATGTTGTTTGAGGGAAAGTGGTTTGGAATCGGCCTTTGAAATGTAAGATGGACTACCTCCTGCTCCTCAAATATGGGCTGGTATTTCTCCAGGGACAGTTTCTTCAATATGCTCGACAGCTCATCTGAAAAAAGACAAAAACAACATGTAATACTGTCTGAGGAAGAGCGAGAGTGTTTACACATGCAGTAGATTAAAGTAGCTCTTTTTAGAGTGTGTCAATTATTTAGGGATAATTCTATTGCTAAGCTGGGCTGAATAGGTGGAAACGTACATCTTTCTGACCACGCTGCAAAGTACGTTAGTTATAAATAAACATCACTTAGAAAAATCTAATTTAAAAAAATTGAACACATTTCTCCTGCTTCTTTTTATAGATTTGCGAAACTATTTGAGCGGCCACAGCGATCATTTTGATTTATGCCAACTCCAACATGGTTTCAACCTTCATCGGTTATGGTTCCACTGCTGGAGCCGCCGCTGCTTTTAGACCGAGGGTGGGAGGAGGCGGAGGACAGAGAGTCTCCCGGGCCGGTGGGAGGCTTGGGCGTTGGGGACGGGGAGGGAGTCAGGGTGGGAGAAGTGCTCTTGGAGGTGGAGGAGTTCCCCGACTGAGGTCTCTTCTTCAGCTCCATCTTCTGCAAATGAAGGGTGAACAGTAAAACCTGTTCACTGACACAACTGGACGCCCTTTCTTGAGTTTTTCATATTCATTTCAACATCAATTTATTTAGGTAATAATATTTTTATTTTGTTTTGTACAGTCTATATTCACTCTCTTTGCTTAGTCCCTTCATTCACAGGGCATCTGCTTAGTCTGTTTTGTAATTATTTATCCGCCTTTTGTTTTTTTTAGCTTTACTCTACTGACCCTTAGTCGTCCAGACCATCTGTCTGTGTGCAAACTGCAAATCATGATCTCTATTCTAATTACTCCTAGATTTGGTGTGTCTGACAAAGAAACCTGAGGACTGAAAGTAAGGAAACAGCAGGCGGACCCGTCTTGCGTGGATGTCAGAGGCCACCAGGCTGGGGTGGGAGTGGATGTCAGGGAGGCTGATGTCCGGCAGTGAGAGAGCAGGGGCTGAGGGCAGCAGCACGGGCTGATTCTGGCTCTGGCTTTGCTGTTTCTCTGGCGCCTGGGCCTTAACGTCCAACAGGCCTGCCGCTCGCTTCCTCTGGGCCGCAATCTGAGATAGAACGCTGTCTGCACTGCCCCCTGGTGAGAGAAAGAGGTAAGAGTGAGTCGTTTGATGCCTTACGCGCATTCCCGTGTGTGTTTGTGTGCTCGGACGGACCTGAGCGGTTGTGCGAGTCCCGGTTGATCCCTGCCACTCCGTTGGAGCCGCCTGAAGAGTGGGGAGAGTGATAGTGGCCGGAGTTTGAAGGCGAGGAGGAGGAGGGCCCTTTAGGAATGCTGGGAAACTTAATGGACCTGCTGACCACACGACTGATGGACGTCTGACAGAGAGAGGGGACGGACAAAGCACAAACAGTGAACGCACAGAGACGCAATAAACAGCAACTTTCTCGCCCCCCCGCCCACAAACACTCACGATATCGGAGTTTCCACTGCTGTTCAGCTTCCTCTGGGGTGGCATGGGCAGGCGGGGCGCTTCGCTCTTTCCCTCCCTGAGGAGGCGCGAGCGGTCCGAGTTCCACGCTTCGAAGTTGGACGGAGGGAGGAAGGGAGGGATCACTGCTTTTAACTTGTCGTTGGGCAGTCGTGTCAAGGGTGCAGCGCTACGGAACTACAAGAGATGGAGCATTATCACATTATTACTGAGCATTATTATACAAAATTTCACATTTATTCATACAGCATTATGCTTTAATACGAGCATCACACTTTTAATGCAGTACAAGGACAGCAATAATACTATTTTACAACACTTTATCATAAAAAAAGACCAAGACACATGCATATAACTACAGGTTGTTTTGGTCAAAACGCTGTCCATGTTGAAGAAATGTCCTGTGGAAAAAAGTTCAAATCAAACAAAAACCCCTACCATAGTGGTTATAAGAAAGTCCTCCTTTTCTGAGGACGTTCTGCAAAGTCCTGAGAAAGCAACACAAGTCACATTCAGTCACTTCATTAAGTGAATGCTGACACAAGCAAAGCCAAGCAGCAGCTTTCCTTGAAGCTCAAAGAGCAGGAATACTGTTTTCACCCCAAAGTCTAAAATGTAAAATACATATATAAAGAAAAACAGAGTGAATGCATTCCTCACCAGCATCTTTGCTCTTCACGGCCC
The DNA here is from genome assembly GCA_029224185.1 of Karalla daura. Taxonomy (NCBI): domain Eukaryota; kingdom Metazoa; phylum Chordata; class Actinopteri; order Chaetodontiformes; family Leiognathidae; genus Karalla; species Karalla daura. The sequence continues at coordinate 12,740,602 of CM055208.1, forward strand.
ATGCAGAGCTGAGGTCATTCCCTCCCAGGGCCGGAGACGGTGCCAGCGTGCCATTGGTGGCCGCAGCGGGCTTCCTGTCTGCTTTCATGGTGGCGTCCAATGAGGTTTCGGCATCGTCGGGAAACGGAGCCAGGCGGTTGGACGACAGGCCGTGCCTCAGGGTGTGAGTCAGCTTGAGGCGTCGGAAACGATTTGACATCCGACTCCACCAGGACTGGAAGAGGGTGGAGCCAAGCATGTCAGCAGAGATGTAGAGCTGCTGGATTTCCTTTCTTTTAAGCGTTTGTAATGTCCGATCATTACTGCTACATCAAAGATAACATGTTTTCACATTTCACTCTAAGGAAAGGTCCTAACAGCAGGATGTAATGTTGATTTTTTTGATAATCAAGGTGCAGTGTTTCAGCAGCTCTCAGATTTAAAATTGATTTTAGATTAATAATATTTCTGGTGACATTGGACGTCTATTTTTTTAGTTAAGGTAGGCATTTCAGTCAATAATAAGTTTAGATGATTCGGATGACTTCACAGGGAGATACAACTGGGCATCATCTGTGTAACAATGGAGAGAGATATCATATTTGTGGAAGATATTACTTAGGGGAACTGCATACTGTACAATGGAAATAAAACCAGACCCTTGTGGCACCCCGTTTTTGACATGGGAGAATAGAGTTATTAATGGAAACTCCCTATCAGAGCAGTATGAAACAAACCAGTCGAGAGCTTCTCCAGATCTGCCCACCCAGTGCCTCAGTGACTTCATGATCTGTCACATCAGATACAAGCAGCACCAGAAGGCAGCACTCAGGACAGGAGTTCCCCTTTACCTTGAGGCCGCCCCTGTCGTCAGGCGGCAGGGGGACGTTGTTGAGAGACTGTCGGCTTTTGGAGCGGGTCATCACGGCTCGGCCCCGGTTCTTCAGCTTGTCCTTGTCTACTTGCATACACACCGACGCCAACAGACGCACCAACTCTGTGTCTGGGGAAATTCAAAGCAGGCAGGGAAAAAGAAAATCAGATGGTTTGTCTCGCACCTATGTTAGGATCACTAAAATGTAATTTTCTGGCTCTCACTTGATGAATTGGCAGTTATTTGACATCTTTCACAAAATATTACAATAAAAATATTAATGTAGTGCAATGAATTTGCGATCATTCATTTTGCAGCCACTTGTGCTCATTTACATTATAGATAACCTATCGCTTCTCTTAATGTTCGTTTTGTGTCTGTAAGAGATGCAAAAGTAGTCAAAATCACAATTGTACCTGGGTCATTCAGCAACATCACCAAATCAAAGGCTGTGTATCCATTCTTAGCTCGCAAGTTGACGTCAGCTCCTTGGCTCAACAGGTACTTGACAATATCTTTATTGCTAGAAGAAGGAAGGAAAGAGAGAGAGAGAGCGAAGGAGAGAGTGGGAAGGACTGATTATCATTTCATCATGGAAAGCGAAAGACATGTAAAATCAATCATGGTTCCTTATTTTGAAGCTGATCGTATGCAGGTTGATCGTCCTACCCGTGATAGGTGGCCTGCATCAAAGCGGTCCACCCGTGGACGCCATCTTGTTTGTCTACGTCCGCATTCTTCTCCACCATCAGCTGCACCACCTCTAACTGTCCGCTCACTGCTGCCATCATGAGGGGCGACGCTCCCTCCTGATTGGACGAATTCACTTGCGTGGGATCCTCCTCCAGGATCTCTTTGACTAGCTGGGAATTTCCTGTGGAAGAAAGAGGAGGTTTACGACCTTCATTGTGCTTTTATTTCAACCAGGTCACGGCATCACTAAACATTCAGTTTGACTCACCTAACTTGAGGGCACTGAACACGTCTGGCCTCCTCCTCTCATCGTCTGTGAAGACAAGAGCAAGACTGAGGAAGGGAGAATGCACTCTGAAGCAACAGGCTCATACAGACAGCTCAGTATCATGTGTTATAATGGTGGAGTTAATTAATAGAAATAAAATTCCAGCATGGTTCAACCCTTACACAACTAAGAGTAACACTGATCTCATACTACATCTGAGCACAAACCCCCAAAGCTGCAAAAGCTTGTACCCAAAGCCTGTGGACAGCAGAACAACACAAAAGCAAAGTGTCTAGTCATGGTTGGAGCCAGGAGGCAAATAAATCAAACCAAAACTAGAATAACAAATGGAACAAAGGCTGGATGATGAAAAATGACCCTCTAATCCTTAGAGGAATTTATGTTTTTGGATGTTTTTTTTGTGCTTTTAATGATATTCGGCGAGTCAGAGCTTTTAAAAGGCAGTGCAGGAACTCTGGGGCAAAACCTGAACTACTGGTGAGAGGAGCTATTCAGTATCAAAGGCAGCTTCCACTGTAAGTTTCTATCTCACGCCAGTGCTAATTGCAGCTTCAGACGGCTAGGTCATAGTTTCAGTTTGTCTCGAGACAGACAGAGGGTGTCATTCAAGCCATTGGGCAAGAGACAGAACTCCTAAACAAGACTGTGTATTTACTTGAGGGAGAACTACGTGTATTTTCACGAGAGCCTGGTAAAAAGAAAGTAGAACGAGAAAAAAACAGGACAGAGCTTCTTACAAATCTCCTGAAATACAATTACTCACCTCCTTCGATCTACAGTAATCACTGCGTATTTGACAGTAATGCAACTGTAAGGTATTTATAACATAGTGATACATCAACATGTTTATATTTCAACTTTGTTGTAGCAGGACCGTACTGTGTGTTTGCGGGCGTACCTGTCTGGGGTCGGACAGTGGTGATAGAGTCCAGATAGGCCTTGACGTCTCTCTGTTTCAGCTGCATGGCCAGCTCAAAGGCCGTTTTGGACAGGACGTTGACTCGGTCTGGATCAGCTCCGCGCTCAACCAGCTGCTGGACAACGGCCACCTTGAAAAAACACACAGCTCTATTGGTCAGCTGCTGCAGAACCAAGACAGTGGAACGCTGTGTAATGTCCTGTACATTATATTGGATTTTTCTCCTCATTGCACATTGGTGGCAATACTCAGGCACGAAATACGTGATACCAATTGAGTGAGACTACCTTCCCGCTGAGAGTGGCCGCCATCAGTGGACCCCAGCCAGTGGTCTTCTGGGAGAAGTGGACGTCAGAGCCCCACTCTAGCAGCAGGCGAACCGAGGCCTCGTGGCCGTGCTGAGACGCCACCATCAGGGCGATGATGTCCATGAATTCTCGGCCGCCGCCGCCTCCACCCGGACAGCCTTCGCCACCTCCGAAACCAGCCGTGCTGTGGCAGAGAATCGAGGTTTCCACCGAAAATAAATGAGAGCGAGCCTTAGATTGTTGTCAAGGAGTAGCTTTGAGAGACAGCCCCAACCTGCAGCTGTTGTTGTTGTTGCCGTTGGAGACCGCATCCGCGGCCACAGCCAGGTGATCATAGTCGTCGACGTAGGCTCCGCTCTCCAGGAGAAGCTTCACGACATGGGTGTGTCCTCCCCGGGCTGCCATAGTCAGGACACTCGCACCCAGCCTGTTCCTGCCATTGATCTCTGCCCCGTTCTCCAGCAGGATGTGTGCAACTGTCAGGTGACCAAACCTGGAGGGACAATCACAGACATGGAAGAAAAGAAAGATCTAGGGTTATGAGCCTCTGGTTCGAGATAGTTTATCAGCATGTTACAGGTCCACTGGGATACTCTTCCCTGAAACCAATCTGTGCTCAGAGGGGCTATAACCCGTCATTCATCCATTCATTATCTTAACTGTTTTGTATTCAACAAGTTCCTCTGAACGCTTACCGGAGAAAAAACTATGTAGTTGTTATCCCAACAGGCTTAAAAACTCTGCTGTGAACCACTCTGTTGCTCCTGTTATTTAAGATTGTACAGGCAAAAATGAACAGACTGTGTCATAAAAGGCAGACGAATTAGAGCCCACCTTGATCAGGCAGTGTTGGCGACCTTCTCCACCCCTATCACATCGGCAGGTCTCCTAAGTCTTTGGACCAGAGCTTTTTGTTTTGTCCTCCACTCTAGACTAAAAACAAAAAGTTATTTTGCCTTCGCTTTTGTGGCTCCAACCCGTTGGAACTCTTCCCTACCAAATGCCATGTCTGCACGCTCCGGAGAACCTTTAAAAAACTTAAGACACACTATTTAAACGTTGAACCTACTTTATGATGGGTTAGGGTTAGAGCCTCTTTCTATTGTGTGTTCCTACTGTGTTCATTGGTCAGTCATATTTTAAGGTGTCTTCTTACCTTTTATCTTGTGTATTATTATTATTATTATTATTATAACTAAGATTGGTCCATGTTTTTATTGCTTAAATATTTTGAAACAACTGGAATATTTTAATTCTGTCAGAGGTGCCATCAAATAAACGCAGAATTGCTATCTGGCAGTGACTTCAACTCATGTTGTCAAGCAAGTTTTTAAACACAAATCTATAAACACAAACATTGTAAGCCAGAACAGCGCGGCTATCTACTGGTTCCCTACGGGTCCCTCAGAGGTCTGGGTGGAGGGTGGAGAGTGGAGCCCCACCTCGCAGCCTGCATCAGCGGGGTCCAGCCGTAGTTGTTGCGGCTGTCCACCGAGGCTCCCTTGCGGAGCAGGAAGCGGACCAGGTTCTCGTGTCCGCTGGCCGCGGAGAACTGCAGGGCAGTGTTGCCCTCCTCGTCCGTGCAGTCCACCGGCACCAGAGACACCATGTCCGGGGGGCTGCTCTCCGAGCCGGCCTCGGAGCGCAGCCTGCTCTGGCGGCCGGACTCTCTGGAGGCTCCGGGCTCCAGGACGCCCCGGGCGGTCTCATAGTCCCCCTCGTCGCAGGCTCGGAGAAGCAGCAGGGAACTGGCCGGGACGCCGAAATTCATCTTCCAGCGACTTTCAGACAACTTTTCCTCTGTCCCTCGGCCTGTGTTTGGAGATCATGACGCACAGTGAACCAAAGTCACAGCTCCGGCTTCAGGACCTCTCCTTCCCTAACCCTAACCCGAGCAGCTCAGTCAAGGTGATGTTGTCCCCACAACCGAAACGTGTCGGGGATTTGTTTGCTGATTCGTTTGGTCAAAACAACTTTCTGGCAGCTCAGCTGGCTCTGCCCCGGTCCCGTTACTCTTTGAAGACTCTGGGCAGCAGCTGTAACACATCTGTAACACCGTAGACGAAATCCGCTTCGACCTTTCAGATGAAAAGTAACCATTTTGCGTCACGGGCTGCAATGGATGACTTCACATGCGCTCCACAAGTCAATGATTGATGGTTGTCGTGAAGCTTCGTAACCAAACAACCCATGTTTTGTCCCATCTGACTAATTAATGACTGAATCATTTGAGTGACAGCATTTACGTCGCCACTAAACACTGTTAACTAGTCATCTCGACTACCTTTGACTACCTATACGGCATTGGTTTATGTTTAAACAAAAAACAAAGATATTGTCACACACATGAACTTGAATGTCCAAGTGGAAGCTTCCATGATATCAATAAAGCCTCCGTCCATCAACATTGTTTTGTACTTGTCAGTTTAGCAGCTTTATTTTGAAAGCACTACCAGGAACCATAGATAAATTGGACGTCTTCACCACTAGAGGGCAATAGTGGAGATACCTTGAGGTAAACAGTACAGTACTCGTCCAGTGTGTTGGCTCCAACATGTAAATTGCTGATCTACCCAAGTGACCCAGGTGAGGGTCCACCTGGACCCAGATCCAGCATCATCCAAAGAGCAGAGAGGAGAGCCTCATCCATTGAATCACACCAGACGGAGCTGACTGTCTGAGCTGCTCTCAGATCAGCTCTGGGCATGACAGAGAGCATGTATCCACACTCTTATAAACATTGCTACACCATCTGAGACTACACAGAGGCCTATCATAGCGTCACAACAGTTATTATAATCTAATATATCCAAGCATACGGGATGAGGAAGGAATGTAGTAGACTACTGCTTTCATGTTTTACACGTTTTCAATTCAAGTCACTTAGAACCTTGTATGATGTTCTTATAGTTTTATCTTTTATTCTCCTTGGCTGTAATTCAGGTTAAACCAGTAGACTGCAACACCACTGGGTATAAAATGGGTTAGATACGGGATGATAGATGCACTAAAATGAGGTATTGCAATATGTAATCTATATTATCATTATATATTTTTATTATTTCATTGTTTTGTGTATGTCTTCGAGTCGAGTTGAGGACGAATTTCAAAATGCTAATGTCTGTACAAAGCATGGATGTATAATAGTCTTATATTACATCCATGGTACAAAGCAGGTAAAATGGTAGAGTGTGTTGGCTTCCAGCAGGTGTCGCTGTCGCTTCCGGGTGAGGAAGGGAGAATCAGCCGAAGAAGAAGCGCCAGGAACCCGGATGTTGGCTATATAAATAGGACCAGGCCTCTGCTCAGCCTTTCTCTGTGGAGCTAACCACGTTGGTGACTCCGGTTCCTGGCTCACCGCTGTTCGTCTGAACTTCTTCCGAATAAGTCGGTCAGGAGCGATCAAAATGGTACGTCCGCCTTTACTACAGCACCTGCCTCTCCTCGCGAAGCCGTCTTTCCTTCGGTTTAGTTAATATCCGCCTGATTTGGCGTAATTGTAGGGCTGCACGATGCTCCTGCTCCCGCCACAAACATTCATCATGATGGTCACTCGTTAAACGTTAGCGATTAAGTGTTTCTGAGCGTTTGGTGCTCAACCTGCCTCACTATGTGCCTGCTGTAAGTAAAAGTCAATTCACTTAAATTACGAGGTTCATCCAGGTGTAGGCGATCTTAATCCAATCGCGTGTCATCAATTGTGGAAGTTGCAGAGGCAGGCAATCAGTCATGGGTATCATTATGGTTTATATATCTCCTAAAGCAAGTGAAGTGAAGCTTATGTTCACCGATTTTTCGTCAGTTCGTTACTATATTAAATGAAGCTAGTGCTGCGCTCGGGTGCAACTCAAGCAGCATTGAAGTTGGATGATTAGCAACTTCATCTCTTGGGAGGATATCTTAAAGAAATTCACTTTCCGAGTCGCACTATGAGGTGCAAGAAGTTCTAGACCATTTGGATGCAACAGGCAGCCACAACACAAGTTTCACAGAGCAAAATTAGTTCTGTTTGAGTAATTGCTCAAAGAAACGAGCATGAGTGGACTCGTGCTGGATTCTGGAGAAGTGCTTTGAATTCCCCTGAAGTTGACTTTTTTGTAATGCTTCACGTGGCAGGCTTTCAAGGACACTGGAAAAGCACCTGTTGAGACCGAGGTCGCCATCCACCGCATCCGCATCACCCTCACCAGCCGCAATGTCAAGTCTCTGGAGAAGGGTAAGCACGCCTGCATGGATCGGGGGTTGTGGACATAAACCTGAGCTATGAGGATAACATTGTGAACGCATTTACAGTGACGACATGTATACGCTATTCTGAGCCATGGCTTTAAAACGCATCATGGAGTAGTTGCTGAAAGTGTGTGTATTTAGATTGTTTTTATTTTGCCTCCCCAGTCTGCGCTGACCTGATCCGTGGAGCCAAGGAGAAGAACCTGAAGGTGAAGGGACCAGTCCGTATGCCAACCAAGGTATGTGGGTTGGAAGTTTCATAGAGGGTGTAAATGAAAGACTAAGCAGTTTGAGATATCCTTTATCATCCTTGAGCCAGTCCTATTGAGCGGTTTTGTAATGATTCACATGCTATGTCCTCTGCCCCTTCCAGACCCTGCGCATCACCACCAGGAAAACTCCCTGTGGTGAGGGATCCAAAACCTGGGATCGCTTCCAGATGAGGATCCACAAGCGCCTGATTGATCTGCACAGCCCATCTGAGATCGTCAAGCAGATCACCTCCATCAGCATTGAGCCTGGTGTAGAGGTTGAAGTGACCATTGCTGATGCATAAACGATGCAAAATAAAGAAGTGAATAAAGCAGTTTCATTTTGTGTTATTGACTGGACACTAAATGTTAAGTATGAACGCGTGAACAATATGCGAGATCCTGAGTTATTGTGGTCAATGAGCTTCTCGACCCCTGGTTAAAACTTGACGCACATCTTTTATTGAAAGGCTCTAAATTAAATTGCAATTGTAAACATTCAAATGAGTTTTCACCAAAGGTTCTCATTTTACAAATCAAATTATTTTGGATTTCTTAGAACTTTTAGAATTAATAGTCTTGGGCAGGGGTGCCCATTCCTGTTCCGCATGAGCCCCTGTCCTGCTTGTTTTAGATGTTTCCTGTTCCAAACCAACTGATTGAACTGATCAGCCAATTATAGAGTTCTGCTATAAGGCATTCATTTGAATCTGGTGTGTTGGAGCTGGAAGCATCTAAAACATAGACAGGGGCTCATGAGGAACAGGAATACCCATTCTTTGGTCTTGGGCAGTCATTTACTTAAGATAAAATGCAAAAACCTGTGGTAACTTGGATATTTGGAGTAGACAGAAAACAGCATGGATTTGTGCCCCTAGCTGTGTGTGCCCTGTGTATTCCTGCCTTTTAAGACGGGTGCCAGCAGATACCTGCAACACCAAAGATGACAAAGTGGGTCTGATGGATGAATGCCCTTCAAGAACATATGAAATGGAAGATATGACCCCATAAATGTAATTTTGCTGCAGTGCAAGTTAGAAATCTGAAACTTAAGATAACATGACATGTCATTAATGAGAAAGTGTTGGGTTTCATCAGTCAAAACCCTGTGGAGATGTGCTTTAATGCTTTTCAACTTTCCATTTGTGGGATGTTTCCTGAAACACGTTGCTGCTTCAAAACAGGATTCAGATCTGGTTCTGTTTAAACGGATGAATGAATGAATAGCACAAGAAAAGACCATTTAGATCCCTCTTTGTGACAGTGCCTGACACCTGACTCACGTTGGATTCATCAATCTATCATCTGCTTTGTAGCCAATCTCACAGATGGTGAAGGCAGGGGATACATCCTGGACAAGGCACACGCACCATTCATGCCCAGGGGCTATTTTGGAGTCAGCAGGAAAACCCACACACACTCTGGGAGAATATGCAAACCCAACATAGAGCTGTCTGACTGGGTCATGACGTGCTGTGGAGTGACAGCACTAACAACTAAACCAGATTAGATTTCTGAATGTAATGAACTCTGGCATGTGCTCACATTCTCACTTTAGGAGCGGCAGTGGCTGCCTCCCTCATGAGAGGGTGATGGACAAACCTACAGGAGCTCTAGTGAACTGAAAAAGGTGTGGCTCCAGCAGAGATCTCTAACCTGGTTGGTTGATCCTGGCGATTGGTCTGGCTCCACATCTGTGTTCATTTACAACTGATTACAAGCTCCCTCTTGATTTTTTTAGTAGCTGAATCAGGAGAGCTTCACATAGCTGAAACTAGTCACTTTTAAGATTCTTTGTAAATGGTGTCCGAAAGAGACTGAGGCTTTTAAATCTTTCCTTGAACAGAGATTTTATTGCAGCACTGTTCTGTGCACCTACTGGACTGTCCTTGTCTTAGAATGAGCGCAGCTATGGATCTGCCCAGTGATGATGGCGAGGACATGCAGCCTGTTGACATGGACATGACTTGTAATGATTCTCCTGAAAAGGACAATCCTCCCCAGCAGGTAATCGCCAGCGATATAGTTCAGACTGCGTTTCCAACTCCTGAGCTAAACTCTCTGCAGTCTGATTCCAGGAAATGGTTTTGACATAAATGACTGCAATGAGCTTCTAAACCCATCTCCTCTGCTGTCACCTTTTTAGTGTGAGGTGGTCGACAGTGCTGAAGAGCAGACCATGAGTGTTTACCTCAGAGTCAGACCCTTCTCTAAGGAGGAGCTCCTTTATCATGAAGATCAGGTACAGTAAAGCTCTAATGCTCAGTACCACAGGGTAAAGCCATGACAGTGAATGGAAGCACTACACGGCATGTTGACCTGTAAAACACATCTTTCCTATGGTATTACAGGTGATCTGCATGAGGATTTTCACTGATATCAGAATCTGTTTGAAAAAAATCTTTGCCTGGATAGTTTATTTTAAGAAAAACTTTGTCCTTGAATCTTTACTTATTGATATATTTGCCTTGATTCACTACCACTGAATTCAATTATATTTCAGGATTCAGACATGTTAGTTCCCTGCTTACTGCTATAGGGCAGAATTACATGATGGAATGAGGAAAATATTTACATTAAAAATGTTTAAAATAAATGTTAAGGTTGTAAAATTGGTGATGTATTGGTTTCATTATTAGATTTTTGACCAACTGTACTCAATTAACTTTCACTGTGCTCCCTCAGGGTTGTGTAGTGATTGAGAACAGCCAGACGGTGACACTGAACGCACCTAAGGGTTCTGCCACCCTGAAGAGCAGCGAGAAGGGCATCGGCACGTCGCTCCACAAATTCTCCTTCACAAAGGTCTAAAATGTTAATCACTTGAGCTTTGTGCCCCTGTAGAAGCGGGTTCATTTCCAATCGGCTCTCTCTTGCCCGCCGGCTTTTAGATTTTTGGAGCGGAGAAGACGCAGTCGGAGCTGTTTGAGGACACTGTCAAAAGTCAAATGTCTGATTTCTTGGATGGGAAGAACGCACTTATATTCAGCTATGGTGTGACCAATGCAGGGAAAACCTACACAATCCAAGGTAAAGCTGAAAAGACAAACATTTGACAGCATTAGCACTGATAGTCTGAACATGCTCTCGAACTTTCTTTTAGGAAGTACTAAAGAGCCAGGAATACTGCCTCGAGTGCTGGATGCCACCTTCCACCACATTGCTGGCCATCAGTATGAGGGGATGGACCTGAAGCCCTACCTCAGGAATGATGCACAGTGTCTGGACCCAGACCAAGTTAAGCAGGAGAGAAGTGCAAAAGCTGCCATTTTTGCTTCAGTGAAGGAGGCGAGTGCTCCACATTTTATATGAGCTGTCACCAAAGAAAAAATCAGAATTTCCAGCTTTGTTAATGACCTGCTTTTTTCTGTTCCCATCCAGGAGTGTGAATCTCTCAGAGCCACGCGTGGGTCAGAGTCCTCGTTCTCTCCTTCTCTTTCATCGTCCTCGCAGTTTCTCATTCAAACTGGTACAGTACTGCTCAAAGACTCCACACATCACATTTTGGGTCTGGACTGTAACTAACTGTTTTTGGATGGTACATTCAGCTTTGAATCATTTTCCCTTCAGCCGATTCCTTGTTTTAGTTTTGATACATTTAATCAATAGATAAATGGTCAAACTCTTGAACAATGTCTTAAACCATCTTGGCCAAGTGATTAAAATGTCACCAAAGCAGATTCTCAAAGATGGATTTCAAACAAAAGAACCATCAGCATCACATTATAGTGAGTGTCTTCATTTCCTGTTTCTTCCGTTTTCTTTTCCACCCATCAGATGCAGATACCAGCCAGTTTGCCTTGTGGGTGGCTTTCTTTGAAATCTACAACGAGTGTGCATACGACCTGCTCCAGCCCTCCCTGTTCTCCAAGGCCAAGAAGCGTGCCGCGCTCAGAGTTTGTGATGACGGTGCTGGGAATGCCTACGTCAAAGGTCTGAGCAAAGTCCTTTGTGTGTGTTCCTTGGTTTTCTTTTCTTTTTTTAGCAACAAACCAGTGATGTCATGCATTTTGTGATTTCAGATCTCAGGTGGATCAACATCCAGACGCTGGCTGAAGCCAGCAAACTCCTGCTGTTCGGCAACAAAAACAGAAGCGCGGCGGCCACGAAGCTGAACCAGTCGTCCAGCAGAAGGCACTCTTCACATTCTTGCATCATTGCAGCTTTAGTTGTAGTTGCTGATCTGTAGCCAAAGCTCATACCTTGCCTTCCCTTCCAGCCACAGCATATTTACCATGAAGCTTCTGAAGATCGAAGGCGGCACAGTGAAAAGGCTCTCAGAGTGAGTATCGTACAGAATTACGACTACCTTTTGTTAAGTGGTTGTGTATCAGGCAACATCTCAACCTTTTCTTTCCCCCAAGTAAATTGAAGCAAAGTTCTCTGTAAACATTGCTCAAATGCTTGGTCCGAATAACAGCATTCGGAGGGATTTGAACATACTCTAGAAGCCTATTGGCATCACCATTTTGTTTTCTCCATAATTGTACTTGTTTTACTCAAATGAGGAATGAAGGATCAATAATCAGGAAAAGCGATCCGTGTTCCTCAGGTTTTCTTTGTGTGACCTCGCTGGCTCAGAGCGATGCAACAAAACCAAGACGTTCGGGGAGAGGTTGAAGGAGGCCGGGAACATAAACAACTCGCTGCTCATCCTGGGGAAGTGCATCACTGCCCTGCGCAACAATCAGACCGACCGGTGTGCATCATGCTGTCACAGAACGCCGATTCTTTTCTGGAGCGGGAGAGTGAAGTCCTTCATGTCCTTCTCTATCTGTGATCATCAGAGTGAAGAGCAACTACATCCCCTTCCGGGAGAGCAAGCTCACCAAGCTCTTCCAGGCTTTTTTCTGCGGCAAAGGCAAAGCATCAATGATCGTCAACATCAACCAGTGCGCCTCCACCTACGACGAGACCCTCCACGTCATGAAGTTCTCCGCCGTCGCCAAGCAGGCCAGTTTGGTTTCTTAATGGCCTTATGGGGGGTAACCAGGTCAGGAGGAGCCTGGCACCGCTGACCAAGCCTGTGCTTGCATGCAGGTGGTGCAGGTGATTCCGGACAAACATCTGGAGTCACTGTCGCCATGTCTGGTGGGCCGTGATGGCAAACCCCTGCTGAGGAGCAGGGTGATGGACAGCCCTGGACTGGATGCCTACCTGTCTGAGGAGGAGCTGCTGGACGAGGAGGAAGATGGAGCGGACGTGTCTCTGCTGCCGCACAGCGTACGGGCACATACAGTCAAACACAGTTTCAGAGATGTATCAGAGGTTTATCAGAGTCTCTTTGTGTTTGTTGGGTCAGGAACAGCTATAATTCACCTTCTTGTGAAGGTGACAAAGAGCTTGTGACATGTTTTTAATTTCCAGTATGCTTTTAGGACAAAGTTTTTGTACCTCTTTGATCGAATTGAAATCGGCCGATTGAAATCGGCTCTTTGCTGACTGCAAGTTCGTATAGGCATGATGGAGTCCAGCTCATAAATCCCTAGGACTGTGTGATCACCTTATCTGCCCTGTAGTGCCACCATGAGGTTGTCCAGTACTTTAGCTCATGGGAAACCTGAGCCATCTTTATCCCCATCTATGTCAACTTTTCTTGGTATTTAGAGTAAATTACCAAATTAAGACTATAACGGTAACGGTATAATTTCAACTCTCCTAGGAGGCTGTGAGCATGATCGAGACTCTGCGGGCAAAACTCCTGGCAGAGCGAAGAAAAAACCTGGTTCAGGAGATGGAGATTCGCAAGGAAATGGGAGATGCGATGTTACAACAGCTCATGGAAAGTGAAGAGCTCCGTAGGTAAGGTTAAACGTATTGTTAGGCAGTGCAGATATCTGGTAGCTACCCGGTTGTCTGCCACAATTTTCGTTTTTTTTCTTGGCTGGCAAATTGGTCTTTACAGTCAACAGATGGAAGAGATGAAGGAGAGCTTCCAAGAAAAGCTGGAGAACACCTTTGAGATGTACAAAGACGCCATCAAAGAGCATGCTTACCAGAATGCTATGAGGAATCTGGAAGACGACTACGTGCCTCTCAATGAGTTCATTGCTGAACAGGAGAAAGTGGAGGTATGTTGATAAATTGTTTTTAAGTTAGAAATTTTAAATCTCACTGGGCTGGGCTCATTTCCCATGCCATACTTTGTCCTAATAACTTGTTAAACTGCTAATGGCTCCATGGTTGGATAAATCTATGACTCCCTCGGAAACTGCAGGCCCTCAAACTTAAAGTGTCGGTGTTGGAGGCTGTAACATCCAGCAACAGTGGAGGAACGTGTCCGGCTCCAACTACAGATCAGTCCTGTCAAACCCCTCCATCTACACCCACAGAAACGCCAGGTTGGCAGTGTTTACTCAGAGAAAACCCACAATACATAAATTAGTATGTTCCTGCGTTCACAAAAGCGACAACACCTCATGATTTTCATTACAGAGGAGCGATTCAAGTGGGTTTACAAAGAGAAATGTGCCATGGAGAGGATATGTGAGGACAAACAACAGGTAAGTAAGGACAAAGCAGACAAGTGAATAGGTGAACGTTTGCTTCATATGTGTATGTAACCACATTAAACTCTGTGTCAGTTGATAGTTTCCTTAGAGAAAAGGCTGCTGGATCTCAGTGGAACCTTGGAGAAGGTCAGGGATGCCTTCCTTGAGAAATCAGCCGATCTTGAGGCACTGCAGAAGAAGGTGGCCATTCAGGTGAGGCAAGAAGACAATGTACATACAGTATGTGATGGGGCGAAAAAAAAAACTGCAAAAACATCCAATCTTTTTTGTAACACAACTCCACAACAATTCCTTTAATCGGGTTTGAGCTGGATCTGGGTACACATATCTTGACTTGCATCTGTTTTTGCCCATCCAGACAAAATCAATGGAGGAAGTTGTCGAGCAGAACCTTCAGAAGGACCGGGAGATTGCCTCTCTTAAGGCGGAGCTCACCAAGCTCCCCGAGGAGACCCCTGTGCAGCCCAAAATCAAGCGAGGTCTGTTCGCCAACATCAAGGAGGCGGTGACTTCTCCACGGTCGGGAACGTCAGGCCGAACGCTCAGGAAGACAATCAGGACCCCACACCGCTGAAAATGGCCTCAAGTGGACCAAAGTAAAGATTCTTCTTTGGGGTTTATTAAAAACTGTTTGGGGGAACCGTTTTGATACCTGGAATGATGAATGTAATTATTTTATTCAGATGTCGTGTTTCCTGTCAAGGTTTTTCTGTTTTTAATCGTTTAAAATAAATTTAAGTCGTTCAAACTTCTTTGACAATCATTACTTGTTTACAGTATGACACGATATCATGTCCAGAGCATTTACATGGTGTCTTTTCTTGGAGCTTTACCTCATATAAACCTTGCCATGTGCACACATACAGGCTGTGCACGTGTCACGCAAGGGAATTCATGCTCCAAATTCAATGAAGCTAGAATCAACCTGGTCGAATGAGGCCATCCATTATCTGGAGCCTGAGGGGAGAGCACATCACTAAAGGCCCCCCGATAGGACAAAGACACCCATGCACAAGAGTCCAATTCCTTTAAGTGCATCCCTATTCAAACTACTCTTTACTCTCCCTTAAGTCTTAACTGATGCATTGTGCGAGGCATTAGAGTATTTCCACTGTGACGTGTGAATGCATGTAGCCCCGTACAGTGCAGTGGATGAGGGCCGTCCAATGTGATGTGCGTGAGGTAACAGCGCAGCCGCCACTCAGTGAAAGGACCATTGTGGTAGACGCAGCCAGCTGCTCCGGTCTCAGTGATAGTTAATGAGATTAACCGTTCGTCTTAGCCTGCGTCAGTCCAAAGGGGTCAATCACAGGATTAGCACCTTGCTTAAGAGTTACATCAGTTTATTGTACTTTTTTTTTTTTTCGTCCTCCCTCGTAACTCTGACTTTGCAACCTCTGGCTCTTTGTGGGACATTTTCCTGCCTCCGAAGCATGCTCGGTACCCCCTGCGACTGTGGTCACTGGAGTGGAATGTTGCCATGCATCGAGCGGCTTTGCCACTGAGCCCGCTGCGACCCGCAGCCATTGAATGAGGCATCTTCCAGGGGCAAAGAGAGCAGCAGGGGCAGCCAGAGAAGCGAAGGGCCGCTGGGCCAAAATCTTGCCTGCTGGTGGCAGAGTCTGAGACTCTGGACAAGTCGCCCTCATGCCACTCATAAATAACAAAGTGGGCGATGATAGCACAGCAGGCAAAGACAAGGCTTCGGCTGAAGGGAAGGCTCTGGTGGACTCTTTGATCAAGGTAAGATGCTGCCGGTTGTTAGAAGTTAGCATATCACTCAAAGTGCTGTCCTCTAGTTCTGCTGTTACATCTCAAAGTCTCAGTCAGTGCAGATTTTACCGTTGGATCAGATGATGCACGTTGCCATCTAATGCATTTCTGCTAGTGTAATGTCAGTAGACACACATCAGGTTCATAGTGTTTTCAATGGCATTACATATTTGTTATTCTAAATCATAATTTCACCTAGTTTACTTTAAACAGTGCTGCAAACCAGCTGATCAATATTCCAAGCAGAAAAATGTACCATAAAAAGTTAAATAGGTTACTTCAGAAAGTGTACTTCCCTTTGTGATATTCACGCCAGTGTTGATATTTCACAAGCAAGATGTCTGGGCATCTTTTCCCCCCGTGGCTAAAAATGCACTTTCAGTGAAAGTGATTTCTTGGTCCACTGCACCTTTGTGGCCTTTTTAGTATCTGTGTTGGCTAATGCACCGGCCAAGCCCGGCATCTGCTCTGACTTACTGGCATATATTTAGTTGTTCTCACTATTGGTTCGTTGTTGTTGTTGTTGTTGCAAATTTACTCAGCACTATGAGGGTTAATGTGTTACTAGTGAAGTCAGATTTTCGATTCCCAACATAAATTTGAATCACAATCTTTGAAAAAGATTCTTCAAAAGAGCTTGAATGGGGAAAAAAGGAAATTATAAACCAACTGGTTGAATTACAGCATAAAATTTCAGTAATGTACAATGTACAACTTTAAATACTATATATACCATAAATAAAGCAGACATGTAACCACACAGAGTGCACCCGCGCCATGTTCCCGCCTCATCTGCCCATGCTCAAGGTTGTTTTGGCTTATCTACAAATAGATCAATGGTAATGGGATTATTTCTAATATTTTTTATTGATACCACACCTGCTAATCCAGTGCTAAGGTAATACCCATTGATAAAGGACAATGCTAGTGTATGATTCAACTCATGAAACTGAAAGTGTCCCATTTCAGACTCATCAGTTGCTGCCTCAAGCACCTTTAGGTGCTGCGGCATGCAGGATTCATATAATACTATTATCGAATATGTGATTATGCATTGTGCGTCCTACCATTCATATATGTACAGAAGACTTATATTACTCTCTGTTATCAGGCTCTGATGTTGGTCGATGACTTGTTCAAAGACTTTTATCACCGATTGATCATGTTCACAAGTTAAGAACACAGGCTTTCAGGCACAGGGAGATGGTGATTAGCGGTCTGCTGCATATTCAATCAGATGCACGTGTAGGTCTACTAATACCAAGTGAGGTGTGGTGGCCCGCAGCATCAGCCTCTGAGAGGCTGAGGCTTTCATAGTTTCATAGTTTTCATAGTTGTGACTCCTTCTCCCTCATGCAGGTGGTTGCATGCTACCGGCATCTGGCCTCCTGTGTGGGTGGGTGCACAGACAGCCTGCAGCTGCGGGATGAGCTGCGACAGACTCGGGAAAAGGCCCAGAAGTTGGCCGTGGCCATCTGCCAGCACCTGACCTCTCACCTCCGAGACAAGAGCCTGCCTGAGGAGCAGCGCAAGGAGATGGAGCTCCTCTGGGTGGCCTTCTCCTCCAGCCTGGAGCTCCTCCATGTCGACATGTGCAAGGTGTTCAGCCTTGGTGACATCTTCTCTGTGGCTAACACCGAGAAGCTGGTGCAAACCGGCATACAAGGTACATACGATATAACCCCACTAGATTGCGTTCAAGGAGGGGAAATGAGCCTAGAAATATCAAAGCTGTGATTTATGAAATTACTGCACAATGGTGCGAGTAGGACAACAATATATTTTTCTTAATTAAAACTACTTTATTTGGATTTGTTTCCATCAATGCCTTATCTTATACCCACTGGTGTCACAGGGTTGAAGGCTGGGAATATACCCTGGACTGGTTGCTATTCAATCCCAGGATCTAGGGGCAAGTCTTGAGCCTCCAATCGACCTTGATATAGATGTTTGGACTAAGTGGCAAAACTGGGAGAAAGCTCCACACAGAAGGTCCTTTGTTTTGACCCAGATGTGAAACAGAAACATTCTTCTTATTATTATTATTATAAATAGTAGTAGTGGTAGTAGTTGTAGTAGTACAGTCACAGTGGCTTGAAATGATGAGGAAACATCAGTTTATTTCATGATCGTTGTCAGAGCTGGTGGCTGTGTTCAGAGGCGTGATGTGAAGTCTAGAGTTGCTGGTCTATGATATTTTAAAAGTCACAGAGATTGGGCTGAGGGCTCACGTGGTGTTTCTAGTGCCACTATTCTCTGGTTCAGAGCACCTGCTACCTGCACAGTAGTTCTCTCCCCCAAACACCCTCTGCAAAAATAGCTTCTAGTTTGTAAAAGCGTCGTGCATAAGGTTTGTTCTTTTAAAGATTAAGCACAGATAGATGCAAAAGTTCAAATTGCAAGCGATCAATGTGCAGTTTAAATTGATGTATTTGATGTGTACAGAACTACTGTACACAGCAAATACATCAATAAAGTAGCAACAGTAGTAGTTTAACCTGTGAGCTGCATGTCAAAAAGAATCAACAATGTATGATAAATATATGAAAACAATCGTTATCAATCTACCAGTCTGTTGGGAGACAGGGCGATGGGTCGGAAGCAGGAGCAGACGTTGTTTGTTCAGATCTGTCTGATTTCTGCACTAGACTCAATGATCCTTTATCTCAAGCCTTGTGTACACTAAGAATCTGACCTTGAAAGTGAAATATAACAACTGCAGTTGAAGCAGGACCATTACATCCCATATTTCTATTATATCCCACATTACTAACCCATATTACTACATGATATCAAATTCATAGTCTTATTCAGAGGCTTCTGTTTCTTCCATCTGTTTGCAGTTTAATGCATCTGAAATCTTTCAGTAATCAGCTAATATGCGCTGGTCAATATGTATTTAATTTAGCATGTGACTGCATCTCTTTTAAATGATTGGCTGATATAATTGAGCTAAAAACACCACATTCTAGTGGATTTGTTGGTGCAGGCATCTGGCTGCTGGTTTGCTTAAAAGAACCATCAAAGGATGACAACTAACTATGTATTAAATGGTTTAAATTATCTGTGGCGACAATATCCATGTATAACTTTGCATTGTAACTACGTCCAACAGTTCAGAAACATGCATTATGGTCAACTTTAAATTGCTGTATGTTGAGGTTGAGACTGAATTGGCCCTATGTGTGAGTGACAGTGCATTCCCTGCCTTTACCTTATGTAAACTGGAGATGGGCTCCAGACAATGGCATTACCAAAGTCTTATCCAGAGCTCTCTCCAAACTGATCTTTGCTTTGCTTTGATGAACAGGCGGAGGCACTGAGGTGGCAGCTCGGGCCCTCAGCCTGCCGGACCTGAACCAGGCTGAGAGCCCATCGCTCCCGGCTGGTCTGGAGAGCCAGGAGCGCAGCACGTTGGAGCAGGAGATCGGCCAAATTGACCACATGATCGAGGACATGGAGACCAAAGTGAACGTGCTGCGCTGGATGGTAGAGCCCCAGGGGCCCCAGTACGCCGAGCCGCTCAGCTGCACCGACAGCGCCTCCCTGGCCCTGCTCTCTGTGGACGAGGAGCAGCCCGGACAGGAGCCTCCACGCCAGCGCAATAAAATCTTTGTGCTCTTATCACTAATTGCTGTTGTTTTGGTGGCAGCCACTTTATTTGTCTGTATTGTCTTTTTCTCATGAGCGAAACCTTAATGCAGTCCTTTTTTTCTTTTTTTTTTTTTCCTTTAAAACCTCAGCAGTGCAATCTGTAAAAGTGGAACCGCTGCCACTGCAGTGGTTTTCTGTTCACACACACCCTTCCCAGTTCAGGTTTCCATGTTGTGACAGCAGCTAAATGATTTACTTGTGCAAAAGATGACTTGTCCAATAACACATCTGGACGCAAACCAGTTTGCCATTTATTGCAGTGAATCCAAAGCTGCCATATACTTTGAATTACCTTTGTTGAACAAAGTGACTAATAACACGTGGTTACATGTTAGAACTGGAGACATAGTGGATTTTACTGAACTGTAAAAAGATAGAGCTTATTTTACCTGTTATGTACATATACTCTCCTGACTAGATATATGACAGGAACTGTTTTTAATGAAATCTAACTCAGACATTTTATTCCTTGTTGCCATTGAGAAGGCATGTGCTGATGCTTTGTAGTTGATATACCATGATGAGAAACACATAATCACTTCCAGTGACTGCAGCTTTGTCTCTATTCTGTGTTACCTACTGTGTACATACAAATATGTGTTGTAGATAATTGGCAATGTATAGTTATGCACTATAAAAAGTATCAACTTTGATATGACACTGTGGTTCTCCTGTGATCTTTATTGACCAGGCAACTAATCGCAACAGGCACAAATACGCTCCCTGTGCTGTTTGACAGTGTAAATATACTATACGACACCGGGACATATCTCGTTTTACCAGTTATCACTGAGACAGACAAGAGCGAAAGTCTGTGGTATGTTGATAGAAGTTGGATGTTGCCAACTTTCTCTGAGCAGTAGACAAAGGACAGGAACCATCTGCAGGCCTACTTTATACACCCATAAAAGGTTTTTGAAACAGACATCACAAAAAGTTGGTGGGATTGAATGATAAAGCACTGGCTATTAAATAATTTTTTTAACCCTAACCCGAACACAATTAATCCCATCCTTAAAGACTCATGTCAGTCCATCAATATGTTGCAAACTGTATATAATGTACACAAAAGTTACAGTCAAAGCTAAAGTAAAAAAATCAAAAGAATTTGTTGTGTAGGTGTAATGCCAAGATGTGCTGAAAAACGCATCCCACTTATCTGAATGATTCTTTGCAATGAGCTCAGTGAGTTGAGACAAAGTTGTACATTAATTGTTAAGCTATTTAATTCCACTTGTGCAAATTGATATAAAATCTTCATCAAATCTATCTGGCTTTCACTTTTTTGTTTACAGAATAATTGTATAATCCACTTAGATGTCAAAATAATGTAGTACCTTTTGCGCATCAAACCTAGGGACTGAACTCCATTAATGAGGAAATGCTTAAATCCATGCATACTCTCCAGAGTATGTCCCTTTCATCTAATCTCTAATTACGTTTTAATTGTTGATGTGTGATTGAGCCTTTGGTAATGGTCTGTCTTGTTTGTTTGTTTGTTTGTTTTTCACCGCGCCAGTGAAATTTCAGTCGCCGGACCTTCACAATAAAAGCCTGGGAATCTGTAATGAGCTTTACTTTGAAATGCACTAAATTTAACTCCTCCCGTTGTTTGCAACTTGACAGTTAGGGCGGACACAGGCACTGAGGAAAGTTGCCAGATAGTACTGTAGTATTAAGTAGTACATTGTAGTACAGAATAGTACAGTAGCCAGGGAGGATCAGCTCTCCAGTCATGGTGCTTAAACAGTGCCAGATGAGACTTAAAGCCTGTGGATTGAACCACCCAGACAGGTGGTACGACCTCGGTACCTGTGCCTCGGTACAGTCCGGTCTGACCTCCTCCGAGGTCATCACCGCTGCTCCGGGCCGCTGGGAGACATGGAGACGGAGGAGACCTCCAGGACTGAGCGTCCACAGACCTGCGGGGACACGGACACCTGCAAGAGGTAACCTCTTAAACGCTCTTACACCCCGGGGGTGTTTCAGTGAAGTGAGGCAGAGTTACGGGAAACGCCTGTGTCCGAGAGACAACTCAGGACACAGTTTAGGCGTTTTCTTATCAGAAAAAGTCTGAACTGTCAGACACCGTTCAGTTTATGAGGTCACTCTATGTGTGGCCTATCAAAATAAAAGCCCTCACACCGGAAGAATCTGGTGAAAACAAATCATTTAAAAATAATTGTTGACCCAAAGTGCTTTACATGTGTTGTTGATTAAACGACTCAGAAATAATATGAATATGAAGTGTTTTAAGCATTTCAATCAACGTTACTGCTGTTGCTGTTGTTAGTTTTGTTGTTGTTGCTGTTGTAGTTGTCACATCAAGTAATCCCATAATGCTAGAAATAGCACTCATAAAATAAATAATAGCAAGAGGCTTTTTTCCCCATGCCGCAGGTGAAAACTAAACTGCACCTGTTGGGGCTGGTATGCTCTCGCAGATTTTGAAGTGAACAAGTGCTATCTGGTGTTACTGATTGATAAAGGAGTGTATCGTCTGCATGGCAATGCTGTGAAATACTGTGTCTCTGAAAATTGCAGACACCTAGCAGACACCAGACACTTGTACCCGCACATTGTATTTACACAATATGCCACATGGCCTACAAAGTGTTTCTACAGTGCACAGTGCTATGGTTGTGCTTTTTGAATTAGTTTCATGAGGTCCACTGTCTAAATTGCTGACACAGTTGACATTTTGTGAAACCTCTGCTCATGCACTTTCTTTTCCTGATTGTTGTTGCTTTTTTGTAATGACAATAACTGCAGTCCTTCAGGCGGTCAGGCAGTGTTTCCCCCTTTGATAAACAGGAACAGTATCAAGATAACACCAGCCTTGTCTGAAAGTAGATGTTGCTGTGGTGAAAGAAACACAGGATGTATGATGGAAACAATAGTTTATCAGCTCAGAAAAGATATTAAAATTTCACAAGTTAGTCTGTGTAACAAATGAGTGAGGAAAACCCTACATACACTCAGTGGGCTTGAGAAAATATTTTCTTTCCATATTTTTCTTCACCAGTTCCTTTGAAAACCAAAACTGAATCTGTATCAGTCATTATAAATAGTTGCACTAACAATATTACAATAATACCGCAATATTTATCAAAATAACTCTGTGAAAGCAGATGGAGGAATGTGATTTAAGGGAGGAAGGAGAGATCGGTATCTGTAATTCCAGGTGAGGTTCATATATCTCCTGGCGGCTGATTTCAGAGCTGAGCATCTCCGTCAAAACGCTGCAGTACGACCTGAAGGCGGATGCACCGAGGCCAGACAGCAGCAGGCTGTTGTTCGACACACACGCCGTGGTGCGACTCTTTGAGGAAAACGGTCTGTCTTCTGTTTTCTCCCTTCAACATCAGCGCTCTGTAAGTCGCAGGCTGTGAACCCTCTTCTCACGTGGCTCCGTCTCACAAACAGGTTTTACCACTCAGCAAGCAGAGGTGCTGGTTAAAATACTGGTGAAGATGACAAACTCCAACATGGACACCATCTACCACGACATGGTCACCAAAGTTCAGCAGGTGAGACATGTGCTGGAAGCACTGTGGCAGAACGTGTTTGTGGCTTCTTCCCTGCTTAAGAGGGCTCAACAAACCACAAACAAAAAGACATGGTGTCGCACACAGCAATTTTGTGAGTCACCCTATCTTTGCCCTGTGTGTGCTAAGAATAGGCACCAGCACATCCCTGTGACACTGCCTGATAAGATAAATAATAGATGATAACCATAATAATAATAATAATAATATATAATATCACAGTCATTACTTTGAAGCAGTGAAATTTGATGGTTACAGACTTGAAAGGACATTTTAATGGTTCAAGACAAGTCACATAGGGGTAGGAGGAAAATTAAAGTCAATAGAACAACTAGATTTATGCAGTATCATCTAAATAAAATCTTTTGATTGTTCATGTTCAGTGTCAAGTCAGTAACTCAAACACCTTTCCATATGACTCACTGCTCTTTAATTTTTGACTGCAGGAGATTATGCTGCAGCGGGTGATGTCTCAAATAGCATCTGTGAAGAAGGACATGATAATCCTGGAGAAGAGCGAGTTCTCCACCTTGCTGGCAGAGAACGAGGTAAGTACAGTAATCCACAGGTCATTTCTTTTTTCGCGGTTCACCACCCATCCCCTAAGTCACTTTTTGTCAGTCATTATCTTACCCACTGGTGTTGCCGGGAAGTCACTTAAATATTTCAAAATGTCTCTCAGAAACTCAAAATCCAGTTGTTGCAGCTCAAGGTGCAGCTGGCTGTAAGTGATTTTTCTTGTAAACTTAAAGAGTTTTATATCCAGATTCTACAGGGTGGTCTGTGACTTTGTTTTGTGTCTTCATTGCAGGACGTCATGAATAAAGTGCGCTCAGACACTATTTTAGACATGAATTTGGAGAAAAGCCGTGTAAAAGAGCTGGTAGGTGTAACCATTTACCGTGTTCTCAATTTGGTCTCTTTTTGTATTCCTTTGATAATTATGTGATCATTTCTCGTTTTCAGAAAGCAGAACATGAGAAGAAGCTTCTGGAAACGCGAACGGAAATCATGGAGATGGTTTGTTTATGTGCAGTACATGTCTTTGTCACCTGTCTTTGCTTGTGTCAAATTGCTTTTTCATTTGCTTATTTCTTCATTTCATCCAGACAGCAGAACAAGATCGCCATTTAACGCAGACCAACATGAAAATAGACACTGAAGTGGCAGGTTTGAAAACCATGCTAGAGTCCCATAAACTGGACACCATTAAATACCTCGCAGGTAGGACATGACAAAACATTTTTAAAATGCAGTCCTTTGTTGGGCAACATGTTCTGTCATGTATTTTATCTTGCATGACAACTTTTTGGCTTTATTTGTACATGAAAGTGTTGTTTGTGTCTGCCCATGCTTCTCTTTTAGGTTCAGTATTCACCTGTCTCACCGTGGTCTTGGGTTTCTATCGTATTTGGATGTAAACAGGGAGATGGCAGTGACTTTCACATCTGGAAACATCAGTGTTTGTCAAGCTGGAGAGTTTGCATGTATTAGTACAATCCTCTAATTGTCTCTGGATAAGTGTACCGGACCTGGATATGTGGATAACGACAAGATGAGACCGATTCTTACCTGGCAGTGGCAAACAAACTTTTAAACTGCATGGAATTTGACTTTACTGTCATTTCTTTGTATAGTTTAGGCATTTTAAATACATTCTATATTTATTTTGCACATATAAATATCAAGTTGTAGATTTTAGACGTGTATAATTCTGTATTGTGGTTTTGGAATTGTTTTAACTTGATGAATTTTAATTGAATAAACTGATCTGACAGCCAGTGTAAATGTTGTGCCAACCATTCTCTATTGATTATGTCATTGTGTAAAGATAGTAAAGATGATAATACTTTTTTAAATTTCCTTTGAGTAAATTAGTAACATCTCAATGACACCCGACATGAAATCCACTATCCGGGGCGGGAATTCAAGAATCCATCCGCACACAGAAACAAATAACGCTATTTGTTACAACCCAGTAATACGTGGGTAGTAGATGCAGTAACATTTTTCAATTATTCGATTATTTTCAAAAGCGTCGAGGCTAACATGCCTTTTATTTAAATCGATCGTAAATAACACCGAAGCAGATCAAATTCTAGCAGATTACAGAAGATTTTATTTTGAAAATCTCTGCCCCGGAAGCGAATGTCCCAGTGTGACTGTAGCTAATGTGTTGTTACTACACGTGTGTAGCTGTCAATGTTGCGTTTAAGTGTTAACACGTTGTCAGGGGACACTGAATAGTCCATTTAAATGCATTTACAAGGACAACAAGTCTTTGATCGCAGATGAAAGTTGGGAACAAAGGCCTTAAAGAGACCTCAGGAATCGGACTAGCTACGGGCTAAGCTAGTTCAGGTAAGGCAACTCCATAATAGTTCGTAGAACCTAAAATTAAAGGGTGTTTACGTGTGTTAGACACGGAATATGCCTTAATAACTTAAATCCAGTGGTTGCCAAGTGTAAGTCAACATTTCTGGTTATAAGCATCGCTTGTAATGTGACCGGTATGTTGTGTTTTTACAGGGTTTTGTGCAGTCATGGCTGATGCGTTCAGTAGCAGCTCGGAAACGGTGATACAGCGATGTGTGGACGTGACGGTGAAAACCAGCACACCTCTGGAAAACCTCGAGGACCTGTATCAGATCAAGAAGACCTGCGACTTCATCAGCGAACACCGCTTCGAAAAGGTGAGGGAAACCTTGACCTTTTTTTGTAACGGAAGCAACCAGCTCTGTCTGATACAACCATTCACCTGCTGAAACCACACCCGGTGACGTTGGCAGGTCGCTCTGCAGTTTCCTGATGAGCTGCTGGTGGATTCAGTGGCTGTGGCTGTGGAGATTGAGAAACACTGCAATGCCAAGACGTTTATTCTGGGGGATACGTCCTACGGCAGGTAACACACCGGACGCGTACATATGATACACATCAAGTTTATGCAAACTCCATCCATCCATCCATCCATCCATCCATCCATCCATCCATCCATCCATCCATCATCTTACCCAATAAGGGATGTGTAATGACATATTTTTGTCCACGTCCGTTGTGCAGCTGCTGCGTGGATGAGGTAGCAGCGGAGCACGTCGGAGCCGACTGCATCGTGCACTACGGCAGCGCCTGCCTCAGCCCGTCAAAGAGGCTGCCCCTGATGTACGTCTTTGAGAGGAGGCCGGTGGACCTGGAGGCCTGCGCCTCGTCCTTCAGAGAGCTCTACCTGGACGCGCAGAGTCCCATCGTCCTCCTCTATGACGTCAACTACGTTCACGCCGCAAGTAAGCGGCTCTACTGCTCTTCTGTCTGTGCCTATCACAGTGTCAGTGTCAGGAGGGTTATGTTGAAGATGTATTCAACTACAGATTAGAAGTGACTTACCCTGAAATGGAAACTCAGTTTAATGTAAGTCCAGCATTACATTTCCCTTTAAATGTATGAATCTTTCATCTTCCAAATCATGATGCCTATCTTTTAGGAAAATAACTAAATATAGTTTAAAGATGAATGATAATAAGTTAATATAACTGTCAGTGAATACAGCTCTCTTTCTCTTTTTTAGACGACCTTCTGACTCTCCTCTTGCCCGAGTATCCAAACCTGGTCATGTCAGAGCTGGTTGTGGAGGGGGAGCGGTGTCACAGTCACGGCTGGATTAAAAGGCGACAGAGCGACAGTTGTCCCTCTGAGGGAGACGGCGGCCAGGTCCTCTGTCAGTTCGGGAGACAGTTCACCTTGAAACCGGGTTTGGCAATAAAGGATTACAACATGTTCTATGTGGGCCAGGAGGGAGCCACATTGAGGAACTTCATGATGACCTGGAACGGCTGCTCGTTCTGCTCCTTTGACCCCATAACGATGAAGGGGAGGAAGGAGTCTGTAAGCGTGAACCGTGCATTGATGAAGCGATATTATGCCATAGAGAGGGCCAAAGACGCCACCGTGGTCGGCATCCTGGTGGGCACGCTGGGGATGGCCGACTACCTCAGCATCATCCAGCAGCTGAAGGAGACCATCCGCAGGGCGGGAAAGAAGAGCTACATGTTCGCCATGGGCAAGCTGAACGTGCCCAAGCTGGCAAACTTTCTGGAAATTGACATATTTGTGTTGATTGCGTGTCCCGAGAACTCTCTGCTGGACTCGAGTGAGTTCTACAAACCTGTGGTGACACCATTCGAGATGGAGGTGGCCTGCAACAAGAACAGGGAGTGGTCGGAGGAGTACATCACAGACTTTCGACATCTTCTGCCAGGTTAGCTCCAAATGTCTTCACATCAGAAATGTCAGTTGGGGTGTCCTTTAGATTAGAGCAGGTGACAGTCCTACTGCAGGTGCCCCTTTGTTACATGTCACTCCCTCTCACTCTCCCCACTTCCTGTCTCTCTATACCTGTTATATCTTCAAAAAGCCCCAAAAATACTTTAAAAAAATGAAAAGATTTCCATGGCATTCTTGATTAGAGGTTCTATACAGCTGGTGGATCGCTGTCACCATGGCAACCATGATTAGAACTTCCATACAGCTGGTGGACTCCTGTTGTCCCCATGGCAACCCTGATTAGTGGCTCCATACAGCTGGTGGACACTGCAGCCATTACCATGGCAACCTTGATTAGAGATTCTATGCAGTTGGTGGACACTGCAGCATCACCATGGCAACCCTGATTAGAGGTTCCATACAGCTGGTGGAAGCTGCAGCCATCACCCTGGCAACCCTGATTAGAGGTTCCATACAGCTGGTGCTCTTCAAAAGTAGCTCTGCGCACAGTGGAACTTTCTACTTTAACCTCACAAATTTCACTTCTAGCCTCTTTTTGCCAGATTGATAAACGAGGATGAAATAGTTGTCAAAGATGGCTCTACACAGCAATGTCTAAAATAAAAGTTGCCCCCTTAGTATATTTAGAAAACCAGCATCTAGATAGTATTAGCAATTTATATATATCTTTATGGTTAAGTTCAACAATTATCATGTGTCTCAAATATTTATCATTTCATGTTTTAAACCGTTTTACACCATCTCATCTTTTTTCCTCTTTCTTCTCAGAAATTCTCATAGCCTGTCATTAATACCATACCCCATTGAGAGGATTATATTTCTAACCTTAAGTATCCACTGAAATCCATTTACGTGGTTTCTCATTCTTTTCTCTTGTTGTCAAACTTGTCCCAGGTGGGCAGAGTCATGTGCCTTTGGCCGACCCGCAGGAGGAGGATGACGAGACGGACGTGTCTCTGATCACGGGAGCTCTGCGAAGCCACAACCTGCTGCTCAGTGAGCCTGCAGAGTCCTCGTGTGGCTCCTCCGTGGTCCTCAGGAACCAGACCATGACTGTGGCCAATACCAACTCAGCCGGTGAGTTGCATGAAGTACACAGTTCACTCTCGTTTTCACACATCCTCAGGTTTACTGTAGAACATCGCACGCGCACAGTGACTGTCTCAGTACAGTGATTCACTAAGTGGGACAAACACACTTGGAAGGACATCACGAGAGGTTTACGCTCTTCTCTCTGCAGCGTCTTTCCTGGCCGAGCGGAGCTGGCGTGGCTTGGAGCAGAAGCTGGGAGAGACACCTGTGGTGAAGGCAGGGAGGGGCAGGAAGGGTATCGCTATCGCCTACGAAGAGGAGGGAACATCTGCGAGATGAGTTCATATCTCAGGACTCCAGCACAGCCTGTCATTGCTGCAACTGTAATAATAAATTATTTAATCCCGTACATTGCCGACTGAATCACTGAATGTATCATATCAGCTCTTCACATGTCTTCAGGTATCGTGATCATGTTAAAAAATGTCTATTTGGATAATACCTGTTAAAAACTATTCTATAATTTAAAGACCCTAATGTAACATGTTGAACCAAATGCATTGTAAAATGGCTCATATCCCGTTTTGCTTCTGTGTTGTAAACAGATTTTCAAGTCTTTAACATTCATTTTGTTTGTTGTCACTGGCAGTAATTTCCTGGACAAACGACACAGGGAATATCCCAGTAGTCCCATTAAGTTGTCCCTCCCACCAATCCTGGTTAACTAAAGGGAAAAGAAAAAAAAAACAAGTTAATAGTGATTGACGGTATTATAAATATAATATGCTTGCAAATATTTGCCAAAAGAAGCATGCCTCACCTCTGGAGAGGAACGTGATGGTGTCGCCTTTCTGAAAGCTGAGATCCTCCGGATTAGATGACTCGTAGGAATGAAGGGCCAATAACTGAATCTCAGTCTGCTGTCCATCCGTTTGCTGAACACAATAAACACTCATCAGTGATTATTTTCTAAATTGTAATGCTGCGATACAGTTGCTGTGCCCGACTGGAGAATCATCAGGTCTCAAGATGAAAAGAAGACGAAACGCGTCTATGCGAGCGTCAGACACCATGGTGTCCAAATGTTATGTTTCTACAGTTGGAAATCGATTTCTGTTTTGTTTTTTTTCTGTATTGATTATGAGTCATCTGATGCAGCTACATGTTGCTGCAAAAAAAAGAGAAAGAAATCTGCCTCTGTATGAGGCTCTCAGGGTTTTTCATAGGCCCAATTGTGGTTTTACACACTGGTTTCCATTAAAGACCAAAGTGAGAAGGCGGCAGCCTCAGCCAGATTCAATGTTTTCATTTTCAGGAAGTAGCTCAGCACACTTACGTCTTTGGTGTGACACCACAGGGTGATGCGCCCTCCTTTGGCACAGCTCCACACACTTTCCATTTCCGTGTCCGCGTCGATTACACTCTGCCCGCTCGCCTCGCAGGTTGAGCTGAATCGCACCAAAGGAGGGAAACGTGTCCGTAATACAACACGACAGATGCGCTGGTTCTTATTGTCCCTAAACGCGTCCCGTACCTCAAAGTGAGCGTGGTGGAGGGGAGATTCAATTTTTTACTGATTTTCTCAATCAGCAGCGAGTATGGAGACCCGGCTGGCACCAAGATGGCAAAGGTGAACGTGAACCTGACTTTAACGATGCATGAATTGTCTGTCGGCTTCTTTTCCTTAAATGGATCAAAAGGAGGAAGGATGAAGTTAAGGACACTCAAGTGGTGGCATATATTGTTGTTTCATGAGCAGAGCAGAACGTACTTCAGGTTTTGTGTCTCCACCGTTGATATCGCTAGAAGAGGGACCTGAAATACACATTTTAGAAAATAGTCTAATATTATATTCGATAGTAAGGTGGCAAACTTTGGTTTCCTTAAGTGGTGTGTGACACGAGTCTACCTGCTTTCCGTACGGGTATGGCCGGGGGTTGTCGAGACGGAGCACAAGGTATTCCCTGCTCG
The DNA here is from genome assembly GCA_029224185.1 of Karalla daura. Classification (NCBI taxonomy): domain Eukaryota; kingdom Metazoa; phylum Chordata; class Actinopteri; order Chaetodontiformes; family Leiognathidae; genus Karalla; species Karalla daura. Next base: position 12,770,913 of record CM055208.1, read on the forward strand.
TAGTTGATACCATCGAATGATGCCATTGAAAGCAAACAAACAAAGATATCAAAAACTGAAACCACGTAGTTAACGGGCAAACGAAATTAAGCCAGCTCCTCACCTCACTCTGTTTGGAGGCCAAGGAGATCTCCAAACGCTCCAGGTAGTTGTACGGAACAAGACCCCTCTGTGATGAACATTTGACAGTGATGGGAGCGGCTTGACTCGGACCCCAACAGAGACCACGCGCTAGCATCCAGGATGCGTGTTTGCACATAACTCACCCTCTCGTTGAAGACTACAGACGCCCACTGGTCGTCACCCTTCTGCAAAACAAACACGATGTTGCCCGGCACCACGGCCAACTCCTCCCGGGTCTCGGGCACAAACTCAAACAGGACAATGTGTGGTTCTCCCTCTAGAGCTCTGGGAAGACAGGCAATAATATGCTGTATTCCTGCTTTCATTTCTAAATGAGCTCAGTCACAATAACAAATACTGTAAACATCAACAACATCACTTTATACGGGTTTAAAGTAAGTGCTTTACCGTAGAACCTCACGCTCTTTTGGACAAGTTGGACCGTCTTCAACCTGCCAGGTGTGAACAAGAACATGGACAGAAACCAATCAGTGGGCTTTGAGAAAGCAGGATGGCTAATAATCAAAACATGCATCCCCAGAGTTTTTGATTTTAAATTTCATTTAATTCATTTTCTCTTCTTAAGTGTCCCTCACTGCCAAAGACTGAGCGATTATTCACCTGAGGCTGTAATGGAGCAAACCCAGAGAACTGGTCCTGAGGAATGACAGAGGCAACGACCTAGAGGTGAGAGGAAAAGAGAAGTTGAAAAGGAAAAAAAACACACAACGGTCACATATTAACTGATGTAATGGCATTTTGCTCGAGGGAAAGGAGCTGTCATCTGGTAAATTATTACCTTTGCTTTTCCCAGGTAGTCCTTCTTCTCCAGCTCTGCGACGTAGCTCTTATTCGGTTTAAACAGCACTTTTGACGGGTACTCGACTGGTTTGTAAAGTTTCTGTTTCTGGTTTGGAAATTGAACACATTTTATCAAGCCTTTGTGACGTCACGTGACCCCAGCGTTACTTACAGCGAAAAGTGCACTCAGTTATTGAGCAACATGAACTATTAAACATGGTAACCAACCAGGATGGATTGCATAGCCTTGTCGATGAGATTAAGTTTGACCTCGGTCTTGTAGTCGAGAGCCTTCACCAGGTTTTGCTGAGCCTTTTCCCAGTTGCCCATCTGAGCCTCAGCCAGGGCCATATTGTGAAGAACCTGTGGCAGGAAATACCATTAAGAAGCTTTTAAGGCACGTAAGTTGTCACTCTGACCACAGAACTGTTGCACCTAGAAAAGTTCCTCTTTTTTGTTTATTAGCAGACAGGTTGTACTTGAGAAGATCCATCAGAATGAACCTTTTCTCTACATCTATCACTTTCTCAACGAATGAAGAGTTTTTAACAATAATTTGTAAAAACAAAAGACTGGAGGCTGTTACCTACTCACCTCACATGCGTATAATTTGTATGTGAGACCAAGTGCTTTGTAGTCTATCAGCTGGTTGCCTCTTAGCCTCTTGAGGGCATGGTTGAAATCAGATAAACACTCCTCGTATCTTTGAAAAGGAAGAGTACAGTTGGAGAGTTGTGAGTCATGAGAAATGCACAGAGCATTTCACAGCAAATAACACCATGAAATGACAGTGTGGATGTGCTGATACAGATGATTGCTGTCTTGCCTCTGCTTTTTGTAAAAGGTGATGCCCCTTTGAAAGAAGGCGACTGCCAAGTGCTCATCCTTGCGTATGCTGCAGTCGAACGCCTGAGAATATTTCAGAGAATACAGTGACTTCCTCCAGAAGAAAGCAGAAATAACAAACTCTACTTCTTCTTTCTCGATGACTTGCACTTTCAGACTGTAACATATCAGTGTTTTATCTCTGCTTCATCAGTAAATCTATATAATTTCCTCTGTGGTCAATGATATGATGGTCATGTGATGTTTTAGCTTTCATTTATCAGCAGTGGGGAGCCCTACCTTCTCAGCACCATCCAGGTCCTGGTGAAGAAGACAGAGACATCCAATGTCAAAGCAAATTTTGGAGTTTGGCTCCTCGATAGCCTGAAAAATCTTGAGGGCTCCTGAGAAATCCTGTTTGTCAGCAGATGTCACGGCCTCGTCCCACTGACGCAAAGTGTTCAGGAAGGCCATGGTCGCCAGAGACGAGTGCACAGAGCAAATGAGCAGGAAGCACTTTTAATATGTACCAGGAGGAATCAGGAAGTGTGATGATGACACTGTTGGTACATTGAGCCTGGATGACATCACTTCAAGGTTCCTCACATTATCAAAACTGGTGGCTTTTACTTTAGCCTGTATTTATTTTTCTTTTCGTTCCAGTGCCACAGTTCGTCATACGACAACGCTTAAAAAAAAAAAAAATTTAAACGAATGCTTCGCAAACAGCTTGAAAATTAAAGTGGACCTGTCCATTAACTGTGACCCCCTGGACAAAAGTGGCCAAGGCCCCTTGTAGTGTGCCCTGAGCAGCATGTTCAGGTGTACAGAGGCCCTGCCAACCTTGACAATACTCACATGTCTACAAACATATTTTAGGCTTGTCCTTCATTAATAACATATGTATAACTCTTTTATACTGTCTCTTACAAATTGTGGCCTGTTGCTTTTGACAAACATGTCACACTTTCAATATTAAAACTGAATTTCTTTGCTCTCTCTAGCTTGTAGAAATATACTTCTAGTTACAGAATACACACGCAATAGAAGTACACTATCAGTTATACACTACTACTTCTGTGTGCGTGTGTGTGCGTGCGCGCGCGCACCCCGTGCTTTTATTTTAAAAGGGCAGCGCATACTTCCGCTGCTGGTCTGGCTGACTCTGGACCTGTGAAGCAGCTAAACAAACATGGCTCTGCAACACTACAAAACAACAGGACCCAGTGACACGATGATTAACAGCAGATGAGCCCCGGGTCGAGCCGTAGATGGGCAGCTGATAATGTTGTCGAGTGGGATCGCTCCGTGTAGCCTGTAGGGATCGAGCTTGTTTACACACTGTTAGCCCTGCTGAGGGCTAATGTAAGCTAGCAAGATGGACCTTGGAACAATGTTGTACAACAATCTGAAAGATGTTACATGGAGCACGACGTCCTTACCATTAGATCAACTCGTCAGCGCGTACAGGCTGCCCCAGATTGCCAAGTTGGACAACGGTCAGTAACTTTCTGTCACTGCTAACTTTCACTCTGCTAGCTGCTAAAGTGCTAGTTAGCGTCGGATTGTATTGGAAGTGTTTTTATTTATTTATTTATTTGTAATTTTTGCGCATGTTAGTTGCCGCAACCAAAACGTCCCGGTAAGTTGCTTCTCTGGTTTCGAATAATGTTTGCCCAGGCAGAGATGTTTTCCTTGGCGTCTCGATGCCTCTCTGCTGTCACTCCTCAGCCATGCAAGTGGAGGCAACAAAGCAACTATTGTCACACGAGCCAGTACCAAGGTACAAGAAGAGCCGGGTTTAAGTAAAAACACAAATAAAGTTCAGGTCGGGCTTTCGCTGAACCGCTGTCGAGCCGCCGGACCAAAGGTCAAGGTTTATCTGTGCAGCTGCTCTGCCCCGACAGACACGGTGCACTTTGACGTGATGCGAGTGTCAAATCAGCTGGGGCTCGTTTTCAGTTGTCCTCCCATCCTTGCATGGCGACTCACGCAGATGGGCTGTTTGGTGGGTTTTATAAGGTCCGCACGAGAGTATGTGTCACACACCAGGGAGGATTCAGACGTTGTCGTGTGGGATACCCCTCATGAAATACGCTACAGCTTTTGGACTCTTCAGTTGACCTACAAAAAACTGTGTTTGGGCTGTGGGCGGAAACCTGGATTACCAAGAGAAAACCCACGCAGACATGGAAGAGAGCAGTCTTTGGACCGGCCGGGATACAAGCCGGATCTCTTCATTATGAGGACAGCAACGCCAACCACCGATTCACTGTGCAGCTCCTCACCAAACTTGCACTGCTAACTTAACGTCCGTCGTGATGATTTGTTATAACGCACCTGAGTCTCCTCGGGAAGTTTGCAGATCAGGATAGAAGATTGTGCTTTGCGCGGATTACACGTACTCCCTGGACTGTGATTTGTTGTGCTCATGCTCGTGCAGGTCAGTTGGTGGAAGGGCTCCGAGACAATGACTACCTCTTGATTCATTCATGCCGTCAGTGGACGACCATCACTGCTCACAGCCTGGAGGAGGGACACTACGTCATTGGGCCTAAAATAGAGATCCCGGTGCACTATGAAGGTGAGCCGCCGCCACACTGCTGCTCCATGCTCTGGAACCCTCCGGCCCGCTTGTGTTTATCCTCACGGGGAAAGCTACAAATCATTGCTGACTCCGAGGGCTGTTTTGATATGTCCTTTTTTTTTTTTTTTTTTACCAATTTAGGTCAGTTTAAGCTACTGGAGCAGGACAGAGACGTCAAGGAGCCCGTGCAGTACTTCAACAGCGTGGAGGAGGTGGCCAAAGCATTCCCTGAGAGGGTCTACGTCATGGAAGAAATCACATTTAACGTCAAGGTTTGTGCAGTCCCAGGAAGATGCTCTACGCTCTCTGCAGGAGCAGTTACAATTTATCCTTTTTTTTGTATTTCTTCAAACTGTACTGACCTCGTTTGCAGACATCAGGCTGCTTGAAGATTATCCGTGAAATCCTGCAGCTAAGACTCATAACATATGGATATAGGTTGATGTATTTTCAGAAAATTCAGTGCGATCACCTGAGTATAGATGTGTTTTTGTCACCTTTTAGAAGCTGCTTTTCACAGCACATGTTGCGTTTGCAGATGGCGTCAGGGGAGTGCAACGAAGACACTGAAGTTTACAACATAACACTAAGCACTGGCGACGAACTGACGCTAATGGGCCAGGCCGAGATCCTGTACGCCAAGACCTCCAAGGAGAAGTCCAGGTTCAACACCATTTTCAAGAAGATCGGCAAGCTGAACTCCATCAGCAAGATCGGCCGCGGCAAGATGCCCTGCCTGATCTGCATGAACCACCGCACCAACGAGAGCATCAGCCTGCCCTTCCAGTGCAAGGGCCGCTTCAGCACCTGCAGCCCGCTGGAGCTGCAGATGCAGGACGGCGAGCACACCATCCGCAACATCGTGGAGAAGACGCGGCTGCCGGTCAACGTCACGGTGCCCAGCAGCCCGCCGCGCAACCAGCACGACCTGCACCTCATCCGCGAGGGCCACCGCTACAAGCTGGTCAACATCCAGACCAAGACGGTGGTGGTGTGCTGCGTGCTGCGCAGCAACAAGATCGTGCCGGTGCACTTCCCCTTCCACGTGGCCATGCCGCGCTTCATCATCCCCGAGGAGCTGCTGCAGGGCGAGCTGTGGCTGGACACCATGGTGCACCGCTGGTTCTCCTTCTGCCAGGAGCAGTTCGACATCGACGACTACTCGCGGGCCGTGCGGGACGTGCGCGCCGACTGGAGCGACGACGGCAAGAGCCCCAAGAAGGGCGGCGGGGGGGGGCGGCAGCGGGGGCAGCAGCAGCGGGGGCAGCAGCAGCGGCGGCTCCAACGGCTGCCCCGGCCACGTGCACATCCCCAGCTCGCTGACGTACGCCCGGGACGAGCTCACGCAGTCCTTCCACCGGCTGTCCGTGTGCGTCTACGGCAGCAACCTGCACGGCAACAGCGAGGTCAACCTGCAGGGCTGCATGGCGCTGTGCGGCGACTGGGCCCTGCTGCCCTCCGACAGCGCGCCGGCCGACCCGGCCGACAGCGAGCACTTCTTCCCCGAGCTGCTGGACAGCGGCAGCCAGCCGCCGGCCCTCGGCAAGTCGGACCTGGCCTACGAGGAGCTGTGGCTGGACCACCTGAGGGGCCAGGTGCCCAAGCCGGCTCTGGCCGAGGGCGTCCGGGCCGTCAACAACGGCTGCGCCACCACGGCGGCCCTGTCCTTCCCGGTCACCTGTCCCTTCGGGGCGGTGACCGCCTCGGATCTGTCCCCCACTCCGCCCCCGGTCCCGCCCAAGTCTGAAGCTGTGAGTATCGTCTGGGGAAAGTCCTCACACTTTGTGGGAATGTCGTGGGTAGATCCTGGGCTAGCAGGACTTCACGTCTGTGTGTAGCTAGCATAGCGGGCTGTTGTTCAGAGTGACATTGACCGTCTCAAAGGGTTGTGAAACTTTCTGGGGATGGCATAGGCAGTCAGTCAGTCAGCGAGGCAGAGCTGAAGGAGCCTCTTGGATGGGAAGCTCCGCAGTCAGTGGAAACAGAAGGAGTGGACGCACCCTCTTAACCGCCCTGAGAAAGTAAATGAAGCACTCGCTGTTGTATTTGCGTAAAGCATTATAAGCAGAGGCACTCGAGTTGCTATCACGCTCCTCTCATGGCGTCGCTTGCCCTCTGGACGTGAACGCAGGTTCGCGAGACCGAGACGTCTGTCTCGGTCGGCCTGGACGGAGCCAGGAGCGAGAGGCTGGGAGCCGTGCAAACAGGACTCGGCGTAGCGGTGTAGAAAGTCTGTAAAATGGAATGAAGGTGCTGGTTCCTTGTGGCCGTCCCCCCGTCGGTCATCCGTCCAACATCACACCTGAGCAGCCTCCGAGTCTGGGCCATCCCGCGGCCAAAACGAGACGTTTACGTCAAAAACGCTTGAATTCTGCTGCTTTTATTGAGGTCTGAGAGGAGGATGCGATTTTGGTTAAAAGTACAGTCCCTACGCCCTGAGTTTTCAGTTTCGTTGCCTGTTTATGTCCTCCCCAGGTGAAGGAGGAATGCCGTCTCCTGAACGCTCCTCCCATTCCCCCGCGAAGTCTGAAACAGATGCCGTCGGTGCCCATCCTGTCCAAGCCCCGGCAGCAAGACGCGCGCTCTCCCAGCCCCACCCTCTCCTACTATTCTTCAGGCCTCCACAACATGTGAGCTGTGCACACGCTAACATGGGTCGCACCTCATTAAACTGACAGACAGAACAGGAGCCACATGCACCTTTAGAAGCGAGGCTGTGCAGATTCCCACAGTTCTATTTGAATTTCTAGATTTTGAACAAGACCTCGAAAGAAAACACCCAAAAACATCCTCACATCCTCATTTGTATGCATGTCTCCAAAACAGTTTGCATATCCCCAACTCTGCCCTCATTTACTCATGTGAATGTAAAACCCGACACACAGGTCTCTAACACTTGGGTAAGAGCTCTTTGTTCCGCCTCTGATTCCTCCTTTGATTCTGGCTGAAACATTTGAGCTCCGAGATGCTGCAAAACTGAAGAGAGTGTCTTAAAAATGAAATCTGTGGTTACAAATCTGTCTCTCTCCAGTCACCGCTTGGTTTTGGAAAAAGCTGTAAATCTGTGCAGTTTGGTACGGAACGTCAAGTCATGAGTGGCAGGTCAGGCAGCCCAACAGTGTAAACAAGGATAAATAGTCCAGTCAATCACTCTGGGTCGCCTGGAAAGACTAATTGATATTAACAGAGTTATGTTTCCCAGTTCTAGAAGTCCCGCAAAGTCTTCCTGCATTATCTCAAAATGCAAATTCAAGATGGCAGCCCCCGCATTAACCTCCCTCCCTCCCTCTCCTAGCAGCAGCGGAGCGGGCGAGCCGGAGGCGGCCGAGCCCGGCGAGCAGCTGTGCTACCCCTGCAGCTGGGGCAAGGCCGGCGGCGGCTCCGAGGCCGAGGCCGGCCCCGGGCCCGGCGCCGCGCCCTCCTCCCGCCTCTCCTGGCCCAACGACTTCAGCGGCGGGGAGGCGGCGGGGCGCTGCGGCGGCGGCGGCGAGGAGGACTTCCTGCCGTCCGGCTGCCGCAGCTACTACAGCTACCCGCGCAAGAGGTCCCCGAGCAGCGGCGGCAGCAGCGGCGGCGGCGGCCGGGCCTGCACCTCCAGCCTGCTGGACTTCGACGGGCGGGGGCAGGCGCGCTGCGGCAGGGACCTGCGCCTGCCCAGGGCCTCGCTCCACCACTTCTGCACCAAGTCGTCCAGCTGCAACGCCGACATGTACAGAGACAAGCCCATAGAGGAGTGCGACGCCAAGCAGAGCCTCTCCTGCCCCATCCTGCCGCCCAGGACGCCAAAGCCCAGCGCCGGCAAGGCGGAGGCCGGGGCCGGGGCCGGGGCCGGGGCCGGGGCCGGGGCGGGGGCCGGGGCCGGGGCCGGGGCCGGGGCCGGGGCCGGGGCCGGGGCCGGGGCCGGGGGGGGCGACGGGGAGCGGGAGGCGGCCGCCCCCCCCCCTCCAGGCTCACTCCGCCTCCAGCCCGTCCACTCCCAGCTGCGCCTACCTCCCCATGGCGCCGCACTGGCAGCCGCCGTCCAGCCTGGCCGGCCTCTCCATCGAGGAGGTGTCCCGGTCGCTGCGGTTCATCGGGCTGCCCGAGGACATCGCCTCGCTGTTCGTGTCGGAGAAGATCGACGGGAGCCTCCTGCTGCAGCTCACCGAGGAGATCCTGTCGGAGGACTTCAAGCTGAGCAAGCTGCAGGTGAAGAAGCTCATGCAGTTCATCAACGGTTGGAGACCCAAGATATAGAGAGACTATGCCTTCGTTATATATGCTATGCACACTAAGCCACAAAGAGTTTCCTCTTTTTGTTTTGTTTTTTTTGTATAACATGAAAGCGATTCCCTTGTTACGACGTTTGTGGGGAAGGTGGTTGGGGTGCCGTCTCCCGGCCCACGTATGAAGTCTGTGACTGCTCTTCTGCTAATCGTCATTCGGCACTTTCACCCAGACATGTTTCATGTCGGCTACTCGGTACTTGTGTTTTTTTTAGTTTTGACCCAAAGCCCGTAAAAACGCCCTCGTCGTCACACAGATCCAACCCAACTCATGCCAAACACTGATGTGACCGGGGCTCAGAGAACCAACTCCAGGTGCCACGTTCACACTGCGGGCCTGACGTGACCCAGATCTTTTCTGATAGGATTCAGACCACTTTCGTATGCGGCCCTGAATCGGTTACGTGTCCGACGGTCAGCTTCATAGTCCGTTAATTTGTCGATTACTTTCTCTGTTGTAGAGGACTAAAGAAACCAGATAATATTCACATTTAAGAGGCTAAGATCAGAGGATTCTGACGATTTAATATCGTCTCAGTAGCTTTAAAGGGGTAACAAACGTTTATCGCCTTTTGCTCACTTGGAGCAGGAACCAGCCCCCTTACCAGTCGTCACTGGTATCCGTCCTCTGTGAGGTGCCTCTGAGCTCGCCACGTCTGGTAGCATTCTCCTCCAAAGTCGGACGCTGGTCTCCCGGGAAAATATGGGATCTGGGGCTCAGCGCTAAACCTGCAGTGTAAACGCGGCCCAAAAGATCGTTCTGTGACGAGGCGCGCGCTAGATTAAAGTAGCACAGGAACCAGAGGATTAACAAAGAGGATGACAAAAAAAAATCAGTGGGTACGCACAGATCTGGCTGGATTAGGCGACAGAGGTTGTGTTAAATACTTTAGCAATAACGCCGTCGTGTACACCGTGCAGCCGGTCACAGTTGCCGGGGGGTTCGGGTCTTCGTGAAGTCAGGTTCGGTGATGCAGAATGGAGACGACACGAATCGAGACCTTAAATCACTACAAAACCTGCCTGCTGCTCACAACTGTGTTGAAGTCCCTCCATCCATCCATCCATCCATCCAGCCAAGCAACCGACGTCTTCTCTGCTTTCCAACCAGTTGTGTGACTCCAGTGCACGTGGGGCGAAGGCAGGGAACACACGCTGGACCCTGGGCTTTTCTAAATGCAACCCCCTCCTTCCCCGAGCTCCTCCCGAGCTCTTTGAAATCCCCTGCCCTCCCTCTCCAGGGCCGAGCGGAGGAGAGCGAGACGGCGCAGCTGTGACGTTATTAAACGGGCTTCGATGGGACGGCAGAAGCCTTGGCTCTCTTGAGGCCAGGCGCGTTGTGTGAAACTGAAGACTCCCGAGCAGCTGCGCATCAGTCGGCCTGTCTGTCCGTCTGGCTTTTCGGGCCTCGGCCGAGCCGTGACCGATCCCATCGGCCCCCCTCGCCGTGAGATCGTAACTAAGTGCGAGCGCGAGAGCCAGGGAGAGTCGCCCGAATCAAACGGCGGTCACGGTCTCACGCATCGTCAGTCAACTCCTCTTATGCGAGGTCTCATCCCGTTGGGTCTGAAGTCGGAGTCGGCCGTATTGGCGCTCGCTTCAAGCCTTAAAAGTACGTCTGCTAGGACATAACCCAAGAGGCGGTTTTCAACAGAGGTAGAAGAAAGAGGCCTAACAAGAGGACACCCTCACCTGAAAACCGAACACACAGGAAGAGCCAACAGAGATTCCAGGCCACGGCGTTCCACGCGAAACACAGAAATATGCATCGTGCACTTTGGTAGAGTTCAGCCCGATGGAACGCAGTTTTAACTTTAAAAGCTAGAAAATGAAACGATTGTCCGTGTGGAGAGTAAATGCACTACATTGCTTTTTTTTTTTTTTTTCTTTCCTCCAAGACTAATAACAGTGGTACTTCTCCTTTTGTTCCCATGGTGTGCATGTGGTGTGTGTTGAGTAAAACGGCCTTAACCCAGTGTCCTTAAAAACCGAACATGTCACCCTGGTTTCGTGCTCTCGCGTCTGCAGCCCCTCGGCGAGGCCGAAAACGATTGGCAGGGATGAAAGTTTGGCTCGAACCGGTACCGAGAAGGGCGCCCGTGCTTTTACTTTGAAGGGCCAAAAGCATAGCTCCCTGACAAGAAACACTTTGGTACGAAGATTGTAGTGATTCTCATTTTATATATATATATATATATATATATACACACACACACACACACACACACACACACACGTATATATACATACATATATACATATGTATATTATTTTCCATCCAGTCAAATGGAGGTTTTAGTCTGTGGGCCCAGCTTGAAGCCGCCCTGCCAGAGATTCAGATTTATTTATGCAGCTATTTAAGTCTTTTAAACATGATGCAAAAAAAAATGCAGAACAGCGAGAGGAAGACTGTTCCCAAGGCTGATTTATGAAGGTGCCTCAGCAACAACAGCCTTTCTACAACCCAGGTCTGATCTGTTGGCCAACAGCTCTTGTATTTTCTCTCCCCCCCCCCCCACCTTCCTCTCCCTTCATCTCTCTCTCTCTCTCTCTCCCCGGTCCTTTTTGCACAGGGGTGTTACACATTTTACTTGATATTTTTTTATTTTCTATGTATAAAGTACAAATTTAATGTAATTTTTTTTTTAAACGAAGAAAGTTATTACTAATGTGATTATTTTTATTGAAGAGAAGAAGAAGAAGAAGAAAAAAAAAGCTTACGTTGGAACCTCTGTTTTTGTATTCTGTACAGCTCGGGTTTTACTTGGATTTCTTAAGAAAAAAAAACGGGAAAAAAAAAGAGAAAAGAAACGCGTGCATTAAAATGACAGGCGAGAGTCGGAAAAAAAAAAACCTGTAAGCCTCAAGTCACACACTACACGTCTGGGCGATGAGTGAATGTCCTATGCAACTGCCATGGTACTGTACAGAGAGCAAGGGAAGGCACCGCTACACCATGGGTGACCGTCGGGGGCCAGCGTGTCGACATCCTCTCCACAGTGTTAACTTCACGGGAATGTAAAGAATCACACATGCCAAAGGATTTTTTGTTTTCTTTTTGCCACGTTGGTCATTTTCCGGCGATGGCTCTGTGAACGTCGGCCGGCGGTCCCCGCCCGTGCCTGTCGACTCCGTACCACGTGAATTTATTGCTACTCGTGCGCGGAAAAAGGAGGGAAATGACGGCGGCGCGGCGTTCGATAGCATCTGGAGTTCAGCATTACTGAAATCTAATGGACAAGTACCTTTTGAACCCCACCCTTGTTTCCTTACTTTTGACTGTATAATCTATTAAAAATTGGATTAACTGATGACGCTTGCTGCCTGTCTTCTGTTTCTTTTTTGGTCGGTTTTGGTCACAGCTTCGTGGAAATGGAAATCAGGTCGAGGCTGCACAATTGATCGACTGCACAACATCTTGCGAAACCTTCCGGACGGGTTGTGAAACGGATCTGCGCTGAAGCAACTCACTGCCTGATAGTGGAAAACGTTTGATGATAGTTCAGACAAGCTGTTTAAATACTCTGCTTTAATCATGTAGTAAAAGCCTAAACAAAAGCTGCTTATACTATGATGTAGAGATAGGCATTTTGAGCAAGGCAATTCGCCCCCATGGGAAACTTGGAGAATGATTCAACTACTAGTAACAACTAGCCACCAGCTGCATAGAATCTCTAATCAAGGTTGCCATGGTAATTGCTGCAGTGTCCACCAGCTGTATGGAACCTCTAATCAAGGTTGCCATGGTGATGTCTGCAGTGTCCACCAGCTGTATGGAACCTCTAATCAAGGTTGCCATGGTAATGGCTGCAGTGTCCACCAGCTGTATGGAACCTCTAATCAAGGTTGCCATGGTGATGGCTGCAGTGTCCACCAGCTGCATAGAATCTCTAATCAAGGTTGCCATAGTGATGGCTGCAGTGTCCACCAGCTGTATGGAACCTCTAATCAAGGTTGCCATGGTAATGGCTGCAGTGTCCACCAGCTGCATAGAATCTCTAATCAAGGTTGCCATAGTGATGGCTGCAGTGTCTACCAGCTGTATGGAACCCATGATCAAGGTTGCCATGGTAATGGCTGCAGTGTCCACCAGCTGCATATAATCTCTAATCAAGGTTGCTATGGTGATGGCTGCAGTGTCCACCAGCTGCATAGAATCTGTAATCAAGGTTGCCATGGTGACAGCAGCAGTGTGCCAGCTGTATGGGATTTCTGATCAAGGTTGCCATGGTAACGACTGCAGGGTCCACCAGCTGCGACTCTAATCAAGGTTGCGTTTTATCTGAAGCTATATATGTTATGCTGCCATGCGTTTGTTCATGGGGTCGTTTATGGGGTTGTTATGGAGACCCTGGTCAGGGGCTTAGGGTAAAAAAGATCTAGGTGCCTTGGGAAAAAAGGATGTCTCTGTCTTGGAGTAACAGGACCTTTTAAACAGGAACCTGATCTTGTCAGGAACAACCATCTTATATGAAATGGGCATTTAGAAATAAGTCATATCCCACATTTGGATTAGGTACTCGCCAAGTAGACTATGATGCTCGATTTGATGCTGATCTTCCTTGCAATAAACCTTTTCATGTGCATGCAAGACAGCAAAGTCTCCATCATCTTCAACGTCAATTTAAACTTTGACCTGTGTCTCTCTCAGTGAAGGTTGGCCTGTGCTGTAGATGTTGGACAGTCCAACAATTTGCTTTTTCACCTTGTTCCATTCATTTCTTCTGGGAGTTTTTCACAGCTTTGTGCAAATTGTATTGCAAAATATTCACATTCTGACAAGAGAGCACACAGTCAGATGAGCTTCATGTTTCGGCATAAAGTTTGCCTGGGTGCTCTCAAAGGACAATTTGTCTGGAAGAAGAAGGAATGTGAAGAGGGAAAAAGCACAATCTTGACCATTTGATGGTCAATGCCTCACTTCACGGTGCAAGCTTGTCGAACATGATATAAATACATGCTACTTCTTCCGATGTCTCTCGTATGTCTTATCGACGGACGCTTCCTGGAGCTGGCTCGCAGGTCTAGTTTAGAGAGAGTAATGCCTCCATCATCTCCTCACAGACGAGGTGATTTAGTGCACTTCTATCCCAGACGAGCGCAGCTGTGCTTGGCCGAGCTACTCCAGTATTTCCAGAGCCGGTAAGCTCCTCATCAGTTCTGCTTTTGTGATGCCTCGCAGCTGCCTTGCAGCGAGCAGCTTGGGCGTCTCGGTGCTCGAAATGGTTGCGGCACTTCTGCTTTTCGCCAGCGCTGCAGGTGTGGAAACGCAGGCTTTGCACAATGTGCGCTGCTGGTTTAGTATTCGGTCACTCCCACAGCTTTAACCAGGGTGCAGTTGTTTTCCATGACACGTCAACTGAAAAAATGAATAAACCAGCCACACAACGTTTGGTGAGAGGATCATAAGCCTGTCGAGCTCTGTTTTATTTTCAAGCTGGAAGACATGAAACGGCTAACGCGATTTGTGGTCATCTATTATAAGCTCTACGGACGCAGTGGAGGTACTTCAGACCCAGGGCTCCCAGCCCACCCATGTCCTGCCCAGCACGTTGGGGTCCATGGCTTGGTCCAGCAGACAGTCCACCTGCTCCTCCACGGACAGGCCGGACGGCGGGAGCCTGGCGCGTACGTTGTGCTCCTTGGACCCCAAGGCCACCGCCTGCATCCCGGAGAAGGAGTCGACCTTCTCGAAGCCCAGCTTCAGCTCCTCGCTGGGAGCAGAAGGAGAAAAAACGACAGCTCGTCACACGCCAGTCTAGAGTCCAGATGTAATCAAATGAGATAGGTAGATAAAAAGGCGGATTGATAGATTGACAGGTATTCTCTGAGGGAAGTTCCTTCAGGGAAACAACGGAGCAGATGTACAGAGAATAAAAATGTAAAGAACACACAAACAAGTTAGTTCGACATGCTTTAAGAGCCGTCATAAACACATAACATCAGGCTGTATACTTCTCATTATAGCATCATGGAAAGCAGGAGACAATGTGCAGTAACAACTTAATAGCTTTCTTGTAAATGACACAACAGAAGCATTATTTCACCGGAACAGATGCAAGCCATATACAGACTCGGACTAACTGTTTGTATGGGTTAATCCTAATCCGGTGATCACATCCCGCTGACTCCTGTCGCTGACGTACCTGGTGATGGCAGCTGGGTTCGCCCCCTCGAGCTTCCTCCGGGCGAAGCTGACCTTCTGCAGAGGATACCAGTTGATCTCTTCGGTGTTCACGTCCCGCGTCCACGTGCCACCTTTCTTCAGCTGCTTCATCTCGAAGTTCTGTGTGCGACACAGACACACACACACAGCAGCTTTAGCTATGCATGTTGTGCATGCTGGTACTGGCAGAGCTACTGGGCTGCCTGAGATGATCCTGCCTTCCAGTCCAGCGAGGGCTCCTTGACGAACACGTCCATGGTGTTGAGCAGCAGGTCGGGCTCGGTGCGGTACGCCCGCAGCGAGTGCGCCATGACGCTCTGGATCAGGCCCGACTCCTTCAGCGGCCGCATGAGGTTCACGAACTGCTGAGTCAGCCGGAAGGGCATGAGCTCGGGCACCGGGAGGAACTGCCGGGACGAGACGGGGGAGGGGGAGGCGACGGTTTGAATTGACCACACGATGTTGCCCGTGTTCCCTCGCCCCCGGTGAAGAGTGCGGCGTGACGCACCTGCGTGGCCGAGCCGAAGGCGTGGCCGAAGTCGATGCCGATCATGCCGCCCGTCTCCATGTTGATCATGAAGTTGGAGAGGTGCCTGTCCCCGATGCCCAGCAGCCAGTGGCTCACACACAGCAGGGCGTGGGAGCTGATGAAGTGGGAGCGCAGGGAGAGGAAGGCCTCGGGGCTGTTGCACATCTTCAGGAAAGCTCTCCTAGGGAGGAGGGGAGGGAAAACAAACAAAACAGATGAGACCCTTGAAACCTTCAGCAGCAGGATCGTCGTATACATAAAATGAAGTGATCGTACTTGAGGAGATCGCAGGGCACGCGCCGCAACGCCTTCGTGAAGTTGCCGACCGTGTCGGCACGCTTCGCTCTCCTGGCAAATGAATCAGTGAAAAATAGAAGCTCAACAGTGGGGAGAGTCAAATCGAGTGTCTTCTTTTAGCAGGGAAGACGAAACCTCCAGGAAACTTACTTGTAAGCCAGGCTGTACAGCGCCACACCATAGGCCTTTGAATTGGAAGCAACGGACGAGAGCCATCTATTGTAGTCTTCACCCAGCCTTCAAGACAGCGCATTTATATGGACTTTAAGACAAAATGCCACTCGTGCGAGTTTATACACTTTTTCACAGGGATGCAGTATTTTAAGGTTTTCCTACAAAGCCTCTCTCCATTCTGTCAAAGCCTGGAACACATTTGTGTGTCTTCTATAGCCAAACTCTTTTGTATGTTTCATGGAAATCATAGAGTGCAAATCATAAACAAATACTGAACTATGCTGAGCACAACTGATTATTTTCAGCTTGTCAAACTGTCAATGCACTTCACCATGTTTTTCAATCAACTTAAACAACATGTGCTTTGTTATGCAATTCGTTTTGATTCAAGAAGAGATAACTTGCTCTACGATTGGAAAAGAGCCGTGTACTGTACCCAGCCGTGCTCTGCTGCTCCTCTGCAGTCATGGCGCCGTGCACAAACTCTTTGAGCGTGCACGTGTTCTCCATCCACTCGATCAAACCGATTCTGTGAAGGCAGGGGACATTTTTCATTCAGTCTCCCTCTTTGCGCCTCTCCAGCCGAGCGTGGAGGCGCTCGCCGGCCCCCAGCCCGATCGATAGCGCGAGGCCATTAGTGTCGACGAGGGGAACGGCGCCTGTGGCCCGCTCCCTCCCCTGCTGGGCGGAACGGTGGAGCGCGCGCCGTGAGCCGGGGGTCGGAGCTGCCGTACCTGGTGCTTATGGGGACGACCTGGTAGGTGCGCAGCCGCAGGCCCCGGCGCGTGCAGGCGGCGTCGCGGCCCAGCACCGTGTTCATGACGGCGAAGAGCTGCTCGATGCGCTGGTCCTGCCGCAGGTCCTCGCCGCCCTTCACCAGGAAGGGGTGGTCGCGCTCGTCGTCCCCGCGCACCACCAGACGCTTGGGCCGGCGGATGGAGGTCATCACCTTCACCTGAGGGGGGGGGGGCGCAGAGTGGTTTATGAAGCGTATTCATATATCCAAGCATTTCATATTTGGATATATGAAGACACACACACACACAGACACACACATGAATAAACAGAGGCGTACCCTTTCGTCGAAGCCCGTTATCTTGGCGTGATACTCGGGCAAGGGTTTAGACCTGCCGTCGTACTGTCCTGTGAGGAGGGGGAGGAAGGAAAACTCTTGGGAATAAGTCAAGACTGCACAGACAGAGGAACCATGAACACTGCATTTGCGAACAAAAAGTTAAAAATGGTTCAAAGTCACCATTTCTACCTGAACCGAGGTCTACTGTGCACGTTAACTGAATTTGTGTGATTACTTGTGTTCAAGTTGTGTACCTAGTTCAGAGGTTCCCTGGGTAAATATCACCTATATAAGACTGCAATATCATAACAGGTAAATAGTCTCAGCTGGGAGATAGAGCGCGTGGTTCTTCTTTTCTTCATTGTATTTTTTAAGTATTTATTGCCTCTCATTGCCTTGCTTATTATACTGTTAGTACTTGCTTTATCGATGCTGTGGTTGTTTGTGTTTTGTACACGTGTTATATTTCAGCTGTTCATCAGGACTAGTTGCCATTTCAACCATTCAACCCTGACCAGCTGAGTTCGGGCCACATTATTAAGCGGGCCCGTGGCAGAGAGGCCGACCTGGGACCTCCAGCTGGTTGCTGAAGCCGTCGGCTTTGAAGCTGCTCAGCCAGGGCGAGTACTCCTTCAGGTTGCCCGGCTCCTTCTGAAACGTGCGCATGGACGCCACCAGCTTCTCCGCCTTCTCCCACACGCTCCTGTCTTTCCTCTTCTCAAACAGTTTGGCGCCGTTCGTTCCCAGGACCTCCTCCATCTCTTTGGAGAATTTCTGCGGAGAAACGGGCCGGACTCCGTCAGCGAGGTCTGGTTTTTCCCGCGGCTCATCCGTGCCGTGGCGAGACCGCGGCCCACCTGGATGAACTTCCTGCGATACGCCCCGTGACCGGCCGCTTTCGCGTCCCCGAGCGAGGAGTGCATCTCCTCGTACATGGCGCCCATGCGCTTCTTGTCAAAGCCGGGCTTGTCCAGTTCACTCTTCACGCCGTCCAGCCAGTCCTGTGCGGGGGGGGGGGGGGGGGCGTGACACGGGACGGGTCAGGAACCAGCGGGCTTTACTCATGCCTCACCCTCTACCTTCCGCTGAGGTCACCTTAAAAATCATCTCCGGGTTGGTGAGCTGCTGCAGCGCCTCCACGAAGCTCCTCACTGCCCCTCCCTTGTCCAGCAGCGTCCTCAGCCTGGCAGCGACAGACACACGGGGGCTCAGACAAGTGGGTGGGGGTTGACTCGGGATTTGCTCTCGGAGGACATTAAGTTCACCTGTCGACAAACTCCCGCTGCTGGTGTCCCGTGGCCGAGTCCTGGAACCGGTAGCTCTCGCTGCTGATCATGAGGGCGTAGACCAGGGCCTGGGGGTAACACTCGGCCAGCTGCCCGATGCAGTGCTGCACGGCCACCGCCTCGGGCTTGTCCAGCACGGCCACCATCTGGCTGATCCAGCCAATCAGCATCCAGCAGGGAACGGACGCCAACTGCGCACGGAGAAAGAGGGTTTGTTTTTTTCCCCCCACTAATCAGATTTTTCTCTATTAATGACTTTTCTGAAGAGGTTAAGATGGGGGAGAAACAAAGCAAATATCATACGTTTGGGAGAATATACGTTTTCAATTTCAAGCATGACTAACCCACCATTTCTTTAAGGTTTATTCATGTTGGCCACTGATAGATAAAGCAAATGAACCTTGCTTACTTCGCTGCTGCTATTTTGAAAATATGAGTGGGGTACACGACATCCTCTCTCTACCCCGGGCTCTGACCTCCTTTGTCATCAGGTCCAGCGTCTCGGACGGGTACGACTCGATGATCTGCAGCAGGCGCGGGAACCTGAGGCGGGCCTCCTCCGAGTTCATCTTCAGCGCCTTCAACATGCTCTCCACCACGTGCACGGGCAAGGCCAGCATGTCCGGGAACTGGCTTTCTGTCGGGAGACATGCGGGGGGGAGAGGGGGGAAAAAACGGATGTGATGGGAGGAGGCGTGGGCCCGTGCTGTGTCTGCGACCTCGCTGAGCACTGACCTCCCTCGCTCTGCTCCTCCTCCCGCAGCCGCTTGTCGCAGAAGTCAGCCAGGGCCACGTAGGTGTCGGCGATGCTGCCGCTCTCCACGCAGTCCTGAGCGTACGACTGGAGCTCCTCGTCCGCCTTCCTGGAGGCCTCGCGCAGCAGCCTCAGGGCCTGCAGCTGCAGCCCCACTTGCACCGTCTGGCACGGGGAAGCAGGACTCAGTGGCTCTGGTCTGAGTCTAATCCAAAGCCTGATATCAAAGCCTCACCTTCGGATCGTCGCTGGGCCACGCGGCTCCAGACAGCCCGGCCACCCTCTGAGCCTTGTCCGCCTCGATGGTCCCCAGCAGCGACGGGCTCCCGCTCAGGGCCGAGGCCAGGATGTCGTAGGACGAACCCTGGAGGATCCTCTGGTACCTGAACACTTTGGCCGTGGCGCTCGCACAGTCGGCCTCCAGGTCCTCTGCAAAAAAGAGGCGTAGGAATAGGCATAGGAAGCCATCGATCGATCCTCGGTCGATGGCGACCCAGTTTAGCAGAGTGCAGAGTCGGCGTGTCCATCAGAATGAGGTTTCTCGCTGGAACTTTTCCCAAATACCTTTAGATAAAAGGCTGCGGCGTTTGGTATGAAGCGTTTGACCTCCGGGACAAAGAGTGCGTGCATTGCCTACCCAGCAGCGGGATGGTCTTCAGCATGTGGCTGACTCGCTCCACGGGGCCCTGGGCCTGGCAGCGTCTGTGGCTGAAGCGGCTGAAGCTGTGGACCCAGCGCAGGTACCAGGCCCGGCTGCTTTTGGCCTCGCGGTGGAGCTCCTTCAGCAGCTTGGTGGCCACGGGGAAGTTACTCTGGAAGACAACGTGCGCAGCCCTGAGGCAGGCCGGAGGCCGAGAGGAGGGGACGGCGGCGGCACAGGAGCCCCGGCTGGTCTGCTCACCTGCCTCCAGGCGCTGTCGGCCATCTGCAGCTTCATGTTGAACTTGCAGTTGTTCACCAAGGCGTCCACGTCTCCGGCCGCGTCCTGGGAGCCGTCCACCTCCATGCTGTCGGCGGGAGCGTGGCCCCTCAGCTTGGCCTGGATCTTGTCCAGGAAGAAGCATCTGGAACGAAGGGGCGGAATCAAACAGCCGCGTCACAGCCGATCACGGAGATGCCTCTCTTCCATCTCCTACCGAGACGTGATGATGTCGTCCCAGACGTTCATGGGATCTGCTCTGACGTCAGGATACCGCTCGGTCCACAGCCTCATGAGACGCTTGAGGGAGCTCACGGACACTGACCAGGGAAACACAGGGCGGAGAGTGACTACTTGCCTTTCCCTTTGCTATTTTGGGCCGAGACGAGGCGGCTCACCGTCTCCCTTGATGAAGAGCAGGAAGTCCTGGATTTCAGTCAGGGCCTGCACGGACTGCAAGGTGGTCAGCCGACTCTGGGTCAGCAGCGTGTCCACACTGGAGTAACTCTACAAGGGGGTGGAGACATGGAATGAGCATGAATGGATGGATGGAGAGATGGATGGATGGATGGATCTCGGGACAGGTGACACACCTCCATGAAGAGCTGCATGGCGCAGTCGGTGTAGTACTTGGCGCGGTCGTAGTCCTCCTGCAGGATGTAGAGCAGGCTGAGCTCCTGGCTGTAGTGGCTCTCCAGCAGCTTCTTGCGCTCCTCCACCCTCATGGCCTTGTCCACGAAGGTGAGGAGCGCTTGGTCTGCCTCGCCCAGCTGCAGCTGTTTCAGCATGCTGCGGACCATGTGCCGCAGGTACATGTCCTGGAGGACAGAGGCGCGTCACCGGAAAGGTGTTTCACTTTCAGAAGAACACCTTTCCATTGAACTTGATCTAATTCATTTAACTTGAGTCTTTCCCTGTTACTCTAATGATCTAAAGACTGTATATAGATTTTAAACAGAGACACCCTGAAGACTCTGACTCAGCTATTCACACATCTACAGAAGTGCCAAATGGTCTCTGCAGGGCCGGGCTTGGTTCCAATGTTATTGTGGTTTCATTATTTGACTGGAACTCCCTGAGGCCTGTCACCCTTCCTTTACCAGATCAGCATCCCCCACCTTTTCTCTCAAGTCCCACTTTTTGATGTAGGTGGCTAAAGCCTCGCTCTGTGAGCCGCTCAGCAGGCACGGCTCTGCAGCCACTGTGTGAGACGGAGAGGCCTGTGAGGAGCTACCTGGTTGAGCGGCTCCGCCCACATGCTGTCCAGGTTGGGCGGCGAGGCCTCGTCGACGTACACGGTGGAGCAGTACTGCAGGGACTTCCACTCCGTCAGCTGGTTGTAGGCCTCCATGGCGGCGATTTCCCAGAAGTCCTTCTCGGAGTCTGTGGGCTCGCCGTCGCTCCACTGCTCCGTGTTCAGAGCCTGTCGGTACAGAGGAGAGGACATACTCTGACGCCAATGCACGCAAAAGTTGAGAGAAGCTCAACGTAATGCAAATGAGAAGCGACGTGACTGTGACAATGGTCAGCAGTTTGAGCCGACCTGGATTCCCAAGGCGGACCGATTAGACAGAGGAGGAGAAGACAGCAGATAGAAGAGAAATGGAGGAAGTGACTGAAGTCCTGCAAGCAGCACCTATAGCCCACACCCTCCATATTGGCTCCTGCTTAACAGTCTGAACACACCAACAAACAGGTAAATACATAACAATCAAGGCCACATGGTTGTGTTTAGGAGTCTGTCAAAGCCATGAATTATACATACAGTAGGCCTTGTGAAAACAATAATGAAAGTTGTTGCATGCATGCGGAGCTGTTCAGTCTGCTGCTCTGCTCTGCAGCCCCCCCCCCTCCACGGCTTCCACCGTGTGGAACTGATGCGACACTACCTCGTTGTAGAGCTTCACAGCCTCCGCGTAGTCGCTGCTGGCCTCGGCCTGGAGCGCGGTGCAGGTGATGGACTTGGTCCCGACCTTGCCGCCGAAGATGCCCCGCACCACGTCGAAGTCCTCCAGGGATCTGTAGAGCCTGGGGGAGGCAGAGGAGGCAGAGGGTCACGCCACGCTTCTGAAAAGGCTTCCCCGAGTGCGCGACGCACGCCTGTCCCACCGGGCCAGGTGGATCCACTTGTTGGTGTCCGGGGGGATCTCCCTGCGTCCCCGCGGCCGCTTGGACGGAGGCTCGGCCTGGGCCTCGGCGCCCTGCAGCAGCCCCTCCTCCAGCAGCAGGATGCCCGACGGCTGCTGCAGGCTCACCAGGCAGGTGGAGCTGATGGCCGCCGGGTCCAGGTGCTGCAGCTCCACGTCCTGGTTACACATGTCCTGGCGACACAGAAATAAACAAAAAAATGAATCAACCGGCAGAGCTGGAGGATCTCTCAGAGCAGCTCTGGCGTCTTCCTAGAGCAGATGAGGCTCGTACCTGCACGCATGCTATGAACGGAGGGAAACAGAGGGTGCTCTTGCTCAGGAACGAATTCATGTTGCAGCGCAGCTCCTCCTTAATCCGCCGGCTCTCCTCTTTGGTTTTGGATTTCTCCATTTCTTGCAGGATGCCCGCAAACAGGGAGCTGAACAGCTGTTTGGCTAAGATGGGATCTTTCTGCAAAACAGGGACGAAAAAGAACTCCACCATGGTGGTTCGTACGTGGGATGGGAACCGAGGTCATCTGCGGCAGCCTCACCTGCGCCAGTGCCTGAAGGGGCGTGATGAGGCTGCTGTAGGAGATCTGGATGTCGGGGAAGTCTCCCACTCTGTAGTTTCGGTACAGAGTCACCTGGGACTCTTTTCTCAACCTCTGGTCTGCTTTTTCCTCCTGCGGGACACCGAAGCACAACCACCGACGGTTAGAGACAGCGAGTGGATCATAAAGATGAAAAAAAAAAAACAAAAGAAAAAAGAAGAGAACGATGAGAGGTTGTACCCTTTTCTCTCTCTGATGCTGAATCTCCTTCTGCGCATAATTCAAGCTGACTTTCCCCTGATCCTTGAGGAATCTGCGTCTCAGCCCTAGGATGTTTTTCCGCTGCTCGTTTTGCGCTGTTGACACATCACCATCATTCGACACACTTACATCGTTCGAAAACAATCACCTGGACGGCTCGGACGCTTCAGCTGGGCGACCCCTGACCTCTGGTGTGACTGTCCACGTCGTCGGTGGCCGCGGTGAGGCGCCTCAGGCCGAAGCCCTCTCCCACGGGCCTCCGGGCCGCGGATTTCCTCTCAGCCTTCTTATCGAACACCAGCAGCGAGGACATGGACTCCGAGCCCAGCGTGTACTCGGCCAGGGTGTCCACGCTGCTGCCCGTCAGCCAGTTGTACGCCGTGCGTCGACCTGCGGGAGGGAGAGGGCGTGAATCCGGCCCCGATCGGGCTCCCGCGTCTCCGCGGTGGCTGGACGCGGAGCGAGGGCCGTACCTGCCGCCTGGGTCTGGGAGAACTCCAGGGTGGTCTGCGTGGCTCGGAGTTTGCCCTTCATGCCCGCGGACTGGGACGGCGCCACGCTCTCCGGGCCCTGGGAGCTCTGGGTCTCCACAAACATGGGGGTCATCACCGTGCTCCTGAAGCGCCAGTTGGAGTCGATCACGTAGTCCTGGAAGGTGGAGACGCAGCAAAAGAATCGTCATGAAATATGGAAAATCACTTCAAATTGTCCCTTAGATGAGGGGTAATGAGGGAGACGGCTATCATTTCAACAGCAACACTAGAAGTAAATGTAATATCATGCATGCATACGACTGAAACCCTCTCTGGCTTAAAACCCATGAAATATAGCAGCAAGACGGCTAAAAAATGCATGTGATTTTCTTTCAGTTGAATCAAATTTTACTTTCAAATTCCAAAGAAATGCAAGAATTCTCAATCAGAGTCAAGGACGTGTCTTGCCGCATCACAAGGCCTCAGACCTGGAAGGTGCACTCGGACAGCGGATACTCGAACATGTGTCTCTGGAAGTCGGGGCTCTGGCTGGTCATCTCCAGCAGCAGGTTGGTGGCCAGGCTCAGGAAGCACCTCTCGATGTGGCAGGAGTAGAGCGAGCGCAGCACCGTCAGCATGCGCTCCAGGGTGGCGGTGGGCAGCCGCTTCTCCTGGCTCCAGAAGTTACACACGTAGAGCCTGGGGGGGGGGGCAGACCAGGAGGGTGTGTTTCATACAGGCCGTGTCTGACATAAGGCATGACGTAGGTAGAGAAAATGAGCTTGTTATTGTAGTCCAGAGTATTGACTACAATAAAATGAAAGTACCGATCCTATGGCATAAAATACTAAGGTTAAAAAGTATGTACATGTAGAAAAAAAAACAGAATCTGACAAGAAGATGGTAAGATGGTAAGAGGATTATGTTATTGTAATAACAGTATATAGCAATACATGAAATAAATAAATACATATACAGTAGTTTAATAGTAACAGTATGCGATAATGATAATCATAATAACAGCCCTTGTAATAATAGTGTAATATGTATATAAGAATATATAAATAATCTGTAATATGCAGTCTATACACATTGAAAATGTGTAAACTCAAGAGGAGAAAGAGCTGGTTTCCTACTGAAGGCCTTGGTTTTCCTCAGACAGGCCGTGAAGCAGTGTTTCCTTCGCTGCGTTCAGCACCTCCACCGAGGTGGCGTCCTCCATGCTCTCCTCATCGCTGGAACGATCCAAGAAACAGCGTCTCACGGGACCATCTCACGCCAAAGAAAACCAGTAAGAAAAACAGTGGGGAGAGCGGGAAATGCCGGCGGCACCTGTAGTTGTCCTGGATCCACATGAGGATGTCGTACATCCTCTCCCTGCACACGGGCGACGGGTGGGAGGCGAAGGCCCGCACGGCTCCCAGGAGCTCCTGCAGCTGAACTGGGGTCAGCAGCACCAGGACCTTGTGGACGATGTCGAGGCAGACGCGCTGCCTGGCGTCGTCCCTGGCGGCAGAGGACAGCCCGTCGAGGACAGAAACGAGGAGACGAACAGAAAAGGAGCGGAGGACGTCATCCCTCCGACGTACCTGTGCGCCATCATCTGGATGAAGCCCGTGGTCTTCAGCTGCAGGAAGATGTCTGGGATGACGTCGGCCCGGCTCAGCACGCACTCCAGGCAGTGGGTCTTCAGCACGCCGAGCAGCTTAGGCAGCATGGAGAACACGTGGTTGACAAACCTGGGCAAAGCAGAGGTCAAATAAAAGTTCAAGCAAAGGCAAACGGGGAGGCCTGAAGAGGCTCGACCTCCGGGACTACGTCAACTCACCGGTCCATGAACGGAGGGAAGTGCTTCGACACCTTGTTCAGGCAAATGATGAACTTGTCGTCCATCTCTCTTTTCTTCAGGCTCATTATCTTGGTGGCCGCCAGGGTGAACAGTTCCTGTCGCTGAGACCAGAACAGAATATTTATTTATATACAGTATATATGTATGTAGGAGGAGACGACTGGTTCTCCAGCAGCTCTGCCGGTGGCGGCTACCTGCTCCACGTCGGCCATGTTCTTGAGGACGAGGCCGGTGATCTCGGCGGCGGCGGCGTACACGTCCTTGTAACGCACAAACGTGATGTTGTTGGTGAGCGCCTGGATGTACCTGGAACACACGGCAAAATCAGTGCTGACCGTTGCTCCTCGGGAGCCACAATGACACAAGAATGAAAGAAAATGGTAAAACGCAGAAGGGAAATAGACATATTTTGGTGTGTTACTTCTGACCATTTCTGTAGTTCACATGTTTGTTTATTTTTGCATTTCTACATTTTGATAACCTAATTAAATCAATGTGTAAACATTTATATTATTTGTTTAATATTTACGGCATTTATTTATTAAATAATTTCTTTAAACGTATGTTATTTTGCTCCCTCATACTTTGAAGTCTGCCAGGTAAAATAAACAGCGAGAACTTGTAGGATAATGCTGGTTCTGGAGCACGCAGGCGAGCGGGGCGCCGAGCTCACTTGTCGTAGTCGATCCCACAGGCGGCGTCGTGGGCGGGGAGGCTGTTGGCCAGGACGATCCCCAGCAGCTGCAGTCCCACCGAGTTGTCCTTGCTGTTGGGGTCGGAGCCGCAGAATCGCTCGTACATCAGGCTGCAAGGGGGCGACAGGGAGCGTGAGCGCCGGCTGTGCCACGCTGGCCGAGCGAGAGAGCGAGCGAGCGGGCGAGAGAGCGCGGCCACCTGTAGGGCACGTGCAGGCAGTCCTTCCAGCACTCCACCAGCGTGCGCACGATCTCCAGGTTGTGGCGGAACACGGCCCGCGTGCTGTGGAAGCTGTGCTTCATCAGGAACTCCAGCAGCCGGTTGGCCAGCACCTCGTCCCTGGGGTTCCCCTGGGAGGGACACGTTCAGGCTCCCACCAGTCAAGGTTATCATGGCTAACAGAAACTAGCTAAACAGTGAAAACTAGAATTGGAAAAGAACATTCTCGTTGACTGAAATAAATAAAAACTGTTATTAAAAGAAAAACTAACTGAAACGTATTGTAATTGTGGCTAAAACCCCCTTAGTTTTCGTCTTGGTCAATGTCAGATTGATGTGAAATCAATTTATTTGGCTCAAGCAATTTTACTTGAGCTGGAGGCACCATATGGCACTTGATGGTTTATTTATTTACTTACTGCTTTTTCTCAGTTACTACCATTGTGTCTTTTGAGTTTTATTTCGCAAGACCTACTTTGATCTGTTGAATCATGCACCTGACAAAGCATGACAAACTAATCAAAACTAAACTAAAACCAAGCATTTGGAAAAAGACGAGAACCAACAGTAACTAGCGAACCTACTCTAAAAACTGATGAAAACTGACTGAATTAGAGGAGAAGAAAGTCGAGACTAATCCAAACTAAACTAAAATCAAAAATCTAAGACCATTATAACCCTGCCATGAGTATGAAGATATCGTGCACACTGCCTGTGTGAAACTGGCTCATGTACGCAGCCTTTACACCGCTAACCTTGGGGCTGGCCACGCTGGTCCAAGACAGCACCGTGACCACCACGTCCACCACCATGAAGTGGATGCCCTCCCCGCCGTTGTTCCCCGACACCACCACCTGCAGCAGCGGGCCCAGGAAGTGCCTGGCGTACGGCCGGAAGACCTGGAGGAGGGTGTTCCGGGATCAGGTCCTGTCTGAGTTGGATTTGTATTTATCCATCTATTCATTTGTGTGGGTTCGGGGAGGGAGTTCTACCTCCTCCGCGTTGATGATGAGCTTGGAGACGAAGAGGCGGATGTTGAGGGGCGTGGCCGGGTTCGCCAGTTTCGTCTGCAGAAACTTCATCCACGGGGGCAGCTCGCCGGGCGCGCTCCCCTGGTGGGTGCGCCAAGAGCGAGTCGTGTCATTGAAGCCTGATCGGGGGGTTAGAAGTGTGAAAAAAAAGTCGGGTGACTGTTTCCTGACCTGCTCCACCTTGGGCGTTATGTTGTTCCGCCGCATGTGTCCCAGCAGAGCGGTCATGGTCGCCATGCACTCGTGCTGATTCAGCTCGTCCATTTCCAGATCCACCGAGGCATCCTGGGAGGGGTTGGTCTCCTCCGTCTCCTTGACGTACAAACAAAAAAAACAAACCCCAATGCAACGATGCGGCGTTGGATGCGCACGTGTGCGGCTCTGAGCAGGAAACAAGGAGCGGGGGACCTACTCTTTTTGCCATGGCGCGCCTGCGTCCCTCTGGGTTCTGGGAGCTGAAGGAGAAGCTCTGGACTCCGGTGGAGAAGTCAAACTGACTCATCTCCTCGCTCAGGCTGCTGTCGGCCATGTAAGACTGCGAGGAGAGGTAAACTGGCGCCTCTGCAGAGAAATGAAACAGACAACATGATCCACTTCATCCCTGGCCCTCCATCCAGGGTTTGATCACTGCACCTCCATGGAGGACTCCCCACAGACCTCCATTCTCGTCACTGGCTTCTTTACGTATCATGACGTATTTCTTCTTCCTCTCAAGTGGGACCTTAAAGGAGACAGAGATGAGCAATAAACCTCTCAAAGGAGTCTAGTCACGACAATATAAGCCGATGTGTATAAAAAGAGTACCTCAACTTCAACCGGAAAGTTGTACGTCCTTTCGACATCAATGATATTTTCCAGGACAAACTGACTCTGGAAAGCAAAGCATTCGACGTGTGAGGAGTCGAGTCGAGCGGTTCGCGGCGCCTTGGAGATGCTCCGGTGTGGATACCTTCTCTGGTTTCTCGCTGAAGAGGAAGCCGGTGTAGAACTTGGGCTCGGTGAAGCTGCAGCTGATGACGGCGATGGCGCAGTTGTAGGCGGCGCAGTGGTACTGTCGCCTGAGCTCCAGGAGCTGCGTCTCGCCCGCCATGTTCTCAGTGAAGGCCTCGAAACAAGACCTGGTGGGGGGGCGGGGAAGATGTGGAGGTGAATCAGAGAGGTCTCATTTCACACCAGTGCAGGGGCAGGGGGTGAGGTGTCCTACTTGATCATGGTCTTGGACAGCTCGTTCCCCTCTGTGGTGTGCGTGCCGCAGTAGGCCTGGTTGATGCGGGACTCCTTGGAGTAAACCTCCTCCTTGGGGAGCCGAGAGTACAGGAGCTCCATCATCTTGAAGCAGCCGTTCTTCTTCAGCAGCTGGATCTCGAACTGCGCTTCGTTCGACTGAAATCCGGAAATACATGACGTGAAAATCCCCGCCGGGAATGTGCGAACGAAGGACGCGGGGCACCCACCTTGCTGAAGCGGCTGAGCAGCAGGGCGGTCACGTCGGACACGTTTGCCACGAAGAAGTCGCGGAGGGCGGCGGCGCTGCAGTGGGAGGCCAGGGGCAGCAGCACCCGCTCCACCATGGCCTGCAGCATGGAGCTGAGGGGCAGCTCGCCCTGCTGGACCAGCCCGTACACCGCACACATGAGCTGCAGCTGCCGCTCAGCGCTCGACCTGAGGATCAAAAGGGGGGGACGCTTCATAATGCAGAGAAAAGCTGAGACACGTGCACGACACGTGCACAAACTGTGCACAGTATATCATGTTGTAATCTAACTGTTAGGAGGTTGGTAACCCTCATGTTGTTGTTGGGTGGAAATGTATGACTGTTCCTAAATTGAGCCTCAACATTAGGAGAAAAAAAAGGTAACATATTGCCTTTATTCATCTTTCCATAGAAGAGGTTCACAACTTGCATACAACCATTATTATCTTGGGATTATTTTTTGATGAAGAAAATGAAGATGACAGTAGGGTCAGGGATACAATTTAGACTTTTAATTTTCAAGGAGGCCCCTGGCGGATGGGGATTTCCACTGCAGCATTAAAAGCCCTCTGAAATTAATAATCAATGAATTGAAAGAATGAACATTGTGTCGATCCACTTAAGTCACTTTGTTAGGAGTGATAACCATTTCTCAAACCAGCCAATAAATGAATAATGAAAGGTTGGGAAGTTGAGAGTAAGGCAATTTAAAGTCTCCTATTGGCCAAAACATAGGTGGAGGGAGGGAGAGAGAGAGAGAGAGAGAGAGAAGGGAGGGGGAGGGGGAGGGGGGGGGGGGGGCGGAATGTCATGCTTTTCTGCGTTTGAAAATAAATATATTTGTCATATTTGTCATAGAGAATGTAGAATGTTCTAAATGACGCCACGGAATATGACATCACTATAGAACCTTGCTGAACTGTGTAAGGGGGTGTCAGGCTGCACTATTTGTTTGAACGGGTTAGAGACAGAGAGCGATTTTACAAGCGTCTTCCAACTGCCACAGCTCAACAACTCATCCAGGTTTGTGTCCGATCCACCTGCACGCGCACCCGCACCCGCACCCACACCCACACCCACACCCACCCACCCACCCACCCGCCTTGAGTGACCGGCAGAGATGGACAGAAGAGAGGTGCAAAGAGAGATGCGAGGAGAGAGGCGCAGAGAGAGGAGACAAGAGAGGCGACCCTATCCAGAGTTGGAGCTGGAGCTCTGGCATGGCCTTGTGCCGCTGCTACATTTCGAAGGACCCAACAACATCATCAGGGTCCGAAACGTGCCGCGCTGGCCCATTCTCCGAGAGGGCGCTGACGCTGGGGATGGTCCTTGGGACATTGTGCACATCGAGCACGCTGAGGATGCCGAGGATGCCGAGGCTGCCGAGACTGCCGAGGTTGTCGAGGCTGCCGAGACCGCCCATCTGCCGGTACCTCTTCCCCGGGACATCCTGCTGATTCCACGAGAACAGCTGTGCTCGACCGCACCTCGGCCTCGCGAGGAGATCGAGGAGGAGGAGGCCGACGAGAGGCGCAGAGGCTTCAGCTGGTGGGACACGTTCGCAGACAGCGACCCGAGCAGCAACGACGAGGCCAGCGACACGGAGGGAGTTGCAGTCGCCCCCAGCTCCAGGAAGAGGTCGCGAGTGGAGGAGGAGGAGGAGAAGGAGGAGGAGGAGGAGGCGGAGGAGCACGCAGAGAGTGCCAGCAAAAGGCTGAGGGGTCAGGACCAACCCACGGCCGGCATCTCAGAGAGTTCCTCCAGTGGAGACGTCACCAAAAGAAAGAGAGACGAGGAGGAGGAAGAAGAACATGCCGAGTTTGCCAGCAAAAGGCTGAGGGGTCAGGTCCAACCCACAGTCGGCATCTCGGGGAGTCCCTCCAGCAGAGACGTCACCAAAAGAAAGAGAGACGGAGAGGAGGAAGGAGAGGATGAGAGCGCCGGCAAAAGGCTGAGGGGTCTCGATGGACCCACAGTCACAGGCATCTCGGACTGCGACATCACCCCTGGTCACAGTGGCAACTCCGGGCACAGCGGGGCCGGTGACACCGACGTGGACGACCAACGGCCCGGACCCTCCGGACAAAGACAACGAGAGGAGGGAGAGGAGAGCGGCAGCAGGAGAAGACAGCGGAGCCGAGACGTCGACGGCACCTCAGGCGGCTGCTCTGGCAGAGAGGACAGCGGGCTGGACGAGCAGGACGAGGGCAAGCCACGTCCCAGAGCCTCCAGGAAAAGAAGAAGATAAACTTCTCACTCGACCAAGAGGCAGACCGTCCGCTTTCTGGAACCCTAGCCCTAACCCCTAACCCCTAATCCCTTACCCCGAACCCTAACCCTAACCCTAACCCCTAACCCTGAACCCTCACCCTAATCCCTAATCCCTAACCCCGAACCCTAACCCTAACCCTAATCCCTAACCCCGAACCCTAACCCTAATCCCTAACCCTTATCCCTAACCCTGATCCCTAACCCTTTACTCTTGCATTAAAAAAATAATAAAAAAAAAATAAAATTAAAAAAAAAAAAAAAGTGTGTCTTGACTTGCTTGTGTTTTAGGAATAAGTTAGACTAGATCGATCTCGTAAGGTCCAGAATTTTGGGTCACAGTGAGTGTATTGTATAATGTATTAAATGTATATGTGGCTATTCGATTAACGGTCAACAGAGTGCGTGAGGAGAAAGACTCGCACTCCAACGCAGGCATATGACCTCTTTTGATGTGTGCGTGTCAAAAAACGGAGATGGAGGGATTACTTTCTTTACAGAGGAGGACTGGTTAATAGGGTTTGTGAGTCCAACAATATCTTTGGGTCAATTTAAATGAGTTTCAGACTACAAAGAAGATATAGAACTTGTTTGTCAAGTAGTGTTAAGCGACACAGTTACACTCCACCACTTCTGACTGAAGTACAAAGAAGTCAACCTTCGAGGGACTAACGGACAGTCGAGGCCTTACTGACCTCTTTGCGATTCTCTGGAAGCAGGTTTGGAACTGCTCCTCCATGATGTGCTTCCTATCCCGACAGAGGATCCCTGCCATCAGTTTGAGCAGGAGAGGACTCTGAGAGAGCTCCAGCGCGTCCAGCAGCTGGAAGACGGGAGACAGCTCTTAGCCTTTCGCTTCTTTTCTTAATGTGCGTCACGCGTGTGCGTGTTCATCGTGGGGCGCGGCCGCAGACCTTCCGGACGCAGTCCATGTAGTTGTTGCGCTGCAGCGAGCCCTTGGCGAACTCGTCGGACTGCATGGGGAAGTGCGAGGCCACCAGGGCGTCCAGGGCCGTCTGCAGCTCGGCCACATGCTGCTCCGGGAGGGTGGTGAAGAAGGGCAGCACCAGCAGGGCCTGACTCTGAACGGGCCACACAAACCAGCCACTTTCAGGCTTCATTTACTCGACACAATCACGCTGTTTTCCGGCACTTTCCGGGTCCACTTTCAAGCTCTTAGAGCACCTCACAGATTTTCCCTCCATTTTTTTAAAATGGAGGGAAAAACACAGGCAGGTAGTAATGAGGTCTAACCTGGCTGAGACTAACTGCTGGGTTTGTAGTGTACTCTCCAACATTCAAGTGTTTTTCAAACCTCTAAAAAGGAGATGGAAGCATTTTCAATCATTTCGAGTGCGCACAGTGAATTCACCTTGAGATTGAGAGGGAGATTCATGTCGACCAGCAGCAGGGTGAAGGTAGAGAACACCGCTCTGAACGCTGCATGGTTGACGTCCGAGCAGACGGACGAGTCGATCTGACGATGGAGCAGAAAAGAAGTTTTAACCAAAATCAACCCGAGTGGAAATGACGACATTTGAAGAGCCTGGACACGTGAACACTTCTATAGGCACACACAGTCAGAGGTGTCACGTAACAAAGTACAAATACTTTGTGACTTCACTTACGTGGAAATTTTGGTTATTTAGTAGTTAGTTTTCAACTTACTTTTTACCTCTACTTGTTGACATTTTCACACAATCATCCGTACTTTCTACTCCTTCCATTCATAAATGTAAATGTAGAAGTAATGTAGATGCCTGTGTTTGTGTGTACTTATTTCTAACTTTAATTTTGATCAATCATGTATCAATAAATGATAACACCATTGCCACATTGATAACACCACGGTTTTACTCCATTATAATACGTATAGGCAACTCATCATCGTATGAGTTGATGTACTGGACGTATTTCTAAGCCCTAGCATCTTTACTTCTACTTGAGTAATAAATGTGGATCCTTTTGACGCCACTGCACACGGTGGATGAGCAGTACCTGCAGCAGCTTGGAGAGCAGCAGCAGGATGGCGGTTTTGCTCTCCGGGGTGGAGGAGGGTCCCTCCCACCACGACTGCAGGCTTCCCCACCTTCTCAGCAGCACCTCCACCAGCTGCTTCCCCTGAGTCTTCCTCACGGAGCGCTCCCTAAAGCTGTGGTCCAGCATGCCGTTGAGCAGCACGCTCACCTGAGGACGACAACCAGGAAGAGACGCTCGCCTCACACACACACACACACACAAACAGAAATGCTGCAGTCCCTCACAGGCATACTCATCGTTGCCTACTTCTGTAGTGCGCCTCGAGATGACGTTTGCTATGAGCTGGGACTTGAAATAAATAAAGTTGAAAGCGCACGAGAAGAGTCAGTCATATATCACTTCCAAACTGTCATTTCTAGAGCTGCAACCAGTGAGTAATTTGGTGACTAATCTGGGAGTAATTTTCTCAACTAATAGATCAGTTACTTGGTCTAACATGTTCGAAAACACTTTATTTTGGCTAAAGAAACAGAAACAATTTAGAAGCTGGTACGAGGGAATTTTACCTTTTCTCTCAGAATTGGTTAAAGCTAAAATAAATAATCGTTAAATGATCTATTAATGCATTGTAATTTGACGATTATGAAGATGGTTTTTCATCCGTTACACGTCCAGTAATTGATTTGTTGTGGCTCTTCCCATTTAATCCTCTATTGTCACTTAATGCCTTGCACTCGGGTGCTTGTACCATGCTGGGGTTTTGCGAGGACGCCCTCATGAGCTGCGCCACCGTGGCCTCCATGCTCCTCAGCAGCTCCGTGTTGACGGTGGCCTGGAAGAGGCTGTAGAAGTACTCGCCGTGCGAGAAGCTCAGGAAGCTGTGGCTGTGGCTCCCGGATATGGGCACCGAGAGCATGATGGTGTTCAGCAGCAGCTCCACCAGCTGCTCGCTCTGCGGAGAGAGACGACAGCGCGCAGTGAAACACCGAGAGGGGGAGAGAATGGATCAAACCAACGGGTTTGCCTCGGTTCAGCAGAGAGGGACGGGAGAGGGGCGACGTGCTGACCTGCTGACTCAGAGCGAAGGCGAGCTGAAGCAGGCCGTCCGCCAGCCTCTTGGTGTTTATGTCCAAAGAAGGGAGGGCCTTCCTGTCCTCACCCGGCGCTATTCCTTTATACACCGTGGTGAGAAGCCGGGACCCGAGAGACCTGGCGTAGGCGGCGTCCTTTAATCGGCCCCGGAAAAAACACAGAGTTCTCAGGGTCGCGTGTTTGGGGAGAAGCGTCCGAATGGTCACACAGTGACGTGCGAGTGAATACCTGGCTGTGCAGCACGGAGCCGAGGAGGTCGGCTCTGTGGATCTGCTGGCAGGACGACAGGACCATCTCCATCTGGTCGTGGTGGCTCAGAGAGTCGGAGCGGTACAGCTCCACGGCGCACAGGCCCTCCACGCTGGAGAGAGCGTCAAAGACAAGAGGAAACCCTGTGACTGCTGAGAACATAGTCTGAGCACGAGTGTGTGAAAATGCATCCATCCGTAATAGATGAAAGCGCACGCGGGGTTTCTAAATCTCATCTAGATATCAACCTTTTTCTTGAGATTCTTTTCCGCAAACTGCCTTCGGTTTGAGTGCGGTAGGAGGAGGCCATCAGAGCTTTCAGCAAGGGCACGCAGACTTCCGGCAGGTTCTTCATCACCCCCACGTCCGCGATATTGAAGCCGACAGCGGACGGCTCGCACACCACCAGAGCAGTCAGCTCGAAAAACGCCGGGACGAAGAGATCCTGCTCCAGGAGCTGCGAATGAGTGAGGTGGAAATAAGCATCCTGGAGAGACTTCTCTTACCCTCATGTCCAAGTGGCTTTGATTCAGCGATACCTTCCAAAACTCCTGGTCTCCCTTGACCAGGATCATGGTGGCAAACTCCAGCAGGCGGACGGCGATGGTGCACTTGCTGAAGTTGTACTGGTCCACCTCCCTGGGGCTGAAGTGGGACGACTTGTCGCCGTGGGGGAAGCAGCTCTCGGCCGCGGCCAGCTCGTGAAGCGCCAGCTCCGTCAGGAAGAAGCTCGTGGCCTTCAGGAAACCCGATTCCTCTTTGCAGCCTCCACGGTCAAAGGAAACAGAGGGAAACAGGAAAGCGTGGTCACTGGTGAGCCACCAGAAAGTCAGAAGTAACGCCACTAATACTAGTAACAACGTCAACTGATCGGTCGATCGAGAAAGCAATAGACAACTGAATCGACTATGAAAATAAGGTGTTGCAGCCCAAGTCAAAAGGGTGATTCGGATAATCAAAAGGAACATATTTACACTGAATCTAGGGAAGAAAACGGAAACAGAAATCCCAAAAAACTGCAGTTCCACAAAGGGCCACTTGAGGCCAATCCTAAAGACTTCTTTTTCCAGTTAATGAAGACAAAAGAGCTGGTCATTTGCAACATATGATTTAAAAACTGATTCACTGGAGTTAAAAAATAAATACTAGAAACGACACTTGTGTCCTTGTGCCCATGAACAAATTGAGATTGTATGAGTGAACGCATTCACTCATAGCTGAGGAAATTGAGGACGGCCGCACAGACGGGACTCACTCAGCATGTGATGGGGCTTGATGATGTGCAGTCTGATGAAGGTGTTGTAGCAGTCCAGCGCGGCCAGCAGCAGGTCCATCCACTGCAGGGTGGCCCTGACGCTGAAGGGACTGCTCACCTCCCTGAGGGTGGGCTGCGTGAGGAGGCCCCCGCCCTCAAACTGGGAGATCAGGAAGGCTGTGCCGCGCTCCTTCAGCAGGCCGTCCAGCCACTGGGGCGCAGACTTGTTACCTGCGCCAGGTCACGCGCAGCAAAGAATGAGCCCGCGCGTTCGACCGAACGCTGGATTGATGTTGAACTCCAGCTGACGGAGGCACTCCTACCTGGCAGCAGAGGAATAAACTCGTAGTAGAGCTCCATGCATCTGTGCCGGCACTCGGTCTGAGGGCGGCCACACTGCTCCAGGAGCCACAACACCACGTCGGAGAGGCACAGCTTTTCATCGGGTGGGAAACCCCTGCGGGAAGAGACGCCTTGTTTCACATACGGCGGCGTGGACGTGACACTGCCTGAAGCGTCTCACAAAGTGCTGACCTGGGGACGCGTCTCTTAGCGCTGTGCTGATTGAGACTGGGGGCTTTGTGCTTGATGATCCTTTTCAGATGATCTAAAGCGCCGCTGCACTGCTGCACAGTACCTGAGAGATCACAGGAAGGATAATGATCATACTAATGAAGATTTAAACAATCTCTACACACTGCTTTCATTCGTTTTGTGATATGGAGACGACAGTCTCTGCAAAGTCAGAGATGTAGAAAAGTAGCAAAGTGGAGCTGAAGAATCACCCATAGACGGCTCGTCGGAGTGTGCGAGAGCCAGGCTTTCGACAAATATGACGAGAACCTCGAAGACGAACTGCTCCACCAGGGAGCTCTCCTCCCTGCAGGGTAAAAACAGACGACAGTGGGGAGTGACCAACCCGCTGTGAGAGAGAGAGAGAGAGAGAGAGAGAGAGGGAGAGGGAGGGAGAGAGAGAGGACCTGAAGAGTCTGTAGATGCTGTTGAAAGCCAAGGCTGCGCCCAGCCTCTTGAAGCCGTTGGGGTGGAGAGCCAGGCTGTAGATCCTCTTGAACAAGGACTTCATGTTGGCGGGGCTCTTCTCCTGCTGCCTGGGCGTGGTCTGCTTGATGGACCACTTGACGAACTCCTCGATGCAGCGGCCGCAGAAGTCCCTCAGGGTGCTGTCCATAGGGTCCACCACGCCGTCCTGGCGGCAAACAGGGAGACGGACGGGTGGACGGAGAGTCTACCGCCGGGCCACCGTCTCCGGCGTATCTGACGCGCACACACTCACCATCATGGCCTCCAGGACGGCGACTGTGTCCTGGCTCTCGAACTTCTTGTTGTTGGAGAACCAGTGGATCAGCTGCATGACCAGCGGCTCGAAGAGCTGCCTGGTCACCTGGAGGACACATTCAGGGCATTTCACAGTTTTCCCTTTAGTGCTAAATACAGCGTAGATTATCACAGTAAGATGATGCCAGCCACAAACTGTCTCTCCTGTACGACAAGATGGTTCGATCCTACATCCTAAATCCCGCTCAGTCCAGATATGTGACACGCACCTGATCCACGTCGCAGGCCAGACGCAGCAGCACGGGGAACAGCCTCTTGTGCAGCTTGTACATGGGCGGCAGGGGCTTCTCCCCATCCGTCATCTGAGCGCTCTTCCCCACCATGTAGACCACCAGGCTGTGCAGCAGCTCGCACGCCGCCACCTGGGGGCGAAGGTTCAGCCAGCTTCATCGTCACGCTTCACGAGAGGACGGCTGCTGCAGCCGAGGGTGGAGGAGGAAGACGTACCTTGGTCTGCCTGTCGCTGGTGGACAGGGCCAGCTCGCTGATGCGGGGCAGGAACGGGTCGAGGTAGATGACCGGCTTCATGTCGGCGAAGGGCACGGCGAAGCTCAGCCTCTTCTCGGAATCCCAGGCCACGAATTTCTTCATCATCTCCTCCGAAGAGACAGCTTCGCAGGGGGGGAAAAGCAAGCAGATTACGAACAAAACCGGAAACTATCTGAGTAAACACCCATTTACACATAGAGTAAGTGTCATATACTGAAAGGCCTACCAGTGACAAGGTTCCTGTTCTGCTTTCCTCCCAGGTGGCCGAGCAGCTTCACCACCCTGAGTCTGACCATGACCAGCGGAGTGTCCTCCTAGAAAAGAAGAAATACATACGCTCAAATACGTCTAAGGAATATAAAGGGGTCGGATGAAGTTTCTGGACTTTGTGAATCCCGTGTGCTACCATGTTGAGCTGCTTGGACTGCTTGAGCAGCCGGGTCATCACGCGGCTGTAGCCGCGGTCCTGCCTCGAAGACACGGAGGACATCACCTCCCAGCCGCTGTCGTCTTTGCCTGAAACCCCCCCCGACATCCGGATTAGACGTTCGTTAGGCGCTCGTTTGCCGGACGCCTGCGGTCGGGCGCCGTGTCACTTACTGCTGGCGGAGGAGGTTTTCAGGTAGCCGTCCAGCAGGGGGAGGATGGTTGTGTAGCAGGGCTGCATGGTCTCCTGGGCGATGTGCGAGGACCAGTCGTCCAGGGCGTCCAGGGCCACGTTGGCCAGGGGGACGTGGCTCAGGCCCAGCTTCAGAGCCACCTGCAGACACCATTCACACACATTAATGTACCCATATCCCTCTATAATGACATTAGAAAAGATGTTATTTGAATCTCTGCGCTATTAGGACCCTCATTTACTGCTTCAGTGAACCTCTATTATTTCCCTTGCTAACCCCTTTGTAGTTTTCAATTACTTCGTTTCACCTTTAATAACTTTGTTTTTTTCCTGCTTTATTACTTTTAATATGATTAACTTGTCCTGTATTGGTCCTTATTATATTGTACTACTCCTCTATACATTTCCACTGTACTGTTCTACTCTACTCTGAGATAATTCTCCTGTACAAATAGTCTGCTATAAACTTAAATTATCACTGCTCTTAGTTGGTTTAGCTCCATAATTCTAATATTTATTCACAGCTTACTGCTTTATGTGTCAACATGATATATTGTGGACATATATTTATATATACGTATTGAAGTGGCATGTCCTGTTTTAGCAAACGACATGATTTTCTCTGATGTGGCAGAAGCAGCCGTCTGCATACAGTAAACGGGTGCCCGATCCCTCCGTCAGCACATCTGCATGTCGTGCTCGTCGTGATCACGAGCTGAAGGTAAAACAACAAAAAAGAACCAACTCCCACCTCCAGGGCGGGACAGTAGGCCTTGATGTCCAGAGCGATGATGTTGTGGTGCAGCGACAGCACGAACGTCAGGCAGGACGCCAGCAGCTCGTCTTTGTACTGCTTCATTCGCATGCAGACCTGGGGGGAGAGCCACCGTGTCACGCAAGCATCCGCCCCTCGGGATTTCAGGTTTCTCCGCGACGCCGAGTAGACCAACTACCTCTTTTCCAAACTTTGAGAAGAGCGCGAAGCTGGCGCTCTTCACTGTGTCACTCTGCGGGGATGAGGAGCTCCTCAGGCCGACTCCCTGTTCCAAAGAAGAGTTCCAATCATTGATCAAAGTTGATTCAACTCTGTGGCTTTTAAATAAATCTCTGCTTGTGAACGCTTACCTGGTAGTACTTGATTCTCTTGGCAATTTTCATGTTCACCGAGAGCAGCTTGTAGAAGCCGCTGACCAGTGGGTTCCGTATGGAGTGGACGATGAGCTCGTGGCTCAGTGGATACACCCAGGGCTGGAAGTACTCCACGTGCCTTGCCAGCAACAGCTCGCTGCGGGAAAAGGACACGCGTCAGTGCCGTCGCACGGATCTCTCCAGTGTGTCTACGTGTGACGCCCCCGTCACCTGCAGAAGTCGACCAGGTTGATGAAAGCCGTGAAGTCTTTGACCTTGTTGGGCAGCAGATGAGCCGTGGGGTCTGAGGACGGCAGGATGTGGGCCGCGTCATCCGGAGCCTGACGGACCAAGGACGGACCGCTTGTCAGACCTCACAATGACGCAAATGAACTACGCGTTTCAAGGAATGAACTGTGCCCCGGCACGACCTGGGAACGAGCCCTCACCTCCTCTCCGGCGGTCACCTTTTGCACGGACAGGTCCAGTTTCTCCACAATCTTGAGGACAGATTTCACCAACTCGTCGTAGAGGAGGCGGCTCAAGGGGATCAGAGCGCTGTTCTGGCTTTCGAAGGCTGCGTCCAAAAACCCAGAATCCTACAGGAGGACAAAGGCAAGGGGGTGTAATTTGCTTTAAACTTAGCAATACTGGACCTGGAAATGCAGAGATTACACAGTGATGGAAAACAGCGGTACCTTCAGCTGATCACAGTCTAGGAGGCTTTTGTACAGTGGAAGATAGTCCTGACTCGACGGGACTTTCCACTTCCCGACGCGAACTTGTGAGTACTCCAAGGAACTGCTGTCTTTACCCTGAGGAAAGACGAACAAGAAGCCTTTCTCATCTTCAGCCACAGTGGAAAAGCTCAACTTCAGGATGATTCAGGATGATTGCAGTTGCATCTTCAGTTAACAAATGGGTAAAATAAAAAAAGAAAAATCCTCTGACCTCCAAGTGCAAAATGGGCTTTGAGCAGACGCGGATCAACCCCTGGTGCACTAAAAAGAACAACAGGAAAGAGCGAATCTGTGACCTCAGACGAAATTCCCAGATGTGTTGCACCCACTGGGATCAGAACTCACCCACTGAGCTAATGAAGCTCCACAGGACGGGGCCTTTGGAAGCCATGGCCACCAGCACCTTCAGGATGGACCTGCAGCACGTCGACTGCATCCTGTCGCTGTACTGAGGGAAGCTGTCGATCTGCACCACCAGGAGGCGCTCCAGCAGCGGGGTGTACACCTCCGGGATCTGCACAACAGCGATCCATGCCTTTTATTCTGACAAGACCAGATGCCACGGGGAATAGGGGCACAGGGGAGCCGAGGAGGAGGAGGAGGAGGAGGAGGAGGAGGAGGAGGAGGACGGACCTTGTCCAGGTGGATGAGGACGCTGGCGATGGAGTCCAGGAAGCTGGGCAGCTGGTAGAAGCTGTCGTCGTCCCCGTCCGACTCGGTCAGGTACATCTGCTTACAGCGCTGGATCAGCTCCGTGTACATCAGGTCCACGTCCTGCGGGCACACCTTCTTGCATGGCTGTAAGGGGAGAACGCACTTATTAAGCAGGAGGAAAGAAAGGGGGAGGAACGAAAAGAGGCTGCATAAACATACAGCAGCAAAGAAGCCATAACCCCGTATGGCTATGGAGAGTTCTTTATGCGTCGAGTCCATGGTCTTAATGATGCCGCAGAACCTCTGCATGAAGAACTTCAACTTGCTTTTGTGCTCCTCGATGTTGTCTGCCACCAGCAGGGCAACCTGAAACCAACCAGCAGCAGCCTCGTTTAGAAGGGATTACGACCTGTAAAGCATCAGCGGGTGGCCCGGGGCTAACCTGCTTGAGGAAGGCCTCGAGCGCGTAGTAACTGGTCTTCTTCATCTCAGCGTTGATGTGTCCACAGAGCTTGGACATGACCTCGAACAGAGCTCTGTAGTGGTCCATGAGGCAGCCGCTGAACTGGGAGGCGTGCCTGGCGATCAGTCGCAGGCCGGCTGCGGGAGAGGACGGGTGTCAGTAGGAGGCGAGGCCTGCTCTGCGACTCACCACGGACATGACACGAAAGCCTTACCGCATGTGACAGCATAGCGGTTCATCTCCATCTGTGACAAAAACGGAGACAGTGAGCCCGTTGCAGGGGCCAGATTTTCAGGGCCATCAAAGCGTAGAGTCATTTACCTGGGGACTGATCGCCTTCATGGCGTACTGGAAAATATCCTTCGAAGTCACCGGGTCTGCAAGTCAAAGAGGTCACACCTTTACAAAAACACATACGTATAACAAAAAATACGCAATCGGATATGAAACACAGTTCATCCCACCTTCTTCCATGCTTTTGGTGAAGTTGACCATGAGAGCAGTGACTCCCCGCAGACATCCAGCGACAACAAAGAGTTTTGGCTCCTTTGTGGCTGAGGTCATCTGAAGCAATCGCATTAAAACACACACGTTTTAAAATCCTCATCACTGGTTGCTGTCTTTGTTGGCACTGGCTGTATCGGGCTGAACAGGTCTGATCACGTCACATGCCAGCATACCTGTTCCTTCAGTTCCCCCAGAAAGGCTTTGTAGAGTTTGTCAGAGTTGTGGACCATCTCGCTGGGGTGCACCTCCGCCAAAACTCCCAGCAGCTCGTAGATTTTACCAAGCACTGTTTAAAAAAGAGTTTTAAGTGTTGCATACGTTTCTCCTTATAGCGTTAAGTCTGTTGGTTTCAAACCCCAAAGGAAGACTGACCTGAGTCTGCTAGTTTGCTCTTTTGGCAGAGCTCCCCGTAGTACCTGTTGAAGATGTCAGAGATCCGGAGGTCTGCAACCACGCTGGAGGCCTTGGTTGTCTGAAGGACCTGTGTACCGGGAGGTGAATGAGCACTGACGTCAGCAGCAAAATCACCCTTACAACTTGTCTTATGTTCAGGTAATGTGAAAAAACAACCTTTATAAGCAGGTGGAGCACTGCAGTCCTACATTTGGCTGTTTTTTCCTTTGTGTACACAGTCATACATGTATCCTGCACAAAAAGAGATGAAGAAAAAAAATGAAATACATATGCGAAATACTGTATATCCACGCAGGGTTGAATAACCTTCGATTGTACTTTTTAAGCTACTCTCAATACGTTTCCACAGTTAAACTTACTCTTATATCAGTGGCATACGTTTTCTCCCATCCTTTGACTTTAAGTGTGACCCGGTCCAGGAACTTCTCCAAAAAGGACAAGATCTCCACCCGGGTGTCCCGCAACTGCAAACAAAACATTTCTGTCAAGATGTGAAACTTCAGCTTCACGTTGTAATCAATCGCTGGGTGCTCGATGATATCTACCGCATCTGATGCCAGGGACTTTCTGAGGAAGCTGAGAAGTCCATACTCCTTTGAGAACAGCAAGGACGTCTGTAAAGCTTCAAGATGCACACATAATCAGAGGCAGAGCAAACGCATCACAATACCAACAATAAAATCTAAACAACAAAAGACTCAACTTTTACACTCAGTATGTGACTGTGTGTTCACTGTATTACAACCCTGGAGAGAATGAGTTGATCAGAAATAACATAAATTAATAGACTGTGTAGATACTTCCATGGTCCTTGCGTTGTGCGTCACCGCCCCCTCCAACGAGTTTTGGCGGAACACCCAGATATAATAGTAGTTAACTAAGTTGAATAAATAGATTGAATTCCTGGCGTTTTTAAGCACGCCGAATTGATAGGTAGCCTCGATACACCAGTTTCTAACAGTTCCCTAACAGGTATTCTTCACTTTTCAACGACAGGAGCCCGTTTCAGTTCAATTTGCCAGATGGTGAATGGAGTTCGGCGCGGAATTAACAGTCTGCGCTTCATTCATGGTGTTGCATGGATTTTTACACTCTTACCAAGTTCGCTCTCGGTCGGCGTCAACATGCACTCCTGGCCCAGGTCTCTCACTATATCGTGACACTTGAGAGCTGCAGCTCTGGAGTCTTCATCTGAGAGGGATTCATGGAGCCTGAGGAGCAGCCCGTGAATCCCTCCTGCGGTGCTGCTGCTGTCTGAGGAGGACATGACTGCAACGGGGACGCGTCACCTGCACATCACTGCATTTTCAGACACAGACTTTATAGACTTTAAAAACACAACTCTATCAAACCAGACTGCTAACTCTGTTTCAAATCAAACACACGACTCAGGAAGAACAAGACCAGGAAGCACGCACGAACTCACTGAGCTTCAAAATAAAAGCCCCGAGAGTGACCGACCTCTCCCTCGACCAAACACTTGACATATTTCTGCATTAGGGATTCACATTATTTGTTTGGAATCACTTGTTTTGACAAATTAATAACCAGGTTGCTGTCTCCAAAATAAGAAATATCCGAATATACTGCTCAGGTATTATCAAATTAGTTCAGCTAATTGTCAAATATATAGGATTGAAGATGAATCACCGAGTCATTTTTTCAGGAATTGCTTCATTTTGTCAGACCTTCTGGTGTCATTTCGGCCATCATTTAAACTTAGATATTAACCTCAAACTTAAAATTCAAATAAAGTATGACAAATCTTCAATAAATTATGTATTATTTGTGTTATTTACATACCATGTACCTGTGTATTAGCTACAAAGAAACATAAATTCAATAAGTATAATGACTATTACTATCTTCACTGAAGAGTGTGGGATAGATTTTAGTCTGTAACAGAATGGACTGACGACTAAACTTGTTTTGATTTTTTTTCTTACGAGTATAAATACTTCATATTGCAGTTTTTCACTGCTTCCACTGAGGGGGGCTAAATGTACGTAGTTGATGCTTTTTCTCTGGAACGAATCGACAAACTCAACATTTAGTAATGTCAGTCCTGCCAGTAAGAGTTGCTGTACAGGTTAAAGTTAAACTTTTTGGTGCTAGGTCAACATTGACTAGACTTGTGAAC
The DNA here is from genome assembly GCA_029224185.1 of Karalla daura. Classification (NCBI taxonomy): domain Eukaryota; kingdom Metazoa; phylum Chordata; class Actinopteri; order Chaetodontiformes; family Leiognathidae; genus Karalla; species Karalla daura. The sequence continues at coordinate 12,814,754 of CM055208.1, forward strand.
AATTCTCTTCAGAGATTCATTTTCAGACTTCAGCTCTTATTTCAGTTTTTGAAGTCCAAATGGAAGAACACCTTTCCAATCAAACCTGCTGAAAAGAGTCCCGCTTCATTCCCTAACTTATAAAACAGTTATTGAAATGTTTTCTTTGATCTTCACAAACTGCCATAACAGGACAAATGAGTGCATGGAGGGATGTTTATTTCATGTAGTTCTGCGAAACTAATGAGAATTCTGTCATTAATGATTAACGTAATGATTAAGTGATGATAAACAAATGATTTGAGTGTGTGAACAGCCATTCATCCACAAACGCGTTAGATACAGGGCAGGTATAGGTTGGCAAATATAACAGGCAAAAGAAACTGTGACAGAATGAGCGTCTGCAACAGGTGTCTGCACTTGACTCACTTCACCAGTAGATGTCAGGCATGTGCTCTGCAGTGTTCAAAGAAATCTGTGCAACTGGTTGAAAACCTTCAAATCTGTAATGGGTCTTTTTTATTTTTTATAACGCTGGATATTTGGTTCATATTTGCATACAAAACAATAGAGTCTTACATGCAAAGCCAACAAATGAAAGTCAGAATATTCTCTGTCAAACAGTGCAGATATAAATGAAAAATTATGTTTTTTATTATGATTTTCAAGCTCACTGGTCATAGCTTTCACATCTTAGAAAGTACATTCTTTCAATTCATGCAAAGACGAAAAAACTGCTCTGCGCTACGGCCGACATCAACCAGCACACATTGTTTGTTAAATTGGACTCTGGCTTTTACAACGCCAGGTTTATCAGCCCAATAAATATCTGAGGAACTTCTTGAGCACAATAAAAACAAATACTGTTTTATAGTTCATGCTTTTATGGAATCTGTCATCTCGACAGTGACACTGACAGAAGTACCAGAAGTATATTTTATACACAACATCCCTCATGAATATTATGCCGTATGGCTCTGCAAAATCTTTCTTTCTTTCTTTCTTTCTTTCTTTCTTTCTTTCTTTCTTTCTTTCTTTCTTTCTTTCTTTCTTTCTTTCTTTCTTTCTTTCTTTCTTTCTTTCTTTCTTTCTTTCTTTCTTTCTATCTGGTTGGTCAAACAACTTAGACTTTAGAACTTAATCATAATGTACCGGTTATGGACAGATTCTATTTTCAAAATAAAAGTATTACAAAATCGGATTAATGTGTGGGATTTTTATTTAAGTTGAATTACATATCTCTTTTTTATTTTAAAAACAGATCGTATTGTTTTTGTCAATTATTTGTTTCAAATGAATAATTTTCGATCTTGAAATTTTTGTGACAGCTCAACCGAGTCATGTCAAAGCCACGCCAGTCGGAAACTCAGGTCGGGCTTTTATTTTGAAAACAACTCACCGGGGGCGCGGCGCTTTTTCACGGTTCCATTGACTTTTGTAAACTCCAGACACCTGTTGTGAAGGCAGGACGAAAACGCCAACGCAGGCACAGCAACACAGCGCAGTCAGTCACAGGCTCCAGCCTTCATCACATGGAGAGAGGAGCCGGAGGAGCCAGCGGAGCGGGACCGTGACAGAAGCCGGGGGACACACACCGAGTCCGGGGAGCGGTTACGGAGCCCGGGGAACAGTTACTCAGACAACTCCGCGCCCGCGTTTGTGGATTTATTCGCTCTTTCTCACGGTTACACAGAACTCGTTTTGCCATTTCTGGGCTCTTTTCCCACCGGTGGAAATGATTCAGGAGCCAGCGGCAGGTGAGAGCGAGAGTTTTGTAACTTGGCCGGTACTTTCATGCAACTTCAGCCGCATGTTGCCAACTAACCAGTTGGGCTCTGATTCAAAAATTCTTGACCTGCGGAGTGGAGTATGAATGCCAGATTGTCACTTGTCTGCCCTCCTGATCTCACGGTAGTAACCTGGCTCAGAGTGGTCCTGATATACTCAGCCATCAGTGATTAATCTTCACGTTATGAGAGTTTTAACGCTGGAGCGTCCGGTGCCTTCATCACCTGTGCATGCGGAGATGTGCCGAAAATCCTGATTCAACATTACAACCACCTTCAAACTGGATTATAGCACCTCCAGACAGCGTTAAAGAGGCCCAGAGTTTGTTTACAAAGTCCGTGTGCTGTATGAGCTGTTGTATACAATAGTACTATTGCATTAAGATTGATAAGGCTACTAATCAGTGCTACAACTCAGACGTGGTTTAAACAGTACACTGCTTTTGAAATGTTAGTGTTAAGGCAATAATATCTCAAAAGTTCTTCTGTTGGACCCATTTAAGTGACCTGAAGGTTTGTTATCATCTATGTCAAGGGAACTCTGGAAAACCTACTTTACATGTTGATTATTACCAACATGAACTCATTTTATAGTGATTTGAACACCATGAATACCATAGTCAGATACTACAGATCAGATACTACAGATCAGAAGGTCTCTAGATTTCTGTTCTTGGTTGAGTTGATGTTGTGGTGTCACAAATGCTCCTTGTCAATTTCTGTGCAGCATCCTTCATCCCTGTTGTGGTGCAGCGCCGGGCCTGAGAGCGCAGCTGACCTGCAGGATCCCATCTACCAGGCCTGAGGGCCACGGGGAACCATCGGACATGCTAGCAGCCATGCTGCGCCAGAGCACAGGTGGAGGATCTGGAGGTGGCAGCGGTGGAACGAAACTGCCTCTGGGCATGTCCCGACTCTCCAACCCTGGCTCGGGGTCAGCAGGCCCAGGCAGCGGGGGCCCCTGGGCGGCGGGCAGGGTCTCTAAGAGCGGCTCTGTGAGCCCGGACAGTCCTGACGTCCCCGCCTCGGACCCGCACTACATCATGCAGCTGGTCAGCGACGTGCGCAAGTTCGCTGACGTGCTCCTGCAACTCAAAGAGGTTTTCAACTCCAAAGGTAGGTTTTGGAGAGACTGACACCCGGCCTAAGCCGATAAATCCTCCATTCACACCTCTATTGATGTTAATTATAGATACCAACACCAACCTGAGCCTCAGCTGTTGCCTTTTTCCCCATCAATGCCTCTTGGAGGGAACCTGTAAATGATTTGTTGCCACAACAGTGTTTGATGTGGGCCTTTCACATGGTTACACATCTGAGGGCCTCCACCCCATCTCACACCCTTGTTTCCTGTGCTGACACCAACACCTCACATTCGGCACCCTTTCCGTCGTGACAGCCATTTTCGTCTCGGAGATGAGACGCTGCTCGTTTTTACAATTTCCGACGCTGTAGCGGGTGAGAGAACTGGAACTGTGCAAGCGCAGGCAAAAGGATTTATAACGGAGCCGGGCTGCCAGTCAACTCTTGTGTACACACTGTTGCTTTCACCACAATGTACACAGTCCCAGGTCTATCTGCCTGTTTTTGTCCCGCTGCGGCCTTGGCAGCCCGGTCAGTCAACCGAGCTTATCTAACTCTGGCTTCATTTTTGACCTCCTTGTTAAGGGCATAAAAGAGAGAGAGCATGTATTTAATCACCCCTTTAACGTTTATTAATGGATGTTTTGCCAAATTGCAGCACAAAAGCAGGAGAGAAAAAACCCGATTAGCTCTCAGTTACAAGCAGCGGGAACATTTGCTGCTTGAGCTGTTTTATTTTGACAGAAGAAAACCCCCTCTAAGCCACTAATGAATGGGCTTTCTCTGTGTCAATGATGAAATAGACGATTTCCAAACCGCAGGGCAGTTTAGCCATGCGGCCGAGGTGTCCTCCTGGTTGTGTGTCTGTGGCTGGTGTGCGTGGTTGTATTGCATTCCTGACTTAGTCCAGTTGGCTCTGGCTTTCGCTTCAGACCAAAACTTATTAATCCTGCCAAAGAGGGCCTCCTTAAATGAACTGCGTTGGAGGTGCATGTAGTAATGGTGGCACCCTGTTTTTCCCTTCTTCCCTCCTCTTGACTCCTCTCGGCTGCGCCATGACACCCAAGCCCTGGAAGAAGGAATCCCAGGCCTTTGTTTTTGTCTGGAGGGGTCAGGGAAGGTGCTTGACCCAGCTGGCCGTGCCGGCGATATAGAGAGCAGGACTTACTTGAGAGAGACTCTCTGGTGATCCGTCAGCGCTGCGAGAGACAGAGCACTAAAATCGTCATGAGGCGCGAGAGATCAACACGCGGCGTCTTCTGGTCCTGATTGAGACGGAGTGCGACAAACCGCCGACGCTGCATGCTGCTCGCGTGTGGCCGCGCAGCAAGCTTGCATAGCTGTCATGCTGGGCAATCCCCCCCCCTCGCCGCTCGCCATTAAGAAACCTGTTTATAATGTGCGTTTCCCCAAAACAGAAACCGCACAGGCCGCGCGTCGAAGTTCAAATCGAACTGGCTCGAAATCAAACTCGCCAGGAATCTGGAAGCGGCCAATGTATATGAGCGCAATTTACAGGTCGACTGAGCACAGGCTCCATTATGCAAATGAGCTCTCTGAGATTCCGGCACGTGATTGTCAAGCAAAGTGTTCCCATTAGAGGGCTTATTTCGGCTAAATACAGGAAGAGGCCGATTTGGAGAAAATGGGCTGATTACGACGTAGAAAACAGAGCCCCCCCCCCTCGTAGCAAAGGGGCCATTGTGCCTCGGGGTTTTAAGAAAACTGTACGACAATGCTGTGGTTCCACTTTGGCACCGTATCGAGGTCACTGCATTTGTGTTTTCCCCGTCGTTTCTGGAGGGTCTGGTGACGCGTCGCAGTCGTGGTTGCGGGGGGGCTGCCCCACCAAGAGATTGTTGGGAGTCACTGACCTACACTGTGATTGGATGTGATTGAACTCCCCCCACTCTAATTTATGGCCATATTGTCTCCGCCGCCGCCTCACAATGCTTTCAAACCTCTCGTTACCCGCCGGGGTTGCTCGCTGAAACCCAAGTGAACCCTGCGTGCTCTTTGCGACCACGCCGAGCCAATAGTCAAGAGCAGTGTTGGGGCCGAGGGCCCCGCAGGCCCCGCAGGCCCCGCAGCAGCGGCCGCATTCACAGTCAACGATGTGAGTCCGACACCCATTGTCCCGCCAGGCTGCTGCGGGCCGACGTGCCGCTGCTGCCCGGCAGACCTCCGCAGAAGCGATACTTTCCCAAGTTAAGAATAGCCGCAGCCTGTGGGATTGGCCCCCGGGGACGGCGAGGTGGGGGGGGGGTGGGAGTGCATATTCCATGGAGAATGTTTTATTTGTGATGAGGCGTTTATTTTCCTCCGCCGTGCACGTCGGCCATAAATGGACATCAGAGCGAGGATGCTCCGCGCCAGTTGCGTTTTCCGCCCGTCCCCGAGAAGAGCTGTCCTCTCGCTCGCTCGCCCTCGGGTCGGCGTCCAGACCAGACCGGGCCAGGTTGGCGGACACTCGTGAAGGACGCGTGAGTAATTGGAGGGGATTGTTGCTCCCTGGCTGGGGTCACGGAGGACGGCGGGAGAGCGGACGGGGCCGCGGAGGAGGCGCCCTGCGGCCTTTGTGTCGGAGCGGGGCCTCTGAGGCGCTCCGTAGGCCCCCGGCCTCGCCTCCGTGGCGCAGGCGACAGACTTCAAAGCTGTTTCTGCTTCTTTTCTTGCGGAGTTGTTTTCGCGGAGGACTACTCCCGGCGCTATCTTACGAGCACAGGCGCGCTGCCCTGCTGGCCTGCCCGCCTGGGGCAGGTGTGTTTTCGTGCTCCGACGCCGCGCCGAGCGGAACGATGGCAAATAATTGCGTGCCGGCTGCTCAGGAATGAGAACGGCGCCACGAGCTATTCACTCTGAGCATGGTGTCGCACCACGAGCGGGATTGTTGAATCTCGTCCAAACGCAACCTCTAGTCGCAATTGCAGGCAAGTGATCTCAAGCTGAAATGATTCGTGTCGTTGTTTTGCTTTTATGAAATCATCGATAAATGTTTTCCTCTCGGTCAGCCTACTTGTTTATGTGGTGTTAACTTCTCTCAGCTTTTTATGTTTGTAACTTAGACCCGCTCTTAGACGATATTCAACTTGGGTATAAAGACCCAGGCCCGTTTCTGTCTTCTCCCCCTTCAATCCAGACAACCTTGTCTCGCTCTATGCAGTCGGCAGCTATGAAAAGTGCTCTTTGCAGTCCATTACATGTGCAAATGCTCACAAGCTTTTAGTGCCACACTCATAGCTCAAACCTAAGATCTTGCACAATCACATTCCTTCGAGGAAAGGAAGGAATTAAAAATGCAAATTAGTCACAGTGTTGATATGTTGGTGTTTGCGTATGAGTCATATGCCCCCCCCCCCACCCGCCTCTTCCGCATGTCAGATGGGTGTTTAGCCTCAGGTGATAAACACTGAGTCACAAATGTCCTCGGTTAATCAGTGCGGGTTTAGGAGGCGCTCTCCCCACAGACAATTTGTGGTTCTAGGTTTCAATGATTTACAGGGCCCTGCTTAAATGTCCTGCAGGCGTTGTGTAATGCTCAGTAATACTGTATTACGCCTGACCACTCACGAGGTTGCAGCTCACTAAAAACGTTGTCTTTTTTTTCCACTGAAAGGAGGAGATGAAATGGGGGCATTGCAGTGACGTTGAACCTGACCGACCTGAGGTCCGTCCTGGCCCCATGTTGGTGCTCGAGTTGAAATGCACGGGGAAGATGTGGGAAATCTGAGCTTTTTCTCTATTTGGAAGCAGCCAGTTGAGCATTCTGCTGCGGCGCTGCAGCTTTGTGGGAAAGTGAGTCTCTTCGGGGTCCTTAGAGAAAGCTCAAATGCTATTTTCGTCATTTGTATTCTAAATCACCCCTTGTGAAATACCAGCCTAAAATTAGCCCTACTTGGGCTTTTCACTAACCATTCCAGACTTTCTAATAGCTCTTAGTGTGTGCTCTGTTTAGACAGTCTATCCTACTGGGTCTGAGATCCACTGTAAAGCACTGCGTGCTTCATCTTGCCTCCAAAAAGTTCCTTTTATGGTTCTTTTCCCTGTGTACGTCTTTGAAGCCACTGTAAATGATCACAAGCGCCAGACGACGAGCCGACCCCGCTTTAAAGTCCTCTCGTAAAGATCGGGTTACACTCTCTAAATTAAAATTTCCACCGATCTCCATTTAATCACTTTGTACATTTATCTGGCCAACTAAGCTGCCCAGCAGGATTTATTACATTACCTTAATTGTTCTGTGTGATCTCTCTCGAAGAGTGCAGCTATTGTCTCAGCATTAGTCGGTGTAGTGGTTGGGTTAGATCCTTGGGTTGTTCCTCCCCTGGAATTAAAGGCATTGTGACATATGGCAGGTCCGCTGATCTCCTCTCTGCTTCAACAATAACATGAAATCATACACTGTACCGAGCACCCTCAGGTTCAAATCATTTGGGAAGGCACTGTGTGTGTGTGTGTGTGTGTACAACGACTGGTGCAAACCATGCCAGTTTGTCAGGTTTAATGGCCCAACTGGACTCCAAGATTTGTACCTTGTTTTTAAGTTGTAACCCAAGGGAGCTCCCACTCTTGGTGTGTGTCTCCCTCTCTCTCCTTCCTTCCCTCTGCTAAGATTTACGTTTATGGGCACTGTTTTTGCTAGGGCGCCTTTGTACCAGGAGTCTGTCGATGTCTGCCACACACCAAGATAAAGCTCCAGGATTCCCACACTGCGAAAGAGGAGCCAAGGATTGTGGGTCCTCTCGGTGCCAGAGGCCTCCGATATATGTACAGTCCACCTTCTTGGTCTAAAGTCATGGTGATTCGGAAGGCAGACATTTTTGCCTAACTCAGAAGAAGGATGGCAGATTTAACCCTTCCGCCTGGGCGATCAGAAAACCTCCCCTGGCCCGTTGTTGGATTAAAGCTTTGAAACAAAGATGGCAAATTTATCCTCAGAATAAGCTTAAGTAGTCCTCGAATCTGTAGCCTCTCCCCCTGCACTGGATTAAAGTCATCCAGAATTAGGCCATGCACCGTTTCTCTGACATACTGCGGAGCCTCCGAGGGTCATTTGATTGAGATGCATCCACAATGCAATCCATATGTCAAATGAAGAGCAGTGAAGAACTCACAATATATATGAATATTAAATAAAACAATGTCCGTCATGAAAACTGCCACTCTTATTTAACCCCTTGCTTCTCAGAAATTGAATATAATGATTTTTTTCTCTTACGTTGTTATCTCTGCACACAACAGTAAGTTACAATAATTGGTTTCAGTCGAGTTCAAACTATGCATTGATTATCAACACTACTACTACACATTACATGTCCGTGTCCGTGTGTTTTTGTCTTTTATGGTCAGGGATAAGTCCGCCGTCTAGCCGCTGTAATGATTTGTTATGTGAGTTTAGCGAACTCAGCTTCGCAGGAGGGAATTAGCAACAAAGAGTCGGCCTCGCTGAACGAGTTAGATGCTGCAGATGACAGGTGCTTGTGTCCGCCTCAACATGTCATCAGGGTAAGTAACGGGTTTTAGCGAGCTGCTCCTGTCACATGGAGAACCACTTAGTCATTTTTAATAGCTCCCGCTGTGTTTATTGCGTGACAGCAGTATCCAAGCGTCGCCACTCACCAGTCCTTGAGATTTCTTCTCCCTTAATCTGTTTCTTGTCTGCGTCGGCTGCTGTAGTAATACCCCGTGATGAAAGGCCGAGGCTGAGCGTAATTGGCCTTGTTTTTCCTGTCCGAACCAACCTCGGGGCGTGCTCGCATGTGACTGGGTCAGCGTCACGCTGGGCGCTGCTCATAACTTGTTAGAGCCCGGTGGAGCTGATGGCAGAGAGGGATAACCAGCCACGCTCTTTGTGCACGACATTTTAGGTGAAGGAGCTCAGTCACTGTGCTCAGTGAAAGGAACGGCGACCCTGTTTGATGTGGACGTAAACAGACTGAGCGTGAAGCATAGCCAGGACCAATTGGGGTCTGCCCCGTCCTGTGAGACTCAAATTAGGTCCCTTTGGAGTGTAGAAAGGGCATGGGAGGAAAGTACGCTCATTGGGGTGTGATTGATTGCCAAAGCGCAAGGCACACAACCGACAAAAACCCATATGTGTATCTTCATCCAGCCGTTTGTTTGAGAGGAATTCAAGCGCTTTTTAACCTGCATATTTTATAACCACATTGAATGGACTAGGGGCCCGTATGTGAAGGAGGCCCCTAGGCATTAAAAGATTTAGTACCTTTGACTGGACTGGCAGGTGTAGATCAGCATTGGCTCCATGGCCACAAATACCCTCGCCCCCCAGCGCAAGGCCTCCGTCTGCGTTAAGAAACAAAACAGTGCCCCCTTATAACCCTCATATCTCCTCTACCCCTAGTCCCAATGCCCTGTTTACAATCTACATTGGCCCAGCTGTCCGGAAGTTGACATACCCATCAAATAGTTTGATTCAGCGTGTTCTTCTTCCATGACAATTATTGCAGGAGGTTTTCCAGCCTGAGCGCTCCATCACACAAGGCCCATTCTGTCAGGTTTAGGATGCTGGTAAAGCTAAACAGTGTCCTCTTGTTCTCAATGCTATGTTTGCCCCCCCATCCTCAGCCCCCTCACCTCCCAGTTCTGCCCCTTGACAGGTGTACTAAAGGGGCCCGGTGTCTTTGTACTTTCTGGACAGCTCTCAGGCCTGCTGATGTTCCTTTGCCCGCACTTTGCCGCTTGGGGAGCAACTGCGGTCTCATCAGCCTAATGCCTGAGCAGTTTGGCTGCCAGCTAGAGGTTGCACGGTGGGGGGATTTTCTGTTTCTCTTAAAGAAAGCATAGTTGGAATGCCAACCTTCAGAGCTTTGCATCAACAGTAGGCGGCGGCGGCGGTGGTGTTGTGGGGGGAAATGCGGGGGAGATATCCAGAGAGAAAGGTTGCCTGTCTTTCCTCACTGTGACAGACAGCTCCACTGAGAAATGAAAGAGGGGGAAAAACAAATTCTTCACTCCACACTGAGTATCTCATTTACATGCAGAGGATCAAAAGTGGACTCTGTGGACAATAAGATGTTGTAACATTTTGGATTTTAGGATAAACAACTGTGGCTCTATCTTGTGTTTGCCCCAAGATGTCAGATACAATCCGAGGCATTTCTTATCCTTGCCTTTAAACTTTCCTTTGGCGTCTTCGCTTCTGGTTTCCTCAGCTAACCACCAGCCAGTTCGACAAAGGCAGTGGCCTGCAGAGTGCAAACATAAAAAGCCTCCCACCCAGGTGGAAGGTGCTGTGTTTCTAGCCTAGGGCTCTTTTTTAAATGGCTGCTCTTTGTGCAATGCAATCATGGGAAAAAAAAGGGCCACAAAGGTGGGGAAACCGGGAATGCATCGGCGTGAGCGCAGAAATCTGGGAAGTTCTCTGTCCTTTTACCAGCCGCGCGTAATCTGCTAATCCACAGGGTGGGCTGCCGGCGGTCCGTCGAGAGAGGTGGACCAGGCCCGCTGACCACAGGAAACGCGATGGGGAGGGGGGTTATCGAGGGATGTGCGGGCCACCCAATGCAGTGACCCTGTCCGAGTGTTAAAGGTTAAGTGGACCCACTTTGCAGGACCCCCTCATAGCTGGGCAAATAGTTCAAATGTGCTCTCTAACAGTGGGGTCATTTTAGCATGGTGCATACATGCCTTTTAGAAACCCGGCGCTCACGACAGGGTTATGTGAAAGAATGTGGCATTTCACCTCGGCCAATTAAAGAAGAATCCATTTGAACAAAACAAAGGTTATTGAGTCACACAGTGATTGATTATTAAACCCACGTTGCTTGTCTTTTTGAAGGAGGGTGGAGGGGGGCGAGCCTCAAAGGAGCCCCTTGAAACCTATAGCCTTAACACAGCTTTTGATGAACGCACCGTTTCTTTGAAACAAGCACCGCCGCACAGCGCTCGCTGGTTATTTCGGGGTGAGCGGCTGGAATGTCCAGCTGTGGTCAGACTCAATGGGAGACACTGGGAGGTTTTGATTGACACTGGTCATGGCCTGCCCTGTCCGGCGTCCCATTTAGCCCCCTCTGCCGTGGGCCGCTCCCATTTGATCGGACCTCTGCACACCCAGTTGTGACATGTTTAGTGATTTCACACTTGCTTTGTGGCAATAAGCACCCCTCCGTTCCCTCAAATGTTTTGAAGCATAAATAATACATTGCTCCCATGATTTGCAATGCATGACTGAGCATAGCTAGGGTCAGTGCGAAAGGAATGTTGCCAAGTCATATTGTGTCAGGCCCTGGTGGAAGTTTTGTGCTTCAAAGAGTCCAGCCATTGATACAAGGTCCCCTGTGTCAGGATGATCCCAGATGATGCATATCTAGACTTGGGCATCATGTTTTAGTGTTGGGGTGACCTTGCAAGACCAGCACATTCTGTCTTGCAAGCGTATGCAAATATTATGAGCCTTCTTGTATACACAATCTTAGTCTTAATTTTTGAGATTTAAATAGTTTGAATATGTTTCGTCTCGCACATCTTCTTCTTCTTCCAATCAAAGTGCCCAAACTAAACTATCAGACACACACAGAGCAAAAACCCTGCATAAGTGCATGACCTTGACGATTGCAGTTGTCCTTGGGTGAAGAAAGTATGCACATTCTTTCCTTTTTTTTTCAGCATCCTTCAAGAGCCGCACGAAATTATTAAACATAGATACAACGATAATGTCTAGCAGCTGGACCTGTTTCCCTTTGGTGCAACGTTTGATGTCGCATAGTGATGATGCTGCTGCTGCCTGCAGCTGGTTTTCCAGGGCTCGGCTCGGACAGCTTTGAGCGGAGCTCACTCACCACATGACGCTGTCCGTATCAGAGCGAGGCTGAAGAGCACTGACTTCATGCAAGCGTGCTCGCTCCGATTTCTCAGACTTAATAGCTGGGAGCACATTCCCCACGCTAACTCAACTAACTGCATGGTGGCTTATCATTTGTCATGGAGAAGGGGGAAAGAAGAAGTTTCTGTTATTCTCATCCACACATCTAGACTGTCATGGCTTGGAAAGATGTGTTCAGGGACCAGATGGATTGACTGGCTTAAACAATCAACAGGTCCAGAGGCCTGAATTACCCATCCCTGCTTTATGGCCCTTATATCAGGTCCCAGGGTGAATTTTTGTGTAGAATATCTCACAGAAATTCAGATTCAGAGAAAATTACTTGTGCCACATAGTACATAAACAAGTCAACAGATGTGATATGGAAACCAGATCGTCTGAACAAACTGACAGCGATTTGGAATCCCTGGCTTGGTGTTTGTATACTTGTAAGCTGATAACACACATCTGCTGCACAGGGGCATCAGAATGTTTTGGTATTGAGGTGTCATCTCGATGGTGAATGATCCGACAATGTTTTCATTATGGATCCCCCTCCACCCCTCGCTCCCGCAACTCCCATCCTCACTCCCAAACAAGAGGCTGGAATGTTGGGTTTCCATGACGCTAATGAAGTAAAAACCTGGCAATGTGTTACTGGCAGCCTCAGAGCAGCTCCTGATCTGCGGCCTCCTTCTCATCAGGATCAGAGTCTGATCCCCCTGTAGCCTTCATTCACCAGGGCTTATTATGCCCAGGAATGTCTCTCACTCTCTCCTTCTCTCATAACCCCCACTGAAGCGGGGAAGTGGGGTGCAGGGGTAAATTTGGGACAAATCCCAAGGGAGAGTAAGAGAAGCCCAAATAACACACACACACACACACACACACACACACACACACACACACACACACACACACACACACACACCCTCATCCCCCCATGGCTGGCGAAACTCCTCCCCTATCACTTCTTACAATCCTCCTGCTCCTAAACATCACACATGGACAAAGACGCATACACACACACTCCAGTCCTGCTTTCCCGTGGAAAGTGAAAAGCTGCCGTTGTGATTTATTGTTCCATAAATGCTCCATGTGTGGCGGGCCCATGAGGCTACCAGTCCCTCTGTTTGCAAGTGGCCCCAGGGACAATGGGGAGGTTTCAGCACTCAAACAAGTCCTCACGCAAACCTCAGTTTTCCCGTCGTCTCTGGGGGGGGGGGGGGGGGGGGGGGGGACAGAGCAGCCATCGCAGCTGCTTTTACTTTGGCATTTTTCAGATGGCAAATATTTTGCGATTGGAAGCGTTGCGTCGCTGCGGCTTTTTCCACAGGATTTTCTATTCCTGTCTCATCTTTGGTGGAACAGTAGAACTTTAAAAGATATATATATATGCATCAGTCAGATGTTCCTATAACCGCCCCTCCCTGGTGGGAACGAGGCTTTCCCTCTTTGTGTCTTGCCCGGAATGGCAGTGGAGGGGTTAAATAATCAGTCTCTGTACATTATCCTGCGTCCTGCTGGGCCGGTGGACGCAACCATAATGTCTTGCTAATTAGCCTCCATTTAGGATGGTCCAATAGGCCACACAACAGTCATTGAAGCTTGAAGCCCATGGAGCTTTGTGAAGGAAGACCCTCTGTCTCGTGGGCATTCACAGTTTAGGCTCGTCCTTAATAAACCTCCAGCTTCAAGCTTCCAGGACTTGGGATTCAGTTACTGGCAGCATGAATGGGGGTGTATAGCCTGCGTGGGGATGATTTAGGCCATTGTGTGTGTTTTGTCATTGAAAGGATAATGTCCATAAATGGGATCTAAACTGACCAGGACCAATTAAGGGCTTAGGTGTTGAAGCAGCTCATTGTAAACTTTGACCCTTATCACATGATCGTGGGTCGGGGCCCCGGCACAGGGGAGTGAGAGATAAGGTCCCAGGGAAGACTGGGCACTGTTTATAGTAAAGGATAAACATTTCCATGACTTTAGGTTCATGGGAAAAGAGCACTGTATGTACAGTACCCTATATAACTGGTACTGTATATGATGAACAGTTTGAGTTCTTTTTACGCACCTGACACAAACAAAACAGCAAATCATCCATTTGCATCAACTTTTCCTTCTTCACATTACTCGAGTTGTGCAGATACAGTTGTGTGCCTTGATGTGACAGACTAACCCGGGCTGCCAATGGAGAGAGCGGCCTTCTCTGTGCAGCCATGTGCGTGGATTGTATAGAGGCGCGGAGTCTCGGCTGGACGTGCGGCCGTGCCAGAAGCACACCGCTGGCCTCTTTCCTGCCTCATGTGGAGTTTGGGCAGCCGCAGCGAGAGGACGGGACGCTTTCGTCCTCAGGAACCGCCCGGGTCTCCGGCCCCGCTGCGAGCCGTGCGCGACATCTGATGAAGATGGATGGAGACGGTCGCCATGGTGAGGGATAGGACTCTCCAGGTCCTGTGGAGAGGACTCTTGGCAGACCAGGAGCGACGGGCCGCGTTGGCACGGGGCAGCTCATGCGCCAGCGGGACAGTCTGGGATCCGGGCTGCTCTTACGTCATCTCCCCGGCGCGTCTGCGGCCTCCAGCCCGCACCTCTGCCCGGGCTGAGTTTGTTTGCGTACGGATCTTTCCCCGGGTGCTGGATGCACACCTGGGCTCACGTCACTTTACCTTACCGCACACCTCAGCCTTGAGGTTTGTTTTAAGTGGCCCTCTGTTGCCGAGCAGGGTATGCTTAATGGCTGTGTCTAATCTCAGTGAAGCAGCAGACAAAACAAAACCCAGACAAAACAAGCCGCGGTGAGAAGAGATGTACCTACAAAACGTCACACGAATGCTTGTTCTTTTCTCAGAGCCTGACGTTGGATGTCTGACTGTTGTGATGTTGTGACCCGTTGGCCAACGTGAACTTGTCACCTGCTGGTCAGTTGGCTGGATTTCCGGGTCAGGCCTCAGCTAGCATTGTCATGGCGGCCACACGGGCCCAGCATTATTAGCCCCACTGGCGGCACTATTTGTCCCACTCCAAAAGAGAGGGCTAATGAATAAAAGAAAAACTGGGAGACAAGTCTTTCTGATCCCCCTCTCCATGAAGGGGTAATCCAGGGGTGATCGTCAGCACAAAATGTGGCTTTGACTGCTTGTATCCATTCTTTATCTGTGTGTGCGTGCGTGCGTGTTGCGTGTGAGTGTGCGTACTTGTGTGTGTTTTTCAGTGTCCATGTCTGTGTGTGTGTGTGTGTGTGTTTCCCTGTCTTCAACCTCTATTTACTAGGAAGCTGGACTCTGTCAAAGAATTAACGCACTGACACACGTAACTATGACGTGACAAGGCAAGCAGCCTATTACTTTAGATGTTTTAGCGTGATTATAGCCTAGGACCGGAACATATTTTTTGCCAAAATACCAATTATGCGTGTCTGTGTACTGCATGTGTTTATGTGAGAGGTCTTGCTATTTCCCCCTTTCATGAGTCATCTCTGCGAGTCTGTGTCACAGCCCTGTCACAATACCTCGCTCTGCTCCGCAGGTTTCCGCCTGGCGGCAAGAGGCCACTTTAATTGTTCTCGTTGGCCCGTTCGCCTACGTTTCCTCGTCCGTTACCTCATTCCTCAAGCGCGACAGGAGCTCGTTTTCAAGGTCACGTAAATTGTAAAAGTGCTTTTCGTCCCCGTAGCTGTGACTCACCGTGAGTGAGGTCCCATCGAGAACACTGGGATGGCATGTTTTCTTTAAAGTCAAGTGACTAACTATGAAGTGCAGGATGAGCAAAGCGGCAGCCGAGTCGGCACCACTTTTTGCGCAGGCTCGCTCACTTGTCTGCGATCCATCCACCAGTTTTAAGGAGTGTTTGCTCAGAGGCGCTGTGAATGGATGACAGTAGCCTGACATCACTGCTACGCTCTCTCCGGGCTAACAAAGCCGGAATGCCATGTAGTAGTCCTGCTTCCAGAGATGTGGCACCATTCATTTCAGGTCTTTAAATAGCCACATTTTACCTCCGATCTGTGCGGGTTTTACAGCACATGCTAAATTCTTAAGCCGGTGTTGAAATAGAGCACAGGCGCCGCAAATAAAGCATTTTTTTTATCCCAGAGAAACTTTGTAATTGCGCAATACGGTACTGTGAAGTACCTCCACATAGCAGAGGAATGCTGAGACACTGATCTTATCGTCATTATCTCGGTCAAAGGTTAACAGGACCAATCAATGATGCAGTAGCTTGGCATTAGTGTGTTTATTTTTCCACTGTACAATATTGTGGCATGAGAGGCTCAGATTTCTCATGGTCGGAGGGTCAGGTGCCAGTCTGGTCCACTAACATAAAGGTGGGGGGGGCAGTAGAAGTGAATATTGAGGATCTTGAGACTGTAATAAAACCATCCGTTATGACACTGACCTTGTTTACAGCATGTCAAATACGGGCAGGTCGCTGACCTCGTACGTTACAAGGTGGAACGTCACATAACTGGACGTTAACTGTAAAAACGTTGACTTTCCAGAGCACCAGGACTGCCTCCACCACGCGGCCCACGAGCGTCTCGGGGAGCTGCTGCGCGTCCTGAAGGCCATCATCAGCAAGCACCAGAGCCTCAACTCGGTGGACATCCTCAGCACAGCCGGGACCGTCATCGCCACGGTCAAAGGTGAGCCCAGACGCCGCCGCATAACTCACAGCTTCCCTGTAGTACATCCCAGCTACTCCTCCGCTCCTCCTTTGGTCTGTTTTCCATCTGTGCTTATCTAATCCTACCCCCCCCTACCTTCTCCCTTGACAGTTTTATCTACTGGACATCCACTATTACCGTGTCCTCTCCCTCACACTGTCCTCCCTAGCCCTAAAAAGAACTCACCAGGGAATGCTCTCCAGGTACATTTCGCGCAGCCTCAAAGCGGCGTAGCTCGTCAGAAAGTCACTCCAGCGTGTGTTTCAAACCCCACGCGGAGCGCAAGAAAATAATATTTTGGAGTCCGATACCTGATTCGAGAGGCAGGGAGACGCGGGGCGTCCTTTGTGCTTTGTCCGCCCGTCCAGAGGGGACGGCGCTGCCGAATCCTATTCAATTTCTCATTCTCTGAGATTATGATCTGGCATGCTGGTCAATTCTTAACTTGGCTGCCACACAAGAATCCCCCGAGTATACCTCGTCTCAATTTGCATTGCAAAGAGGGGACGCAGAGGGGCCGCGGAGCTCTTTGAAAAGCTCTCTCTTAATAAGGCACGGTGAAGTGAACAAAACACCGGAGAGGCTCCGCATACGAGTGCTTCTTACCTTCACTGAAATATTTGGACCAGGTCCACACACTCATGGGTGTGTGTGTGTGCGTGTGTGTGTGTGCGCTTCATAAACAGTGATTGGGTGTGTGCAAGTGCCATTTCTCGTGCGGGAGCTTAACTTGCGTGGCATTAAAACACCCTCACACACAATAGGGACGGACTGAACAAGCCCTCTTCTTTATTAAGCAAGCGTCAGAGGTGACAACAGTGGTCGCTGTTGAAGACTGTAAGTGGTGATGCATCCGTTATCACAGCTGTAGCGTAAAGGAGTTTAAAGACAGAAATATTCATGGATTACTAAACGGGTAACAAATCAGTTTTGGTTTTTAACTCTCAAGTTCAGGATCGGGGAGGGGAGCTGCAGTGCTGTTGGTTCATTGTATGCAGTGACTAATTTCTGCCACTAGGGGGCTAGGATTGCTTACTTAATGCTAACACAGTGAGTAATATCAACTGCATGTATGTTGCAAGGTTTTCCAAACAGTTGATGTTACAACCACTGCCATATAAAGTTGTTTTATTATGACTATTGATAATTGAAAGATTGTGGGTGTGAGGCTTCTCTGACATGGAAGACTGAAGTGTAGGGTTCGTTTCTTTTATGTATAATCACACAGAATCACGATCACTGAAGTGACTCTGTGTGATTACACTGCAAGTTGCACCACAGCACCAGATCGAACGGCAGTTGATGGCGAGTTTTGTCACTTCCTCCATCCCGCGATGCTGCGTGTCCGGTCGCACGCCCAGCCGCCATACCTTCACAATAGTCTTTACTGGAAGGGAGATTCTCCTTAGACCCCAAGCCTGCATCGCACCTCGCAGTCGCCGAGCGCATCGACACTGTTGAGCTCTTCCACTGAAACAATGCCATTTTTCCCCGGTGATGTAACTTCCACGTTTGGACCACTGGTTGGGGCCTGAGCGAGTACTGGCATTGTTTTCCAGCAAGCCTCAGGATGTCCTGTTGGGGGTAGGGGCTTGGACAGGAGAGGAGGAGATGTAACGGCATAAGGGACTCGCTGGCTTTGAATGGTGGTAACTACAGTAGCTGGGCTGGGTTTCAGAGAGGCTCCCATGGCCCAGTGGACATTTGAACCCATCAAAAGTCCTCTTTTTTTTCGCACCCCCTCTGACAGAGCCTCTTCCTGTGCCCAAGTCTGAGACAGAAATTTTTCTCTTGGTTGTGTTTTTTTCTTTTGCTCGGTAGAGGAACGTACTTTCGGATCTTCTAAAGAAAGGCGACTTCTGCGGCGGGGTGGTTTTTGGTTTTATACTTTGTCGCCCCTGAGGAGGTCGTTACTGGAATGCTGAGCGAAATCTGAGGTGGGTAATTGGGAGTTTTGCCATTTGTAGCCACTGTACGCCTGTGGCCGCACTCTCTGGAAGACACAAATGCGATGCCTAGGAGTTACTGAGGAGGCATCGTAGAATGTAGTAGGTGGGTTCTCGTACGTCTTTATGTGGCATATGTCTGGAAAGGCGGACTGTGGAGCTCCAGGATAAAACAATGTATGCCTTTTGTCCCAGAGACACTGGATTATGTTGACGATTGGCTCAAATGTAAGTCTAAGCTGTCCTCAAACCCACCGACTCTCTGCCTTCTTTTCTGTTGCCGAGCCTCGGCAGAAACCCTCAAAACAAAGGCGTCCGAGAAAGCCCAGCAGGCGAAGACGGCGGCTATTTTAAAATGTGTGCTGCGCCCGAACTCTAGAAATCCCCATTGTTCCAACGGAACGGAGAGGAAAGACGGAGGAAATAATGGAGGCAGCGGAGTGGTGTGTGACATCACTGATTTATTGCTGGGTGTTGGGGCTGCCTCTCAGAGCATCTCTCTCGCACTTTGTTTTCCCTCCGCCCCGCTCAGGACAGGAAGTTTACTGTGAGGGCTGATTGCGGCCGTATTTACACTGGTGTTTTTCCCCCATTCTGTCCTCAGTCATCGCGCTGTTTGGACTCGCAGCAGGAAACTACTGCCTGTCCAGATTACAGCCGAATGTACACACTGGCGGCCATTGCTTATCTTCTCTGATTTGGGGGACAAAGCTGTTTTCAGGTGCCTCTCGGGGTTGCCTTCATTTCAAGTAAAACGGAGTAAAACTGGACGTGGGGGATACAAGGCGGACATCCGTCTGCGTGGCTCAGATCCATAGCGTAGCTCGGAGGCGGGCTCCACTGACCCGAGGCTTGACGTCATCCAGGGGATGATGAATCACAACACGAATGCTTCGTGCCCTAAGCACTGGCGTACCGACGGCGCCAGCCCGCGGCGTCTCCGCGTCGAGCTTTCATCTGTCGGAGCTTGCCTCATTCCTGCTTCGTCTCGTCCCTGACAGGCGTGAACTTCAAGGAGGTGAACGAAGACAACAGACAGAAGCTTTTCGGAGACATCTACGCCGCTATTGACACATTGGCGTTCACCTTTGGCAATGTGTGAGTATGAGGTCATGGCTGTGATTATCACTCCCGAAACGCCGACCGCAGACAATTCCACTGTTTCATCTGCTTCCTCTCAGTCGAAATGCAGCCTCGAAAGGGCCGAGGTTTTGCTTTTCCGTCTCCCAATTAAACATCAGTACAATCCAGACCCTGACCATGTCAATCACTCATTCATTTGGTGTTTCTTCTTGAATTTTACACTGTCGAGAACACATGGACTGTCCACTGAAAGACACTGAGTTGCATTGTGGGACTTACAGCATCCCATGTGAGTGGTGCTTGAACCAACCTACACATCCAGCCCCCTCCATCCACTTACAGAATTCTTTTTGTAAATGTAAATGTGACTTGTGTTCCCCAACGTCACACAAGTGCTGCATTGAAATGCTCGAGTGCCCCCTCAAGACCCATTTAGAACGTGAACACAAAGGTGATCGGGGCTGCTCATGCATATTGATTTGCGTTTGTGTTTTCCCCACAGAGTGTCTGACTTCCTTATGGGAGATGTAGAGAATGGATCAGTGTTGGGGCTCCCCCTGACGAAGAGAAGCCGGGTAAGAAAAGCCCAAGCTGCACTTTTGTGTGGCCCAAAAATCAATTCAGCACCTTCCAGAGCTGTCGCTGCCGATGACATAAAGGCTGGCATGTTTGTTCTACAGCATGCATGCATGCATCATAATGTGTGCCAGGATGTGGCCTAAATGTATGAAAAGATGCCCAGGGGGCTTCGAGGGTTAAGCAAGCGCTTGCAAGTTGACACACGTTCCTGCAATGGTCCCCAGAAAATGACAAATGGATGTTTTGTATGAGCGTTTTCCTGCCGCTGGTTTTATAGCAGCCCTAAAGAGGAAGGAAGGTCCTGATAAGCCTCGATCCAAGCAGAGCGTGCCTTGTGTAGGAAATTCATCCTTCACGTTGTACTGTACATGTTTTTTTTGGGGTTTTTGTTTTTAATTGTTTTCGTCCGTCTGGTTTTCCAGTCTTTTGAGAACCTCTCTGTGGAATCTGGAGGATCCGGTCCCGAGAAAGATGATCCGCCAGGTAAGACGGAGCCCTGTAACACGTTAGCCACTGTGCTGCGGTGCCCCTCTGCGGAGACGGCCATGGAGGAGCGCTCCTTCAGTGCTCGGGACTCCAGACGGACTGCAGCGTTATCAATCTGACTGGTGCAGCTCGCGCTGCCTTTGAAGTGACGGGTGGCGATGTCAGGGGTGAGACTGAACTGGCTGCCTTGACGGCCAGCCAGCCTCCTGGACCGCGCAGTGTTAACACATCCAGCAGTTAGTCCCCTGTCACCCGCACTCAGGCTCAAGCGGCATTAGCTCACATCGCCCCCGCCCAAGGTCAGCGCGGGCTTTTCTCGCTGACTCACAAGACGCCGCGCCGGGCTCGTCCGCAAAGTCATGCTCAAGCCCGTCTGGTGCAGGCTCCCTCACGGGGTCCCCGTGCTGTCCGCAGGGCCGTCCCCGCCGCTCCGGCCCGAGGAGGTGGACAGGACGCTGCAGCGGCAGGACGGCGGCGTGGAGTCGGCGCTGCTCTACGCCAAGGCCTGGTCCAAGTACACCAAAGAGCTGCTGGCGTGGGTGGAGAAGCGCCTCAGTGTGGGTGAGTGAGCTCTGAGCGGACGGGGGCCAGGCGGGAGCAGCCTTTAGACCACAGTCCCGCAGGCCATCAGGCATGTGTTAGTGCTGCGAAGCATGTATTTCACCTCAGAGCTGTATGCTATACTCAAGTGGAGGCCAGGATATCCTCGGAGATGTTATCATGTACCTGTCATGCGTTCAGCGGAACTTCAGCATGCATATACATACACACTTGGGGGAATAGATTGATATAAATGGCTCCTCAGATGTATTGATTTAATTTCAGCCTCAAGTCTGATTCTGGGTGTTTTAAAAGCAGTAATGGCTGTCACTTTTTGTGGCTTGGACAGTTTTCCCCACCACAGATTTCAGACGCTCGATGCCTGTGTCAGCTATAGAGAGGGTTAGCGTCTGGGCTAAGAAATGCCTTCCTTGGAATAACAGCACCTGTTTCCCCGTTGTTGGAAAACACACATGCTGCGTTTAAGAACATTCCTGGACATCGCAGTGCACCGAGGGCACAGCCTGCCTGGCCTCAACAGTCCCTGTGTACACAACTTAAGGTCAAGTCAGCTTCAGCAATAGCCGTGAGGGCATAAATCAAACCCCAGGGGCTTTTCTATGCTTATCAGTCATCCCGGACAGCAGAAGTATCGACAAACACCCACTGCTAGTTTCATTCGCCATTCCAACGTGACATGTACCGTGTGTTCCTCTAAACTACATTTTTCACCTCTTTCCCCGTTTATTCATAAACCGGACAGCCACAGGTGGCTGTAACTGCCCCAAATTAGTCTGCGCTAATGGATCATTAATTAGTCGTCAGCGCAATATCCTGGGAACGTTTCCCCCATCACCTGAGCTGCACACGGAGACAATGGAGTCCTATCCTGGATGCCGTGGCGGCTCCTGTTCATGTCAGCTAATGAATGGTTTCAGTGTACAGCGGCACAGAGCCCCCACTCATCACAGCACATCTGCTATCTGGCAAACGCACGTGTTGTTTGTTCAGACCGTCCCCTTTGGTTAATGTTTTATTCACTGATGAATTTTATAGATCTGTCTGCCGCAGTGAATTGTGATTCAATCAGAAAAGGCTTCATGTGGTCCGTCTTACACTACCAGCTCAGTGAGAGCCTCGGTGAGGGTTTTCGAGCCTCCTTTGATGAACTGTAGTCACCTTGAGCTTGCTCTGCGTGCAGATATGGAGTGTGCCAAGAGCTACGCCAAAATGGCAGAATCAGCCAAGACTCTGGCAAGCCAGCAGGTGAGTGGACGTGGCCTCTGGATGGAGCGTTGTGGGTTTTTCCTGCCAGACACTGACACAGCCCTCCTCCTCTCTGCTCGCAGGAATTCATGCCGTTCCGTGACACCTACATGGCAGCCTTCAAGAACGACATCGAGTACAGCCAGCTGGTGCTCCACACGGCGGCCGTGCTCCAAAGCAACAAATTCATGCAGGTAGGCCGGACGAGAGCCTCGGCCGCTTCTCCCCCCGCAGTCGCATGACCGAAACAGGAGGGCTCACTCGGTGTTTCTTTTATCCAGCCTCTCCTGGCCAGAAAGAATGAGCTGGACAAACTGAGAAAGGAGGTCAAGGAGCAGTGGCAGAGGGAGCAAAAGAAAATGGTGAGTTGATTGAAAGGAAGGTTGTGTTTTGTCGAGAGCCAGGCGCAAACCGTTCCCCCGCTGACCTGGGGCAGTGGTCCAGGAATTTCCCACTCCAAACCGTGCTTCTTCAAAACAGTTTCACAGTGTAAAACTGCCAGGATCGCGCCTACCATGGAAATAAAGTTTCTAAATTGAGAGCCAGTTAACCACTTTGAGTGCTTGATTATGACTCGATTATGACTTCTGTGGTAGCCGCGCATTCCTACATCCCTCCGCCCTGAGCTCAATATGCGTGTCCTTGTGCAGCACGAGGCGGACAGCGCTCTGAGGAAGGCCCGGCAGCTGCAGGCTCAGCGGCAGGAAGAGTACGAGAAGGCCAAGGTGTCCACCAGCCGCCTGGAGGAGGAGCAGCTGGGGGGAGGGGGAGGAGGAGGAGCGGCAGCAGCCAAGCAGCTGGAGAAGAGGCGCAGGCTGGAGGAGGAGGCTCTGCAGAAGGTACGGCACCTCCCCTACCGAGCCTGCACCCCGTCCATCATGTCCCATTACTGCTGCCTACGGGCCTTGAACCCAAGACTTTTTTTTTTTAAGAAACTATCCTGATGAATTCAAATTCTTTTTCTGATTATTTGCTCTTTTTCCTGGCTTTATTTTCAAGTTAGATTCTCTCGAAAGACCTTTTCACCTCCGCAGCTGATTATCAGCTGCCACCGGTGCTTCCTGGACCGACTTGGCAGCACATGCATGCAAAACAGGAAGTCGAGCGCTACATATACAACTTTCCTCTCTTAAGCTTTATTTTGTTAACTTTTAACAGATGCTGAAAATACACAGGGACAGAAAAGGTTCCTCCCTCCCCACACACACCCCAGGCACAGTCTCAGAGAATGTTTCTACATTTCTCTGCAATATTCTGTCCTTGTTATGCTTGTTGGGAGTTGGCAAAGTTGGGAAGTGACACCGCTCACAGTGAATTTGTCCTCCCATGACACTAAATGTGACCACGTGACCTCCCAACATATGTTTCTCAATCCGGAGAGGAACCGAAAGTTTTGATGCATCGTCCGCGCTCTGTTTGCAGGCGGACGAGGCCAGGGAGCACTGCAAAGTGTGCCAGATCGACGTCGGGGAGAAGAGAGTCAACCTGGCCAACACCAAGAGCGAGATCATCACCCAGATCCGAGAGATGGTCTCCCAGTGCGACCTCACCCTCAAGGCCGTACGTTTCCGAAGCCACCCTTGACCTCATTTAACCCGCGGTCTGCAGCGTGTCCCGGTCAGACTGATGAGGAGGCTCTGCCGTGTGGTCGCAGGTGACGGTGAACTGGTTCCAGCTGCAGCAGGCCCAGGTGGTGTCCCTCCCCGTCAACCACCAGACCCTGTGTGAGAACGCCAAGCTGTACGAGCCGGGCCAGCGCTACATCGACTTCGTGCGGAACCTGCCCGCCGACGGGCCCCGGCTGGAGTCCCACTCCTTCGACTCCGCCGCCACGCAGGGCACGGGGTGAGACGTCAGGCGGGAGAGAGCAGGGCGTTCTGTAATCGGTGGTGATGGGTAGGGAGGGGGCGGGAGCCTTACTGGAAGATGACCTCTGAGTTGAACTGAGATCCACTCGTCAGATGCAGCGGTGTCAGCACCCCCTGACTCACTTCCTTGATGGAATCTGAGAAAAGTCAACACAAACGCTGATATCGGAGTTATTTTTGTGGCAGAGATAAGACGGTGGCTATCAGATAGGGGGGGGGGGGGCGGGGGTCACAGTTCCGGACAGAAGACAGCTTCATTACTTTGAAGGTTTCTTTAAAGTTCCCGTCCCCTCAGACTTGTCGACACCTTGCGCGCCTCTCTCCGTGGGAACTGTTTTACGCGCGGCCGTAAGACCACCGCGGGCCTCACGGGCCGAGAAGTGAGGAGGGGGCGAGCGAGCGAGCTTGTTTTGGAAAGCGTGAAACAATTGGGTTTGGACAGGGCTTCCTGCGGAAATGGCTGCGGTCACGGGAGAGGGGCGCTGCGGCGGCGGCCCCGCCACAGATGCGGGGCGAGGGCCTCGGCGGAGGCCCAGATGGGCTTTCATCTGCACGTCTGAGCCGCACGCAGCCCGCCACGCCGCAACACGTAGCGGGCAACCGCGCGCTTGCCGGTGGGAGGGGTCGCAAAGGAAGGTCACAAATTTGAAGTTTCCGCTCGAGAGAGGGTTTTGTTGACACAGGTTTGTGGGGCACGCATACGCGCGCGCACACGCACACACACACACAGAGGAAGGGAGAGAGAGAGAGAGGGAGAGAGGGAGAGGAGGATGGAAATAAGAGAGTGCTTTGTTCTTCCATAGTTTTCTCCCTGTAGCCCCCCCCCACCCTGATCCCCATGATCAAAAGAATTCAGCTTAGGAGAGAGGAAATGAAACTTAGACACACACACACACACGCTGACAGGCTTCCAAAGCACCGGTCCCGAAAAGGTTAAATATAGAGCACTGACCTACATTCTGTGTATTGTGAGATACAACAGGGTACTTTAGTTAACAATGGTGGACGTGGTTCGTGCATCAGCCGTTTGCAGGCCCGTCTGAGTCAGTTAATCATCTTTAAACTCTTAATTAACCGCTGCCTTTGATGCCGAGGCTGGGCCTGATTATTCCGGGGGCCTTTTCAGCACAGCTGGCACCAGGTCGGGGAGAGCACAAGGCCGCTCGGACACTGCAGGACAGGAGCGAGATTGTTCTCACTCGATAGAATTGAGTACGAAAGGAGGAGTTGATCGGTGGTGGATCAAAGCATATTGTGATTTCACACGTCGTCTCTGGCCTCAACCTCAACCTCTGTTTTTCGTCCCCCCCCCCCCCCCCCCCCCCCAGGATGCCTTTCAACAAGCGCTCCCTCACCGGCAGCCACTCGTCCCACAGCAACCTGTCGCAGGCGTCCGTCGCCTCCGACCTCCTGGGGCCGGACGAGGCGGACGCGGCCCTCAACGCCCAGCACGCCAAGATCGCCGAGCGCCGGTCCAACAGCAGCGCTGACATCCAAGGTGCGTACCAGTAGCCGAGCGGATGTAGCGCTCGCCTGTGCTCTCCATACTAGATGTTGACGAGATGGATTGAACGGGCCTCGCGATACCAGTGACTGTCTTTGCTCCGGCGCAGCTCTTCGCATTCAGGGCCCGTTCCGTCCCTGGGCCTCGTCCAGCCAGGGAGGAGGGATGTGCAGCGACTCGGAGAGTGCCGGCGGGAGCAGCGAGTCCCGCTCCATGGACTCGCCCACTGCCAGCCCAGGTACCGTAGGGACGCCGCTAACGTATCACTCAGCTGTAGAGCTAAGGACTTGTCGTCGAATAGAACCGGGCAAAAGAGCAGAATCGAGTCAAACGTCATGTACGCGCTGTTGTAACTCCAAACGGCTTTCATCTTCAAATGCAGAAATCTTTTTGTGCTCTGGCATTTTGAGCAAATAAGCCCTCTTTGCCTCCTGTCAAGCCTTTGCGTCACACCACAAAGAGGCAAATCCCCTAAATCCCTGACACTTAGCTCTGGATCTCATACCTTATGGCATTGATAAAGAAGCCACAGATGACAGACAGCGGGGACATTCCTGAGGGCTGAGTGTCTTTAGCTTCAAGCATTTCTTCCCTCTGGACACGATGTTCACCCAACTCTGTAGCCCTGCCATCTCATAATGAGGTAGCCTAGCAACGGCTGACCTCGTGCCTCTTTGTTGAACATTATGCAACTCTTAAGTGCTCGGATAAACATAAAATATTAGTTTTGGTGCAGGTCGGGTCTTGTCCGCGCTCCCTCTGTTGCTGTGCAACTATGCGAGTGCGTCACAGTGTTTTGTTTTTGTGTCTCGTAAAAAAAAAAAAAAAAAAAAAAGAAGAAGAGAAAGAGAAAAAGAGGTGTCGCTTGATGTATGCGCTTGTCTTTATCAGTTGGGCTTTCATGGTCAACGCTCAAAGCGGCGCCGTGCGTGTTTGCTTTTTGCCATTGTTGCTATCGGCTCCATCAGAAAGTCATCAGAACACTGAAAGTGAGTCAGGATATTTCCAGTTGTGCTCGAGTATCCGAGCTGTTGAGTATCTGAAGTGCCCCGCAGCGTGAGTGGTGCGGGGCTTTCAGGGAGCGATCCTCCTTAACGGGCTCATTGGGCAATCGGCGAGCATTTTAAGAGGCCTTTTAGGACTAATTCATCAGTGGGTGGATGTGCGAAACACCCGACAGTTACCTCTTGAGACGATCAACAAGATCAAGGCGACCGCGCCTTCGCGTCCCCCTCCACTTGCACAAAGTCGGCCCCGCCGGCGCGGCCCGTTCCCGCCACTCCGAGTCGACATGAAGGTGAAGATGTTGACTCACTGGTGTGTCTCGCCCCACTGCGCAGGAGACTTCAAGAGGAGGCTACCCAGGACTCCCTCCACCGGCACCATGTCGTCTGCCGACGACCTGGACGAGAGGGAGCCGCCTTCGCCCTCCGACACCGGTGAGTCCTGCTGGGCAGAGCGGCTTTGGGCTGGAGTCTGGATTCAGTTTACCACAGGAGCTGCCTCTTATCTGTCTAGTTCTCTCTTTCCATGTGACAAAGTCCGACAGTGATGCGATCTAATGGCGCTGTTTCTGTTTGCTCCCGTTTCTCTGCAGGTTTGAATGAGATGGTGATAGAAACGGCCAGCTCCCCGGGTCCCTTTAGAAACACCCAGATGTCCAAGGCCGCCCAGACCCACAAGCTGAGGAAGCTGCGGGCGCCATCCAAGTGCCGCGAGTGCGACAGCCTGGTGGTGTTCCACGGGGCAGAGTGCGAGGAGGTAACCTTGGTTTCTTTTCTCTCCCATTTTGTTTCCAGCTAATGGACCAAGACGCGACCCAACTATGATCTACCGTGTTTGGGCCTTCATTAAATGCGCAGCATTCAGCGTATGACAAGTTCCAGGCGAAACACTGCCAGGGTTTCACAATGGCCTCTTTATCGCTCATGGCGAGCAAAAATCAAACGCAAACAAAAGGCGCGGACCACCTCTTCCCTGGTCAAAACCTCAGGATAAAGGGAAAAGTGGAGGCTGGCTGCAGGGTCCCCTCAGAGACCAAATCCAGCAGCTGGTCTCGGTCGGGGAACGGCCAGTGGAAACTGAAGACCTTTTGTTGGGCGGCTGAGGAGTGGCCTCCGTCACCCCTGCATCCCCCGCCGTTTATTTTAGATCCGGTTCCTTTTCCATATTTATTCGATGCACCGGCGATACACAAATCCACGGGCAGAAAAAGATGTTTTCAAAGAACCAAGAATGTGACTCGGCATGAGGCTCTTTGGTCTACATCCGTCCCTTCCGCCGTAACCTCCCGCCGCTCAGTTCAGATCTACGACCGAACCGCTGTGTCGCTGTGTTTGCAGTGCTCCTTGGCCTGCCACAAGAAGTGTCTGGAGACCCTGGCCATCCAGTGCGGCCACAAGAAGCTCCAGGGGAGGCTTCACCTCTTCGGCATCGACTTCACGCAGGCGGCCAGGAACAGCCAGGACGGCATCCCCTTCATCATCCGCAAGTGCACGTCAGAGATCGAGAGCAGAGCGCTCAACATTAAGGTATTTTCAACAGAAAAAACAATAACAGTTTATCTCATTCTCTGAAGAAGAGTGAATAAAGATGCATTCAGATTTAAAAAGGAAAAAGGAAAAGTTTATCTGGGGCGTAAACCATGGACCATGTTATAATAAACCATGTAATAGTTAGATAGAATAGATAGATTGCAAATATAAACCAGTTTTCAGATGATGCTAATATGCTGCTGCTGCTGCCCTGGTTCTGCCACGGTGATGCTGAACGTCGCTCCAAATGTTCCCGTCGTGAGCGCATTTCGTCTCTGTGCCCCTGAAGGGCATCTACCGCGTGAATGGCGCCAAGTCTCGGGTGGAGAAGCTGTGCCAGGCGTTCGAGAACGGCAAGCACCTGGTGGAGCTGTCCGAGCTCTACCCCCACGACATCAGCAACGTGCTCAAGCTCTACCTGCGACAGGTGGGCGGCGGTTTGGGGCCGAGTCCCAGCAGACGAGGGTGTGGGTAGATGTTCCCTCAGAGCAGGAGGCGAGACGCTTCTCCCCAGAACAAAGACCTCGGTGCTGTTTATTTGCCCTCTCGCGTCTGTTTATTGTGATGCATAGCTCCGCATCTCATCCAGAAATCTCGTTTCCAATTTTGTCCCGCGCGCCTGTTTACGTACATATTTCGGTCGTCTCTGTTTATTATCCACTTCCTCGTTTCATTTATTATTCTGGTCCTCCTCCTCCCCCCCTCCTCGTATGTTCCTCCGCAGCTTCCAGAGCCGCTCATCCTGTTCCGCTACTACAACGACTTTATCGGTCTGGCCAAGGAGAGCCAGAGTATTATTGTGGAGGAACTGGAGGCGATGAGGCTCAGTCCCACCCCGGTGACCCCGGCACAAGTCAGCGTGGAGCTCAACCGGGTCCTGTTCAAGATCAAGGACCTGCTGCGGCAGCTGCCGCCGGCTCACCACAAGACCCTGCAGTTCCTCATAGAGCACCTGCACCGGTACGGAAAATCATCAGGGATTAAGATAAGAAAGGATTACATGCGATTAGATAAGATAAGACAACTAAACCTCTGTTTGTGCAACAATGGGGAATTTGCATAGTGGAATTGGCATCAGTCAAAGATATTTTTCCACAATAACGGAAGCCAAATGTCCAAATGGGGGGATCTTAGCATCATATTTCAAGACGGACCAAGATGTTATGATCTATGTTCTCCAGGGTGACGGAGCAGTCGGAGGAGAACAAGATGACAGCCAGCAACCTGGGGATCATCTTCGGCCCCACGCTGATCAAGCCGCGGCAGGCGGACGCCGAGGTTTCCCTCTCCTCCCTGGTGGACTACCCGTACCAGGCGCTCATCGTGGAGCTCCTGATCAGGCACCACCAGATGATCTTCGACACCCCCCTCAGTCCGCTGGGCGGCACCTCGCCCACGGAGGGCGACGGCCAGCCGCGGCCCGACGCCCGCCTCACCAACCAGGAGAAGGAGCAGCAGCTGAGCAGGCACTCAAAGTCGCTGGGAGACATCAAGGAGGTAAAGATGGAAAAGGCATGGGGCAGGGACCTGGGATGTGTAATGCATTTGCCATATATTCGCCATACATTAGATAGATGGATGGATGTTTGATGAAGACACATTTACTACAAAGAACTCTAGTGGAGGAAACGTGCACAATAT
The DNA here is from genome assembly GCA_029224185.1 of Karalla daura. NCBI lineage: Eukaryota > Metazoa > Chordata > Actinopteri > Chaetodontiformes > Leiognathidae > Karalla > Karalla daura. The sequence continues at coordinate 12,844,540 of CM055208.1, forward strand.
ACATGCAATGCATGTGCAGAAATGTGCAGGATACGCATTTATAGGTGTTATAAGTGGTTATAAGGTGTTATAAGTGCTAACTGAAATAATCAAGTGAAAAAAGTTTTGGCAAATTCATTAATTTCCTGTCCATGTTCTTTCATAACCCTTGCAGCAGAGCTCTAAGGTGTACAAGAGGCATTCCTCCATCATTCCTTCTTCCCACTTATTGGCTGAGGTCCAGGAGACCATGCCGAGCCTGGACGGAGGCAACTTTGAACACGGTCAGTTTGTTTATCAACTATCAGACCCTTAGTTCCACGAGTGCTTCTCGCTCCCGGCTGCGTCCGCAGACACAGTCTGTAATCCTTTGCTTTCCTCCGCTCGCAGCCGACGAAGTGGATTCGGAGTGCTTCAACGGGGTCCTATCGTCCAGCGTGCCCGAGGGCCCGCGGGAGAGGGCCGAGCGGGGCCTCAGCCGCTCCCAGCACATCACCGTCGCCCGGGTGCAGCTGCGGCACCCGCGTGCCAAGCCGCCGTCGCGGCCGGCCAGCGCGCCGGCCGAGCAGACGCGGGGCCGCGGCCCCGTGGACGACAACAACAGCCGCAACGGCGCCGAGCGCCGGGGCGACTCCATCGAGGAGGTGGACGAGAACGAGAACGGCAGGTCGCGGGCGGGCACGCACTACCGGAGCACGTTCATCGACACCCAGACGCTGCGCAGGACGTGGGACAGACAGTACAAGCACGAGGTGGCCCCCAGGACGGTCAGGATCGTGGCCGGCCCGCCGGCCGAGGGCCCGGCCGCCGACGCCGGCGGCGCGGGGAGCGGCGTGGCCGCCGCCTACGGCAAACCTTACGTGGTCGCCGTGCGACCCGGAAGGACTTTGAGGAGGGAGGACAACGTGAGCAGGTACGGCCCCGCAGCCGCCGCTGCGTTCAGGGCCCCCAGGACTCTGCAGCCCCCCCCGGGGACGTTCTACAAGCCCCCGTCTGGGAGCAAAGCCAAGGCACCGCAGAGCTGTGCCTCTGCCAACAGCGCCGAGGAGGAGGAAGAGGAGGAGGAGGAAGAGGAAGAGGAGGAGGAGGAGGAGGAGGAGGAGGAGGAGGAAGAAGAGGAAGAAGAAGTGGACGAGGAAGAGGAAGAGGAGGTGGAGCTGGGCCTCGAGATCGAGGTGTCTGTAGACGAGCCGATGGAGGAGGACACGGAGGCGGAGCAGGGCGCCATGTCGCAGTCTCCCAGCTCCAGCCCCGAGGACCTGGGCCAGAACCAGAGCAAGCCGGTCTACCAGAGACTGAGGCCCAGACGCCTCCAGGAGGTGGAGCACCGGGAGGCTCACTTTGTGTGACCGTCTGAGCGCCGCAGATGTGTAGAGACAGGAAAAGAAAAGAAAAGAAAAGAAAAGAAAAGAAAAGATGTGCTCGATTGTGAGCAGTGAGTGCCAGCTGTCTTTGGAGAAAGAATGCGACACGTCTGCGCTGACTCTTGCCTTGACAATTTCAGGTTGTGCTATGACCGTGGCATGGGCGGATGGTTAAATGTTCCTTTTGGTCCTCAGAAGACGAACAAGATGCACTTAAAGCACTGTATATTTTTTAACAAAAGGTTCCCCACCGTTTCATCTGCCAATCACCCTCGCTCTGTACACTCTGGCGCCTCGTCGGAATATTTATGATTCTTTTCGAAACTGTGCAATTGCGTTTTTGTTTGGACATTTTGTACAAAGTCCTGACAGGCTCACTATGTATGTCTATATACCAAAAACAAGTTTCAGTCGTTAGAATAGAGCATGTAGCCACGATGTTGAACAACAAAAGAAAAAAAGGTTTGGTGCACTTATTTGACATCCTCTCACACAGAACTTAACCGGGTCGTGTTAACTGTGGGTCAGTTACATTTACATTTGTTACATTTAGGTTAAAACGACTCATTTTGCTAATAACTTGTGTATGAAACAATATAATGACCTTTGTTACATGCTGTATGAGGAATCTGTATTGGCCTTTGGTAATGTTTTGAAGCACCAGTTGCAAAGGGTTTGCATTTACTTGTTTTTATACTGTTGAACTTGTATAGCGTCTGCTCGGACTGACCTGAAAAGCTTTTAGCGATGCCTCGATTGTTTTATGGCATGAACTGTGTCTAACATTTACGTTTCTTCATAGCCAAAGCTGTTTTTTTTGTTCTTTTTTTAAAAAACTTACGTAGTTTAGCGATAAACTAAACCTTACAGGTTTTTTGTAAGTAATCAAAAGTGCATCATTTATTTAAACGGTATATGTTTTCCATGGTAATGTACAAGATTGACCGAATGTTAAAAAGTTCAGTGTAAAAAAGCAGGTACATGAAAACAAAACACCCTTTTGTAACTTATTAAAATATATCTGACAATGTCTACCGGCTATGATGGCTTGTTTTCCTTCTTCCGACCTGTCAGAGTTAAGAAATCACAGTAAAAGGAGATTGTCTGCAAAACAATAGAGGTGCTATACCTAACTTGAATTTGCATATGTTTCCTTGCCAGTGGTGGGATTATACCGCAGGTCAGATTATAACGCAGGGCAGGTGGTTAGGTCATGCAGGCCTCTCCGAATGGCTGGGATTGTTGGCAGTCTCCCAGCGCTGAGAAAGGAGATTAAATCAATCTGCTTAACTATTCACAAGGTCTGGATTCTAGCTGTGTTAGCAGCCCCGAGCAGCGCTCCGTAGAATAACTGCTGTTATGCTGTATTTACTGGGTGTCGACCTGTGGTGCGAGCGTTCTCCTGAGGTAAGTGATATGACACAGCGGATGACGACCATGTTCTGGGGTTTAATTAGAGCATATGTACCATTTGAAATGTTGACATGAACTTGCGCAATGCCTCTAAGCGACCTAGATTAATTTAGATTTTGTTACAAACATTGAGAATGGGCACGATTCATGGCACTGACAATGGCGCCGAGACTTGGTTATAGACTGCGGAGGGATGTTAAAATCTTTACGCTGACCACATATGGGGCGCTGAGCTCATTAAACTTGTTACTGAGCTATTGCTAGCGCTCACATGGGGCACTGTGAGTGAATGGAAGGACACCTCCGTAACGCACACAGAGAGCTCTTTCACTCTGTTTGGCCCTCTCACTGGTCCATTCTTATGTCTCTTTAAACCCTGCGGTGGCTTTTACTCACAGAGAGTATTGTGGACTGCTTGAATGCAGGTTTGTTGACGGGTGCCAGCCCCTGCGGGGGGCAAAAGGTGGAGCCATGGGGGCAGGAAGGCAGGTCAGACTCCTGCTGTGGAAGAACTGGACCGTCCGCCGGAGACAGAGGGTAAAAGGAGGGTTTCTACATCTGAGCCTCGAGACTGATACAGCACACTCAATTTGTGATGCCGAATGATCCGGAAACTAAAATTAAGCACACAAACAATCTTGTGATCTGATCCTTTGTAATGTCTTTCTGCTGCTAACTGACGTAAGCATTGTTGCTAGGCATCATTTGTAAAATTAAGTGTCATCTACAGTCCGATGCATGAACATATCTTAGATCTGCAGACTTAAAGAATCCTCCGATGCCCCTTTTCCACCAATGCTGCACCGGTATATAGTTCTTGACAAATGCTCACTTTTGCAGCTGGCTCTGGCACCACTTCTTTGCCAGGTCAGAGCCAGCTATGACAGAGGCTTGGTGTGGGGCTATTGAGACCAACAAAAACTGCAAGTCTGCCATTTTTCAAAACTCAACTGTGTTGAAGAGACAGCTGTAGGAACTAAAGAGGGACTATATGTTCATAACGTGGACAACGCTAGCTGCTGAGGAGAAATCCACATCTTGATGTCCCAGACCCCGTCCCAGGGAACAGACCGATGGTGACGTATACAGTGACGTAATGACGTGGCTCTCCAGCAGTGGAAAAGCAACTGATGGGCAAATGGAGCCGAAACTAGGACTTTGATTTTGAATATTTTTTCTGCTATAGTGTACTAGGAGTTCTGCTGTGTGCTTGAATTTAGGTTAATCGCATAAATACAGAATATATATTGTCTGTAAATTTTGGTCAGTGATGTTAAGTAGTTAGCACCGTCACCTCACAACAAGAAGGACTTGGGTTTGAACCCCTGGTTGGACCCAGGCCCTCCCTGCGTGTGTGGGTTTTCTTGGGGTACTCTGGTTTCCTCCCACGGCCACATGCATATTTAGATTGATTAGAGACTCCTAAAAATTTCCCGCTAGGTGTGAGAGTGAAGGGTGTATGTGTGTGTGTATCCTGTACTGGATGAAGCATATGAAAATAAAGGACTTTTTTTGTCCTTCAACACGTTGGTTAATGTTACCATGGCTCACTAACTGCCTTAATGAGCAGTTGCAGATTTACCAAGTTCTTTGAAAGCTCTGTTTTGTTCTTCGTCCAGGTTCGTTTCTTCATGGAGATCATGTGGCCTGTTTTGTTGTTCATGGGACTCGTATGGCTGAGAAGAGTCAATCCACTCTATCGTCAGCATGAATGTGAGTGAAAATTACATACCCAGAAACATTTCCATCCATAGAGAGGCGGAGAGACATGGTGTCTTGGGTGACCCTCTGCATCCCAGTTCATAAATATGTATAAATGGTTTGTGCGGAGCTCTGAGAGCCAACAGTGTGTCCTCTTCTCTAGGCCACTTCCCAAACAAGGCCATGCCCTCCACAGGGGTCCTGCCATGGATCCAGGGAATCTTCTGTAATGCCAACAACCCTTGTTTTCAATACCCCACCCGTGGAGAATCTCCTGGCCTGGTGTCCAACTACAACAACTCCGTGTAAGCATCACCCCGAGTTGGCACAGGGAGGTCGTTCCAGACCAGAGGTGTTGAATTCCTAGGATACATCGGATCTGACATGAAAAGGCTGAATTGTGATGGAGAATATGTAAATGAAGAATGTGCCAAAACTGCAACTTGTGCTATCACGTGTTGGCAGTATAATAATGTAGAATTGGTTGAAATACGGTTGAACACATGATTTGTTATTTGCAGTTTGGCTCGGATATACGCAGATGCTCAGGACCTCCTTTTTGGTGACCCAGAGTTTCAGGAGCTCGGTCGTCTCTGGAGGGAACTGAACGCCATGAGTAACTTCATGGACACCATGCGCAACCACCCTGAACACATTTCAGGTCAGTGTTCCAACCTCGGCTCAGTAGTTATTTGATTGTTGTCACTTGATGTGCACATAAATGTAGAAACACTCACTTATACAGGATAAGAAGGCTGGGTCATGAAGACCGCATCACAATCTGCATCATAGGTCACATATTTTCCCGTCAAGCCTGTCTGTGTATCTATATAACATGACAGGATTACATCACACAAGCTTAAGAAAGGCCCGTAATGTAATCTGCTTACTTTCACCGCCAGTGCGTTGTTTATTTGGTGGGAAAGCAGTTCACGTGTTCCCCGTCCCCGCTCCCCCTCTCCATGAGAGAACATAGGACCGCGGATCCCGTCTCCGGGGACACCGTGCAAACAATGCTCCGCTCATGTCAACACATATAGCACATGCTCATCTGTTTCATACTGTGTATACTGCATGTTTGCCCTGCTGGCAAAATAAACCATGATGATGGGAGAGGAATGAGGCTGAGAGCATTCCAGCCTGTGAATGATTATATCTGCGCTGCCACTCTCATGGAGAAATATGGAGATGGAACAGCAGGCCTAATAGAGATACGGATACCACATTCCTCATGAGTTCCCATGAGCCGCTGAGAGGAGAACTGAATCCTGATGAGAAATGCGTTATGTAATGTGTGTCGGAATCGACTCAGCCTCAGACATTAGGATAATTAACATCTTAATCAGCAGACGTGTGTATTGCATATGCAAGGCGTCACGATGAATATGTCCACGTCCTATGAGTCTGCAGCACACATGCAGAGATTAATGTTTATGTTTAGATTATGTTTACTCCTAAAAATGTTTTCTTCCACATTTCTTACCCTCTTTAGACCTCAGTATTTTCTCCACGACTCTCTGTATTTTCCATCAATGCAAGGCGAGGCTGCCTGCCTGGGGCTGAACCTGGGGGATGGCCACACCGGCTGTGCGCCTGGCAAAGCAAACTGTATTCATGCACAGACAGGTCACAGGAAATAATGAGACTGAGGAGTGCTGTGGGTGTGTGTGTGTATGTGTGTGTGTGTGTGTGTGTCTTCATCCTATTCCATTCCCTCTGATACGACAGATGTGTCACAGCTTGCTCAAAATATGTGGCACTATGTATCCACGACTTCTGTAACCTCCACTGTCTGGGTCAAAAGGGGTTGAAATGAATGTGGGGCCAGTACACAGCAGAAAGCCATTAGGCCTAACAACACACAGATGTTGTTAAAGGTTTTGTGGGGAGGATGAGAGCTTGTCTAAATTGGTTGGTGATCGTGTTGGTCTTGTGTTATCCTCGCTGAAACACATTCGCTCAGGTTCCATTGTGTGAACCACTTCTGTGTCTCTCCGTGCAGGTCGAGGGATAAAGGTGGAGACTATCCTAAAGGATGATGAAACTCTGACATCATACCTGCTGAGAGACGTTCCTTTGACAGAGTCTGTGGTGGATCAGCTCGTCAATGCCCAGATCAGGCCTGAACAGGTACGCACAAACGGCAACACACCCACAAACGTGGAGTTTCAGTAATTCAACATATTTGCTGACACCCAAACACAACAGCCGTTTGACGGCCTCGAACCCTTTGAATTTATCTTTCACGCCACATTGAAGAGGTCAAGCGACAGCAATTCTTATGTTTCGGACAATTAGACTATTAAACACCACAAGTGCAAGTAAAAACTTGCACTTGTGGTGTTTTCCATCTGTTTCATTTCGCTTCATCACTGATGACATCAGCAATATCGGTAATGTTGTAACTTTTATGGAACACTTGCAGCTGAAGGAAAATTCCCTTTGATGATTTACACATAGACAGACAGACACGCGGCTGGGTTATTCACCCTTTCCCAGCATGCATTACAACCAAAGTGGACTCACTAAATAAAATCACTTTGGGAAGTTGTTGTTTAAGCCATATTGATTCAGGAAATAGACATCTCTGACCTGTGGGGACTCTATGAACGGCATCACAGAGCAAATGACAGCATAACTATCTACATTACTGCGTCTACGTCTTCTCTGAATCTCTGAATCTGTGTTTTTGTTGCTGCAGTTTGCTTTTGGGGTTCCAGCCTTGCACTTGAAGGACATCGCCTGCAGCCTGAACCTACTGGAGCGCTTCCTGGTCTTCAGCAGCCGCCGGGGACTCTACGCTGTGCGTAACGCCATGTGCATCCTCACCCCGCAGCGGCTGCAGATCATCGAGGACAAGTTCTATGCCAACGTCGACTTCTTCAAGCTCATGCGGCTGGTCAGTGATGCCTTTTCCATTTGATACATATAGATAACAACAACCACGTCACAGTTTAGAAAACTGAATTCCCAAGTTGAGACCTTCTTCCACAATAAAATATCCTGGACTGCATAAAGCTCATGGAAATGTGGTTTTAAATGGCTGATTACGTTTGACATCATTTGGCGGCGCCATCCATTTAGTTTATGAATAGCGGATGGCAGTATGGAGCGATGCTGGATGAGACCCACTTGGGATGCGGCCATGTTTATTAGCTCATTTACAGAGTCAGTGTGTCTGCCGTCTGCAGAGGGCTGGACCAGCGCTGGCTGACAGACACGGGGCTGTGCTGGCATAAGGCTCTATAGTATTTGGCAGGATCTGACATGTTCAATATAGCTATTTAAGAGTGTCCTCCAGTCGTTCAACTTAACCCCAGCGTGTGTCTGATTGTGAATTAATCTCTCCGACATGTTAATTACAGACTCTTTGTGAAAAAACAATTACGTGATAATATCTTGTTTCCTGATTGAAAATGACACGTGTGCATATGGAGAGGTATTGAAGCTCAACATGATATTGAAAACAACATCAACAAGGCATTTGGTCTGTGATTGAGTGAACACACACTGTGAGCATGCAGAGCACTGCTCTTTGCAATGCTCCTATTGTACAAAATAGAGGAAAACCTGGTTATTAATTGCAACACCCACCAATCGCTATTTAATGCATACCGTTGGTAAGTATCTGTTGGCCTGGGCTTATGTCTCAGCTTATGCCTCTGGGGCAGCTGGTGCTGAAACAGTATCTGGATCAGAGCTTCACAGGCTCACACAGGCAGGCCTGTCATCATCCAGCAGGTCGTGACTCAGAGTGAAACTCAGTGTTTTTTTTCTCAGGGACTTTGTGTTCACAATAATAAAACCGTGTGTGCCAATTACATCATTCTGCAGGCATGCTGACATATACACGTGTGGTGTGAAGATATTGGCAGCGTGACAGACATTTAATGTCATTTGATGAATTCGATTTTATAGATCGGGTTGCGTGCACACTTTTCAGACTTTATTTACATTCATACACAGATTTGATGTGGAACAGCAGATAAAAATGAGCAGTAATCAATCTGCTGGAACAGATGTGATTAATAACTGCTGGTGTTTGATTAGCAGAAGGAACTTTTGTGCAGGATCAAATGAAACTTCCAATGTTAAGCTGAACCAGCTATTCAGCAGTTGTTTACCAGGAATCCACCGTCTGGGAAATGTAGTGTTCTTGAACGGCAGCCAACAAAATCAACAGCTGAAACTGCAAACATACTGAAGTTACCTGCTCATATGAATGGGCAGACACAGCTCAGGTGAGGGAACTGCCTGGAGGAACCTTGCTGCAGTTAAGCGGGGTCATATTTGTCTGCACAGAGACTTATTTAAGAGGCTGTTGCAGCTCTGCCAGCCCCGCTTCAAATAGACACAGCAGACAACTTGTGAAACGGCCGCGAGCATTAGCTGAGCTGACTCTGTAATTAGCTTAGCGTAGAGACACTCACTGTCTTTAGTAATCACAGCACGCCGTGGAGTAAACACGGGCCAGACGGCAGCCATGGCCGCCCTCAACCTCATCCTCAGCCAGGCTCTATCAACATGCGACTGTGACTGTGTGTGGGAGACTCTTGTCTTTTTACTGCTTTGTTGCGTGTTTCTCGGTGGCGTTTCATCCAAAAGTGTCTCCACAGCCACTTAAGATGCTGAACACTCACCAACACCCACACACACACCCACACACACATAAACACGCTGAAACAAAGGAACAAAGGTCAAACAGGAAGGATGTTTCTGAAAAGATAAGATCTGGAGGACGTGGTCATAGCTGAGGCCTTTAATGACGAGAGCAACGGCCCTTTCTAAATAAACCAGCTCGTCATCTGCGCAAGGTGAGAGCGGATATGTATAATACCCATACTGGGGGTAACTAACACCACATTGTCACATCTCGTATGTGATTGTTTTGAAAAGTTGCCATTTAGCAGTTATTTTCAGAACCCATACACTCCTCTGAAATAAAGAAATCTGTATGATGCCTCAGAATTTCAGGACAGAGTCCAGTCCCTAATCGAATTCATATAATGACGTGCAATTACATAGGCAAGATGCTGAGCAAGCAGCAGATTCTTGTTCCACAATTCTTATGTTTAGTCTGGTTGACACACACCAGACTGCAGGGGCATTTCACTGTTTACTGGGGATAATGAGAATTCATCTGTGCAAAACACAAATGACTTTGATTATTTTTCTTGACATAAATTTGCACAAACAAATTATCCTGTTTCATTTAGTCACTTGTGATACTATGTTTCCATAGTAGCCTGTGCCTCACAAACCAAACACTGGACAATGAGCATACAGTGGCAAATTGTGGCCTGCAAGATAGAAACGAATGTTGGAAGGATGGGTTAGAAGAGGGATGGGATAGTTTGTGTGAAGCAGCCTCATGTGGAGGTCTGGGCTTGATATCCAAAATAGAAAGTGTATCTGTGCGTTCTTCTTCCTGGTAGGCTTGATCTATATATGTCAGAGGGAAGGATGTCTCCTCTCCTCGCACTCTTTCCTGGATCTTTAACCTATTGTATTGTGAGCCGGCTCGAGGACTGATGCAGCGCATCCTCGAGAGATGTTCTAATTGAATGTGAATGATGGTGGAAATTTTCCATCTCCTTATGTACAGTATTATCAGCTGATCAAAGTTCTGGCTTATCACCAAATTAAGATCAAAAGTGGCTTGATATGAAAAATAAAAGTAATATTGAAAATATGCATTTCTCAAAGGGATCTATGTGTTCTGTCTGGTAATTAAGAGGGTGTTAATACAAAGGTGTCCATCTTAGGCAGAATACTGCACATTGACAGTTTGGAAATAAATGTGTGCTCGCAACAATGGGAAAAATATGAGCAAACAGTCATATTCAAAGAATGCATTTGTGTTTCTCTGCAGCTTCCTCTCGTGCTGGACAATCACTCGGAGGGCATCGACATTCGTCTGTGGGTGCGGGTCATCTCTGCCGTGTCGGACAAACTGCGCGAGGTAAGGCAGGCGGGCTGCCCCCGGTCCCGTCCCATTCAAAAGTTCACCGCCTGCTATATTTAGCCGCCAGGAAACAGTTGCTTCCTCTGGCCCGGGTTTTTACGCAAACACAGACAGTGGGGGGATATCGTTTAGTGCGCACGAGGAAGGCTAAATCCAGAACAGGCCTCATAAGCCTCAAAAACAGATACATCATCATTATGGGACCATCCCAGTGGAAACCACACACAGGCTGCGACAGCAGGTGAAGCCCCGAGACATGGAAAAAGACGAGCTGTTATTATTTTTAATCTATTTTTTTTATCTATTTTTTTTTCATATATGTCATCACTTGCCTTAGTCAGGCAAACTGTGATTTAGATAACCTGTATGCATTGGATTCAGTCCAGTGTGTGTGACAGAAATTTTTTTTGTGTTTTTGCAACTCATCCTAAATCCGTGTGATTTGTGGCGTACCTGCATGTTAATCTATCAGGGTACAGGGGTGTGTGGAAACACGGCCGTGTTTGTTGTGGATGTTTCCATGGGATATTTTGCGCAGCTGACTGTCTGACATCCTGTTGGCAAGACACTCGTCTGCGTCTCCACGATAGACTGTCTGTTGCAGGACACTCGATGCGATGAGTCACTGCCCGCCTTTCAGATGAAAAGTGGAAGATTCCGAAAATCTTTCAGGGATCCTTCGGAAAATTGAAGCAAAGAGCTGTGTGACCAAACAAGGCTAAAGAAAAGTCCTTCCCCCCTGAATGTCAACTTGATTTAAAAGAAACTCTATTAAAGGAAAGCTCTATTTTCAGCACTAAAAACAGTGTTTTTCCGACTATATGGTAATCATTAGATATTTTTGTCAACTCTTAAACTGACTGTAATGCGTCTTTAAATTCATGACTCAACAAATATGTCCAAACAACATCAGTTTTTAGACAGTAAACTGTTTCAACAGATGCGTTTTAGTAACACACCAGTAAAGGACGGATCTTTCATCTGAAAGTCTACCATTGTAGACTCTACCCTAGGTGTCTCTTTTCGTTTTTATTCACATTTCACATTTTTAATCACATATTCCCTGTCCTGCCTCTCCGCAGCTGCATCAGAGGAACAGCTCCAGGGAGCTCCTCCAGGTCATCACTCCCCTCTTCCAGAACAATCTGTCCTTCAGGCAGGTGATGGCGGCCGCCTCCAGCCTGGTGTGTGGCTACACCGAGGGCGCCTTCTCTCGCGTCACCTCCTTCAACTGGTACGAGGACAACAACTACAAAGCCTTCCTGGGCATCAGCAGCGGCAGGGCGCAGGGACAGTACACCTACGACAACAGCACCAGTGAGTGAAGTGTTGATCACTGTAATGTATTTGATAGAGAGAGATGCAGGTGGGAAAACATACAACGTGTAACACTGACCGAACAAGAGATGATGGCGATTTCGTCAGATCAAGCAAAATAAACCTGCAGTGCAGATGTGAGAGGGAGCTGAGGGTATTCGTCTCATAAGCAGAAAGCCTGAGTCACTGAAAGGCTGAAGTGCAAATGAAAGTTTTCTTTCTTTTCTTTCTTTAGAGGAGTTTCGTAGACGAGGAGGAGAAACTTAGAATAGATTCCAAATGTCACAGGAAGCCAAGTCAGAGCAGCTAAAACCAGACTCATGTGCACCCTCCTCTTTGTCCTGCTTCACAGCTGAGCTGCAGAGTTTTGAATGAGCGGAAGTCTCATAGTTTTATGCTTTATGTGCTCCATTGGTCATAAATGATTGTTTTATGATTTCATTTCATAAATTATATTTTTGTCATCTTGCCGATGACATGTAGAATTCATTCACAAAATAATGACTTGGAAAATCAAAATGCTGAATCAATGCAGACAGTAAACTAGTAGATTTCATGTCCACAGAGAAGTTTGTCAGTTATGGGGTTGTTACAACAGGATAAATAGAGACAGCATTTATTGAATAAAGTTTTATTTTTTTTTATCTTATCACTACTCTACAAACTAGTAATTCTTTGGAAAGATGAGTGATAAGTTGAGCCTTGTATTCTCCTGTGTCAGTGTATGACCTTTATAAAACATTTTCTATGACACCTTTTCCCTGCAGCTCCTTTCTGCAACGACCTGATGGAGGAGCTGGAGTCCAACCCCGCCACCAGGATTGTATGGAGCTCGGTCAAACCCATGCTGATGGGACAGATCCTCTACGCCCCGGACTCTCCCGCTGTCAGGAAGATCATACAGAATGTGAGCAGCGCTGTAGTTCCTAACCCTCCTTCTGATCGACATCTTGAACATATGGTGATAGAACCAGATATGGGAATGCACAAATAACTGAAACCGCATAAGAATGAAGATTTTCCGCATTCCCATATCACACCCATATCTCTGGTTCTCTTTGAGGCAGGCCTCGTCCGCCGAACAATGCCTCTTCCCTCCAAAGGGGATCAACTTTCCTCATGTCATGTTCAGGCCTTTGTACCTCCATGTAGATACGTGTTGGTCAAAGGCCTTCGGGGGGGGGGCAGCAGTCATGGATGGCTTGGTCGCAAAGGGAGAACACAGGCCGCTGGGCCGGTAGGTGGCTGCCACACGGTCGACTGGCGCCATGGCTTTTTCACCGTTATGTAAGCACTGAGAGTCCCCACTTAAAGACGTGCACTCACACACACACACACACACACACACACACACACACACACACACACACACACACACACACATACACGCACACAGTGGTGTTTCCTCCTTCCTGACCTTTTATGCCCTCTTTGTGTTCCCCTTCCCACAGATTGGGATCTTAATTGCACTAAGAAAGTAACGACTGAAGGGGTTAATCCATGACTTCACAAGGCTTCAGCAGGCTCTTTGTTTTCCATTATGAATCATCTCACTCCATGAGAAACCTCGAGAGCAGCACCATACATTCAGAGACTTGTTGGACCGTTGCGTCTGCTCCTGTTCAAACACATCTCGCCGTCGCTGCTCTTTTTATGCGGTGTAAGGTCCACGCAGGCTGTGTCATCTGTGCCCATTTAAAACCAGAGTGAAATCTGCTGCACATTTCAATGTGCAACTCTGTAATTCATTACTTCAGACTATATCAAAAGCCCACTCTGGGTTCTAGACCTCTTATGCAAACAGGGTAGCAGAGGGCTTTGCCCAGGAAGCCGGACCCTGTCGCTGGTATGTATGAGCGGGCTTAATCACAGATTATCTATTTATAATACTGCTCTGGCCTTGCTTTCATCAGAGTATCCTTGGCTTCTCCGTATCGTCGCTATAAAAGGACTCGTCGGCCGTGACGTATAGATATTTATTAAGTTGTCGAACAAACACTAGAAGCCAAGCCTTGCTGATAGCAAGCCACTTGATATGTCTTGTTAGCGCCTTGAATCAAGGCTTATTCAGAGTTGTGACGAGTGCTCCTCAAGGCTTTCACCGGGTCTGCGTGCACTTGGTGGCAACGTTTGCAGGAAAACGCTGCTCGGTTCGGCCCAAAATGCCTCCGCCAGATCCCTCGACTGCCCCCCCTTGAAGTAATCACCTCAAGGAATCCCCCCTTGTCCTCCTCCTGCTGCTTCTCGCTGCCTCAGGGAATGAGGAAGCGCCGGCTTGTGGGAACCTGACTGGGATTCACTGGGCAGGCTGAATACATTCGGCCGGTTGTCACCAACGGCCTCCATTGTCACCCCGGCTCCATTGTCCCCATTGTCACCCAAAATCAGACACACACAAGAGGAAGGCGTTTAATTGGGTGTACTCTTGAGCGCTTTCATCCCCCACTGCACATGACTGAGCACTAAAATGGCCGGCCTTTGGTATTTGCCACACAAAGCACTGTACCCACACACAGCCGGGGTTTCGACGATAAGCGTGCAGTAAATATTTGACGATTTGGCACAGGGCGCATTTGTTGCGCACTTGCCGGTTATCTGAACAGACCCGCGGGAATTCTTTGTGTGAGAATGTGTGTGTTGTGTTTGCTAGGCCTGTTTTCACAGAGAGTTTAATGTGGGAACGGTATGTAGCGGGAGATTAGGAGAACTGTGACAGTGTGTGTGTGTGTTTGTGTGCGCTCGGGTTTCTGAATGCACACGTGTGTGTACATGTACACATGTATACAATTGACGTCGTCCTCGTATGATTTCCTTTCAACATGTGTGTGTTCTGTTGGTACATGCGCACGGTCTTACATTTCTTGTCGCGTAACCAGATCCAGTTGGTATTTGTGAGAACGGTTGTGTGCGTGTGTGTTTATTTTTGATAGTGATTTCCTGTCCTTCCACTCCAGTTGTACACACACACACACACACACACACACACACACACACACACACACACACACACACACACACACACACACACACAAAAAAAAAGAACACATTTCCATCTCTCTCCTGCAGGCAAACACCACATTTGAGGAGCTGGAGAGATTGAGGACGATGGGGAAGGCCTGGGAGGAAGTGGCACCTCAGATCTGGGCATTTTTCCAAGATGGGATCCAAGTCAAGATGATCCGGGTAGGGACAGTAATACGGTGTGACTGAGTAATTGGGTCTCCATATTACAATTGTGCACCACAGCTAATGAGGACAGAAGTCATTTTATCACGTCCCTGTGGCAGAACGTCCAATAACATAAAATATAATTCACAAACTTGCAGCAGGATTTAGGTTCAGCCGTGGTTTAAAGTTACAGTCCACACAGCTGTACTGTGCCTAGTACAGCAGATATGATCAGCCACTACCTGCGTGTCACCATTCACCTGACATCCAACACTGAGCAATTGTCCGTCTGAATGAGGTGATTAATGATGCTGTTGTTGTTTCGCCCCGATTGTCTCTCACACTTTTCGCTGAGGTCTGAGGAGTTCACAGGCTTTCCTGCTCAAATTCAGAATCTTATCTTACCCAAATATGCCATCTCCTTCCCCTCTCTATCTCCCTTTATTCCCTGTCCTCATTCTGCGCCCCACTATAAACACCATGTTTTTGAAAGTAACACTCCTCACTATGTTGCATTTACAATACATTTGTTGGATTTCTTCTTAACTCCCTTTCATCTCCTATCACTCTTTACATAGACATGTATTTTCTTTCCCTTTCCATCCACAGTTCAAATGTTTGTTGTGTTCCCTACGAGTGTCTTAGCAACGCTGTCCTTGGAGGCGAACGGTGTAAACAAGGGTTATTCCCCCATTTCCTTCTGTCTCAGGACACCATCCGCAACCCGTCAGTGATGGACTTCATTGACAGGACACTGGAGGAGGCGCCCCTCTCCTCCAAACACATCCTCAACTTCCTGCACAATGGCCCACCGGAGGACCGGCCGGCCGGCATGCCGGATTTCGACTGGCGAGATGTCTTCAACCTCACCGACCGGGTCATTCGGATGCTCAACCAGTACGGCGATGTGAGTGGGCATCACTGAAACACAGAACGCCTCCCACACCGCTGACTAGATGGGGAGAGACGCGCCTCAGAATCATCCTGACATGTCGAAGGGGGGCTTCGCAGTCCCAGGTGAAAGTGAGGTGTCAGGATTGTTTTCGCCCACGTTTTAACCTTTTTCTTGAGCGGGACAGAAGGAATGCGGGCAGTTTTTCCACATGTCACTCCGACTGAGAGGTCAAGTTCTAGGACAGTCCCATTCATGAAATAATCCAATTAGACACAGGTCTTGACACTCGTCGGTTCCAGGACTGCGGTTGCCTGACCACCGTTTGCTTGGTGCCCATTCCTGATGAGATTTGAGCTTTTCAGATAAGCTGTCTCCAGCCTCGACAATTTGTCCCTCTGTCCACAGACCTGGCAATCCAGCCAGGTGGGCCAGAGCCAGCGGCACACACTGCCTGTCCAATCCTTTTTTGTCTCCTCCTGACAGAGTGGAGGGTTGAAAAACGAAAATAAAACAACACCTCAAGTCGTCTCTGGTGAGGACCCTCCACATCCAATGCGCATTTGAGGCAAATTTACAATTCGCCCACCCACCCCCTCCCCGATCCCTAATCGGGATGAGGGGCCTGTCGCACCGGGGGGGTGACACCAGGGGCACCTGGGGGCACGGCCGGGTGGATGCTTGGTGCTCTTTGTTTTTGTCCGAGTCGAAGCTTACAGCACTTGAGTGTGACAGGGAGAGTGGGAACGACTGAGGGCCGATTAGACACAGCTGTCACTCCATCCACCGGCCTTTACAAAGCACCAACAATGACCGTGGGCTTGATGGTCGGTCGGCTGCACGTTGGTGGCATGCATGCGTATCGCAGCACACAGTGGGGCCGCTGTTTGTAGGTGAATGTAAATGAAGGGGCAGACTTTCGAGAGCTGGATCATTAGGCCGGCATGTTAAGTGCCTGGGTTTACAGTCTGAGTGTATTTTGGATGCATATACATGCTTGCCGGATATATTACATGCATGTTTGTTTTGAGTGTGTGTGTGTGTGGGTGGGTGGTGTGTATGAATTGGATCTCAGGGGTGCTGTTTCCTTTTGGATGCAGGGACCTCCCTATTTGCATTAGCCTACAGTGAATGGCTGCATCAGACACGCTTTGCAGGGGAGAGACACAGTCGAGGTGTTATTGCAAATTTGGGTGTAGACTGTGGAACATAGACATTCAAGCCAGTGCTGGCAACTCTGATCTTTTCATCCCCTCAACTTTATGTTGAGAGGACGAGTGCAAAACACATCGAGTGCTTTTGTTTAGTTGACTAAGTGACTGACACAACAGACGCTATCCCATCAGGATCAGCTGTTTCACCTGCTTGTTGGTAAATATCAGCAGTGCCATGCTGGACCTAAATGAGGAATATGGCAAAACTAAATCGGCCGTGACCTAAGTCAGTAAGTCTGGATGCTGGTCCTGGCCTTTAGCTCATGCTTTGTTGGATTATGACAGCAGTACAAAAATAGGATAAACAATTAAAGCCATTAAACTATTTCCCTTTGTGTAAAAGGATTGAGTTTAAAATCGTGTTACTGGTTTTCAAGGCACTGAAAGGTCTTGCGCCTAAATACATGTCAGAGCAGCTCGTTGGGTATGAAGCACTTTAACTTTCCTATTTACATGTTTGTGTTTTGAAATTCAATTTTAACACCAGTCTTTAACGACTCTTATTATTCTACAGTTTTAATTGTTCATGAATGGCGCTATACAAATAAACCTGCCTTGAGTACAAATAAATAGAAACTGCTAATTACCAATGGATAACATGAAATAAAATAAAATGAGATAAAAGCTGTTGATATTGGATATATGTGACGATCTGTTAAAGAAATCCAGTATCCCTATATTATATGCTTATATTCCATATCATCGGGAAATTTTCTTGTTTCCCCTAAATCCTGTTAACTTAAAAATAGTAAGGATACAGATTTACTGATTGTCTTTCAAAGTGAAAGTGAAAAGCTGCCTGTCTTCCTGCTCTCCTTCACCCAGTGTGTTCTCCTGGACAAGTTTGTGCCTCTGCCCGACGAGGACACGGTCACTCACCGGGCCTTGGACCTGCTGGAGGACGGAAAGTTCTGGGCCGGGCTTGTCTTTGTCAACATGTACCCCTGGAGCACCAGTGTCCCGCCACATGTTAAGTTCAAGATCCGTATGGATATTGACACGGTGGAGCGCACCAACAAAGTCAAAGACAGGTTAGAGTCAAAGCGGAGCAGGAGCAATCGCCTGATGTGTAATTGTGTTAAACCTGGAGGCTGATTATTTGTGTGCTGCTCAGGTACTGGGACCCTGGACCCAGAGCCGATCCTATGGATGACCTGCGCTACGTGTGGGGAGGCTTCGCTTACCTGCAGGACATAATAGAGCACGGGATCATCAAGACACAGACCGGCAAGGAGTGGCCGATGGGTGTTTACCTGCAGCAGATACCCTACCCTTGTTACGTGGACGATCTGTGAGTGCAAAGCAGGATCATCAAGTGTCTTCAGCAACAGAATGCTTTACAAAAGCACCTCGATACTTAAAAAAATACTTGTGTGAAACAGAACTAATGGAGCTGGCATGACTCTGTGTTCTCTGTCCCCAGCTTCATGCTGACACTGAACCGCTGCTTCCCCGTCTTCATGGTGCTGGCCTGGGTCTACTCTGTGTCCATGGTGGTCAAGAGCATCGTCCTGGAGAAGGAGCTCCGTCTCAAGGAGACCCTGAAGGCCATGGGCGTCACCAACGGCGTCATCTGGTCCACCTGGTTCATCGACAGCTTCCTGATGATGGGCACCAGCACCGTCCTCCTCACGGCCATCATCATGGTGAGACCCAGCGCCCCAGCCTAATGATTTGTCTCACGCGAGCACCGAGGGTGGAAAGGTTTAAAATGCCGAATATGAACAGAGGTTTCATTTTGTCCCTGGACATTCATGATCGCTTCCATTATGGCTGTTTACTCCAGCTGCTACAATGATTAACTCTCTGACTATTTATCTAACCGTCAAGTAAGAGTTAGACTGTGACTCATTTCCTGATCTTCATCCTTGAAGCAATTAATTGATATCAGTGGCTCAGTGGCCGTACATTTGTAAATCACTGACCGGAGAAGTGTAAAAGCCATGACTTCATGGTAATTGTATGAACCACTGTGTGAATACGAACGTCAATGATTAACTGTTGCACCCTGGAAACATTTTTAAGTCATCCCTTTTAGTCAGCTGGTGACGCCCTGACAGACCAGAGTGAGAGGGGCTATTGTGACCCCTAATGGATGATATGTGTAAAGCAACACCTTGTTTCCACTTTCCCCCCTAAATCACTGACATACACATTTATATCTCTGTGTCATCTATATCCTGTGTCTCCGTCTTTCTCTGACAGGGAGGAAGGGTGCTGAACTACAGCAACCCCGTCATCCTCTTCCTCTTTCTGCTCACCTTCACCACGGCCACCATCATGCAGTGCTTCCTGCTCAGCGTCTTCTTCAACCAGGCCAACCTGGCCGCAGCCTGCTGCGGCATCATCTACTTCACTCTTTACCTGCCGCACATCTTCTGCTTCGCCTGGCAAGAGCGCATCACCAAGGACATGAAGATCCTGGTGGTGGGTGTCACAGCTTGAATAAAAATAGGCTTAGGGCCTCAAATGCAGAGCACAGGGGCTTTAACCGTGGACTTTCCCTTCAGAGTCTACTGTCCCAGGTGGCGTTCGGCTTTGGGACGGAGTACCTGTCTCGATATGAGGAGCAGGGTCAGGGTCTTCAGTGGGACAACATCCAGACCAGTCCCCTGGAGGGGGACGAGTTCTCCTTCCACACTTCCATCTGCATGATGGGTCTGGACACCGTCCTCTATGGCGTGCTGGCCTGGTACCTGGACAACGTCTTCCCTGGTCCGTGAAATGGAGACAAGGCTTTGGTTACAGTGTCAATGAGACATTTATAGAAATACAATGTTGGTCTTGTTTTCTGTTTCAGGACAGTACGGAATCGGTCGACCATTTTACTTCCCCCTCCTGCCTTGTTATTGGCTCAACAGTGTGGCCCCAGCTTCATGTATGTCTACTCGCCATTTTCCCTCTTTCTTTTCCTGTACTGTACACTGAACAATGATTTTGTTGAGTTCATGATGCGGTTTGTTTTTTTTCTCCAAAGGCGATGTGGATAAAAAAGGCTTCGATAACTTGGCCAACAAAGGAGAGCAGCAGAAAAAAGAGGAGATGGAAAACCAGGAAACAATCAAGACAGTGGAGGAGACGGCCTCGTGCGAACACCAGGACAAACGTGAGAGGATGGCGAAGGAGAAGCAGACGGAAGACAACCCAGATGGAGACGGTATAGTGACACACTGATACTAGTTCTTGTTGTACAGGAGCAACACAGACTACATGTTGCCACTGCATATGAACTGATCTGTCAACATCTCTGCTTCCCTCTGTGCAAATTCTCAAGTAGTTAATTACACATCTCATTAATTATCTCAAACACATGTTCCTTTCATTTGCTCTCACTTTCGCCCCCATTGTGTGAGAACTCCTTGTGTCCTTGTGTGTGTTTGCACTTGCCAGCGAGTGTGAACACACATGCTGTTCGCTTCTCAGATTCATGCGTGGTTAATAAGTGATAGACGCTGCTTACTATGCACCATGAGGCATTCCAGTCCCATGATCTCACACCCCTTGTCTCTCCCAGCATGTTTAGACATTAAAATGACAGCTTGACACTACTTCTGTAGTGATCTGTAGTTTTCAGTAGTTTGTTTATAATGCTCACGCAGAGCAGGAGCAGCTGTTCACTCCCGGTCCAGACAAACCAGAAACAGTTTGTGGTTGTCTTTGCTGTGTGCAGATCAGGCATACTTTGAAGCAGAGCCAGAGGACCTGGTGAAGGGCGTATGCATCCAGAACCTGGTCAAGATGTTCGGCAGTGCCATCAGACCAGCCGTGGATGGCCTCAGCATCAACTTCTTCGAGGGCCAGATTACTGCCTTCCTAGGCCACAACGGGGCTGGAAAGACCACCACCATGTACGTCAGAGATGCAACGTCCCCAAAGCACACACACACAATTGAGAATAATATGCCAATGTGGAACAGGTCTCTGCAGAATGCAGGTTGTCATGCTACTTATTCCCCGCTCTGCCTCTTTTTTCCAGGTCCATCCTGACTGGTATGTTCCCTCCCACCTCAGGGACCGCCACCATCTACGGCAGGGACATCCGCACAGACATGGACGCCATCCGCCTGTCCCTGGGAATGTGTCCTCAACACAACATCCTTTTTCAGTAGTATGTACTTCTCTCAGCACAGAGAATTTGTGATTTAAGTCATTTCATGTTGCAGTCCACTAATAATCACCAAAAAAGTGCCCTGGATGTAGAATTTGAGTTGTCATTGGCCTCCTCTTCTTTCTTTTCTTGCTCAGCATGACAGTAGCAGAACATATCCTCTTCTACTCGCTGTTAAAAGGCCGTCCAATAGCCGAGGCTGAGGAGGAGGTGGAGAACATGCTGCAGGATCTGGGTCTCCCACACAAGAGAGATGAACTGACCCAGAACCTCTCAGGTGTGTCGAGAAGCTTCATCCGAAAAAGGAATTGCAACAAGGCTTGACATTAAAACATTTTATTTTCTGCTCTGACATAAATCCACACTTGTGAGCACATATATATTTATTCTCACAACCATGCACACACACACACACACACTCACACACGCACAGACAGACATTAATATATGCACGTCCGTACATAATGATGTTCTGGTCCAGGGGGCATGCAGAGGAAGCTGTCTGTCGCCTTGGCCTTTGTCGGTGGAGCTAAGGTGGTTATCCTGGATGAGCCCACCTCAGGAGTGGACCCCTACTCCAGACGCTCGATATGGGACCTGCTGCTCAAATACCGTGCAGGTAACAGTGACTCCTGCTGGATATAAATGGGTAGAGAACTTTAACATCATGATGGTTTTCTGTGTCAGCCCCTCCTTCAGATTGCCGACAAATCAGGGGTCCCTATTCATTCTGCTGTTTAAATATTGAATAATTTGTTACTGCATTATGTCACATTAACCATCCATTGATTATAGGTGTGTGATACTATGTACTATGTATAATTGACCATGTTGACAAGAAGACATGTCATTATGGAACCCTACCTCTTTTGATAACAGTGTAATCATCAGGTGTGCTGATGATTACAATGCTCGAACCTTGCCAGCAACACAATAAAGTGGCAGTGGACTTTGTCATGTCCTATTCCGTGACACACCAAGAATGGATGGTAAACAAAGCTGACAGGTTTGTCTGGTCAGGCCACAAATAATTCAGGTCAGACAAAACAAAACATTGTATCACTAATGCCACTACTGACAGCAGCTCTTCCACTAAACCCAATACCTACAAAAACTGTCTGAACAAAAGCTGTCGTGTATCCAATCATGGGCTTTCCCTTTGTCAGATGCTCCACATTCAGCCCTGTATTCTTTTGCTTACAGAATTGATGATATCTCTTTTGGAGCAGCAGAATACGTTTGTCATGAATCATAATCGTGCAACAACTTTTCACCTCTCAGTGTTTCTATACGTCTCCTTCTTATCGTTCCCCTATGTCCTGTTTAACAGGGCGCACAGTGATCATGTCCACCCACCACATGGACGAGGCTGACCTGCTGAGCGACAGGGTGGCCATCATCTCGCAGGGCCGCCTCTACTGCTGCGGCTCCCCCATCTTCCTCAAGAACTGCTTTGGCGCCGGCTTCTACCTCACTCTCGTGAGACGAATGAAACATGACAGTCCGAAGGTAGGAGCATGTGAAATGGTGCTTTTTGTGTGTCTACTGTAGTCTTAAAACCCAAATGACAAATTTGGGTCAAAGTCGATTCCACCTAAGTCTACGGGTCTTCTCTAATTAGAGTGTACAGAACCACAATTTTTCTTAAATATGTTAAAATGGTGAGAGAAACATCAATTGCGCTTTCCAATAACCTCTACTCCTGTAGGCCAGCTGTGATTGCACAGAGGACTGCTCCTGCACATGTTCAAAGTGTTCAAAGTTTAAAGTGAACCAGGAGGAGACCAAAGCCAGACAGATGGATGGTGAGCTCATCGTTTGTTGTTATTGTATGTTAAACCTGTTCTTAGGCTCTTCAGCTTCTAAATTAAAAAATGGAATGGTGCATAATCTCCTTGTCATGGTGATGAATAGGACCATTGTGCTGGACTGTAGAAAAATGATTGCTTATACAGGGTATGAAACATGCTCATTATGCATACTGTTTGCACTGTATACAAAAGATTGTAGTGCATTTCATATCTCTAGCTGTGTGAATGTAAAAGCATATAAAGTCGGTTGGACTGAGCCAGTATTCAACAGCAACAGTTGAATGTGGGGAAGCACAGCACAAGAACAATTAAGGAAGAACGCAGAGATGGCAATGTCAACAATCTGTCTCTAGAGTGACTCAATCAATCATTAACATACTACAAGTCAGGTGCAAGACTTTCTATTTTTAGTTTTACTGTTAGAGCTACATTCCTTAACCCCTCTTATCTTCAAAAACACAAACAATAGAGGCAATAAAATAATGTCCAAACAAACAAAGCAGCGATAAAGTAGTAGCTGTAATTGGATGATTACAGCAATCCAATATCCTGCCTCTCATTTCTAGGAAACATGGAGAGGATCACGGCTCTGGTCCATCATCACGTGCCACAGGCTCGTCTTATCGAAGCCATCGGCCAGGAGCTTACTTACCTGTTGCCCAATCGTGACTTCCAGCCCAGGGCCTATGCCAGCCTCTTCAGGGAGCTGGAGGAAACCCTGGTGGACATCGGCCTCAGCAGCTTTGGCGTGTCCGACACGTCCCTGGAGGAGGTACACAGGAGTTAAAAAATAAATAAACAAAAACAAGTGATTCACATTTGCAAATTCGTGTTGTGTCCCCAAACTTTGAAAATTAGACAATCGATCAAGCTGACACTGACTGTAAGCTTTCTACGATTCATCGTTATAGATGTACAAATGATATTTTTGTTTTGCTAAACAGCAACCTTTATAGCGAGAGCTAAAAAATGCAAGGCTGGTTTTATTGTGGCAATCTGTCATGCAGTTACTGCCTGACTTGCACCCTGATTCATAAAGCTTTGTGATCGAGACACCAGTTAATCATGCATCCAGACAATAAAGTCATTTCCTTGTAGATCTTCCTAAAGGTCACTGCTGATGGGAATGCAACCAACAGGAAATGCATAAAAGGTAAAGAAGAACAGCTTGTTTTTGTCTTTGTCTTGTCTTTTGCTTCCCTTTAACTTCCTTTTATTGTAATTTGTGTCTGAATGTGTAGTAATATGTCTTGTGGCCCTCTAGTGTCCATCCACCCTTTCACAATGTGAACCATAACCTCTGTATCCCCTTCTCTGATGCTGTCAGACAAGAAATCATTGCAACAGATATCTCGCAGTAGTCTCTGTGGATTCAACAGAGTGGCAATTGAAATGGAGCCACCAAAAGGTGACATTTGCTTTCAGATTAGAGCTCCAGACAAAAGCTGCTGCTCTGGGAAAAACAATCAATTCCTATAATTTAGGAGACTTTGCGGCGTGTTATGTGCTAAAACCTATTTCACCTTGAGTAAAATGAGTACATGGAGGTCAGCTGAGAAACTAAAGGGATGTTTTTTTTCGGAGACTTGTTTTCTTCATGTTGATACTATGACAGTGAGTCTCTTAAACTCTTTAGCCAATATTTAAAGTGTTTAATTATTTCTAACACTTGAAGCTCCTCTAAGACATCTTACTTCAAAACAAGGTGACAACAAAGCTTCTCGAAGTTCCTCTTATTTGCAAACTTTTTATAAGCCCACAAAGTGTTTTTTTCTATGCTCTAGTTTTACGTTATGGGCAGGGAAGAAGCTAAATGCTAAATTAAGCTCAGCTAACTGGAACCCTGAAACCTCAAGTTTTTCTGCTAAACTAAAGCTGTCTAAACCGAGGAACTAGAAGCTCAATTTTTTCTGATAAGCGGAGTTAAATTAACTTTTGATGTTTAACATTTCTTTTTTCAAAATGTAAAATTATAAAATAAGTAAATAAAATCCGTCCCTGAAAACATATTTTGAGGAAATGTTTTTCCTGGAAACAGCATGAGCTTCTGCGTTTGCATTTTTGCTAGTAATGACATCACAGCTTACATATTTTCCTCTTATTGGCACAGTAGTAATACGTTAAAACAGACAAAGTGCCTCCCAGAGGCTTGTAGAGCGCCACTGGCAACTGCTTTTTGATCCCCATTTGCACAAGGCTAAACGCCCTCTGCTTGCGGCCCGGCCTCTAATTAAGCATTCTTGCAGCGTGTTAAAATCAAACTGTGAAACCTGACTAGTGCTCAATATTTCAGAGACAGATGAGGCTTTGCACACCAACGGCCAGGGTCCATGTGACGTCCCAGAAGGCGGCGCGGGCAGAGGGTCCTACCAGGTCAGAGGCCTGTGTCTGGTCATCAAACAGTTCTTCGCTCTGCTGATCAAGAGGTTGCACCACACGACTCGCTCCTTCAAGGATTTCTTTGCCCAGGTAACATTGATCCAATTCATGAAATCATAATCCTCAAAGGCAGTAGCCATGCTTGAAAATATGGAGAGGAGAGTCTGTGTGAATTGCAGTTCTCTCTTCTTGTGTCACTCTTTGGTAGATTGTGCTGCCAGCCAGTTTCGTGTTTCTGGCCCTGACATTCACACTGATTGTTCCACCTTTTGGAGAGTATCCAAGTCTGACTCTCAGTCCCTGGATGTACGGGAGACAGTACACCTTCTTCAGGTGGGAAGAAGACCTTAGCTTCATATAATCAGTGCAATATGTTAAAAAATAACTTCTGAATACATCCTTTCCATATTTTGTTGATGGCAGTAATGAGCGCCCTATGGATGCACGGATGAGATACTTTGGGGAAGTGTTGCTGGACAAGCCCGGCTTTGGGACACGCTGCATGGCGGACGAACCACTCGAGTGAGTCACCTGCACAGTTTTAGATCTCCTCATTCTGGTATTTGACCTAACTACAAGGATCTCCCTCATCTCCCACTGGTAGGGATTTCCCATGTAACAACATCACCACGGAGTGGGAGATGCCCCTGGTAAATCCGGCCCTCATTGAAATGCTTGCCGGCCCAGAGTGGAGCTCCCTCAGGCCGTCTCCAGAGTGCCAGTGCAGCACAGCCAAGAAACTCACCATGCTCCCCGTGTGTCCTGATGGAGCAGGAGGCCTGCCGCCTCCACAGGTTGGTGGTTGGCTCACTTGTACAAACAGTAAATTCAATATTGACTCAGATTCATCTCCTGACGTTCAAAATCTTTCCTCTCAAGTAAACAAAAAAAACTTCAAAAAATCCAAAACTTCAGTATGTTATACACATGAGTATTATATCACAATGTTGAGTGTCTCATTTTGAAACTGTTGCTTCCTCGACCAGAGGATCCAGTCGACAGGAGACGTCCTTATGGACCTGACTGGGAGGAACATCTCGGACTATCTGGTGAAGACGTATCCCAGGCTCATCCGAACCAGGTATCACCGTTTCTAAAGGAGAACTTTCTCATCTCTGTGCAAAGCAAAATCTGAATGTAAATTGATATGAAATACATGGTTACTTCATCCAGTAGTGTTGATTTATGATAGAATTTCAAGTCCATGGTGGTCTAAGTCTAAGATCTAAAAAAGACCTAATTTTACAAAGCTGTGGTATATGATATGAAAAATGTACAGAGAGCAAATATAGTATTGTTTATTACATTAAAGAAGGTGATGGAAGATTGTGAGTTCGATTTTGGTGTCACTTTTTTTTTAATTGAGTTGTTTTAATCTCTTTTCAGCTTGAAGAGCAAATACTGGGTGAATGAACAAAGGTAACTCTTCTTTTAATATCATATTTATCTTGAAATATGCATTTTTGTGAGATGTTTAGTGGTGCAGGCCGCCCTCTAGTGGCCATACGGGTATACTGCAGCTCTGGGTCCCAGTACCTGGAGTTGCAGATGAGCACTGTGGAAAGTGTACGTCAGCAAGAGCATCTCACTGGTTCGCCTCCAGGTATGGGGGGATATCGGTGGGCGGGCAGCTTCCTGTGTTAGAGGTTCAACCAAAGAGCATCCAGGACCTGGCAGCACAGCTGGGACGCCTGCTCAATGTCACTGGGGTGCGTCTTTACTCATTTAACTCATCATTATAGGCTTCCTCACGCACCATTAGCTTTGGTTCTGAGCCTTCATCCCCTCGCTCTTAAGTGATTTCTTTTGTAATGGGGCCTCCACTTTTTTTTGCCGGTAGGGCACGTATTCCAAGCAAACGCTGAAGGATATTGGAACATTCCTCAGATACATGGAGACTGAAAACAATGTCAAGGTCAGTTCAGAATAACCTTCATCCCATCACCTACATCATAAAATAAAGCAATACTACGTAAATGTTGAAGTCTTAAGGTGAATAATCTACATTATATACATTATGAGTCATCAAAGTAAAGTGTTCTCTGTCTTCTTACAGGTGTGGTACAACAATAAGGGCTGGCACGCCATGGTGTCTTTCATGAATGTGGCCAACAACGCCATCCTCCGAGCAAACCTGCCCAGAGGAGCAAACCTGGACGAGTACGGCATCACAGCCATCAACCATCCTCTAAACCTCACCAAGGAGCAGCTCTCAGAGATCACCGTGTGAGTGTAAAAGGCTCGAAAAAAAGCACAATTGACTTGTGCTTTTTAGTGTGTTTTTATGTGTTTCATGTGTTTCTCCCTATTTTTTTGTGTGCAAGATTTGCTATTTTAGCTCCTAATTAGCTTTTTTTTTTTCTCTCCCCAGCTTGACCACCTCAGTGGATGCAGTGTTGGCCATCTGCGTCATCTTTGCCATGTCCTTTGTCCCGGCCAGCTTTGTCCTCTATTTGATCCAGGAGAGGGTCACGCAGGCCAAACACCTGCAGTTTGTCAGCGGTGTCAGTCCTGTGGTCTACTGGATGGCCAACTTTCTCTGGGACATGGTACAGTTCTCCTGCTACATCCTCACTTATGGACCAAAAGCCAGGCAATTGCCAGGCACATTGGCCACTATTGCAGTTCAGAGTAAAGACTAATCACTTTTTCAACATAAAATAAATGTGTATAAAATCGACCGTGTCTGTGCTCCTCCTCCAGCTGAATTACTCCATCAGTGCAGCATTGGTGGTGCAGGTTTTCATCTTCTTTGATAAGAAGTGCTTCACCTCCCCAACCAGCCTCCAACCACTTATTGCACTGCTCATGCTTTATGGGTAGGTTATTGTAGCCAATTTTGTGGCTCTAAATGAATTTTTTGCATTTACATTTATAGCACTCACCTTTTTCCCCTCTCTGTTTCTCCTCCAGCTGGTCTGTGACACCCATGATGTACCCGATGTCCTTTGTATTCAGTGTACCCAGCACCGCCTATGTCTCTTTGTCATGTATCAACCTCTTCATTGGCATCAACAGCAGCGCCATCACCTTCATCCTGGACCTTTTCGAGAGCACCACAGTAAGAGCCTCACTGTTTCCCAATTTTCCACGTACCATCCATGTCGACTGACTGCATTTGGATTTCCGTCTAGGCTCTGTACAAGTTCAACCAGGTGTTTAAGACTGTGCTGCTCCTCTTCCCTCACTACTGCCTGGGCCGAGGTCTCATAGACATGGCCATGAACCAGGCTGTGACCGACGTCTTCGCCCGCTTTGGTATGGCAAAAACACACAGGTTTACATTCCTTGCAGTCTGGCAATGTACATACTCAAAAGCAGCAGAAGCCTCCAACTGTCAGCCACTGTGTCAACACCGAGCGATGCATCAGAAATCCAATATCCTACAAGTGTCAAGGCTGCAGTTGTAACATAATAATGTAACATAATGTAACACAAATAATAGATTATGTGTGTAAAGTTAAAAAAAAAGTATTTAAATGGGTATATACAATCTCTAATTTTACTGAAAGGAATTAAACTTAAGCTGTTACTTGAAGAGTCCCCCAGGATTAGTTCTATAAAAGTGTAAAAGTAGTGTAAGTGTGACACAGGTGTACTACATTTACGTGTCTCCTCAGGCGAGGACTACAGTCCCGACCCGTACAACTGGGACTTCATCGGGAAGAACTTGTTCTTCATGGCTCTCGAAGGATTTATCTATTTCATCCTCAACATCCTCTTCCAGTATCGCTTCTTCCTGGATCACTGGTGAGGACAGTGCAGCCTGAATTAGGAAATCAAACCCGCTAAGTGTTCTCAAATAATTGCTTTTTGAATCTTAAGTCAAGTAATAAAATGTTAATTTTTTCCCCCAAATAAGACACAATAGACTGGTGTTTAGATTCACATCTACAGGTGCTTTATTCCAGTGACTTCCAGAGGAGTATTAACTGAGTATACAATTTTTTCCCTTTGCAGGATATCAGATTCTACGAAACCTCCTATTCTGGATGAAGATCTAGATGTGGCGGAGGAAAGAGAGAGAATTTATAAGAGCGAGGAAACGAATGACATTTTACGTATTCAAGATTTATCCAAGGTGAGACAGTAGTGATCCATTACACGGCGTGCTATGATTCATGGTCAATAAAGATCTCACACTTAAGAAACAATCTTGCTTTGCCAGACGTACACGGGAACAATCATCCCCGCAGTGGACCGCATCTGTGTTGGAGTGTCACCTGGAGAGGTGTGTGTGGTGCTCTTTGCTCCAGAGAGGACTTCTCCTGCTCTCTTTACTCGTCATTTAACATGTTTCATCTCCTGGATCTCTGCAGTGCTTCGGCCTCTTAGGGGTTAACGGTGCAGGGAAGACGACGACATTCAAGATGCTGACTGGAGACATCGACGTCACCTCGGGAGCAGCTTCAGTCGCTGGCCACTGGTTAGTGCTGGGGCGTTTTCACAAATCTGGAGGGAACCGATGAAGGATGCTTGTGCTCAGCTCTCTTACTGTGTCTTTCCTCAGTATTTTGACCAACATCTTGGATGTCCACCAAAACATGGGATACTGCCCTCAGTTCGATGCCATCGATGAGCTGCTGACCGGCAGAGAGCATCTGCACCTCTACGCCCGCCTGCGTGGCGTTCCAGAGGCTGAGATCAGCAGGGTGAGACGGGACGTCCGTCTGCAAATGAATCGTTCTCAAAGAAGTATAAGTGGCTGGATGAATGATAAAGTCTTATGTGGTGTATGAAGTTTATATATTATCCTAAACTCTCTTTTTTGAGGGTTTCAAAATTTCTAATACAAACTTTTTTTAATCAGTTTTTAAAAAAATAAACAAGTCTGTATTAGAAATGCATGTTGAATAAAGTAGCACTTTGATCTATAGGCACTGAGGGGAAAACAGCCACTCTGATATAGAAGCGAGGCAATTAAAGCAGCAATATGATTTCAGTCTTGCCAAAATGAAAGCGCCATGCATACAAATGTCTGGCAAACGTCTACTTTTATCCAATGAATGCAAAAACAGCATCTTATCAACAACTGGAAGTTCAGAAAGAGAGGCTTTCACGCTTCTGGATACCAGGGGCGCACAGTGGTTGAAATGATGAAACAGGCTCAGCTTGAAGCCCGTAACACATAACACATAACCCATGCTTGACTTATCCCGCTGGCCCTCAGGTAGCAGAGTGGGCCATCCAGAAGCTGGGCCTGTCGGAGGACGCGGGCCGCAGCGCTGGGACCTACAGCGGAGGCAACAGGAGGAAACTCTCCACAGCCATTGCCATGATCGGCTGCCCCGCCCTGGTGCTGCTGGTGAGTCCCGCGGCGTCTATGCTTTGGGTCGGAGGTCAGTCGTGTGTGCATGTTTCAGTGTGCGTGTTGATATTTCTGTACATCAGGATGAGCCCACGACAGGCATGGACCCTCTGTCCAGACGCTTCCTGTGGAACTCCATCATGAGTGTGATTCAGGACAAACGAGCTGTGGTCCTCACCTCACATAGGTAACCTGTCATTTTCCGTCTATGTGAAGGCATAGTTATGAGCTTAGATTCTGATTGTAACGTTCCTGTCTGCCCATACAGTATGGAGGAATGCGAGGCGTTGTGCACCCGCTTAGCAATTATGGTCAATGGATCATTCAAATGTTTGGGAACCATCCAGCACCTAAAATACAAGTTTGTCTTCCAAGTTTTCAAAACATCTTGCAGATTTTCAAAGACTCAGTGAAAGATTACCCGATTTTAATTTTGCTATCTACATCACCATTCTGAATGCAGGTTTGGTGATGGCTACGTGGTGACCATGAAAATCAGGGCAGCTAAACCCGGTTGCGCCCCAGACCTGAACCCTGCCGAGGCGTTCATGGAGAGCACGTTCCCCGGCTGCATCCAGAGAGAGAAACACCACAACACTCTGCAGTACAAGATCTCCTCCTCCTCCCTGGCCAGGATCTTTCAGATGGTGCTGGCGAACAAAGACAAGCTCAACATTGAGGATTACTCTGTGTCACAGACCACTCTTGATCAGGTAAGACAGAATAATAAAGGCTGTGTAACCCATTCAAATCAGGCACACTGTACACAAACCGCCCGCTTTTAATTCTCAGACATGCAGCGTGTATGGGTCGAATGATGGCAGTGTTGGTCTGCCTCTGAATCATTTCTGTCAGGACTAAAATATCTATCCATACTCATAAGGTAAAACAGTCATGGTGGTATTTGGCGTAGGCATCCATGGTCTGTCCATTTATTGGTCGGTTTGATGACAGCCAGTTTATTTTCCATCTTCGGGTTAATATCTTCAGGTTGTTAAGAACAGAGCACAACTCTATCTGCATGCTAATTTGGGATTTATTTATTCACTTTGTTAATTTTTCATTGTACTGAATAAATAATGAGACATTATTATAACATTTCAACAGATCTTGCTCTGTTATTTTCCTTAGTCTTCGATGACTAAGTGAGAAGAAGTGCACAGAAGTCATAGCAGCCTTCTGATGCATTCAGCGTGTTGACTGTAATGTTTCTGTCTCCCTGCAGGTTTTTGTGAATTTCGCCAAGCAGCAGTCGAGAGAAGATGATGCAATTGTGTTGCATCCCAAAGCAGCTGGAGCGCAGAGATATATTGACACTGCAGCCATCAAGTCTTTGAGAAAGTGAACTTAGCTCGATGGGCACAATGGAAAGATGGTCTCTCGCTTTCATTTCACGGGCCACCGTGTTCAAAGAATGCGGCCCGTGGATGTGTGTGTGTGCTTCAGAGGATTTAAAACTAGTTTGGCAGAACTTGAACCTCTCTAAATGAGACAGTCTGCAGAAGATTTTCCGTAGAGTCATCATGACGTCCCGCCCCTAGCCTGGTAGAGACAAGAGACCAGTTTTGGGATTACAACTGCAAAAACACAGAGGATGAGCTGGTTATGTCTGCCGGATTTCGGCAGGAGATTTTTTTTTTTGCAGTCCTTGTTGATCCATTGTGTGGTGTTTGGCCTTGAAATGCAGTCTGTGAAGGAGGCAGCCACTTAAATGGGACATATGTCATGTTTGACTGATAATTTGACATGTGGCAACACTGTGCATGCTTTGCTCTCTCGGTAAAAACAGGGTTAGTGGGCTTTGAATTTGGAAAGTGTGGAGCATTTAAATGTGCCTGCGACAGTATGTGTTCCATGTTCTGCTCACCTTGTAGGCCTTGCAAACTAATGAAGAAGCGCTTTTGATGTAGGACACTGACCACAGCTTTGATTTGTCAAGCATGTTCGATATCGGGTTGTAATGGGAGATTTGATGTGGTCCATAATTTTTGCTTCAAATGCCAAGAAAGATTGTTGTTTGCCTTCCTTAGATATGTGAAATAAGCACTCAAAGGAACATAGTCTTAGCACTTTATTGATGCAGCTTTAATAGAAGCATCACAATTTTTACCCAGGGTTCTTAGCAAACTGCTTAAAGAATCTGCAATAGTGCAATAGAGCAACTTGTTTTTACAAAAATCCTCTTGCTGCTATGAAATCAATTTCAACACGTGATATTTCTATGCCACTGATGTTCAACCTTTGCGCTTTATCAATATGTGGTAAACTGTCAGCGCTCCTCCAGCACCTAGTGTCATGGGAGGACGCTGACAATGACACTAAAGTGTTTTGTTAACATTGTGTCCAATAAAGTTACGTTTTCCTTAACACGTGGAGCCTGTTGCTGTCTTAATACTCACATTCACATTTGCGGAAAAACCTGAGATTATTATATATTGTAAAGCAGTTACAGTTTACTTCCTGATAAGCTCTGCACATTGATGCCAGAAGTCACGCTTCTACGGTACACTTCACATCCATTATCTTACCCTGTCTGCTGAGATCTCCAGCACACACAGGGCTAAGGCAGGGAATACACTCCAGAGAGATCTACACTTTGCATTTTCTCACCAAAACAATAGGTGATAAAAGTGGCTCTATCTATGCGTAAGCCAACCAGCGCTTGGATACCCAGATAAAGACAAAGCTTTCCAGAAAGTGTCCCTTGAGACATTCAGGGACACTCTAAAAAAAGCAGTATTTTATATTCTATACTTAAAATTATGCACAAGCACAGTCTGTCCATGTAGGGTTTCAGTGGCATTTCATTCCAGTTGTCGAATCGTCTCCACCAGTTTTATGTGTGTTCTTGCTGTGGGCACACACAATCGCACATTGTTTACACTAACATTTAGTTAATCGTGCAGATATCTCAAACAACGGAATGGACAGAAACACCATAATCTTCTCTAGATGTAAGCTGCTGTTTTATTATTGCCTATAGATGCCTACCTACCTATCTGTTAAGTGGGGATTGAACAGCAATCACATGATGCTATCTTTAGCTGCTAACTTGGTGCTAAGTCATGGTAGGAGTCAGAAGTAATTGCTTGAGCTATGCTGTTGTTAGGCCTGGCTTTAATTCTGTTTACAATTTGATTTATTTCATGATTTTCGGATGTGGTACACGCATGCATGTGACTCTGGAAGTCATGATGCACACTGGCAAATAGGGTTCCCGACAGCCACTGTGTAATTATAACCCTGTAGATAAATATAGTGGAGAATCTCACTATTTGCATAATTAAATGTCTGCTTCACCAGCTTTCCCGCTGAAAGCTAAAAAAATGATGCTACACTCTCAAATTGTTTCTTTGCGTTTACAGGCACTTACTAAACCTGAAATCTTTATTAGCAATATAAGCATTCTGCATCTGAGAGACCTGACACACATGTGGGCAAAAGAACTTGCAACTTCTGACGGCCCACAAGTGCGACTTTCAACCTATTGTCCTGCCCGAAATATCAGCCGTATCAAACCAAAACAATATCATAATTAGGAGTAAACAAGAGAATTCGACAATAATAAAGATAATCTAATTTTCTAAACTCATACCTTAATCCCAGATCAAATCATGATGAAGATAAAACAAACTGTCAAAAACATAAAAATGCTCCTCAGCAGTTTTTAAGAGGCTCTAGTGTATTGCTATATTATTGCTCCTACTCCATTCAGTCAGTTTATACAAAAATAACTTGCATAGTGCTGTGCTCAGCAAACGTCTTTGTTCAGTGGAAAAACACTAATCTGTGAAAATACACCCTTTCTATCATACATCAGGTCAGAGAATCAGGGGGATAATGGCCATGCGGAGGCTGGGGTAATCCTTGAACTCTCTGCTGTAGGCTCTGTGCTTTCCTTTGGCCCAGATGGTCATCTGAATGAACCCCATTAACGTGTACAGAGCCACTGGAACACAGAATGCACAGACGTTAGAGTACACACACTTTGATGCAACCATTGCTTGTATATTTTTGCGCTGACCTGGCAGACACTGGGTCATGATGGAAAAGCTCACCCACGCTCCAATCTAGTGAACACAAAGGTGACAATAGCAGACAGGTAAGTCTGTAAAACATGGTTGATATTTACAAGATGATTTACTACAAAGGCTTTCTGTTACCTCGTATGTATAATTTGGACAGGATACAAAGAAAAACAGCCAGGTGAAGGGGTTTTTAGTTGGAGTAGGAAACCTTCTGCTCTTTGATCCTGAGAGACATTTGTGAAAAAAAACATTTTCTTATTTCCCTTTGATGGTTGAATTATACTTAAGATATCTGTTCTATGCTTTTAGTCAAGTGTAAAGAAAGCTCCACATCTCACCATCTCCTCTGAAAGTGTTCAGAGTCAGGTGAATGGAGAAGTTGCCCAGTTCACACATCTGGAGCAGAAAAAAGTAGTTTACACTTTTTGTTTTATTGTCATCTCAACAATAAATTCATTTTGGGCCTGAGTGCAAACCAGAATACGTACCACAAACATGGCTAATGCATAGTTAACTTGTAAATCTCCATATGCTGCAAGGTAAGATAGGCTGGTGTTGATGATGTTGCAGAGAATATGGAAATACAACACTGTGGACGTGTGGGTGGACTTACATGGAGGTGTATAAAGGGGATGGTTGATATAGTAAGCCAACCAAGCTGAGAAACCCCAGTAATAGGCACAGTTCTGAGAGATAGAACAGAAACAATACACTGGTGTAAAAACCCGTACAAAGGATTTCTCTTTGTTATGCTTCATGCTGCAAACAAGATGAAAGTCAAAGTATACATTTATTGCTGACTTTTGTTTCTCTCTCAGGATCCTGGTTCTGGGCCAGTGCTTAGTTTGGAACTGTTCTTTCAGATGTTACACATGTAATGAAACGGCATCTGAAGAAGCTAAAGAAAAAGGGACAGCACTATACGGCAGTGGGCTGCATCAATCTAACTGATGTATACAGTTCATCTCACTAACGCTCTCTAATAGCTGGGAGGTAACTGGTTCCAGAACTAGCACCAGCCCTGCACCAACATTGGGACTATTTTGGTGGGAGATCTATCTCAGGCCAGCGTGGTACTGATAAAAAGAGGTCACATACTGTGAAAGAGGTGAGCACGTTATCCAAGGTTGGATCCTTTAAAGCTTAGTCATGTCCTCACCCTCACTATTGTCCTGAGAGGCATGGTCCCGTGGGAGAAACGATGCACAAAAATAGTCTCGATCAGCCTCTTCATGTAGTGGAAGCTGTGACAGGCACAGGCCACTCTGAGAGACACAGACAGGGGTGACGTCAGAGGCGCAAAGAATACACAGCCCGATCTTGTAGCAGGTGTTAGATCAGATCTAAATAAGTTCTGGATCACTGCAGTAACAAAATGTGCTGCAACAACAGAAAATACATAAACTAGTTGCATAAGTGACTCAGAGGGTTTGATTTTTACGTGAGTGGATTAAAAAAAGGGAAGAAAGACATCCATTAATTGTCTCCAGCTTCAGCTGCTACACTCAACTCAGGAAGAGGAGAATATGGATCAATAAGTAGATCAACATGAATAAACAAGACAGTCCAAACCATCCTGTCCTGTGGGCTTGAAATATAGATTTTTCCTCCAACAACAGTTATATTATTTCATGACGAGAGAGAGAGTGAGAGAGAGAGAGAGAGAGAGAGAGAGAGAGAGAGAGAGCAAGAGAGTGTGAGAGAGAGAGTAGATAGGACACTGAGGTAATACAGTTGGTGTTCACATTCTGATTAAATTTCACAGAGACTGAGTTTTACACCATTAAAGAAGTGAGTCATGATGTGGTGACGCGTAGACTCGCAATAAAAAAAGCAAATGACAGACTTTAAAAGACATTAAAGTAATAAATTATTCAAGCATGCAGAGACATTTCGGTAGACATGCTCATTCTACTCTCTGCTGAGAGGTGGATGAAGTGACTGATGCATATTTTCCAAAGTAAGAGAAAATATACCAAGCTTTAGTTGAAGTTTCTTTTTTTCCACTTACGTGACAACAGGGTGGGGACTGGAGGTAAAGGTATATCTGTTTGAGTAGATGTATGGGGCTCGAAAATAGAAGAGGAGGTAGGTGAGAAGGGGCCCAATGCACTCTGCCAGAAACACCTGGAGGCAAAAGAACAAAACAACACTTTATATTTGTGCTGCGGAGCCCAGGAGGTGTCATGGAGCAAAATAAAAAGAAAAATGTGCTTTTGCATTAGCACTTTTCCTGCATAGATTATTGTCATTACTCCCCATGACACCCCCTGGCTCCAAATTTGATAAATGACCTTGTATTATTGCACAGTTTTGCAGATCGTTTTCTGGAGTAATCCATTACTCTCGAAATGTTATCATATTTCTCTGTTGCGGCTGCATCCCTGCGATGCATTCACTGAATCTGTTAAAAGCCTTTGCACTGTAGAAGTGTTGGTGTTGTTTCAAAAGTGTGGGTGAGAGGGACAAGAGCATCCCAGTCACACAAACTGTGCGACGGTGTGACGAGTGTTTGTCAGCTGCCAAGAGCTCCACTTCACATGTGAACAACCCTCCGCTACGCACGGCTCCACAACACTCGGCTACCTTTAATATCTGACATGCACTTCAAATAATTTAACTTTCATCACAGCACATGAATCCTAGAAAATGACACGTATGACCTTGTTTGGTTAGATAAACCGAGTCATGGGAGCCTCCTGATTTCATGCCCACTTGTAACGAAACGTAAAAGTAGTAAAGAGTTTATTTCACCGCCAAGACGATGCACAATGAGCAGAATCGATGCGTTCAAAGGCAACCTGACATAAGCACCCTCTGCACAATAAAACTGTGGTGCATAAACGACATTGCAGAGAGTTTCATGCGGTGCCATACAGAATACTGATAAGTTACTGGCGATTTGCAGACAAACAAAATAAAAATATGGCAATAAGAGTAAGGGGGCAAAGAGAAAGGTACTTCCAGGTATTCCAAAAATATTTGTGAGCCAACCTTCTGTGTTTGAAATAGCACATAGTTTCAGCTGTCAGTCACAGTAAATGTGTAATGTTTGTGTTTGCTCTTCTCACCATAGTCCAACCTAACTGTGGGCCGAGGTCTCTGAAGTACATGGTGGCACTGGTCCCGACCGGCAGATTCTGCAAGATTTCCTCATCTCTGAGTGATTTTTCCCCTGGAAAAGAGGCACAAAAAGCATTTTATGCCACAAATTTGGCCTCATGTGAAATTCAGAGCTGAGAAATGACCCTGCTGACAAGAATTCCCAGTAATACTCAAACAGATTGAAGCCATGAGTATGTAAATTTAAGCAGCGGCGTGCAAAGCGTCGTGGCTTAAACTGATGTTTTTAATGAATGTCTGATCAGTCCTGCAGCACACGTTCTCCCCACCTGAAAGCACACAGGGGCACAGCCACAGATAATATGTTGCGCTAATTGGATGACATTTTTAGAACGTCCTTGGGGATAAGTGGCCCACATTGCTTTTAACCAAAGGTTGCACGGTGCTTTTTAGTGGCAAGGAAGCCTTCAACAAATGTCCCGCAACATCACACCTCAAGGTTTTTTGTGTGGTCTTTGTCGCGTTTTCTCTTTTAATTCAGGCTGAAATTAATTAGGGGTGGGGGGAGGGAGGTCACATCAAACAGTCTGACTTCAATGCTGAATGTAAAGGAAGAAAAGGCATTGAAAAGGCACAGTGACAGTGGTTCAATAAAGAGTTATCGGCTGGTTTTTGTGGCTTTTATTTATTTCCTGCTCCCCTTCACATCTCCCATTAAATTAACTCATTAGTTCTGACACAGAGATCATAGGAGGCTTTTTAATTGCATCTGCACATTTCTTCTTGGCTTTGCTGACCACACATCTCTTATTAACTACGTATACACTGTGCAGATGAGCTCTGTGGGATGTTGAATGCATTGTGCTGAAAGGCACATATCTCAAAGTAAGCCCCACTCTTTGTACAAATCATGACTACAACTGCATAGAAATGACCTCTTGTTGTACAGAGACGTGCTGTTTTTTTTTTTTTTACATTTAAACATGATAGAGAACTACATTGGTAGTTATTCCATGCCTGAACCGTCCCTTGGTGCATGGCTGGATGGCTAATATGCATACTCACTGAGATCGCTGCACAGTATTAGTTGGTAATGGACTCCAAATTTGAAACTTTGTTAAGCTGTAACTATGCCACCCACAGCACTTTGGGACGGCATTGCCTGCTGCGTCTTTAATGTTGTTAATGAGACATTGACGCACACTCTTACAGTAAATAATCACAACACGACTACTTACTGGGATCAAGCTTTAGGGCCTGTCGCGCTGGATACCAGTGAGGATCTGAATGGATCAAACGCACACACACAAACAGAGGGTCGGTAAGAGCTGGCACGGCGTGCCCACACTTTGGCCCGGGGCCCAGTAATAATTGATCACAATGGAATAATGTTGAGCTCTGCTGCTCCGATGGATGCCAGTGGCCTCAGGCTTGGCAAACATTTGGTAACATTTCTGACCAGACACTCGCTGATGACAGGAGCACTTGGAGCTTCAGAGCGGCGAATGAGAAATAGATCTTAACAGGATGACTCTCCTGGGAAGTGGTGTGACATTATATAGCGAGATGATTCACTCAATAGCAGAGGCTAGCACACTAAACATCATTTTATCTACTGTAAGGGTCACGCAAACTCAACTTTGGCTTCTCTGTAAATGGGCAGTAAAAGATATAAAATATATTTTCAGCATTTGTGCAGTACTGTGCATGGTGAGATGAACAACAGTCTGGTTGGCTCAAAAAACACTTACATGATTTGTGAAAAAGGCTCTTGATGTCTCCTATAGTTGAGTAAGGCTCCACCTGAATGGAAAACAAACAGGACATATGGGACTTTGAGGGCTGAACTTGGTAGAATTTTCTGTGTGAAAACTCTTAAGATGAAGTTCACATTTACCTGTAAACAGCCGTGCAGTGCAGATAAAAGGCTCCACAGAGCTTTATCTTTGGGAGCTTTATTTCTAAAGAAATGGGACTACTGTGGTGCAGAATGTTGTCCGACCGGGTATGACTATTTTACTCAGTGTTGACATATCATTTTATACTGTGTAATGGAACAAGCTGTTACATTCATCCATCCGTCCGTTATCTTACCCGCTTTATACCTTAATGGTGTCTCCAACTCACATACTGTAGGATGAAGGCAGAGAACAAACCCTGGAGACATCTCCAGTCCATCACAGACATACAAACACACCATTCAATCTCACACTCACACCTATGGACAAGTGAGAGTGCCTGGAGAAAACCCAGTACCGTGCTGTCAGTGTTGTCATAGCAATAGAGCATCTTACCTTATCTAAAAAACAAAGCTCCTCTTTCGTCTTGGCATCCAGGACCTTCACCTAAGTGAACAATAAGGTTTACCGTCAGTAAAACACTCGGGTAACACACACTCTCTCACACACACACCTGAGAGACAAAGCAGGATTTTCATTCATACCGCATGCTCACTTCACTGAATATTCAGAAAGAGGTTAATTTGATAGGACTTGACCTCTATACATGCCACCTGGGCAAAAAAAGAACAAACACTGAACACTGGACCAACTTCCACTTAATTCTCAGAGCAAGACTGTGGCTCCCACTCCCAAAGCTCAAAGCCATTTTTCTTCTGCACTATTACCAAAATGCAAAACATTTGTTATTTGACACAAGTATTACCTAAAGAACATGCATGGTTACATTGTCCAAGTAAGTATATCGACTGTACATTTTGGATATTCCTTGGATTGTGCCTGGCTCTAAAATCCATTGAAAAATATTAAAGAATATTTAGATTTATTCTAATGAATATTTTATATATTATATTATATATTCATATAGGTATTTCAGAAAATGTCTGGTTGATTTTCAGAAATGCAAACAAGTGGAAACACATTTAACCTAAAACCCTCACAGCAATATTGTCTACCACTACAACAGAATCTACTATTAAAATAATATGAGCCCATGAGTGAGTACAACTGACGCTTTTCCTCAGTGGCCTGGTTTGTCCAGTTTTCCTGCCGAAGTTGTTCTAATCTCAATCTGAATATGGGAGCTGGTTGAGTTTGGTGGGATGAACATACAAGGAACTGTGCTGTCCTGCTGCTCTCTTGCACACATCTTCTTCATCTTAATTAGACCATGTCAGCGGTGATCTACGGCACACAGCGAGGAGGATGTTGGGCGGCGGCCCACAATTTGCCCTGAAAGCACTCCATACTGTGCTGCTCAGCAGAGCTGTCCCAGCTAAATTGGTTCCCATACTGGACGGCGTAATAACCTGCTAATGGATACCGAAAGATTTGCTGAGTGCACAGTTGAGAGAAGAGAGAGAGTGAGGGCCAGAGCGGGCATATACCATCTGCTGTTTGCGTTGCAGTAGCACCATCACCATCATGAGATCAATCACATTTACAAACATTAAACTGGGTTTGCATTTCTCTCCAATCAAACAATAAATTACACCCTCCAACTCCAAAGCAGAAACTCGCAATACAGATTCGTTATTAGTAAGATTCCGATTTTGATTATTTGCAATATGCTGTAATTCTTAGACATCCATAAGTGTTTTATCTTGTCATTCTTTGCAGCGTGTGTGTGCGCTGTTGAACACAGCAGCGTGTTGAGGTCTGGGTAAAGGGCATCCTGGGAAATGGGTTTGTTTTGCTTTCCATCTGCTAGCCCTCCCAGCTGCATTGTGGGGGCACATGTTGATGCGTGTGCGTGCTCGCGAGGAGCATCGAGGGTGTCATTAGGGCCCCCGTGTTGTGAAGCGGTGTTTGCTCGGCTGTGCTCTGCCCTTGTAAATCTGATTATCAGACGTCCCTGCACCCCCACGGGAATACAGGGCACTGCTGACAGAACAGGTCACACAGAACATGTGCACACGCACTTGTGAGAGCTTTCTGCATATGAGGGGAATTAAAACGCTTTATCAAATATGAATCCAGTTCAAAGTGCATTTTCAAAAACTGATTTTACATCAGGAGGTGATCCGTTTGTTTTTTTTCCCTACTATCAGATCTGGCTTTTAGAACCTAAGTGCAGGATGTGAACTGAAGAGGTCTCTGAGGCATAATAACTCCTCTGATTGTGAAGGCAGATGGCTGATCTTGAACCACAGGATCATTACTCCAAATGCTGAGGATAACTCCATTGGTGCTGTTTAGCTGCACATGGCTCCCCATATACCACTGATGTTTTGTTTTATAGCACATGAAGTGGACGAGACACAATTTGCTGTAAGGTTGCAGCTTGTAAGATGCCGTCTCTTAACCTGCTGATCTGAATTGAGATGAGTGGGTCACAGACTCCTATTGCCATAGTCACATACCTTACATTTGTATAACAAATTAACTTCAACAGTAACTTGTCTAAACAGCATTATATCAGTTTAAATTGGCATCCAAAGATGGAATCAGGACATCCATTTTCTTATTTGCCTAGGGTATGGGTCTGCTGCACAGGGTATAGGGAATACTCAGGATGGGGTCTAATCCTAAGGAAATGGGTTGAAAAACCCGTCTACATTTTTGTTTGAGGCTGAAAATTCAAAAGTTGCACCTACTTTTTAGAATCATCAAAATTAACATACCAGACAAAACAAAACAAGGCCAAAAGAGTGTGAGCCAGAGGAAAGAGCACAAACAATCTCATATATCATGTAGCTAGAGCTGCAAAGTGACTCCAACCAACAGGCTCCTGTAAGGGGAGTCCTACTCCTGTGTACTACTTTTACTAGTCTGGATGATGGATGGCATCAAGGTCTGAAAGCAAAACCATCTGCTGTTCAGTTGCCAAGGGGCTGGATTTTCTGTTATCCTCATTAAAAGATAGAGAAAAACCACGGGGTGGTTACGCTTCAAGAAAATATCCATGAGTGAAACTTGTTCAAATCTGATTTTGAGTCTTGAGCCTTTACAACTTTTTGCCTGTCAACAAATCCAGACACAAATGCTGTATGACATACATGTATTCACTTCTTGCTCTGACTAAGATGAGTGGATCAATATAGTCTCTCATGTCTCAGTCCATCCATTATGAATCTGCAGCCAGCAGCCAGTGAGCTCTGGCTGGAGAAAAGGGAGGAAACGTGGGAACAGGCAGCTTGGCTCTGTTTGAAAGCAACATCTGCCCGGCAGCATCTCTCAAAACACGAGTTTACTGCACCTGGCTAAACCACAGTCACAAACACACACACACACACACCCACACACAACTAGTTGTTCATTGTGTTTGTGATTACATTGTGATTACACAACGATATTACCTGATTTTTTCTACACATTTTGTTTGAGTTGGGCACAGCGGGGCTAGCTGTTTCCATCTTTCTGCTCAGCTAGGCTAATCTTAGCTAATTGCCAGGCTTTCCACCTGATGTGACTGCTATCTTTGTCATAAACCATCTCAAAATATGCCGCTTGGTTTGCAGCCTTTGTCTAGGCCCAACAGTTGATGAGAGCAATG
This sequence comes from Karalla daura, assembly GCA_029224185.1. Classification (NCBI taxonomy): domain Eukaryota; kingdom Metazoa; phylum Chordata; class Actinopteri; order Chaetodontiformes; family Leiognathidae; genus Karalla; species Karalla daura. The sequence goes on from CM055208.1 coordinate 12,887,704, forward strand.
GCTCACATCCCAGAGCGTGTTGTAAATTAGCCCCAGTTCATAGGCCGGCTGCACTTACAGCAAATTACTTGTCTAGTTCTCCATTAGTACTCATCAGGTCTTGTGAGACAAGACGGGATGCAAGACAAAAAGGGACCAAGCTCAGTTTTGTTTACTCTGGCATAGAAATTTCCACTTTACAAACCGCTGACACCTCAAACTTCTATCTGGAATCCAGCCCGCAATCATTTTGTCCGTCCATCAAGCTACTGAGCACAATCACAGTGTGACGTTAATTTCAGAAGTAATGACTTGTGTCTAATCAGATAAGTGTCAACACGCATTTGTCCGACTGTGCAATATTTGTGTCTAAAGATGTGTCCGAGAATTGAAATCATTAAGACAGTTAAGAAGAACAAACTATAATATAATCGTACTGAAGTTTCTGCTCCATCTCTTGCTCATCTATTGCTCAAAGTGAGTCTCTTTCTTCCTCAAGTGAGGCCTTGTGAAAGGAATTCATATACAACTTCTAACTCTCAAAGAGAAACTACAAGTATTGAGTTGATCCTAACACATTCTGGATGCTGCACAGTCAGGCTTACCTCAAAGAAGGTGGTCCGACTCATGGCGTTGGATTTTTACTATGTCCTCCGTGTACAGGGTGAAGGAGCGATGACCTTAAGCATCAGTCCAAATGAACACAACACACACACTCATTCCTCTCACACACACACATGCACACGTACACAGAAGCAGAGCCTCTCCTTTCGAGGACAAAACCTGGACTGACCCTTTATTCTTTGCAGCTTCCTTCTCTCTCTCTCCCTCTCTCTCTCTCCCCCTCTCTCTCTCCTCTCCCTCTCTCTCTGTCTCTCTCTTCTCTGAGATAATACTGGAACACAGAGTCACCAGAGGCACTTCAGAAACCCGGCACATGCTCTCCCTCCTGCTTTTCGCTCCTGCTGTTTCCTCCTGCTTTCCTCTCTTTGGAGGGAAGCACTTGGCAGCGTCCAACTTGGCTTCAGTAAGCAGATACCCACCTGAGACTGAGACAGCTGAACAGAGCTAGAATGTTGGATAACATGGAGCATAAAAAAAATAAAAAATACACAACACAAAACTTTAAAGCCTCCAGTGGTACATGAAACCTGGAGCGAAGTTCCAAACTCAAGCATTGTTGACAGATCTGATCACATATTCATATTAACTCACTGATAAGCATAACATCAAAGGTTTCTTTTAAATCAGTTTGTTACATCCAACCAGACATCAGCAAAAGACATGCAACTTGAGCAAACATCATCTTTAGCTGCTGTGTTTTGATGTGTCAGCAGAAGAGGAACCTAGCAGGACTGAACCGAGCACCAAAATATCCCACACAGGTAGTAAATCCACTGGGAGTTAAACTGTCCTCCATATGTCGAAGAGTAAAATGTACATGTTAAGTATGCTTTGCTGTAGGTTGGAAGCAGTTAAAATTGTGCTGCATCACTAGAAAAAAGGCTCTTGGTTTCCCTTGACTCAAATAGTCAGACGGCTGCTGCATAGATGTGCTTAAAGTCTTAGAATTCATTTCAAAATTATTCTTTTCTCAAAATAAGAAACTATGAGAGCATTAGGAGAAACCCAGCTGGGTTTTTTTTAAGTCAGGGTGGATCACATCACATGCCTCCTCATTCCAGAGATGCGCCTCTGTTGTGTTTGTTTCTACTGGGGCTCATGTGTAGTGCATTGCTATTTTTACCTTGAAAGCCAGAATGCATTGCGAGATTATGTGGGTCTTGGATATTTTCTTTGTTTTGTTTTTGAGCAGGTTTTGCGGAATACCGAAGGCTAGAGCAGTCAATGGTTTGTATCCAGCAGCTTGTTAGACTTGCTGCTTGATGCAATATTAATGCCTCAGTTTCAGTTTTTCCACTTGAACTGAATGAAAGAAGAGGTGAAGAGCTATAAACCAGAACTGAACTCTGGATTAGTTACACAACTTCAACATAAAAACAAAACATATGGTGGAGTGCATTTTTAGGATAGCTATTTTTGTAAGTTTTATATGTGTTCTTAAGCACATGTACATCTTAATTAATTAATTTAAATGATGATGATGAATCTATATAATATACAAATCATGTCCGTCACATTTTCTGATACAAGCTGTGCTATTGGGTATATAACCACTGTTTTTCAGCATGGCAAAGTAGATAATTACAACAGCAACAGAATATTGAAGCCTCAGCCAGAGTAAGGCTGCACAAGCTTTTACAAACCATTCATGGTCAAAAGATGTTACATTAGAAACATTTAGATCTGAGTATAAACAGACAAATGATACATAGACAGCCTTGGTGAGATATGTCTCTAAGATGCACTTTGTTGCAGGCATTCCACCTACGCCATCCTTCACTTTCATCCTTCAAAAATGTATTCAGACGGCATAAATCACACTCAGCATACATTCTCTCTGCTGTTGCACTGCCTGAGGGGATTCAGGTTATGGTACAGACCTGGACCCAGACCCTGAAAGCCTGAGGCTAATGTAAACTGGGCAGCATTTAAGTGAGGGGTTAGACAGAGAGACAGACAGCAAGGAGATATGTGTTGCTGAATGTAAACAGTCTGCTACAGAAAATAACTCTTTGGATAAGAATGTGGCGTGCTTATCTGGGAGAGTGAATGCTAAATATGCAGATATTTTAATCTCCTTTATGCAGCCTCAGTAAAAATATCACACCAACAGGCAGCAGCCAGAGCATTTTTTAGTAACAGCCGCCAGCAAAAAGTCAGCTTTGAAACTTTCTTTCTGTGGCCTGTATGAAATGAATAAACACCATAAATCAGGGGAGCGTGCAAATTAGAAGTGAGAAAGTGTCGAAATAGCATGTTAGCACGTAATTGGCATACCTAGAGGAGGTCGAAAGACACATTTTTATCTCCTTAGCTGCAGCTTTGTGCTGCTTCAATAAAGTAATGCTTTAATGTTCAACAAAGCCGTCACATAGCATTTACATAGCTGTCAATGTGGAAGTGAGTAGTAATCCTTACACTATGTTGATATGACCAGAACCACTGCGGCAGGAATGCAGATACCGACTGTCTGGTTTTAGAGATGTTGTCTCATGGGACCATCAAGCTCCCTTCAGTAAGTACTTCAAATATTTCAAAAAGACATGCCATGCCATCAATGACCACAGGGGGCACTGTCCCTACTTGTGACAACTAGTCTTTGTCGCTCACCTGACTGACACCCCCACCACGTCCCAATCTAAAAGTGCGACTTACAGACTACTTTTTCATTTTTTATTGTGTTTCTGTTTGCTGAATAAGGCCAAAATGTTAACATGCACATAGTTAATATCAAATTCTCAAACTAAATCAGCAGTGTTCAGGCTCCCCAGAGGATGAACCTTGGCTCCAAACACAGATCAGAAAGTGCAGAGCTTTTGAGAGGGGAGAGTCACTGAAAGTCAGATTGTAGAGTTTCTCTTTTGTTTCATGTGCATACGTAAAAAGGAAGCTGGAGGATGTCTCTGCAGCTTGTATTTCACTTTTAAATCATCTTGGGGGCCACAGTAGCAGCTATGAGTGTGTATCTCGACTCTGTCCACGTCTTTGTGAAGTTTGCATGCTCTCCCATGTGTCCATTACTCCAAAAGCATGCATATTTAAGTTGACTGAAGAGTCTAAATTGCCCCTGTGTGTATGTGAGAGACCTCCTGCCTAACCTCCTGTGTATGGGAGGACACTGTCCTCTGCTGGTCAGTGTGGCCTGCACCTCTGATTGTTCTACACGTCAATAAACTTTAATCTACAACCACAGCTTTTGACTGTATAGACCACAGTATCCAGAAGTTGTTGGACAGTTGGGATGCAGTTTAGCTCAGTTGATAGGGCAGGTACTGGTCAGGTGTCTTCCCCACCAGATCTCTTCAGAACTTCTTTCCATCAATATACAGAAACATGCCTTTATTGTATGTCAGCCTTATTATGCCATGTTTTCTATGTAGTTCAAGTGAGATGGATTGTGTGAAACCTTTGCATTGTTAATGTTGAATGGAAGGAGATATTCCAGGAAGCAGTGTGTGGAATGCAGCCATGTTTTTTTTCATGCTTTGAAGCTGCCTAATGGCAATTTCCCCCGGCAATGCTGGGGCTTGTCACCTGCTGGTCTGGAGTGTCATTATTGACTTTTCCATCAGTCTGCATCACCCACTAACCTCCCTGGATGCCTGGTCTTTGTGGCTTTGGAGCTTTTTTTTCTTTTTTTCAGCAGCTGTTGTGGGTTCTTTAAATGAGCAACCCACAGCCAGGGAAGGTCCTGGGGGCTGTATCTGAATGCAATTGACACACTGCGGGGTGGTTGAGTAGTAGGAGGTGGAGGAGGGGCCATCGAAAGTGGACAGCAGGATATCTCCTCTCATTTCGCAGAGATCTGAGACTCTGAGTGGAGATGCAGTATGTGTTGTGATGCTGCAGAAAACTGAAGGAAAGACTTGAATAACACATAATTTGACAGCACCAAGTGTTTTTGTTTACTTGTCTAGGGCCCCCTAAAGGCACTTTGCTAATTTCCCCTTAATATAAGACATTTTCCTGCACCTGGACTTGCTGCCATGTTGACATCCATTTAGGGACTGCATGCAAATGACTGTGATGGCAACCAGGCAGGACAACCCCAGGGTTTTTTGTTTTGGAAGCCTTTTTCTTCACATTAAAAACTTTCCTCACATCCTGTCAAAATGATGAGAACCACACACACTGATTTTACACTGGCACAGATGAAAGATGTTGCTTTGATGCAATAATATACATATCCAATGAATGCACTGCAAATGAAGACTGGTGTCAAATTTGCCTTGAAAAGTTCTACCCCCGGACTCCTCCTCCTCCCTGAACAATTTTCAAAGCATCCCTGAGGACTTTGTTTATTTTGTTTGTATGTTTTTTTTTAATGGTTTTATTTATGTTCCAAGGAAGCATTAATCAGTGGCAATCAATAGCCCATTTCTTAGCTGAGCTGCTGCTGGCCCCCCTCATTTTATGACAGAGGGAGGCTGGTAGCGAGTAGCCCTGCAGCACTTCTTCCTCCATGTGAGCGTCTTGTTCCAGTGCTGGAAGGGTTACGGGGGGAGGACTGGAATACCAACCAGCCTGGCTGCTGGCGTGCTCATACATGACAGTCTGCCCTGCATCAAAATGCTCCTAAAGACGTTTATTTATTCATTTTACAGTCCAACAATTACAGCCTCTTGACCGTGCACTTTGCCAGCCATAAATTACAGTCTAGAAACCTTGCCGCAGAGCAGCGATCACGCATTAGGCTAATATGGTCCAGTGCACCTTGTCTGATCATGATCACCACTGGAGAATGTGTTTCTCCACTAGGGGGAGATGGTGACCCAGCAGTCAGCATTGGACTTGTTGGAGAGTCCAGGTATCTCTATAATTCTTCAACGCTGTACCTTCATATATCTGTTTGATCATCTTTCACAGATCTTGGTTTGTGTTGAGGTGTGTAGCTCACAAGAGAGTCTCTTGTTCTCAGTGTTTGGTCGGAGTAGAGTAAAGAGAAAACGAGCAGTTCTCACAGTGGTAGAATGGGAATTTGATCAGGCTTTAATGCTGAAGAAAGTCCATGTTTACTCATGGGGGATTTCCACTTGGGCTGCTCTAAACCAAATTTAACGGGAACTTAATAATTTAATTAATATATTGCGTCATTACACAAGCTTGTAAACTGTAAATGACTGGTAATGGCACCAGTAGATTTAATTTATCCATCTAAGATGAGTTGAGTTAATGAGTTAAATGGTTAAATGAGTTGATATGTTATTATATTTTATTAATTAATGTGGTGATACAGGACAACAGATGCAGAAGAAGTTCAATAATTTTAGTCACCATCTAAGATCAGGAGGTTTTAGTTCCCCAGACATAAAAATTTGAATCATCGATTTCCTCTCCACATCTTATCTGTGCAGAACCAAAAGCTGTGAGAAACTACATCAAAGGACTGACAACACTAATTTGAGCTCCAAGGTAAGAGAAAAACAACTTTTCTTTTTTAATGCCGAGAAAGGTAATAGGGTACTCAAAGGAAACATTGAGAATTCAGTCAAAGAGTCTTAAATAACATCTATTTGGAAGGGGAAACGGTGGTCTCTTAAGTTACTGCTGGATAAGTCATTCAGCACAACACAATGTCAGATTGATTGACTTTTACTCCTGCTGATGAAAATAATGCTGGAGAACATGCTGAATGAATGAATGAATGAATGAATGAATGTCCATCTAATTAGACCAGAACAGCTTCATGTTGGTCAGAGAGATGGAGCTAATCCGGCCTGATCTTATAGTATAAAACACGGGAGTCAGTGGAATTGTAGGAAATTAAAATAGTGCACATTTTCCAATTGTTTCTTTTATTTCGACTTTTGCTGAAAATGATTGAAAAAAAACGAAGTTGCTCAATTTCTCATGATTCAATTTTGCTCTGTTGTCGAAACAGAATCAAAAGGTGACGCTCTAACATACACGTAGTGCCCAGCTGGCTTGGGAGTCTGCCGCCGCGAGTAAACAGTGGAGGCTGGGGACAATAATGTCTGATGCTTAAAAACTCTGAAGACTCCATCACAACGAAGATGAAGTAAATGTTTCGGCACATTAACTGCAGACACGAGGCCCTGGTAAGGAGGGGGCGTCGGCGCTGCTCTCCGTTGTCTCGTCAGTGCTTCGGGGAGAGATATTACTAGCACTGCGGAAGGGATCCCGGGTAATCAGTCAACGCATTACGACGTGTCACAGCAACCACACACATCATTGTTTTCATTAGTTTAACTTATATAATGTCATCTTCACTGGCCAGACAGATGGCGTGGCAGTCACTTGCAGTGGCAGCCGTTATTAAAAGTTGTACTGCAGTCTCCACACAGAGGAAGGCACCTCCCCAACCCCCCCCCATCCCTATCCCCACCACCCCAGCAACGATTATAGTTAGGTCTGATTACTTTGTGGCCACACAGGTTTGACTTTGCTGTGTATGTTTGGCATCTTCTAAAGAGCTTTGAGGCACCAGCACCAGGCACAAAAAGGTGGTCTATTTGTACTGAGGTCTTGACTCCCCATATTTTTCTCACACCAGAATGGATGTCTGTAGACCTTTGTTGATTCGGAGGATGCTGGCAAGTGCCCAGCTGCTGCTGTACCTGTATCTCTTTGTACCTCAAAGTCACTATTTTTGAATTTGGCTTTCAACAATTGCATTCGCTCCCTGTGAAGATTGAGCAAGGACTCACTGATGAGATGAAGCGAAGACGACCTTTAGAGTTATTACGGATGAAAGCGTCAGTGTCCCGCTCGTAAACATCCCATCATTTTTATGTTTGTTTACGTTTTTGTCTAATCATGATTAATTATGTTCATAGAACATCTGCAGGATTCAAAAACAGGTCATAAACATGATATACATTGTTTATGTATTGTCTGTAGGACAATATATTTCCCTCAAGGGAACAAACAACCAACAGAATTTACAGATCTGTGTAATAAAGTGGTTCACTTGCATCTCCCTGTGCCAACATACAATACGATACACATGAATGAGTGTTGTCTGAGTTGCTCTTTTATTCGTTTATTTCGGAACAGTTTGTGCTCGAGATGCGATCTGCCGTTCCATCTTTCATGAGTGTAACGTGCAGAAGGAGTGAGACAGCAGAGACGAGAACCGAGCATTGAGCTTTCTTGGTTGTTTACCTTGGTTGATGCTGTGTGTGTGTGTGTGTGTGAGCCACACACACACACACACACACAGCATCAGTGCAGTGCCGTTGAGCTCGATGGAATCCTGACTTTCCAAACTCTCTCTGACCTGTTTTAGCGTGTTTTCAGCCGCTCAGATAATGGTGCTGCACCGCGCTACAAGTGTGGCGTTGGCGTCGTTAAGTATTCCACCACCTGAGCTAAAAGCCCTATTTTTAAACCGAAAAAGCAAATAAATAAAAGTAAAAAGTTTTACGCTATAATTCAGATTGGTTGCTTGCCCAAATCTGGAGTGAATTCAGAGACTTCATTTTTTTTAATCAACAACACAACTGAAGAAAATGTGTGCAAATCACCTTTGCAGAAGTGGCTTCGTATTGTATGTACGATGCAGTAAGTCACTAGGATGACAGTAGCAGAAATTTATTTCCCAGGACTGCACTGTTGACTGTTTTTAAGGCTCGTTGAGCAGACCTGAGATCAGCATGTTATCTACGGTGACGAAACAGTGAAATTGGATTGTTATCCATATTCCGCTCCTTCATCTTGAATTCGATCTGCACCAATAATTACAAACTATTACCCCGTGGTTCCTGCCTCTGAGAGAGGGCACAGCTCTACTCTGCTATTCTTTGCTCTCCTTTGAAACAATAACTTCAACCTACGCTGCTTTACTCAATGAGGTCTTGGCTTCAGTAGTCCGACTGCAATTAGGACCGCCTCTGTATACGGTTATATAATAACAATGTAATTTGCATTGTGTGATAATGGTCCCTAATGGTATCATGTAATCACTGAAAAGTAGCTAAACCGATTGTTTGGCAGGCACCTTTCTTTTATGTCTTTAAATGATTGAAAATTTAATTTTCAAGGGTCTTGCTTCAGTTATCGAACGCTGAACTGTGAAACACTACATAAAGCACAGAACATTATTCTGTAGATTTGGACAGGATTGTTTCCAGTTTTCAGTCCTGCAGGTGAACCAAAAACAGCACCCAACAGCATTATATATAAATCAGCTTTATCAGACAAAAAAAAGCTGTGCATCATCGAACCCTTATCACAGTCTTAAAAAGCAGCTGTGCCTGTTTCCACCTGCTCCCCATGTGTGCATGGGTGCTGCAGTGCGACCTCATGCAGGTAAGGTGAATTTCTAATTTGTCTATGTAAATCTGAAGTGTTTGTCTGTCTGTACGTGTCAGCCCTGTGATGGACTATAGATTGCCTCTGGCTTTCGTGCCACCTCGCCTGGTGTCAGCAGAGACAGGCAATCTTAACCCACATCCTGTTGAGGATAAGTGGGTGAGACTGAAAATATATAGATAGATATGGATATATAAATAGATGGGTTAATAGCGCTGCGTAGTAACATGACGACGCTGTGAAAGAATAGCTAGTTACTCATTACTTAAAACACATTGTTGTTCTAGCCACCAAGACATTTATTCACTGCTGGCGATGGGATCATCCAACAAAACGCTTCAGAATCCTCCTTGGGACTTTGGGATAAAATCAAATCCCGGACCTTGACCTGCGGGCTTACTGTCCATGTTAGCAGGCAATGAGTTGTTCTGCACTCCTCTGACTGCCTTGTTAACTCAAAGCCACCGGGAGAAAATCTAGCTGTTAAACTCCACGCAAAGGCCCTCAAGTGAAAATGAGGGAATAGAAATGACCTTCTAGGCGATAACCAGCAGTGTGTGGTAAAGGTCAGACTCAGAGCAGCAGCAAAGTGGAACAGCTAAGACAGACATAGGGAAGTGAAAGCCTGTGGTGCAGAATGCTCATACCCACACAGAAGGTAGAAACCGAAAATTATTTGGTCAAAGAAAAGGGGAGCGTGTAGCTGAGAGAAAATGACGCCAATGGAAGCAGATTTTGAAAACACGTGCTGAAGAAAGACGGGCAGCAGCAGGCATCAGATAGGAACCCGAAAAACAAGAGCACCCTAATGGGTAACTCGAATTGTATTTGAGGAGAAACACAATGGCACTGATGGGATAGAAGAGAGGACAATGACAAAGTATTTGGAGAAAAAAACGTTATAGATTCAAATCGATAATTGAGCAGGGGAGATTAAAGCATGAAGCAAAAAAAACAAACGAGAGACAATTGGCAGGAAGAGCTGGGTTGAACTGAAAACTGAAAACACTGAAATCGGTGAAAATACAATATTGATGCCCTTGTATTTTTCAAAACACTGTCGTTTTTTTTGAACTTCTGACAGGCTCTCTCCTTGTTGTTTCATGACAATTACGTTGCCCCGATTCTTTCTCAAAAATATTGTCAGCTTTTGGAAGGGGGAAAAAAAGGACAGGACTGAATAAATTGGATGGTGACAATTGTTATTATTATCCTTAAGTATCCCCGGAGTCATATATGCTGTAATCCTCAAGTAAACAAAAGTGAAACAGAGTGCCACATGGTGATACTTTGTCCCAGCCAAAGCATCAGGGCCAGGGGAGATATCACAGGTGCCGTCTGCACAGATGGCTCCCTCCCTCCCTGACAACGGTGGGCTGTTTTCACCTGTGACATTCCTGCTGCTGCAAAACATGTATTTGCTGAAGCAATTTTATTATACTGAGCGAAACACTGTATTCAGTTTATGGCGCTTTGAAGTTGTTGTAGGCTGTCCTGTCTTTCCTTCAAGCAGGATAATGCATGCAAAGTATCCTATCTAACCGAGGCACCAGCAATCAGTTATGCCGCTATTTCCCCAAGAGCAAATATTGCTGATGTTGCAGATCCAGTGTCTGTGGTCACAGAAATATAGATTTTTTTTTTTGGCAAAAAGTGAGCAGGAGTGGCAGCCTGCTTACTCACAGTGGTGAGGGAATCACTGCTCTCTCCAGCTGAGCTCTCGGCTACAGGACTGCAAATATATCTTTTCCTCTTCTTCACCCAGTTCCAGTCTTTGAGTCCTTTTCCGCTAGATAGTAGATGCCTGGCCATGTACTCCACTCACAACTTCAGAGTGGCAAGATGCAGTAGTGTGTGTCACTATGACACAAACATGCACCACCTAGCTCTTGCTGTACCTTTTTGTTTCTGATTGAACACAAGAGGAAATTGGAGAAAGAAAGGATTTTTGTCTTGCAGGCTGTCATTGCCTCCATATAGTCAAAGTGAATAATGGTCACTGAAGGTGTTCAAAACTGCCTGCCAGTTGAGTATGGGAGACCTATTTGGAGGAAGATGTCCCCTGTGCTTTTGAGGTTTTCCTCCAACCAGTCGTTTGCATCTCTATGTGCAGACATACACACCATTCACTCTTACACCCATACCTAAGGGCATTTTAGGATCTCCAATTCATTCGTTAATGGAGTATACTAAAAGAAGACAGTTGTGGATCATAATGTGTGTTTGCCAGTGTCAGTGGTGGTTGCCTGCCAGCCTCAAGGTGACAACAATCCAGGTGATATTACACCAGCCCCCTTTCTGTCCTGCCCCGGATACAACAAGATGTAACATGCTGATCAGAGAGCTGTAGAGGAGCTGGCCAGATTGACTCAGCTGCATCCCCTGCCTTTATGCTTAGTTAGGTAGGATAACCAGCTGCTGGCTTTGGCTTCATGTTTAATGTGTCAAGCTCAGAATGTAAATGCAAAATGAAAACATATTCCTTTAGAGCTCAACTCTTTGAGTTTTATTTAAAGTAGGATGTGTTGGAACTGCACAGGATGTGAGGTCCATCTGTTGATTTGGTTATTACAAGTAATGGGCTGGGCAATAATCTCAGCTCTAAAGAACATGTACATAACTTCTGTATCTGCATGCTGAGGACATAAATCACTATTTTGCCCACTTATACATGAAAATGTGAATTACAGACTAAGTTCAGATTGTAGAGTCATCCAGTCCTCCCTGTATCATGTCTTTGATATTCAAGACCACTTTACACCGCTGGCTCACACACTGGGCTTATGAGGGTTTAGAGACTCTTGTGTTCTTTATGTGCAAGTCTTCACACTAACGTGGTATTGCTTCCCCATAAACTCCCTTGAGGAGCCCCCTTTTTGTAATCCCTTTGTTGAAATCTGAAATGCATACCCAGTGGCTCGTTGTCAGTCTCCCCCTGAAGTGCATATCCCCCGGTACCTTTCATATAGTCGGACAGGAAGGTGCTGATCAGGCTGGTGTGGGGAGAAAAGCCTCTGTGAAAGGCAATAAGGTGAGATATCTTTCTATGGACTTATGAAAGAATATCATCATCTGAAAGTGTGAATTTGTGAATTCGGTTTTATGAATCTAAGACTCACGCTTTTAGAGGGATGTTGTAGTCTTTCCAACAATCGCAGCTGGCTGGTGTGATTTGTTTAATGTAGTTGGATGATGATCCAGTGTTTTGTTCCAGGTATAATGAATTTTAGGACTGTCCAGCCCTGCTTTTGTTTGTTTGTTTGTTTTTGTATTGATTTGATTTATCTCAAATGTCAGCAAATCTTAACACTGACTCAGCACTGCACTGTTGTTAATAATGGCTAAGCCTGGTGGTTTTGAATGTTTTGGGAATCAACCTTTTACCAGAGAAGTTGATTTGATTTCCCACCTGTCTGCCAGCTAGTTAATTCAGTTTGTCTCAGTATAAGAAACAGGCAATCCATCATATCCATCATCACAACTTTTATTTTTATTGCTTTGTTTTGTTTTATTTTGAAGTGATGCATTTGTAGACATTATTTTACACAATAAATGACAAAAGTTGCATTATGGTTTTGGCAAATAACCATGGCAATAACCATGCTGTACATGCTCAGCTCCTGGATGGGTGCTGCTCACAATAGTGAGTGTCAGTGGTGCTACCTGACAGTAGAACAGAAGATTAACTCGCTCTGAGTTTCAACTTTCAAAAGGACTAGAAAGTCAAAGGGAAACAGAAAGTGGTAATAGTTAATTTCAAGTCCAAACATGGGGAAACATCATTTTATCTCACTAGACCTCACCATATATGTGAACAGCATTCATTCTTTGTGGGCACATTCACATGAAATAGTGACAGCTGATTGTCATGATGGAAATCGGAGGTGCATTGTGATGTCTAGAGAAAAAACTGGATTTGATTGAAAGATCTGTGAAGATTTGAATCCACCGTCTGTGACTATGCGTCATAGATGCTCCTGGCTATCTCGTGCCATGGCTCTAATGCAAAGAAGCTTTTTTTTTTTTTTGCTGCAGAGCTGTGCAACACATGCAGCTTGTTGGACCTTCTGTGTAATGATGACTTTTGTGTTGTTTTTCCTCTGTTCCTCATTTGATGCCAATTGCTGCTTTCCCCTGCGCCCTCATTATAAAGTTCAAAAATACTTTTGATTGAAAAAAAAAAAGCTGAACTTGTGCTAGATTTGTGCATAAGACTGCTCTTAATGTTGCTCTGGATTTCATCACACTTTCTCCAAAAAGTCAACATGCAATTAAGGCACCATTATATCTTTATAAGTCTGGCTTTGGAGTAAGCCCACCGTACTGCGCTTACAAAAGTGCTCGGGGGGTGCTGATCGACAACAGCGCCTTAGAAGTTCACAAGAGTTCACAAGAATATCAACACAGCTTTTTTAAAAGTGAAACACAATCAGACAGAAGTGATTTGTGCCTTCCCTTTGCATCCCACCGTTGTAGCTGAAGCTAGTCAGACATCCGCTTCAGTCGCTGTTGTCAGCACTGCTGCTCCTGTGGGTCTGACAGTAAGAGCTCTCCTTATAATAGCCCGAGGCTGTTCCATGCCTTAGGGGATAGATTCAACACTGCTGTGCAACGCATGACACAAAATGTCCACACATTTAGACTCAACCATGGTTTATTCAGCACACAGCAGGCTCACAGTAAAGGGCACTCTGCTGAGGAGATGAAAGGACAGTGATATCTCTGCAGGACGTGGGGGATCATCATACAGGTTTCTTGTACTTGATACGCTGTCAAAGTGTTTGACACTTGTCATCCGGTCTGCCTGTGGTCGTGAATATTAAACCCTGCAGACTGGTGCAGGAGTCGCTTTCAGTGAAGGCAGGATGCGCCTCAGCAGCATTAGTGCTAGAACAGCTGGTTTGATGTGACAGCAGAAACTGAGATCTTCAATGCATTTTCCCAGAGTTCGTATGTTTTTGCATTGTTTTGGCCACCGCATGCAGCAAATTTCCATTAAAAGCTGACACTACATTACCTAACCTTCACTAACCAGTAGGCAGATAGGAGAAGACGTAGAAAAGACATTGACAAAGGACAATCACTCCCTCAGCAGTTTAAAGGATGTAAGAAAACATATGATCTCCTGCATATTACAAACCATCAATCACAAGGCTTTTCGTCCCTTCTCTGGCAAGACCTGGAAGTGTCTTTAAAAATGAAAGCACCATCCATCTACCATTCCTTCAATGCCAAGCCGGCTTATGTTCTAGACCAGACTTTTAGACCTGCACTCAAGTTTAACATATGACGATGAATAATTGAATTATTTAAACTTTGGCTGCTTTGATGTCCCCATCAAACCGAACTCATCTCAACATTAACCCAGCAATAAAGGGAACCTGACGGGGAAGGTGACCCGGGGGCTATTGTTCCTCCAGTGAAGTCAGATTAAAGCTTTATGTATGTAGGATGGAGGTGACCTCGCCTGGGGCTAAATGATGTGTCCGTCCCAAAAGTAATTGTTATCCAGCAGTGAGAGGAACCTGTGACTGAACTATCATCTCTCTTGACTTTTACAAGCTGAGCGGCTAAGCGGAGCTGCAGATGATGTGGGACGTGTAAATGAGTGCCCCTCCCTGGTGTTTCTTAGGCAATTATTCCTGCACCTCTACGTGGTCGGATAATGAGAAAAATGAAGTGAGAAATATTTACTCTACGTATAATTCACATACACTGCCGCCACGATTCTGCCACTCTGTGGAGGTACCGTCGATGGGGAATGGAGCAGTCTGAATCTATAATGATACAACACACTGTTGTGGAATCCCATTATAACTGTTTCCCCTTTTTTTTCACGTTTTATCGCAAACAAGACCAGCCTGCCATTTTCGCACACTTGCTGCATGCGAGTGTCAGTCAGTGAGACTGTAAGCATAGCAATGTACCGTAAGTTCAATCGCTTCCTCACTTTTTCATGCACGCCAACCCCCGAGGATTGTCAGAAAGAAGGAGGGAAAGACAAAGCATAGCCGAAAGGCAAAGCCAAGCATGCCAAGGAAAAAAAGCTCTTTCTTACACTTTCTCTTCCCATGCTCATGCCTTGGTAGCGTATAATGTGGATGTGCCGGGCATGATGTGGGTGATTTATTAGCTTGGACCATGAGAAGGGGCTCTCTTTGAAAACCTTAACTCTATGATCTAGCGTCTCCTGAGGGCTGCAGATGAATAAATCTGCATGCCATGCCATGTTGATGTCTCTAACATAAGAGTGGGTAATAAACCTGAATAATGTCCATGATAAACCCTATGTCCATGATACAAATATTAACTTGTATTGATAATTTCTTTTCAACAGCTAAGGTTTGTTGTGCCAGATTGTGATCTGATGGTCATTTTGAAAATAATTCCATGATTAATCAGACATTAGAGCTTAAAAATATGTCTCACTGAGAGTTACCCTCATAAGATGGATGTAGGAGAGTGAGTTACATTCATCGCACACAGTCTCACATTCTCTGATGGATAAGTTGGTGTGTTGAGGATGGCAGAGGTCAGAAGTTAGATCCGCCCCTCACTCCTCTCTGCCCCACCCTCTCATCTAAATATGGTTTCTTCTGGCTCCAAAGATTAAAGATGGCGGTGCCCTGTAAGCCAAGCTCCTGGCTTCAAAAATGGCCCTTCACAAACAATGAGTGACATCATAGAGGGTTGGGGCTTGGTTGCTACTCATGTTATGCTCCCATTTGTCTACAAAGCTGCAACTAATTTAAAGGAATGTCACGTCTGACATGCTACAGTGTCAGCTGTTTTTAAAGTGGAGATTACCTTAAACTCTACCAGCCCTGTCTACTTTGTGCACCATTTAATTGTGTAAGCTTTTACTTTATGAATAATCTCGAATGTGAATGCAGTGGATGCAGTCTGTGTATATGCTGTACTATCTAAAAAGATTAACGCAAGAGATTTAAGGGAAAAAAAACCATTTGTCCTCTTTTATTCCCTCACTGAATGAGAACAGAGAAGGGTTTGGATCAATAAGCAATTGTATTAGAAAATTCTTTCAGAGCCTCACACATGACAAGGCAAGGCATAGCTGGTCATCATGACCTGAGTTGTGAGGCCCAAAAGGCAAGTGGTGTGACAGGTCGTCATGTCCAGAACTGTGAGGCCACATGAACCCAGACTGACTGCATGAGGAACATGAGGAATATGAGTAAAGACATAATAAGAGGAAGAAAAACATTAACTTTGTGTACGTTTGGTGGAGCTCTATAATCAAACCAATATTGTTTTGTTACTGTCCACAACTGACCAACACCTGTCCTACACGGATTTGCGACAGACATGTTTTAAAAAAGGTGGGTACTTTGGAAATAATGGGAAATTGTTTAATCCTTAATATCACAGGAGAGTGACATTATTTCCAAGAAAGGAATAATATCGAAAAAGAGAATATGGGCTAGGAGAGTGTCAGGCAAAGAATTAGGAGGGATGACTTAACTGTATAGTAAACCCAGGCTTCTAGACCAAAATTCACTCTGATTCTGGGACAGATTCTGCTTTATTTCCTGTCTAAGAATAAACTCTGATTTGCTTTCAACTTCAATTTTCTCCATCGTCTTATTGATAGAGACACCAGACCACTACTGCAGAAGCAGAATGGTTATGTTAGGCTTTTGCCTACGCTGGCAGGCCAAAAATTTGCCACAACACAATATCGATAATGGAATCGGAATTGTAATCTTTTCAACACATTTTTGAGTGGAGTCGCCGAAAGCACTTTGTATCTGTATCTGTGGTATGAGTCACTTTCATTCCGGCACTTATATCAGAGCTCTCTCATCTATTTCCCCACCCAGGCACCAAAAAACTTTTTGGTCTGAGTGTGTAATTTGCGTCAGCAGCAATGGAATGATGACATGGTGCCTCATCACCTGACATGCATAAAAACACAAACATATTCCCTTTCCCCCCTGCCTCAGCATATGTTTCTGTTTCTTTCCAAGCTTGGGCTGTTGGAGCATGATAAGGGAGCCAAAAGCAGGGGAATAATGATTTCCCTCCATCTTGGATGTCCATGGCTTTTATAGTTGACCCTTAAAAATGTCACTGCAGTCCAGGAATCAGTCATTTCAATCCACAGCGTATAGATTATCTCATGGAGGATGTTTTGCCTCCTCTCCCTGCGCCATAATGGTCTGGGAGGAGTGGATTCCCACTGGATGAAGCGGGTGGCACTTTGAGATAAGGTGCACGCTGACTCGATTGATTGTTCGATTTAACCCTGTCCCTCCACACCCTCCCTTGGCCCCTGCGCTCACTCACAAGCATTGTCACGTGATCCTTCATGCAAATGCTCAACATTTATAGTGCAGTTAAACACTGTGTGATATTCTTCGTCTCTGCTCTCCCGTAAATGCTGAATGCATACTTGGAAAAATGGATAAAATAGGACTAATGGAGAGAGTCAGGAGGCCAGACTGAGCAGAAAGAGGCTGAAAAACAGAAATGGAGAGATAATGTTGTGTTTACTTCTGTAATTCCTTGATAAATGGCCTGGAGTGGTGTGTGTGTGTGTGGGCTCATTTGTTTATTGTCACTGCACTTTACGAAGTGTTAATTAAGACCTCGGCTGTCTCCGCCCGCAGGTGCAACTCCTTCACTGCACTTCAATGAATGTCAATATGAAATGGTATCCTGGTTAAGGCAACGAGCAAACGCTGATCGGAGGGTGTGGTGTGGAGTGGCTGCGCAGCACCCTGTCAACCGTCAGAAGCGGGCACATGTCCGCGTTGCCGTTTTATGTATTAATACGTCACTCAGAGCTGCTGAGAGGAAGGACCGCTGTGCACTTAAAGCTCAGCAGAGCGGCTCACAGGCGGTGACTCGCAGTGAGAGATCGCGAGGGGTCGGCCGTTAGCTCGGGGATGCTGGCTCAGGACACACGTGTGTCGATAGACATTGATTGTCGTGAGATTAAACCCACAACCTTCAGGGCACGGGACAGCCTGTCGACCCACAAGGCTGCCAAATAAATTGCAGCGGGACACAAAAAAAACAATATTGTGAGTAAAAGCGAATGAAAGGAAAGAGGTACAGATTTAGTGGTTTGTATAAAATGTGGCTTCAATGCCAACATATTGTGTGTAACTTGGAACATTATGTGGCCCATCTAATAAAGTCTTTCTGAATCTTTCGAAAAAATATAGACTTATTTGTCAGCAGCTGCCTTTATCTACTTCAATGCTTTTTCAACACATTTCAACCATTTCAATCATAGAGGTCACAGCATTCATTCAGCAGTTGTCAAGGCAAAATCCAACACCTCCGACCACTAACCTTAACGTACGCATGTGTTTCATAACTGCACTCTAAACACATTTTATATCCATTTCTCAGTTATTCTATTAAATGTGCACATTCAGTTTGTGGCTCTTATTTAGTACAGTTTACCCTTGACTTTGTTCCCGTTTCTCATAACTTTGGGAGCCTCTTTTTCACATAACTTTTGACCTGTTTTGACCTGTTTCTTTTCCAAAGCAATATGAGATTCTGGTGTGAAGTGGATGAGCATGTATTTGTACGTATGCAGTCCACTGCATTCTCTGACTATATGCAAATCATTGTTGAGCACCCCTCCAGTTGATGCTCACTCACTGAGATCACTCGGCAAGAGACGAGCCCTTAAATTTACATGTGGATAAATCTGACTTTGTCTCTTTCCATTTGACAGAATTTCCACCACAGCAGTGTCAGACTAGTTTTGCACTCTTTGAAAGGCTAATGAACCCACTTGTATTTCCCCATCACAGTCAAAAAGACTTTTATCAACCCAGCACAATGGGCACATCAACCTGGTTAATTGGTGCTGACTGCTGACGCACTGGTCGGTACTGATGCAACACCTCAGGTGCAGCAGAACGTACCAAAAGCTTCCCATGTTGTTTGATGGCAGCAATTGCTCCCTAAACCTGAACAACTTCACCATGAATATGTCATTGTGCTGTCAACAAAGGTGCATAATTGTGCTTAAAAAGAGGCCTGGGGTGAAGTGTTGACGAACAGCACATCCAAGGTCTTCAAAAGAGTTGAAATGTCACATTTTAATAATCACTTTTTTTTTTTTTAAATTTAGATCCCTTTGAGCATTCCTATGAGTAAAAATGTGCAGTCTTGATTACATTGATGGGTCAAGGTACTGTACTTGTATGTGAGCAGCTATGCTTTGCTGAAATCCTCACAGTATTCACATCAGCCTTCACTCCACGTTTAATGCCACTCCACAAATGTCGGCATGCGACTAGATCCACTAAGATGCTCAACAAAAATCACATATGCACGCCAACATCAGCGCATTATCTGGCTGACAGGATCATTCACCTAAAACAAACGTTTCAAAGTCAGTACACCAAAAAATTGGTGACTTGGTGGTAGGAAAATCACCATATCACATTTTATGCTTGTTGCACATTAGAATGTCTGAGCAAATATTGTGTTTTTTCCACTTGAACAAAATTGGGATTGTTTAATATCTGTGAATAAACTGTGCAGCCGAGAGCGACATCTTGGTGGATGTGTTATCAGTAGTGAAAAACAAAACCCTCCTCAGCAGCAGGTTTGTAATTTGAACAAATGGTATGGTCTCTCCTCACTCGCACTCTCTCAGTACAAACAAGAACGTGCTATCAGCTCTCCATCACAGACAGCCCGAGAGTAATTTGAGAGAATATAGAAAACCAGGAGCTGAAATAGAAGTATAGCAGGGAGGTGGAGTAAAAATGTGGCGATGCTGAGAAAGTAAATTACAGCACTTTGTCACAAAAAAAAGAATGCATTAAAGATCCAGATTGCAATTGTACACCAGTTTGAAAGACTCAGGGGGGATATTTCCTTAAAACCAAGGTCTGTCACAGTGCCAGTAGGTGCACATCTCTGAATTCATCATTGTCCAGCCTCACAGAATAACTCCATTCTGCCAGAAAGTCCATGATGCCAATCAGAGAGAGTGAGTCGTGAATGTCTGGAACCACATGAGAATTTTCCACGGTCCATACGTTTACATTACTAATAAATCTACCTGTGTGGTGCGATGCCTTCATTGTTATCCTTATTCAACCTGACCATCTGCTTTCCTCTGCCACCTCATTTGGATTGTTTAGTGGCAGTGCAGGGGAGGCATGGGGACAGGCAAAGTACTGTTGAGGTGGCTTTTCGTAGACATCCATAAAGTGGGATATTACAAGAAAACTGTTGTAATTTTATGGCGTGCTCTCTGGATCCAAAATCCTAATTTTCTTAATTAAGACTTGATACTAGTGTAGTCTAAATGTGCCAAAAGATTCTGTATCTACTTTTTTGTGAAACCTGTAGTGAAGTACAATTCCACAAAATGCTGCATTTTAACAACTCTCAAACAAGGTCAGACTATTACACAATCGTGACTGTCGAAACAATGTTTTATTCTCAAAGTCTGAATTTTTTTTCTCAATGTGGCCCTAATACTCCGTCGTATAAAACTGACAAAACCGGTGAGTTTAGGAATATTTCATAACCATTATACCAATTACAGTATCAGGCAACATCTGCTCTGTTTCATTATGACTGTTGTTCACCACACACACACACATACACACACACACACACACACACACACACACACACACACACACACACACACACACACAGAAGCAGATGTCATATTCTGAACCGCCAACTTGTGTGAGTGATGCACAATGATTCCTTGTTGTGCATTTTCTCATTTCTGACATTGGTTTCCTCTCAGAACATTTCCTTGTTGAAGGACCTCACTCTACTAAACTCAGCTCAATTCAACTTAATTTAAAGAGCTAATTCATAGCAAACGCCACGTCAGAGCACTTTACATATAGAGCAGGTCTGTACCAAACTGATTAACAGTGAAACAAAAAAATACAAAATCAATCAAAACTCCATTAATAAATAGTCAGGGTGCACCATGTTTGTGAATGCAGAGAAATAGTAACTTAAATGGTCTCAGATTATTCTTGTTTGTCTATGCATGTAAAACACATTTGTCTTCAGCCGGTCCAGATTTTCAAACTGTGCTGCAGCTGAATTGTCCTCTACCGGCACTAACAATAAAGTATGGAGTTGCAACCTTGTTTGTGCGCACTTGACTGCATCTTGACAACAACAGATGAAAAATGAAATCAGAATAAAAGATGTAAGACCCAAAACTGAGGTTTTCCTGAAAAGAAAACAGCCAATTTCTGCGCACATCTTTTCACTTGTACTGTACATGGATAAAAATCACCCGAATTTCACTCTCACAGTTCTGGGTTAGAGATCCCGACATGAGCGACGTGATGACAGGCAGAAGGATGTGTGATTAGAGATAATGACGGGTGAAGGATTCTCCGTCCTTGCCAAGGTGTAAAGGGCAAAAACAAACAGAGCCAGCCTGTGCGTCTGTGCATTCAAGGCGTCTGCAGAGCGTGGGACCATGTAATGGAGACATCCGGGGCCAATTTTGAGGCTACGTCACATCATGTGTGCGTCCCAATCCTCATCTGCCACAGTTACTCAACATGTGTGTTAAGTAATATGTCTCTCATTTTGAGGTCAGTGGATGAATGTATTATTCGTGTTTGGATAAAGCAGATGAATGTCATAGATTGTATGTAAATAACACCGGGGATTCAAAAATGAACAAACTGCTGCCTTAAAGCACAGCCTGCAGGTACAGCCCGTGGCCAAAATAGGGCAGAGAAGTGCCCGTCTGACATGTCCTTGTGTTCTTATTTCTTTGTTTAGCTGCTTCTTTGCTGCTCTGTATTCCTCTCTATTTTCTGCCTCGGTGTGTCTCCCTTGCCTGAGCTCTTTGGTAAACCATGGCTTGTTGCTGCAGCACACATGAATTCAAATTAGGCGTCTGAAACCACGGTTTTTGACCTTTACTCTATATTTAATACCGCGATGAATCACTCTGTTATTTTTTACTATTGATCATTAAGCATGTGCTAGGACCAGGCATCCTGACTCGTGTTGACATGAAGTGCATGTCAAGACGTCACCATTAAAAATCTTGGACAAATCTGTTCCATTTAATAACACAGCTTTCACCTCCAGGTCTGTATTTTTCTGGATGTGTTGTCGTAGAGTGGAACAGATTTTCCAGCCTCTCCTAGCACGATGTGACCCTGGTAGTCACCACATTTAATGTGGTCAAAGCGAGGCCAGTGCATTTTGTTTATTTCATCCCAGACTTGGAACTCAGAAAGTTTGCTTTTCTCTGCGTGTGGGAGGAGCAGGCTGAAGACTGCAGGCTGGTGAGAGCTTTCAGCACCGCAGGGGCACATTATTTCATGGGGTTGTGCTGTGAAACCCAGATTATACATGAGAGAAATGGTACTAAAGCACTGCATACACCTACAGTAATTACTTAATTACTGCTGCTGGAGCGGCTCCTTTGATTCTCCGAACCGAAGCTGTAATGCCGTTCAAGATGCAAGTTTACATCATTGATTCTAGCTTTTTCTTTCCACTCACACATGATTTTTTTTTCTTACTTTTAAATTCTGTTAAATTATGTATAGGTTTTACTGTTAGCAGGAGAGTCTGTGCGAACTGTGCTGATTCAGATGAGAGGATTCATAGGAAATAATGCAACACATAATCCATCTTTACTGTTGTACATTTGTGTATAATTGAAAATGAAGGGTTTGGGTTTGTCTCACTGTGCTACATCACTCACTGCTGCCGCTTTCGACTAAAAATCTTTTAACCAGCCAAACAAGGGACGCTTATTGTTTATTGTAAAGGAAATGCCATTCATCTGTCATTATAGCGCTGACAGACTGTTTGTTTTGCTTGTTTTCTCTCCGCTTTATCCTCAAACTATTTGCCAAAGTTTGCGGCCGTTATTCATTACTTGAATCCAAGGTTGTGTTGGTTTGCTCCCTCTACTACTTATTATCTTTTTTGTCTTGGTGTTTGTTTGTTCCTTGTGTTGTCATTGGTGTACTACTATGAGCTCTCCATTTGTTAGTGTTTGTTTGGCGACATCCTTGTTAGCGATGAGACAGTACTATTCAATCGAGTCTGGCAGATTGTTCTCCCTTATTTCCCGATGCCTGAATACTTGAAGAAATCATGTTGAATGTGTGCCTCTGTTTCATTGAGAGTTGTATAGAAAATCTGGCTACAAGGATTTTCTTTTCCTTTGTAGACTGTTGCAAGATCCAAATCTGAGGAAAATCTTCTTTGTACTTCTTCCACTGCAACCGTGCTTGATGGTCTCATTGCTTTATGCTTTCAGACTGTGTTAGCCAATGTGGCAGGTTGACTTTTGAACTTAATGCGGTGCCTTGCATGCGTGATTGTTCAGTGTCATTTGAACACCTATAGGATCGTCAATACCAGGGCCTGTCCTCCCAAATTGTTATCAGCGAGCTCAGTGGGCTCTGGTGTGTTGATAGAGTTCTGGATCAAGAGGATTCACTGGGCTGCAATTAAGTTGTGCACTGAATGCTAAAGACTGGCGTTGTGGGCGAGATGCATAAGAACAACTCAAAGAGCCTTCATATGCATTTTACTCAAGTGGAAACTGCCAAGACAAGTGTTTTCTGTTGTCGACAGAGGGCAGAAGAAACTAGTGGCGCAGTGTTTCCCAACTCTCTGCCCACAGTTTATAGAGTGGATGAAGAAATGCAGCTTCTCGGCTGATTGACAAGTTTTGGCTCAGAGTCAAAGCATTTAAAGATTACGGGGGATATAGGTACTTAGAGGAATTAACACAGCACGCCGTCAGGCCGCCCCATCCCTATCCAGTGCAGGGAGAATGAAGCTGCACCTGAACATGTCAAGTTTAAAGCTCCTCTCAGAACACATGAGCACAGGTCTGAGCTGGATTAAGACACACACCCACTGAGTCTGCTGTCCTAGAAGCTACGCCGTTAAAATAATCAATCAACATTTTTGGCAGCCCAGCTGGTCTTCAAATCAGTTTGTGCCTCTCCATAGATTCATGTCAGAAAGTTGAGAAAGCAGAAGTTTTATTTTTTCTGGGTACTTAGCAAAATGCAAATCTTTCTTGCTGGTTGTTTTTTGGTAACATTTGAAGGTACCGTCATAATAGTGACATGACACTGTTTATTACATAATGGCATCATGACAGTCAGTTTATACTTCATGATATGTTAATGACAAATCAAAATGCTACCACTTTACTTGAGGTCAAAAAATATCCTTATTACACTGTCATAATGGTGTCATGACAGTAGAATTGATCTAGAAACTTGCTTATTATAATAATCATAATGTCAACTTGTCATACACAGAGAAATAGGTGCATATGTCAAACTGTCATGACAAAGACATCAATGTCACTGTCAATGTCACTTTGATTAATGTCAAGCTGCCATAATCAAGACAAGCCAAACAGTGTCAACCTGTCATTAAAAAAAATGAATGACACTTAATGACAGCGACATAATGTTTATGACAAGATCATGACTGTCATGTGACAGTTATGACAGTGTCATATCACTACTATGACGGTACCTTCAAGTGAAGTGTTGCCTTGTTGGGTCTTTTTCTTCACAGTGAATCTCACTGCTGTCTGTGGTCCTATTGAGGATGGTTATATTTTGAGTGAGTCTACCACTTTGGTCCACAGCGAAATATCTTAACAAATATTGAATGAGCTGCCAGAAATCTTTGTGTAGACACCTTCAACCACTGACTTTTCCTTAAGCAAAGCCTGCACAAACATATTCAACCACCCTGACGCATGGCTAAGTTGACTTTACGGGAAAACCACGTATAAACCCACTGCCTTAAACCACTCCTGTTTTTTGCTGAAGATAAGACTGAAGAGGATAAATTGTATTGACCACAGAAAGGCTGTGGGTCCAGCACAGGGCTCCACACTGCTTGCTCTGAGGCAACATTGGTACCCAGTTATATACCAAACCTGGCAAACTTTAGATTCTTGAATAAGAAAATATTTACTTTGAATCTTTTCACAAAATATACAAGTATGCGATATGTGTTCAGAGTTCGAGAGGTATACAGTGGTTCAGAGACAAAGCCTCCTCATGATCATTACTCTGAGTGATTTTTATGATGTTATTGGTTGATCAGTGATTGGTTAATCTGGATTCTGATGTCATGGCTCTGTCCTTACATTTGCATCAGTTTACAACTTCAACATGTAGACATGTAGTTCATTTACTCAGTTGATTACTGCGACCATGATTCATACAGCATTTCTTTTTGGTAAAGTCATGTTATTTTAAATTCTAATTAGTTGTATATAATTGAACTTTCGAAGAATTTCTGATCTCTGTGTGCCATTCAGGCTCCTCCTCATTTGCAGAACATAACTCAAGGGTCGTCCCAGTTGTTAAAGGGAAAGAATTTGCATTTGCAAATTCAGCAGTAATTACCTGCAGGTTGAAGGGGCTAATAGACTTCTATGTAAAATTTGCAGGGCGTGTTTGACAGGGCCTGCAAAATAATAACATCTGTTTAGAAGCATACGAGCTGGAGACGGAAGTTGCATGAAGTGCCACGAAAGGCACACGAGTGCAGTAAAGTGTTGGGGAGGCTCTTTAATTTTCACTAGTTTGTTTCCTGTCAATTAGAGGAGAATCAGTGCGAGACCTCCATTCCAATCATGAACGAAATGAGCCAGAATATGGCTTTCTCCATGCAAATGCAACAGAATTCACATTTCAGCTGCTCATTTGCATTTCTATTGTTAAACTGTGTAGTCATGTTTAATCAATAGGGACACATGATATCCCTGTAAAGATTCCTATCAACACATTTGACTCCTGGCGATGCAAACGGGAGGAAAAAGATTTCAAGACATTTCTGGACTCAGAGTTTTAACACTGTTAAGTTTCCTCACATATCCAGACTGGACCACCTCCAGAATTAGCAAGATTTATGACAATAATTTGGCCAATACAATTGTGGACACACTGGATGTAAATAACAGCTGGAATGATTAATTTACTCCAAAAAGTGACACACTGAGGAGGGTGTGCCTAGAATGACAAGCAGAGTGGTGAATATATCAAGTCAGATTTCATTACCAGTGGAATTACTCTCTCTTCTGTTATTACAAGGGTGATAAAGACCAGCCACAGGGTTGCTGAACTCATCCACTGCACTCCTACAGTGCCATACTTTGTAATCAGATAACTAAATTAGATTAGTGCGGGCAATTGCACTGTGTTTAGTAGAGATAAAACATTAGAAATGCGATTTGTTTTTCTTCCATTGAGATCCACTAGTAGAAATTACATGATTTTGTTTTGAAAGTAGCATTAATTCATAAAGCACGTTTAGTGCTGTGGCTTCAAATAAGTCACACTGCAGTTCTACCAGGTCCACCTATTAAAACTAAATATTCCTCCTCAACATGGCAGCACTGTGTGTGGGCAGTAGTTTATTGATTTAACTTGAAAAACCAGTTAATATTTAGTAAGATAATCAGAAATCTGTTCTCGGTGCCTTAATATTTGATTCTCTCCAAAATAACTGTCACGTCTGCTGCAGTGATTTAAAAATGTAAATTGTTAATGTTTAATTAATATGAAATACAAGACTCAAAAAACTTTACTTATTAAATAAAAACTTTATTTATGAACCCAGTCCACTGTCATTTTCCTTTTGGGGCACAAAGCATCATCGCTGTCACGCTGCAGGAGAAGTTCATGAAGAACCGGTTTTATTTTGAGAGCCGCATGCTCCGAACACAAGAATAACAATATTGACTCAGCATGTTACGTACGTGTGTATGCAAGGCATTCGAAACATTGCACCTTACAGCGTGATTTCTTTTCCACTCCTGTGCTTTAAGACTCCTAAAATGCTGTTGCAGTATCATGAACTTCATCTCGACACCAGCATGTAGGAGGACAATGTGGTTTCTGAGATTTTGGCTACAAGCTGTCAAGACGTGTGTCAAACCAGGTTATTCCAAACTGTTGCATTAAAACTATACTTTGTGTCACTCAAGAGAGGCTCTCTGAATTGTCTGACCTGTGCAACTCTGTTTGGTGTTTCCAGCTTCCGGAAAGGTTGCGTTGCTCATAATAATCAAACTGAATACTGTACCTGGATAATGCCTGGAAGCTTTGTTGTCAGTTCTAGATAAAAACTGAGGTGTAATAGATAAGATTTGGTTGGACCCAAGAAAAACACTGGGGCAAGAGCACAAAACACAATAGTATAAGGCTAACACAGAAGAGGGCTGAGGCATTTATATATAAAATACTGATAAAACTGAAGGTTTTAAACTTAAGAAAGGAGGAACAATACAAAAAAACAATGAAAGGAAATGAAATAAAATAGTGACACATGATAACAACATAATGAGACTAACTTTATTATAAAAAAAGGAAATGGCCTTAAAAGTGCTATGTTTACAGTAAAAATGTCGATCACTTTGAAATGTCATGTATTTCATGCAGTCATCATGTACAGCTCAGTCTGTTGAGATAATACAAGACAGCCTGACAGAAGGCAAACTGATCCAGTCAGAACCCTTTTGTGTGGCTGGACCCATCAGACAGGATTGGTTTCTCCAGAGTGCGAGGAGACATATTAATTAGCATTACTATAATAATTACTGAACTATTTGTTATCTGTCATCCCCCTCCTGAGCAACCACGTCGGTTGTGTTTTCCACCCCGATGCTGGCATTCATTTCACTTCCAACTCCCCCGTTGCTCTCACACGCCCTTGAAGGTGGTTCAATAACCCGAGTCCCGTCCCGCGGAGACTCCTCTGGGTTTCATTTCATTTGCACATGATTTGGGTGTCAATCACACGGCAGCAGTTCCTGGCTGCCAGAGAGCATCTTGTCTGTAGGGATGGAGACATTGAAGCTTTGGAGCAGTCACATCCTAATTTCGCTGCTCGGGCAGCATCTCCAGTGATGCTCCTGGGGAGCCATTGACAGAAGTCCTTCAGGAGAGCTAGTGCCTGCAAGATGCTCCGATGGGTCACGGTAATGATGCAAGCTGTGTGTGGAGGATGAACTCAGCTGCAGAATTGGAAAGTATTCCTCAGATTTTCATATACTCATCCTCACCTGTGTCTTCATTAAGGGAGAGAGGGAAGGCCACTCTGGCCTCTGTAATCTAAAAATAACCTTAGCTTCTTAGCTATATTTCAATAATTCAATTTAATTTTCTGTTTTAATTAAAAATTTCCATGTGGACTATGCATAAGCTTTTTAAAAGGCCCCTGATACACAATTCATAACTGCTGATTTGATCTGCAAGTTAAAGCGGGTCCCTGAACTTGATATTTTAGCTAAATTAATCTTTGAATCTATGTCATAATGACAAAGCTGTGATTTAGCACGCACGCACGCACGCACGCACGCACACACACGCGCGCGCACACGCACACACACACACACACACACACACACACACACACACTGGAGCAGATTTATTAATACTAATTTCTTGATGGTCGACTGGGCCTTTCCAGTCACAATGCTCTCATCATGCTCTCATAACTTTCCCAGTTATGTTGCTCTCATTTGGAGTTTGCTGTTGACTTCATATTCAGAATATGCACATACTGAGAAAAACCGATCAAGTAAAACATTGAAAAATATAACCTTGTTCATATTCAATATGTCAAACTAACATAACCTCATCCAAACTTAAACTAAAGTTGTCTCCCAAAATGCAATTTACACTGAAAATCAACACCGTGGAATAGAAGAAAAGACTGAAATCTTCCAGTTGTGTTTCAGCCACACTCTCTTGTAATTCTGCCTGGAGACGGATCCATGGATGAAGTCTCAACTCTGTGACAGATGAAATTACGCTACAGCAAGTGACAGGGATGTTGACTGCAGGCTTCCGCTTCCATAAATCCCGCAGAAATGAATGTAACAAAAGCAGAGCCGTAGCTGAGACAGCAGAGAAAGAGGAAATCCAATGAGGATGTCTCTATACGAAGAATATTGATGTGCTATAGTTAATCTCTGGCAGCGTGCCATGAAGAAGCACTGGCTCTGAAACTAATGCACACCTGTGGGAATAAATCAATGCTGGCAATGACAGCCGCTCGTTTTTTATGGGATGGAATTGTAGGGAAATAATACCATGACTGTAGCGTCCCCGGGTACATATCATTAACCGCTATTCTTTCAGATTTCTTTGAGCTGGACCCTAAATGATTCTCAACGACTTCTTTTGGTTTTACACAGAGGCACTTAGATGGCTTTGTGTACTAAGTGATTCAGTCTTGAGCCTGTACCAATTACCATCATTCAGGCTGTCAAACCAACAATATCATGTTTAAACAGAGAGGAGAAGGAAGCGGGAAGCGTTGAAAACTTGTACTCTCTTTCTTCAGCTGAGACTCTACGAAAAGCGCCCCCCAAAAAAATCTTTGATAAATCTTCCTTTTGACGTCTGAGGCTTCATGTAAGTGCTGTGATTTGTGCCCCTGGTTGTTTTTGTTCCCCTGTTTTTGTTCCATCCTCTCACTTGCAGTATATCCCCCTGTTCCTCCAGTCTGATATGAAAGGTATTCATTATCAGAGACAGCAGGTGAGGTCACAGCAGCTAATAAAGCTGCACGGCCATTGTTGTTTTTCAGATCAGACCGACGGCATGACAACTATAAATTTAGGTTATTACCCTGGACAGGCAGGTCCGCGTCGTATCTGTATTCCAGAGTGAAATGCCGAAGACCAGAGGCTGAACAAATGATGCAATAAATGTGAAATATTTGAGGCTGCCTCGAAGACTGAATGAGCGCATTGTTATTTTGTAGGATTAAAGAGAAACTGAATTTCATAATTGATACCGGCGCTGCTAAAAGAATGATCATTTTAGCACGATCAATAGCTCAGTCCAATAACACTAACGTATCTTGGTGTGTGAACACGTCCCGGGCGTATTCCCTGCCTTCACCCTACAGTATGTGCGCTAGAGACAGCAATGATGCTGTTTAGGTACAAAGCAGGTGAGATGATGGATGGATTGACATGCATGGTGAATGGGGACTTCCTGTTGTTGCTCTGCTTTGTGATATTGGGCATTCTGATTTTCTTTTATATGAAGTCTCTAAATCCCAAGCATTTCATATATATTTATTTCTTTACAACCTCCCAAGACTTGAGGTGAAGCCTTGCTGAAGACTTGGGAGAATTTCAAGTGAGGGTCAACTTTGATCGCTGAACCGCTGAAATGAGCAACCTTTGCATACTCATATTTTGGTACATCCAGGAAAAATAATCAATAAAACGTATTTATTTACTTTTTAGGCAACAGTTGCAATATGTTTTGGCATCAAAGTGAACTGAGCTGATTCTAAAAGTTGGAGACACTGCAGATCAATGGCTGGTCAAAGAGAATTTCATCAGCTCCTCCTGATCTTTCCACCAGTACGTTGTCTTGCTGCCCTCATCTCCAACTCAACTTTCCTTGAACTCTTACCAACAGTCTGTGATACAAGCTTTTTCTACATCTGCTGTGTTAAATATCTTTCTGATTTTATTTCAGGTTACTTTGAGTATAGATGATATAGCAACCAATAGAAACTCATCAGGTAAGGCAAAGGAGCGAGTACAAGGCCACAGATGCATAAAGAAAACATGCAGTCAGCTCATTGCTAGTGCATAGCTGACCACCTTTTGGCTGGCAGATTCATGTCTAGAAATGGTATTAAAAGAGCACATTAAGCTTGCTGAAAATTAGTCTAGTCATGAACAGGCTTGGGTTTAAGTCTTGCCTCACAGAATAAACTATTCTACATCAAGTTCTCATCATTCTCATCAGTGTTTTATTGAACATCTACAAGAATGCAGGTATTTCTGAACAGACATCGATATAGACATAGATATCGGCCTGAACCTGGTCTTCGCGTTTTGACACAAAACACCCCCTTAATACCCACATTTAGCATAGCTACAAGAACTGACTCACAAGTTTATTGTGTAGCAATTAGCTTCCTTTTCTGGCTGCACTGAGGTGTTCTTGTTCAAGTAATAACCTACCTGCTGGCTCCAAGTCAGAGTGGCAGAGACACTTGTTTTCTGTTGGCAGTGATGAAGAGTCAGGTAAAAACACGTTTGCGTGATCTCACAGTTTATCGATGTACGTGGACTGAGGGACGGGCTGTCACAGCAGGCGAAACGCTCCGAAGCACTTATAACTTAAATGAAAGACCACAGACCACAAGCACTTTAGGCCACATCTGCTTGATGGCAGTCATGACACTGGAATGACATTCAGAGCCATACACTTTACTCTTCCACATTTGCACGGATGAGCGGCAGTTTATTTTCACGTTGGAGCTGCTCCGCGTCTGCGTCAAGCGACAGCTGTTTTATGTCTTTGTCTCTTTCTTTGCCTTTCATCCGGTGACTAATTGAAGTCGCCTGAACAGAAAAAACACACCCGAGTTACTTTTTGTTAAAAATTCCCAGCCTATGACAGTGATCAAACTCCAGCAGAAAGCATTAATTCAAGTTATATCCAGAGGCCATTTCGAGTTTAGTGCTTTCTTGACAAATGTTTTTTTCCTCCCCTTCAGTGGAGGCAGAGAACATCCTTTCAGATGTATAGCTTCAGCCCTTAAGATACATGGGCTATGCCGGTGAGACTATAGGGAGCGGCGCCGACCACAAAAGCGAAATAACAGAGCCTGTTTATGATTTATATGGAAATCGGCACAAGGCCTGGACTTTACAACAAAAGATGAAAATGGAAGCCTGGCGCTGATATAGGGTTTCGATTACTTTTGTTTTGGTTTGGTGAGGCTGAAACACACACGCATCTGTCTCCTCAAAACACACGGAAAAAACTAATGAAATGAAAAAAATAATACATCCACCTTGCTGATTCTTCTTTCCTGCTGTGCATTGCCAAGGGCCTTAATGGAGTCCCCTGTTCTTCCTCCATGTCTTTTTCCTTTTGGCTTTGAATATGTTTTCAAAGGCTGCGTCTTCTAATAAAAATAGAAAGATGGTAAAAATATGTATTTTTTTCACTTGAGTGAGCTTCTTAAATGGTACTTGGCATCCACAACCAAATATGCCCAAAAGATTAATAGTGTTCGACTAAACTTGGCTCAGTGTAGGTTCAAAACAAGCTCATTCATTTAATCTTCAGAGCAAAGGATAATAAAATAGGCCGAAGAGTCAACAGAATCATCCCTTGCAACCTTGTGGCTACATTTTCAAGGCCGACGCAAACTTTGATGTGCCCTTTGAGACACAGTCCATCATCCCCGGAGGACTCGACTCATTAGACCATAAAGAGCTTTTGATAAACACTTTCTGTGAGGATATTTACGCAGCCATAGGACACTCGTGTCACTAGTAAGGTCATCTCACATACATCCTCGTGTCTTATTAGGGGACAAGATAATGCAAACATTGCCATGGAATGGAGGTTCCACACAAACTAGGTTTTGGGCATGGCAATAGAGATTCCCATGGAAAACTGCAGGAGTCGGTGTCTGTAGAACTGGAGCGACACTGTTGTGATACAGTAACATTACAGGATGTTTTCATGGCCATGAAACTCACCCACAGAGAGATATGAAGCCAGTGAAAGATCAAGAAAAGGGTAGAGTTGGAGAGCAATCCACAAGTCAAAAAATTAGCGTTTGATTTGGGCCGAACTGTGGCACCTCGAGTCTCACTTTGCTGAAGTGGCTCTCATAAGGAGTATATTGCTTTAGGGTGTTTGGGAGACGAGTGGAGGGATTTCCTAATACAATTAGAATTTATCAAAACCGTTCTCTCTTCTGTCTCTTCTGTTGATGTGTCAGCCATGAAAGAAGCTGCGTTTTGTGCCGTGAACATAAATGAGTTTAGGCAGTTGCTTCCTGCCTCTTTTCCAGGAGTTCAAGGAACGACTGTCTCACAAAAGGGCAACACACACTGAGTTTAGCTTCCCAGTGTCGGGGGGAATTGGCATATAGCATAAGGCCCTGAGCAATCAAATCTGAGCAGATGACACAGAAAAGTAAAGTAATGGGGAAAACTGAGTCGGAGTGTGAGCGGAAGCCCTTCAAAAGGTGAAACTTTTACAAAGCATTCAATGGGAAAAGTTTGAAGGCGCCCTGGTTTGAAGCCCTAATCCAGAAAAAGGTGAATTTGAAATCAATTATGAGCTAGGCAGGATCATTGACAGGGACCACCTGGTCATTAGAGCGTGTGAACAAAACGACTTTTCTCGAGAACTTTCATTATTCTAGCTGAAATGGAAGCGCGTGCAGCAACCCTGCAAAGCCACCTCCGGATCAATACAAAAAAAAAGGGCAGAAAAGTCCCAATTGATCCTCCACTAAAATACACCAGAAGGCATCGCTATGATACCAAATGTTTTTGATTAGGATTCCACTATTCCTTTACAATCCCGAGAGAGAGCAACAGGGAGCCTGCAATGAAAGATAATGGCTTTCTGGCATTTATGGGTAAGAAGTTTAACTATGAAGACAAAAAGGCAATTAAATATGTCATATAACTTACTTACACAAGCATCCAACTCAAAATGTTACAACTCATGTGTCGTAGTTCTGATGGTATTCTCTGGTTTTTAGAGTCAGAAATGTTTTTAGGAATGAATAAAGAACATGGTCATTCCTACTGCTTTCAAGGGTTTGGCTAAGCAGGACTTCCAAGGCTCCAAATGAAAATTGTATTTCAGAGTAGCCCTGAATACACCAAGCCATGCACTTAATTTTGTGCAAATGCAAAATGTGCAGTGGTGCTAATAACCAAGGGCTTCAGAGAGACATGACAGGATGATGGCAAATATTGTAACCATGTTGCAGTCATTACAGTGTGCATATTAATCATCATGTCCCATTATGCCTCATCTGGTGCCTATAAACAGTTTGCCTTGAATCATTTGAATGAACAGTTTTTATTTTTGCAAACTTGCGCTGACCCGGTCGTGTCATCTCTCACAAAATCAGCAGTCGATCTGATTTTTTTTTGTCAAAGTCTTTATTGTCCCCAAGTTTCAGAATTAGACTGTTGGCTTTCGAACATTTTTAGCGTTTGGTAACAAGGTCACATTTTCATCACAGTCCTTCTGTCTCCTTATCAGTTAGTAGAAGCTGTTGAAAATATCCATAAAATATGAAAGGATGCAGCATGGGTCATGGTAGAGCTATTTCTTCCTACCCTGTTTGGGTCTTTTGTGGCTTGGCAGTGGGACATGCTATCTGAAAGCAGCTCAGCCAGTCCTGAAATTTGCTTGGACATAAATCCATATTTGCATTGTTCTGTTGGCTGATACTGTATTAAGAGATGACAGAACAGCCTTTACCTTTTGATATGTGTGTTTGTCTATCTCCCACTTGGCACAATTCCTTTGGGCCAGGATGCTTTTGACCCTAAAATAATCCAAATGAGCCTAATCAACAACAACAAATCACAGGTGGGTCCAATCGCCTGAAGCCAATTTTTGACTGATACAGCGACCAGTGGAGCGTACCCAGCCGGGCCTGTTCTTCCTGTGACAGCCGCTGTTTGCAGATAAAGATGCGTGTGGTCGGACATGCAGGCTTTGATCTGAGCCTCCCGCCCATACGAATGAGCTGTGCAAACACACACGGTGCAGAGGGAGGCAGACACATCGAACTCAACGCATGAGCCAGATTTGGGTTAAAAAAAAAAAACGCTGTAGGGAAATGCAGTGGAGGTCGGAATACAATTGAGATGCGTACACGGTTACTGTGAGATAGCCAACATGGGGTATTGATAAATCCAGCAGTTTCTCAAGTGGAAAAACCTGATTTCAAGTCTGTGTTGTTCATGCAGGTACAAGAGTCATGATGCCACCTCTAGTCCCTAGACAACAGATTCATTTGCCGCCTTTGTTAGTGAAAATCTAATTATATGTCAAAAGCCACTTTAGGGAACATTGTTGGCCGCTACTGTAAGTCACTGAGATGGATACAGTCGGACATTTGTGAATTTCATTTCACTAATCTAGAATTCTTCAAACTATGACACAACCATCAAAATGTGTCCTTGCCCTTGTGTCAAAAACATCAGATTGTGTTTGCCTACTTTGATCTTTCCTGCGTACATTTCTAAAAAAAGTATTACAAACAACTTACAAAACATGAAAGTTTAAGTAATTATCATGTAAAGGTTTAATTAAGAAATGCCGGCTCAAGAGTGCGACAGAGGCTGGCGGTATTGACAGATTATAGCGCTCTTGTATTTTGTTGTAATGCGCTTGCAAACGTGATGTTTGCACATGAAGAAAGATGACAAACTGTTTTCAAAACCTGCCATCTGGTACTCCAAAGCAAACATCTTGTTACTGAAGACGGAGATTCATCACTGCGAATCACCTCAGCCGTTCACGGCCGCTTCTTGATGATTGAAACGCCACAAGATGACTTGTAATCAACCAAGAACTCCATCTACTGAAATACTGTCACCATCATCAACGACTTACTAATTTTTATTCATCTTTGTCGTTAAGTGATACAGAGTAGGGCCTCTTCTGTTATTCTAAGTCTCTTGATACCTTGCATGAGTTATGATGTCAGTGACACTTGGCTATTACTTTCAGTGAACAGGCGCCTGGAAGAACCAGCGGTGTGTGGTCCAGAAGTCTTCCCTCTTCTTACTTTTCTTTCTGGTTATAAATGGTAGATGAAACGCCCCAGCACTTATCAGTTATTTCGTAGGAGCCCGGCGCACTCGAGGCACACTCCGGGGAGCTGGGACACAACCTCGTCCATCTTAAAGCCGTAGAGCCATGTCAGTTCTTTGTGATTCATCTTGTTTTGGTAGGTGGTGGAAACTGAACAATTACTGAAAGCAAAAAAAGAAATCCTTTTTCATTTGTCTTCAAGCCGTACATTTAGAGTGCTTTCTGGTGCCGCTGCGGGTAAAGCAAAGATTTGTCTCCATCACATCATGCGAGATATCAGCATAACCAGGCAAAATCATTTTAATGAAATGTACAATATATTAATTTTAATGTAAATGCACAGATATTCTCCAATGGTTTTGTTTTATAAAAAATACAAATGTTCTTCTTCCACAGAGACATACATAACAGCAATATTTTACATGCCCATCTTTGAAAGACAGGCCACTATATTTTAGAATCAGATATTCTTAAATAGTAATAAATCTTCAGGTGAGGTTTCCTTTAAGGTTTAAATATTTTTTTAAATAGACTTAAATAGACAAAAATGCACTGTAAGCAAAGCAGATTTGCAACGAAAACACAGCTATATCATAGGAAGTCACTGCACACCAGATGTGGACATTCATGCAAAAGCTATCAAAAGTCTTCGGTGACTGGACCCATCACATAGCAAATAAGGCATTACCAGTCTGATCAGCAGCAAAGGAAAAACGTAGAAAATGTACAACATGTTTTCCCGTAAGGTATCAAGTCCATGCTCAGCTTGGCCAAGTGTCGGGAGCCACGAATCAGAAAAGTTGAAGAGGTGGCGAGTAAGGATACCAAAGTCCAGTTTAGGCAAAAGGAAACATGAGTAATTAGGAGGTCCTGTATCACACATGGTGGTGCTTTAGGTGCGATTGGGGAAAAGTGTTTAAGAGTCGTCGTCGGTTTTTATGACATGAAACAGGGTGACATTAAATATTACCTGGTGTCCATTATTCCAGGCGTACAGCGCTCTCTCCCTGGCATTGTAGTCGAGCATGGAGATGTGAAAGTACTGGTTGTGGAAGGGGATGTCTATGTATTCGTAAGTCGAAGTCTTGGTGGAGTAGGCGTAGTAAACCTTCGCTCCCGACAGGTGGGAGTTGGTGATGTAGAGAGTCCCGCAGATCATGAACGACTCGCCCGCGTTCCTCTTGGAGTACTCGGTGTTCCACGTCTTCAGGACGTGCAGGGTGTCGGAGTCGATCTGCGAGATGACCACGTTTCCGGCGTTCTGGTTGGTCGCGTACACCACCCACATTCCCAGCTCGTCGGCCATGACGTCGATGTCGGAGTAGCCGCCCCACGTGTACGGGTACATGTTGTGGAAGCCGGCGAACTCCAGAGCACGCTGGGCCAACACGCTGCCCGTCTCGAAGCTGTACTTGACGATGATGTTGCTCTGGTACTTGTTGTAGTAGAGCGAGCCGTTGTAGACGATGTGGTTGGTGCCCTCCCACTTGAACGGGAGGCTGTAGGTCCTGGAAACCACCCCGGCGACAAAGTCGTCCATCGTCTTGTACTCGCGTACGATCTTGCTGTTGGTGTAGCTGTCCATATACCAGACCTGCATCGGAGAGGATCAGCAGAGTTGACAGAGAGACACAGTAGAGTTGGCACACTATTAGAATAAATCAGAAATGATTATCTTGAGGATTTTTAAGAAATTCTCAGATCTCAGCTTCAAGTATATGAGTATTTTACAGTTTCTTTAGCGCTCTGTGACAGAAAATTGGATGTCTTCATGTCGGCTTTTGTGAAACAGGAATAAACTATTTTCACACAAACCGAATGATTAGTTAAGGAGGTAACTGACAGATTAATCAACTATGAAACTGCTTTTATGTCTATGTACTTTGATTAAGATGACTTCAGGATTATGTAAAAAAAAAAAAGAAAAAAAAGCAATGCACTTAAACTGTGTGCAACAAAAATCTGAACTCCTCCTCCAGAGCCACAAAACCTAATATTTTACTGCACGCATTGCATCACCCTCGGGAAGCACTCCCCTGCATTCATAACTCACCCTGTTGTTCCTGGTTGACGCTAGAGGATCAGTCATCCATGCCCCAAACCGGGTTCCAGATGTCTTTATTGTATCTGGTCCAGTGATTTTCATTAATTTCCCACACGCTGTTAATAAAGAAATGCAGCGATAAGATGTGCTGTGGTGGTTTTTGTCTCTAACTAGATTTCTCAAGCCAATTTCATGCCTGCGCCACCGGAGAGTATGTCCCCTGTGCATACTAAGATAGCACTGGAGGCAAGCTGCTTTATTTAACTGGAAGCGTAATGGTGCAACTGCTGTTTGTGGCCAAAGGCAATTCAGCTGTCAATTACCCTGCCCATATTAATTTCCTTAATGGGCCTAAAGATTGAATGTGCAAACTGAGAATCTTTGATCTTGAAATGATATCTTTTGGTAAACTATAGCATGTTTGCTTTGAATATAAATAAAAGTTAGATAGGAACAATTAGTAAAAAAAAAGTGTATACTCTGTCAGCTGCAACTTTCACACAAAGTCAATTAGTGCCATTCACCTAGATCTGTATATAAGGCCACTAGAAAAACTGCAGTAAAAGGTGCACTGCTTTACACCGCACTGTGAAGAAAGTGAAGAAGTAGTTGCAGGAAACACATTTCACGTATTGTAAGTTTACTAACAGTTGCTGTGGCTGTGAATGTTATGTCCATGTTAAGCCTCTTTCTCTACCATCTATGTAGCAATTAGACGTTGTCTGATACTTTGGAAAACCTTCTTTCACAGCTTTTGTAAAACGCTGCTGTTTGAAGGAACAAGCGGCTGTCAGCACACAGACAAATTGCTTCTTTTCTTGGCCGGCATGAGATTGAGGTGAAAACACATTTTTAAAGGAAACACATTTTTTTGGTGTGGGATGTGAGGGCAAAACAACAAAGAAAAGCATCACCGGCACTGAAAGTCGGCTTCTAAAAGTAATTTGCCTTTTAATAAAACTAAACACGCTTTTTTTTTGCGGGTTTGTCTTCCAATACATCGAGGAAATCATGCCTGCAGTGTTATTCTATTCTTTAAATCTGCACTGCCCCCGTGATTGTGTTCTTCAGTGGCAATAAAACAGAGACAGTAGAAAAGTGCTATCGCAGTGACAGAGCATTTTATAACATTATGCAAACACTAAAATGCAGTGGCACGTGCAGTAACTATTCCTGGCACCATTAGTGCAGACGACAGTCAGAGACAATGCTCTTTCACCACTTACTTAGCTTGCCCATGCAGCTGCGGAGCCTGCTGTCCAGGCGCAGGACTCGCTGGTAGAGTTCATCATAGTCATAGGCCCCGAGCTCCTCCTGGATGCCTGTCAGCACGGCCGACAGGTTCCTGATTTCCTCCTTGAACTGGGAGATGAGCGCAGCATCCATCTTGTACTGCTCCAGCACGGGGATCAACGGCTTCAGCTCGTCCATCTTGTCTTTAAGCTCCTGCCGGAGTGACAGTGACAGAGGCAGGAATGGGAAAACGGATGGAGGTGGAGGATTGTGGATAAGTGCGGTGGTCAGGGACAAACAAAATTACAATTTGTTTGACGGAGTAGCAGGCAGCCCCACTCGCTATCCGTTAACCAGGGCTGTGCATTAGTGAAAATCTGCTGATACGGTACATATTCAATACAGGGGTGACGATATGTCATCTTGTGATATATTGTGTTGATTTATATATACTAAGTTTATGGTCGATTTTCAGACAAACTCAAAGTATAAAGGAAACATTATCTGCGCAGACAATAGAGTATACTAACACTAGACTAGGTCACATCATGAAGGGTTTGGATGTTTTTCATCAATATTTTACAGTCCCATTATTAACACAGTCCTACAATTAACAAAGTAGTGCTCCTTCATAATGATGTGCATCAATAGAATATCAATAGAATATGCAGCCTATACACACACACACACACACACACACACATATATATATATATATTAAAAAGTGACAATTTGTGGCAAGTCAAGCCTGTTCTTTTTGCACACTTTTCTTTATTTCCAGTGTTCTTGCCTTGCTAGTCGCTGTTCAACACATTTATCTTTCCAACCTATTTGGCGTCTTGCAACTTGCCCCACAAGTGAAACCCCTGCTCCCAGACCAGCTGGCCAGTGCAATCCACACAGGGCAAACTGCAGCGGCGGAAACAGCCACACAGGGTTCGGTCACTCCTGCAGCATTTTCTGACTTAGAAAACCTCTGAATATTTTGTTGTGCTGGCTCTGCACACCGAAAATAACGTCTGGAGATTATGAGTTGCGCCAATTCTTCTTATGATGACAACAAAACTTGTTGTATTAGGACAGAACTTGTGCTTGTGGATTACCTGGAAGTTTCTGGCCATAATGGATTTCCTGTCATCCTCAATCTGCCTGAACTTGGTCCTCAGGCCTTTCATCTGGTTCTCCATCTTCATGACGTATTGGAAGTCCCTCTGAGTTCGCAGATTCAGCACCTCAATGGACTGTGACATATTCTGCACCTAGAGTAAAACAAGCCTTGATAACTAATCATTCAGCACTACCACTCACAAACAGGACATTTAGTACTATAGTTTTGGATACTTCATTAATGTGAATAAGTGACTGGATGATATCATCCCCTCTCAGCTTCTTTCTCTTCACTGCAACTAATTGAAAGGCACTTTGACGGATTTTCCCCAGTGACCCTCTCTGCGGGCCTGAATGTGT
Organism: Karalla daura; assembly: GCA_029224185.1. Classification (NCBI taxonomy): domain Eukaryota; kingdom Metazoa; phylum Chordata; class Actinopteri; order Chaetodontiformes; family Leiognathidae; genus Karalla; species Karalla daura. The sequence goes on from CM055208.1 coordinate 12,927,961, forward strand.
AACAGGCCATTATTAAAAAAGAGCAAACGTGGCAAAGCCTAGCAACCATGTACCTGGGTGAGAATGAATTCACACGGCGATCCATCCTCCATGGTATGAGAGATTCTGTGTCCTCCAGAGGACGAAACTCGTCGAGGTTTGTTCCCTCGTCATTTGTCTGCGTGTACTGTATGTGTGCCGCTCTGCAGTGGTAAATACACTCCTATTACATGTGCTCACCTTCTCTAGTAGCTGGCGGAGCTGTCTGCTCTTGGCATCTCTGGAGCACAGGCTCTGTTCTGGTGCCACCACCGTGCAGATGCAGCGCCCATCAGCATCCTGGGCCGAGCTGTACACCTGCCAACCCTCCTTTGGGCCAATCGTCTATAAATGCAGACAAATACATATACACGGTGGAATTACTGATGCTTCTATAACATTGTTTTTTGTTTTTGCAAAGACGCTACAAAGAGTACCTCAAGGTTCAGTGTTGGTTCCACGTTGTTTGACTGTTTAATATTAATATTACAACAAACAAGCATACATTAACCTCAGATGCTAGTGTACAGAGGCTAGTAAAAGTATGCAAAATTGCTGCATGTCCTCAAGCTTTACACACTGGTTTTCACTTTGAGTAAGCACGCTAATTAGTCTCTCATCTCAAACCACACAGATTTGAGCTTTCTTCATTCAGATAATCCTCTTATAGAAAACATTTGAACAACTGGATGGCTGACAAACTCTCATTTCAAGCACAGATATATACATATGAAATATAAGCAGGACATTACAACAGATATTTAAGTGCACTACTCTGTTCTAAACATCAGATCAGCACTTACAAACCTGATAATTTATTCTCTCAACCTTAACTCTGCCAGAAAAGGGCTTCTGTCTCAAAAATGGTGAAACAATTCGGTTAAGGGATGATTTGCTAAAAAACTGTGCTAATTAGGGATCTTCTTGCATTGGCTTGTGTCCTGTCAGTGCAAAATTAAAGCAACCACTTCCAGTTGTTTTTGGTTCACACCACAATATTTTGCATCTGCAAATTATGCTTCTGTTGTGACACAAGCACAGAAAAGAAAGTTCTGGAAAGCAAGGGACTTGCACTGTTGAAGCTAATGGGAATGCCTTAAGTAAAAATGGCTAATAACCAGGAAACTATGAGCTCGTAAGTAATTGGATCTGAGCACTGGGATCCTGCAAGTTAATAAACCAGTTAATACAGCAGGCTAATGATTGCCGCACATTTGCAGCACGCATTCAATCAACCAGCTGCGCCTAGTCGTGGTTGTAAAGCTACGATTAGATAATTCGCGATTTTAGCAAATAGTAGAGTACACTGGTTTTCAAAATTGCATTGGCCATACTGTATGCAATTATCAGAGTTTGTAGGACTCTGAAAAACAAAGACATGAACTGACTAACCTCAAGTACTTTCAAAGTACTTTTTTGTCAATTATGCACTGAACCCATGGCCATGTAACAACAAAGAGATTTAGCTGACACTTCAGTCGTGCAACAACAGACAAACCAGCCTGAAAATGCTTTTGTATTCACATAAATATTCATGTACTTTGCCACCAAGGACTCCGCTGGTAAACCTTGTCATCCACTGTAATCCGAGTGACATATCAGTAAATTTAAGACGAGGGAGCCTGTGAGCAGTCGGAGGAGTTGAAAAGGTGCTTCCGTAGGTGCGCAGCTCCCGAAGAAAGGAGGACAATGCTGACAAAGAACAAGAAAGAGTACTTGACTGTCAATTAGAGAGGAAGAAACGGGTGAAAGAGTGGGTGCGCAGGCAGATATGTCACTGCAGAGAAGTGCAAAGACAGCAAGCTTAAGATGATGAGATGAGGTGAGGGATAAACAGGCCGGGCACCGACGTGCACTGAGGGGAAAATGAAGGAAAACAAACACAAGTTAAATCAAATAGGGTTAGGCTGATAGATGGCACTGGCAGTGCAATCCATCTCACTGATGTTTACCCATTGATTAAAAATCCCTCACTGACGCATGACAGCACAGACATAAAAGAGTGCTTTATTTGATTAGGCTGCGTATTACACAGGGAGCAACACGTTGTGCCTCATGTAGCTTAATAACACTGTATTTTACCTACCAAACCCTCCCATTGACGGGCCTAATTTTCAATATTTTCTGTCTCTCGCTCGCTCTGAGCGTTAGACAGAGGAAGATCAGGCTTCAAGGCTACAATGGTTTCACAGAACTGCTCGCCCAAAGTCTGGTCATTAATCATCCTCACAAAACAGCATCCAGCAGCTCAAAGCTCTCCCCAGCTGCACAGCAGAGTTCTGCTCTCTGTGCAGGCTTCACACACACACACACACACACACACACACACACACACACACACACACACACACACACACACACACACACACACACACACACACGCCTGAGTAGTTACATACAGTGCCCACTGCACTCGAGCCCATGAGATAACAGGACGCATTTACGTTTCCTTTACAATGCTGTAATTTTGGATCTTTCGTAGCCGAGCTTTGACTCACTGCTTTCTGAAGGCGGGTACACAGCGGTCCGCTACATTTTCCCTCTCTATGTTACCAAGAGACTCTATTGTGAACCAGCTTTCACAAGCACATTCAAAAGTAGAAAATATGAGATAAACAAATAACTTCCTCAAACAAAGATATCCGGCCGAGCACACATCTACAGTCCCAGTCAGCTGAGGAAAGTACTTTCCCCAGTGTGAAATCACAACACTATAAGATATAATCAGTGCAAGACACTGATTCTGGTCCAATCCCTCTGTCATTATAATTGAATGTATGTTTGATCTTGAAGGGTCCATGATCATTTGTCTTCCCCTTTTGCTGGGGTAAGTGTCTCAACTCCTTTCTCAAGCCCTTATTTTCAGCAATAGTGCGTAATAACTATGGGACAATTCCATATAAACAATATAAAAACAAAACAACAATGTAAATATTATAACAACACTGATTGCCGTATGAGAATAAAACTTTCGAGCCCTGCAATAATAAACAAAGTCACATCAATTCCACTGAGTCAGTGAACAGTTTCTATTTACTTTGAATTAGGCTGTGGACCTTAAATCTCACTTCTTGAGGTTTTCTGTGTTGGAGACATTTGCTGCAGCATATGAATTAGACTCTATTTGCTAGATCTTTAATTGTCCCTCAAACCACTTTCAAAACAATTACTGACACTTAACAACAACCTTAGTTCATTTCAACATTTTCACCCTACATCGATTGAAAGCAATTTTCTATAATTTTCCCACTGACAATGAGACTAATGGTCTTGTATGCAGCTCATTATCGTAAGCTCTTTGTCCTTAGGTCATATAACACTGTATTATTAAGACTATACGTGGTAACAATATACTGCAAAATGATCAAAGAATTGCCTCTTGATTGTCTATGGCTGTTTCACATTATCTTCTATCATCTTTCAATAGATCAGATTTCTCTCTTCACTATAAATCAGCACATTGTGCAAGTTACGATGTCCACCCAACGTCCCGCAGAGTTACTCTGTTATTTGAAAGCCAGGTCTTTATTATTGAATGATCTCACATAATGTGCTGAATCCAAGAGTAAAAGACAGTCCAGCAGACAATAATAATGAGCGATCAGGGCATTACTACTTTAACTGCTTCGCACAAGGTCGTTCTCACTTCTAATGCCTATTAATGCAGCACTTTTATGAGGCGACCTGACCGAACTGAGAATTAGTCCTCAAACTTTTCAAGCCTCGGTGAAGCCGAGAGTGACATTTACAGTATTGTGTGTTATGACGGCATCTGTCATGTGGCAAAGCTGATTGATGGCAGTGCCTTCGGTTTTATGTCAAAAAGCTAATTGGCAGTTTTCATGTCAACATCGTCATATAACTACACCGAGTATGTTTTTATGAAATGTGTCACAACTCCCTGACACGAACCTGTTAGATTGAACAAAGTTTTCTGCTTTCTCTGAAGTGAAGTAAAAGTTCACAATTTTTCCAGCATTTGAAAGACCAAACAATCAATTAATTGAGAAATTATTAATTTAGTAATGATTGAGGACAATAAAAATTGCCTGATTGGCTGTTATTTCAAAGGCTGATAGATGTTTTCTTGCTGCACTTGTCAGTCTTGTGTGCAGTTTCTTATCCATGCATGAATAAGGTGCACCATCTCACATGGGCAGGAAACTGCAAAAAGTGAGTTTTACAAGGCACATAACTGGCTCTTTGTCTTCTTTGAACATTTCATTTTCCATAGCACATGAATAAAGCTGTTGGTTTTCTTCAGTGCGCGAGACAGACGGCATGCTGGCATTAATATTGTTGAGTTATTTGTTTGTTTTGGTAGCGACAGTTTTTGGTTAAAGGAATAAAACCTTTACATGGACAATCAGCACTGCAGTCTTTGTTTGCTCGCAGCTGGAACACAGCGTAGAGGTAGGTCAGAACTCCACAGATCACACAAAATGATAATGAAAATGAACTGCCCCCCATGGAGCATATGATTCATGCTCTTCACAGCCAATATCCCGCTATTAAAAACACGCAAGTGCGTCATTTGTCTGTTTACCATTCAGTGGTCTTTGCATGTCACTTTGCCTACTCTACACTACCATTAACTTTGTCCTCATCAACCTTTTTGTGTGGCTGAGGGGGAGTTGTGGGGGGGTTGATGAAGGAGTGAAAGTGAATGGATAGGTTAATATAGGTGAGGTGATGAAGATTGAGTAAGTAAATGAAGCCACTGCGGTCAGACCGGAGCCACTTCCTGTGCTCTCACCCATGTGAGACTACCCAATTATAGTTGTGAAAAGTTGTGACTGATGAATCAAAGACATAGTGAGTCTTTGTGGTAAGTGGATTTTATGTTTTCATGCATAGTGGTCAATTAAAATGAAAAGTTCACAAATTCTGGATTAATTGGTGTGTTTTATTCTGTGGATATTCTAAGTAACTGGTAAACAGTTTGCTGCTTTGTTAGTTGGATCTGTTTTAGCCTCCATCTCTGCACCGGTGAAATCTCTACACTGATGATTAAATCTGATTTTGCAGCCAGATTTATGATGGCTGATCTTGTTTTCGAAGCTGCTGTGATTATTTTTGGACAAATCGGAGTCTTAATTGCAGAGGGTTGAAACAGCAGAGATGAGGTGGATAACGGGCAAGCCAGGTGGCCAGACAAAGGAAGGCGCAGGTGAGTGATGATCAGGTGTGGATGATCGAGGGACTGAAGACACTCAAGGGCAAGAACTGAAATGACAGACGGTGGTGGTCTTTCAAAATAAATCAGGAAATACAATAAACCCAGATCCACAGCTGCCGCGGTATGAGTTTGGCCTCAAATGGCTGCAGTCTGGGACAGCGAGTAAAATCCATCTGCTATGAATGCAGTCTAGATAAATAGCTTGACGGGACAGTTGTAGGTATTTGTGCGGATATTTATGGCAAGACCAACACCAGAGGCTTAGACTCTATTGTCGAACTTGTATGAGTAGCTTTAAGTTTGCTTTGTTGGACAAAAAGGAAAAAAGTCCGGGTAATACTTTTAGAACCAAATTCAGGTGCCAGAGACGCCAAAGAAGCTGAATTTCATAACACAATAGCACTGCCATCCCGCCTGCCACAAGAAAGAGACATAAACAGATGCTATCTATCCCGTCATCTATCAAGCTGTCCAAACAAAAACCCACCAGGGCACTGGAGGCGAGTGAAGTGGAATGTGCATGTCAGTACAGTAACTGATGATCATGCTGCTTAAATGAGTTAACATTTTCGCTCTAATGGCAGCCGAAGACGAACTTGCATGCGCAGCCAGCGCCTGCTACCCGACCGACTCTGACGTCTAAGGCAGAGATGATAAATAGCAAGGCCCCGAAAACACAGAGGCAACAGCATCCCCGACCCAAAAGGTTCCAGTGCACCGACAAAGAGAGGCTGCATGCCGCGGAGGGAAAGAGGAAGGAGGATAAAAAGAGATGCGGCGAAAGAGAAAGCCATCGTTTCTCTCAGATGTGACTGTGATGAAAGGCGTGCGGGGAGATTAATTTCCTAGAGGCGTGCCACCTTCTTGCCTTTTCTGACCCCGGCGAGGAGAAGATTGAATAGATAATTCTGCAGGCGCTCTGCACTTTCTGCCCTCGACAGTCTCCGAATGAGCTACAGCATTATCTTGTTCACACCCTCGTGCTTCTTCTCCGGGGTCTGCTTCAATGGGTTTTCTGACTGAACAAGACGACATGTCAGTCATAAGCACCGTGGAGGATGATAATGAAACAGTCATCAAACATTATCGGTGGAAGGAGCCAGTGGACAGCTCGAGGCCACACTGAATGGCACATGCATACACAGCCAGAATACTAAGCAGCACTCCCACATAAGGCTACAGTACATACAGTACCTTAAGAACGGAATAAAGTCAGGCTGAAGATGTCTACACGCTCAACCTTATCGGCCTTAACAAGTTAAGTGACGGTGTATTTAAGAACATTTCTTAAGCATTTCTATTTGGGTGAAATTTCACCCACAAAAGCCCTGTAATTGGATTTCTCTACTAACTGTGTTGGTAATTCTGGTGGTGAAGTCTGCCGTGATAAGAGGCCTCCTTTGATTGATCAAATCTGTGTCATCGACATGCACACACATAGGCAGCTTGTCAGTGCAAGGGTTTGTTAAGTCAGAGTGTGCTCATTAGTCGTGCATACGAAAGTCAGTTTTATCCACCCTGGAAAAGGACATTTGTGCCATATTAATGCCAGGGAATCCACTCACGAAACACAGAGTTAGTTCACCTGATTATTTCTCAGTTCTTTAGAAACCTTTGAATTTTCTTTGCCTAATTACACTGTTCTTTTCAGTATTTCGGGACTTTGAGCTGCAGAAAAACTCTCAATTAGAAGCGGATGAATGTGCTGAAAACATGGGCACGCATAACCTATGGATGAGTTTGAAATCAGCAGGGCAATGTGCAATAATTCGAAATGCGGTTGCTGGTTCAAACTAGGGCCATGAGAATGCTGCTTAGATCATCACATTTATGTGGTCAGTGCATCGCTGAAGTTGTGTTAGAATTCATTTCAAGGAACAATTTACCTTAGACTCAGACATCATTTTACTTCAGAAAGTGCTTTTTGATTTTCTCTTTCTTAAGATGCCCTTCAGCAACTTCAAGAGAGTTGCCGTTCCAAATGAAAACCCAAAAGATGTTTACGTACTGTAAACACATGAAAGTTACTACCTAGTTTGGCTTCAAATTGTACCTTCTTTTCAGCCAGTTAACAGCTTTTCTCCTGGCATTACAGCACTGAAATGATCTATACATTACCTAGATATCTTTATTTGACACCGTGCAACCATGTTAGTCAGACAGCTCCCTCCTCCAAAGTCTGTACAATGTCGGACTGAAGCTTTGCAAATGCATGTCATTGTCCAGAGGATTCACGGTGGGTGTGTTAATGATGGTGATGATGGGGAGCGAGACCGCTGCAAAACCACATGGACTATTTCCAGTAGCTGTGAACAGATCTGACACGAACGGCCTCCTGTTGTGTGTCCAAAGGGGACAAAGTTCAGACTTAATTCCACAGATATTGTGCGGGATATCAGTCATGGGAGACAATGCTGCAGCCTGTAATCATCTCTCCATAGTGTGGCTCAGTGTACCGCCCACAGCACCTGATTACATGTCATGAGTAGTAGCCCCGAAGCGCTGAAATCCAATATAGTGATGGTGTCATGAACCGGCTGGAAGGAATAATGCACAGACTGGAGCCGAAGAGAGAGTGCAGCGGAGGCGGCGTTTTTCCGAGAGTCCGGTCAAACAACAGCAAAGTCAAGCAGCATGAGAATTAGAAGTTTGTCCCTCTTCCTTTTCCAGAGGTATGACTCTGAGCTATGAATTTGTGACAAACTTTTAATTACCTTCTCCTCCTAGCCAACCGGGATGTGACTTGTGCAGACTGTGACGATGATGATGATGAATGGCACAGCCACAAAAACAATGGCTACAACGTCAAATCAAATTCTCCGGATGGGACAGGAGTTGTTTTTTCCCCAACTATGCCATCAGACAGAGGTAGAGGAGAAGTTAACATCCACTCCCGTGTCACCAGATTTCTCAAGAGTTTGCTAAGCAACCAGAAGCAGGGAAAGCAGGTCTGTCAAGCCAGAGATTTTACTCCGGGTTGGGGCAGTGAGAGCGAGGCTGTGGTACTTGACATTTAAAGAGTCTAGAGGACTTTTTTTTTTTTCAACCAGCCTTTCCAAGACACAAGGGTAAAAGTGTAAGGCATTGATAAACTGTGGTAAATCTGATCCAACAGGTCTGATCTATAAGGTCTGTAAACACTCAGCATGACTAATACTGTATTCAGATTTGTATAATGTGATATTAGGGCAGAGTAGCTGCAGCTAAGTGGCTAAAATAGCCAAATACTTCTTTCACAAGATCCCCTTTTCAAAATGAGTCAGCTGGAACAAGTCAGGCTGTGTTGTGAGTTGATTGACTGGCTGAAACTGATCAAATCTGTCAGCCAAAGCAGCTGTGCAAAAGCAGACAGCTGTATGTTGAAGAGAAATCAAGCAGAAATACATTTCAAATAATCAAAGATTAAGCTGATGTTGGTATCCATTGCTATTATCTGTGAGTTACCTTTGCTTAGTGATGAATGACCCCAAACTCTTAAAGAAGACTCGCTGCCATGTGAGGTAACTCGGAATAAGCTCAAACTGAACTCTAAACTATGCCCTAAAACAACTAATTTAGTTTCACTGTTTAAATCTACTAACTACAATGAGTCGTAGTAACTATTTACTGGCATAGCCCATAATCATCCGTGATTGACAACCGTATACCGCACATTTATTGAGACCACAAACATCTTCCATTCCTCTCAAGCCCACACTTTCAGCTCTCAGTCAGTGACAGGCGTCTCAAACGGAGACGGCTTGGGTGGTAATTAGTGCATTCGTGGGGTGAACAGAGGGAGCGGGCCGAGACTGCCCCTGGTAGTTTCAACATCATGTCTCAGCTCCTGTAATTATGCTTAGACCATTATTAACTGAAATGCATTCACCCAGAGGAGTGGGAAAAGATCTTGGAACCGGAAAAGTCACTTATAAAAAAGTTCAATTCAGTTCAATTTGAAACATTTCACAATTTCATAACAACATTTCATAGAGCGAGAAGACACAGACTGTTCAAAGGGACGGTAACTGGTGCCAATCTGTCAGAGTCACTTCTTAGACATCTCAATACAAATCAGCGGGATTAATTCATTTTCCTGACAAACGTGCCCAGCTGAATTATTCACAAAATGTGCCTGCCCCACATGCCGAACGAGTGACACATCCATAAGCGCATATTCAAATAAAGTGACAGCGAACTCATTTGAGCCTCACACAAGCTCACGTCTCTCTAAGTCCGAGCAGAAAGCAAAGTATATTTACCGTGCCGCGGCTGTAAACGGTTCACATCCATCAACCAGCGGACTTCCTCTCTTTATCCCCCCCCCCCCCCCCCCCCCCACCCACCGCCCAACCCACCTAAAACACGAAACACGCAGCGTCACATCTAATGACTTTGCTGGCAGTCATGTGTCTGGCTGGTGGCTTTGTTTGTGTTGACACCTATGCAGTTATGAGGTGTCATCTTTAGTTTGGCCCCCAGGTGGAAGCCGCCATGTGAAACCTATCTTTGCTAAATGGCTGCGCACGTGTGTGGGCGTGTCCTCGCAGCACCCCTCTCGTCTCTCAATATGGCTCCTGTGCCAGACAAATGTTCCCACAGTGCTTCAGTGTAGCCACATGAACGCTTCTCAAAACTGAAAATAATTTCCAACAAGCACAGTTAAAGAATAGAAGATGCCGGAGCGTGGCAGACGATCCCTTCAGCTTTACAAAATACAATAACTTCAAAGACCTTCATGATTAATGATCTCCAAGACGTTGTATCAGTGGGAGAACGAAACTTCAACATCTTCCCTTCAGGATTTTCTAAACCTCGGCAGCCGGGAGCAGATTTCATACTTCTCACGAGCGATTTGATCTCATGTGATCAAAAACCTGAAACCATCCAACAGCAGCTGCGAATGAAAACTCTTGATTAGTGAATTAGCAAAACTGGCACTTACGCGACCACACAATTGAGTTTTGCATGTGCGTGTGTTTGCCTGTGTCGCCACTTCACACAGCACTGGCAAACAGAGAAGATGCCCACACAAAACTCCATCCCACAGGCACAAAAACTAAACTGCCAAAAGAATCAGAAAAAAAGTCCACATTATTAACATTTACATTATGTAATTTGTTGTTCTCCCACTGAGGTGCCAACATTTAAGGTAGACTTAGTTTGTCCTATACTCCTCCAGAAAGTTTTATTGTAATTACAGATCCCAGGAAACAAGCAAAAAACCATTACCTGAAGACAACTTGTTAGTTTTAGCAGATTTAGAAGACGTTAGATTACCCGGTCTGCTGCTCAGTTTATCTTTAAAAACACAGTCCGCTCACACTCATCTGGAGACTGTGATACCAGAGGCGTCGTGCTGCAAAGAAATGTTTATTACTGGCACAGCCAGATAATAAAATTACATTATACTAAAAAAAACAAAACAATGAGGAATAAAAGAAACGTAGCTTTCATAAAAATCAATGTGACTTAAAATCTCAAAATTGATTTTTGTGCAAAGTTGTGGCCATTAGCTGTGATGACACAGAAAAGCTGAAGCTATTGAATTTAAAGTGGGCAGAGTTGAATCCTGCCACCAGTCTGACGTCAGACTCCCGGAGTCTATTAAGTCTCTCTTTCTCCTCCAATCGATATGTCCTCCAGGTGTAGCGTATAATGTGCAATCATAAAACACAAATTCCTCTCATCATTTTGATCATGATGAGAGTAACACAGTGCTGTTAGCAGCCACTCTGTAATTACCCGGCTGGCACGGACCATAAGGGAAAACTACTCTATGCAAATATTTCACTTTCTCGCCGAGGCTCCTTAGGGATCGATTGTGTACTTTGCAGATGTACCACATCTGCCTCACCGGATGCCACACCAATCTATACCATTACCCTTGGCTTAACTACTTTATCCTGAGCTGATCTGGGTCGTCACAGGGGTGTTTTAAAGCCGCTAAAAGGGAACTGGTGGGCGGAATAAAGGAAGCTCTATCACTTGAAATCAAATGTTTAGAGGTAGAGGCTGCCATCTCTTACCAAAATGAACAAAACCTTGTGTACAAGGACTGACAGCCAGTGAGTGACAGCTTCATAATTTCCATCTTAGTGCAACACCAGGAAAGCTTTGCCTGTCCAGATCGTTTTTTTAAACACTGAGGCAGTGAGGTCTTTGGGGCTGTCCAAGCAATTTACATGCAGCTCTTGCTCCAGCAATCTCACATATTCCTCAGTGGCAGTGGTCAGTCATTGATTCATGCACAACACAAACAGATGAAAGATAGAAACTGAGGTCAATCATTGTGAGGGATAACCCGATGTGCCGGCAGGATCATATTGTATTTCTAAAATCTGAGGAGAATGATTCAGACACCCAGGGCTCTTTGTTTAAAGCAGAAACAAACCCCGCAGACCAGGGATGCGCAGGACCTCGATCGTTATTTCCCTTGTTCTATCAGATACTTTTTAAAAATGTATCGCTAGACCTGTGGGCCCCCTGAAATGATAAAAACTGAAGGCATCTGCTCGCTTTTCAGCATAACCACACGGCTGAGGAAAAACATTTCCAAATCCTGCGAGAGAAAAAGCAGCACGTCGTCACATTCGAGGGGCTGCGCTGCAACCGGGAGAGATCTGGTATTCCTACTTGATAAATGACTCAAAGGAGGAGCTGATTAACACAACTGCCACCACTTCATTTCCGTCTATGATTCTGAACTGATTAATCACCTAATTGTTTCAAAGCTGAAAGGGGCCGATGATCCGAGCACTGTGAACAAGCACGGTCTGCCTCAGAGTGGACTCTTGTCAGCATCATTACGCTCCGACTCAAAAGGTCTGGAGAGCTGCGTCTTCACATGATGGATGGCACCCTCTCCTTCCCGGAGCGGGGCTGCATGGCCGGAGGTTTTTTGATGGTGGGGTTGGAGCACCAGGGAGTGGACACATCTCCACACACACAGGAGGAGCACGAGCCCAGGGCGGCACATTGATTTATTCATTCATCATAAGGGACTTAAAGCTGTCAGCTTCAGTCACGCTTATTCCATCTTTCCACTCTCACTGCCCATGCAATTCAATTTCCCCTCAACTTGGCTTGAGGTTAAGTGCAGGGATGGGGGAAGGCACTGACAGACACAGGAGCACAGTGGTGAATGAAGACAGAGTGAGGGACAGAGGGACAAAGAGGTCCCCCGCAGACAAGTCAGGCACACAGCAGCTGTATGGATGTATCCGCGGGTCTGAAGCATCCCTGTCTAACAGAGGGAAAACAATCAATAGGCTCTGGTGAGATGCCTGTGCCCACTGATGCACTCGCTCCCACAATTGCATTAGAAGCCATTTAGCTCAGAAACCGAAAAAAAGGAGCCACAAGTGGGCGAGATGGGTGGATAACAAAAGGTGATTAGTCAGAGAAGAAACCGAACGCGATGCTGGACGGTCCATGTAACACTGTGCTGTTGTTGCAAAGTAAGGGGCTGTTGTCTGCTTGTTGCATTGCCTGATGTTCCTCTGGAAAAGCAAGTCTGCGTCTTAATGATGCGGAGCCTTCATGTTTTCTTGCGTAAATCATCAACAGCGATAAAACAGCCGACAAACAATGTATTTGCACAGTCATCTTACGTGTAACTACTAGCAGAAGCTTTAACAAAAGGTGCGAAGTTTGGGGGTAGATTCATGACACCTTTTTCATGGAAAACACGGAATTGAAGGATTCCTGAGTGAAGTTGAGACAAACTGTCCACACAGATGAGCATATAACACATCTAATTGTCGTTAAATGCTGCGACGTGAACTCACCATGGAGGGGTACAATCCGAAGACGGTGAGGAAGAGGAGCGGGTACAGGACGCTCAACAGGAGCCGCATGCTGCTCTCCAAGGTGCAGTCCTCTCTGACGGTCCTCTACAGCCCTCTGAGCGGGAGCAGTCCTGTGACATGAAAGCTGCGCTGGCGTCCTTCACCTCCCGCAGCCTCACTGCTGACGAGCCGCACGCAGAGCGCACCCACGGCGGCTCAGCGTCCGCGCACTGGCCGGCATCCCGGTGGGCTCCCGGTGCCGCCGCTGCTCCCGGTGCAGGCAGGGGGAAAAGTTTGGAGAGAGGAGGAGACCGATGTTCACATCCCCTCACTTTCCAGCAGACCGCAGGGAGGGGAGGCGCTGCCGGGCTGTGACGTCACTGGGTGGGTCGGAGGTGGGGGTCGGGGGGGGGGGGGGGGGGGGGGGTCGCTCCATTCATCCATCCATCCATCCATCCATCCATGAAACCATCATCATTCAGCATCCATCCTTCACCCCGTCTCTCTCCATATCTATCTATCTGTATTGATTTTGATGACCTTCTTATTAACCTTCAGTTTATGTCTATTTGTTTTATCTGATGTGAATGTGTGTGAGTGCTTCATGGTGATGTTGGGTCGATGATGGTCTACAAACACATAGACCTATGATTTTCCCATCTCCGGTTATGGTAGAGGGACAGGTTGTCATACATATGTGTTCACCTGAGGGAGGCGGGGTAACAACAACAAATCAGGACTGGCAGGTTTGAGGATGGTCTGATCAGGCAGAGAGAGAGCTACATGTTTGGGGTCCTCATCAGACAATCAGCTGCTGGCCAGTGACATGATGTATTGTGAAAACTGGTTCTCTTTCAACATTTGTGTCGTACATTGACGTCTGCTTTCTGGAGCCGAGCGCAGGTGAACCCTATGATGGGTGTGACTGTTCCCTCTCTACAGGCTTTAACAGGGAGCTCAGAAGGACACAACATACCATGATGGCCATGATGAGGGGCTTCCTGATGGTATGTGAATGAGAATGTGAATATAGTGGATGGTTTTGACTCAGGGCATCATTCCGTTAGCCTCAGGTCTGAGTATGGCAAGGGTATGGACAACTACCCTCATCCCCTCTTCAGTGGTTTTCTGTGGATCCTCAAACCACCCTTCACTTAAGCACCCTGTCTGCAAGATGTCACACAGCTGGGCATTGTGTGGCCAGAGCTGGTTTTGTGTTTTGTTGAATTTTCTTTTGGAAAGGTAAAGGGACAACAGTTGAATCCACCACTTTTTAGAAGTCATGTCTCAAGACAAGGAGCTTGCAAGGCTTAGAGGAGCTACAAAAACTGAAACTGGGAAATCCATCTCTAAGAAGATCAGATCCATCTCAAAGCCATCAGATCCAGGTGTTGGGTTTCACAGTGAGACTAAATGGCTGAAAATGTCCCTATATCTGACTCCTTGCCTCTCTGACTAGGTGCTACAGGACCAGTTTAGTGAGGGGGTACATGAGACCATGTGCTTCACAGGGAGCTTAGAAAGCTTGTGTGCCAGACCTCCCACATTGTCACTTTCTACAGAAGGACGGACGGTTATGAAGGGAAAGGTTCACTCACCAAACATCTTTCATCACTCATGAAACACAAGCCATTGTACTCTATGTAGAGAGAGAGAAAAAAACAAACAAACCCCATTCCCAGAAAACATTTGTGGTCTTTTATTTCTCCACTGATTGACAGTCGATAAGAGAATCAATCTGAAAAAGGATCAGTAAGTAATGTCTATAGTGGAATCGGATTTGCAAAATCGTCAGTTCTCTTGTCGTGTCAGCCTCCATTTGCTACACAAATCCACACATTCATACACTGGTGCCAGAGGCTACCATATGAAATTCATCTTCTCATTTAAGGATAGTTTAACATGATGGCTGCAGAGGCACTAGATAAAACCGGCGTGTTTCCACTAAGTGGACTGTTATTCAGTATTCACATACCACATTTCACACTTTATGTTCTTGCACAGTTTACCGTAGCTCAAGGTTATCACGCTGATATGGATCAGGGTCCACAGAAAAGAGAAATAAAGACACGGCAGATAAAAAGACCAAAAATTTCACGACCCTCATTTCAGAGCTTGAATTCACATATTTTTATGAAGAGGGTCAACCAATGGGCTCCACACACAGGGTTTCATGAATAGTTCACGCCTGAGATATTCATGAAGCTGTTTGCCAGTGGAGCAGCACAGGAGTGATGAGATGCCAGTGCAGGCTGGTGTGACGGTGTCGCCTCGAGAAAAGCAGCGGCACAATGCCGTGAGATGCTCAGCTCAGAGCTGAGGTCTTGATGATATGGTATATCAGATGAGTGATGCCCTGCTCTGGGTACCATGTAGAAGATCCTCTCCATTGTCTAGACATTTTTGATCCGTGACTATTTGTGACTCTCACCATACATCTTTTCTGTATGGTTATACTTGCACCACCTTTCTCCTCTTCAGCATCTATTTTTTCAAATATTCAAAGAGATTCATTGTCAAAATTTTGGTAGCACTTATTAAAAAGTGTACAGCTTCATTTTCTTCGTAAATTTTGTGGATGATCTATTTTTATCAATCAAAGGTTTGCCATGTCTGCATTCACAGACTCAATAGTGTTTTCTTTTCTTTACAGCAGTAACAGTGTCACTTTCTGATCTGATCTGAACTCTCCTCGTATTCAGCGGCACGTCTTTCAAAGCGCAAGGCACCATCAGCAAAGGTCATTCTAGCTCGATGGGTTTTTACCGGCTTGTTGACGCTCACGAGGATGCAGGCTTCGCTCAAGGTCTAAGGAATCAGTGAAGTTCTGTGCAGACGGTCATCCAGTGGAGGACAGTTCTTCTGTGAGCCATGTTGATCTGCCTGTAGTCTGTGATCACACTTCTGTAAAGGCTTGCTTTGGAGTGAGAAAAAGCAGAACCAGAACCAGAACTTTTACCATCCTGACACCTGCATACAGTCTAATGTATTATTTGTAACTGTAGCTCAACATAATCTAAATTAATCAAAATTCTTCTACCTGCCAACAGGCAGATATTCTATCTGAACAGGTTGCCAATAACGCTGGGAATTTGACAGATTTAAAGAAATGTCTGAATATGACTCTGACATTATGAAGAGTGAGGACAAGACAAGGTGGTTGTTACAGTACTTGCATGGACGGAAGCTCTGGAGTGATATATGATTTATGCTGTAGCACGAATCCCAGCCTTGCACAGGAGTAACACTCTCATCACTGCAAGATCCAGACAATTTTGACATGGAGCAGATGCAGGGACAGATTGTCTTTGATTTAATTTGCAGGGTTATTTTCTGTATTTCCTTTTACCCACCGCCCTCAGTTTTCAGCCTGGTATTTTGACCCCATACAGTCTGAGCAGTCTGCTGTTTTAGGAGACGTGCTGTGTTCAGACTGCAATACAGTGTTCTTCGGCAGCAGAGCAAAAAAAAAAAGAAGAAGAAAATCTGCTGTTATAGTTGAAAGTACCGGGGAAAGAATGCACCACTTTAAGCACTGCTTACCAATGAGCTCGAGAGAGGATCCTCAACCCCACTTGTTCAAAGAGGAAACTGGATAGGAAAGTCACGTACAATCATGTTTGCACCTCAACAAGCGAGTGTGATGACTACCGTTTGGAGGAAATGATTGAAGGAATTGAATAGATTAAGTAAAAAAAAAACAACTCAAGAGTGATGCAGTGTCAGTACACATCATTAAAATGGAGTCTTAATGGAGAAGGTTTTTAAAGAGCTTGTTCAGCCAAGTTGGAGTAATTAAAATTAAACAGAGGGCGTACTGGAGGACACCACTAGGCTTATTTCTATATTCTTTCAGAAGATTGTGTTTGTGAACTTCAGGTTTTGCTGTTTGCCATGTGTAATTCAGTTAACATATATCTGTACATAAAAGCTCACTACATTATTTACAAGTCTATTAGAGGTCATTTAATGGAGGGTGCTGTTTGTTTAGCAAATTAAAAGCATCTGTCTTGTCTCTGCTATTTTACACCTTGAAACAGCTCTGTCTCCAACACCCTTTCCTTTTCATCTACCCATTTTCAGGTGCTCTTGAGAGCTATCAGACTCTTTTGGACTTATCAAAGATGGTCTCTGCATCGTGGCAGGACTGAGGTGAGTAATGTATTAACCATTTAAAGTAGACCTTTGCATCCAACGCCATCTACTATGCCCACAGGCTGAAATGTTTGCCCATTGTCTGCGTATTTACCAGATTATGGAGCCGGTGGTTAAAGGTTAATGCATTACCGAGGGAGGATGTGTCAGTGTGTGTGTGAATGGATGTGACACCTGCATGTTCATCTGCATTTGTTGGTCCAGAGGTCATTCAGTGACTAGTCTGAGGAGAGGGAAAGTATCAGTCAGACTCTTGGTGGACGCACTTTACCAATACCGGCCACAGTGCTGTCTTCTAGAAGCTTTTGCCCACATTACAAAACTCCATGTAGTATTTATATTTCAGCATAAAACAAATGTTTGTAAGGGCTACATGGTGGTTGGTTGCTAGGACTAGGCCATTCTGTATGGGGCTTGCATGTTCTCCCTGTGTGTGTGTGTGGGTATGGGTTTTCACCTGGTAGTCCTTTTTCCACAGTCCATTAAGGTTGATTGGATACTTTAAATTGGTTCAAGGCGTGAGAGTGCATGGAGTGTCTGTCCTGTAATGGGTCTGGTAACCTGTCCAGGGTTGTTTTCCTGCCTTTACCCTGTGTGTGGTGGAGAAAGGCGCCAGCAGACCCCTGGGAGACCAGCAGCTACAAAGCAGTTGTGATGAGGAATGGATAGATATTTCTTATATAGCATTTTACATGTATTGCATTTATTATTCATTCATGTCATAATTGTAAAGGACTCACAGAATGAACAAATATTTTCTCTTTTAATAAACTGATTTCATCTGTAGTAAATGCTAATGAAACCAAGTCTGACTGTGATAAAAAACATCCAGCAACTGAGACTGTAATATGTCACCCATAACATCTGTGTCACATTTTCAGAGCTAGATAGATAGAAGAAGATACAAGATCTCCCATATACCATCGAAGCCCAGTTAAAATCCAAGGACCAGGCAGATAAACCTGTGTCACAAACAGGCAACATGCGACAAATAGTGACAAAGACGTACACTTATGTAAACACCCTGGAAAACATCGGTTCAATGCCAAACACAGCTTAACAATGCTCAACTCAATATTGTTCATCCACTTGACAGGACATATCAGCCAGGCTTAATGTGCAGCTCCATCTCCTCACGTAAATATATACACACAGTACTTACAGAAATCTCATGGGTAATATTTGAAAAATGTGTTCACACGCTGGTATTGAGTTGGGAGCGTCAAAGTAACTGCAAACAAGCTGCCTAAAGAAGGAAGCAAAAGAAATCCCACACTGGTAGGATTTGGTGTGACAAAGTGTAAGTGAAAAAATATATAAATAAATTTACCAGAGGTATAACTTACAAAGAGAATACAGTGAGTGTCACACACATTCTGTAAGTTGGATCGTGTAGACTGACTGGAGAAAACATGATCCCTACGATGTGGTAAAAATACAGCAAGTGTTTCCTCTGGGATCCCCATTCAGATTAAAGGGAGGAAGCTCATGCGCTGTGGCCTTTTGGCAAAATGTCACTCCGGAGCAACACTCATGCAGACCAGAGGGGGTTTGAATGCGACCAAAGAGGCACCTAGCGGGGCACTTGGCCTGCGCTGGTGGTAGTTTAATTTGAGATTTTTCACTTGACTGATCCAATTGCCATGAGAGAGGCCTCATGTCACAGCCATGAGACCTCCCCACAGAGAACAAGCCAGTAAAGCAGGTCTAAAGGAGCACTTCTAGACTCTTTAGAGAGTGGCATTCCAACATAATATGCGCCGGATTTAATACATGGAACCTAGAAAATAAACTATAGGTGAGACTCAGAGAGTACGTCCTTTTGTACATCTCCAGGTGCTACAGGACAAAGCAATGAGACTCCCATTGTACAAAAGCATTGAAGGAATGCAGTGGAGGCATGGTGTCATCAAGCTTTAGCCAGGAAGTGCATCAATGCAACAATGAGCATTCAAGGCTGCAGAAAGCCTCAAACAAGCCCAAATGACCAGTGACCCCAGGACCGTTACTGCACACGTGAACATACGCCCTATGGTGGTATTGTATAAGACCGTAATACCATTATTGACCAATTTCAGACAATTTGTAACGTGTAAATAATTGATGATCTGGCTTTATTTAGTGATTTATCCCATGATGTATTTGTTTAACACAGTGTAAACAGTGTTTGATAGTGTGTTCAAATAGACACTCATGCATAATTTAATCATCGCTCCCTTCCGTATACATCCTTTTTATACGTAAACTAGTGTCAGCCTTCTGCCAGCCTACCAAAGAAAAAGATATTCATGCGTGAGTGACCGTACTGACAGACCCAGAAGTCCCACTTTCCATTACTGCTTACAATATACTTCCACTTTCGTCCTTGCCAGTCACTCAAGTCATCCTCATGTGCTGCTGTTGCTTCACCATAGTTCCTCGGTCATTCCCTTCGCCTTGCTGTTCCCTTTCCACTTCGTTCCTTACTCTTTACGGGCATTAGTTGCTCAGCAACATCGAGTGGTACAAAAAAAACAGAGAAGAAACAGCACTTTGAATGTGAGGGGGTCTTTTGTTATTCTGTAGAGGAGCTGGGTCTGAAAAGTGTTTGGGTGTTTGAGTGGACCTCTGCTAAGGCTGTCATTCACTGACCAAGGAGGCTACCAATGTGCCGTTAAACAATGGAATAAACTAACAACAGCATTTGTATTTAAAATGGATTAATGTGTTTGCACTATGGTGCCAATTCTCTGATGGCTGGTTCACAGCATTATTGTTATTCCACTGAAAAACAAAATGTATGCACGCCATGTGTGCAGGAGTGTTTATAATTTAGCATGGGTATCAGCATCTGCTGTCAGAGATTATAACAGAAGCGTGTAATTCGGTGTCTTCCCTCGACATGGACCTCTTGACCTCTGCCTAATTAAACCTGCTGGTGTCAAGGGTCAGAGCAGAAATGCTGATGCTGGTTTTGCCTAAAATTCAAGCAGCACAGTGTCGCTCAGGTGTAGTTCCCAGCTGACCTTAATTGTTTGCACTGTGCAGCAGGGAATAGTGAAGCCAACATCAGGTCTCCCAGGACCATTAACTCCACTAAATAACAGGCACACATTGCACCTGGCTTGTTAGGGCTGAGCCTATATGGAAAAGGTGCTGCATGCTGCCTGTCAACATGTCAACGCTGTGAAAAGAATACATAGCGCCTCTACCAATAGACTGAAGCTGTGAATGCAGAATAGAATACTGTACATTAATGCCTGGGTATATACTGACTAAAAACAGTGTGGAGACGCTATGGCTGGACCTAGACGGATGCAATGAACTCGACTTGTGGCATGAAGAAAGTGAAACGAACGCGCTATAATTCAGACGACAATGACAGCAGGAAGCTGCAGTGTGAATGCAGTGCAGAAGAAAGCAAGTGAGAATGGGAATAGATATTGTGCAACAAACTGCTGCATGTGTACCGCTTGCACGTCACCTCTGTTGGTGTGCGGGACCCGTACAGATGAAAACAATGAGTCTCTGTCACAACAAAGCACAAATGAGAATGAGATTCATCAGCTCCAGGGTTGTGGTGAGTTACTCAATCCGCTGACTTTATTTTGAGAGAGGCGCGCTGTTATTAATAGCGATCGGGTTATGACAGAATGTACAGTGCTTTCTTTGACGTGCCGTTGCCTCTTCAAATGAAGAGCTTCCAGCACCACATTGATCCCAGTGTGCACAGCTAATTACAATACAGTGCACCAATTAGCTCTTATATAATTGCCTCCTGAATGCTGGAAGTTGAGTGGCCTCGAGAGTGTGACTCCTCCTTTGTGCGAACCAGATATAGATCTCTTTATTATCCTCCACAATAATATATGCCTTTGCTCAGTAGCCAAGTTTGATCTAAGACAATGCCACACAAGTGGTGGTGACTAGGAGGTCCGACCTTTCTTTACGCTTGGTTTGGAAAGGTTTATTGTAATTTCGGCAAAAGGTTGGAACACTCGGTTGGACTCCAAACCAGTTTGTATTTTCTCTGCATAAGGTGTTGTAATGAATTTTTGTAGATGCTGGCATGATGAAGAGCCTTCTCCCCCAGGATTTCTGCCACGCTGCCACAGCGCAGTGTGCATAAATTCATGTCACTATGTAAAACTATGGGGGCGGAGTATCCAAATAATTGCATACACTACGCTAGTAAAGCTACACTAGTGCCTCCAAAGTTGTGTTACTTAATGTATCAAACAACAAAGTTGAGATATGCACATTGACTAATGCAAACAGACGGTTGATGGAAATGTAGTAAAAACTGTGTCAATCATGTATTATCAGAAGACTTTAGAATTAACATCTGCAAAAACTTTCAAAAACTGCACATTTTCCACATTAAATAATTTGTGTAATGCTTGCATACTCCTTTCAAGCGAGCAAAGTGTGACAATTATATCACATAATTCGAGTTGAGTGAACACATGCATGTGTTGCTAATGGTGCTCTGAGGATGAGACCTTATTCGGATTTCCGTAATGCAAAAAAAAGAAAAGAAAAAAAACAGGAGAAGACATGCGGAATGCAGGTGTCTGGCTTTGTCCATGTGTCAAAGATGCGTAAATCAAGTTGCCCACACTATTCAGCCTCACCACCAGCCACGGACTCCAGAATAACAGAGAGTTGAATAAGCACGCTTGTTACAGGAAGCTGAGCACAGCATGTCTGTTTTTTTTTAGTTTTTTTTTTTTAGGAAAGAATAAGGATGAAAAACAGTGCTGACAAACAACTAAACCTTTGGAACAATTTACAAAATGCTGGAGCTGGGACTCTGCTGTCCAGTACCTACTGTAATTCCATACCCTGAGAGCGCGCTGGTGATGACAAGGCTGATTTATTCTGCTGATTTCACCACTGATTGGCTCAAGAGTGGCACTGCAAGATTGGTAATAGATTGAGTACCCGCAGCAAATGTGAGTGGCTTGTCTCTGCTCAATCTTCTCTCTTTGCTGGACATCATTCCTCCAGTCACTTATCTCTCTATATGATACTGTTTTTCTCTCTCTCTTTGGCACAATATACTGTGTACTTCAGAGGCGCAGGGACAACCAATCTTCTTTCTTCCTTGCTCGACTGTGAATACTTGAGGAAATGCCAGCTCGCTGATGCCGCCGAAGCACAGCTGAATAATAATGCTTGTGTATGAGAGGTTCAGCCAAAAAAAAAAAAAAGAAGAAAAAGAAAATCAGTTTCTGAAATCACTCTTCAGTTTTGAAGCTACTTGCAGCCTTCAAAGACACTCAGTGATGACTCCGGCTCAGAGGCAGCAATTACTGGCCCGGGATATCAGTCAACGCTAATGCAAAGTTACGTATGCAGATATCGCCTCTGATGCCAACCGTAACCTGGAGCATGCTCAGAACGACCTGGGTCCGGGCAAAGAAGAGCAGAGCTGCTGCTCGCCCACCAAAACTCTCATTTACTTGTTGTCTTCTGTTTCCAGCAGGCCTGCTCTCCCCTCTTACACTTTTAATCAAAAGCCAGAAACAACAAGTTGAGGCCTGTTCTGCGGGGATTGTTGAGTCCTTGTGGGAAAACAGAGGACATCATTAAACCAAAGAAGTAGACAGAAAGGCTACAACACAAAAATCACAATGTCTCGTCCTAAAACTGACTCCAGGAGTATATTGATCATCCGATCAAATCTCAAAGCCAAAGGTTATCCAAGGGCAGATGTTTCCATTCAGGAACAAGCAGCTTTTGAGCCGATGATGATATTTATGGATTTATTAAAACATCTTTTGGAGACTGCTGAAAACAAGGTCAGCAAGGTGAACAATAATTTGTTGTGAGGAGCTCTTCGACATGTTAATCAAAACTCCCATTCCTGTTGAATATTTTTCTTCTTTTTCTTTCTTTTCTTCTTGTTGAATCCTCGTACATTTTTGAGTGATTGCGTTAATGAGCAGTATCTAAACATTATGCTACACTGAGCTACTGCAAGATGTTTTCAGAAGAGGCCTTGTAATGAGGCTTTATCAACAACATGCTAACCCATTAAAACTTAAACGATTGAAAACAGAAAAAAAAATACCAAGCTTTGTGCCTTTACTCACAAAGGCTTTGGCCTTGATTTGAGTGGAACCATTCGTTTACTGTGTCGACCAACTCAATGTAAGGACTTAGGCAAGTCTTAGGTTCTGAAAGAAAACTGCTTGAAGCCCTGGATAACACTGACTGGCAGCACTCCACCACTTTAATCAACTTGTACTTATAATTAGCCAGTAAGAGTTAACCAAAAAGGAGGTTGAAAAATAAAAAGTTTCTGATAAGAAATCCAACCCTTGCCACTTATTTGGATTCTGTAATCCGTCTTCTCAAAAATGCATGTGAATTTAAGCAGTTTACCATTGTAAACTTTTTCGAAGTCACTGAAGATAAAATAAGGTGAAATTAGACAGGTGCTTTATTTGTAGAAATGATTAGCAGTCATCTTTGTAAGTGTTGTTGCAGATAGAAAATCTGAGTGGAATTTTCCAGTTTTATTTGTGTCGCCAAAATGTAGTTGTCTGTTCCGTCCCTTCTACGTGTTGCTCTGTTGCTCAGTCTGACAAGTTTTTGTCGTTCTTGCTTTTGTAAGTGTGTGTGCATGTGGGTCTGAGAGAGAGAGATATTAAGGTGAGGGTCAATTCATTCACTCAAAAGGCCAAGTGCTCTAATGCAATCTTTGACCAAGCTGCACAAATGTAAAATTACCCGAGAAATGTGTCATTAAAATGTCAGCTCAGCTGGCTCGTGGTCAAATGCTCAATAATAGTGCATTTATCTCTGGACATCTGAAGGGCTCAGTCCAGAACCACAAGTGTTTTAATTTCCTGTCTCAATGAGAAATTGCCTTCCTAAGTTTCCTCATCTTGGTGGAGAAAGGCTGCATTCTCCACTTATGTCTTCATTCAATGGATTTATTATCAACGAATAGTTATAGTCAGGTACTGTAGAGGGCTTTTCATTCCTTTACAGCCTTCTTCATTAAGCATGGGCTGAAGTGAAGAGACGGCCAATTGAAATTCACAAGGTGCGAGGAGGAGTCTCATGTCTTCACTTTGTCCATATGAGACGGTTCTACTTGTTGGCTTGAAAGGATGAACAAAAATGTCTTCATTTTTGTGAGTTTTCTGGTCACATAAACAGAGGCACTGGACTGCATTTGCTGGATTCCCTTTTTCCTGTGTTTAATCATGCACTGTGGGCATTTTAAATTAGAAAAGGAACTCATTAGTCTCAGCAGAATTGTTTCTGTGACTGCATTTCCAATTTATACAGTACAGTGACTCAAATTGGGCACCATCAGGTGTCAGGACCTCCGGCAGACTGTAAATTACACACATCAAGTGGTATACAAAAGGACATATTGTACAGTCAGACCACACAGAGCTGCTCTGGAGCGCCTTTCATCCCAGGGGATTAGACCACTGATGTGAGACATCATCAATTTTCAGCTCAAATAAGGGCCTCAGCTCCAATAATTATTCCACTGCATGGTCAAACAGAAGTTCATAACAATCACCACTGACAATGTCTTATCCATGGACCAACTGTCTTCTGTTAATCTATGGATTTCGGATCGATTAATATGACTCAAATGAATGTGAGAGTGCTTTTGGAAGCTGCAGAGTGAGGCTGCGACTTTGCTTTGATGCTAAGGATCCTGTTCTGCAGATAAACCCACTTTCAATCCAATGTGATAATTCGGGGCACACTGAAATTCTAATCATTTGAAACAGTGGTGAAAAAATAACGATGGCCTGCGCACAATACAAGAGCTTCAGACTGATGACGGCACTTTGCTGGAGTAATGTTGCTTTCCAAATGAGAATGTCAATCTCTCAGGTGGAATATTTTGCCGCCTTGGGTGTGACAGGAATTGAAACAGCCACAGCCCGGGGGTGGCTAAGCCTGTATGGACAAGAAGTCTGCAAAATACCAGATCCACTGAGAGCAGGTCGATAGGTATGACCTTGTACAGTACAGTCCAACCTACCTGTCTCAGATAGAACAAATTGTTCATTAGAGACAGAACATCCTTTAAGCTGGACACATCAGGGGGTACTATTTGATTTCTATGTGTTTTACAAGATTTTACTTTGGTTTGGTAGTTCAGTCCACTGGTTCCCAGCACAGGACAGGGGACTCTCTAAAGGATCACAAGAAAAATACAAGATGATTAATGGGTTGGGGGAGAAAAAAGTCACATTGGTACAACACTTTCCTTTATTTATTCATCAAAATCTCTCTGTAGTGAAACTGATTTTTGAACTATCAAAACAAAAATAGTCTCTTAACTACCAGCATCAATTTTTGGGTGGTGGGAGGACGGGTGGTGCAAAATTCCTCTCAAAGTTACTTCAAAATACTTCAGAAATTGTGCTCAAACACAGCACATGAGCGAAGTAGATGTCACGACACCAACACTGGTGAAGCAGAAACATAATTAAAGCTCAGCTTAAGAAGAGTTGTATAAGATAGTGTGAGTGGTTGAGTGGCAGAATATATAAAAGGTGTCATCTTGGTTATATAAGTGAATATAGAAATAAGCAATTCAAAAGAGCAGAAGAGAAATCACAGTCAGAATTAAAAAACACCGAGAAATAATTCACTAAGTGAGTACTGGCTTTATCTAGTCCTAACTACAAAAACAAGGTTTAGGGCAATAAAATAAAAGAGAAGTGGAACTTTGAACTTGAATCCACACAAACGCTCACAAAATGTGGTAATTGCCTGACCAAGTAAGCAAAAGCTTTTTTCACACAATTAATTTTTCCCAGAATTAATTTGCTGCCACTCAAATTGAGACATGCAAGGTCTCTGCTTAAAAGTCGGTAATAACCGTCGCCTAACAGGTTTCCGCTTATAATACACCCACACAACGCAGGTGTCAGTTTGGACAAAGCAGTCTTATTAAATTATCAAGGGGATGACTTATAGCTGCTCTAACAGGATGCAGGCAAGTCAAAGTAATGTGCTTTGTCTCACTTAATTATAATTGCAACAATCTGGAAATATGAACCTCGGTCTTTCCCCTCTTCGTGTTGCTCCTTCACCCTCCTCTGCTTTCATTTTCTCGAGATCCACTCTAACCCCTTCGAGTGAAGAACTGGCTTTTGAAAAGTGTAGCTGTTAAAACATTTAACAGGTGCTGCCAACATCTATTTTGCAGTGTCTTCCCCACCCTGTGAGATTTGCCTCCCTTGTCCTTGGCTGGTAAACACAATCTTCACGCTTGTCCCTTACCTGCTATTTAAGAGCGCGCCGGCCCGCTACCTCCCGGGATGTGCACCAGAATTTATTGCCGGGGAGGTCAGAGAGCCTGTTGTCCTGCTCGGGATTCATTGCCACGCACGGCTACGACGCCTCGCGCGCTGGATGGGGGAGTGCGTGGAGCGCCGGCTCATCCGGACCTATTCAAATGAGAGCGTGTCTTTGAAGCAGCGCATGTGGAGAGCTTTGTTATGGGTCCCAGCGGACGGGCTGTTGACGGTCTCGCAGGTTTTCTAACGAGGGGAGCCTTGGCATGAGCCTCGGGGCTTGTTCACAATCACTTGGTGTGTCTCTCTGATCACTCCCTCCGCTTCTTTATCCCTCCTTTTAAACATGGCCTTGAAGCACACTTGAGGATCTTGAAAGGCAAACACAGAACAAGACCGTCTTCACCAGGTAGTGGTTTCGGGGGCTACCATGGGACTGTCACTTTGTCCAATGAATCATTAATCTGAGGTTTTTCCTCTAAGGATACTCTAAGAATGGCAAATTGGGTGGAGTCCACTACGACTGCTCTTACATGCTTCAATCCCTGACAGTCACCTTCTATCACGCAATTGCCACTGTAGAGACCAGAATAGTTCCAAAGCTACTTGATCATTGTAGAAGAATAAACACTATTGCTTTTTTCAGAAGAAAAAACACCTTTTATCATCTATGCAAGAACGAAGATGCAAAGATTGACATTCAGGTCTGTCAGTAAAGTATGAATCAGGAATCGGTTTTCTATTAGCCACTAATCGGCATCTTAGTATGTTTTACTGTTGCACAGTATATTGAGTTCAAAGACTGGGACAGTTAATCTGAAAACACTCCACCACAATACCTCCTGTCAAGCATTTGGACTCTTGTGATACCCGCAATATACGTCGCTGGTCAGGTCTTTTTTTCACCCCTTTAGAGACAGTTTGTCTCAGACTGCCACTGTGACGTAACACACAAAGGAGTAAATAAGTGTTTCCAAAAGCATCACGCATTTCCTTTGATGGCTGCACATCTGTCTCGACAGGCAGAGTGACCTCAATAAGCACGTCACATCGGAAATGATCTGAAAAGAGGTACGTTTCAAACAAAACCAAACTACTTTTGCAGAGTAAAATGAAGCCTACAAAATTACTGGTGTTACACAATTCACATTTTCAAAATCAAGGTCTCTGGTTGTGAATTTTTTAATGTGCACACATCATGAGACTGAATCGTGCACCATCTGCCCGACCCCAGGGCTACAGACACCACATCTGTAATATGCACTTCATATTCGGCAACAAAACCAAGCAGTTGATCTGGCATGATTACAGAAAATATAGTTATAGTAAGTTAACTTAAAATAGTTTGTAAGTTTCACAAATTGCTGCTATGGACTGATGTACAGTTTTCACTGAGCTATCCAGTGGCATGCAGAGCATCCGCTCTTTTATTACAGCTTATTGACATTCAGTTTGGTTTTCTGTATTTTTTTTTCATCTTTTGGATTTTAATGAGTTGGATGAAGACTCAAATCATCATTGTCAATTTGATCCCTCAGTTATACAAGCTCATTTTTCTCTACCTAAAGCTTTATGGTACATTACGTTTAAGTGCTTTTTCCATCCATCCATCCATCCATCTTCTTCCGCTTATCCGGGGCCGGGTCGCGGGGGGAGCAGTCTAAGCAGGGACGCCCAGACCTCCCTCTCCCTGGACACTTCCTCCAGCTCTTCCGGGAGGATCCCGAGGCGTTCCCAGGCCAGCCGGGTGACATAGTCACTCCAGCGTGCCCTGGGTCTTCCCCTGGGTCTCCTCCCGGATGGACATGCCCGGAACACCTCCCTAGGGAGGTGTCCAGGAGGCATCCGATTCAGATGCCCGAGCCACCTCAGCTGGCTCCTCTCGATGTGGAGGAGCAGCGGCTCTACTCCGAGCTCCTCCCGGGTGGCAGAGCTCCTCACCCTATCTCTAAGGGAGCGCCCCGCCACTCTGCGGAGGAAACCCATTTCAGCCGCTTCTATCCGGGATCTCATTCTTTCGGTCATGACCCAGAGTTCATGACCATAGGTGAGGGTAGGAACGTAGATCGACCGGTAAATCGAGAGCTTCGCCTTTTGGCTCAGCTCCTTCTTCACCACGACGGACCGATACAGTGACCGCATTACTGCAGCCGCTGCACCGATCCGCCTGTCGACCTCTCGCTCCATCCTTCCCTCACTCGTGAACAAGACCCCAAGATACTTGAACTCCTCCACCTGGGGCAGGGGCTCTCCACCGACCTGAAGAGGGCATTCCACCTTTCTCCGGTCGAGTGCTTTTTCCTTTCATTTGAAACCTAATTACATACCAGGTGGCTCATTTACTGAGATGAAAATTATTTCAGCAAAATTATATCCGCACAAATGCCAGAATATCTCAAATATCTTCATGTTTGGCCTCTATGTTGCCCCAGAATATTGAGATGACAATAACAATAAATTATTATTAGTAGATGGAAACCTGCTGTAAGTTAACAGCAACTTAACTAGCAAACAAACTAGCAACTTAATACAAGGGCCAAATTCAGTTTCATAAGAAGACAGATCTTGAATCTTGGGTAATCTCTTGGTAAGAGCTGGTCAGGGTAATTGGGGGAATGCAGGACAGATGGATGTGATGGTGACGGTGTGGCCTGATCCTTCCCTTTTGGTTTTCCAGCCGGTCAGATTATCGAGCAGATTTCTCAGCATCCTCCCCTAGGACGGCTTAAAGCTGCGAGCCAGGGCCGTGCTTTAAAATGATTGCCACTCGATCGCTATTTGTGCTGACGGAGCACTCTGCATGGTTAATGCACTTTGATGGGCTAGTCGGTTATATAGGAATAGTAAAAACAAAGTGTACATGTGGCACTGTCTCATCTCTTATATGAGGTAGAAATGTAACGCACAGAGAATCATTTCAAGCCAGTGTGACAGGTTTGTGAAGTAGTAAATATATATATATATATATATATATATATATATATATATATATATATATATATATATATACATTATTTGAAAATTGGAGAAAGGGGGTGTGGGTTGAGGGTTTAAGAATAAACCCCACTGTCTTGTATCAGAAATAGTTGTTTCTGAGCTGTTTCCACCTAGTTCTGATCAGCTACATTATAACATAACAGTCGTCCAGTTTTCAGCTGAAGAATGTGGTTTGCATGATAGCTGCAAAGGCTCCACTCAGCTGGTTTCCCTCTTTTGAACCAGAGCAGCCGTAGCTGCATTTTCGTCATCAGAGGCTGCTACTGTGATTGTTCTGACTCTCACAGCTCCCAGTCTTTCAAATGAATTAATTTGGAGGCCTTTCAACTAAAGTCCATGCGAGACATTAGGACTTATTTTTGAAAAACAAAATTCCGATAATTGGGCAATACAACACATTTAATTAATTTCAATATGCTCTTCCAGTTTGACTCGGTAAACCATCAAATCCCAGCATTAGGCGCTCTGGGCTGTGTGCCTTTTCTCAGCCTTCCTTTAACTGGGCAGAATAAGCTCTTGCATAGATGACATTAGAATACCAACATGCTTATTACAAACATACAGTCTTACAGCACTAAGTAAAAGGTAGCATGTTACTGAAAGATGATGACAGCTAGAGTTTTTCTCTGCAGGATGTGAATTATTACCATCGGAAAATGAGTATAAACTAATGTTCCCTTAAAAGTTTTCTGGTTTCATATACAAACTTAAATGACAATTATTGAGAATGCATAATGTTAGAATCAAGAGCCAGTCTCTTATGTGGACCCTCTAGGCATTATTTATCTACCGTTTCATCACAGTAGACGTCTCATCCACATTAAGACCAATATGTGCATCTGCAAAAGCACCTCTGACCTGAGACGCTGCAAAACAAGCCTCAATCTCTGTCTTCGGGGGAGTTTAAATGTGCTTTGCTGGGTCCTGATGCATTACAGTTGCTCTCTTGTCTCAGATGAGTATCTCAGTTACACTTAAAGGCCGCAGCGACTGTCGACTCCCCGTGTGATTGCTGGGGTGCGGCGTAGTCTCTTCACGTCCTCTCAGGCAGAACTGGGGGTGCAATTTGGGTGTTCAGGAAACTGGGTTGTGTTGCCGGGGTTGAAATGGTCAGTCAGAGAGAAGTCACATGATCGTGTGCATAACTGTAGATGTAAACGAGAGTCACAGCTCACGGTCAATACGACAGAGCTCGATAAGGTCAGTGAAAGGCTTTGGAAACGTTAAAATGCCCTTTAAAATGCTGATGGTTTAACTATTGACTTGAGTCCTGTGCTCCTGGTAAGGGCGTTACTGTACATGCAAGCGAGAGGCCTGGACACAGGCCGTACATAGATGACTTCATTGTATACATGCTTAATCAGTTTTATTTTGAATGTTTGTTTTGTTGTAACCTTGGCCATCTTACTTTCTAGCCTTGATTAGAGCACCTGTTTAAAAAAAGAAAAAAAAACCTTCCCTTGAGGGATTCAGGGATCAATAAAGTATTTATGGCTGAAGATTAGAAAACCTCTAGGGTAGGACTTCCTTTGAAATAATAAAAAAAACACAAAATAAAAGCCACTTGGTTTTTCATGTAGCATCTCTCACTGTGACATCCTCGCTTTGTCAGTGTCAGGCAAGAACTTCTGAGCCCCCCTTCACAGCAGTCGGCACTTAAGCAAACACTGTGGCAGGAGTTTGATGTTTTTTTATGTGTCCCCCCCCTCATCTGTTTCATGTTAGAGGCTCTGCTTGTGTGTGATTTAGATCTAATAGCAGATATGCAATGCATCAAAAGGAGGATTTTACTGAGGTGCAGTCACCTGAAAATATGAATCTTGGTGTTTTCGTTTCTTCAGTGTCCCATGTTGTGCAGCCACATCAATATGTACTGAGAACAGGTTGGAGGGTAGGTGGCCCAATGCCATCCTTCTACGGCCTATGTGTTGCAATATCCTTGTATCTTTTGGCAAAATACTGAACTGCAAACTGCCCTTGGTGACGCTGTCACCAGTGTACGAGTGTGTGAATGGTTAGAAGTCCTGGCTGAGCAGCCTCCGCCACCCACCTGCGCTTGAGTGGGACTGAATAGGTGAATGTGAGTCTCGTCTGCAAGGACTCGAGAGGCACTTTGTAAAGAACTAGTCCCTAAACTGCAACACCAGCAATGCTGAGCCTTGTAATCTTTCACCGAGTGTGAGGAAAGAATCTGTAGCTGCAGGTGTTCAGTCAAGTTTGCTTTTTCATGTTTCCTCCCTCTGTTCATCTGAAACCTTCCAGATTGGTAAAAACACCACATCCTGTGAGCCAGAGGGATTTTTCTTACATAGGAGGGCCCAAACACAGTGTTTGACAACTGGGCCTCTGATAAAGAAGATATACTTGAAATCACCATTGTGTTGCGTCAATCAGCAGCTGAGAATAGCAAAACTGACACTTATTTATATGATAATGTAGGGGATTATTACAGTGGTTCCTCCAAAACAACTCTAAGAAGTTTGATTGCTTCATTTAAATGAACTGTGCGTCTTGAATATGTAAAATGGGCTGTTAAGGATGGAAGTAATCTCCAGAGACAAACACAGCATTTTGCTGAGAGACTCAAAAGCAAGTTAAAGGAGCATGAGTGTGAAGCTGAATCCCTCTCTGAAACCATGGGTGGGTATGTCTTGATTATTTTCCCTGCGTGTGCAGTTCCACATGAGTATTCTCTTTGGTCGCTGCTCTACAAAGACCGCCTCTCCAAAGAAAGACAGATAAAAAGAAAATACAAAGTCCATTTCTCTTGCCACCCGGCACAAACTTGTCAGTTGCTATTATGTGGATTTCTTTTGGGCTCTTGGAGGGAAAAAATAAAAGGTTCAGCGGTGGTCAATCCTTTGAAGTGACACAGGCCATCGCTGCCATTTGTTTCAAGAAGGCTGAGGAGGAGTGAATGCTAATTGGCTGTGTTTTTCCCTCGTATTTTTGAGGAGAGAAGAGAAGTAGCAGGACTGCGGTGGTCTGGCTGAAATAATTTGCACAATTGTAATAGCATCATAATTAAAAAACACTTATGAATGAGCTCAATTATTTTTCTTTTTTTTTTGATAAAGCGCTAGGCAAACTGAAGGACTGAGACTGAAAGCGAACATAAAGCAGACTTCCATTTTACATGAAAAAAAAGAAACAAAATAATGTCTTTTTGCTGCCGTTTCTGGTCTGTCTGCAAACCGGCTGCTATCTCCAGGTTGCTGTTTACTGTGACGAGGTGTGAGCGCCGTCCCCGTCTGCCTGTAATCTCCGTCGTGTCAATTGTACGTGTTAGGACAGGATTCAATTCACATCTCCGTTGCTGCGCTTTCCAGGAGACAACAGCCACTTCCCCAGCGACGAGACCGCGACAAAACCGTCAGCGGCAATTTCACAGTTTCCTCCCGCAGCAGCATAGCACACGTGGGTCGTCTTTGCAGGTAATTCCAAGATGATAAAGAACGTCAGAGGAACCTCACAGGTTTGCTATAGCTTTTTGGATAACGCGCAGCTGTGTAAAACATCCTTATTCTGTCTGAGCCTTTAGATTCTGCGTGTATAATGAGCCTCAATTTGTCCCTCTGTAAAATGGAAAAAAGTTTCCCAGTGCAGTTGTGTTTACGGGTCTCTTGATAAATGCACTCGGATCCACATGAACTTTAATTCATAGCGAGTCCCTCTCGGAGGCACACGGAAGTAATACATCTGTTTTTATTTTTCCATTCTTCCTTTGACCTTTGACAGACAAAAGTAGACATGTTAGTATTCATGTAGTCAGAATGAAAGGAAATTATTGTAAGATGATACTTTATTGGTTTCAAGAGAGATGGAATTGCACCAGCCCATAATTTTTTTGTCGAATTAACATATCCTTGATTTTAAAGCATTTGACATTCACAGATCTAAAAGTCATCCCAAAGTCATCTTACACAAACCATTGAGACATTCAGCTCACTGTTGTTTTAGAATCCAGTTTTTAATATTTAAATGAACTATAAAAAGCACATTAAAACATTTTCATTTTAGTTACAAAAATGGGTCACCTAAAGGGCTTCTCATTGCATTCACAGAAGGATTTGAACAGTGGATGTCTAACAGTTACCGTATTTCTCTCTTTAAAAAAAAAATCCCCACCCAAAATATATAAACTTAATTGCTTAACCAAGGTATATACAGGGCATAACATCCTTGCATCTTACAGGTTATCAAGAAAGTTTGAGGTATACAACCAAAATAAAAAGCCTGTCAGGAAACAAAACAGAAAAAAAAACAACAAATAGAATTAAATAAAGGAAAAATGAATGCCATGATTGCTTCCTACTAGCACAGGGTCACAACATTAGTGGGAGATGTTGCCGTTTACGTGCTGGTGTGATGATGCCAGTTGTCTCACCTATGGTCGCAAGGGCAAAACAGCAAATAACCTCAAGCTTTGGACTGTCAATATATACAAAGGGCATACAGTCTAATTTAGCAATAGAGAATTGTTTGAATGCTCACTTTATTTGCTTCATGACAGGTACACAGTATGTGTTCAACAAAACAGTACCAGAATTCTAAATTTATTTGATTGAATGATGTTTTTAACTTACACTGCATATCTAACCAACATTGAAATTAAAGAGCCAGAAGCAGAATCTGATACACATGCAAGTTTTGAAAGTGGATTCAGAAATAACAGTATTGTACAAAATAATAATTACAGTTTTTTTTTTATAATTATCAAAATACACCTTCTTTCTTAGCACCTCTTTATACTTTTTGTGTTTTTTGAACAAGCACCATTGTAGTCGTTTTCATACAGCACCTGGAGAGTCCAGAGAGGAGGTCTGTGTCCCCCTCGCGTCGCCCGACCCCCTCTCTTGGTTACCTCCGACTCACCCTCCTCTGCCACGCGTTCGAATGTCCTTCACCTTTGCTCCATAACGTGGTTAAGTCATGTGGTTCGAGCCCTACAAGGGCAACAAGTATTTTCCTGGGTTACACGTACATACATGGAAAGACATGTTTGCTACACCATCTCTTATTCAAAACTTGCATGTGGCATAGAAAAGGGTGGGGGGCTAGAAATGGGGTTTGGTGGTACCCAAAAACGTCTCAACTTGACTTTCTTTGCTGGCCCCATCAAGTCCTTTTTTTTTCTTTTTTTTTTTTTGTCTTGTTTTTTGTTTTTATTTAGCCAAGGAAGCAGACGGGCCCAACTTCAAACCCAAACTTCTGGTTCGGGTCCCCAAAGTCAGTCAACATGACGTCAACGATTGGAACCTGATCGATTTTGGGAGTATTTATCTCCATCACAGTCTTTCCGTAGCCCTTCCTCGTCTGCAAAAGGAGAAACACAAACACAGGGGTAGAAATTAGACAGGTTAGACAGTTTCTGACATCCTGTTGATGATTCAGCCTCCGAAAAAAGTGAGTTTTCGGAGTCATCAGCTGTCATCGGCTACAGTCGGCGCTTTCCACTCTCCCTTGTTTCACTCCTAATGTGATTTCATTTCAGCAGTAATCGCTCTGTTCAGCAAGAGCCAAATGGATGAGAAACTGATTACAACCATTGAAGGCTTGGCAGTTCTTGGGCTTTTATTTGAAGCACCACAGGAGTGACTGTGTCAGATATCACATTTGATTTTCTTGTGAAAATAACCCCACAGTGTGGGTTTCTTTTCTGTCTTAAGAGCTGTAGCTAAAGCTACAACCCTGTTCGTAAGAGGGTTTAGAAAAAAAATCTCATAGGTAAGAGGTAAACAGGCAACAGGTGGGAATGTTGTTTTTGGATGCGAAAGGCTGAACTGCTTCCAACTAAGGATGGGATGATTATATTAATAACATTTTGTGTCACAACCTGACATCTAAACTTCATCAGTTTGGAAGAGCTTTGCTGGGTAAAGTACTGATGACAATACATAGGTGAATGAAAATGAATTATATTCAAAGTCAGCTTTATGCAGTCAGTTGGTGCAAACAGTTGAACCCAGGTGTCAAATAGAAGTCTGGATTTGTATAGAATATGTTGGCTAAGAGAACTTATGGAAATGAAAATTCAGTTTTACCTCTTGAGAATGTAAAACATACTTTGAAGAAACAAGCTATAAGAGCTCATGAATATTAACGTGTAATGCCATACATGCAAAACACAGCTCTTTCGGATCCTTTCCCAGGTTGTTTGTTCTAATGTTGTTCAGTTCATTTTTGAGTTTTTCCACCCCTCCACTGCCCCCTGTTTACTTTCAAATGAAAAGTAAATGAGATATAAAGGAAAGGTGCTTTTGAGCCCAGACAAGAAATACCGCCGTGGCTTTTGTTTGGCTGCATTTGTGCACGGGACTTACCGCGCATCCGTCTGAGAGGGCCTTGATGTACGGGTTGTTGTCGTAGGACATCTCCTCGTCGTTGGCGCCCAGGAAGCGCAGCGCCTTGTCGTAGCTGTCGCTGGTGGCGTCGTGCCACGCCACGGACTGGTGGCAGCTGTAGGTGAAGTTTTGCCTGGCCGAGGCCGTCAGTAGTCTGAGGAAGGTCATCTGCACCATGTTTATCGAGTTTCCGTCCACGTCAACGTAGGAGAACTGTCGACAGGCACACAGACGTGACGGGTGAGACGCAAACGGGAATCTACGTTTTTGATCTGACCATTTGATTAATCGATTTCAACAAGGAGGGACGCGGCAGAGAGCTTGGAGGAACAGTGGTGGTGACAGATGAAGTCATACATAATTCAGGGAACGGCTCTTGCAACACCAGCGGCTAATCCGTTTCACTCACACTAATGCCCACTGCTTTGTCCCTGTTACTTTAACCACCACTGAACGTGGAAGCAGGACTCTCACTCAGATCACCTGCTGAGGGGCTCAAGCGTGGTCGCTGGGAGACGTGTTACATCACCCAGAAGCCCTCGGCTCAGTTAAGCAAAGTCAGACTTCTGCTCGGATAGGTCTAAGGGCGACATGGACGGCTGTGCCCCCGGACGACGCTATTTCACAGCCACATGCACAGGATTTCCACTAAAGCATCCGTTACAGCACTTAATTCCAATTCGATCTAATTAGGGTATTAAAAATCTGGAGTCGACGTCATTAAGCTAACTTGCAATTTGCAGAACGTGAGTAAACTACTGAGTGCTAAGTTACTTTGTGCTTTGTGTAAACACAGTGGGAACACAGTCACGAGCGAAAGTTGGAATCACTTCACTGACAAAAACACAAATAATCATCCATGCAGATTTGTTTTGTTGTCGTGAGTGGTAATTAATAACCACACGCACTTGGCTTTTGCTTGTCTCCATATTTAACAATATATTCTGAATCTCTGTGAGAAATGTCAATGTTACGACTACTTTTGGATATGAACGTGCAACTCGGAGCTCCTCGGTGAGTCACAGGGAGAGATATACAGTACTCTAAATCCTATGGTAATGACTAACGTTCTGCCACACTCAGCCTTTGAGAGACTGTTGCTGTGGAGATCCATCAGGGTGACACCCGGCTGACAGAGCAGGACAAACTTGTTTCTCTCCGAGTACAAGAAACAGTCGCTGATATTTAAAGAAACCATTTTTATCTGTTCAAGGGCAGAGTGGAGACCACTGGAATGCGAAGTTTTTGAGAC
This sequence comes from Karalla daura, assembly GCA_029224185.1. Classification (NCBI taxonomy): domain Eukaryota; kingdom Metazoa; phylum Chordata; class Actinopteri; order Chaetodontiformes; family Leiognathidae; genus Karalla; species Karalla daura. Next base: position 12,964,941 of record CM055208.1, read on the forward strand.
ATTCTGCGATGTTTTATTGATGGTCTGCTTCTTTGCCTGGTCTGAGAATTACAATGTTGTGATGATCCACTTGCCCTTTCTCAAAATGATGGGGAACATTTTAACTTGATGAGTATGTTCATCATATCCCTTGAGTTCTTTACTCTTCCTATGCTTAAAATATGAAAATATAACAATTTCTGCACATTGTAGGTCACTGGCTTACACTTTGATGACTTCTGCTGCTGTTTTAGACTGCGGAAACTGCACAAACGTATGAAAGAATCGGGGGAAAAATAAGGAAAAACGGAGTGATTCATACGTTAAAGCGATGCACACTTACTATTTTACCACGCTTGAATTCACTGAACCACGATCCAGGGACATCTTTGGGCCATGAGGATATTCTAACCTGTGGAAGACGAAACAACACACAGAAAATTAACAGCAGAGACATGGGCAGTCGTTTCTGTTCTGCTGTGTATCACGCAGTGAATAGCAACAAGAGGGATCTGGTTGTATGAGACACGCCCTCAAGCGCCGAATCAAGGTTTATAATCTGGGAGCAGGAGATAAATCTGTTTGTTTGTTCAATATTTTTGAACTACGGTTTTCACAAACTGCATAGAGTCAAATCATTGTATAGAATTTGCCTTTCAGTGGTTTCCGTGTTGTTTGCACCAAACTGAATATCAGATCGGTGCAAGCTCAGCCCCGGAGCTAATCAAGAGGCTTCCTTTGACAACTTTAGCCTTGCACTGCGCTGTGCTGTCTGCCGATGTGTTGCTCCAGCATGATGGCTTAATATCTGATGTGAAATGATGATTAGAAGCAGGCAGTTAAGCATCTCATGGGTACAAATCCAAAGTCACTTACTCCATTAGACCTCTTATCAGGATAGATGCAGGTTTCGCCCCCGGCAGTGAAGTTACAGTAGACTTTGAAGGAATCCCCAGAGCAGCCTTGGTTTGGATCGATCCAGTATTCGCCTGAGGAGAACCAAGCACACTCAAACATCCTCTTCTACTAATGTCCACAGAAAATGTCTCAGAGCTCCTTTTTGCAATCAAATCTGCTACATTTCTTGATCTTGTGGAAAAAAAGCTGCTTTGGAGCAATTTGCTACTCATTTTGGTTGCTTAGACACTGTCGGATAAAATGTTATCATTATGCCTGGAGCAAGGTGTGATTTATGTGCAGCAATTTTGACAAAATGCTTTCCCTTGACAGATGTAAAATGAGTAATGATAAACTTAAATCAATCCATACTAGTGTAAAAGACAACTTTTTATTCTTGATGGACCTTAATGGCAGTGAAGAGAGAAGGCCCAGAGGTGGTAATATTACTTAAATTTGTTAAATTAGACATACCCAAAGATAGTGAAGGAAAAAATAAATTTATAATAATGCTGCTTTATTACTGTTTCCAACCAAAAAGTTTTGGTTTTGTTTATGTAAGTTCATTGTCAGGCTTCTGACAACAAATCTGTCTCAGAGGAGAATCTCTAGTGTCTCATTTACAGAGGGTTATGAAGGTTTTCTCTGCTGCAACTAGGCTGTGATCGACTGCGAAAAATGGGAAATATTTTCCCAAAAAGTTCTTCCACTTTCTTTACTTCTCTGTCCGTTAGTCGCTTTTTGCGACATCTTACCGTCAGGGAACTCGGGGTGGCACAGCTGCAGGTCTTTGCATGTTCTGGCTGGGTTGTTCTGCGTGCCCATGGGGTACTTCATGCGTTCGATGTCCTGTTTGAGGTTGTTGAGCGAGCCGAAGATGTCCTCCATGCCCTCGCCGTAGTCCATGATGGGGGCGTCCGCCTGCATGTCACTCGAGCGCTTGGTCTTCTTTGGAGAGTGGATGGGTAGGGGCTGGATGACCTCGCCAGGTGGACCCTGCGTGATGGGAGAAACGATTAGCCGTCTGTACTTGCACATACAACTATTAATGCGTGTGAACACAATCTTGGTCAATACTCACAGGTGGACCAGGAGGACCAATTGCACCAGTGTCTCCTTTAGGACCGGCAGGACCCTGGAATAGAAACGTGAGGGGAAACATATTATCTGAGCTCCATCTATCACACAGACAGCAGCAAGGTGGCTTTGATAGGGCATGATAATACTCACGCTTGAACCCTTCGCTCCCTTGGGGCCTTGAGGACCCTGTTTGAGAGAGGACAGAAGCAATTGGCCAAAATCCTTCTACCATCGACATGGAATCTTAATGAACAGCTGAATGGGGAAAAGACTTACAGGCAGACCGGGTGGACCTGGGGGACCGAGGGGACCGGCAGCTCCACTGATACCCTGTGATAGGATGAGATAAAAGCAGATAAATATAAAAGAGAGATTGGAGACAAAACTATTATTGTGAGCCTCGAATGGGTGAAACCAAAAATCTGCAATATGATGGCAGACGTCCAGAGCCGTGGAATGAATACTTTAATGTATGAGCTGAACCGATGCATAATGGTAAGAAGATTTCACACGGATTCATGGAGATTGTTATGAACTGAGGCATTCAAAGTCTTTATTTTAGCCACTGAGAGACGACCAAACACTGCACTATGGGAGAGGCTGTTTCTTTGAACCCAGCAATTTACAATCTTACAGCTCAATTTTGTCAGCAAATGAAGGCAGACAATATCAGGCCTATTTTCAGGCCCAAAGACTTTTTTTTAAGTCCCTCTGCTCTGACAAACGGGGACATTACGATTTCATTAGGCTTAATCTCCTGATACTTAATCCGAGCCATCACCTTAAATCACTAAAGCGGGGCAGGCCGAGGGCCACAGCAGGACAGAGCAGCATATTCACTCATTTGGCCATGTTTGTTTAAAAATGGATGAGGGCTGTCATCTGTCCCCTATTGAGACCCAGCCTCAGACCCCCGAATTGGCCCTGCTTTGCATTCAAGTGGCTCTGGGAAAAACATTCAAATTTTCCATGGATCAGAAGTAAACCATTATCAGTTATTTACACATTGCAGAATACTGTAATATTACAGCAGACATGCAAAACACAGTCACTGGCCACATATGTGCAGTGTGCAAGAGTGTTAAGGGTGCTCAATGTAAAAATAGGGTGCTACTGTACAGGCAAATAAACAATACAAAAGCACGAAGAAATTATTTGTTTTTCATCAGAATTAAAGAGGAAACCAGTGATACCTGAAAACCTCTATAAAAAGCTGGATCCCATAGCAGAAGTGCTTACTGTGGCTGTAAAGGGTGTGTTTTAATCAACGGCTAGAGGTATGGCCACGGTGGAACAGCACAGGTGATAAATCCAGAAAAACAAACTGGGGCCAGATGGCCCCGAAGACCAGTGCTCGAATGGAGTCATCAGTTACTTACACCGTCGCCCTTGCCACCAGGGCTACCTTGGGGCCCGGGCAAACCTCTGTCTCCCTTCTCTCCCTGCTCACCGGGGGGTCCAATCAAGCCGATCAAACCTGGGTGACCCTGTAGGACGGAAAAACGAGGACAGACAAAGAGCAATCAGCGATCGTGAGCTCAAACTCTCAGGTCATGTTTCATTAAAAAGACAATCCTCGCAAGTTATGATTGAAATGCCTCTCCCGCTGCAGACAAAAACACTTCACCACGCTAAGATGATGTGTCTGAACTGGGCGAGCTCTCGCCAAGGCTGCTGATTTTACAGCATTTAAAATGGCAGCAGCACGTCTCCATCGTGTGCTTTTAAACCGCCTGCGATACAGCTATCATTGCGCGCTGTCTTAATATCCTTCGCAGTTATATTTCACCAGCAAACACGACAGTGGCAGCAAAGGAGAGCGCAAGATTAGAGAGATTAGAGAGATACATCAGACTGAGCTGTGTTTCAATCTGCTGCAAGAGACAGATCTTTCTCTCACAGCAGCATTTGTGGCAAAAAAAAAGTAATTTTGTTTCCTAAATGTTATCATAAGCCTGCATTTGTACAAATGCCACTTTGGGATTCAAGATGACACGCTGTTTGGGATCAGCAACGAAGTCGTGGCAGCCTCTGCTGATGTCTGAACCCCGATCCCTGTCCAAAGCTTCCTGTCACTGTCACAGCTTTCAGATTTCTTTCAGCCTGTCTGAAGCCTGGGAAATGAAACCATCTTTGCAGGCAGACACGAGAAGAAGGGACTTTCACTCACCTTTTCACCTTTAGACCCGGGGTCTCCTTTCAGACCAGGAAGCCCAGGAGGACCCTAAACAACACGATAGCAGAAGTCAGAAATCAATTCCACAGAGATAAACGATAAAAAGTGGTAGTCAGGAGCGTCTGAGGGAAACTGACAAAAACACAGAAAAGATGAGGCAGAAAATAAGCCAGGGAGAATGAACAAAATGGGAACAATAGAAGAGGCAAGGAAAACATCTGTTACTGTGTATAGAAAGAAGATCAGACAAAAGGCTGGGGAGAAGAGGAAAAACATCGACGTCGGACTTTATGGGAGATACACAAATCCCGGTCGGGTAAAATGTCGAGCGACAGCTGAGAGAAGTTTAACGTGACTGAACTTAAAGACAGGAAACAAAGGGAACTTTTTTAAAATCATTTCTTTTTAGAATACGAAAACAAATCCATCCACTTGGAGGTAAGAGCCACTGTGGTAGTGGAAGAGTGGGAGACACTGTGCATACTAACCATGGGACCAGGTGGGCCATCTTGTCCTGGGGCGCCGGGCAGCCCTTGTTCACCCTGTGAAAAGTCATTCAGTTGTAGTGAGCATTACAGCCTGCTGTATTTTCTCCGGCCTGCCATTGATTTTCTTTGCTCAGCGCGATGATTAATAGCCCACACAGCTGGAAAAAAGTGTGCTGGAATAAACAAGTGAAACTAAAGTATAAGCCAAATGGATGTATTGATTAATCCATGAAGTCTATCATCATGCCTTAGCGGTGCTTTTCATGTGTGGATGCCAGGTGTGTGTGTGTGTGTGTGTATGTGTGAGCATGTATGTTAGCTGAATGTGCACACAGTGTTTTAAAGAGATCGATTGCTGTGGTCGTGCAGACTTACAACTGGGCCGGGGATTCCACGTAGACCCTCGGGACCAGGCTTTCCTGCAGGTCCCTGAGGTCCAACTGGTCCTGTTTTACCTGCTGGACCCTCAGAACCTGCCTCTCCCTGCAAGTGGAAAACGCACATATCGTGAAAACATGCCCCAGAGTGAGAAAAAAAGACACAGTTTAGGAATTTAAGATAGTTATATGAGATATGGTTTTGTATTAAGCTGCTGATATTTCCATGGAGACAAAACTAATGACTGTAGCGTTATTCTAAAAGGAGGAAGCCATTAATCAGGGAGGACACCCCGTAGATAAATGGCATGACAGAGGCGTATGTGCTTCCTCCTCTAAATAATAAAATAATTTGTAATGGTTGATATCAATATAAGAAAAATGTATCTGTGCAGCAACTTCCGAACTCTGCAGGAACACTTGACATCCTGTTGTCAGGTGTTCTCTGCAGCCTCTCGGCATCTCCAACTACTTTCATCAGAATTCAGCTGCAGGCTGAAAGAAACCATCGACTATGGGAGAAAAGGGGGGTGTCTTTTTGGAGTAAATTAAATTTATATGCAGCGTGCGCTAGCTGACGGTAATTGATTCTGCCTGTGCACAGAGCAACAGATCAACTGAACAGATTTAGATACTGACGAAACCAGGAGATCGGTGTAAAACAAGTGCCATCTCTGAGCACCTCATCGAGCCCTAATTCTCGCTGAAAAACAGAAAAGATAACATGATAACTCTGAATACCCGAGGGCGGCCCATAAAGCCACGTGTGATGCTTTTTGTCGGCCTTGAAACGCAGCCACGGCACAAACGAAAGAAACAAGGGATTCTTAGTTTTACTCAAATGGGCTGCGTCCATAAATTTCCATCTAATTTGCGGCAGAAATGAAATTACTTCTCCTTTTTTTTCACTTTTAATTCACCATCGGGAGCAGAGTGAGTACGGTGAGAGTGGGGTGGGGGGGTGTGGGTGTGTGGGAGTTGAGGACTAGGTGAGATGGCTCGCTCCACTGTGCGAAGGACGAATTGATTTTGTTACCTTGGCGCCCTTCTCTCCTTGCCTGCCCTCTGCTCCGGCAGCGCCTGGAGGTCCCTGAGGAGGATGACAAGACACCACTTTAGCATCTCAACACAGCGTCGCAGCACACAGACACAGACAAACAAGACTGTACACACAGGCGGATGTTCATCGTCGACCTTTCGCACCCTTTTTTTTCTGAGCCATGCCACAACAGAAGCAAGAAAACGATCAGTTGTACATCTGTTTGTGTGTCGGTCCAGCAGCAGAGGCTTGGCCGGATTATCTCCTCAGCCTCTTGGCATTTCAGTTTACTTTTATTAGGTTTCATATTGAACAGTCGTCCTGCCTGACAAACAGTCAGTCTCCGGCGATAATCCAATGCCCTTGAATGTGCACTCGGTTATGTCGAGATCCATTTGAATGACTCGGACATGCCTTTGTTCTGCCAAGCCCATGCAGCCATGTATGAATACACACAGAAAGCAGCCGCTGTCCTCTCTTCTTTCTGGTTGGGATCTCAGAGACCTGCAATGATTTGTTTCAACTCCACATCTCGTCGTCCCTCCTCAAAAGAGCTCTCTATCCAAATTCCCCTCTCATCTGGCCGACGCAGGCCTGAGAGCTATTGACAGAGAGCCTATAACGCTGGCCTGCCTCCCATCTCTCAGCTTTCATCTTGTCCCAGCATGCACATCTTGAGCGGACTCTTGATCACCATAAGCTTCTCAAGTTTTAGCACAATGTGCCGCAGCTAGACGGCAAGGTTTGTTCATCTAGTCAAGGTTGCCTTTTTGTTGGATCTGCAGCATCACGTATCTGCGTCACTGTACTTAATTGAATAAGATTACTGAGAGTTTATGGGGAAAAAAATGGGCAAAACCCATGAAGTGACCTGAACTCAATTAAAATAGGAGTTATAGCCAGATTAGGTAAATTACGTTCACTTTTTTCTTTTGATTTTTTTTATCCGGAAACATTGTTGAATACATTTCCAGCATTAAGGCATTAAGCAAATTAGATGAAACAGAATTTGCTGCTATGCTAAATTGACTTATTCAGAATCAGCAGCTGTGCTGGCGAGAGATTTAAGAGCTGGTGGAGATTTCCACAGGCGAAATGCTGAGGAAGCAATAAAAAGGGCTAAGAGATCCCAAACAAGTCTTGCTGCGGAATTACGCATTCAAAGCAGCAACCTGTCGTGGAGTAGCAGGGATCATCTCAGGTCCCAATTTTTTTTCTATGTGATTAAAGGCCTGTATGTGATAAAATAGCCCTTTCCCTAACTCTAATCCCTTGGCCATTCAGGCGCAGCATATTCTGATACCGTGCTAAATACTCCGAATGCAAATTTCATTGGGTACATTAGAAAAGCAATCAACCCCGGTTTAAAAATGCATGACATGCGCCTTGGAGTCTTTCTTCGAAATTTAGTCGCTGGAGATTGTGACTTTTCTTTTCAAATTGGGGAGAATAGCTCCTCATTTTCATGTGGCCTTGGAGCTTGACATCGCATTGAGAATATGTTAATGTTCCATCTCTGTTGCGTGTGTTCACAAAGAAGCTCTCTGGAGTCACACCCGCAACGTCTACCCCTCAAAGTGTAGCTGAAGCTTGTAAAATTGTGTTTTAGCCGAGAAACCCACGTCTTCCATGAGAGTCTCCAAAAGCAACAAAGAAAATGATCATGGGTGTATTTTTGTTCTGTTTGGCTTTGTTTTTAGCTAGGCACTCCTTAAGCCACCCATTCTCCTCTCATAACCTTTTAACAACTTCACCACGTCCATGTTATGCTTTTGTTTCGCTCGGGCCGTCAGTCAAGCGGCCGTGGATCAATAATGTGTCAGACTTGCTAGATCTCTCTCGCTTTTCCTGCCGCTGCCACAGGGACGTAAATGAGTTTGGAACAGACGGCTCCTCTTTTCTAGCTATTTTTTTTGGTAAGCCTTTTCAATTTCTTGCTATGAAAAAAAAACAAAACAAAAAAAAAAACGAGGGAATGATTTTCACATCTTGCCATTCATTTCTCAACAGGCTTTGAGGTGGATTTCTTCGCAGACGGCGCGAAGCCTTGACCCCTTAAATCTCCCACTTTGTTTTCTCCACTCCACTTTTAAATGAAAATGAATCTCTCCTGCTTTGCTGCCCAGATTGAGTTGTCGCCGAAGGGTTGTTGTGAAGTGAGGAGGGTCACGGGGCTTTTTGGAGCCACGGCACGAGGTGCACTCTGCTCACCTATTTAGTAACAGGGCTTAGACATAGGGTACGTGAGCTCGTGCCTTTAAAAGTGACAACGCTTTGGTTAGTCAAACATTTCACACCAAAGCAAATCCTGCGTGCAATAATATAAAAGAAAAAACAGGAACCACAGACTGGTCTGTCTTTTATTATTGCCAAAAGCTCACGAGTGGCGTATGAGCAAGTAATCTTAGTATTAATGACTGTAGACTTACTCTCTTGCCAGGTGGTCCAGGTGGGCCTGCTTCTCCTGATGGACCTGGAGGTCCCTGAATACAAACAAAGAAACAAGAGATGCAGGATGCCATTAAATGACAATCAAAAAGTTGCGTTGACAAATGAGTCGCTGTTTGTATGCATATTGATGAGCGCGGCATGCTTCTCTAAATCTACCGTTACATCTGCCAAAACGCAATAATACGGAGTGAGCACATAGACATTCAGGGAGTAGACAATCTCTGACTAGTCCAGAAGATAAATTATGCCAAAACCCAAAGTTGCACTGCGCTGCCTGAAATCATACGTACTGTGCTCCCTGAGACACTTTCATCCAATTATCTCTGAGTTAATTGCAAGCAATCAAATCTTTTTTTTAAATCATTTGCATTGGTAAATATTTTGCACGAGTGAAAAGTGAAAGCAGTTATTCAGATGTTTTCTAGGTCAGGTGCACTGTTACATGTAAATACGAATCTGAGCAGAGGAATATATAGATATGTATGTGTCTTCCTGAGTAAATGGTCATAAAACTCAATTCTCTTTTTCGCGACAGCGCAATCAGAGTTCATAAATAAAAAAAACTCACATATGTAACATTCATGGAGCAAATAATGTACTGTTGTGTCTTTCTTTGGCAGTGATAAGGATTCATTTACATTCATGAATGTTAATGACAACTGTGATTTGTTGCACTTTACACAGGGCCAGCACATTAATGCTTTCTAATCATACTTAATGAATCTGCAAAGCAGATAAGTCCAGTCATCGTACACCCAAGAGTATGGCGTAAACATCATTAATTCCAATGTTGCAGTGTAAATTATTTACCGACTAGATATAATTACGCCCTGTACTGCACAACTACTATACAAAATAATAAATGAATGAGATATATTCCCAATCTTCCATGTATGAAGGCAAAATTGTTGACCATTAAGAGAATTCAATATTTTATAGACTTAAAATGTGTCATCTATTCTGTGTGAAACTTACCGGCTGACCGGCCTCTCCATCCTCTCCCTTCTCTCCTGATTCACCATCAGTTCCCTGTAAAACAGAGATATCCTCGTTAGAAAGCGTCTGCCACGAAAAATACATCAATGCTATACTATAAAAACCATGCCTTTTCATTTAGGGATTAAACATGATCCACGGTACAAGAACCACTGCTATATTTGGACAAAAAGCTTAAAAGACTTCATACTCACAGCAACACCTGGCTCTCCGGGAGGGCCTGGGTCTCCGGGGAATCCAACAGGACCCTGTAAGGGGGAGAAATGAGATGCAGTCAGTGTGGCTAAAGAAACCCGAGGTGCTGCAGCTGAGACATGATTTCCCTGGATACAGGTATTAAAGACATGGTTAGTAATTTACACAGTGATTCAGTCCTGGCATACCTGAATGCAGTCATTCAATGCACTTTGATGGACTTAATGATGATGTTGCAAATCCATGAGAAAAGGCCTCACGGCGCCCCATTACCACGCAGGCATAAAATATAATCTCCTTCAATAAAAAGGCCTTTTAGCTCTTGAATATGTTCTGGGATAAAATTACCAGCCCCAAGGCTGCTAAGGAGGGGGGGGCATTTCCTTTAAAAGTAGCACATTTGAGCCCGTTTGACTATGGGCTGAGAAACCCTCTTTGCAGATGGATGTCAGGATGTGACAGACTTACAGGGTTGCCCTTTGGACCGTCATCTCCAGGGGGTCCTTTAGCACCAGCAGGTCCAGCGGCTCCGGGGGGTCCAGCTTCTCCTTTCTCTCCTCTTTCGCCTTTAGGTCCCTGTAACAGTGGGGGAATGCATCGCATTAGCACCAACTTTTATCATAGTAACAGATCTGGGAAGAGGAATCAGACTAAAAGTGGTCTCTCAGTGCTTAAAAGATGGCGCTTGTACGAAGAAAGATTGTTTCCAGCTCTATCAACTCTGCACGCCGCCTCCACAGTCCTGACACAAAGGAACACTCTACAGGAATCTCAGGGGCATATAACACTCCAAGCATTGATAAACTGACACTACTGTATGTAGCTTGAGACTCTGTACTATCTGGCAATAAATATGTCCAACATGATTTTCTGCCTATCCAGCCTTTCACCATCTGTCATAGCTGGGAACTGGCTTCTGTAGCTCTATTTGGGCTGATTAATCAAAGCCTTCCTCCTGTTTGATGTGAAATAATTTTCACTCTGTGGTTTTTAGGTTCCAGCAAATTCACTGAATTGGAATTTGGACAGCAGATCTGCTAATGATTTAAGAAGGCGACTGTCTTGTGCTTCTTTGTCCGCTATGGATGTATTTGGAAAAGCAGCTGGATTTTTGTACTATTTTCTGTTCCTTCTTCCTTTTGTTTGTAATCACTAATATACAATAATGGCTCTGTAATGTATTATCATCTCTTTTCTAGACTGTGATTGAGATTAGTTGTAATTATTCCTATCAGAACTGAGTGAAACACTTTGATGTTAGAAAATAAGTGGCAGGCTCTGGGTTGGGCTTAAGCTGCTGTCTGACTTTGAAAATGTCACTCTGGAAATGACTCGGCAGTATGATGGGGACCTAGCAGGGGACATTATAAATGCTTGTAATCATGCTCCTCTGCCACTCCCAGTGGAGAAAGGCCATCACTCCAGTCTGCAGTTGCACCTCAATAATGATAAATGAGGCAGTGGAGCTAATTTAACTGCCAACGATGGCTGTTTGGTAAGAGTACGAAAAAAAAGAAGCCATGAATCCCTATCTGTAGCTAACAAAGCTAAGTAGCAGGGTATGGTGAATTAACAAAAGCTTAAAAATAAAACCTGTTGGATATAACACTGCAGCTACTGAAATGGGGCACGTCACAGCTGAAAGATGCACTCAGCAGAATGGGCATCTACAGGTTTGATGCTGACTGGCTTCACGGTGGCTGCAATTGTTGTTCTTTAGGGCAGTGGGCACATCCTCTCTGTAATTGTCTCTTAAGAGTCTGAGGAGAGACTCAATTTGGCAGACCACGTGGAGATGGGGTGCAAAGCAGAAGAACCACGCTGAGCCCAGCTACCAGTCTAAATGACTTTCCCTCTGATGACCAACACAGTGTCGGTCTGAAGCGAAAAACGGTCCTTTGATTTGTCTAGAGCTATAACCATTGAGCAGCAGCTACCCCGGCTTAACCTACAAATATATACTGATGTTACAATTCAAATCTGACCATCTATAGCGAGTGGGTGTGTATTAAAGTAATGTAAAATGAAGTGAAATCTACACAGTGTCTACAAAGACAAGCACAACTAAAACATCCCTGCCGCCCATATTATGTTTGACACGCTGGCAAAACAAAAGCAGGGTTCACTCACCCCAGTTCCAGGCTCTCCAGGGGGTCCTGGGTTTCCGGCCTCTCCTTGTTCACCCTGTGGTTACACAAATGTCAGTGTCTGGCCAGATAAACCTTCACTCTCAGACACGCAGAGACAGCTCCTCCACCCAGAAAACAAGATAAATCTCCCCTGACAAAACAGCTCAGGAGTGCTTACACTATAATAATGTTATTTACTGTACATCAACAAAAGCACATTTACTTTTACAGTAATTGTCACTGAGACAAAAAGCATTGGGTGATATTATATTCTAAGAGCCCTCTTGAAGCGTCAGTGGACTCTCATGTTTCACATTCACGCAGTCCTTTTAACAGCCGAGGTACAGCATTAAGTATTTATAGTGCGGCCGTCTGCCAAATGGCAGTAAAATGGACGAATCTTGTTGGAAGCGTTGTAAAATAGACATTAACGGTGTCAAAGTACTAAGTCGGACAAAAAGCCCGGGTACGTGAAATGAAAAGACTGCCGGTGGTAACAAAGAGGGCCGGTCAGCTGCTCTGAACTGGAGTTACAGTCCTCGCATCCAGCTGCCAGGATATCATCGACTGGATCTCCACGCTTACCTTCTCTCCCACCGATCCCATGGGACCTACACCTCCAGGAGGACCTTGTGGACCCTGCAGCAGGAAGCAGAGAAACACAGGAGTCACCATCCATTACCTTTGAGTAAGAGTGTTTGATAATATCCAGGATGTAAAGCAACTGATATCACTGGCTTTGTGACTTGAGAGCTAAGACAGTACAAATGATTTCTAACTCTGTGCACGGCTGGTCATACGTACATCAGCTCCACTAGGACCCTGAGGACCTCTGGGACCAGGGGGGCCAGGAGGACCCTGTGGAAGAGAAACACTGTGTAATCAAAGCAAATAATAGTTTTCTTAAAAGTGCAAAGATGGAGCAGAGATATCTCTTACCATGGGGCCAACGTCACCGTTCTCTCCCTTTTCACCAGGAGGTCCTGGAAGACCCTGAGAGTGACAAAAGCAAACAATTATAATATCGGAACAAAAAACATGCTGATGCTCTAGGACAGGCACTATAGTCCTTCATAATGACTAATTGTGTTTGTGCATTTAACTGCAATGTCGCCAGCTGTTGCAGCTAGAGAGCTAATTTGACATTTAGAATACATTGTAGCAGTGAACTGAAATATTAAATGTATCTAAGGACTGGAACCCTGGAATGAATGAATCATCTTTATCCGGCCTGAAACGAGTCTAGTCCTATTATCTGTAAAAGTAAAGTAAAATATTCAATACGGGGTGCCTAAGTCTACCTCCAGATGAACCCTAGACCTTCAGAGAACAGAAAGAAGTGCAGAGAAACTCAAGAAGGCACCAACAGAATCACAAGCTGTGAATGAGAAGCCTTTTCAATCCTTCAAGCTGCTGATCAATGACTGGTGGTTCACAGAGCATTCATCAATTTAGAAAATATACGAGGGATAAAACCTGCAAGGCTGGGAGCTCTCGTGCGTTGACCATGAGCGTGACAGCTTTCGCACTCGTTCACGCCACACATTCATTCTCTTATTCAGCGAAAGAAAGATTTATTACTGGCAACTCTGTCAGAAGAAGCTCCCCGGGTCAAATCCTGACCGAGTGGAGTTTGTATGTTCTCAATATGCGTGCGTGGATTTTTCTCCAGGTATGCCACATTCATTTTTAGCTCAAATGGAAAGTCTAAATTCCTGCCAAAGCAGGGACTGTCAGCACACTGGGCTCTTAAGGCAATGAAAGGAAGCATCTTTTCAATTCAAGTAAAAGTCCAAGTAGAGGATTGAGGTGAAAATGTCCACAGGCTGGCAATAATGCTCAGCACCTGGTATATTCATCGCTCATTGTAATTATTGACTTCATAATCATACTGATATATGAACAACACTAAATCCCTCCTCAGGCCTGGTTTGATGCAGTTGTCAGTGATCTGCCGCTCTGAGTTCTTCGTTCTGATTACTGGGTATTTTTTGCTGGCAGAGCTGATGTAAACACAGCGGACCTTTTCATCTTCTTGAACGGCATTAACGTCACTAACTCGGCTCGACTCTGTAGGTAGTGATTAAACTCTACTGAGCGTGAGCACAGCGGGGGCTCAGACTTGTTCATGAATACCAGGAAGACGCCGGGATCGTTTTATTCTACTGCTCTGCAAACACGTGAGGTGTCAGCCCTCGCCCGCCCCACCACCTTTTTGCAGTGAGGTGCTTTTCTCATCTTCACCTGAAAGAAGTCGTGCGCCCGGCTCGCTCATGCGTGTTCGGCGAGCACCGTGGTCAAGACCTCATACCAGCATTTGATCCCTGACATTTCTGCGGGTAATTGCTGTGATTAATTTAACCCCGGCTTCTCTTTCCCTTTTGTTAGTGTGTATGTGTCTGCCCTCGACTCAGAGGCAGCGGGATCATCAGTGCGAGGTTTGCAAGGGAGGAGATCAAAGATCCACGTCTTCTACATGTGCTTACACCAACCTCAAACACTCACAGCCCAGATTGCGAAAAAAAAAGAGAGAAAAAACGACTCGTTGCTGACTGATGTCAGTTTGTGTTATGCGTGCCCTGCGTGTGTGTGCCTGCCCTTGTTTGCAAGTATCATCTGTGTGTGCACAAAGTGTGTGCGGCTGCATGCTGATTCGTTGCCGTGCAGAGAAATCTCATCTGTGTAAAGGTCTCCCCCGGCCTGAGATCGTTAGAGGTGCTGCTAATTATGCAGCGCCGTGAATGTGCTCGACGAGGAAGCCGCCGCTGGAGCAGGTCGGTCCACACAATTAATTGAATCGCGCCTGGAAGTGAATTACTCCCAATTAAAAGTCCATAGAATTCAGTGGTGCGGAGATTGGCTCGTACCTGGACACGCTGAGGAGTCGTCTGTGTAATTTCATTAAGACAATGACCCCCGATCTCTGCGGTAAATGTGTTTAGCTTAAGAAGTTAAAACAGATAATTACTAACAAATGTGCCACTGCTGGCGAGGTAAATGTCCTTTCCCGAGATTATCATCACAGTGGAGCAGAAGCCCATTTAGCCAGGTCGTAGTGTGACTGAGTCCTTTGCTAGGCTCTGGTTTACAAATGGACTACGCACAGCATAGATGCAAATGTAGCAGCAGTGATACCGCTGTTTTACTACAATATCACACACTTAAATAAAGCTTGGAGGACAGTGAATGGGGGTCTCTCTGGCCGCCCTTAACTCCTCTGGAGATAGAGGAAGGATGTTGCCAGCTAGTGAAGGTGAAAGTTGTAATTATTACAGGTCGAACACCCAGGCAGCACACACACACACACACACACACACACACACACACACACACACACACACACACACACACACACACACACACACACACACACCATGGATCCAATTAAAGCAGAGTGTAGTACAGCGGCAGGTGTGTGACTCTGTGTGTCTGCTACTGAGCTGGCACACAAGGAGCACGGTGTGGGATGAATACCACACGGTGTCATAGCTCCAAGCAGGCTTTAAGAGGGGTAACTGAATGATCCCTGCTCTGATATGTGCACTGAGACAGACCTCTTATCCATAAGTATAAAATAAAACATATATAAGATTAAACAAATTGTCAGAAACCTATTAAAACGCAGATGAATAAATACATAAAGTGGTTAGTAGAAAGTGCAGGAAACTGAATTCGAAGTTGAAGTAAAATGAGATAGAAGACATTGACATGTAATGATAAAGAAATTTAAACAAGCTTTTACGTTTTTTTATGAAGAGCTTCCACACCTGGGGAGCTCTCTGTACCCGGCTCACCAGGAAACATCTTTTTTGAACATCTAACTTTATAAAGCCATGGCTGATGAAATTCACCAAATTCGGTGCGACAGGGTACAGTGGCAATGAGGTGCAGAGGGGAGTTTAAGTTGTGGGAGACATAGCGAGGAGTGTGAATAGATGTGGAGGCTGACTCTGGCGCCTGTCCCAGCTAATCCTGTCTTTCATCATCACACATGGTGCTACCTACATGCTCGCTATGCCCGACTGCTACGATAACATCATTATTTACACAGTGTATACCTCCTAAGGGTGTTTAAAGTGATCTCTGTTGCCCCTCTTGTTCTAAATATTTATCTTTTTATATAAAACGCACACATGCACCAGTGCACACAGACACCACATGCTACACGGGGCCATGTAGGATTGAATTCTTATTTTTTTTTGTCATTAGCATAATCGGGAATGAATGGTACTAACCTGCAGGCCGATGGGACCAGGAGGTCCAGGGAAACCTCTGGGACCTTCATCTCCCTTCTGTCCAAACATACCCTGCTGACCTCTGGGACCAGGCTCTCCATCAGCTCCCTGTGAGAAAAACACACATTCAGCTTTTTGTATTTTTCTGCTTTTATTTCTCTTTCATTTCCATCTTCTAAAAGGAACACTGGCTGCAAAGCTTGTACAGGATATTTCTTCCTAACCCCTCTTCCTATGTATTTCATTTTTCTTCAGTATAGACATCACACATAGTGACGCATTAGCTACATTTCATCGTGGGTTTTAGGAGAGTTGTACTCACAGCGGGACCTGGGGCACCGATGGGACCTTGGAGACCAGGTGGACCGGGAGGACCCTGATGACAGACGGACACGGATAAGTTTTTACCACAACACACCGTAAAAGCACTCAAGTATCGAGTGTGATCTGTAAGTAAAGCGCTGCTCACTCATTGTGATAATGGTGCTAGTGTGTGGTTCTGAAAGCAGAGACCAGTTTTAGGAAATATGCAACATCGCCATCTTCTTCATTACTGCGAAATATGGATGTGTGCGCGTGAGACATGGATGGAGCTGGCTTCCCATAACGCACCTGTTCTCCCTTGTCGGCCTTGCTTCCTTTCTGGCCGGGCTCTCCAACTTCTCCCTGGGGAGGAGAAACACACGCACGCACACACACAAAAACAACATTAAGCATTAGGGCTCAGCATAGCTTAGTGTCTTCTCTGAAATGTTAACAATCACTGAATCCCCTCGGCTCAACACAAACAGCCATTATCTGCGGCTATAATCTCGACATGGCTCAGTATGGATGTTTTCCAACACCGTGTTTCTTTACATGGCGAATGTCTGCAGCGACATACGTTTGGGAGCTCCGCAGAAAGCCGGACAGTAACCTTAAGGGGCATAATGATTGTGGGAGATGAAACGAGCAACAGAGTTTCACTTGTACATCTCCCCTAATTGCATCTGCAGACGCGCTCGGATATGAAGATGGATGGGCAGTGAGGAGGAAAAGAGAGACACATATTTTGGTTGCAGATGGCCTGAGTGTGAACGCCGTGATGAAGATTGATTGGCAATCTGGTTCAGTCTCAGAGCGCATCCCAGTCTGGGAGCAGAGACGTTGCAGCTGGGCCAGAAGGATGGGACAGAAAGCGTTTCACTGACCTTGTCGCCGTCCTCTCCGGGTGGACCCTGAGGTCCTGCAGGCCCGGGCAGACCAACGGGACCCTGGACACCGTCACGACCAGCAGGACCTTGAGGCCCTTTCTCACCCTAAACGAACAAAGAGCCACGTTTTAATTATATTTTGAAAGCAGGAACGAAGGTCGAAGGACACGGGGGGAGAAAAGAAGGAAGGAATGAAAAAAAACAGCCACTCACAGGCGCTCCCTTCTCTCCAGCGGGACCTGGAGGACCCTGAGGGCCAGGTCTACCTGAGAGGCCAATTGGACCGGCCGCTCCAGCAGGACCTCGCTCACCGGGTGAGCCCTGCGAAACGTGGGGGAGAAAGGGAGAGATGATGAGCCAAAAAGAAAAAAGCAGATGGAGTGGTTTTTGGAGGAGAAAGACACAGATTTCATAATGGTGTCAGCCTGTTCACAGACACAGCCCCAGCCTGCTGAACAATACCCTGCCGCCATTAAGACGTGTGCGGCGCGCACATACGTTTCCACATTCACAAACTCCTTTTCAGAAGGAAACTGGAGCAACACGCGGCAGCTTTTAAGTTCTAATAGAGCGGGCTGCTTCTTGAAAGCTGCCGGCATTATCTGCTGTTGGGGAGCTGACGTCCGGGTGACTCTCTGAGCTCGGCGCCTCTTACTCCTGCTGCTGAGAGTGCGTTTCAGAATGAAAGAGGCTGCTGCTGTGTACCAGGGCTGGGGATACAGTTCACCTGAATACATAAAACATGATAGCAGGATGACATTCACCACATTTCTTTTAATCTCTGCGGCACTCAGTGAGCTGACTGAGCGCCCGCATGCACGGCTCTGGTTTCATATTCATACTGATATTTATTGTGATTTGATCATCTCCCGTCTGATGCAAATTATTCTTGTGCATTTCAGTATGCTTACATTGAGATTTCACTCATGTGAAGGCACAATTGCACTGCTATACCTGAAACAAGGTTAAAATCCCCAGGGAGATGTAGAATAATGATAGATAAAATCATTTCTGTTCTCAAACGCGTATGGGATTTCGGTCTGAAGGATCCTCCTCTGACATTTCAAGAATTTTCATTTTCCCCTCTGCGGCAACGCTGAAAATATTGTTGTGTACTGTTTGTAAATATCATCCGCATGAACTCGTGCTGCGGAGTGTGGCAGGCGGGGAACATGATGTCTCGATAATTCCTCAACTTAAACACTGACATTTCCGGGCTCAGCCTTCAAATCTGCACAGCTTTCAAGCTTATGCTTGTGTACTCAGCCTCCAGTACGTGCACGCTGTCCTGAAAAATAAGTTTGCTTGCAGGTTGAGGTCTGGAGTGGGACGTTATGAATGTATTCAGGTCCCGGCTGCTGTAATGGCTGCTGTGGAGCCGCGGTGCTGCTCTATTATTCTGAGCATCAATCATCATGTTAACATCTACATCACTGCAGATGTCAAATCCACTAATAGAACATGATTTAAAAGGGTTTCCACGGTAATCACTCATTTCTGCAGCTAATCATTCGTGATCTCATTGCTGTAATAAATGCATGCGAAAATAATGTGAAATTTGGGGATTGGGAGGCGAGAGAGCTTCATCACTAAGCTCACTGCTGAGTGTTATAAAAGAGGTCTCGGTGACAATCAAAGGAGAAGGTAGGAGGAGCAAGGGAGGCGTGAAGTGCCGGGATGCAACCTTTGGGACAGATGAGGGATGTGTGGGAGCAACGCCTTCGCTGACTAGACACCGTGACTCACCATATGGATGCTCTCTTGGCTGTGTGCAGCTACTGGTGTGTGTGTGTGTGTGTTTGTGTGTGTTTGTTTGGCTGCGTCTCTGGGTGCCGGCAGGCAACGGAGCAAACAGCCTTGATACCCAGCTACTCTAGCGCGTGGCCGCCGCCGTGACAAATCTCTGTGTGCGGTGGGACGAGATGAAACCTGGTGGCGCTTTTTATCGGGATTATTAATAAATAAAACACTGACGGCCGTGATGGCTTAATGACTTTAAGCGCATTAATTCTCGCTTTTAAATTTTCCGACTGCATTCAGACGTCGCTGCTTTTCTCTGCTTTGATTCTCCGCTCTGTAGCCACAGTTGCGGTGACCTTGAGCGAGGCACTTTTAACCTCACAGCTATGGAGAGTGTAAATACTGCATATTACTGAAAGGTATTCCTTTGGACGGCTCAATATTTGCAGAAAAGACCATCCTGTTCACTAAACCGCACCTGGAGCGCTAAAAGTTAAAACAGATAAATAAATGTCTTTCATAGGAGCCTCTCTGGTAGTGATGTCAAGAGGAAAAGCAAGTATAAAGATAAACTCACAGTTACCCAGTGAGAGTTGTTTTTTTTTTCAAGCTTTCCCTGTCCAGCTGATGTTACTGTAACTCCCTTTAGGCACTTCCCGCTAAAACATCAAATACCCCGAACAAGCCTCTGTGTTAATAAATAACTCAAATCAATTATGAAATGCCATAAAATATCCAACACAGAAAAGAGGTATGTTTTTTTTTTTACACCCAGTGGTGTTTTGATCTCAGGTGAGAGTTTACTTACAACAGGACCAGGTGGACCCTGGGGCCCCTCTCCTCCCTTCAGACCTGCAGGACCCTGTGGAAAAGAAGCAAAACAAGACAGATGAGGACTTCTTCATCGGACGATCTGCCTTTAAATCAACACCTCCATCATGAGGTGTCTCTCCATCCAGAGGCATCTGCCTCCCCGTTAGCGGCTTGTCAGTTCAGGGCGGCACCGGAACAAATGCGCTCTGAGTGCATTTAACTTCAGATCGCCGCCGCCAGAAATATGAGCGCCATTGACGTTTTCATCCCGGTAGAGCACCTGCATCAGGCTAAAACTACAGTATGGGATGAAAAGTAAAGAAAAGCTCCGTCTGTACTTGATGACCCACTAACTTATGGCAGATCTAAAAAAAAGACAAAACACAAAAACCCAACACCACTCCTGTGATCTGTTTGCTCGGGAGGATGCTGCAGCTAGAGACTGGTGTTTTTGTTTTTTAGTGTATACATTTTCTGGATACACACATCGTACGTCCCCGATGTCACATGCAGGTGTGTTTGTGTTTCTTTGTGTGTGTGTGTGTGCACAGCTCCCTAGCGGGCTCCAAAAGAACACATGGTGGTGTGGGTAATGAGCCTCTGCCGGCTCTGGCTGCGTGCTGGACTAAATTACAACGGCAGAAAACAATCAGTGGTGCTGCCGGCCTGCAGAGTCCGACCGACCTTGAGAATGCAGGCAGCCAGACTCTCCCTCTCCCCACAGTGTATCCATTCCCAGCCACCGCGGTCTAATTGCCAGCATTTCTCGCTTAATAATTCATTGAGTAAATAATGCATGTAGAGAAAAACTTTTCTACCCACACACCCCCCCACCCCCCCCGAATAATAATAAAAAGCTGCCACTGAAATATGAAAAATAATGCAAGTCCTTCAAATAAACTAGCTAAAAAAAAAAAAAGGAAATCTCACAAAAGAATACCCAACCAAATCTACAATCTCATACCATAATAAAGCCCCATGATGCATTGCGGCAGTTAAAACAGTGGTGTTGGTGGCGGCGGAGCAGTGCGGGGTTACGCATGCTCATTTGTAAGGCGTCACTTTGGATTTCCCGCACAGCCGACTGACTGTCGGGAGTGAATTCCACGGCTGGTGTCTCTAATGAAGTGAACAGCTCTGGACAGACACAGGTCCATTTGCTCTGGAACAGCGTCCTGTCACTTTCCGCTAGCTAACTCATGTAAGGGGGCAGGCCTTGATGAATAGGTGCAGGTGGGGAGCGGAGCTCTTACCGAGGCGCCAGGTAGACCACGCTCTCCAGGGAAGCCACGGAGGCCGGGGGGACCGTCTTTGCCGGGCAAGCCTTGTGGTCCGGGGTCTCCCTGTTCAACCAAACAATTGTGTTAGAGTTAGAGTGTGGTTCATCATGTAGTCATCAATACATCATTGGGATAACAAGAGTGAACATTTTATATATTACCTCTTGTTCACCAGGCTCAGTTTATAATTTGTGGATGAAAATATCGAAACCTCTTTGATCAAACACTCAATCAACCTTCAATTAAAAGAGAACTTAAAAGATTTCCAGCCAAACTACAAGAGTTGAACAGGGGGTGAGGCTCTTAGATTCCTAAACGTTTTGCGATGCTTCAAGCGGGTGTGAGATTTTGCTCGCATCTGACTGTTTATGCAACAGCTGCTGTGTTCTCCAGTATGAAAATTAGAAGCAAAGCTAAACCACAGCCAAGCCAGCGGTGCATTCGTCCAATCGGCTGTAAGATTGTCTGGCTGAAGGGGAGACGTGTCATCTGAGCTGGGATCTGCATGCTGCCTATTCCAGCAAAGTGCCGAGTGAGTCTCGCCAAACAATGAGTGAATATTGCAGGCAATGCCAGGCCACCGGCACTAAATTCTAGAGTTGGAAGAAAAAAAAGTGCTATCGGCTTTTTTAAGTCACGACTGCTCTGGCAGTAACTTCTCTTCCAGCCCTTTTCCACTAAAACAGTCCCAGCACAGGTTTGGAGCAAAGTGAGAACCAGTTGCTTTTCCACTGTTTAAGATCCATGTCATTATATCACTCTATACATCAATTCCATCACATCCTTTTCTTTGGTGGTCTAAACAGAAAAAAACAGTTCCAAATGAAGTTTATACAAATCCTGAGCTTGGAATTTGAACTCCCTTAAAATCCTCTCCATCTGAGGCCTTACGTGAATCGAATGTGTGTCTGTCGTTGTACAGCTTAACTCACACAAGATCTCCCAATCCTTAAAAAAAAGTGATAAGCAAATGACAAGCGAAGCTAGAGTATTCTATACTAATGGCCTTGTGCATCCCACCAGGCAAAGAAGTGTGCTTGTTTTGTAGCTGACATCCATCTTAACGGGCCATTAGCTACAATTATTTTGAGGCATGTATGCTTTTTGTGGATTCATTAGCGCTGTCACCGTGCAGTCAATACATAAGCCTCTGCTCTAATCAGAACCAATGCACTGCTGCGTTCACATAATCAACCCCGTCAGGGAAATACAAAGATTTCAGTCTCCTCAACTCTGTGTAATCTGCAGAGGGAATTTAAAAAGGATACATAATACAAGCCATATATATTTTCCTCCCTATAAGGCGGAAATATAAATGTTTGTAAAGCGTGCACTGCAGGGATGTGCAAGAGTGTGTGAGAAAACACTTGCATGACTTCTGCAGGTTTTGCATGTCCCCCTCCCCTGAGACACTAAAGTTTAGAAGTTCCTTCACATTCAGTCTGCCAGCAAGGAAAAGTGCCAATAACTGCTAGGCAACTTCATTTACTTATCTGGTCGACTGTGCACCCGTATATCCAAAACAAGGACATTTGACTTCAGCAAAAGTTACTTTTTTCTTCTTCTTTTGTTACTGGCAGCTGACTTTATCTGCAAGTAGGGAGGCACAGAAGAGCGGGCTTGAGAGGTATAAGAGGATTTGGACTCTGCTGCCAAGACCTCCACAAAGTGTCCTCCGCTGGCATACTGATGCACAGGCCTGGGCAGAGTGGAGAAGAGGGGAGCAGAGCGAGGCCTCGAGGAGCGGGTTTGGAGTTAACGGACGGACTTGATTAAACTGTCCGCTCGGAGAAGACAGGGAGAAAATGAGAGCAGAGGACACAGTGGTTTGAGGGAGAGGCGGACGGGGGGAGTGGGCAGGGGATGCTGAGTGGTCCTGGGAGTCAGAGAGTTGGTTTAGAGCAGCCCATACTTCTACAAAATGGCTACTGTCTGCTCCTAATGGGCACTCAATTGCTGGCTGGGAAAGAGCCAGAAAGAAAGCACAGCTCCTCTCCAGATCTCAGCTGCGGGATCTTCAGTGCACACTTGCCAGAGTCTCCTACAGCATCGAGTGTAAATGGAGAGACTTTGGCACAGGTCGCTTTGTGCTTCCGGGTGAAATTTATTGCTATGGATTTATTTCTGTTTTATTTAAGCAATGCAGAACTCTATTGAGCTTCCTGTGCCCTCCGGTAATACATCTGCTTGTGAACGCTATAACTCAGTCCGCAAAAATCAAATCATGTACGATAATTGCGACCGCGTAAGTCCAATTTGCAACTCACGTCTGTGCTGTTGATCTCTCCATCAACCTCCCTGGCTTCCTCCCCTCAGCCAAACCAACAGTAATCTAATGCAGTCGGTGAGAAAAGCCAAGCCCACTCTTTTGGATAAATTACTATATGGCGCTGTTAACCGCCAAAGAGGAGAAGGGAGCAGTGGACCCACTTTTAGTACGTTGTGCTACAACAGCAGTATCCCTGATAGGCTGTTGTACAGACTTGCAAATAAGCAAATTGAAAAAGGGAACAGAAATGCCAAATGGCCAAATGCATAATATAGAAAACTGAGAAACTATAATAGCTATACTTGATTTCTACATGGCTTCAGGAGTTTTGCATGTCTCCATTTAATTTCTCCCTGAGTACACATTCAGTGAAAGAAAATGGTTTCCCTCTAATATAATCTATTTTTAACATTTAGTTTCAAATTCTATGCTGGAGCTGTAAAATGGAAAGGAATGAATATGAGATTTATATTAATAGATTTGTGATTAAAAAAAAAAAGATTTACAAGCGAAAAACAATGATTTGAGCACCGTTACCTATTTTTTCCCAATTAGCACAGGATTATGTATGCGTACCTTTGCGCCCTCCTTGCCAGCCGCTCCTGGAAGGCCCTGCTCTCCAGGCGGGCCAGGGGGTCCAGGGTGACCTCTCTCACCAACGGGACCAGTCTCTCCAGTTGGTCCCTAAGATGTCGTCACACATGGGACCGATCAATGCCATTATACGAGATGGCCAATGCACTTGTAAAAATCATGCGATAGACTTTAATGGAGGTCTAATTGACACCAATACATCAGAGCAATGGGCCAGCAAGTGTCTAAATTTCTCATAAATTGATGATAGATTGCCAAACGTAGAGCAGATCTGTAACAGATCCAACTCGTAACAGAAAATCATGTACATTATTGATTTCTTCTTCAAATGAAAAATGGAATAATGATGATGGTGGACTGAAGTCTCACTGATAGAGCTGATATAGATGTTTGTCCATTGTAACAAGTTGTCTGATTTTTTTGGCTTTCTACCACTCTATCGCCTTCTTCTGAAAAACACCAGTTCACAGAGAGAATAATAATGCAGGTCTCTTACCTGGGGGCCAACAACACCTCCTGGGCCTGGCGGACCAGTCTTTCCTTGGAAACCCTGAAAAGGATTAGAGGACCTTATTTAGGTGCTTCATAATGGCCAGAGAAACCCACAGCTTATCATTTCAAATGCAAGTCAAGAAACTACAGTGATTCCACTTGAATTTCTCAGCTAATAAGCAGGGATTTGGGTTGTGGATCAGTATTTCCTTGACGTAGGAACAATGGATTTTCAGGTAGCATTGATGACTGCAGATTGAAACATATTGCAATGCTAAAGTAAACAAATGGAGCTTAATGTATAATCCTTTGTTAATTTGCACACATTGATCTCTTAATTAAGTGAATGTTAAGATGACGTGTTTTACCCTTTAGAGGAAACAGAGGGAGTGAGATACGTGCATGTAGAAAAGGTTTCTGCTTGGAGTCAAATCGGGTGACCAGACCTATTCAGTTGTGCCTTCTCAGATACAATACCTTTCTGAGAAGTATGTGGCATGCCATCATATCGGAGCTCTCATTCTATTTCATAACAAAATGCTTTGAAAAGATGTATTCAGACTCAGAGGTTAGAGATACACAAAGCACACAGCCAATGGAGTGAAATAGAGGCAGAGAACCCTTTTTAATATCTGGGACTTAAGTTTGACTGAGATATACTTAGACAGAGTCTCACAGTGGGGAATATGGGTTTAAGCAACCCGAGAGCAAAATGAATAAGTCCACCATGGCATTATTGTTGATTTAAAGGGTCTGAAAACATAGTCTCCATCCATCTCCATCAATCTCTCCATTGAAGAGAGCAAACAATCTGTCAAAGTTACATTTCTTTTGACAACAGAGGTTCATGCATCCGTGTCTGTATTCAACTCAGATTGGTGATGACTCATAGACCAGTCTGAGCAATAATCAACCCAAAGTGCTGTGAGAGATGCGGTGTTGTTTGCTTGAAGTGCCCCTGGTCAATGAACACTGATCAGAGCACATTGTGATGCAGCACATTTGTTGCTTTTGATGTGAAGTTTTCTTCGGCCCTGAACCTTCATCAGCAAAGCATTATTTATATGGATTTTGACCCATAACCTAACATGATTTTAGATTCAACATGAGAAACATTTGCTTATTGTTTTATGCCTAAGGAGAGAAAAGAAGCACTGAGTGGTTGATTTGTTCAACGATTCATACTGAATTTCAGACAGCAGCTTCCATCAAAGAAGCTGTGGGAGATGCAGTGTCTTCCACCTGAAAGCGCCCGCAAACACAAAGCCGAAGCAAACAAGTCCTAGTTAACAGAGTGCAGCATCTAACGGCCAAAGACTTCTTTCATTTTCTCAGAGAGTTGATGAGCCGAACCGGAGCTAAAAGACCAGCGAGTGCGAGGATGAGGCGAGACGGGGGACTCCGGTGGAATGATAATGCAGCTTCAACTCTGAATGTGCAATTAGGCATCTGCTAGCTATCACATTAGCTGCAACTTCATAAGCCCGTGGTGTTATCACTCCAATTGAGTGTTTTACAAGTCTCCTGGTCCACACAGTCGTCCACAATCACACACAGCTCTACATGTACTGGCCCCTGTTAATCAGAAGAACTACACAAATTAGCCTTTGCTCAACTTTTACACAAAAATCAAATGGTTACATCAGACACAAAGAAATGGAAGAACTGGTGGTAGCAGGAGTGCTAATTAGTTGTAGTGACAGAAGAAGTGGAAGAAATAGGAGTAGTACTATTAATAGTAGTGGCAGTAGAAGTAGTATTTGGTTCACAGTAACAGCAGTAGTGGAAGGAAATGTAGTTGTAATATGGTTAGTTAATAGTTGTTAGTAGTAGTAATAATAGTGCTAGTTCAGGAGGAGTAGTAGTAGTAGAAATAGTAATTAGCAGTGATAGTAGCCATTAGTAAGTATTAGTAGTGGTTATTGTGATGGGAGTGGCAGAAGTCGCAGTAATATTTGCAGTAGTAGAAGAAGAAGAAGAAAAGGAAGTAGTAGTATAAGAAGAAGTGGTACAAATAGTGAAGTAGTGATAGTAGTAGAATAAAGTAGAAGAAGAACGTGAATTGGTAGTAGTAGTGAAGTAGTGAGAGAGGAGGAAACACAACAGAGGAATTGTGTAACTTAACACTCCTGGCGTATGGGAGACAGTATTGGTTATGCTCCAGCCGAGTCAAACAGCAGGACAGAGCAAGCCAGAAAAAGACAAAAGTTCAACATCTCGAGCAATGACTTCAAGACTGCTGCGCAAATCAGATGAACCTCTGTCTTCCGGGGGAGGAACAATCCAATCTGCACTGTCCTGACTCAGTGTGATGCTATTAATCCGAGGTGATGTTAAGACACTGACTGATTACAGCAGGGCTGTGGGGATGAAACTGGGGACTTACAGTAATGTGAGTGTCATAATGCCATAGGGACTCTACCTTTATCTAAGGAGGCAGACTGGCACATCGAAGCCTGTGATGTTTGGCAGACAGAATGGCACGTGTGAAGACTGTACAAGCACCCTCGGTCTAAAGCTAACATGTCCAAGGGCAGTCCGGGGTGCTCCTCGACTTTCCATCCTAACAACCTTTTCAGCCGATTTCCATTTGATCTCTGAATCCCTCCGTCATCAGACTCCATAGATAAGCGATTTCCACCCAGCCACTGCATTCATGATTCATTTCATTTGTAACTTATTACCCCGCGACCAAACAAAGTTTTCGCTTCCTGACGAAGCCGATCCTGGCCTGACTGGTGATTGCGGACCTATTGATCACGACGTGTTGTGATTTATGGCAATGTATTATTCAGCAGGAGCCCTCGAGCCTCGGCAGTCACAACGCCGGTCCTGACACAGAGACACCGACTCAAATCTTTATTTGCACTTCCTCAAATGCAACTTTGTGTTGCCGGGATCGAGTGCCTATCAGCATCTTTACTGCTGTGATCTATTTCCATATCGGATGCTCGTGGAGGCCGATAATCAGCGTGTAAATCTCCGGCTGTAAAAACCTTAATGAAGACTCCTCTGCTGTGGCTGGAACAGCAGCCGAGGCAGGGGAGGAGCTTCTGTGTGTATTTCTGTGTGTTTCACGATATCTATAGGAAGGAGGCAGGAGGAGCGGGAAGCTTTAATGATAGAGGCGATGATCTGTCAAGCTTTTAGTAGGATATATTGCCCTCAGAGCCTCGTCAAACCGGGGTGCTACGTTCCATACCAAGTGCCAAGGAATCGAAGTGGAGAACAGGGGATTGTAACTCATAGTGATCAGGTCCACCTTTGCTTTGTGATGTTTTATTTATTTATATATTTTACTATCAGATAAATCTCATCTCCCACAAGATGCAGCGTGTATGCACAACCGGATCATCAGCACGGATTTAGTCCTTATGTCTTAGTCCTATGAAGCTCCTAAGTGAATTTTGACCACTGTTTAACAGTCTGACAAACAAGCCCTCTTAACGCCCTGTGGTTTAGTTGTACTATGGTTCTAGCTGCTGAACTCACAGCAGGTAATATTACAAAAGGACATCGTACTGCAACTAGACAAGCCATGGTTAGTAACCTTCCGCCGGATATTTGCAAACTTCCCAAAGTCACAAGACAGCGCTTGCATCATCAATAGCTCCACATCTCGTGGCATCTGTCTCAGACAGACAGATAGACTCTGACAACACTCGCAGGGGATTTGTCTTTAGAGCTTTGCTTAACAGACATGTCTGCCTTGTTGGCATCCCACTGAGATGCTGTATCACCGATTGTAATCCCCCTGCATACAAGAGCGACGGAGATAGGCTGTGTGGGACAAAGATCTGTCCTGCAGCCCAGAGGCAGTTTGATGAATAAGAACTAATAAGGTCTCACTGGCAACTTTAACCTAAATGGCAGGGAGTAGGCGGGCCGCCGTCCATTTACACAACACAGCTAATTCCAGTGCGATTAAAATGAGATTAGCAGCCCAGACGCCAGAGCGAAATGTTGGCATTGCCGGTCTGTGCAATTGATACGTAAAGGTCAAGAATTTGAAAGCTTTACTACAGCATTGCTATGTTGTAGAATTACTATGTTGTAAAGTAATAAGAAGTTTTAGAGTGTCAAAGTTTTGCAAGTGCGGTATTCGTATGCTTCCTACTTAGAATTCAACATATCCAAAAATCTGTCCCAGTGTGAAAAATGGGAGTTATATTGAGTTTCTAGCTTGGTGCGAGGCCTCTCATCAAACAGACAGAGGCTGAGACTAAAGCGGAACCACCCAAGCTACCGAGAGTTCAAAGAGAATATTGCATGTTTTTAGACTCACCGTCTCTCCACGCTGACCAGGGTGTCCGGGCAGCCCGTCCTTTCCAGGGGGTCCCTGTCGGGTCGGAATAAAACATCGATCACCATCACGTTCATTTCAGAAATGAATTATGCTGCTACAGAATAGGCCCGATTCCTGTAATGTAATAAGATTTCACGCTGCAGTACTTTGCAAGTGCATTGGCTTGCACAGGTTCTGTACTAGACAGAGCATTACTTACACACGTTAGGGTTGGACTACAAGAATAACAGAATAACAAAATTACAGGTTCTATTTAGTTTTTATTTTTTGGGGGCGAAGTGAGCAACATCACTGGCTGAGGGCTGAGAGCCAGCTATGAATCCGAGCTGAATCAATAGCTCTAAATTACCACTAGCCTACTGCCTAGACTGGGGAGTGAGAAAATGGGTTCTGCTTCAATAACAGTTGGACTAATGATCCCTGCACAGAATTAGAGATATTGCTATGTATTACTGCACCCCATGAACTCCTCAAATTGAATCAATTGTGACTTATAATGTTTGCAAACTAGGCTAATTTGCCACTGAGGCAGTAGACGGGGAAGGGAAGCGAGGACCCTGGACTGCTTCCTGGGGAGCTGCGGTTTCAGTGTGCACTGAGCTGTCAGGCGTGTGCAGCGTGTGGGAGGCTGAAATACTCACAGGGGGGCCCTTTGGTCCAGGGAAGCCCACTGGTCCCTGAGGTCCTTGAGGCCCCTGCAGTAAACAGACAGACAGTCAGTCCAGCATCTTTCAGGGGTAAAACCACACCACAGCATTAAAAAGACAACAAGTGAAGAATGTACTGCTGTTTTTTTTTCAGGGCAGCTTGAGGAGCAAATTAAAGCTGTTCAATACAGAAGTATATCAACAGTGTCAGACGTCGGTCACTGGGTCATTATATTGAACCTGTTGGAGTGGAAAAATGCTTAGACAAAGCTTTTCAGTCCCACTCCCTACTTTAGAAATCCACAGAGAAAAGTAGTGGAGCAGAGGTCTGACGTTCACCAACTGTATCAGTGATAATTTATCGGCTCTGCCAGATTTAGATCTGAGAACGGACATGATGTCTGAGGGCTGATGGGTCCACAGAGAGGGGCCATTACAGGGCCAATGTTCCAGAGAAAGGACCAATAATAATTTCATTTGAGCCAGACAATTTGGAGCAGTTGTTTCTTTTTTTTTGTTAGACCTTTATCTCAAGCTATTAGACAATGTGAGTGATCTGATTCTATCTTACAAGACTGTTTCCCTGACATAAGTAGAGCTTGCATTAATTAATGAGCTCCTTTGAACAGAGTGCATCTTATCATATTTCGTGGGCATATTCGATGATAGATAGAGCTGAACAAGCAAATGCAAATAAAAAAGAGAGAGAAATGATGAAAGGAAAGTCTGTAAAAGAGGTCGGCGGCTTTTCCTAGAACATGACTGATACACATACTGTTGATAGAGCTTCTTTATTGTATACTGTTGATTATTCATTATTTAACATTTACATAGCAAATATCAGGAGCAAAGTAAGTTCATCTTTTACTTTTAATATCAATATGTCTTTCTAATACTAATGCTTTTAGTCATAGTCATACTCATAGTCAGTCTCAGTCAGATTTGGGTTAACGTTGCCTTGCTGCTCTTTTTTCAAAGCTGATTATGATATTTCACTGTTTTGTGTAGTTTGAGACAGATACCTTTGTCATTGTGATGTTAAATTTAAGCAGTAAATAAAATTTCACTTTTCTACCTGAGTAAGTCAAACTAAATGGCTGGCTTAGTGGATTTAGTGTGTTTGCCTGTAAAGCTCGGGCAAGAAACACAAGGTGACTTTATTATAGCATTTGCATGCACTAAATTCTTGTTTTTTTTTGCCTTAATCAAACAGAAGGAAGGCTTTGTCAGAGTGGCAATACGGGCCATTTTCCCTCTGTGGTGTTAGACAAATGTTAACTGCTGCAACTGCTAACAAGTTGTTTCATTCCGCTCATGGAGTGGCTTTCACTCTATTCTACAACGTTTCATTCTTTTATTTTGTTCCTGAGAAATTGTGCTAAAAAGCCACAGGAAAGCAAATGAACAGTATTAAATAAAGTGGCACTGCTGGGAGGCTTTTATTGTGAAGCAACTATGGAGATTGTAACTCAAGCTAGCCACCAAGGACTAAATCACTGCTCTGTGGAATTTTGACTTTTTTGCTGCAGCACGATATTGAAATTAATCACTGATACAGAGCTGCGTATCTGGGGACAGAGAGAACTGGAACAAAGCGTGATTGACTAGAAAAACTCCAATCCACACAGAAAAACTAGTTAGTACAGTTACATAAGGCTACGTCAAGGGTGCACCACATCACTTTATGAGGATGCAACCGAAGCCAGACTCCACATTCAATTAAATGCTTTCACTCTTGCTTGTTTTTAGGTCAATCTTTCTGTCTCTTTCTGTCATCAAGTCTGGCAGCCAATCAGGGTTGGATACCTAGGATACTGAATAGACCAAACCACATTTTGTTACAAATGCCACCACCCTTTGTGTCTCTACATGTATGTGTGAACAGCCATCTCAGGCTCAGTGTGGGTACTTACTCTCTCGCCAGGCGGGCCTGGAGGACCATCGTTGCCTGCTGTGCCCTGCAACACACAACAGATCACTAGCAGTTAATACTGAGGCAGGCCCATGCCCTGCACCTGGCCTATACAATGATGTCGTCTCTGGTTGATCACTACTCATTGTGACAGTGGTGCTTTCTAGGATGGGTCTAGCTGTACCTTGGGACCTGGTTTTCCTGTTGGGCCTCTGGCTCCACGACCCCCACGTGGACCCTACATATAAACATCACAAACGCACTCAGACTTAGCACAAATTGCAATTAATGTCATGTTTAATGTCTTGAATTTGTTTGATTAATCACAGAAATCACAAAGTAAGGAATGCATACCGTTGGGCCTCTTTGGCCTCTTGGGCCAGGTTTGCCTGCAACGCCCTGCAAGGCAAATCAGGCAAAACACACAACATTTTACACACATAAACATCTTGACCCTCCTAACAAAAGTTTGAAAAGAAATGTGTCAACTGGAATAAATAATAACTAGAATACATGTCACTGAATTGTAAAGTCAAATTCATATATCAATGATAATAAAATGTTGTCATGCGTTGTTTTCTATTTCTTAATGCATAAACTGAGTAATAATGTTGTTAGTTATTTTTTTTCTGACATTTTGAAAACATAATTCTTCAACAGCTGGAGATCTCTTTGTGTCTTCAAGTCAACAATGGATAAAATCAGCGAGGAAACTTGCAAGTGCTCCAATTGTCAGGAAATCTTGAAGCGACTGAGATAATGCACTTCAGAGTGTTAATTTAATAATTCTGATGGACTCACAAAGAGAAGTTTCCTTCAAATACTTCACACAAGTGATGCCGTTTGAAGTAAGAGTTTTTTCTACCCTCAGCTCTGAGAATCAACTGTTTTATTGAGCCGAAATGGAGATAAGCCGGGAATATTCGGGCTATTTCATAGATAACTGTTGAAGGTGGAAGCAGAACCTTTTAACTCTTTCTCTGCATAAAAAACACCTGAGAGAAGCTCATTTTTCCCAACCGGGGAATGGGTAGTGGGGCTCGATGAAGGCACAATCGCTTCATTTCTTTTGTTCTCTCCCCAACATTGATTTTTTGCCTTTATTTTTTTGTGCCAAGTCACCGTACACAGGCCTTTGTGCTAAGAATCAATTTTCTTTTCTGTTCGGATATGATGGTGTGGTGATTTTCATACACAAACAGGCACAGTGTATGTGTGTGTCCAGTGAGTGCGTGCATTCTCGTACCCTGGCTCCTTTCTCGCCATTGGCCCCGGGGAACCCTGGGAAACCGCTTGAGCCCTGTCAATAAGAGAAGGAGATTTCGTGAAGAGGAATGAGGGGAACGGGGGGGAGGCTGAGTGGGTCAAGGTGTGCATGATAATGAAGGCTCATGCTGTATTTATCTGCACTCTGGCTGGGTATCACCTGCACGAACACGGTGCAGAGCTGAACATCAAACACGAGAATGTGAAGACCATGAATTTGGAATGACAGACAGACAACGAAACATTTTCCATCCAAGACCATAACACACTCTTTCTGCCAAATTTGTTCTGCGCTTCTGCTACATTTCCCCACGTCTGGTGGACTGAATACCTCTATTTGATGGTCTCATTAAAAAAAAAGATAAAGTTTTACATAAAAATAACATTTCCTGCCTTCCCATCAATAGTACCTCAAACTTTGTAAAATCTTGACAGCGCTTATCAAGCTGACGCAACATCAAAAGTTTCTCATCTAAACTTATGTGAGCAACACACACACACACACACACACACAGACTCGCACACAAGGAGAGGAACAAAAGGCTTAGCACAAGACCCTGTAAACACAAGACAGGGTGGCGTGATTTCTTTTCTTTAGTCAAACTCCGTGAACAGGGATTAGAAAGCAGCTTACCCACTCTGCAGCACCTCCACACGTTGCATTAAACACATTCAGCAAAAACATAATCAATGACAAGTCGCTGCTGCTCATTTGTCTCTAATAATCCAGTCTGTGTAAATAAATCTCCCTACGTCAGACTTCATGTACGTACGAACTGGCGTCACCCGGTTTTAAAACTTGTGAGGCCGTGTCGTTCTTCTACAGACCTCTGGCGGTGGAGTCATGCCACCATGAGTAAGAACACACCAGGGACGTGGATGCATCTCTTTGCGGCGTCTCTGATGATGCTGGGAAACTTGTGCAGCAGTAAAAACAGCATTGTGCGACGGGGAGTCCCACGGGCGGCGCTCAGACATGCCTGCTCCGCTGCTTCATTAGGATCCGAGCTCGCAGCAGCTCTACCAGTCAACCCGTGTTCACTGCAGTCGGACGATGGTGGAGAATTGGTCTCTACAGCGCCATTAGGCCCCGGCACACACGATATGATGCGGTTTCAGAGGAATCTGATACGACACCACCCCATGATGCGCGCCGTAAACACGTGTAAGCCGCTGTTGCTGTTGCAGGTGCAGCGAAGACAAGATTGTATCACCTTGTAAAAAGGAGCCGAAGAGGGAAGGAGCTTTGACGCTTCACATCAATAAATCACTTGTGCTGTGGCTCTGAGACATTAGTGGGATTCTTGCGGTTTCCGAACGAGCTCAGATTTTACAGTGTGCACCGCAAGGGCAGACTTGGGAGGGAATGATGAGCGCGGCTACAGCTCAAAGAGGTGGTATGAAGGGGAGGAGGGGCCGATCCAAACGGCTCTAATCACATATTCATTTTAAGAGTCACTGGAGCAAACTGCCAATTTTATAAGTTTGCAATAACTGCGCTATCATTATCGTGTTTTAAATTCATTGGCAATAATTGATATTCGAAAATCTGCACAATCGTCTGATAATGCACATTTAGAAAATCGGGCCTAGTACAAGGAATTGAGCAGATAAGGTTTTTTTGGGGGGGAAGATGTTTATTTAGCCTCTCCATTCTGTTGCGAAGCTTCGCAAAACGTTAATATATTGCCACCCCGGAGGAGGATAAACACAACAGCCTCCAACCCAAAAACCCAAATGTTGTTCTTAGTATCAGGTTATGAGTGATCTATGACACCTTGCGTGATGGATTAGCCATTAATGAAGTCATTAGTTAAGAATTATAAAACCTTTGCAAATGACGCCACAACACAAAGCGGAGCCAAACTTTCTCTTTAAATTTCTTCCTCTGTCAAGTGGACGAGGTAACACCTGTGTGAATGTGTGCAGTAGTCCCGCGCTCTACGCTAAATGTTTCTGAAGGATCTCTCTCATTTGTGTGATGTGTGGTCTGAAGGCCATGATGCCTGGAAGGTTCTGGAAGGTTCACTGCTGTAAATCAACTCTCACTAACTCACCTTAGGTCCTTGTCTTCCTGGATAACCCGGCAATCCTGGAACGCCCAGTTTACCCTGTCAGACACAGTTTCAGCACAGTGAGGTTTCAGGAGGCTGCTGAGATGAAAACATGGCTGGATTTG
This sequence comes from Karalla daura, assembly GCA_029224185.1. Lineage (NCBI taxonomy): Eukaryota > Metazoa > Chordata > Actinopteri > Chaetodontiformes > Leiognathidae > Karalla > Karalla daura. Next base: position 12,999,674 of record CM055208.1, read on the forward strand.
GTTTTGTTGTCATCGCTGAAGCCCCCCCTCCTGTACCTTTTCTCCAGCGGGCCCAATAGGACCTGACTCTCCATTGGGGCCGGATCGGCCTTTAGGACCCTCTGGACCGTCCTCTCCACGTGGTCCGGCCATGCCCAGCTCACCCTTCGCACACAAGCACACACAAAGAGAACATCACAGTCATATGCAGCAATGGCCTCCATTTACAGAGTAAAGATGGGAGAGAGTCTGTGTTATTTTGTGTGACAGATGGCGTTATTGCAGGGATGCTCCTCACCCGGTCTCCTTTGATTCCCATGTCTCCTTTAAACCCTGGGAAACCATCTTCGCCCTGAAGTAAAACAAAAACAAGTAGCTTGTGATAAATTGGAATTGGGCTATTTTCTTCATCCCACTGGGGAACTTATTAAGTCTCCTGATGGGTTGTGTTTATTGAGCCTGGGCTCAGGCTGCTCATGTGGATGACAGGATTGATGCTGCTATCTGCTGGCCACACAGTGGAACAGCATATAGACAGACCTCAGTGGTAAGCTGCTGATGCATTAGATGTGTTGTATTTACACATAATTCAATCCATGCTTGGCAACCCGTGATTTCAGGAATTTCAGATATACTGACTTAATAAGCCAATTACATTTAGTATTAAATATTCTGTATCAGAAGCATTTTTTTCTCAAAAATATCCTAAATTAAGACAGTGGTGCAATGAAAGCAGATGCTGTGAGTGAAGGAGAGGTGCAGATAACCATGATCGAGTGCGCACTGAAGGACACTTTTCACTCCGGCCAAACCTCTGTCTCTAGTCTTTGACACATCCTCTTTCTTGTCTGTCACCTGTCCGTGTTTCCAACCCTATCTGATGCATTATGCAGCACTGACTGAGCATGTTGCCAGAAACCACACATATACACACACACACACACACCCAGATGCACACAGATACTCGCACACACCTGAGGTAAAGCGCATCCTTTATTCATAACAAACCCTTTCTCCTCAAGGTTTGGCTTTTGAATCTTTGGCATAAATAATTCAATAAAATAAAAAAAATGATGTGAATACCTGTCATTGTAGCGAGAACAACACCCCTCAGTCAGATAATGGCACGGCTGTATCGATCTCGAATAAACGTCATGCATATTAATCATCGGCTTCTTTTAAAGAAGTCACTGCTAGGTGACGGAGACAGTCGAACACTTCAAAAGTGCTTCAGATGGACTGCGCAAAGTGGACGCCCGGGGCGTGACGGCTTTACATTCAGCGGCTGATCGAGGGTCGGCTATGAAAGGCTGCTTCTGCTGAAGGTCGCTATCGACCGACCTCTGCACGGCTCCTTCAGGCTGCGGCGGCCGTCCTCTCCGCTTCAAAGGAGTTGAAACGAAGTTGGGAGGGCAGGTGGACGCGCACAGTTACAGAGCCGGCCAGAACGCATTTAGGGGCAGCTCCCGGGCTGCATTTCTTCACTTTCATCACCAAGTGTAGGGTCCGACAGCTCTCCTGTCAATCTGGAGCTGCTTTGAAATACTTGTTCAGACTTTGTTTCTGACAGAAAATAACTTTCCGGCATTTTCACATATTTGTCCCAGGTCTGAAACTCGAGACGAAGCTGCCAAACTCTAAATCTAATCTGAGTGGCTTTATACTGGACAGCAGACTGAGGACTGACGTTGGGAGCAACTTTGAAGTTCATACCTTCTCTCCCTTTGACCCCTTGAGACCACGCACTCCGTCAGCACCCTGTCATACAGGAGAGAGAGAGACATCAATAGGCATTTCATACACACACGAGAAGACAATACAGCTATAGATGTGAGCTCCAAGGGAATAAACAGGGCTGATCCATCGAACGTCTGTATGGACTGAGACAGTACCTTGACACCACGAGGGCCAGGATAACCGATAGGACCCTGTGGACCTGCTGGACCCTGGAGGAAAGACAACAATACATAGTTACTGTGGGTTGACACCTGTCACTGTCTGAAGTACAAGTGTTAATAATGCAAGTGGAATATACTCTAGATAGGGCTGAGTAAAGTAATGCATTTACAAAGGCCTGAAGTGTCTGATGTAATGTCAATACTTAAGTGCATATGTTATTCAGTCTATATCTGTGTTAAATTAATGCTGTTGGCCATCATGGCCAACTGAATATTTTAAACATGCAAGTGCAGATATTAAATTTTATGATAATAGATAAAACTGTTTCTAGATCTAACTCTAACTTATACTAAAGATATTCACTATTCTGTTCACAAATGGCCGATCTCCCCTCTAAACAGACCTACCTGAGCTCCCTTCTCTCCAGGGGGGCCCTCCTTACCAGGATGACCCTGAAAAGTCAGAAAGTCACAGCGTTAGTCAACATCATACACTCCGAAATCGCGAATTGTGTGGAGAGATGATGCAAGAGCGTGTGATGCCGCAGCATCAGTGTATGAGAGCTATTCCATCACCTAAAGGCCTCTGTGGAACAAACAACTGAACCACAGTGAGAATGAAAGAAAGAGGACTTGGAGCTTGCTGGCTAATGAGCTTCACTTTAATCTCACGCTGAGAGTCTGTTTATACTTGACACTGGGAAGTATCCTGAGGGACCCATCACACGCAGACAGAGCAAACTGCCTCACTCGCATTAAAATTTGTCTCCCCATGTGGCTCGACTGACCCCTTGTGACTGGATGACAACTTACCACACTATGTGAAACTGCAAACGAGCAACTTTCTAGTTACAAATGTTCTGCTGCCCCCCAAAGCCAACACTCTGAGCCAACACTGAAAACCATTGACACCACTGATTGCCATTAATATTGTGAGATTTTTTTTCTAAATGCATTTGAGGACTGCGCAGCAACATTCCTCTAACGCAATGTGACAGTTAAGCTGTGTTTGTTCCTTTAGTGAAAACTGACTTCTTCAGCAGCAGTTTGAGCCGGATTAACTGTGTGGTGGCCACTGATGGTGTCAGGGCCATGGGGCAGGTAGACAAGCCTGTGCAAATGGCTCCATACACACACATACACACACACACATACAGAAACCTGGAGCATCGAACACCTGGCACGTCCAATTTGAGGTGTGCGGCTGAAGCGGAGCGCTGTAAATCAGCAGGCTCAGAGGCCCGAGGGCAATCAAGTGCTGGCTGCTTCTTGAACTCACACTGCTCTCCTCACTAGGGCAGAGGAGCAGGCATGACATGTGTGACTGCAGGTGTACAGTAACAAAGCTCAAAAGGAGCGTTTCACACGTCTGCTGATGAAAGGCTTCTAAGGAACAGTCCTGCAGTGTGTGTCTTTTTACACATACACACACACAGCCAAATTGTGTCAGATTTCGTTGTGGAACAATGTTTAACTGAAATGGTTACTAAACACTTTGTATTGTCAAGATCAATCCTGTATTTATTTCTCTTTACAATGGCCGTGCATGCTGTAATGCCACAGGAGGAGCAGTTTAGTCTGCAGGTACAACACCACGTATTAGGAGATCTATCTGTACTACAACATGCAGGTCATCACATCCATCCTACACAGCTGGGAACTGTGGGCTGCACACAGGCCTTCTATCTCCACCAGCCTCCATTCACCCAATTGTGGTTTTAAGCCATATTCTGTGCAGGTGTAGGAGTATGCAACAGATATGAGTGTGTATCAGCGTGGTGTGAGGCACTGGTGGACCTAGCGAACCGGAGTCATTTTTCTGTGATACACTGTGCGTTTGTGTGTGTGTGTCGGTTATAGCGGCACTCACAGGAGGCCCATCAGCTCCGGGTAATCCAGGCAGTCCGGACCTGCCTGAAGGTCCCTGTTGGACAGAAAAGAAAGGGACAAACAAGGTCACTGCACCGTACAAACAAGCTTTTGCAATTATAGTATAGATGAAATGAAAAAACTAGCAGAGAAGTAGTAAGAAAGATAGATTAGATACACTACGGTGTAGTTACAACACATGAGGATTTACGTACTTTTTCTCCAGGTGGTCCAATGGGGCCTTGAGGACCAGGAAGACCCTATGAGACAAAGACACATAGGTAGAAATGAGTCTGTTGCCATAGCAATGACAACCATGGTCAAACACACAGACACACAAAGTTGGATAAACTGAAGTTTGTTGGAGCTGTAAATAGTTGAGCTAGCTAAGGAATGTTAAGCTTCTGTCTTTGTCTGCTTTGTGTGTGTGTGTGTGTGTGTGTGGGGGGGGGGGGGGGGGGGGGGGGGGGGGGTGGGGGGGGGGGGGGGGGTGAGTGTGCTACAGTCAACTTATTAGAATCCAGCAAGGTTTTGGTGCTGAATACAGGTAAATATTTGTGCACAAGCTCCCATATATGGATTTCTGGGTTGCTAGTTATCTGACATGTGCCTGTGTGTATGTGTGTGTGTGTGTGTGTGTGTGTGTGTGGGTAAAACAGGGGTGGGTAATTTGAGGCATTGAAGCTTGCTCCAACAGGTGTGGCAGCCTTGCAGGAATTCCAGCAGCAAGAATAAGATGCTTTGAAACAGATCAACCCTGAAACATTCCCCTTCCCAAGATAAACCCCTGAAAAATATTTGAGAAAAGAAAATACGGGGAGAATGTGGGCAGTGTGTGGGTATGTGCATTCGCGTGTATGTGTACTTTTAATGCCTCCAGGGAGAGGTAGGAGGAATACAGCAGGAGAAGAGAAGCAAATTTGGGGGAAAAAAATCAAATGAGGACGATCATCTCTCATGACAGTTCAACCCTTAGATTGTGTGCATCAGATTTAACTGAGCGCAACGTTGTCTTCGACACCTGGCGAGATAAACAGCGCCAGATCAAAGCTGTCAGAACAAAGCTGATCAGCTGTGCTCCTAATGCTCTGAGCTGTCACCGGCGAGCCACGCAAGCCTGCGCCTCGCTGAGCGAGGAGGCCGCCATGGAGGCCCTTTTGTCTTTGCCCTTGTCTTTGGTGTCGCGGGCGTATGATTGATTCATTCACCTGTGTTCCGGGGATTCCCTGCTGGCCGGGTGGGCCTGGCTCTCCTTGGGGTCCCTGAAAAATGATGGAGGCTGTCAGAATCGAGACAACGAGCGGCAGTCCCAGCGCAATGCAGCAAGGTCGCTCCCACCACTGGGCCACTGACATGGGTTTCACATCAGTGGCTCAATGTTTGCTCACTGGACTGCTTTGGGAAAAATAACATCAAATTTCAACATTCAATATTCTTTCATGTGTGAGTGTTTCTGATTCTACAGCAAAAAAATGAACTGATTTAGAGATACAACTTTCAGGTTTTACTTCCATTTTTTTTCCTTTGTAAAAGTATTTACAGGCTTGGTAGATTTTGAAAAAAATATTTCACACATTTTATGTAGGACCTGTTGCAAAATTAAACCTCTCCTGGTATTATACTGGACATCTTATATCCACTGATAGTGCTCTCCTTCACAGCTCCTCTGAGGCAGAGCGACAACCTTTGACTTCCTAGCTGTGCGTCCTGAGAGGCTTTTATTTGTGCCCACTTGACACTGTAATCTCACACAGAGTCACGTACAGCTCTGGTAACAGACAGGGTAATATCTTAGAGCGTTTACAGAGCAGAGGTCATGTTGTTACCATGTTTCCTTTGGGACCTGGAGGCCCGTCGACTCCAGCAACACCCTACGAAAAGACATGATAAGAAAGTCACGTATTACGGGGAGCCAGTGACAGGTGGAGATGTGAGGACAGGTCAGTAATGGTGGTTACACGTACAGGAGATCCAGGGGGTCCTGGAGGACCACGGGGTCCCAGCAAACCTCTAGGACCCTATGAAAAATAAAAATAAAACACGATTACTTTTACTCTCAGTGCGCTGCTGGACAATTTTCACTACGGCATCAGTGGTGCCCCCTGTGGACACTTCTTTTCAAAGAGATCAGACATTAGAAATCACTTGCAAAGCGAGATTAGAGCGGATCTTGTTACAACATGCTGGAGCTAGATGTTTGGGGAAACTAAACCAACTGCAGACAAGGCTTACACTCTCGCCAGCTAATCCTCTGGGTCCGATCTCTCCATCCTCGCCCTGAGGGGAAAAGAAGAAGAAGAGGACAAAAGACAAAAGTTTATTGACTTGCTCCTCATTCGGGAGATCCAGTGTTTCAATTCAGTGGTTTGGATTTCCACAAATAAAACTTGAGGCAAACACCAGCACCCCATCTCCAAACACTGAACATCAGCTGTCAGCGTATCGTAAACACCCCATCGGCATTTAGCCAGGGCTTAATCTCAACCTAACCAAACATTATTGACTGTAGCCAGCGCCTCAGGGTGGAGGTGTGTGTGTTGTGAAGGGGGGGAGGGGGGGGCGACTGAGGTAGAGTGGGTAGTTTCAAGGGGAGGAATGGGTAAACACAAACCCCCCTCCTCCGCCTCCTCTTCCTCCTCCTCCTCCCTAGTTCCCTAGTTCACGGCCTCCGCCCGGCTGCCGCCGCCTGGGGCCACGGCTGCTCCACCGCTGATGTAACCCAATGAGCTTCGCCTCAGCTGAGCGCTGTTTTCCTTGAAAGCCATTATAGGGGTTAGGTAAAGGAGGAAGTACTTACTCTCTGTCCATCCTCTCCAGGGGCTCCTGGGGGTCCCATTGGGCCTGGCTCCCCCTGAGAGAGAGAGAGAGAGAGAGGAAATGAGAGCTGACCAGGCCGTGATGTTCCAGCATTTCCAACCAACCAGCAACGGGCTTCTTACATGTGCGACGCATTTTCCCTCAGCTAAAATATATTTTCATAGTGGGATCATTCCTCATCGCTGTGCTTTTGTTTTGTTGCCCCTCTTATTATTCTGCCTCCGGGATGTTGAAGTTATTCCTTCATCACGCTGAAATTTAGGCGAGTTGATTTCATCAAAGATAATGAAATGTTAAACTCCGCCATTGACTGCAGCCAAATATGTTTTATTACAATCAAAGCTTTAGCCTATAAGACAGCCAACCTTTTGGTAAATCACATTAACCTAAGATGACAAATCCCTGCTTTCCAAGGGCTTTTGTTTTAATGCCAGTTTTGTGACCCACTGCATCACAAAAGAAAACGTCATTTTGCACAAAAGCTTTAAAAGTGTTTTTTTTTTCCTTCTTTTTTTTCTCAAGGGAAACAATACACTGCTGTTCATGCCGACCCCTTAAAAAAAAAAATCTGGCTCATTATTGCTCTCATTGGACAGCACTCACACGGCTTCAGCTTCAGGGGGATCTGCAACAGCCCGAGCCTAAAAAGCTGTTGGTGGCATGAAAGATTACGACTTTTGACGTGTGATTTTGACAAAGCGCGCTTGTGACAACTCACCCTGTGTCCCTTTTCGCCGGGCAGTCCCGGGAGTCCATCGAAGCCTCTGTCGCCCTGCGCAGAGGACGGCATCAGAGCGCACAGCGTCAGAGCACATCAAAATCATCGCAGGCCATCGCAGCATTCACAGAAAACCATAGCATGCCGCCGAAACGTGACGTCTTACCTTGCTGCCTGGTTCTCCGGGCATTCCCCGAGCACCGTCGGCCCCAGCGCGACCCTGAGAGGCAGCGGCACAGAGCAATGACACATCTAGACATGGCAAGCCATTGAGACGACTCCGGAATCACAATAAAGGTCAGATAATGTCTAATGGATCTTTACTGGCCTTTGAAAGGGACAGTAATACGTGCTCTGGTGTGTCCAAAGACCCGAAATTCAACAATTAGGCAATAAAATACAAAATAGCTATCATATAATAGATATGAATAACTGTGATTGATATGTGAATAAATCAAATCGATGTTCGTAAAAGAGTGGTGAAAGCGTCATGACAGTGGAGAAAAGGTGAAAAACGCCAAATATGCTATCATCATAAATTCTCAAATACATATCTCTGTTTACATGTTTACACTGCAATCCTATTGGAGATCACTGTTTGTTTGTTTAGTAGATGAGCAGTTTACCTATCGGCTCACGGCTGACCCACAAATCAAGCTTGTATTACTAATTTGTCAATGACTGGTTTATGATTATAAGTAACCAATTAGGTCAAGACGTTTGCCCCTGCCGAGTGACTGCGCCGTGATACTAATTGCGGCCCGCATCGGCTGCCAGTTTTCTCATTTTCAGACAGATTAACTGGCCGACCATTGATCCGAGGATTGGAGGCAGCGCGGGGGTTTAAGCACATATCAAGCAATTGTTTGTTGGACTGGAAATAAGCCTTTCAGTGTTTGAGCGCTGACCACAAGTACAAACAACCACACAGCAACAAATACAGAAGCATGTGAGCACACACACACACACACACATACACACACACACTCATAGTGGGGCAGGTCGTTGAGTTCACTTACCCTCTTGCCAGCTTTGCCAGGCTGTCCCGAAGGCCCCTGGATGCCACGGGGACCCTGCACACAAACACACACACACACATGAGCACACATACACTGATAAACTGGAATGAGGCCCTAGGTAACTGGTGTGTGTGGTATTTTTAATGTTTTTCTTTTTTTTTTTTTGTAATTCATACTCACCTGAGGACCGTGGTCTCCACTCTCGCCTTTCAGTCCGGTGCTGCCAGGTAGACCCTGACGAAGGATAGAGAGAGAGAGAGAGAGACCGAGCACATGTTAATCCCTTTCACTGAGTGGGGGGGATCATGCAGGTTGCTGCAAGGTGGAGAGGAAAGTAGTGTGGAAATAACAGCAGATGGCGATGTTCAGCTTTATATGGAGCTCCTTTTTGTCTGCAAGGAAGGTGGATGCACGCATTCCTTTTTGCTGCGGGCTCATCAGCTACCTGAGAGCTCAAGTGAAGACAGCTGAACATAATCAGATCCTTTCACTTCTATCACTTGACCGTGAGCATTTTAATTGAGTGATGGATTATATCCAACAGGCTCACACATTACAGTTTGGGATTTTTTATCTTAATTGAAAAAGGACTCATTGTGACAGCATAAAGCAAATGATGCCTGACATTAAAAGACACACAGGTCCATTAACACAACTGGGTGTCTTTTGGCGTATACTTAAGTGTAAAAAAGAAATGCCAAATTGTCGGTCTAGGCAGAGACGTGGGGCACATACTGTAATCTGTCTGCAGACGAGCAGGGATTCAAAGCTGGTGATTTGGCAGTTGCACACAGACATTTGGGAATCCGAAATAGCTCCAATGACTGAAAACCTCAGTTCTAAACTTGTCAAAAAAAAAAGGGAAAGGGATCCTCTCAGATCGCGTTGCTTGGCCTTTAGCCTGAGAGCGGCAGATTGAACTGACGGTAATGCCTTGTGTCTTTTGCAGCACCTTTTCCTGCAGATAAATAGTGGATCGTGTATCAACAAGCCCAGGGGAAGGGAGGAGGAGAGGGGGGGGGGGGCAACAATAGAGAGAAATTTTCTTGGCAGCTGGCAGCACCAAACAGACAGGGAGCTGGGCCGCTGCGCCACCGAGTGCTGACGCAAGAGTGGCGGCTAATCTGGTTTCTGCTGACCCTTTACCCACGACTTTGTCCCTTAAACACCAAATATACAACCTATAGCATGAAGTTCATACGACAAAATGCGGAGACACTGGTGAACCTTCACGGTTTGCACATTTGTGCCTATATTTATCATGCGTATCATGTGTACATATGTGGGAAGTGGGAAAGCTGTAGCTATAAGAGCAAGGAGGCACATTCCTGCAAACAGCCACAAAGAAAAACCTTTAAAAAAACAAACAGATCCAGCAGAGACTCACCACTGGTCCAGATCGTCCTGTCAGACCCATTGGCCCTGGGGGTCCCCTCATAGCCAGCTGCAGGGCAGACACACACACACACACACACACACACACACACACGCAAACTGGGTTAAATTTTGCTCCAAAAAGAATATATAGATTAATGTCCTGTAGTCCATTTTTTACAACTAATTTTTACAACTATTTTTTCATCTAACACTATTTTCTATGAGTGTATTTGTGCTTCATGCTACATATTATGTATATTTAGTACATTAAGCCACGTCTGTCCATATTAAATGCTGAATTGAACTAATTCTGTGATTTTCTCTTGGTTGTTGCTATGTGTGATAGATTGCTATGATTGTAGATTGTAGTATTGAAATCCAATAAAGTGGAAGCCTATTATTAAATGTTGTGTTCTGATATGTTGATGTGCCTCATTTTAAAACCTATGGCCTTAGATAGATTAATCAATCATATCTGTAATGATATTGCATAACATGTTTGTCAAAACCACGTCTATCTAGAGTTTGTAAGAGTTTATATACATAAATCCCTATTGCGGGCAAACTTGATTACAAATAGTCTCAGAAAATGAATGATTTCATAATTTGATCACAACACATCGGTAATTGGTCCATTCCCACTCTATACACATTATGGCTTTATTGCTAAAATTGTAGAAAAGTCAGTTTTATCTCCCCATTTTGTCCATGGTGCCTCCTACTGAGCTATTAAATGTGGATTGTTGCACAAGAACCCAGCAGGACTGCTACATACCAATTACCAAACTGTGTCTTTTCCTCTAACTGCCCATCTCCACATACACACAAAGTGAGTTTTTACACCTGCTAGTTCAGCCCACATGCAGGAGCCCCTAAAGTATTTTTAACAGTGTCTCCTGTCTGTCCATCTGTTCAAAGTGGCCTTTTTATGTTGTTGCTTCTCTACAGCCAGCTCGGCGTTGTCTCCTTTTAGCCTTGCAAGGCCAACGAAACGCAGAGCAGCCCCCCCCGCCCAAATACTGTCTCTGCCATCCCTCCCCTCCCTCCCTACTACAGCTGTGTGCGGGGTGCAGGGCGGGGGAGGGTGTTTGTCCTCCGCCTTTTGGCTCCCCAGTGGCTATTTAGTGTTCCTCTCTACTCACTCTGGCCTGGGACAGGATGGCCTGGGCCTGGGCCTCCTGGGCCGACACCACTGGACCCTTCTCACCATCTCCACCGAAGCGGAACTGTTGACACACACACACACACACACACACAACACAGACATGGCTCAGTCTCTTTGTTATTATTATTAAATACAGAACAGAAAGTCATCCCACTGTGAGGTGACACGATAGAGGGGGAATAATATGCACATCTGAGCACTTACTGGCAGCATCAGCATGGTCCCAGGGGGTCCGGCCAAACCATCAGCACCGGGCAGACCAGGACGACCAGGAGGACCCTGCAGCACACATCACCACATTCAACAAGATTAGCTATAACGTGCGTACGAACCACAAGATAATAAATCCTCAGGATTACAGGAAATGTATTCGTAATCGCATCCAATTATCTAAGCTAATAACTCAAGTGGTTTAAACCAAAGCTGCCAAACCCTCTCTGTAGCTTTTGTAATGTTACCCACACATACACAGCTTGTGGTTTTCAGGCATTCACACATACAGTATATCTTACTTTAATCTTAAACTGTTGGCGTAGATCATTGGAAATAAGAAAACAATGTGATACTTGATTTATTTTGATTTTGAATTTGTGCCAATAAATTTAACAGTGGCAGTGATATAGGCAGAACACAAACACACACTTTCACATGCATGTGCACAGATGCAGTCACACACACACACACGCACAGAGCTTGGGCAGTAAAGCCAGGGGGTGTGTTGTTTGTTAGTCTGATTAACATGTACTCCTCCTCCTCCTCCTCCTCCTCCTCCTCCTCCTCCGGCATACATAGACTAGGCCTGTCCATCTGTAAACCACGCCACTGTCTGCAGTCCAAAACCAACATCCTTTACTATGAATTCTGGAGCACATGTTTGTGTGTGTATGAGCGTGCTGCATGTGTGTATGTGCAACAGAAAGCCCTAAATATGGACACCTACTACCACAGTAAACCCGAGCAAACCGAGCAAACATCATTCCTCGTACCCTAATCTTCGGTACCCTGACCATGATAATGGACCTGCTAAAGCTCATTCATGTTCGACTCATGGGTCGTGCTTTTGTTTTACTATCAGTTTTAATTGACATAATGTATGGTCTGTGGTAAGGTCAAGCTTTATCATGCAACATAAAGCTATCATCTCTAACATTCTCCTGAGACACACTTTGAGAGCACTTTGTTAGGTCATGTGTCATAACTGCTTTAAGTCATTCAGTGCAGCATCTAAAGGGGGCACATTGAGTAACAGTGTTCATTGTTTGTTTTTTTTGTCTGAAAAAGACCTGGTGTAGTCGGGTAAATTATCATCTAGCCGCTTTTTGGTTTGACGTTTATTGTCTACATGTATGAATTATGAGGCGACCTGAGCAGTGGGTTGGTGTCTGCCTCTTATTTTTACATCCTGATCTTTATTGGCTTCTTCTGCTATGAAATCATCAGAGGAGAAGTTCCTGTGTGGCCATTCATGCAGTGCTGACACGTTCTTTGCACTTGTTTTCACTTGTCTTTCATCACATAGTCCAATAGTGTCGACCTAGGGCCCGAGATATTCCATGCAACATCTTTCATTGTCTGAACACACACTATGCTTAGAGCACCTGCACAATAATTAAAAAAAAGGAAATAAAATCTGCTGTTTTGTTGATTTAAATGACAGCTCACCCTCTCTCCGGGATCTCCTGAAGGGCCTGGGGGTCCTTGGAGGCCTGACGGACCTGGAAGACCCTGAGAGGAAGGAGCCAAGTCAGCGGACCACCAACAGGTAATCTTATTATATTCTAACCACAGAGTTTAATTCTGCTCATGCGCAAAACACTGATGGACAATATACTCACAGCTGGGCCAGGGGGTCCTGGTGGCCCTTCAATCAGCATGCCCTTTAAAAACAAACACAGCGTCACGCCAGGAACAAGGGCAGGATGACTCGACAAATTTTTCACTGTCTGACCGCTGCTTTACACAGGTTCATAAAACAAGTGGAACAGTAAAGCTGTGGGTCGAGAAATGGCTTAAATTCACGTGGTTTTAAATCACATGCAATTTAGAGACAGGAGCGAGAGAACATTTTGACAGCTCACTGTGTAAACACAATCATGTGAGCTATATAGAAGGGGTCATTTCTCTTTTGCTTTGGTATTTGGGGTCTTACAGGTTCGATGACAGCTGGCTCGCCCTTCTCTCCCTTCTGGCCGAAGGCTCCTGCGGCTCCGGCGACCTGCGGTTACAGAGCGAGCACAGAGGTGACATTCCTCACACAGCAGCCACACTCGGGCAGGTGAGTGAGTAGCAGCGACGAGCTATCACCACTGGGGAGGCAGGGAGGACGTGCGTTAGTGACTCAACACATTTTTCTTACGCATCGGTGGCGCGCTAACTACTGTAGCTACGTCAGAGGCAGAGAGAGGGAATCAGGAGCGAACACACGCCGTGAAACACGACAAGGCGAAAATGTTAGTGGTGACGAGCAGGAGTTGGACCTCTGCGGTCGCTGCATTGCCATTGTGCAGTGTGGCCAACAGTGACAAGGTAAAACGCCGCTTCACACCGACGGGTTATCGTTGTCATGCAAACCTCACCGAGACAAATAGATGCATGTGTTGTATGGAGGAAGACAATAGGAGACATTGCCCTAAGTTTCTGCACCATTGCTAACTTTATGGTAAACTTTGAGATAGGAGGATGAAACAGGAAGTCTGTGTATGGGTGGGAAGGATGTGAAACATCTAAACATGAAGGCTTAAGTGAAAAGAAGGATGTATGTCAAAGAGTCATAGTAAGGAGGTGAGACACTTTGACAAGCTATCACTGCTTTTTGGCAAAGGCCAGAGTTTAAAGTTTGGGCATGACTGTGAGAGGAAGGAATCTATAACATGTTGATTACAATTGTCAGAGTGATCGTGTGGAGTATGTGTGTGTGTGTGGAAAGACAGGCTGCTTGTTGAAATGGCAGAGGTGGAGGGGGAGGGATCACATCAGACTGCTGAGAGATGAATCGGCAGGGAACGAGTAGGACGTATGGGCGGGGTGCAGGCTCAAACTGATTGAAGATGTGTGTGTGCGTGTTCGTATGTGTGTGGAAGGAGATGAAATGAAGAAAACACACATTTCTGTGACAGTGTGAACTACAACAATACAAAGAAGAGAAAACAGACACAGACGTGGCCCATTTTGTCTCATTAAATCAACAGTTGCACACACACACACACAGACACACACCCCAGTGAGACAGACTCCAACCTTGACATGTCAATGACACGTTGCTAAGCAACCAAACAGGGAAGGCGTGCACCGGAAGACAACAGCAAATCCGAGATGAACCCAGAGTCCCTGACACGTGCTTCTCATGCTTGCAGGCCTCAGCCCCCGGCTCGGGGGACGGTACTTACGGTGCTCTCAGAGATGTCGGTTTCCGCCGCGACCCCGGGCCCCACCTCATCATCGTAGGCCGCCGGGGCCTTGGAAGGCGCCGTGCCGTACTCGTATGCCCCGTAATCATACAAGCGCTTGTCAACCTCGCCCAAGTCATACTCCTTTAGGTCATACTCCTTAAAGTCGTATGCCTCGGCGCCAGTGTGCGGACCGTCCACTGTCTCCGGGACTAACGTGGGCTCCGGAGCAACGGGAACGGCCTCGGTGTCATATGCACCGATGAAATCCTCCTCCACAGCCTTGCAGGTGTTACCGAAGCCGAGAAGAGGGAAGTAAAGGGGTTCGCACCCAAGGAAATGGGGATGTTAGTCAAGCAATTGAGGCAAACAGACTACTTTGAGATGTTATTAAAGCAGAACATGATTGCAGCATATAACAGGCGTGGATTTATCATGTGAAAATACATTTTAAAAGCAGTGGTAACACATTATTTATCCCAAGCATTTTACAAAATGAATTGTCTTGGCTCTAAAATACCTGTAGTGACTAAAGCATATTAAAAAATCCAACAATATTTAGTAATGGACTGTTACAAATGACTGCATCACAGTTTTGCTATGAAAGAAGCAAGGTGGAAAAGGCTTTTTTTGGAATTAAGGTTTGTAGAAAAATCGGTAACATAGCTGTTCAGAAGTCCTACATATCCTAATGCAATGGGATGAATAAAGTGTTACTGCAGTGACTGAATACACTTGTTGTCTGTCGATCAAAGGATTGTTAACCACACATGACAAGACACACTTGACGCTATCTCAATCCATTGATGCAGACAGTAAAGGCAGGCTGAAATACAGGCTGGAATGACATTAGCAGCAGTTTACAGACATTTTGTCAGAGCACACCAGGATACATGGATGGGACTACAATTCCCACTCCTTGCTCCTAACAAAGAATACGAGCCACCTGTGAGTGTGCCCTGGTAAAATCTGTATTTGGCACAGGTACTACAATCTCAACCACTTGGCAAATTTTTTTCCCTTTCACTCCAAATTGTGATCACTGTGGATTTAGCCTTGGCGGGCGGCAGAATGGATGCAATTACACAGTTATTATTGGCGGCGCTCCACCTGGCCAAATGAGATATTTAAATTGCCTGTAGAATCGCATCCACTTTGTCAAGCTCCGCGGCAGACACTGCACAGAGCCGGCTGTGAGGAAGAGTTTAGGCCTGTTGATCATAGTTCTTTTTAAGAGGCAATTAGGAGAACTATTGATCAGAGCCAGGCCTCTGTTGTGATGGACAGGGCATATACCGGTTAACTAATGGCCTTCTGTTTTTTTTAAATACACATGGCAATGGTTCAAAGAGGTTCTTTCAACAATTTTTTCCCTATCCTAGGTGAGGCTTTCTATCCTGGCAACACGCCACTCTTTGTGTGTGGGCTATGAATGTAGACAGGCCAGTGTGCATGAGACAACCTTGTGATCAAACAGCACTCATTCTAATGTCAGAAAATATCTTTTTTTTTTGACTTGGTAAAAGGAACTTTAGAAGAAGTGTGGGTGGTTTTCCACCACAGGTCCCCTTTTCTGTAGTAGAAAGCTCATAATGCCTAATCACTGATTTAAATGTGCTTCATATTTCATTATCCCTGGCTGTGTTACAGTTTTATGGATTGCTCCTGGTCCATCAGATTTTGACAGCAAAATCTCAGTGGCAGAAAAAACACATCAATTCTTTCGAATGATTGTGTCTTTCTCATTTTACCAGTTGCCAATACCTTGGGTTAAATCATCCCGGTTCACATTCCCACAAAAAGACCAAACACTGGATTTTCAAAGCAGAGGATGAAAGATGAGGATGAAAATTACCTGGTCGGTTCCGCCCGTGGCAATGGGAGACTGAGTTTGAGTATCATCTATAGTTCCGTAGTCAATGTCTGTATTGTAATCTCCTTCTACAATGTTTGGCTTGAGTCATGTTGAAAAAAGGAAAGAAATATAAAGCGAGGGTTAACACACAGGCTCAAACCAGGGGTTATTTGCTAGGGGTCCTTTCAAGCTGGCTACAGACTCCGCTACTGCTACTTGAAGAGGTTAGGGAGCTCTAAGTCTGCCATCACAGATTTTCCCTTCAAGGCGGGAAGATCTTGATGGGGATGCGCTCTTTTCTTTACATGAACGTTTACCCTAAAATTGCCTCGGGGTCGTGCTGGCGCAGTGGCCTGGTAGCCAGGCATCTGTCGCTTCTTCTTAGCGGCATACTTTTTAGCTGGCGTTTTTTTGGAAGCCAAGAAGTTTAAGGGCTTGGCCTTAGTTTTACTGAGGGACTTTCTGGTCCTCTTCTTTTTCATGGAGACACTACGTTTGGTTCTCTGGAAGAGGGGGCGGCGACAAACAACACCAAGACAAACATGGAACATTCAAAAAGTGGAAATGATTCAAAGGCACAGTCTAAGACTGTGGCGCACAGTCTCCTCCTGCCCACACGGTCCACTTTGACAGTAGCTGGTCTGCACGGTTTGCTAAAATCCTGACCAGGCACACCAGCGACGAGGTCGCCTGACAGCTGGGCAGGAGGGATGACGCACCACAGTCGAGCACTGGGCCTTTCATGTGACACACAGGAGAATGCTGGGACACACATACAGTAGGGATCTATCTGGGACAGATGCAAAAAAATCAAAACAAAACAAAAAAAAGACAAAACAACACACAGAATTTGCCTTTCAGCAACTCTTTAGAGCTATTGCAGTGATGTAAAAAGCCATGTCGAGGCTGTTTCTTCATTGCAAAATGTTGCTAATATCCCTCAGTGTATACAATAGTTTTAAAGACATGCTGGAATGCAAAAAAAAAAAAACACTCAAAGCAGATGGCATATTTTCCAGTCAGTGTAGGAAGCAGCCTCATAAAACAAACACACAGAGGACTGACACACTGCTCTGTTTACATGCACACTCCAAATTCTACCTCTGCAGTCTGGTCTGAGTAGGTACAGCCAGGTCTGGACACCTACATTATAACCCAATCTTCCAATTAGGAATTATATCATCATGAGGCTGACTACTGTGGAGCACTGTGTGTGCACGTAAACACAGAGACACACAGACAACAGACAAGACAAACTGAGGGTTTGGGATGAATGACTGACAAGAAGAGACATTACACAAAACACATCCGTTTTTTCTTTTCCTTTTTTCATTTACCTGTGGCTCAGAATACTCATCGGTGGGAATGATGTCTGTGGCGCCCTCAGAGTAATCATAGAACTGAGAGTAATCTAAATCGTCAGTAGTGTACTAGAAAGGTGGACAGAGAGAGAGGGAGTGGGAGTGGGAGATAGATAGAGAGAGAGAGAGAGAGGGAGAGAGAGTGGGACGAAGACAGGTCTTAATGTTAGCGTTAGCATCAAGGATGCAGAGAGCAGGCGGATGATACATGGCGAACATATCATCATGAGCATGCTACATGTTCAAACAAATAATTTCAAACAATTATTTATGACACAGTATATTAGAATATGGATCTGTAGGAGCCACAAAAAGATTTTAATTTGTGACATTGAATGAATGCATTACTGATAACAAACACATAAAATCTTTTGATATGTTACAAAACACACAGTGTTACTTTATAAATCATTAGACGGTTATTCATAACACGTGGGCATGTTGTGATTGAACTTTACTGGTAATGTAAACAGAACCCTGCCTAATCACAACCCTGTGTTACTAAACTACATAATGGTCTTAAGATGTGAATAAATGCTGAACCCGGCCACGCCGGTCCTCGCCGACAGCCTTGTAAGCAGATGGGCTGTTTTAAAGCTCATAAAGCCAAGAAAAACAACAAAGAAACCTCAAAGAAAGAGTCGCAGCTGCATCTCAGGGATATCGTAATGGAACTTTCTCACTGCGAGCATGTAAACTATACGCCTCGGGCCGTCTAGGTTAAGACGGATTAAAGAGGCCTGATTTTAAGAAAGCACGCCCTCTCTTACTTATGTACTCCTTCCTTATCGAGGTGGCGAATGAAACTATACAAAACAATAATCCCCAGAGGAAGTGCGGCAGGGAAACCCGACCTTATAGCCGTAAAAGTTTACGACTCCATGCTGCAACTCCAAAGTCTAAACATGACACCATGCTAAACTAAGGTTGTTGAACTGAGGATATGTTATGTTCCAGCTTGCGTATCACTTATTCGAATGAATGCTATCTCTCACTGCATTGGTTGCAATCACTGGATTTATTAATGAGAAAATATAATAGTGGGGTTAATTTGTCACACTTAATTCTGGTGCAGATTTAAGTGTGCGAGGAGTTAACATGGCAGCACATCCGTGGAGTCACAGAGGGATCCACATCATTCCAACGCGTCCTTGGTTAATAGAGATGTACATATTGCATCCTTGCGCTGAGAAAAAAAAAGCTGAGGTAGGTGAAGTTTGGGGTCCAATCAGTTGCTTTCATCCCGAAACTTTAAAGTGAATACCGCATGTCGATCAGCGCTGATTGAACTTAGTAATTACGTAGATGCTGGAACCAGTAAACACGCTGTCAAAGGTCAGAGAGCAGCTGCTGTCAGCTCATTAAAACAAGGAGCACACCTTGTCCCACCTCCAATCAGTGACATCCCAGCAGGTATTTTACCTCCGGCAGCGAAGGGGGGAGACACCTGCTATGACATCACTGATGCAGGTGTGGCCCGGTGTGCCCCATGATGCAGCATTCAGCTGCAGATAGCAGCGGATAACAGTTCTGATTTGTGCAGCAGCATCTTGGCTGAGTTAGCTCTTAGCACATGCCTGACTCCGATTTACTCACTGAAGTCTGCGCCAGACTTTCACTACTTTCTACTATGAGCTAAAACATGCACAAGTGCACCAGAAAACATAGACCAGATTTGTGGCAAAAGAACACAGTAAAAACTCTGCCAAACTGGATACAGGCAAAGATCACATTGGCTCATTTCAATTATGTAAAATAAATAAATAAATAAAAGAAATACATTTTCTGGAGGCTCAGCCACACTCCACCCGCCCCGCCCTGGCCCACCCCACCCTCCCTGCTTGACTGACCTCGTCCTCCGGCTCCTGGGCCTGCAGAGAAGCGCTGTGGGGAGTGTCACAGTCCGGGCTGTAATGTTCACAGTAGTCGAATGCAGCTTTGGGATCATCCACAATCAGAAGTTGCTGAATGTCACCCTGGGGAACACAGAGGGAGTCAGTTCACTGTCTCCATGTGAGACATAGCTCGTCCAAACGCAGTCATCCACGACAGCTGGACAAATGTGCAGCTGATGACAGAAATTGCTGTTTTGAATTATTTGCAAAGGTTGATGAAAGCAGAAAACTAGACAAGACAAGGCAGCGCAGACACACTGACTAGAGTCGTGTCCAGTCTTGCTCACACACACGCACACACACATACACACTCACACATACATGCACATACATGCACATACACGCATACACATACACACACACTGATGGCATAAATGTAAATCTCAAATTGCAGATGTGTTCTCTGAGGGACCCATGCACTTAGAGAGTCTGCCAGAGTAAATCCCCCCCAGCGTGATTAAACACCTCGACACAGAACCCACGCAGCCCACACTCACAGTGTGCACAGGGAGGAAATTAAGTTCAGACAAAAGGAAAATTATTGTTATCAGCACCGGGGCTTGAAATCAAATAAACATGTATTGACATGAGACGAGCAGCACCTGGCGAGACTGTATGTATTACAGAAATAGCAAGAGGCACTGACAATACGAGGATCTATCAAACAAAATTCATGTCACATCCCAAGAGATTCCCCACTTGCATTTTGTGCAAACAACTCATCCTGCTTGCATAAAAAAACAAATCACATGAAAAAGAAAACAAAAGGCAAATATCTGTTTATCTTTCACGCTCGAATGGCAGTGACCAGAGAATCAGCCACATACTGAATCAAGTCCAACTGTCAACAGGTTTTAATTTGAGGACCAAGCCAACGGGGGCACATCGTCCCTGACTGTGCCCAGTGCAATGAGTGTCAACGGGGATGTGCTAAAATTAATGCATCTCTAAAAGTATCATTTGGGGATTTGGGACAATGACTTTGTCTGAACGCTGTAGCGATAGCTCAGAGGGGAGACTGAATGCTTGGATGTCTCAGGCCTGGTTCACTCCAACCACAAAGTGTTTTCCGTGGTTTGTGACGGGACACCACAATGCCTGACACCATCCCAGCACTGTCTCGCCTTGTTATCAGTTCCACAGCCAAAGCACACAGTGCACACGGCACGACTGCGAACGTATTGGCGAAAGCATCTGGATTCTTCTCTAGAGTCTGTAATTGCTCGCACCAAGTTCCTGGAGGCTGGTCTCTATGCCTTTATACACATTGTAAAGACAGCTGAGAGGTGTGTGTGTATGTGTGTGTGTGTGTGTGTGTGTGTGTGTGTGTGTGTGTATGTGTGTGTGTGGGAGAGGGTTGTTCTTGGAGGTGGATGAAGGGGCATGTCTGTAGTTAGTAGGAGAGATATCTGAGCCCAGAGGTAAAATCCTGATCCACCGGTGCCAGCAGGGACACTGTACGCTGTCAAGCCGAATACACGATTGGCAGTGAAAAGCGAGAGAAATGAAGCAGGCTGCGGCTTGTTGGGAGAATGTGTGTGTGTGTGTGTGTGTGTGTGTGTGTGTGTCTCTGTGTGTATGTGTGTCCTCCTAGATCTATGGATCCATAACATGTAGCTTAGTATAAACACCCATGTGTTAAGGCTTGTCCATGGGAAAACAAGGAGCGCTCCTTGAAACTTTCTCCGAGTAGCCATCCATCAACGTCTGGTTGCACAGCTACGGGTTGACAGCACAGAGATTCCTCCCCGTGAGCATCTGGCTGCACAGAGCTGCACTTTAACTCTCCCTCCCCGGCTCAACGCTCCTTCAACGAGTCATCAATATCGTCGCCGTGCTGCAGGGAAGACACGCTGCGTGCGCGCACACACACAGCAGTCGGAGCTGGATAACAAGCACCCTGTTCTGCCCACATTCAAGGGTTTTTTGGTCCATTTCTCAGATTACCGATCCTATCTCGCTGTGATTGCTTGTTGATACACTGGAACCATTCATGCTGCTCACCCACTGTCATTGCTTGATAATATAATGAATGGTTGCGGTATTCAGATAAAGGAGTGGTATAGATCCTCTCATTTATCCTCAAGTGGGATCTTTAATCCTCTAAATTTTGATAAGAAATAACATTTCAACCTGTGACGAGATGAAAACAATTACAGGAAACGAAGAATGGTTGAATGGAGTATGTGTCCTTGTTCTCTGGTGCCATCACAGAAGCTATGGGACACATAGTTTTCATCAGATATGCCTCACATGCTACTTTATGCCCTTTTACAATCCTACTTTGGTGTGGAATCAAATTTGATACATTCATACTATCTGATGAATATAGTTAGGCTTTATGCTAATTGGCTGTTTAATATAGGAGACTACATTCCTTACTCAGCATCTGAGCTTTACACTTTTTCCACAAACAATGCAAACGATGTGACACAGCAATTGAGCACAGACATATCCAACCTTAAATGTTTGAGAGAAGGACTCAGATATTTCATCAGAAATTTCACCAAACTGCGTTCTTTCATTTACGCACACACCTGAATGGAGGCAGGCGAATGAATTATTTTGGTTTGCATCACACTTGCGTTTCCAACACACTCTGTCTCTGTTTGGATGCACCTTTTTTAACAGTCATTTCAATATCTGAAATGTATATGTGAATGACGATGACGTTGCAAGACCTAGGGTACAACTTTTGCCAGGAATAGACTGATGTTATTCAACAAAACCAGGGTATTTTACATTCTACACCTCTTATAAAACAGTATCCGAATTATCCACCAAGTAAAATCTTTATACATTACCACTGAAAACAAATTCTAGATTAAGCAGTGATGGACAACATAAAAGGTAGGTAAAACTGGGTGCCTGGTGCAGAGTGGTCTTAGCTAAATCTTATGTGCCACTGTGTGTGTGTGTGTGGGTGGGTGGGTGTGTGTTTTTGGGAAGTTTCGGCAGAGAAAGAGAGATCAAGCCCTGGCCTGAGTCAAGTTGACATGTATTACCTCATGTGTCACCCTAAGACCAACAGTGAATGCTTGAACCCTGCCTAGAGTCAGCTCTAATTAGTCCGTGTCTGTTAGCCACCCGTCTGCACACAAATAGGCTGTGGAGACATGGTGTTCAAGCCCCGGACTTGTACAGCACAAGTGGGAAACTTTTGACTGTTTCCTGGGAGGACCTGAGCCACATCCCAGACATGTTCAACATCAAGTGCATGATTTAAAAAGACGCAAATCTTAATTAGCGGTCTGGCATTTAAGAGCATCAATGTGGATCTTAACACTTGTGAAAACTTGTAGAATTCACGGTAATTATCCCGCTCCGGTAGAAATGGCATTCCTGTAGACGGGTTTCTTCCTTTAATGGCATTATTACGCATTTCTATGAGGAAGTGCAAACCACAGCACAGTCACCTACAAATTGCAAATGCGAGACGGGAGAAGTGAGAAACTTGATGTCAGCATGTGTTGGGGAGCTCCACAGACAGACAGGCAGGGATTTAGATCGAGCAGCTGGGATGGTAAAAGATGTTTTGTGCTGGGAAACACCTGGGGAGAGTTATGCCGAGGCCCTGGGCCTGTCTTCCATTGTGGACTGCTGAGATAAAAGCCGCTGGCTACTTGGAGCAAAGCCAGAGTTTCAAAATATGCCCCTCCTGGCTGCAGCGCAGCTCAGCGCAGCGCAGGAACAGTCCCCCCGTATGGCTGCATGTTAATGAGTGCAGAGTCAGAGATCAGCGAGAAAAAAAAAAGAGAAGAAAAGGGGAGAGGTCGAGATCAACAGCTGAGAGCCGTGAAGCCCTGCAGAAATCGACTTGCTGCGCAGTCTTGCTAGCATTCACCTAAGAGGGGCACATAGGCACATACGATGAGGATTTTATTACACAAAGTCTTATTTTCACAGTTGTCATGTTCTGACAGCAGAGGTGGGTAATCTAATACTGTCTCCGGTTGATGCAGTGCAAACCAGGTCAGAGAAAAATAAAATAAATCAGTTAAGACTCGATGTGAGTATGGAGCTCATGATGCCATACAAACTGCTTTCTCTCCCAGCGCTGTCTACCCTGACCTCACCATGGCACCGTGGGATATAAATACACACAGAGGGGGTCAAGGGTCAGAGCAGTGCACAGTAAAAGTGTTTGATTCCCACAGAGGAGCTGCATGAGGACCACCTCCGTGTTTTGAGCTGTCAGTATACAGCTGTGTTTAGGTTTGCGGAGACAGATGCAGCAGAAGCTCTTCTCCGTCTTACTCTAACTGCACGCTGTAATTACAAGGCGAGCGCAGGGCATCACCGGACAAATCAAAACACAAGCCGTCGTCACCGTTGGTCCTTTGACGTACCCCCGCCTAGGGCAACATGCCTTTAGTCCGACCGTGGCTGACTGTAATTAGACAGGTCTGTACGACAATTAGTCACTCCCTCCAAAGTGTATAAAGTACAGTTTACCTGAGAAGAGGAAACAACAAAAGGTAAAAGGTGATTTTAAACACTGGACAGCTGGAGGTCAATGCTCCTAAACAAAGGATAAAGGCTCTTTCTGAAGTCCTTTTTTATGTTTTGCTAGAACGTTATTGTAAACCATAAAATATTTTTGACACTGTAGTTAAAAAGCAGTATTTATTTTTCTATGCAGGCAGGCTCAGTCTCTAGGAAATATCCAATTTACACTACTTCACAGCAAGAAAGTCTTCGGTTCAAATCCTAGCTTGACCGAGGGCCTTTCTGGGTGGGTTTTCTCCTGATACTCAAGGTTTCCTCCCACATTCCAAAAACATGCATATTTAGGTCAGGTGGAGACTCTAAATTGCCTCTAGATGTGAGTGTGAGAGTGAACGGTGTGTGTGTGTGTGTGTTCTGCGATCGACTGGTGACCTGTCCATGGTGTATTCTCTGCTTTTGTGCTCTGTTAACTGGAGTTTTAGAGACTCCAGTAGACACCATTGAGGTAGAGAGCAGGGGAGACAGTAAATGAATGGATGAGTGGCAAGACAGATGCTAAGAATTTGGTGATATGGTTATGAGGCACAGGACCAACACAAGCCATTTTAGTCCTTGGATCGATATTTACTGAACACTGATGGGTGTTGCTTCCTAGAAATAGAGCGAGCAGACAGGTACGCCTGTGAGAGTGCTCGATTAAGCCTGGTAATGTCAGCCAGGCATGAATAGACGGTCTCATGGCTTTGGCACGGCAGGG
The DNA here is from genome assembly GCA_029224185.1 of Karalla daura. NCBI lineage: Eukaryota > Metazoa > Chordata > Actinopteri > Chaetodontiformes > Leiognathidae > Karalla > Karalla daura. The sequence goes on from CM055208.1 coordinate 13,024,219, forward strand.
AGGCCTCAAGGTGGGGAGAGTGGAGAGAGAGGAGGGGGAGGAGGTGAGCGGGAGGGAGAATATGCAAGGGAGGAGATGAGGAAATGAGGAGGGCTTGACTGGGCAATGAAAGACTCCCATTCATACCAACCAGATCCCTTTGCGACGGTGGTCGCCTCCAACCTGGGGCAGGTATGGTATGAATAGGCGTTTATGAAAAATGCAGGTCAGCTTGTGAAAACAAATCTGTGTCTGAATAAGGGAGCAAATGTTTTATTATTGCTGAATTTATTATTAAATCAAGCCTTGACATCAAAAACTCACCCACCAAGGTGGTTAAAATGGGAGGAGAAAGCAAACTGAAAAAACTGTAATTAGTTCCTGCTGAGGCAGTTATGCTACTCTGCAAATTTCTTACATTTCACCAGTTTTCCTTTGCACAAATTAGAAATTATTATATTATAGATGGATGAAATATATTGCCTAATTTTCTCATAGAGGATCTGCTCACATGCAACATTTTGTCAGCAAACTGGTCGGTTCAACTAACTAACTAACTGGAGAGCAGAAGGCCAAGGCATTTCCTTCCTCCTGTACATCCCAGCATGCACCAGGCTGTCCAGATCTCTGAGGAGAGCATGGACAGAGAACAGACAGCAGACCTGTTCCAAAATCCACACAGAGAAGACCCTGTTAGCTGATTTATGGCTCCTATTTTCAGGTCTTCCACTGGCTGACCAATGACTGGACACAGTGTTTAATCCTGGCTTCAGTGCCTTCTCATACATCAAATCGAAACGGACAAAATATCCCCTTTATCATATGTTGCACCAGAGACTTAAAACATGATTATTAATCATCATTATGATTATTATCCTCAATCAAATCTACTTGGATTCATTTTGGGATGCAATTATAAACAGGAAAGCAGGAATTGGACAAATCAGCAAAACATAAAATCATGGTGCGCACCCGCAATATGGCCTCAGATCTGCAAGGTTGGCTGTCCCCCTGGGGGATGACGAGGCATGCCAGAAACATGGCGTCAAGACAAGGGAGGCACCATCAATCATTGAAACATGGCATTGGAATAATGACGAGTCATTCCTGTTGCCCATAAACAAACTAGCACTCTCTCACAAGCAAACACAGCCCCCAAACAGCCTCGAAGTGACCTTTACTTCCCACCACACAGAACCACGAGTGTCAATGACAATTCAGCCATTGTTTGTGGTTGTTTACATCCACATGACCCCATGCCAGCTCCCACCTCTGGCTGAACTCGAAGTGCAATGTTCAATTCAGTAAGGAGGTAGTAAAATACCCCAAACTGCAGAGGGTTACAAGGTTAATTTTAAAGTTGGAGTTGGAGTATTGGTGTTCATATCGACAACACAGTTCTATCAATTCTAAATAATCTTGTGTTACCTCAAATGTAAAGATGATCAACAATGAATGACATATCCAACTTTACAGACACTTCACTTTTCCAACAGTGCATGAACTATGCATAACAGCTCTGGCTTCAGCTTCACTAGTAGTTGTTGCTATTGGTACTAACAGCTACATGTCTTCATGTAGGCTACACCAAGATGATCCATTCGTGTTTTCATAACATACAATAAGAACATAGCTGGGTAATTTGTTCCACTTTGATCCTTGTCAAACATGGTCTCTTTTACCAGGATAACCAGCTCTCCTCCAGTCATAATAAATGAATGTCGGGGAAATCTGAATCTTGTATTTAACTTGACACATCTTTGGCACTGCACAACACACAAGTGCCTTTCTACCCAAGACACATCACAGTTTTAATTACAATCAAAAACTCATTTGAGTTTGAAATCCACAATTGGTTCAATGATCAGTCAAGTCACTGTAAACCATAAGTCAGCCCAACAAATGCAGCTCATCCTTAAAAGGGAAAAGGCAAAGGATCTGAAAAGCTAATATATACCAAAAGTCCATCTTTCCTTTCCACGTGAAAAGAGAAACAACAGTGATCTCACAAATTATTCTAAAGTCAGGTTAGAAAAATTTACCTCAATAATACCACTTTCACCAAAACAGTTCCACTAGGTGCGTTGGACTGCTTTAGGTTTTAGTCTTTTTTTCATTGCGTTTTCATTTTGTCTTTGGCTTCTGAAGGTTGCAAGAAAAAAAATGGCTGACTTGTTTACATTTCTCTCAGTAACCCCCCCACCCAGCTTCTGACATAGCTGGTTCTTACTCATGGCACAGCAAAGAAGTGGTGCTTCGCTGGAACCAGTTTTGATGCAAGAGCCAGTTTTTTTAGCAATGGAAACAGAAAAAAAATGGTTCCAAACAAAGAACTGGTCTGGGACCAGCACCAGAACCATATTGGTGTAAAAGGGGCTTAACTGAGGCAAGAAAAATTTGGCGCAAATAAACTTTATTTTCCCATTTTTTACAATCAAGACTATTTCACTAGGCTTTTAAGAGAAATGACAACAATAAGAAGAGTAAATTATATAAAACAGCAACCTACTGGTCAAACAGTAATTGAAAACATGAATGAGAAAACTTCTCTGCACTGTTCAAACCACACCAGCAGCCAACATAAGAAGGCCTCAGATATCTCAGATATTTATACAGTATCTATGTGAACTTTTTCCCAAAATCAAAAGCATCAAAGATGGCCAGAACTGTCCTGGTTTCTATCATCTCTACATTCCTTTTTGGGAGCTTCAAAGAGGTCCAGCCTTGACTCAAGAGGCTTCAACTTAAACCCCCTTCGGCAAAAAACATTGAGCACCATTTGGAATCTGGATACAGTACATACACAAAATACCATCGCTTTCTGGGGCAACTTTTCAGGCATGGATGATCATTTATAACCAACACAACTCAACAGTGGCACCAATTCACAGCTTGGGCAGGTCATTCAACACACTCGACCACACTGCAAAACTTACCTGGAAAACCTCCTCATCCAAGATCCTGGTACCAAACACGGTGATACCATTGGTGTTGATGGAAGCTTGATCACTCCTAAGGAGCGGCTTGGTGATCTTCTTCTTACAGTCTACAATGATGGTGACCGTCTTCTGCTCCACACTGATGGCCACGCGATGCCACCTGGTCAAGGGCACAGGAAGAGCAAAGGAGATAGGAAACAGGTCAGGGTAAATCGATACAAAGTGATAACATGTTATGAACATGCTCTGTCCCAGCCAATGAAAATGTATTTTTTAAAAAGTCCATTAGGATTTTAGATTATTTTCTGTGATGCAAAGGCAACATTTTATGGTATTGTAAATGCATTTTGTGAGTGAAACAGATTAACCAGAATAACAGAGATTAGACCGTCCTGTAATATAAATCTACTAGATTCGGGACAGATGAATACTTCATGGGCCAATTCTAAAATTCACTTGCAGATTATTTTGAGACATTTCATTTCAATCAAAAAGTCCTTCACCAGGTCCCACACACACATCTTTTTACCCAATGCGAGACAAGTCAAAGGGAAAGAAACACTGTGACGCATCACAGAAGCAAAATGCTGTTTGGATATGAATGTCAGAGTTATGTGTGATATAATTCGACGGACTACACCTATAGATGTAAAGGGTTAACTGGGGTCACACGTGAGTCCGACACCTCCCTCTCCTTTGGTCCATTTGCCTCTGCACTTAAGGGCTATTGCATACCAGGCAGCAGTGGACCACATTCTTGCCCCCTCACTCTGGCCCTGTTTAACACGGGATTACACTCATTAAACTCCAAACTTAATCCTCCTTCTGGGTTACTCGGCATGACAGACATGGTGAACATTGTGGAAAGTGTGTGTCAGGATCCAGGAAGCCCTGCCTTGCCAGAGCAGGAGACACACAGTCAAAACATTGTTCCGAGGTGGAAGATGAGACCTGGCACCACCGCAGCTCAAGATGGCAATATACTGTAGAGAGTGTTTATCTCTGATGCAGCCATGATATCATATTAATAGATATGCATATCAAGATAATATAAAAATGACCTTATGCTTTTGTGACAGGGGTCGATGATACAAACACATTCCAGGACAAGTTATGGAGATAAAGGTAAGGATAGGGAGGAAAATAAACGTGCAATACTCTCTAGACTTAGGTGTAAAACAGCAGGAAGAATTATTTCTCACCTATATGGAAAATAAAAGCTGTGTTGACTTCAGAGGGTATAAACATTTTCCCTAACTTCTAATGTGCATGACGATCATGAGATGACAGAAGTATTGTACTTCAAAAAATGTTAATGCAGTCTTTTAAAAAGCATGTTTAAAGAGTCTAAATGAGACGAAAGTGACCCACTCGCTGGAACAGCTCAATAGAAATCTTCCCGCATTCACCACCCCCTGCCTACACCAGAGCAAAGGGATAATACAATATTGCATCTCATTAATATGGTGATTGGCCTTTTTTTCCCCAAGCTTGGCACAAGCCCCAGTAACAATGACTGCAACCTCAAGGACTGCACATGGCATGCTATCTAAGGAGCAGTCACTGAAGTTTTACACAAAACCTGCGAGGGTTAAAAAATCCACAGCTTCTTGGACAGTGGGTCACAAAAACTACAAACTGGACCAAACAGCCAAATGAGACCCAGCACAATGCTGGCTTTGTTGCAACTTGCACATAAAGCAGGGATATTGTTGACACGAGACCTGGAGGATTTACCATGCGTCCTTCTATCATGATAACCATGTATACACTAGATCTCATTTTGGAGTCAATTTGGGTCACAAAAATACAGCAACCCGGTTATGACTTCCTTCAAATGCTCAAAAAACAAACTATCCACACATAGCGTGTGTAGCAAATGAACAAAACTTCCCTTGCTGAGCGTGCGGACCAGACTAGCAAGCTGTGAGACTTTATAAAATACAGTTTGGGTGATGTGTTTTCCCAGCAGCCTATCTGTTTATTTATTTCCCCTCTTGCCCCTGTACAAAGGCTCATGTCAGCTAAGCCAAAGCTCCGAGTGAGAATTCTGGGATTTCTGAACCTGGGTGCAGATAATCAGGTTTATGCGAAATGGGTTGGACCACAGTTTCTGGTTGGGTGAGGTAATCCAGGGGGGTAAAAAGGAAGTTTAGGACTGCCCCCTCCCCCCCCCCCCCCCCGCCTCTCTAAAATAACAGAGGCAGTGAGTTCATGGATGAGGTCAGGCTGCCCACAGCAGTCCCTGCTGTGCCCCAATAATCCAGTGTCTCCCTGTCTCTGACCTGTCTCTGTGCCCGCGGACCCCTGATGAGACAGATAATCCGGTCATGAGCACCTGTGGTGCAACAATGGGAAGATCTGGGTTGTTTTCTTGCTCTAAAAATCACCCAATCAACAATCACAAAATGTGACACAAAAAGAGCGTGAACGCATTTAGCTGATGTAGTCATGAATCTAGTTTGCCACTGAATGCTCAATGAAATCTCTCCACTCCAGACCAATGCACATGTGGATTCATCAAGCAATGGTGTTTCCCATCCCATCAAGTGACAGATAAAATTGCAAGTACAGTGGCTGGACATGACACTGCTGCATACCCCGGAGCCCAGTCCACTTGGATAATTCTAGCTGTGCTCATTGTGTAACACCAAGCCTGAGCATGTTTGACAGCGTTAAATCACGTGATCACATGTTTGAGATTTGACGCACTTTCCGTCAGCGAGGTTGAGAGAACGGAACAGAGGGTAGTCCTCTGGGGCTGGCTTGCCGGTCTGATCCTCATACAGGAAGACAGGTGAGCGACCCACTTCCACACCCAGCTGCTGGACTCCCTGCTCATTGTAGATGGAGAGCAGGAAGGACTGGAGGCCGGACTTGGGCCGTACTGTGGTCAGGATGGAGAAGTCCTCAGGAAAAACACCACCTGCATGGCCACAGTAGGAGGAATGGAAAAGTCAAGTGAATGTAGAGGGTCACTGTGAAAGTCAACAAACCAGTTTGTGCAATCTATTTTATCTACGTATTTGGAAAAGAGCAATTCACTTCAATGTGGCAAGGCCTCACTACTTTCTTTTTAAATTCTTCAAAACTTGGATCTCATGATGTGACCTCCAACTACGTCATAATAAGTGTCTTTCAGATGTCTTCATTTTGAACCTCATATTTTAAAAGCATTGTTTTCTCTGTGGGGTTCTTGACACTTTCATGCCCTTATGCATCATTTAAAGTTCAGAGGCACATAAATCAGTGCTCCTTCAAAGAGGAAGCAATCGAGTGAAGAATCTACATTTCAATTCACCAGACAGAGGTCAAAGGCTGAGAGGTATGTCTTACCAGGGAACAGCTGCGTGGTGGGGGCACTGATCTGGACTTGCTTGGCAACTCTGTAAGCTGAGTCCGGCTGTGATGCTCTTCGGTTTGTGCAAAATCCTGATGTTTTCGTCACTCCTTCGGGGTAATTTTGAAATTCTAATACTTTAAGCACATCCACTGGTTCTGCTGAAGCAGGGGAGCAGATAAAACATCAGTTAGGTCACATCACTGGTTTTCATAGGTAGCATATGATCAGTTTTTACACCATTATGTGTGACAACAATGCATACTGTCTCTAAGCATTTCATTCTCCATTCGTTATGTGGTGGATGCTTTGATTTGAATTCAGGTTCAGAGGGACAGGAAGGTGTCCTTATCTACCCTCATCTTAATCATCCTTTGCAAATACCACTAGTTTTTCCCTTAGGTCTAGTAATATCTATTCACACACACCCCCTCAATGGATAACCTGTCTAAAATCTGTCAGCATGGATATGCTGACTTCCTGTGGAAATGTGTCTGTCAAGGCCGACTGAGGAGCATAATGAACAATGTGCCAACAGGGATCTCACTCTATAACACCTGGGTAGGTTTACCTTGATAAGGGTCACCAGAGGAACTCTAGGTTTTCCATTCTCTTCAATCTGATGTACCTTACATAAAGGAGCCTGTGTGGCCTGGTGGTGCCCGTGGAGACCCATGGGAGAGCTTTATAATTAGGCCTCTTCACCATAACACCCTCTCAGTATAAAACATTCTCTTGCCGAACACGATAGGGAAGAAAGTGCTGCCGTGTGCTGACCCGCTGGTGCCCTGGTACATGGACTATTCATACATGAAAAATATCTGACTGTAAAAGGTCCAACAATTTTCTGACAATACAATTCATAGTCAATATAATAATCCAGAGTTTGTTTTTAATGAGACCCATAAGGAAGCTTAAAACTGATGATACAGTAAAATAAAAATGGCCACTGACTCTCAGCATCTGATTAAAACTGGAAAGCAATGGCCGACTGTTGGATGAAATAACAGTCATCTGTTTTCTGGCGGGTGAATAAGCATGTCAAGGTGTCTGGAAGCATCAGTAAGCCTTTTCTGGCAGCCTGACAGCCACTGTTTTGGTTAGCAGGTAGAGGTCAGACAACACCGAAAGTTTCTTTAACTTCTTGCTACAGCTGAATCTTGCAAAAAAAAAAACCCCAAAAAACACATGTGATGTCGCTCTCAACACTGTGGTCAGAGTTCCAGCTGTGGCAGGGAAAAGCAAATTAGGAGCCTGTTTCATTCTGGTGGTGTGGGAACAAGGCTCTGTGTATTTCTTATTAAATATGATGGAGAACACTGCTTATACAGATGGTTTGCAAACAGATTTTTGATTCAGACCTCATTTTAATGAATAAACATTCACTTCTCTGTGTTACTTTGGCACCCTCAAGGTATTTTCAGGCCTGTCCTTTTCAAGCATCTTTTCATAGACCAGATGCAGCTCTTGATAAATTCAAAGACAGGTAATCTGTTTAAGCCAATCATGAAACAAATACAAATGGCAGGGATCCACCATTACACTACTTTTCATCAAGGAGGAAATGTCACTCTCAGAACGACTGAGCATCCTCCTTATGCTCTGTCTCAGTACACCAACTCAATCCCTAGTCTGCACAGGACAAGGAGGACACCAAGAAAAGCAAGATTATGTTAACACACCAAAAGGCAGCAAAGAGAAAAATCAGCAAACTGTTACCCTGTAGGAATGCCACGACTGAGGACGACCTAACCCCCCCACCCTTTTTTTTTTTTTTTGCAACTTGTGAGGATGAACCAGCTACTTACTTTGGAGAGTTAACTGAGGACCTCATTGTGAGTTCCTGCCGAGTCGCTTTCAGCTTAAACGCTAGGACTCATATGTTCCAGATGTGGCAATCTGGCCAGGCTGTGACCCTCACACAGAGGTGCTGAGAAAACGTCAATACTGACCAATCCATTAAGGTGGTCAAATGAGTGTGCGCGACTTTTAAAAGGGTGCATCTGATGAGCTGGTGTGAGTTTGCCCTCTGGGCTGAGCAAACAGGCCACAGAGCTCCCAGCAGAGCTGCCGTGGCATGGAGGGACGGACCTTCCTTAGACTGGAGCAGAAGGAAACTTCTAGCCAAGCCTAAGATATGACAAAGACGGCCTCAATAGCTCGATCATCACAACTGCATTACGCAGACCGTAGATGCGCAAAGTGGGGAGGAGCGGCACAACGCAGTACGATAAAACACAGATCGCCTCATCTGGTATCAATCCCAGTCGGGTTCACAGGTGTGCAGCAATGCTGACGGTGTGTTCCAGGAGATAATGTGACACCAGACTGTGGACAGCGGTCAAAAGAGACATCTGGGTCCATCCCATATTGCACAAGATGTAAGACTTGTGCACACTGCTATCTTAAATCCCCATCCTGCTGTGTCATTTTCAGCCCTTACATCTTTACAGAAAGGTGAAATTGGCTGGTAAACGGAGGAGGACCTTTTCACCTGCAGCTCCCTGAGACTCTAATAATATCTTCAGCCAGAATGTCTCTCTCTATGTACCCCCCCCCCCTCCTCTCTTCCCACTCTCCCCTCTCCTTCCTTTAACTTCCACCATGCTGCCGGCTAAAACAAGACAGCTTTATGCTGGTGTCATACCAACGAAACTTCACCGAGACCTACCCAGTTTTTCAAAGCATTTTTTTCCTCTCCTCTTTCCCCCCTTGCCTTTCCTCCCATTAACCCTTTTGCTGTATGCCTCCAAATGAATATCAGAGCATGTAATCACCCAATGTTTAAACCTGTTCCTAAATCATTGTAGGTCAAACAGTAGAAAAAAATACTGCATCTCTTATAAGCCCCTGTGATTATACCCATCTGCCAATTTGAATTCATTATCACACAATTCAGGTGTCTTTGTGTGTCTCCGAGCGATTCAGCGATGACTGTAAATATGTGACAGCTTCGCAGGACAAAGGTCCAGCAAGGAGCTGATTAGCTGATGTTCCCGCTTGAGCACATCAGGCAGAGGAGTCTGAAAATGCTAGCTTTGTCTGCTGGAATGCACATCTGAGCCTGCGCCCCGGGGGCTGAGAAAACGTGTCTGTACACTGCTAGATGGAGAGGGCACCCTGCAGAAACAGCTTCGACTGACTGAGACCCCGCAACACAAAGCCTGCAGCAGAATACCTCCAAAACTTAAAAGCTTGAGGCAGGAGTCCACGAGATTGGTAAACTGTGGTTTTTGAAAGAGAATTTTTTTTTTTTTTTAGAAATACAAATCCCATCCATAATCTTCTGGTCTATAAGGTATTAATCCAAGCGTAAAACAAAATCTTATTATAAAAATAAAATCTAATGTGGGTGAATGAGTGACAGCATGATTGGAGTTAAAACTGCAATCTGCAAGAATGGGTTCACACATTTCTTGTGATTTCTGGAACTTGTGATCCTGGAACTTCACTCATTGTTCTCTTATCTGACCCCCCCCCCCCCCCCCCTCCAGTGCTCAAGAGAACTTTTGCAGACTAGTTGCAGTAACTTGAACCAAACACATCTTCTTCTATTAGCAAAGCGTATATCCTCTCTGTAGAATTGTTTCAATGGAGATACAAGAACCACCTTAAAACTTCTGTTTGTCTGCATCTGTATGCCACAATAGATCGGTGGAGGTCTGTCAGTGGGCCAAGGTGTGACGCCTGTGTAATCCTGAACCCTGTGACTTGTGGCCATTATGGCTGCAGGCTAGGCCCGTACGCAGGCCTGCCCTTTGAAGGCTTTGGAAATCATAGGGAAGTGCAACAAGGACCATCATCAAATAACTGCTCAGTACTTAGAGGGGGAAGCATTCCCACCACTCACACAACACGGCCTTGTCCTGCAGCCGAGCCACCGTCTGAGCGCAGGGCTCGGGCACTGAGGGGGGTGTGCACAAGACAGCTTTTTGGGCTTCGGTGTGGACCGGGCCAGTGTGGAGATAGGGTGAACCTGCCTGACCATTCAGCCCCCTGCAGACCAACAGGGGCTTTGCACTCTGCTCTGACAGGTCAGGTCTGGGCGCCACACAGCGCTCTGGGAATAATGCACATCCCTGGGACACATCTATTACCAGTCCAAACCTCTGCTGTGACAGAGCGTCTTTATATCAGCAGGAAAAACTAAGATTATTTAAAAGAGTCAGTCAGTCCTCTTCCTCACCAAGTAGGCCTCAATTTCCCATCCACTCAGTACTTGAGCAAGTGTACAGAACCTGATGCTAAATCCAGGTAAATGAACCACCTCTATTCTAGTCTCTTCACACAACAGGACAGGATTTCCACCCCACCAGTCCCATAATCAAGTGTGGGGAACCCGGTGACAAGCTCAGCTCTGAAAAGTGCATAACTCAACTCCCAGCGGCCTGTCAGGAAAGTTTCAATGTCAGTGAACTTACAGCACAGCTCAACGCTTGTGCCTCACGTTACCGAAGTCCCGGGTCTGACAAATGTCCAGTGCCATCTGTGCGAGGAGAGCCACCCTGTCCACATCCACCCAGCGGACCGCCAGCTCAAACAAAGAGCTTTCTTTCAGCTTTCAGCCTCAACCAGCCAGCCACCGCTGCTCTGCTCTCCCCATCGCCTCTGTATGAGCGCATACCAGCGGCTCAGGATGAATTTAATTAGGCGAGGAGGTGTTTCATCTTCGGGGCGGACGCTCTCCATTCATGCGCAAAAGTAGCCGGCGGTAAACTGGGTGTTAATGAATATTGTGTTTTTGGCCGACGAAGTATGTGCGACCCCGAGCAATTATCCCTCAGAGATCATGTGCTGCGGAGAACGGGGCTCTAAGCTTCACCGCGGCGGAGGTTTCTGCGAGTTTGCAACTTTGTTTCTTTTTGCGCACAATCCTGTAGATAGAAAGTGGATGTAATTGATGCGACAACTTTGGCTCTCGGACGCGGGGTGGGGTGGGGGGCAGCATATGTGCATGTCAATATGTAGTAGAGTAGACAGCAGGTCCAGGTAAATCTGCGCCTCTCCCCTGATCTCCATCCTCAGTCCCCCAGTGCGTTCCCGTTCCCAGGACACAGAAAGCTCTAGAGACGCACCGATCATCTTACCTGCTCTGACACTGCTGGCATGTAGAACCAGGGATAAAGTGATGAATGCGGTTACAGTGGAATCCATAAGCCACCGTTTCGTTTTCCACCTTGTGGACCACCTTTGCATCTCCATGGTGAGGTGAATCAAACTTTTGGGCGACTTCAGGTGATTTTGACTGACGTCCCTTCCACAATCCCAAGTGATGTCGGAAACTGTCCTACAAAAAAGCCATAAGGGAAGGAGTTTCTGCCTCTTCTGTCAGCCGCACCGAGGCCCCCGATCCTCCTCGCCAGTGCCCAGCCTCCCCAGTGAAGGTAGTCGGGCTTTAACCAGGGCGCACGGAGTGCAGGCGGTACAGGCTTCACTTGGTGCGTCAGGAGCGGACAGGAGGGCTGGGCAAGCTCCACAAACCGGAGCCACGATTACAGGGAAGTGACAAGGGAACCAGCCCCCGATTAGCAAATCACGGGGCTGGAAATTCTCCTCCGGGTCCACCCATCAGCTCTGTAATGCACCCCCCTCCCCAAGTCCTCTCCAGAGTGCGTCTGAGGAAAACACTATAACGGTGGCAAAGTTGGAAAGCACTTCGAGACGGTGAAGCGGGACAACTGTGCATGTGGGGTCTTCATTCACTGCTGACAATATCCTCCGTCTGTTAATCTGAGGAGGATTCACGGCGGTATTTAGTGTATGATTGCAAAATTTAGTGAGCTAAGCGTCTTTTACGAACCATTGGACAGACACATTCTTCCAGCCCCAGAAATAACTGAAACGGATCCCCATAAACATTTTATAATTTGCATTAAATTAATTCACACAAAAGACCATATGAAAGTGTTTACACTGGACATTTACAGCTTTTGCTACCTGGTGCATATTCCGTCCTGTATCTATCCATAATGGCAGTCATAGTTACAGGGCTAATGATCATGAGGGTGATGTAGGGCAGTTCAGCGATGTACGTCACCGGATGATCTGCTCTAAAATCCAAGTTGTTGTGATGTCCTGTTATTGTGCTTGCTTCATTTTTAAGTGTCATTGCAAAAGTTAGTCACAAAAATCAGAAAGAACAGGGAGGATACAGTCCGGAGTCCACTATGAATAAAAGATAGCAGATTCTGTACGGTTCTGTATGGTTAAAAGTGTTTCATTACATCACGTAAGCTGTTCATTGGACTGTAAGGTGCTTCAACACTTAAGTAGGACGAGCAGTCTTGTTTTGGTTTCCTTTATTTTTTCTCCAATCAGTGCACTAAGCTGGATACGTCAATAATATATTGCATATGTTTATATACCATGTACTTTGGCCTTGCCTATGGATTCTTCAAGTATACAGTAAAAAGACGTAATAACCAACATGACACTTGAAATTATTCATCCCATTTGTCCCAGTCTGTATTCATTTACACTTTAAATGACAAGCAAATATGAGTTTCCTCATCATTAAAATAGCTTTTCTTTGCTCACCTGCACAGGTAACATTGCAGAAATCTGCCAAAAGCAGTAGATTAATCCACATGTTCCTCATTTCAACAGTTTTTATTTGCGAGTGAGTATTCTGAAACAAGACACAAAATGCACTTTTGGACGTCGGTAAGGAGTGTTTCCCGGGGGAACGACGGATTCCCGGGTCCCTCGGCTAATGGCCTTTTAGAGGCAGGGGTCAGGCCCAGAGGACAGTCGGCTCCTTGTATCTGTTGGCTCGCGGCAGTGAAGGCATGGAGCCCGACCAGGTTCTGTCCGTCAGCCAGCTCGTCCTTCCTGGCCAGCCAGACTCAGGCCGTTTCCAGCCAAACAGTATCAGATGCCCCTGCTGGATGCCCGGTGGCACAAAGCAGAGTCATTTCACTGGGACGAGCTGGTGTCTGGGCAGAGCGGGCTTCGTTCTACATCTCGTCCTTTTGCGGTTCAGAGGACAGGGGCACTGCTCTGAGCTCTGGTGTCATCCCTGTGCCCTGCAATAGCTCTATGTCGTCACAAAAAAAACTGTCAATTCTTATGCTTTGGTTAAAAATACAGTTCATCCCCCTTCAGAACTTTCTAGTACTATCGTCGCCTTTGCTTTGCATGGGCAGGTGTGCACTTGGAGGGAGATGTTAGACATGCCAACAAGGGGCGATGCAGCTGAAAGTTGCCTGGGCGACGGCAGCAGATGGCCGCCCGAGGGATCGCAAATATAGTGAGTGCACGATTTGAACATCTCTGCTTTGATTTCCTGTCAGATGGGGAGAATCTGGATGATGAGTGGCTCCCAATCCCTCTTCCTTCGAGGAACTCTGCCAGCACACCCACCTCCAAATTAGATACAATTCTTCTGTTCTATCTCTAAAGTGACGAGCATCAAAGGGCTATGATATAGGAAGTTAACAGATGCGTTCTATAAAAAGCCAGTCTTCAGAATTCGGGTTAAAATGCAACTGCAGCACTTGAAGTAGCAACAGAGGTACTAGTTTCATTACTTCATTTATTGTTACTTTACTATGATAATAAATGGTATAAATGCAGAGTTTCTGTATGGATTAAATGTACACTTAAATCTGTGACAGTCATGCATTTCTAAGTGCTCATTTAGACTTTTAAGCACAATTGTTTTGAGTGAAATATGTGTCTGAAACATATAGTCTGTTTCAACTATTCTCCCATGATTCTTGCCAGCATGTGCATGTAATTGATATCAGCTGTGACCATAATGACAATCAGCCTTTGTCCAAATCTCTTACTGCCTCCACTAATGAGATGGCCCAAAAACCAGCAGATAACCAAGCCAACCAAGTGCTACCAGAGATGAATAATCCCCCTGGCCATGCTGCCTACTCACTCACTTATTGTCCCTGCTACAAATATTTATTCACTACAAAAACGTACTATTCTTTGAATTGTGTAAAAGAAGGACTAATTGTTTTCAACTGCACCCGACTTTTTAGAACTGGACTGACATTTTTGGGACAGCGGAGCTCTTATCTTTCCTGTTGAACTTCTTGCAAGCCTCAAAAAGCCAGTTGGCAGTTTCAAAGCCCTGAGATGTTTGATGCAATGATTGTACTTTCTTTTGTTCAGAGAGGGATTTTGAGCAGGCCTCAAATACAGAAGTATTTGTCATGCGGCCAGATAACTATGGCTCATCTTATTTATCTCTCTCCAGTGAAAGCCAGCTCTAGCTACTCTCAACGACCAGCTGGAGCTAGGTGAGAGCAGCTGATCAATGGCCACTTCCCTTTGAAAGTAATCTGGACATGACCGATGGGAGTATAAACTTAGGGCACACACAGATGATTAGAGGACTGTCCAGGATGAGATGTGGCAACATAAAAGTGCTGTTCTGTTTGTTATTTCACTACAAATGAAATAAATCAGGAAACTGCCACAAAAATAAATGGGTGGAGCATGACATTGTGAGTGGGACACCTAATTCTTGTAAATCTAAATGGGGCAAACAACAGTCGGCATGAAAACAAAGTATGTGTCTCTGAACAAAACACTTTGAAAATAAAAGTCTTTGAGAATGATAAAAAAAAGCATTGTCATGAGGATATGTTTTGATCCCTCATCACCATTGTTCGTTTTTGAAGGGTCTCTCCAGTGATGACAGCTAGACTTGGTTACAGTTCAGTCATTAACAGTCGGTTGTATTTAAGGAAAAGAGTCAATTATAGAAAGAAACATCGCATAGCCAGTGGGAAACAAATCTTTCCTGTTAAAGTATGTTGCTTTGTTTATCCATCTTATCACTCAACCTCCCTCTTCTGGGACAAAAGAGTCACACACTGACTGCATGCAGTTTCCTATATGAATCAAAACTAGGGGAAGCAGATTTTTACTGAGGAATGCAAAACCTCTAAAAGATTAAGAGGGGTTTAATGCCTCAATGCTTCAGCAATTACCACTGTGCTGCTCCATGCTATAGACATGTGGCCAGAATGAAACCAGATGAATTAAAACCAAGGGAGTCGAATCAAAGACACACCACTGCTCAAAATACCCACAGCTTTATTCAATGAACAGGGGCAGACCTAATGGAAGGTTGAATAGTCTAAAGCGTCAGATGCCATATTATTTCAACTGTACAAGTACAATGAGCAAAGTATATATTTTATTGTTGATGAGCAGGAGGTGGAATATTTCCTTAGAAACACTGTAATAACTGTGACTCTGATCGGTCACTGCTGCTGCCTTGCTAATTAAAGAAAGTAGAGGCAAAATGCAAATCACAGACCACCACTGAAAACAGTGGTCATTTGGCGAAACCATGGCACAAGATGTGAACGATGCAGGCTGTTATGGGGGGAAAACACTGGTTTGATTTGTGCTGCAAAAAGGTGCTCTGGACTCAGAAGACATTTTAAAGTACACCCCACAAGAAGCGTTGGACGGGTACAGTATGAGAGTTAAAATAAGAATAGTTCTCCGACCTGCCACAGGTTTTTGCCTGACATGGTATCGAAACACAAGCACTTTTCACAGGCACACTCGAGCTGAGCACCCGCCGCTGTCTGTCACTGTTTACACACCGCGCACAGGAGAGTATAAAGAGCCCTTTCTCCACGCTCACTCCGGTCCTCTGTCTAACGCAGGCGAGAAAAAGCTCCCTCGCTTCACCAACATTATTTTTGGCTTTCCCACAATATTTCAGAAGAAAGAAAAATACACCACATAATACCATATCAATTAGGAAGTTATCTTGCCAAAATGGTTCAATTAGAAGCCTGACCTGATTTTGAATCATTTGAAGTAATCTGCCTTGGGGCAGGACATCATTTCCTCAAAAGGTTTCAATGAATTTATATATATATGTATATATATAAATTGTGAGCCACAGAAATTACTCTGTTGTTTTACATAGTACCCAGTCAGTGAAAACATGTATTTTCAATGTGGTCTACCATGTAGCAAACCAGAATTATATTCTAAATGCTGCCTCCATTTTCAGATGTCACGTGTGGGCAGAAGATATACAGTACGACACGAATAGAGCTCCACATTCGCTGTAGGCCTGATGCAGGGTTTGAGAACTAACTCTCTTGGCCAAGAGAGTCTGTCATGCTTAATTTACAAAGTCATTTCCGTTTGTGTTACATGTAATTTCCAACAGCGCTGACCTGCCATTTTTGTATATAGAGCGCAGCCTGTTTTTGTTTCAGCTCTGTCTATCTTTATTTCCATCTTTGCATTCGGACACAAGTTAAATGCGGTTCGCAAAGAGGAAGACTACTCCCGGTGTGTTTCCGTTGTTCACACAGATTCAAACCCGCAGCTGTGTGTCGAGAAGCAGAAGTGCTGGAGTCAGTCTCGCCTGGGCTACAGGTGTTTGTAATGGGAAGCAGCACATAGGAGAGAGGACGGAGGCATCTTACAGGCGAACATGCAACAAAGAGTCAGGAATGTACTGGTAATGGAGGGTTTGATAATTACTGTTTCTTTTTATGCAGGATGTGGCACAGTTCATGGCGTTGATATCTCAAGAACAGGGATTGAATGTTTCTGCCCCCCCCGAAACTCGTTTAACCCACAACTCTCCACAATGTTCTCATAAACCCCAGTCAGCCGCAGCAAAAGATTCCTCACACGGATATTTCGAGCCATATCATAAAAACGTAGTTTACGTGATGCTGATGGGGCTTTTGAAAGTTGCAAGACCGCTGTGGAGCGTACCACGGTGTAACTCTTTGTGATGGTTTCATGGACACTTTGAGTGCTAGACCAATTTCCCTCCCTTAATAGAACAATTTATCACCAACTCGCACAGCTATGCTTTCAGCCAATCATAAAAAAGCCGAAGGTAGAGCTGTGTGTTCGCACCACCTGGTCGGGGCGGATCTCCAGCGAGCCCCTCGGGACGAAAATGCAGTGTTGGGAGCTGCATGACCTTGGTATGTGGGTCTGCAGCTGTTAGAAAACAACCAGCAGACACAATCTGCACCAAATATACTGTACACGACCCTTCTTTACAGGTGGCGAGGTGAAAGTTGTAGGTGATTTAGCGCAGAAAAAAAGTTCAGCGAAGGTCATGGCAAAAAGGGGCTTGGGTGGCCAGATGGTGAACTGCTGACAGTAACCCGGGTGAAGAAAGCCACAAATGACTCTGGCTGAATGGGAAGATAGAGGGGCTACTGTGAAGTGAGGGTGGGTGGCCTCCACCAACACTAAAGGTATGTGTGTGTATGTGTGTTTTGGTGGTAAAGGTCCTGCACAGGCAGATTCGACCCCAATCTGGGTTTGAACTCTCACACCGGCGGCAGAACAGAGTCGCTATGAAACCCAGTGGACGAATAACAGCGGATTGTGCTGTCACGCACTGTGAGACGTTTGATTCAGACATTGACGACAACACAACCGCTGAGACTGGGAATGACAGCCCAGACACACACGGAAATCATTAAGCATTCAGCCGCCATGGCAATAAATTATTCGCTTCGACTAGGAATGTGTGTAGATTAAAATCATAGCATAACATATCAGCAAATGTGACAGGGGAGCTGGATTCTGTGAGTACAGGACAATTTCACACGGAGACTTTACAATATGGCCACTATACAGATGTATGTTCAGTTCCAGTTTATTAGGAACACTGAGCTAAAACCAACACAGTTTAATACAACAGTCTAGTCGTAAATTGCCCATTCATGAGGTCTTAATGTTTGAGCGATTGTGAGAGGTGCTGATTCATCTTTGTGACCACCTCCGGGGCTACAGTTCATATGGCTATACTGACACGTGCTTCTATCGCTCTGTGAAATCTATCCAAAACCAAATTTACATTATCATTCTTAAATCAATGCCTGTCTATGATTGTCTCAGGCATTACAGCCTTCCTAAGGGGAGGATTTATCACAGAACTGTTCTATTAGACTGCATAATGTTTAGCTAAGTTTACCCAAATAACAGGAAATTGAGTGCATGTAGTTGTGCCTGTATCAAATACGTGTTGCTCTCATTTAAACCCCCTAAATATTGAATCCAAAGCCGTCTGACAAATTTTATCATGCAGTTATAAGAAAATTCTTAAAGTGCCCTGCGGCACACATGGTACCAATAAAGAGCCGGGGTTTGCTCTTCTTAGCAGGCACTGACTAAAACCTTCTCTCTCCCATTTCCTGGTTTGCTCTGTGGGCAGTGGAAGTCAAACCTCATTCACAGAGCCCCTTTTCATACGTCTCTGTGTCTCCCTCCCACCCTGGGACCAAGCGGTTGAGCACTGCCCCCGTGACAGTGCGTGGCGCGCACACCCGCAGCGGGCAGCGCTAAAATGCTGCACGCTCCAAAGTGAAGCCCAGGAGGCAGGGTTCACAGACTGATGGCTGACTGACGGCTTGTAGGAGGTATACTGTATGTCACTATTCATATTACAAAATGACAGGGCACGCACGCCGCTGCAGACATTTGATGTGGTGTTTGGATGCAATGATTGATGCAATTCTGTCTGCGACCGCCACATGGTTTTAAATTGTAAGGGAGCATAGGAGCACCACCCTATTATCTTTAATATCTCATTAAGGTTCTTGTTTCCATGCCCTTACATGACCCACCTAATCAGGTTTGTCGTTCCACCCCATGTACTGTATCCTACGTGATGATCCACGGCACTGAGTCATTCCCACCACAGGGCTCCTTACAGCTGCATTAAAGATTTGGTTGAAACTAAAAGGGCACAAAAGCACCAGTTTAGACATGTGTATTTATACAAGAGGCTAAATATATAATGCAGGCTTGTGTAGAACTGCTTTCATGAGCAAAGGAGAGCATGGCTGCTCCGTGTACACTCACCAGTGGTGCAACAAATACAAAAGCTGAGGTGAATTGTAACTTTAATTAGAACTTAGATTTATTTTGCATGTGACATGTTTCTGTCTTCAATGTGGTCAAAGACAGAACTCGCCATGCTGTTGTAGACTGATTAGGAAGAGGATGTGTGGCACTGTGATTCCCAAAGGTGCTTGAACACACCAAACATTTCCACTCAGTGGGGATTGCGATGACACTCACTGTGATGGATCACCTACTGTATGTCAGGCAGGTTACACATTTCTGCAAGTCCTCACTCGCACCATACAGACATGACATCTCACCAGTGCTTCCCTGCGGGTATAAAAAAATCAGTGCAGCAGGAAGATTTAGATTCATTGCTGTAAACACCTACACGATTGCCTGGAAAAATAAAACCGGTGAGGGCACGTATTTTGAAACAAATTAATTTGGATTTAAATGAAGTGGCCAATAGACAATTGATGTTCCACTTCTCACAAATGAGATAAACTGGACTTTGTCAAGGGTAGATTTTGAAGTAGACTGTGCTTCATTAGATTACATAAAACTCACAAATTGGTTTGCTTCATTCCTCCCTGACTGAGTAATCAGTGTTTTCCTGCAAATTCATTAGCTCTCTGTCCAGGCACTGATATAAAAAGGACAGTGTCGTGCTGCTGCTGCTGCTGCTGCTGCTGTGTGCAGCTGCCCTGTTTGACTCCTGACCACGACAGCAGCCTCAGAGTACAGCTCAGCACAGGTCATGTAACGCTCTGCTCCAGCCAGAGCTGCCAGTGCTGCCTGTGCCTTCTCTTCCCCCTGTCAGGCTCTGGCAGGTTATCCAACTCAGCCCCCCCAAGGCGAGCTTCCAGTACAGACCCTCGGTGCTCAGGTATGCTGCAGAGAAGCCTGTCTGAAGAACAGAGGGAGAGAGAGAGAGAGAAAGAGAGAGAGAGGGAGAAAGGGAGGGAGGAAGAGGGAGTCTTTTGGTGATTAGTCAAAAATGTTACAGCTGTGTTTTTACTTTGCCCATGATTAGGAGATGTTCTAACGAAGCTATTAAAGAATTTTTGTGTAAAAAATGATAGTGTAGCACTTCTTTCAAGGTGCTTAAAAGGCTCCATCATGCAGAGACTTGATAGTGCGTGGAAACCAAAGCAGATTCTTACAAAGCACCAAGGAATTAATTTTGACTTTAAGGAAATATTTTAATTTTCTGTAATAAAGGCTGCTTTCTTTGGTTCTTCCTGCTCCAGGACGCTGGTATAAACAATTCACAACAACACATATTTTAACCTGTCAAAACCTAACAAAATAAAAAATACAGTCATTGTTAGTGTGATTGGTTCCACCTGTAGTTAATGAGACAAACATCTCTCTCCCATGGAAAAGCTCCAGGGTGTGTGGTAACCTAATGGACTTCACCGTAAGCTGTGATCGATTTCATTAGCCACACCTGTGCCTTTCCTGCTGCGATGAGTCAAAATGACATTTGATACCCGCAAAAGCTGTTTCTTTGAAACCTTTTTTTTAACCACTAAATCAAATACATCCGTGAGAAAGCATATCAATATGCTTGTAATCACAACCAAAAGTCTCTGTTCTTTTTAACTTCCAGCCTCTCTCAATTTACAGTTGAAGCCAGTGTGAATGTCTCACATAGTCTGATTGTGTAAGGAATATTCAGCCTAACGTGCCATTACAGCACAGGACCAAATAATGACCATCACTCCTTAGAAGCTCCAGAAGCTATTAACATAATGCCATGCTGGTAAGTTTAGCCAAATGGAGAAAATTACATATTATTACTTCACCAGAAAATGATGCAGTTAGTTCACAGAGGCTCTCAAACAGTAACTTTTTTCACATATCTTGTTTGACTTATGGTCTATATCCAGCCTCCTGTTGCACCCACTTGTGCACCCAATTAATCTTCTCCTTGGTATTGGCCGGTTCCATTGAAGGGCAGTGTTGCTGGATGACAGATAAGATGATGACAGGAGCCTGTCACTAACTTCATCTTTCTGAACTGCGGTACAACAAAAGCAGTGTATGCTGTAAAAAGTTAAGCCATCTTTTCTCCTTTTGTCTGTCAGTGGTTGGCTCAGATTTGCTTCAACTGTGTCCCATCAGCTCTGACACCCACATTGAGACTGTAAACAAAAGAAAAGAAGCACGACTGGCTCTCGTGTATTTCTGTGTTTGTGCAGAAACATTTGATATTTGCCATGGTGATGTGGTAATGAAATAAACGTGGAGCTGCTGCTTTGTTGTGAGAGTATTTGTTGAGTTGATTGACACCTTAGATCAAACTAAAAGCGGCCCTCAATGGCCTTTGCCAAGTGTCCCTGAAAATTCACTTCTAACTGGAAACGCTCTTGTTTGAGAAATAATTCTGTGGGATTGAACCCATTTTATCCACATAATTTACTGTTGGTTAGAGTTATCTACAGTACATCCAGATACTATTAACACGCCTTCACTTTCTCCACATTTTATGTTACAACCATGAATTAAATTCCTTTTTTAACATCAATCGACACAATCTACAAAATACCCAATAGTGAAAAAGTGAATGGGGATTATTTAGACATTTTGGAAATTCATGAAATATAAAAATGGAAGTATCATATATTCATTAGTATCAAGTAACAATTATTAAATCGAGTGTGCGTCTTGTATTCACTGATGATCTTTGAGATGTTTTAACAACTTGATTGGAGTTCAACTCTAGTAAATTCAATTTATTGGATATGATTTGGAAAGGCACACACCTGCATCTGTAAGGTCTCCACTGTTGACGGTGCATGTTAGAGCAGGAACTAAGCAATGACGTCAAAGAAATTGTCAGCAGGTGTCAGAGAAAGAATAATACTGCGGCACAAATCTGGGGCAGGCTCAGCATGGTGGGTACCACAGAACACAGTGGTCTTCACCAGTGGTCTCCTGGACTCTTCCTAGAGTTGACCCCCCCACCAAACTGAGCAAAAATAAACATGCAGCCAAGAAAACGACAGAGTAGCTTTGGCAAGTCTGTACTGTAATTCTGTGATTGTCCTCAAGTGCCCCGGCCTGAACCCAAATGTGAATCTGATTGAACATCTTTGGGAAGATCTGCAAATAGCTGTGCAGTAGACGATCCCTATCTAACCTGATGCAACTTGATAGCATCTGCAAAGAGGAATGAGAATAATACCCTTGATACATGTATGCCAAGCTTGGAACATCATACAAGGAAGACCTGAGGCTTCGCAAAGGCGTCTCATCAAAGTACTGAGTAAAGGTTGTGAATATTTATACACATGTGATATTTTACATTTTTATTTTTTGCAAAAAATTCAAAAGTTCCTAGTTGCTTTATCATTATTGGGCATTGTGTGTAGATTGATGAAAAATAATGAATTAAATCAATTTTGGAATAAGGCTGTAAGACAATGAAATGGTATAAACAGATGGTGGTTACAGTTTGTCTAGTTGTAAAATGAGTGTAATGCAATGCTCTAAAAGCAAGTGAACAAGTGAACAAGTTAACAGGGCAATAGTATATCATTATCCATATGTGCACAGAACTGACTTTGAAGGCACACAATTGACCTTTAACACTTTGTGGGTTGGCCTTGGGAGGCTGCAGAAAACAGTGTGTCCACACAGAGAACAAATCAGGCTGATTGAGGCTTCATAATAAACAAAATAAACCTAGAGCAAGCAGTGACTGCATGAGAAGATAAAGTGATCAGTAAAACACCTCTGATCACAAATCTTTGAGTGATGCACTGTATATTAGTTGTGGTTTGGAGCTGGACTGTGACTGGGATCAATTTGAGATGTGAATGGTCTCAATATGTGCAGCCCCTTGTTACCAGTGCTCTCTCAGCTGGCATGTTGTTCTGTGGCCATGATGTCAAAACAATGCAGATTTTAACTTTTTAATTTTATCATGCTACAGATATTTGTTCTTCTTTAATTCAAGAATAGCTGATTAGCTGGCATAAGCTTGAGAGGCTAGGATGGGAGGAACATTTTTGTTGATTTAGGAGGTTGTTGACATCTTTGAAGCATGCAGGGGAGTTGTTTTGTGGTCATGTCAGAATGTTCTGGAGATAAAACAAGATTATCCTTAATTATTGTCTAACATGCAGAGTTCACACCCAACGTCCACCAAAAAAAACCCAAACTGTTACATGCCCACACAGATCTCTTGCTAAAAGCGACTTCAAAGAGTGTGTAACGTGCCCCAGAAAAGGCCATTAGTTTCTGAAGAAAAAGTGGAAGATGCCTGCTGTGGTCCAGCTGTGTGCCTCCATTCACCACGTGGTCCAGTCAAGCTGAGGGAGGCGCCCGTGCATTAGAGGGATAATTAACAGTTTGGCGAGGGCAGTCTGGCTGGGACAGTGGATTTGGGGTGACGTGGAGAAGATGAAAGATCGGGATGGCAGAGGAGAACACAGGGTATGAGCCTCTTTGGTAAAATTGTGATGTGCTGAAATAGAACAGCTGTGCTCCACCATACTTTTTGGTTTCTGTGAGGAAAGTAGCAGTGACTTAATAGCTTTATAAGCAGTTACTGTATAGGGAATGGTTGCAGTATGTTGCAGGGTGATTCTTCTCAGTTTAAGACAAACTTGCAGCTTGGCTCCTGGGTTTGGAAACGCTGCTCTGCCAGCACATTTACCTCATTTGTCCAGACTGAAATGACTCCACATCTGCCGATCATTGATAGCCATGAAATTTCATACAGACACTAATTCCCTCCAGGGTATGCAGTAAAAACTAATGACTTTGGCGACCCTCTGTCTTG
Source organism: Karalla daura (assembly GCA_029224185.1). NCBI lineage: Eukaryota > Metazoa > Chordata > Actinopteri > Chaetodontiformes > Leiognathidae > Karalla > Karalla daura. The sequence continues at coordinate 13,048,085 of CM055208.1, forward strand.
TTATCAAGCACCTCCAGCTGGTTAAAGTCTTTACTTATTCTTATCTCATCATCTACTGGATTATCAAAGCTGCCCGCAAGGATCAATAAACTACTTCTGATTCTGTGTCTGATCGATTGCCCAAAATCTGGTGGACATTTATGTTTCGATGAATTCGCATGACTGGAATAATCCTGTGACCTTCCCTGCAGGACCATTCTGAGGTGGTTTCAAGCTGTCTCCTGATAACTACAGGCTGAACTCCTGGTTTGGACTGAAGGCCTTTCTGTGTGGAATTTGTAAGGTTCTTCTCTGTCTGTGTGGGTTTTATTCCACTACTTTGGTTTTCTCCCAACTTGAGACTCGATCGCCCTTAACTGTGAGGGAGAGAGTGAATGGTGGACTATAGACCTATTGAGGGAATATTCCCTGCTTCTCTCTCTCTTTCTTTCTTTCTTTCTTTCTTTCTTTCTTTCTTTCTTTCTTTCTTTCTTTCTTTCTTTCTTTCTTTCGATCGATAGAAGTTGTGACAGATCTTCTCACCTGTGCAGTAAGAGGAAAAAAACCATCAGTCTTATGTCAGTTGTCTATTTGCACTACATTTTCATTGAGCAGAATTAGGAATTTGCTTTGCTTTGGAATATGATTGGTGCAGAAAACAGGCAAATTGGATGATGTAAATATTTACAAATTCATTTCTAAGTCGGGTGACCCATCCTGTGCCTTTGTCCTTATTAGATCTCCTTGACATGAGTTAGGTACAAAGTGGGGAAGATAATGTGTGGATGAACTGCCATAAAAAGGCATTTCTTTCCCAATGTTGTACTTTTTACACCAAAAATCCTTACTTTTACACACAAAAACACACTATTTTTGGATGCTGTCAGAACAGTTTTTTTTCTTTAACAAAAACAAAAATATATGATTGACATTTTAAGTTGATATGGATCACTTCCTTTAACCAAGGCTTCATTTCTCATGTTTCTGACCAAATGGTGAATATATGATGCGTACGATATTCACACTGCTTTAGCTCCGCTTCTGCTCTGCTATAACTTTTATTGTGCCAAAGCCTCACTGTGCATTTTCTTGGTTCTGCAATGCCATAATCCAAAGTATGAGTGAGAGAATGACAATGACAATGATTAGTTAGCACCAGCATAAAACCACAGTCCACAGGCTTCATGCCAGTGCCCACGATGGTTGGTCTGAAACTCAGAATAGTCTGAGAACATGCAGTGCTGTTCAGCAAGGCGAGACACTCTGCTGCACATATGATTTGAGTAAGTTGTCTATATTCATAATTTGGAACAACAATTTGCTTTGCAGTGGTCTGCGTTGTCATGCATGTTGAAAATCTTCTTTCATGTCCAAATTTGCATGATGGTAAACAGATCAACCACAGAATATCCCCCCCCCCCCCCCCACAAAGCTCTCTGAGTAACACTCCAACAACTTCAGGCATTTGTTGTGAATTTAGTCTTGGTCCTGGAGTCTCGCTAATATCAGTCATCCTGTAACTTTGACCCTGAGCCATTATTTTATAAAACCCTGTGATGGTGTCTCTGTCTCTGGTTGCTGGGTTGCAGTGTTCGGGTCTGCAGGCAACATTCCTCACATTCTGCCTCTACCCTGCATCCCTGACCTGCCCTGACCCTCAGCGTTCTCCTTCCAGAGTGGATGACACCGTGTTTGATCCCAGCACACTTCTTACCTTTCTCCGGCAAAGCTTTTCCTCCTCAGCCCAGACAAAGGCAGATAAGTCAACATGCAAACTGGTTTAAGCCTGTTAAAAGAGTGCTGGTTACATTAACCGAGGACCCTCATTATCATTAATCACAGAGAGCAGGGGAAGGGCAGGAGTGTGTAAATTATCTGTCCTGTTGGACGTCTGTTTACAAGAATCCTAAAATGGAGGAGTTAGCAGTTCAGTTTCATATCTAGAATCACAGGAGATTATTATCATCACACTGTGTGTCAGACAGCGTTTGAATACAGTGTACAAAGTTGATTTATGTGCCACAAATTTACTTTGCAATCCAGACTGAGCTGTTTCACAATTTGATGACGTCTAGAGTCAGGTGCAGACAGTGTTAAAAGCTGTTTTCATCATTTAGGTTTACTACACAGTATTGTTGTGTGTATTTTTGTGCATGTTAATATTGATGCTGCACCTGCATATCATGTTAGCCACAACAGCTAGACCACTATCCACCAAAGGCTTGCTGTGAGGTGCTGATTAAACAGAGGCTACCCACAATTCATATTATTTCTGACTCTGCATAGACTTGGGCAAACACAGAAATAAAGGCTGATCGGCTGGCAGGAATTAGAGGTTCAGTGCTTGAAATCCACTATGTGCCATCATTATCCACCTCTGTACTATCCAAAACGTGCCACACCTCTCTTTTGTAAGCATTGTTTGAGGTCAAGGGCTGAACTGAAACTTTATTTCCTTCCAAACAGATATTTTGTTAATTTCACAAAAGGTATACAAAAACTTTCCATTCCTGAGAGAGAAAATCAGACAATGGCAACTGGCAAATGGCAACAACTATTGTATAAATTTTAATGACAACAAAATGATCATCTTAATACCTACAACATGACACATCTGTGGGCCACATGAGCTTTCAATATTTGGTTTTGTGCATTGAATCTGACTGCAAGCTGCGTGTCTTGACAATTCTCACATAAACTAAACAATGCACATTTCATGGTCTTATGTCAACAGCTCGTCATGTCTGTTTGTTGGTTGAAATGTATCTTGTGGAGTGCGTACAGTCAATTTGGCACAGTGAGATTTTTGATTTAATGTGGAAATGGATCATTCTTACCTAGAGACGCAGTGGTCTAGAGGCTGGCATTATGCATGGCTCACTGATACAGCCATGAAAGTTGAGACACTGTATAAGTCTTTCTGAGCTCCTGTAGTAGTACGCTTCATACCAGTGAACCTGTTCACCAGTGGAACAGTTTTTGGAGTGTTCTGCAGCTTTTGCAGTGCTTTGTTCCTCTTGCCCCAACTTGTTTAGAATGTGTTAATAATATTGCCTTTGTACTGTTTTCATCTGAGCACTGAGATCACATTTTATTTATTTTTTTAATCATACAACTAAGATTCTATTAGCTTTTGGAATCATTGTGTGGCAGACATCTGCAATCATGTTAAAATCCAGATGTACAGCTTACTCTTCAACGGGTCTCTATTTTGGAGCTAGACAAGGGAATTACTTTATGATTTTGTATGCAAATGCCATGCTTTCACTGATATGACCAGAGCAACAAGTGTAAGTCTGTACTTTCTGGAACATAATCATTAGATTTTAATCTATTAAGGCAGACAAGTTGGTACAGACTCTCATTGTTAAATACAATTGTAAGAGTAACAACAGTCGGTGGAGGTGAGAGTGGGCAGGAATGATCTGATACTCTGAACCAGAAGGTTCAGACCCTGCACCCATCATTAGACATGGACAGCCGCTGCTAAAAGCCACAATACAACAACCTCTCGCTATCACATATGCAGCAAGAAAGCACATCTGCCACCAGTAAGTCAACATAACAACACACAGCACAACAGTGAGTTTTGATGAGTTTCGAAATTGTTCCAGTGTGTTGGTGCCTGTGGCTCTTTAGTTCATGCAGGACAAAATCTCTGCTGTGTTTGCAGAACTTCCAGTAATGTCGAAGTCTGCTGAAGATGACTGTATGCCATCTCTTTGGCAGTTAATAATATTATGTGAATTGTGAGAGATAATTTGAAACATCATTATCTTGTTTTCAGTTTTTAAGGATGCAAATAGATTGATTGGTATTGATAGACATTTTGTCAACACCAACAAATCATTCTGTTAGATTTGCACAATTTCAGTCAGTATTGCCAAGCGTGTCAAATATTTTCAGGCATGAAAAACATGTGTTTGAGGAGAACAATATGAAGAGATGATCCAGAACCAAAACCAGAACCAGTGAGAATGTGAATGTACTCTCGACCCTGGTGGCGTGTAACAATCACTGCTACACAGGAGGGAGACAAGAGTGGGTTTTGGACAAATGAAAAGCATACTCCAAAACCACCACTCTTTCTTAGACCCCTGGACTGTTTTCAGTGAGTGAGTGTGTGTATATGTTGCTCGGCGTGAGTAGGTTGGCACTATGCATGGTAGCCTCTGAGATGTGTTTATGAAGGTGTGTTAAGTTTGAATTGGTATTTGATTCATGCTTTGCGACAAGAGGAGTGGAAAAATTACAGCAATGCAGTCCATTAAAATAAAAGCAACAAAAAAGAAAATTAAAGCACTTTTGGGGGATTCTAAAATGAAGGGAGGAAACATTAAATTTGAATTTGAAAAAACGTATTTAAAGAGTTAGCTTAGCTTGTGTGCGTCTGTAAGCATGAGGACCTACTGATTCTAAACTGGAAAGAAGTGCAGACTTGAAGCCAGTCACTACTTTCTAGCATTCCACACCAATCTGAGAGAAGGATTTTGTCAAACACACACAGACACTCATATACACACACAGACAAACACACATTAGGTTGAACAGACGGACAGACAGAGCAGAAACTAGCCTTGCTATCCAGATTGAACTGACAAAATGGATATTGATGTAAAAAGCATGGTTTTCCTTTCTCGCCCGGAAGTAGATGAGAATAGTAATAGCTATCTAATGCTTTTGTAGCTAATTAGCTTAGCTATGCATCAAGCCTGAAAATTGCTAGCAAACCATCTACCAGCACCCCAAAAACATCTGAGAATAATACAGAAACCTGGTGTAAAACCAGCACAGAAGTTTATGTGTGGATCTACTTGACATAGAAGAAAATACAGGATATTTGGGATAAAAATATTAGAGCTAAACTATATAAGCACTAGCAAGCCCTCAACTTGTTTCCCCTGAAATAAACCAAGTCTTGTCTGTGACGTGTTTATAGAGGCACAATGGAGGCTCGATTTGCACAGAACCTACGTTTTTCAATGCAGTTTCCATGAAGGCTGCTAGAAATACACACTATCCCACCACAGAGGTCCCTGTGGCCCCCAACCATGAAAGAGTCCTTTTAAAGCCTCAGAGGCTGCACATGACCTGAGTTTACTGTCTAGGCTGTTTTAGCCTTCCACTCCATGCCCAGTTAGGGATCCACAGGGCCAGAGGACTGTAGGACCCTGTTGAAGACTCAGAGCTTGAGGAGATCCTATAAACCTCTCTGCCTTTTTAAAGGTTCAGTATTATTCAGTTTAGGAATTTTTTTTCTCAAAATAAGTTTCCAGCTTATAAAAAAAAAAGAGCTTCATTCCTCTGTGTGTCTTTACACACACACATACACACAGCTACATATATATGTGTATATATATATATATATATATATATATATATATATATATATATATATATATGGAGAGAGAGAGAGAGAGAGAGAGAGAGAGAGTATACTGAGTGTACTGTATACTTTTGAGAATTTTGAGTTCTAACCTTACAGCAATGATCTTGGACAGTCTGGTGGGAACCTGTATCTGGAAGCTTCCTTAATTACTGGATATCAAAGTAGCCGTGTTTTGACTGATTTTTAGAGTGGTGAACTTTGTGATTTTGGAATTGTCCTTATCTCACATTGAAGAACAAAGGACCAGTGAGATCCTCACCCGTTAGTAATATTTGGTTGTGGATTACTTATTGCCTTTAATTTACTCAAAAAAATAATTTATTGGGAATTACAATTTAATTGTGGGCTGTTGTCCTGACATCAGCATCAAAAGGAAGACAAACTGAATTGACAACTATCTGCTCTTCACAGCTGAGTATTCAGCATTCAGACAATTCCCCAAGGAGTTGGCGGAGGCCAAAGACAAGTCACGACAGTGAGGGTAAACTCAAATTCAGATTAATACTGGCTACCTAGTAATGTGTAGTTTACAATGTCACTTCACAGAAAATCAGAAGGGGAAGGAACAGTAGACACAGAAGGACAGAAGGTCCTGGGTTTGACTCACAGCTGGACCAACGGTCTTCCTGTGTGTTGCTTGTGTTTATGCTGATTTTCTCATCTGGAATAATCACTTTTTACAGAGAACCCTTCCATCTATATCCCTGCTCGCAGCAGTAACTTTTGTTACAAACACATTTGGCCAATGATATCCAAAATAAACAGATTCTAAAACATCATAAGGGCTTCCAAAGTAGGTAATACTTTATTTTGAAGCCCCCATAATGTCATTTTAGGAAATTAAATTACTTCTCTTACCAAGTCTCATATGAAGACCAATTTCTTTTTAAATCAAATAAAATCCCCCAAATGTCTCTTTGTAATGCAGGACCACAGACAGTGGATGTGAGCTCAGACCTTGTGAGTCATATTTATTTCTTATTTTCTATTCAGATATTGAGACGCTCTGGCCAGAGCTCATCCTCGTAAGACAGAATTTTCATGTGGTCATTGATATCCCAATGATGTTTAATGCTTCATACCTGGCCAGAGGTTCTTGGGTTTCCTGGGTTTAGCAACTTCTGACGTAAACAAGAAAACAAATAATAACTATCAATTCTCACATTATGGCCCCACTGTGTCCTGTGAGAAAGCCTATATGTGTTTATAGGAGTGATTTCCTGTTAGAGCAGTGCAAAGGTAGAGACAACATTAAAAATAGATGGACTGAAAAAATCCATCTTCAAAAGATTGAATGTGTGATGACCTCAGTTTGCCTGTAGAGGCAGTAACAGCACTTTAATTTTCACCTTCACCTTGTGAAAATCTGCACGTCTTCAATCTTTCCCTGTCCTTCACTGCCATCCCTTTTCGTCCAGCTCTTCAATTAGACCTCTACGTTGCCTTGACCTGGCACCTTAATTTTATTCAATTTTCTTTTTTTATATCTATATTTATAATTTTAGATCTAGGCCATCTATCATCTAGATATCATCTAGGACACTATCTAGGACATCTGGGACACTATTAAAGTTGTCAGAGATTTCATCTGCAGAAGATATCTTATCTCCAAAAGATACTGCTATCTGCTGCAGCCACAGAGACTGAGTTACTTCTCCATCAAACTCAATGTCCCTCTCTTTTGCCAGCCACCACATTCCTGATCAGCATCTTTCTCTCCCTTTGCCTGTCCCTTGCTCTGATGCATTACGTCGGAGGGAGGAAGGAGGATCGAGTGTCTACCGTTCCTCCCATCACCTGTGAAATTTCAGAGCCAGGCCACGGTGAAAGGGGGTATTGTGTCCCCCTGATGAGGAATGCCCCTGCGACGCTCCTCAAAGAAAAGGCTTCATTTGGCCAGGAATTTGGAGGCATCTCGAGAAGAGTAGGGGAGATTTTCTCGGGGGTGGGGATGGGAAGCTGAAGGTCTTCATAAGGCTGGACAGGAGGAGGACATGCCTTACAAAACTCACACTCTGAGAGGCTCGCTGTGCAGAAAGCTGTCACTGGATAGTAAAACTTCTCATTTGTGAGTCCTTTGGAGTAGTCTATGATAACAAACAAACAAAAAAAACCAAACCTTTTTCAATATAGGGGTCAACTCAAATTAATCTTTCAACATCATATTCTGAGCTGTGGTGAGGTTGGGGCATGTCTTTGAATAATATATATATGAACACTGGAAAATTGGAGAATTGACTTGCAGCAGCAGCAATTCCACATGAAGAGACTGACACCTGCTGGTGAAAACCACTCATACCTGAGAACTTCTAAAACTGCCAAAGCCCGGATGAATGCGTGCAACCGTCAAATCGATGCACTGTTGCAATCAAGCCCCTATTAATAGCATAAAAATGTATTTAAGTTTATTTAAGAATGTCAAAGCTTAAAACTGTATATAAATGCTTGTGGAAATCTAGATACTATGCTCTTTTTTTTTTTTTTTTTTTTTTACGAAGAGTGACAGTGCAAAGCATGTACCAGACATTGGAGATTGGTGGTTTTACCTAACAGCAAAAAGGTGTCTGGTTTCTATCCCAGTCAATCTGAGTATCTTTCATTTCCTCTTTTCCACTGTCTGATAACTTGCATGTTTAGGTTGAAAAAGACTGAAGGCAATGGACTGGTGCCCTCTCCAGGGTATATTCCTTGCATTTGTCTGCAGAGGATCCGCTGTGGTGACCAGTGAATAGCCTGAAAGAAAAAGAAGCCATATCAGTGGTTGTCCCCTGTGGCACCACTGGACAGAGTGAAACTGATGAAGAGAATCTCTCCAAGTAGTCCAAGCTTTTTGCTATATGGCCTCTCACCACATTTTTCCATACATCCATTATCTTTCCAGCTTTATAACCATTGGTGTTCTGGTCTGCTGGTGCTCCTCTAACTCATATAGTGGGACAGTGGAAATACACCTTGGACATGCCTCCAGTCCGTTGCAGGTCACACACACATCATTCACTCTGACACTCACACCTCGTGGCAATTTAGTGTCCCCATTTGGCCTAAACATGCTAGCTTTTGAACTTTGTGAGGAAACTTGGAGGAAACGCACACACCTGAAAAGGATATGCACATTCCACATTGAAAAAGGGCTGGGGCATGAAATGGCAACCTTGTTGCTGTGAGGCAACAGCAGAAACGCATACTTCATGGATAGCTGCTGTCTATGAGGCATTGTGAGACTTGTTTGCTCTGTTGTTTGATTCCTTTCTTAACCACCTTTCTTAACCACCTTTTACTACTACTACTACTTACTCTACTGAAACACCGGGCTGTGTATACTCCGTTCCAGCAGGTGGCGGTAATGTTCAGCTAAACCTCATCTAGCGAGGAAGGAGCCGGTGGCTGTGTTTACAGGCTGCTCCAGAAAGGTCTGATTGAATTACCAAAAATACTACGTTTGGTTGAACTGTAATAGTAGATTTAGCTGTTTACATGTATGCATCATTCGCTGCGGTTTATTCCGCAGACTTAGACAATAAGTGAAAGTGTGTGAAAGACGGGAAACGAGCTAGAAACAGCCTCTCGGTAGCTTCACGAAGCTAACTGGACTCTAAATACATGAATGTGTTTTTAAGGTGGTTTTACACGGAAAAGACTGTCCAGCTCTACGCTTTCATTAAATTATGTCCATTTTTAAATGAGTGCGACTCCGGAACATAGTTGGGCAGTGTTTGTATTCCAAGTAGGATACGTAGTAACAATGAATGAATTCGCATTGCTTGTTAGATTGCCCTCTTCCTTGCTGTTTGGGTTGATCTGAAACGCCTTTCTCCTTTCTGTTAAGTAGTTTGTTGTATTTGATTTCATCAAATGGAACAAGAGTCTGTATTTTCTGGTCATCTCGTGCAAAGCACTTGGACTGATGACAATATTGCTTGTGTGTGTGTGTGTGTGTGTGTGTGTGTGTGTGTGTGTGTGTGTGTGTTCTTCTTCTTCTGCTGCTGCCCTTTAGAGACATGGACAAGAACGACGACTTGAACCAGTCAAATGGCTCTAAGACGCTGCTTGTCCGCCACTTGCCTGCTGAGCTCAGCCCAGATGAGAAGGAGGACCTCCTCAAGTATTTTGGAGCCGAGTCCGTCAGGGTGTTATCAAGCAGGGGCCGTTTGGTATGTCATGTCTCACTGACGCAGCGTTGGCTTGCGTTGGCTTGCATTGCCTGCTTCCATTCTTAACATCATTTTCTTTTTCTCACAGAAACACGCAGCCTTTGCAACATTCAGAAATGAGACGTCCGCAGCAAAAGTGAGTTGCTCATGCCGTGTTAGTGAACCAGCTCATGAATTGCCAGAAAGCGATATGTACAAAGTGTGTAAAGCTTGGTAAGAAGGAACGTGATTATTTTGCTCCTGACAGTCACTCCCGTCCATCTGTTTCAGGCTCTCGCCAGGCTTCATCAGATAGAGATTCTCGGTCACAAACTTGTTGTTGAGTTTGCAAGAGGCCAAGATAATATGACAGTATTAAAGGACCCACCAGTGTCACAAAGGTAAGTTGCTTGAACCATATGATGAAACAGCACTGTCTATAGCTCTCAGGGAAGTAAACGTAACACTAAACAGATGCTGCCTGTCCTTTTGTCTGAATGTCTGTAGTAGCGTCACACTCATAGAAAGTCAGAAAGATAAGAAGGGAAGATATTGTGAAATTAAGATGTCTTTTTACTTCAGCTGGAACTGATTGACTTGTGTGAATGCTCTCACCACTTTATCAGAGTGAAAGGTGTGATTGATTTTTCTTTTCTTCTACAGTTGCAGTAAAGCAGTCGGAGAAGAGGAGAAGAAGCTGGAGGCCAAACAGCCAAATATTCCTCTCATAGAGACTGGCATTGCACCTAACCTTGGGTAAATGTTGTACATCTCATTCAAAGCAGCTAGGTCTGAAAACTATGGTTAGTTTCTGGTTTTTGAATGTACTATTCATTTATGTATGTATAATATAGGCCAGAGAAGCAATTAATAGGTAACTGTGGCATTTTAATACTTCAGCTATACACAGTGAATAACTGAGTATGCCACTTATTATTATAATGTAATTTTTAACCCCATCTCAAGATATTCCATCCATCCATCCATCTATTTTCTTACATGCTATCTACCTTACTGGCATCATGACTTGGTCTGAGTGACTTCAATGTTCATACAGCACATGGCTGGGCGGACCTGGCCAAAGCCTTGCCTGTTTACATGTGTATAGGCTGCATGAAGGCCTGCTGACAGCAGACCTGGATGGGAGTCTGAGCAGCAGTCAGGGGGCTGTCAGCAGCTTTGTGTCCAATTAGATGGTCAGGCTGCCATCGAGCACCTGACAGGCCGTCTGTGCAGCCAGTTGGCGGGACCAGGTGGTTTTTGATACCTCTAGCTTTTAATACTGACAGTCCAGCCAGTCTGGATCAGGAAGGGTCCACCATCTACAGATATGATGCAGCTTCTTCCCAAGCTCTCGTCCTGATACGTCCATCAAACGATTTATCGTATTACTGAATTGATTAGTTGTTTAAGTCTAACATCTTGCCGTTACTTTGTCATCTCATTTTAATTTTATTCTGTATTATTAGGTGAAAAAAATTGGATATGCATTAGAATACAGTGTATTGAGTGGTCAGATAAAGCAGTGCAACAATACTGTGACTGGGACTTAAGACCCATGCGTAAGATTGTTGCAATGAGTTGTGATTTCCTAAGACGGTTATGCCAAGGTTGTTATTTTTTAATATTCTAGCTAAGGAAATGCATGTGCTTGAATATTTTAACAGCCATGTTATTGATCTAGTGTACAGTTTTGACAGCTTGGGCAACGCAGTGGGACTGGGACTGACGGCGTGCTAACAGCTTTCCCCGTCTTCTAGCCAAGGTGCAGATGGAGCTATATATACTGTAGCCCCATCCTACGGCCGTGTTTAGTCGGCTCGACTGGGTCTAGATCAGCTCCCTCCTGCCATGGCGAGTCCAGTTATTAGCACATGAGGACAAGCCTGGGTGCTGACGTGGCACACCGCTCCCCACGTCCCTTAAGGGCTGCATTTCACATTTCGTCGGCTGAGTGCTCGTCATCGAAAGGAATAAGCAAAAGCTCACGGGCCAGCCGCACGCATTCACCTCCGTCCATTGTGCTGATGTATGTTGTAGCTTGTAACTACGTGAGGAGGGTACTGTACACAAGGCAACGTGTTCCAGTCCCAATTTTTGTCTTCTCCTCTCACCCTCTCTCCTGCAGGTTGAAATATCCTTTAAATCCCACTTTGAAATATTTATATCCGCCACCCTCTAATGCCGTTCTGACGAATATAACACACGCCCTCATCAGTGTGCCAAAGTTTTATGTTCAAGTGAGTAAAAACCGACGCCTGCATGCCATTGATAAGCACATGTTGGTCATTTGTGTGTGTGTATATGTCTGCATCCGTCGATACCATCCTTGTATTCATACCTGATACCCCCTGATTTGGAACATGGTGAATTTGGCTAAAAAAGTAAAAAAAAAAAACTAAAAAACAAAATGCAGATCTGACAGCATTTCCCAGCCTTCACATTTATATTGTGGAATGGAAATGCGATTCTGGATTAAGCATCCCAGAGGATTTTGAACTGCATCCAACCTCTGAAAGATCAAACAGCAAACATTTGCCTTTTAAATTTCAATTTGGGGAGCTAGTATTAATAATAAACCTTAAGTGGGAGGCATGAGTTATGGGTTTAACATTTTCTGGGAGATCCGGCTGCACGGATGCTCAGAGCTGCACCTCCCCTCGTCAGCGTCTTGGTGGCGCTGGTGCGTCACGGAGGAGCCGGCTTCACCACCGGTGCTCAGGCCTCAATCTCACCTTGATCCTGGGATCTCAAATGAAAATGCAAACGCCTCGCAATCTGCTTTACATACGGAGCCCGAGTTCCAGGAGGCCTGTTTGAGAGCAGCAGTATATTTATATTACCACCCCACACCCCCCCTGCAGCGCCTGCTGTGCATCGTTACATACAGCTACCCCTGTTCTGACTCTGATCACTCCAATTATACAGGTGCTGCATCTAATGAACAAGATGAATTTACCGTGCCCCTTTGGCCCCATCACCGCCAGACCCCCCCTGGTAAGTCTGTGTTTGTCACTCAGAGGAGAAGCCATTTGTCAGGGGAAATGCAGGCAAATACTTTGTTCATGCTCGGAAAAAGTGGAAATTTGATGGGAAAACCTCCCATCAAAAAAAAATGGCAGCCACCCCCTTTTTATTCACTATAATTTTATGTATTTACTGAAGTGATTAAAGATTAAATGTACTACATGAAATACAGAAGTGCGTGTGTGAGCGTTAGGGCTCAGTGAGAGAACATGGGAAGCCCGGAGCGCTGAAGGCAGACCGTGGAGAAGCTTGTTTTTTGCATAATGCATCCATCTGAAATCGTGAGGATATGGCTCTGTTTGGAGGGGTTAAACAAGGCTGAATGAGTCGCTCTGAGTGCAAGTGCAATTGTCCAACCCGGTCTTCTCCACTATTTTCATTACTATTTAAACGGTTTTGTTTGTGCAAAAGTGCCTGAGATGAGTTTGTTGAGATGCTTTCGTGGTGAGCATTTGAAGCAATGAAATGTATTTTGCTATTTCTAAAACAATCATCTGAGTAATTGTAATTTGAAGCCACACCCATTTTCTGTCGATTGTTGACTGGAAAGTGACTAAAATTGCAATGAATTTTTATCTATCTCTCTATGAATCTATCTTATTTCTAGATGTTGGTCTTCTGTACATTTGCATGTCCGTGTCCTTCCATTCCCAGTTTGAGATGCTGCCTCCCACACCACCTATCCCCATGCCTCCCCCCTTCCTGCCCAACTGCCCCCCTCCACCTGTGGAGGAGATGGAGCTGTCCAGCGAGGAAGAGTCCGAGTATGAGAGCGGCGACGATGAAGACAAGGAGAGGTGAGGAGAAGAACTCCACTCAGGCTGAGGAGGTCTCTGCATAAACATTCCCCTGTGATTTCATTTCATCTTATAGCCGGTAGCGCCTGCGTGTTCATGCGCCAGTCAGAAGTAATAATGTTTCCACAAACACACGTGACTCTGAATTCCATTGGGTGGTCTCGACAGGTATATACTGTACTGCCCCCCCCCCCCCTTATTCCCTATGCGTGCTTTATTTCAGGATTGCTCGTCTGATGGGCCTGGTCAACCAAGCATGCAAGAGACCCCTGAGACCGAAGACGACTTCAAAGAGAAAGAAGCCTAAGATCAAGGATCTACTCTATGCTCCCAAACCAGACTCTCAGAGGTACGCCATAGGCACTCATGCATGTCACAGTCCTTACGCACAGCTCATTGCCAGGCAGCATTCACAGGCTGCTAAAAAGGAGGACACAAATCTCCAGACGATAAATCTTCCTCATAAAGACAGCCTTGCGTGGCTGCGAGACTTATTGTATCAGCACACACACTCCCTTAATGACAGAGCACCAGCTTTGTTTCTCAACTATAAATACACACACCCCAGCGTCTCCCGGCTGCGTGTGTGCGGACTGGGAAATATGTGGTTGACCAGAACAAAATATCCCGCCCCTTAAGCTGCTCGGGAGCCGGTTTTATTGTGGGTATTTTGTGGAGGCTGCTGTTCAGGGAGGCGCTGATTGTCTCTGCCGTCCTCAGTGCCCCGGCGCTGCAGCCCTCCGATGTGTTCGAGCAGCCCCTCCCCGCCGGACAGAGGAAAATTGAATTCCACATTTCGGTTCCAGAGGTGGCAGCCTTAGTGGAGGGAAGTGGGCCGGCCCAGAGCCAAGATGAAGGCACAGGTAGGGGCTCTGCTTGGCTCTTCTCTTCCTGCAACTTGCCAATGTTTTTATCATGAAGTTTGTGTATTATTCTCTCCCAGATTAATAAACCAGTAAAGTTAGTCTTAGTTAATAGTTCGGGTCTCACAAACACGGGGTTCCCACACGTCCTGTAAAACCAGGAAAATGAAAAATTCTCTAGTCATAGAAAACGTATGGAAAATTAAGAAAAAAAAGGTAAAATAACCTGGAAATTCTTGTTGTCCTGGAAAATTATTTATCGTTGCCCTTGGCCCCTTTTCAAACACTCTTTCCGACTAATAAAGGCAGATTGTGTTCTGTTCTGTTCTACCAGTGTGGCTCCAGTGCTGGTTTTGGGCTTGCCCCTAATTTGGAGGCATTTCTTTTTCTCTTTTTCCGTTTCCACCACCAAAGAACTGGCCCCAAAAAAACTTGTTTCAGTGTAGCACCACAGCTATGTTTCGCTGTTTGTTTCTCATAAAAACAGTGTAAAAACAGACATGATGGAACAGCAGCTAAATAAAGAACTTAGGTAACGAAAGACTATGGGGAAAAAAATTACAGTTGTCAAAACGGCTTAGGGTGGTAGAGAAATCCACATTCTGTCCTGGACTTGGTCCTTGGGGACAGCTGACGAATACAGTGATGTAATGCTGTGACTCGAGTCATGGGAAAACATCTGGTTCTCAACTGGTTCACTGTAGTACTTTCCCAATGTATGTGATAATAACCATTTTTCATTGATCACCGTCTAGTATGGCAAATCTCAGAAAAAGAGTCTTCGATGGCAACCAACGCGCCGTAGCTTTAAATAATTCCACGTACTCTGCAGTGTTAAGCAAATATTTGGAGATTCCACTTCAACAATAATGTAAACATTTAATAGATTGTCAAAACAGCTGCGTAATTGTTGACTAATAAGCCTTTAATCCAGAAGTTGTTTGATTCGGCTTTCATTGTTAATAGCTGCTGTTTCCCTACATTTATCTGCCACGGATAAGAAGCCGCTTTGTGCAGAACTTGGTGCAGATGCTTGTTAGACTCAGGCAAATTAAGCAAAGTTGAATTAACAAGCATAAAAGTGCTCCTTTTTAACAATACGCTCGTAAAACTGGATCAGACGAATGCTGCGTTCTGCTCAGAGATTGTGGGAATTGAGTGTAAAAAGTGCAAAGCCAACTCCCTTTTGAGTAAGAACGGCACTGGAAGGACTTGATTATTACTATGCGTCATGTTTATTATCACAGCCAAGCAGGAGGTGCTTTGATACTCCTATTGACATAAGTTAAAGCCCTTAGCATGGGCAAAGTCGGAGCCAAGTGTTACATAGCAGTATATCACAGCAGAAACTCACCGCCAAAAAAAGGCTTTACCATTATCTGTATGAGGAAATGTCATTGGGGGCACAGTCTGTGTTACTTGTCAGCTGTGCAGTTCCCCGTTTGCCTTATCTCCCTTCTCTCTAGCTACAACTTCACTCCCCGGCAAACCCCTGAGAAGTAAAATAGATCTCAAAGTCAGACACAAAAGATTTCCTAAAGGCGAGGGAAAGATAAACCATGACAGGTGGCTTTTTGGATTAGTCTTGTTTTGGGGAAGGGGTGGTGCGGGATCCGATAAACAAGCTATTTAAATGAAAAGGGGAGGTAGGGGGGCAGATAAGGCGGAGGATAATTTTGAAAGCAGTGATCTAGTTCTCTGCCGAGAGAGTGTATCAGAAAAGCTCCCCAACACTTCCTGCTCCGGTGCGTTCACACACACACACACACACAGACACCTTATGTGGATGACAAGCTTTTTTTTGCCTTCTTCCTCCCTCCCTCCTCCTCGGATTTGTACGGGCTCAGTGCTCCCAGTAATTCCATCGACAGCGTGCACGTGTGCATGCATGCGCCTCTCAAAAGACTGCCAGAGCTCTCCTCCTCGTCGCTTCTCAGACCCCGGTCTGCAAAACACACAGTGGCTGGATTTAGATGTGATTGCAGTTCCTACAGTGATGTAGGATGGAAAACGCCCCGGGCTCCGGCTTCCAATCGGGGATCTCAGATCACACGTACATATTATTTATGTCAATACGACGGCATTGATCGCATTAAACCGCAAGAAATGAATTAGTATTTCCCAATGAGCCAGTTACTAATGACTCCGCAGTCCGGGTTCTGAATGTGTCCAACTAATTGTGAGCAAGAGGATTTGCCTTCACTCTCCCATCCCGAGCTTGTTTGAAATGGATAAATACTGCAGAAGTGATTATTTCTCCATCTGCTATTGTTAGTCACTTTGAAAACTTCCATCTGTATTCACGCTGCGGGGGTACCGTCGTCTCCGTGTGGGTTTTGTTCTGAAGTTTTTCACCTTCCATCAAACCAGGCTCCGCACCGCAGCACGTTACGTGCGAGCTGAAGCCGCTTTGCTTTGTGCCGCTGCAGGGGAGGGCGAGGGGCAGCCCGCGCACAGCCGAGGCGAGGAGGAGGAGGAGCAGGAGGAGGCGGGGGCCGAGGCCGAGGGCTTCGGGAAGATGTACCCCAGCGCCCAGCCGTCCCGCGAGGAGGAGGAGGGCGGCAGCGACGATGAACGCGGCCTGTCCTCGGACGTCGTCTCCAGGAAGGAGCTGGAGAAGGGCCGGCTGTCCAGAGACGGTAAACAGCAGCAGCACGAGGGGCTCCTGATTGTGTGTCCCATTTGTTCGCATCCGTTCATTCACACCCAGCCTAAAGATGTAAATGGAATAGATATGAATAAGAAGGGGTTAAAGGGCTCCAGGAGAGAAATGGCCTGACAGCAGGTTAGGGAAGTGCTTACAATAATCGACCAAACGTTTCTTTTTCATGTCAGCGAATGTTTCGTGTATTTTCGCAACATGTTTAAAAAAACAAACAAACAAAAAAAAAAGCTCTTTTTCCGTTTCAAAGCGGTCCGACAGCCTCACAAACCCCGGTCCGTGTTTTGCGCGAAGAACTGGGGCTGTCGAGGCGCCGCGTTTGAAATGCATATCAGGGAAAATTTGGCCGTTAGCGCGAGGAGCCCGAGCCACCGCGGCCGAGCACAAAAGAGAAAAAGCACCGACTGCCGACAATCGAACTTGACAAAAGAGAGCGACGGGTGCCTCGGGGGACTGGGGGGGGGGGGGGTTCCGCGCCAGCGTTACCTCGGCGAGATCAAAACGTGTCCGAGACGAAGCAGCCTGAGGAGAGATGGATGGTAAACTGCGCTGGCCAGTAATTGCTGGCTGCCGCCTGTGTCTCCGGCGCCCTATTAGGACGGGACGGGACGGGACAGAACCCGGAGCTGAGTGCACGATGCTCCATTTGTCATGACAGCGCATCAAATGGCTGTGACAAAGGCCTCCGCCCACTGATGTCAGCGTTGAGCCGTTGAATAGCAGGAAACTGGCTCGGGTCTTAATGGGAACGCCCACTCCGAAAAGACCTCTTGATGTTAATTGGAGCGCATCGATTCATTAGCGATAGCCTATCCGATATCCGAGCCTGGGTTTTGACACTCTGCGGTGGTGCGGGCGTCTCGTTTGAGTCCTGCGTTTCACGCCGACTTTACGCCGCCCTACAACCTGCGTGCATGTCGCGGGCATGGCCGCGCCTCCAGCTCGTCTCACTCATGTAAACGGCGCAGAATAAAAGAGCCGGAAGGGTTTATTAAGGCTAAACGCGCCAGCCGAGTTGATCCATCCAAGTCGGGTCTGAAGCGACCTGGCTCGAAGGTGTCGGGATCAAACGCGCAATCACCGCTTTCATGTCTCGGTCCACTCCTGCAGCCGTCCTCAATAAAACACGGAGCGGATCGCGTCGAGCCCGGCGCCGGCTCCCGGTCTGCCTTCATGGCTGCCGCGTGATGCATCTGTGATGCTTTGTGCCCACCAAATTTGATTTTTCTCTCTCACTCCCCTCTTTTTCCCGCTTCCCTTTTTGAAACAGAGATAAAACGGATGTCTGTGTTTAAAAATTACGAGGCGGGTGAGCCGACCTGCAGACTCTACGTGAAGAATATCGGGAAGCAAGTGGAAGAGAAGGTAGGTGCTTAGTTTTGAGTTGTCACGTTCCTTTAGTCCATCACGACGTTGCAATTTCCCCTTGTTGTGTTGGATTCCGCATTAGTCGGTATAGCTGACGCATTTTCGAAGTCCTGAATGTTTTTCCACTTTTTCCCACCATGTGCGGCGCAGGACCTGAGGTACATCTACGGGAGGTTCGTCGACCTCTCTTCCGAAGCCGAGAGGAACATGTACGTAAGCCTGCAACGCGGCCCACCTCGGCCCGACTCGACTTGCGTGTCACTCCGCCCCGTCCCGTCCCGTCTCCTTGAGCTATTTTTTGCGCCGGCAATTTGTCGCGCTCCCCCGGGGGTTTTTAGTAATTCATGCTGACTGCGTGCTGCGTTATTAATAAGCGTCTAACCTGACGCGCGGATCATGAGGGACCCTTCGTGTGGGCGCGTCAGCACTAACTCCAAAATGAACATTTTGCCTGAGTCATCGAAGCTTGGGATGAGCGCGGGGACGGGTGTGATGAACAGGAAGAGACCCCGGTGCCGCTCAAATGCTGAGAGGCTCAAGTTCGGGAACTGCTTTTGAGCGGGCCGTCCACAATAAACCCCAACCCTCACGTCTGCTGGTTTTGGTTCCTCTAATGGAGCTGAGAAGCCTCAGCCAGTTGATGATAATGACGTGTCCTCGCTCCACCCCCCCCCCCCCCCGGTTCCCAGGTTTGACATCGTGTTAATGAAGGAGGGGCGGATGAAAGGCCAGGCCTTCGTCGGACTCCCCAGCGAGCAGAGTGCGGAGAAGGCCCTGCGGGAGACCAACGGCTACGTCCTCTACGACAAACCCCTCGTGGTCGTATCCTTTTCATCGACTCTCCCGAGACGGAGCTCGGACGCTGGTTTCATGAGACCAGGTTGTGTGTTTGTTTCGCTTTGGGTCCAGGTTCCTCGTGTGTGTGTGTGTGTGTGTGTGTGTGTGTGTGTGTGTGGTAATGAGAGGAATGGGATGAAACAAATGGACGGGCGACTTGCTTTTGGTGTGACATGCACTCCCGCTTTAATAGCAGCTCAGCAGTGATAACCGCGGAACAAGGCCGTCCATTTTGACGTGCGTCCCACAGCCAATTAGCTCGGCGTCGGTGCTTTCACCTCCAAGGTCAAGGTTTGAACGGCGAAGCCTCTGATGTCGTTTACTCAAAGACTTGTAGCTGTGGGCCAGGTGAGGTGACGGGCTGCAATTAAAGCTCCAACAACTCGCGGACTGTGTCAGAAACCAGCGCGCGCTTGTCACTTCTT
This sequence comes from Karalla daura, assembly GCA_029224185.1. Lineage (NCBI taxonomy): Eukaryota > Metazoa > Chordata > Actinopteri > Chaetodontiformes > Leiognathidae > Karalla > Karalla daura. The sequence goes on from CM055208.1 coordinate 13,067,562, forward strand.
ACGAGGCATTCGGATGCATTAAGCGCGCGTAGATTAGGGGTGTATGCACTGCTCGGAGCGCTGTGTCATCCCAGTCTTGATTAAGACCGATGGACTCTGCTACCTCTTCGGCTAAAACTCCCAAAGAAAGTCATGTAGCGTATAAAGAAGAAAATCCACCAAACAGCACTTTTCACACAACAACAGCTTGGCCTGCATAGTTTTTTTTTTTTTTTTTTACAGCAGCAGTTGTTCCAAACAATATGGTTTCCGGCTGTGATATTGAAATCCCCTTCTATCTCTAAAGTTAAAGCTAAAATTACAAGAAAGAAAGTGTGGGGAAGCCAACCAAATAAATGTCCAAATCTTGAAGGCCCCGAATCTTTTTCTGGCACCGAAGCCCTGCTATTGGAGAAATAAGCTGGTAATAATGCATTATTTTTATGTTTTGCTGGTGTTGCATAGTTTACAAGTTTCTTCATTTCTTCATTGTTCCGGTACCGAATACAAAATTTATTAATCGGGCTCCTTTTTTCTTTTTTCTTGTTTTTTTTTTTTACTGAACGTTAGAAATGTTGACCTCGCATAACTGTCTGAAAATTTCCCACGTGAGTGAGCTGCGAAGGCTCCACATCGAGCTCGGTGTGTATTCCGAGTTGGACTCTTGACTGTTTTTTAGGGGGTTTTTCTTTTCCCCAAGCAGCATCAAAATGTCGAGTAAAGTTCATTCCGGTGCAGATGTCTTTTTAAGCAGTCATAGGCAGAGGACAGCCGGTCCCAGGTTAGTTTCTCTATAATGACTTTTTCAGTGCCAGCCGGAGACTGCGGCGCGTCACTTGGCAGAGAATCCTCAGACAGCCTGCTACTAAAATTAGTGACCTGGAAGAGGGGGAGGGGGGAAAGAAAACTTGCCCGGAAAGCCACCAAAGTCTCGAGGTTTATTAGCAGGCTCCTCCCCGTCCATCCAACCCGCCCGAATGACGGGCGGCGGCTGGCGGAGTTAACGGAGCCGACCTCAGGGACGCTTCTCGACGCTTCTCACGGAGTCCACTTTTGGTCGGTTGTCTCCCGGCATCCGTCGAGCAAACAGCTGCGACCTTTCCTCGAATTGAATTCATGCGAGGCGGTTAAGAGTCACGAGGAAGGAAGGCCCCCGTGGGTCGAATGTGCAGCGTCCGACGGGAGGGTGCGCGAGTGGCAGAGAGCGTCGGCCTGCGATGATTGGTCTGTGAACCTGTGCCCGCCAGCTGAAACCCGTCCCGCTCTCCAATCGCCCGCAGAGCCGGGAGTTATCGGCCGCGCGGGATTTGGTTCCTCGTCATCTCCCCTTCCTCGGGAGGTGCCACGGAAAGGTCCGGCGGCTGAAAAACAGAACGCCCCGTCGCGCAAACGCAAACGTCGCCTCGAGTTAACCTGTTGCCGCGCGCAGACCTTAACTATGTGTTCGCAGCAATTTGCCAGATCTGCGAGACCGAAGCAGGACGCCGCAGATGGCAAGAGGGGACCCAAACAACGATAAACCCAGCAGGTGGGTGACAGTAAAACGGGCCGCAGATCTGATTTCTTAGGTCATAGCCTGTCTGCGCTGTTTGCATATGGCAAGCCTCTTTGTGAGAGTGTTTTCATTTTATATTTGTGTTTACACTTTGATTCGTTCAAGATGCCAAGGCTTGATATTGTGGCCCAGCAGGACCATTTGTATCCTTATTCTGGCATATCCTTTGGGGACAAAAGACAGAACATGGGAGCAATTCATTTGTAGTCATTGTAGCACAATTGGACTATTCATACGACGCCATTCAAAAGACTGGTTGCCATGATTTGTTTTCGTTATACTTTGGTCAGTGAAGACTCTGTGAACTACTTTGAAGTCTCCGAAATGTTCTCTTTACAACATTTTCTGCCTTGTATTCTGGATTTCAGGTTGCGATCATCAGATGCCATCCCCTTCTTTTTCTTACCGAATAAAATATATTTTATTAAAACAACTTTTGTCTTCTGTGTTCAGTCGCTGCTTCGAGCATATGTCGCCGTTTGTGGGTACACTTCAGTCACACCATCATAACTGATTATCTTTAGTCCCAAACTTAAAGCCCTGACAGCCGAGCAAATACAGACGGGGGAAGGCACTATATGAGATCGGGACTGGCTCGGCAGCAGATGGTCGGCTGTCAACACAGCAGAAAACCCACACTGGTGAGGAGACGGCAAACAAACCAAGCAGACTGCAGTCTGTGGGAAAATGACTGGGACTGGGTTAGCTTACCTTTACAATCCCTGGCTGGCCCCATCTGTGTCATTATAGAGAGTAAACCCAGGCAGGTGAACCTCTCCCCTTCGACAGCCATCATAGCTGACGATTTGGAAATCAAATTGGGTTTTTGTCCTCGACGGATGGGAGCAGTACCGCGAGGGGCACGGGTGCATGTCAGTCACGGCTAAACCAGACTACCATGTCTGAAGTTTCAGACGGAAGGAGGGAGAGCGGTGATGAATCTGTTCTGACCACTTTTATGTAACTGGGGTGGTCTAACGGTCTTAAACAGATGTGTATCTTCCACTGACCTGTTTTTCTCATATCTCCTGTTTGCTGGTCTGTGTTTCTGTGAAATGGGAGGGTAGAGGCATAGAAGGATAAAGTATATCGTCTTCACGTTGGAACGCAGACGTTATGGTTGCACATCGTGCCGTGCAGCAACATCACTATCACGTGGATATACTCAGAAATTGATACGGGAGACATAGTGCTTAAAATAAACCACATTTCATGACCCAGTGATTCCATGAATGAACAACATACATGACGTCCCGGTATGTTAAGCTGGTGTTCAGCTCCCGACTAGATAGCTCTGTAATACTCCAGCAGTAAGTCGCATTAGCCTCGCTATTGTCTGTGACGTCAGCTCTATGTAAGTGCCACAAAAGCACGTCCTTGTATGAAATTTTAAAGCGCACTGTAGCATTTAAAGCTCTGTTTCTGAGGCCGGGACAAGATCTTAAAACCGTTGCAAACTGACTGTTAAGAGCTGTGAGTCACAGCTCTCAAGTTTGACATGCCGGGTAGACAGCCCTTTGCTTCCTGTGCCTGTTTAGAGGTTCAGCTCCCATTTAAGCAATGTTAAAGCTCCGGGATCCTGTGGCTCAAAACACAGAGTCATCTCACATCCCCTTTTCAGAATATGAGGATGATATTATTGCCCTGAAATAATTCAGAAAGCAGCTTTTGTACCGCAGGCTATTTTAATGAGCCAACAAGGCAGAGCGCAGGGCTCTGTTGCGAACCAAGAATATCCTCACAGCTCTTGTCATGCAGCCTCAGCTGTCACGTAGGCTCACCTTTTACATGCCAGGTGGTTTTGAGGGACTTAATGCTGTAAAAACCATCACGTCATTGATTTCACATCACCACTCTTTCCTCTCTTAAACTGTCCTGGATAACCCCCTCCACCCAAAATAAGGCACACCATTCAATACTAAAACCATCTGCACACATCAACCATGGCTCAAAAATACCATCTCAGACACTGAATTTGTATTTGAACCTGAACTTCTATTTGAGTTTTTTTTTGGTTTGTATATTACCACCAGTTGATTTAAAGATGCACATGCAGGAATTCACTCAGACTGAGCTTGTAGGCTCACTGCAAACTACTTGTTGAATAATTACACCTCTCTAACAGAAAAGCTGATATTTTAGTCATGCATTCACCAGATGAAAGCCAGCCCCAGGTTCCCTCTTATTTTGGAAAGAGCCTGGTTGACTTTAGCGATCAGACAGACACACCCTGCACTCTCCTCCTCTCCAATCTACATACGATCCATAACATCCCTACGCTTAATTACACCGCTGCACACGTCTGGTTGATCCTAAAGGATGATAAACATTTTTTTGACTTGAAACCCACTGATCCACTGTTTCCAAAGACAGACCGTCCGATTCTCGTATGGAAAAAAAAAAGACTTTCTAAATAATAAGTGGGTGCCAGACACAGAATTCTTCGCATCGCTCCCCGATTCCACTTTTTTTCTCCCTTTTTTTTGGTGCAACTTCCCCCCCCGTCAAATCTGTTGTGCTTCATTAAGTCCCAGCCCGGCTCGTGAGCCCAGCCTCTCCCCTGGTCGGGATCCAGGCGCGCCGCGTTATCAATCACACGTGCTCATCTGGTTCGACCCGCGGCTCGTACGTCAACGCCAGCGTGAGGGAGGAGTTCCCATCTGTGCCCTACTCTGCCCGCCATCCCAACGATGACAAATGCGCCACCCGCAGTGGAAATATTGAGAGTTACCAGGACATTTATCAGGTAACATTTGAGCAATATGAAAGATAACCTTTTGTAAGTGGACGCAGATAAAGATGTATGTTGTGCCTCGGCCCCCGCGCAGCCTCCGTCTCCGGCTAATGCCGCAGCCGCCCAGAAGTATTATCATAATATTAGCTTGCTTATTTTGGGTTCAACCAGGTGCGCGCTCTGTTTGCTCCATAGGGCTCATGTACGCAACGTTGTACATTTAAGTGCGGCAGGCTGATGCTCTCCTCATTTTTCGCATCATTCTGTACACCCGCTATTACAGAAACCTTTACTCTGAATCTGTTTTGTTTTTTTTCTCCGACTTTTAAAGGAAATGCTCACAGTGGCATGAAGCTGCCGCAGGCTGTAAGGTATCTCTCGATACCTTCGCCGACAACAACAATGTTTGAATTTACCCCTTCTGGGCTTCGGGGTGGAATTGTCAAGTTTCTTTTTGTTCTTTTGCTGCGCCCGGTGCAAAGTGAATGTCAGTGCACCCAAAAGTTAGTATAAATCCCTCTGTCAGTCAGGAAGTCCATTCCCCGTATCACTGCAGACAGTGAGCCTTCTGTGAGATTCAATCAAACACACTGGCAACCAGAGAGTTTACTCCAAATAGTTGAACATTTAGGTTTGTTTGAAAGGGCCTATACGCGACACTCGCAAAACTCCCACCAGTGCTAGAAAATCTATGCGTGGAAACTCTGAGTTTGGATTAACTGCAACTCCAAAGCAGCATCCAATTGAAATTCTCTCGGGTGCGCCACTAACCTCCAGGTCACCTGCAGCTTTGAATCGATTCACTCTTGGATTCTGGATCTTTGGGATAAATATGGATGAATTCGGTCAACAGCAAATCTAGCCCAATCTATGAAGCTTTTCAGTTAATTTGCTGCTATCCGTGAATTTAGGATTTGGCTGGGTTATCATTTGAAAGATTTACGAGGTAAATAAAAAAAAATGGCAAAAATGCTCTCGATTTGTTTCAGCCTTCATATTGCAAACAAGTTTGTTTTGATCCAATTTTGATCATAAATGAAGCTCAGCTGGAAGAATTTATTCCCGCTCTAACACTCATTTTAGCAGACCTCGTTGTTAGTTTGAATCTGAAAATTACTCGCTCGTTGTTTAGAGGTGCTTCAGCACCTCTAAACAACATACACTCGTCGTCTGTTGTAAAATGACGCTTGCTTCTCCGGGATGTACACTGCGTTGTAGACTGTGTGTGTGCGTATTTCTCCCACAGATTTTAAGGCATCGACAATCTGGCACAGGCACCAGTGGGTGTACTCCAGCATGAATGAACCCAGCACGCTGTGCTCAGTCGATATTTAAAGGAGGCGTGAGTCCCCTGGGGCCCAAAATAACAAATAAAGCCACAAGAAATATTCAGTCTTCGAACAAAGGCAAAAAAAAAAACTAAACGAAAGGCTCCTCGCTTGTGATCCTGAATTAAAGATGGAGAAGTGAAACACCAGGGCTGCATAATCCGGCCTGACACTTTAATGGAAACATCTTTGAAAGCATTTGGTATGAAGAGAATACACAGGTTCTCTGTTGTTACTGGAAAGCTGGCTGTTGGATGACATTAAAGCTGACACCGAGCCTTTTCAGTGGCAGGGGTTGCCTGCCCTCTGTGAATTACTGCTGGTGATTATTGCAGCAAGGGAAGCTCATAGGCTGCCATGGATAGGCCGGAGCCTTTGTGGGCCACAGCCTCATTTGCATACATACTGTTGTGCTCATAAACTCGCAGACCTGTGAAGGAATTTATAGAATGCACTCCATTTTCCTTTTTTTTTTTTTGGATGGAAAGGGGGGGACAAAATAACTTTTATTCAGGGATAGTGGTCAAGTTGGAGCCAGCACTGGAACTGTTTTGATTGGAGAAGGGGTAACACAGGCCTTTAAAACAAATATTATCCGTTGCTTGTATGACTTTGATAGTTCGGCTGGTAGAGCATCCACCCCATACGGTGTCCTCAGGTTTGAGTTCGACCCCCGTGTCATCCCATGTGAGCTTGAGCTGTCCTGTCCTATAAAGGGAAATCGGCCAGTAGCTGTGGGGCTACCCCAAGACAACACATTAATTAGGTAACAAAAAACTTGGTCAAGTGCTCCTCCACCAAACAGCCTGTCTGACCCAGACAACCCTCAAATGGTGTCTGGGGTGGTATCTTGTTCATATTTGCCAACACCTCTCTCTTCTGCACTCTTATCCCCAGATCCAAACTCACCTGAGCACAGATCTCATGCCGCTGTCTCCTCTATTCCCTTTTCACCGACACGATGTTCAGACCTCTTACAGAACTACGAATGTCCAATTTACACTTTATTCAGACAGCGGCTCTCTGAAAACATCTCGGGGCTGCCTTGTTTTAAATCTGCAACCATAAAAAAGAAAACACCAGGTGAGAACGGCGGCTGAGAGCCTTCCCTGGGAGGGTTAGGCGAGGCTCAGTCAAACCCAGCACCTACAGTACAGCACGTCGTTGCAAATTCAAGTTTCCTATTCCTGCGAGCCCTCCTCCGCCCCGTCTCCTGCATATGTCGAACTAGCGTCTTCCTCTTTTTTTTTAAAGCACAGGATGTAATAACCCTCACTTTGCCATCTGCCTCTCGCCCCACAGCCACGGCCGCTCTCTGCATGTACCCCCACCGGTGTGTGCAGTAAATAAATGAACACTGCCGACCTGCACTGAGGAGTCGCAGTCTGCTGTTTGGGTATGCCGAGACAGTTTGATTTAGATGTTTGCAGCTCCTTTCAGCCATTCATCTCACTGGGTTGTGCAGTGCATGCTCGATATCTCTGGAAAAAGTCAACCAGGCTTTAAAATATATCAGCATAACTGAAAATGCTCCATCGATTGTCATTGTGCTACATCGAAAAATATTTAACTTCACTGCTTATATATTAAAAAAAACCACTAGAAGCATGTTGAGGAAACTTTTCGAAATATGCTAGTTTTTCTATTTTTTTCTTCAAGGCTAGGGAGGCAACAACTGCTACAACAGCACAACTTCATTTCTCAACAAGAATACTAGGGAATATTTCCCCAACTATCAAACTATTCCTTTAAAATAGTCTGTGGCATGTTCACCCTCCCTCGTTCACAATCCATTCGAAAAATTCATGACTGACTTGCAGTTAAATTGTTTCTCATGATGTGACTTGATCGCCAGATTCTCACCATTCTCCAAATTTAATGACTCGACTGCAGTCAGCACAGCTACGTGACGTGGAAATAAAAGTGCAGCCGCGGGTAGATAGATTATGTCACATTCTGTAAACCGTAGCCTGAGAAGTAATGAAAGGGCATTTTCTTGAAACGCTTTAAATCCCCTTGACCCCGTGGGCCTTGCAGCCATAGGCACACATCAATAAGTAGAAAGCTGTTGTGAATGTTCACCTTTAAATGATAAATACTTAGCCTGAAAGAGGTGGTTTTCTTCAGATTGATAATGCCCACAGCCTCCGAGGTCATGGAGAGGTTTGATCAGGTTTTCACTCGACACAGTCGAGCAAAAATGCACAATTCAAGACAGTCCAGAGACTCACTAATACGGCTCCTCTCAGATACCTGACACAGAACAGTGATAGACTTCTGCATTTCCCCCAAAAACGATTCCTCCTTTTTTGATATGAGAGCATAAATGTACCATGGTGCTGTGGCTGCTTCCTGACTGGCAGGCAGCCATGGGTGTGCTTCTATGTGGGTATTTATGCATCGTGTTTTTGTCTCAAAGAGACTAAATTAAACCCAGGCAGATGGAACACACTGTCTGTCAAGGCAAATTAAAACACGGCATATACGTGAGCTCTCTCTGAAACAATCATTTCATCCCTGCAGGTGACCTCCGACTGAACCGAGATGACGATAAACATTTGATGTCCCTCACTGAATTTCCTTCCTGCCTGGACAAACTGGAGTGTGAGCTTTTGTGCTGACTTTGACAGGGCTTTTGGTGGAAAGACACTCAGTGCTTAGTCAACTTCACAGTGCGATCGTGGTCGTCAGCGGGGCAAGACATTCTGAGAGCAAATGTGTCAATTCCAAGGTATGCTTATTCATTATGAAGCGAGTGATGGCTTGCGTATGCATTTTTCATGCTTTTAAAGCCTGCAAGTTTCATGAAGTTGTCTGAATGAGTAGCATTTAAAACTGAAGTGAAGTAATGTGCTTGAATAATTAATCCATCACGTCTTTGATAAGAATTACGATCAAGGTCATCAGTTTAATTTTATCCCCCAGGTTTATTTATTAAGCTTCATTATATATTTGTCCTGATTATGTTTGGACCCATATAGAGCGAATGTATATGACGACAGGAAAAAAAAAAAAAAAATCCGCCCGTCCCACTTACAGTCTCAATGCTCAGGATTCATCACGGGATGAAACGGCCTCCTTCCCTGGTTACACAGTGGAAATAGGGAGAGCATAGGATCTTTGTCAGTTATTGCACAGCTGCGTAAAGCCCGCATCGCTATGTAAAAGTACACCCTGCTTTCCTGTAAAGTGCTCATCCCCAACACGAGTCCCCCCCCCCCTTTTCCGACATTACACCTCCTCTCTCATTGCTCTGCCCCTGCGCTGTCTGAGTTGCCAACTAAATCTCAGCCTCATCTTGTCCGCCGTAACCTTGTTTATTCCCAACAGTGGCATTAGCAAAGCTGTAAAAGTATTTATGGGGGTACAAATGCGGGACAGCCAATCTAAGGTAAATCTATAAATCCTGGCTGTTGATTTCTCAGGGCCAGGAGGTGCAGGCCGGTGATCAGTAGAGGTAGAAAGTATTCCCCGGGTGACTCTATGTGACTAACGCACAGCGGCCCCGCAGCATGCCAAGCAGCGCTATGGCGACACTGTTGTGCTTGTAATATGGCCGGGTTGGCCTTCGCCTCTGAAGTGAGGCAACGCCTGGCGATCCATCTACAAGCGAGCCGCTATCATTAGCTAACAACCATCAGGGACCTGACTCAGCACTCGTTGTGTTTGTGTGTAACACAGTTTTGCACCCTGTCCTTGGATTGTTTTGGGGGATTGTAGTAGCACAAGCTGCAGCATATTATTTGGAAAAAGTAGTGAAGAAACATGTCTCACATGTAGATTTGCCATGTATTTCAGGTGGGATTCGTTATCATTGTCGGTTTAAGCCTTGGCCACTAGCAAGCAGATAAACCCTTCAGAAGCAATTAACTCAAAGCTGCTAAAAGGCTAACATTAGTTTTCCTTGTGTGCTACAGTCCAGCAGAGTTATGTGACGTACTGCATGGCCGACATGTCAAAGTATTTGCTGTCGCTGGATAAAGAGCTATTTGATTGATTTTGTCTGGGCTGGAGACGACAGCTGTACAAACAAGTAGTATTCAGAGTTGTGCGAGGGTATGTTAAATGGCTTATGCTAATGCCAGTATTTGCAGAGTATGTTAGCTGATGGCTAAATAATAACTTCATAATAGAGATAATCCTGCCACAATTAATTGAGGAATTGTTTAAGAATGCATGATTTTAACACACACAATAGAGCCCAGCGGCCTCTCTTCAATTTTACTGTTTGCATTTATTTTCACTTGAATAAATGAATAAATATGTTAAGTTCATGAAAAAATTTTTTAATGGTTTTAAAAAAAAGTCTTTGATTTGTCTACAGCCTTTTTTTTCTATCAAGACCAATTCATCAGGCAGTTGTAATAGAGCCGGTAGATTTGAGCTGAGATGCCTCACAGCAGCAGGATCCCTTTTTGACTGGAACCTTTGGGGCTTTTATCCGTGGCTTTTGTTGTATAGTACATAAAAGATCACTTGAAATTGCCAACCGTCTGAGTCTGTGTATGCGCCCTGAGATAAGAGACATCGTACCTGCCATTGTGAATGTTGCTCAGTACACATGTCCGTGTCATGGTAGAAATGTGCAACAAGGGAAATAAACTTGAAAAGGAAGGTAACGTGAAACTGCATGAGGTAACAAACTAATCTGCACATGCAATATGCAACCATTGCCATCTGCCTCTTTGTGAAAAGCTGCTGGTAATACTTGAACCGTCGAGTCTAAAGCTGACTTTATGCATCTTCTTCCAGAAATATTCTCAGTGTCACTGAGATTTGAACCAACAACAATCTTGGCTCAGTGCTATTCCTAAAACCATTCAATTTAATGTTAAAATAAGATGATCACAATTCCCTGGATTGCTGAAGTCAGGTGAAATATACAGCTTAATCCCTGAAAACGTGTTTTAAAGTAATGTACTGCTTGTATGTTCATGGCAGAAGTAAGTTGTATGTCTTTTCAACCTCCGTCAAACTTGTCTCCTCTTTTAACCTTGCACTCCTCTCAGTATCGTGCAGGGAGGGAGCCTCCATCAGCTTCCATCTCTAATAAGATTTACAGAGAGTATAGCAGGGAGAGCGGGGTCATATGTCTTGGGAGCTCTACCCTCAATATTGGCAAGGAAATCAATGTGGTGAGTAAACCTACCAGCACAGTTTGCAATCAGCTGCTAGGCCAAAAGTAATCACTGAATTGAAATAATCCTGAAAGGTTTTCCCCACTGTTGCAAAGTTAATAACAAAAGAGTCATCCAGGCCTACGCCATGAATTTGATATTAATCCTTGTATCAAGAATAATTACCAGGAAGGTTCAGGAAGCGTGACCTTGTGGAGTGATTCTCTCTGGTCGTCCGTCTGGACTTGGATTTCAACATTCAGCAGGCGCCTTGGCTCCTGAATGTGTACTCTGCGACACAATTTGCAATGGGACAATGTAGTTTCTCACTGCTTAATTCTCTGCACTACACCGCCGGGGAATAGTCCCTTGGCAGCCAGGAACCTCATCGTCAACAATTTCTCACTTGTTTACATTAATCCTATCTAGATATCCCCTCATTCCCATGGCAGCTCTTTGTAATTCCGCTCTATTGTCACCGTTTGATAGACAGTCAGCCAACACCAGCTAATTAGCTGGGAATATTAACTGTGTGCAGTTTTGGAAATTCTCCTCCAACGCCGCTTAATGGGAGTCGGGTCATTTGTTAATACTACCAGGGCAGGTTGAAAGGCCTTACATGTGTGCGCTCCCATTGAGCTTTCACATAAATCCTGTTTTTTTGCTGTTTTATTAATTAGGCTCCGCAGCCAGCAGAGTGCGGCTCTCCACGGGGACGACCGCTTCCACATTACCTCTGGGATGTGACGAGCCGCCCGCTGTCGTGCTCGGAGCTCTCCAGCAGCTCACCGTCAGACAGCCGGGTCAGGTCCTTGTCAGAGCTCCATTCATTTAAGTTTAACAGAGGGCAAGTGGAGTGGGCCGAATTGTGAGCCCCTCTTCTCTGAATGTGACTGCAATTCATTTCACAGTGCTGAAAACTAAACATGGCCGAGAGGCTGATGAAAAACGTCCTCCTGTGTGTTCACATTTCTGGAAATTCACCTTTTTTATTTTCTTTAAAGCCAATAAATGAAGATGATGATTCTAGCCTGATAACTCACATCAAGACTGGAGTAGTCTTGCACTCAAACTTTAAGTGACTAGTGAGTGAGTCAGAGTACAAATAAAGAAAATTTCAATTTATTTCATGAGTTGCATTTTTTTCTGTAGTTTGGCGTGTATTTCTAAGTGACTTATTTCAAATATACACCACACCATCTATGTCCACCGTGGGCACCGTCCACGTTCATGGCAACTGGTTTTGTCAGTCACGTGACTCGCCTCCGCCACTATTTTGAATGGTAAACAAACCATGAGCAGATGAGCTGAGACTTTTATTTCACCTGACAAAACAGGAGGAGGCAGGAACATGGTTACAGAGACCAACAAAAACGACAAGCATATCATTGCTCTTCTTGCTATGTGGCAGAAGCCCTGGATATGATGGAATGGTAGCTAGATAAGCTTGAAGAAAGTGGACAGCAGTCACAATCTGGTAGGAGAGGAGTAGTCCACATATTGAAGTCCTGGGCTCAACCCTCACGGGCAGATCAGCGTTGATATAACTGTATGCAGTGACATGATAATGTACAGTGATGGAAAAGCCACAGGTTTCAGCTGGTTCTGCTGTAGAACCAGCTTTGAACCACTACTAGGTCCACCATGGACCAGCACTGGAAAAGAGGTTAAGCTAGTGAACTGCCTTTTATACTGATGTCTGCAAGTTAGAGTGATGTTGACAGCACTTCCTCTGGCAAATGTCAGTTAAACTTAAAGAGAGATGTTTTAGAGGATGTCTTGTCTCTTTAAAAAAATGGTAAAAGCCTCACAATAAATGCAACACTAGTGCAGCTTCCAATTCCAACTGGACTTTGGATGTCCTTTTTGCAAATTCATACTTGCAATTTTCATCGTTTATATCGTATCCGCAACATTGCAACATATTGCCTTCATGTTGAAGAGAAAACAGCAGTGCACATTTTTGCCGTTCACTCCAGTAACTAACATGACATAAGGCTGTGATATATTTTATACTATTTGTGTGTGTGTCTGTGTGAGAGAGAGAGTAAGTGAGTTGTCAGCCTGGCCGCAGCCTGCTCCTTCTTTTGATTTTGACCCCGAGTTCCTCTTAGTTAAATGCAGGCTCGGTGTCCATCTATCACACACTCGCAGCGTGAGCATGTGAATGCGAGCCCTTCTCCTTGGCCCTGGCTCTGTAGAGCAGCAGTAACGATCATGGAGAGCCAGGGCGGGAGATCTATCAGGTCCTCCACCGAACCGCCAGCACATCAGATGGACGGACGTGGCTTGGTGTGTTTGATAGTGTGCGTGTGTGTGTGTGTGTGTGTGTGTACCCAGACAGTGCTGTGCGGTGCTGTGGCTGCGTGGTGGGGGTGCAGTGCGTGGCGCTCTCCGCAGTGGGTCCCAGTGTGGTGTACAATAATGACCTGTCAGAACCGCAGGCCTCTGAAAACAGGAATAATCCACAGAGGCTATCTGACTAAATGAATTCTAACAGGAGCCGAGGCAACCCCCTGAGACCCCCGAGGAGCATAATTTATTCCACTGGTCTCTTATGAAAACTGACATGAAAAAAAAAAAAGAAGAGGCGCACCAAAATAGTTCATGCGTTCCTTGAGGAGAATGACTTCTTCTGTGGATGGTTGGTACAAGATAATTATTCATATTTTTACATATTTTAATGATGTCTTATTGACTTGTGCATGTACAATGATATTCTCCGGCTTTCTTAAGATGATCAAGCTTCACTAGGCTCATTAAACTGTATGCACAAGGACAAGGACATGCAAAGTCACTGTGACGTTAGGTTTCTTTCGTTGGAGTTAGCGTCTTGGTAATAAATTGAATTGGAGGAGACTGTGACAGGCCAATTTTATGGTTCAGAAGTGGTGTTGTACCTGTGGCATGAGGCTTGTTTGAGAATAGCTTTAAACATTTTATACGGACCCCAAACAAGAAACAGGGCCAGAGTTGTTGTTGGTGGGGAGCAGCTTTAAAGAGATGACAAAAAATTGATTGAAATTAAAGCTGCAGAAGTCAAAACACCGTGAATCACAAAGTGTGACTGGGAAGGGGAAGAGCATCTCACCCTGACTAACTAACACTCTCTTAATGTCAATTAATTGCAGGTTTTGGTAGATTTCCAGGCTTGCTCACCGTAGAGCCCTTCTCACCTCTACCAAGGCTAGGAACTCATACACTCCAGCCGGGATTGTATGTTCAAACAGGTGAACCGAACGTGCTCTTTCATCACATCTCTGTCATCTGTGGCCTTTCTCCACTTCCACCGGTCGTGTTAGTTTTACTGTCTGGGACTCTGACTCATGGTTCAGGCGTATTGTTATATCGTTCCGCAAACATTCACCTGTCAGATGGGACATGACATCCACCCTCCAGTGATAATTACAAGTTGTATGTGTGGGATTTTGCAGGTGAAAGATATTGTGTGAAAAACCAAGCGGAGTTCTCGGAGGTCTAAATTATATGTACACAAACATGCATTGTTAAAGCTGTTTTTGGATGTGGGTGTTCTGACAAAAGGAGAACTGTTCCTTCACTGCTTTCACATTCATCTCCTGTAGTTTGCTTTCGCCCTTGACCTTGTCAGACAACAGAAGCGCCGGCAAACAGGAGGTGACAGTAAGATTGGCAAAGATTTGAAAAGCTCTTTTAAGGTTAATCCAAAATTGTCTTTGAGCTGCTCAAAGTGTGTGTGTCAGGTCTACCGTAAAAGAAGACCATGAGGCAGGTGGAGTAGTACTTTAAAAATGCTCAAGCAAACAGAAATTGTCAGCGGGCTCAGCCACGTTGATCATGTTAAATAATAATGATTTTAAATGCTTTACTGAGTACTTTAAGCCTCAGAAAAGAGAGTTTGCATGTATGCTTGTGTGGCTTCCCTCCATGTTTCCCCCCAACAGTCCAAAAACATGCTTCGATTGGAGACTCAATTGCCCCTAGGTGTGAGTGTGACAGTGAATAGTGTGTGTATGTATGCCTTGTGATGGACTGGACCCTGTGGCACTAGTTAGGTATAAAGGTGGGTTAAGGAAATGAACGCACAGATGTCTGTGACCTTTGACTGATTTTACCCTAGGAGTTAATCAACTGGAGAAGTTCACCCAAGCATTCATTTCCACTAGCAGCAATATACAAGACTCAGGACAATACCTTCCACTACAGGCTGCAGGGTAAGACACCTGCGAGGTGGAAGCCTTTAAGGCACAGCTGTCAGCTGTGTCCGAGGTCCTTCCCTGTCAGCCACTGTATGAGCGACATTGAATCTGCACCCCCCCCTAGTCTGCCAAGATTACTTTTTGATGGAATCTTCACCCCATAATAATCCCATCCAGTCAAATAATCATTCCCCGGTATAGCTCAGAGCAGCGCGGCAACCTAAACTGTCAGCATTCAATTAGGCAAAGTTTTTGGTCTCCCCTCGGCGCAGCTTGTCAGGCTGAATAATAAAGCCGTCAGGCCCGGAGGTGAGAGGCGTCCACCGCCTGGATGGAGACCTATTGTCTGTAGGATTGACAAGGGTGGATGCAACAGGCTAAAGTGAGTTAAGGCCTTCGCACACGCACACACACACACACAGACGGCAACACACCGCCTCTCTCTCTCGCTCTCCTCTCGTCCTCCCCCTGTCCCCAGGGAGGGTATTTTTCATGCTTTCAAACCACCCAGCAGTGACAAGCCTCTGACAACCTCCGCGCACTGTGACACCTTTGTGGGTCCAGAGGAGGTTTCCAGCACAATGCCTCCTTTGACGGGCATTCTTGAGAGAAAACAGGCATGATTCTGCCATAAAGCCCCGTTTGATTGATTGGCACAAGGAAACTTTTTGGAGTGAGAGCCGGCAGAGACGACTTTGACACAGATTTATTTATTTTTCTAAGGAGGTACCGTTGAAAATATGCTGATGCTGCGTGTATAATTCTTTTCAGTCAGGGTACAGCCTCCCTCTTGCAGAAACTTTAATTTGTTTTTTTAACAATAGCGTCCATTACTGTATCAGACTTATGTCGCTGGTCACTATTCACATGCACGTAGAAAATGATCTGAAATATTTAACGCGCATATTGCTAATTTACTACAGTGAATGGCTGCATCGACATCATTATGGAGCAGTGTTAATCAGGATGTCTTTTCATTCTGTAAAATATCTGTGATTTTTGAGCTCATCCCATTCTCTATGTCTAAAATTTTCAGGTTGTGATGAGGCATCCACAATTCACTTTCTCACTCACACCTAGGGAAAGTTTAGAGTCTGTAATTTACCAAAGCATTTATGTTTTTGGACTGTGGGAGGACAGACACAGGGAGGACATGGAAACTCCAAGCAGAAAGGGATTAGAACTAGGGATCTTCTCGCTGTCATCCTAACTCGATCCAATTAGTATGATTACTGTGATGTGTTTGGCAGGTGTTGATGCAAGTTTAAGATAGTCTTGACCGTAACATAATTCTGAATATGACCCAATGCCTCTAACACTTGTTTCAAGAAAAGAGTTTTTAGAAACTATGTTGGAGACGTTTCACAGAGACAACATTAGTCTGAGAGGGAGACAGGAGGGCACTCTCCAGTCATTCTCTTAGAAGTGGCCGCAGTGATTTCTCAGTAGACAGATGTTGACAGATGCTCCTGCCACCGACCCATTTCCGCTTAAAGATGGTGAGAGATGTCAGTGGCTCCCATAGGTCAAAATGTGCTAACGACAAAACTTTTGCCATCTGCAAACTCAAAAAAAAAAACAAAGGCTCTACAAACTTCAAGCACAAACAGTACACAAAATGTCCCCCTCCAGGGAATATAATCCAGGTAACAATAAGCAATTTTTTTAGCAATTTGTACACAAAGCTTCCAGCCTCAGGAAGCTTTTTGAAGAACTCTCTCCTCTCCCAATTTCCACCTACCTAACACTGCCTTTATTCTTTCTTCTCCTCACCCTCCTCCTATCTTCTCTTAACTAGTGTCTAGACTCTGCACCTGTTCAAGTACTTACACTACTGCACTCTCATCCCGTGGTGGTCTGAAGAATGTAGAGCAGCATTTATTGTTACACAAGGTTTCTGCTGTGGTGTAGCTTGAGTGTTGTTTCACATATGTAAGTCTCTTTAGATAAGAGCATCTGCTGAAAGACTGGATCCAAATGTTCCTGTTTCCAAGATACACACAAATTATTTCTCCCTGGCTGCCAAGATATGCTCAGATTGTTATAAAATAAGAGATTCATGTGCAAAGCTTCAAACTTCACTTTAATTTAGTGATAAAATTCAGCAACTAGCAGATTTTGAGCACCATTTTCATTCTAAAGGTTCTGACATTTCAAGGTGTTTTGCATGAATTTATTCAAAGTTGCAGCTGAGGCAGACGGCTCATTTGGAAGCGAATGAGCAAGACGGAACTCACCGGAACTCGACGCCTTCCCTCCGAGTTTCTATTTTATTCCGTGCAGGAAACTCTTTTGAGACTTTCTTGTTATTTTCTTGATCCCAGCTTTTGTTGATACTTTTTTTTTTACAAGTTTCCTGGGTCCTTCATCTTTGAGCTTTTTTTTTTTTCAAACTAATCTCCTGTCCACAGAGCTACCTGTAGCTGTACACCAGAGTGTTGTTTGTGTCAGAGGGCAGCGCCTCGCCTTCACAAAGAGGCCGCGTCGGTTTCAGCTGACTGCAGCCGTGGCACTCGCCATGTGTGGGCCGGGGAGACCGGATACCGGCTACACACAGCATCTCGCTCGCTCCAGTCCATCCCTCCCGCTCCCCAAACTCTGCACAGGGACGGTCCCCCAAGGTCAGTCGACCCGACACACATCAGCACACACGCACAGAGGAACAGACACACCTACTCTCCCTCACTCCCCAGCGCTGACAGCCCTCTCCCGTGAAATCGGCCATCGGCGTGGCCGGCGAGCCGTCGTTCAGGCGAGGTGAGAAGAGGCCGAAGCGGCGAGCGTGACGTCCCAATCTGTTGCCGCGGCAACCGGGAACCTTGATGACAAACATGGAATCAAAACAAGAAAAGGGTTAGAAAAAAAAAGAAATCACATGTTTTTTTCCCCCCAAAATGTGGCGTTAAGGGACCTCGTGGCGCAGAATGTGAAGATGTGAGAACGAGGCGACAGAAATGAAAGAGCAGCTGCTGACAGCTGTGCCTTTGGGGAGGGGGGTGGGGGGATCAGGTGGATGGGGGCATGTTTCTGGACTGCAAAATTTGCGGAGAGCACACTGATGTTTTCCCCAAACCAACATTTGATGACTTCTACCCCAAGCAGAGGACTCTGCAGCCAGTTTGGGTGAGTCCTTTCAACCCCCCCACCACACCATCACCACCAACACCACCCTACCCCACCCCAGCTCTACCGAAGCTCCCCCACCCACCCTGCCTCAACATATTGCACCTGTTCAATTATTTAGCTGCTGCTCTGTGGTTCAGTCCTGAGCCGCAGTGAAAGCTGTACCTGCCGATTAGAGCGGGGCTTGTCACCGGAGCTGGCCAGATATCTCCGTCTTGCCGTTGTCTGAGGTCTGAGAGAAAGAGAGAGAGAGAGAGAGAGAGAGAGAGAGAGAGAGAGAGAGAGAGAGAGAGAGAGAGAGAGAGAGAGAGAGAGAGAGATGCCTTTGGCCACATTACGCAGGAGGAAATGTCATTACCTCATTGCAGGCTTGTCATTTCCAGCCTTTAGTCTCCTCGGGGCAGGGAGGATTTGTGTGTGTGTTAGGGTGTGTGTGTGTGTGCTACCAAAGTCTCACCCGAAACAAATGCATGAGGCCTACACAGTAGTGCAGAGATTCACTCTTGTTTTGTTTTTTTTTAATGGTGAAACTAATAAATTTAAATATAAAGGAAACTTTAAAATTCCCACGCATTGTGTTCATATTGAATGCTGAGAATCCTCTGAAACATTCATCTCTGGGAGAGCAACATCTCTTTATTAAAGCTGTTACTATTATAATAAAGTATCATTCAGTTTGCATGAAATTCAATGAAGTTTAAAGATTATAAACAACCTTGATCAGCTCTGCTTGTAATTTCTAATTTAGCAGACTGTCATTCACCATGAATCATCATCATCAGAAGTCTGAAAAATTAGAAAAGGATTAGATTTTATAAATAGGCAGCCTCTTATTCATTTGAAATGAAGGTGCTTTTTAATGCTTTGTGCCTTCTTACACTGCATTAGTGAGTGAATGCTCAAAGTACAAAAAAATGTCTGGGTCATCTTATGTAACTTAACAACTTGTCAGTTGTTAAACACAGAACTATTGTTAGGGCACTTGTTGATTTGATCTGCAGCATGCAATGATCTGGTGATGAATCAAGCAGAGCTCACAAGGAGTCCATGTTTTCTCCCACTGGGGGGCACTGTTGATGCAAACACAGGCATCTAATGACAAATCTGCCTCCACTGTCCAAGGAGCACTTTAACCAGGGCTCCGCCTTGGTCACTTTTGGGCAGCTTGTGTCTTCGTAAAGCACCGTTTGCAGTGGGACCAGCTCAAGGAGTAAGGTCTCCGTTTTCCCAGCCTCTCTGTGTTTGGCTGCAGCCAGGAGCTTTACAAAGGGATTGGAGACACAGTTAGAAAGTGCCCTGTCTGTGCATGTGCAGGCACATGTGTGTGTGTGTGTGTGTGAGTGACTGAACCTGAGAATATACCATGTGCATCCCTCTAGAGATCCCTCATTCCAGCCACACTCTGCCGTTTGTTTCTCTCCGGACCGTATTTATTGTGTGGATGTCTGCCCTCAATTTCAGGCACAGATATGCAAATCGCACTGTAGTTATTAATCGGCGCGTCACAGGGATTATGCAAATGAATAAGAAAGAGCGGCGAGACACAGAAGGAAGAGGAGAGTCTGGGTGTCAGCAAACTTGGGTTGGCATTCACCAGAGGGAGATAGTTTTGTCTGAAAGGGTTAGGATCCCGACTCTGATCATCGTCCCGTGTTCTGACCTGACTCAGACGGTCCTGGTGAAAAGGTCGTCTGTATGTCGGGAGACGCCAGCCGCAGAGGGAGCCCGGGCCTGTCATGGTGATGATGAGCCTGTCGTTGCATGAGGGGAGAGCCAGGCCACACGTTGATATCGATTTCCCTTTTGAATAGCTCGGCTGACGGTTATGATGCGCGACAGATGTCGACACGGCAGCTTGCGCCAACATTACCAACTAGTGTGAGCATAAAGGCATAAATGGAAAAACAAACAGACAAGGGGAGTGAAATCCCGACAAAAAGGACAAGCTTTTTTTCTGGGCTCAAAACATTTGAGACACAGCTCGATCCTGTGTGGTGCCTCATTAAAAGGAGGTTGAAGGAGTGTGAAGTTAGATAGATGGTGAGAAGAAGGTCATCAGTCCAAACTCTGGCATAGCTTTATGAAATAGAGTATTATGAAAGAACCATAAAACAATATATGTGACATATATGACATATTTTACTTCCAGTTTTTTAACACAGTACAGTGCAGGTTTTTCTTCTTTCTTACTACTGTACAAACCAAATCCGTTCTTATACTGTCCTGCATTATTCCATCTATTCCAGTACATTTTAACTAATCACATCGTATTTAATAGGTGTCACTTGTAGAGCTGCATGCAGAGTAACCCTATGCCAAGAACTAAAAAAAATACAACGGAACTAGAAAAACTAGAACGAGAAACATTTTTAGATCTGCTCCAAAACTGAACAGGTTCCTTCTCTGGTCCAGGCAACAATGTTTACTGCGTCTCTCAGTCGCTATTATGGTTATGACTCATAAATTAATCTCTGCTAAAATCTCATAATACACAACAGTAAACAGCAACATCTAATAGAACTACTAATAGAACAGTAATAATAATAGTAATAATAACCCGCATCACAGTTAAGTACGAAGAAGGGATGACAATGAATAATAATAGTGATATGTATAATAAATCTGGAGCGTTGCACTAGAGTCCAATGTCAAGCCTATGTTGTGTTCAGCCCTGGGGCACTAATATAGTAATAGTAATAATAATTAAATATGTAATTCATTCATTCATTAATCAATGATCTTTTCCATATTATTTCCTACAGTGTCTATAGGGGTCTGCTGGAGTCTATCTCCAGGGAAAACACTCTGGACAGGTCTCACTCACCATTCACACCAAATGACAGTTTAGTCACTCCAGACAGCCAACACACGCATACTTTTGGGCTGTGAGGGAAAACCTACAGAACCCATGTAGACATGGGGAGAACATGCAGACCCCAAACAGAAAGGACTTAGTCCCACCTTCTTGTTGTGAGGTGATAGTAATATCCAAGTATTGATAATAATAATGACAATTTATAAGAACCTAAAGTACCTGATCTTATTTTCCTAAAAGTCAAATATATGTCTTAATTTCACAATCAATGTAAAATAAAATGACAATAAACTGAATAAACCCAAATGAATGCCACTTATCTGTGAAATGCTCAAAAGGTAATAATAACGTCCCTCTGTTTCACAGCAAGTCTGCATAAAGGTTTTTGAGAATTTATGCAGGTATGTATCAACCCATGGTGAAGGGTCCCATGTTCGCTGTATTTTTATGCTCAAGTGAGAAACTGCCACTAATCATCTCAAAAGTACAAATTATTAATCCCTAGTGTGGCTTCCACAAGTGCCACAGGACCCCCGTTGTGGAAGACCAGCACAACTCCTTAAAGCCTGTTTCCACTCACCCTTAATCTACCTGTGGGACTTTGCAGATTGGAAATAGATCACATGAGGAAAGCTGGCTACCTGCAGCGATTCTTTCCCGCCCCGGTGGACGATTATTGGCAGGTTTTGGGGCCCTGCCGCGAAGGGTGAACGAATGCATTTCTGCAGATGACTGTGAGGCAAGGAAAGATTGAATTCTCACTCCCCTCCATCTGTGTGTGTGGTGGGGGAAACGGGTGAGTCTCCCAGAAATAGGCAGTGATAGATGAGGTACATGGGAGAAGACAGCTACCCCTGCTCTCCAGCCTGGCTGAATCAGGAAACTGTCTGCCAACTAAATGCCTCTCCCTCCTTCCCTCTCTCGCGCTCTCATTATAATTTTCTCCCTTTCCTCTCAGCCTCCCCTCTTCCTCTGCTTACGAATCAATCGTTTTGTTAGTGCTTACCAGACAACAGATCTTTAGTCATTATGAGATTGTGCTTTATATCACCGCTTAATGAGCACTACACCCACTGCAAGCATTCCAGGCAGCGGCTAATGGTCAAAAAAAGCAAGACTTTGTTTTGCTTGCTTTTTATTTCTCTGTGTGTGTGCTTGTGACTATAAATCTGACTTAATTAAAATGTTTACATACTGTAAATGATGCAACCTGATGTAATTTCTCCTGTCAAAACAATCCAACTAGGTTGAAATGCTGGTAGGAAACAAGAACCCAATTGGCATGTATTCAGAAGTGTCTCTCTGCAGAGTTTCTCTCATGCGAATGAATAGGTGTCAGAGCACCTCAAGGAGCTGCTGACCCTAAAAAAATCTAATTAGTGTGAATTTCAGCCGAGCTTTACTGTGATGGGGTCGGTGGGGTTGGGGGTGGGTTGTATTGTGCTCACACATCAAAAGTGGAATGTATCCATCCATCCATTCATCCATCCATTTTATTTCCTGCTTAGTAGCCCTGCAACTCCATTGCAGGGATCTGCAGGAGCTTATCCCAATGCACATAGAGTAGAATAGGTAGGGCCGGGATACTTGAAGTCACCTGTCCATTGCAGGACACGCACACACACACACACACACACACACACACACACACACACTACTGTTCGCTCTCACATTCACACCTTGGGGCAGTTCCTCTGTCAACCTTAATGCATGGTTTTGGACTGTGAGAAGAAACCAGACTTCCTGCGAAAGCACACAGGCATGAGGAGAACATGCACTCAGAACTCAGAAGTCCACACAGAAAGGACCTTTGGGCTGATCAGAATTTGGAAGTTCAAACCTTCTTTGCTCCATTCACCAAATATATCCCATGGGTAGCCATGCTCCGTGACGCCCGTCCATTAAAAAAATTTCACCAGTAGTAGGTCTCATGGGGGCCTGCCCAAGAATCCCAGGTCCCCTGAGCCTGGCCAAAAGTTAGGTTGCAGGTGGCGGCCATCTTTGACCTACCACCTTTAAAAAAAGGCTTCTTGTTGAAACCCACTCTTCCAAAGTAAATGTTGTTTTTTGTCCTCTCAGCCGTGGCGCTCTCCGGGCCTTTTATTCCAGCCTTTGGGTGCTTCTTTATTCATTGCTGGGATAAATGTACATGACCCCTTAAAATAACAGGAGCTGCCCCAGAGGGCACACTTGAGCGATGTGACATTCCAGCTAACCTGAGATGACTTTTAAAGGATGGATAAGTGAAGGACCATGGGGGGCTGGAAGATGAGGGGGAGAGCAGAATGGACAAAATCAAATCAGTGTAAGCAGATAGGTTAAGCAGAAAAGGTTAGAGACAAAGAACGGGTCTGAAAAATCACACGATCAAAAAAAAAAATCCACTCTGAGATGAAAGATTTCAGCTTTTAAACAGACAGTCTGTGTCTTTGTCTAGGACAAAGCACTGGCAATTACCTGTATGAGCACCCTCATTAGTCCTCTAAAACAGAAGAATCTTTTCACAGTAATTGAGACACGCACACTTGACTGCTCGTCACTCTGTAAAACACCTAAATGCAATGTATGAATTTGCATGCAGCTAAGCCAAGGTCTTCTGTCAGGCGCACATTCGAGCACTCATCAAGGAGTCCCTGTTTAATCAGTAGAAGGTAATGCTTTACAAACAGTCTCTTTAAAATGTTAAGCAGAGCTCCTAATTAGCCTATCGTGCAGTCATAATCACTTCAGAAATAAATTAAGCTGAAGGTATTTCAGCCGACTAATGACCTGCATTGGTCCTCGCAGCCACCCTCTTCTCCCGAGCTGTCATGTTCAAAGGGAAATAATGAATAGCACTTACTTTGTCCCTAACCTCTTGCTCTGTGGCTCTGTGGGTAAATATTATATACTTTATCTGTGTATGCACCAAAGAGCTAAGCTCTACATCCAACATGCTCATGTGCTTATTTGGACTTTTTTGAGGCTCGCTGGAAAAGCTTTTGCTTCAGAGAGCAGCTAAATTCATCTGCAGTAATGTTGCTTTTTATCCGAGCCCTTTGATGGAATGTTTTCTATTTTCCCTTTCTGAATTTCGGGTTGATCATTTTAATTTCCTTCCCCGTGTCTTCTTTTGCAGCTCGACTGCATTAGATTTATATGAATGCATTATCATGACAGCCACACAATCCTTACTCAGTTAATGTGCTCCTATCTGTATGTTGCTTTCATACGTTTTTCCTTAGTTGACCACGTATACCAATTTTAGTGTAACCTTTTCGTTGCTGCTGGTGCTCCTTTCTTATTCCCAGCCGTCATTGTGACGTGACATGACACAAAAAGCACACGGGTACTTGAAACAGACAAACAAACAAAAAAAGTGACTGCATATCTTTGATTAAACTGCTTCAGATCCCTGCGCCTCGCCTCCCCTCCCCCAGTGGTAAAAGAAACACTAAAAACTAGAAAAATATTAATACAAGTACAAGACTATAGAAAATAGTGCTGCTCAGTATAATTAAAGCATTATTATTTTTAATATATGCAAAAACATGACCTAATTATACAGGGGAGCTCAAAATCACTAAATAAAAATCACTTTGGTGAATTATTTTTGGTGAATTTAAACATTTAAATGCTGCAGCAAGTTCAAACCTCATATACAAGTTGATCTGTAGCACTGCAGTATCAACTGATCTCACATTTACTGTAGTTCGTAAAATCTGCTTCCAGTATATTCAGTTAGTACCGAGTATCCCTAAACATATGAATACAGAGGAATAAAATGACTTCACAGTTATTCAGGTAAAGAATGTGCCTCAAAGTCTATGTAGAGCTGCTTTCATCTGGATTAAACAAATACTCTACAATGTATATGAGTGGTGAGAGTTAAGTTTTTTCAGCCTGATCTATGATGTTTGTAGACGGTGATAACAAGCAATACCTTCTTCTCTATGTGATGCATGGCTTTATGAACACCCGTTAATATCTCGTCTGGGACACCTGATAAAAGGTCAGCACGTCATGAACTCGGCTGAAGGAAGTGTACGCGCTTGTTTGCTCTCTGTGCAGCTCTGGTAGAGCTGCACATTCCTGGAGGGAATTTCGGCTCGTCAGTTCATTTGAAACATTTTCTGTGTTTAAAAAAGAATGAGGTCTATTTCTAAGGTGACAAATTAAGATGGCTTATTTTGACAGGTCAAGGGTTGTCTCCTAGTGGTGCAGCGATGGGCGTCATGGTGGTCATTGTCACTGCTCAGCGTCTGTGTGGACTTTTTCCAGGGACTTTGGCTTTCCCCACCATCAAAAACCATGCATGCTTGAGCTGGTTGGAAACTCTCAAATTGCCTTCCAGCAGACCCCTGCAAAACTGCTGGGGACAAAGCAGGTAAGATAATGAATGGATGGATGGCTTATGAGCTCCCAGTCCATGCTGTTTATGTTTCCGGCTTATTGCTTCATTTGTGATAAATTGTTGTGTGCGCCCAAGTGATTCAAGGAAATAAACATTACACGACCCGTTCAGTCAATCTTCGCTTGCATCCCCCGGTGTCTAACAGAGAACCTGAAAAACACTGATGCTGAGATCACAGACATCAGCAGTCGTGATGCCCAGGGAGATTTCCCAAGAAGTATTGGTGATGCTAAAGCGTTGGCCAGAGCTGAATGAAAGTGACGGCTTTCCCTCGCTGTTCGATACTATGCGGGACACATGCTTTGATTAGTCAGAATTGCAGCTGTCGTCCACTGTATAGTCTCTTGGCCTGCGAGGAAAGAGCTCTTTCTCAAGCGAAGGAATGAAGCGATGCAGCCTTTTCCAGTCCGTGGCTGTGAAAAGGATGTGATGCGGACCAGTCGTTTGAATTTGGTTGATGGAGGGATCGCTCCACGCTGTAATGATGTGGGCGTAAAACCGTGATGTGTTTATCACCCATGCAGCAGACAGGGGGACATCCCAGCTTCAGTGTGCGTGTCTGCTTCACTTACTGAGACACAGTGCTCACTCACTGTGTTTTATGAGCTTCCGTTTAGAGGAACATGGCACTTAGTGTGATTTTCTTTGGCGATGCTTGTGGTTTTAACTGTTTTATTTATTCCTTCTGATACAGCGTTGCTCAGTTTTTTGAAGTCTTTGAAGTGGGGACTATTTTTCATATTCAGTTTAAAGCCGTGTTGTCTACAAAGAGCCACTTCACATATTTTAGTTGTCACGATCAATTTATTAGTCAGCATGCAAAAACAATTGTTTAATCTTTTCTTGGGTGCTGTAGGGAGCTTTGGCAAGTTTGATAATTGTTCCTATTACAATGTTTAGTTAATCCCAGGTTCGGTTGAGATTATATTTTATCAGGAATATGCAGAAAGAAAGGAGCTTGATCCACTATGCAGACTCTATGAATCTCACAAGACATAATTAGTTACAAAAAATGAATTTTATCCACCACCTGGAATCAGGTGAAGCAGAAAAAAGTTCTAACAGAGCAGAGTTGAGGATGTGTGCAGAGCGCATTTGAGAAATCACACACTACAACAATGGACAGGCAGGGAGTCCAAAGCTCTGGTAGAGATTATGGAATGGACTCACAAAAGCACTGAGAGACAGACAGGAAACAAACTGGCAGACATTGACTGACAGTCCTGGGCTAGTGCTCGGTTTGGAACCATTCTTTCTGTTCCAATGACAGCGAAGCGGTTCTGGCTTCAAAACTGGTTCCAGAGTGGCACCACTTCTTTGCTTGGCCAGGAGTAAGAAGCTACATCAGAGGCTGGGGGTGGGGTTATTAAAACTACTCAAAACAAGTGTGCCATTCTTTTCCTCCCTGCATGAGAGAGGCCACAATGTACTGAAATGGCAGCTAAAGCAGCTGAAAGGGAAAGGGTTTTCCAAGGGAAAACTCAAACCAGTACATACTGTGGGCACAGAGTATGTGGTTATCATACTCTGAGGATCTTAGAAATGTTACTATTGCTAAGATTTGATAGTCACATAGTTTTTGGTATGTCACCAAAACCATTGACCATTTAGCGAAATCTAATGGCTACAGCCTTCTCCCAGGCTTCTTCAATAATCTGTACCTGACAGCTACAGTAACAGGAATAAACAGCTCTTTATGATTATAGTTCGATTACAGCTGACAACTTGACACATGGCCCGTTTTTATTTTTCCAGTGAAAAAAGTTGAGTTATTTGAAGTCCATTAAAGTGCATACAAATTGTTGAACTTTGTGTAGCGGTCCCTCTATCTATTATCTTACCTGCCTAATACCCAGTGGTGTCATGGGGGTCTGCCAGTATCCAGCATTCTGGATCTTGAATTGATCCTTACTCATACCACAGAGCTGTCAAAGTCTCCAATCATGTCTGTGGTCAGCCACAGGCACGTGACAGAGGACGGTCTTCTGTTTCTTTAGCTCCTGCTGTTCACCCATGATAGCTAGGCGACTAGCACCATGTAGCTACGAAACAACAGCACAGTGGATAAACACAGGGTTGAGACCTTTAGCCCTATCATTTGACTTGAACAAGAGCCGTGAAAGCACCTGCTTTCACATGGATAACACCAGTGCTTGAAGTGGTAAATTAATGCCAGTACTCCAGCTGGGACTTCGCACTAGACCATCCCACCACTTTGCGGCTCTGTATACCACTATGAGGAACTTGACACAGGCTACAAGGTTTGCATTGTCTTCAATAATAGACTGTGCAAAGTTTTATGGAACCCAAGAGAGAGAGAGAGACAGAGAGAGAGACAGAGTGCTCCACTAGAGCCAGGGTATTCTGTGGTCTGGTGGACTATGTGGTCTCTCTTGATTCAGTGCCAAAAGACTGATGTTTAAACATGACTTAAGATATGGAGCAAAACGAGCTGCTGGACTGTTGCTGTTTGTTTGTTGTGAGGGGACATGTCATGGTGGAACACCAGAGGAGGGATTTATTTATCTAAAGTCGATTTAAAATGAGATACAATTGATAAATTGTCCACAGGTATACAGTATTAATTGAACCTAATAATAATTTAACTCCAAAAATTGCTTAAAATAAACTATGCTAACTTTATGAAAGTAAAGTGTAATGGCTGAAAATGTTATTAACTTAAGGAAAGCAGAGAATAAAGAATACTTCATTGCCTTGTTTTGGCTCATTTCTACTATTGACAGGGTCAATGTGGGGTGTATTTGCAGCATTTGCCCTACGTGTGCCAGGAGATAGGCGCCAGCTGACACCCGCAACACTGTGAAGTTAAAATGGATAGATGGGGATGGAGAATTTCTTTATGTGTCTGACATCGACCTTGTGTGTCTTGTTGACGGCCTCACTTCTCTCTCGTACAGTGCGCGCTAACTTTTCACATGCAAATTTACGTCTTTGTTCCATTCTTGCAGCGGGAAACAGGGAAGTGCATCCACAGTGTGTGTCTACACCAAGCTGAGCTGAAAGCCGCACCATTCTTTCACTGATAAAGGCAGGGGGGAGATGTGTTACTTGGAAGCAGCTGAGGGATGCACAAGCGTGCCGCTTTCTACCTTGACACAGTGCAGTCACTTTTTCTTCTTTTATGCACACACTCACACACTCTCCACTTCACACAGTGGTTGCGTGAAAAGATAATTTAATTTTACACCGAGGATTTTTATCAGCACTTGCCACTGACCGACACTGCCATTATGGTGCTGATGATAATCAATCTCAAATCAATTAGGCAGTAATTGCTGAGTCAATGGGGGAGGCTGGTTAAATATTGATAAGTGTCTAAAAGGCCCATCAGGATCTATTGACAGCTCAGGGAGACAGACAGCACCGGTTCAGCTGAGAGGGGAGGTGAGGCGGGGGTGGGGGTGGGGGGTGGGGGGTGCGGAGTGATGGCTCAGGGGCTCGGGTCATATTCTCCACTCAAGCTGCCCACTCTGGTAATCAATGCAAACTTACTCTCTGCACGCTCTCCTCTGAACCTCCATATTGTAGTTGTATCTATGGAAGTATTCAGTGCCAAACCTTGCTCAGAGAGGGAAAGCGACCATTTGAAACGTGGTTACAGGGCCTGTTGTCCGTTATGAATGTAGTTTGCTGGCCTCATTTCTACGGATCAAATCAGTGGGATGCAGGTAATTCAAGCACACCTTCAAACACACAGTAACAGGAGAAACAAGATGTACAGGAGAGGATGAATGAAATAAAACCCAGAAAACTTAATCTTGGACATGCAATATGTTGCAATATAGTAACACCCAGACCAATGCAAGGAGCAGTTCCCAAATTGAAAGTGCCATTTCTCTCAAATCCTTGTATCCATTGATGCAGCATTCCCCTGTGTGGGTTAGTGGTTTTGTAGCATAGACTTAGCCCAAAGTGCCCAAAGATCTATCCAGCATTGCCATGTGATTTGCCTCTTTCAATCAAGTACCCCATACTCAGGCTATTTGCGAAGAGCAAGGAGAGGAAACGTTTTCTCTGTTACAGTTGTTTTAAGTACATTTTTCCTCCCTCTGCAACACATTCTTCACTTGTGCATATAATGTGACTGATGTAGGCATGCACAGTAAGGTTTTAAACATTTTTTTACTCAGATCATCTGGCTTTTCTAACATATGCTGAGCACATTTAGATGGTAAAGTTTCTTTAATAAGTACTGCAACCATCTTGTTACTGTATATATTTTTGTTTTCTATGAGGCATCACATATCATCATGAATGGCGACATTTATGGTGGGAGGGTGGGGTGGGGTAGGGTGTTAGTGTTCCTATGACAACCAGCCATTGCTTCTCAGAGGCAATCAAAAGGGAAACGAGATCTGCGCCCTTGTTCCTCTTCTTTAGCTTCTTTCCAACTGTTCATTTATGTGTTACCGTGGTCTCCCATCCCTGGGACCCGTACCAGCAGCTTTTAGCTGGAGGTTGCTACACCTGGGTGTGGATTTGTGTCAGGCTGGAGGCAGCGCTGCAGCCTCCCTTCTCATTTTTGTTTTCACAGTAGTCAGCCAGCATGTAAAGCACTTTACTTTGCTACCATTGTGACACAGGTGTCTCCTTTGTCAGCCACAAAAAACAGTACTTCAGCACAATGGATGTAGGTGTATGACTCCTGAGCTTTAGGCCCAATCGGACCAGGAAATGAGGGAATGCCATATGGCCCCACCAACCATATGTTGTTGCTGTTGTTTGTTGTTGCTGGTCATGTTTTTTAATTGATTTCCTTTTTTCCCCTCCTTGCATAGTTCAATTCATAGCAGCTGCTGCAGGAAGGATTAGAGGTTCCCTATTATGCCGGGCTGTTTTGAGCAATAATTGAGCAATTAGGTTTGCCACTTCATATTAAGGTGCCTAGTTTTGGCAGGTAGCCTGCTCGTTTGGATTGCCTTTTTGCAGTGTTTAGTGTTGTGACTTGTCCATCTCCGCCCCCTTTAAACCTTGTACATCGGTCGAATGTTTGTAGTGTGTCTGGCCTGTGTGTGATAGACAGCGCAGCAGATTGTCCAGCACTTGAATGACTGTCAAAGGTCATTTAAAAAGCCACCACTTCTTCAACAAGCAACAGTAGGTCACTCATTGTGGCTATATTTAAGGACATTGACCTTTTAGAAAATCGCTTTACTGCATCTTCTCCCCGAATGAGTCATGACACACATGCTTGTTTGAAATTTTCCATTTGAAAAAATGTTCGATATTCATCATTGGTATCCGCACTTAAATGCCTTTTACATTTGAATAAACATGACATAAACCCCCAAATTGTCAGATAAAGCATGCAGTGATCTTTTGATTACACTGACATTTTTGAAGTTGGGCTTTTAACCCATTTGGTTGTAGGTATGTGAGGCACCTTTAGTTTTATATTAGCTCTGTGATGGACTGGAGGCCTGTCCAGAGTGTATTACCTACTTTCGCCCTGTGTGTGCTTAAGTCGAGAGACCCCCATAACAGCACTGGGTACAATGCAAGTAAGACAGATGTTTCACATTATGCTGTATTGCTGATGTCACTGTGCTGCAAGTCAGCCACTTGAAAAGTCAACCATTTTCATCACTCGACTCACGCCGGAATGTGAGAGTATCCCACAGTCCTGCTCAGACTTGTCACAAAAACATTAGTATTTTCAGCTTCACTATCTACTTCAGTATCGGCTGGACTGAGAATGCCAAACTGCGGCGTCAGTGTTGTCATATTAGCAGAGCCGTAGTCTACGCCATTTGCAGTTTAAGTTACACTGAAGCCGAAGCTCCAGAGAGGAGATGAGCAAGGGCTTTGCCCTAATTATCATACTGCCTAAACATGCTGTGTCGGGTAAATGCTGTTTGCAACAGGCACAACCTCTGGCTGCTTATGGCAGCTACTTCCTGACACTCCCAATCAGCTTGATTGATTGGATCCTAAGCCACTCCCTAACTCTGATTGGCAGCTTAATGACAAGGAGGGAGGACGCTAGTTAAAGGAGACAGGGCATTTTATGGCACCTTGTGTGGCATCCAATCCAAAGTGAGTTTTTGTTCTTGAAAAGCGTTTATATAAGAGCCTCAGTTGTTGGTCTGAAATAAGGGCAGCTCAGAAAAAAAAATATTCATCCATAATAATCTGTCCGGGCTCTTCTCCTCGGCTTTCCCAAAACTGTCTCATCTATCAACATTAGGTGACTGGTGGAGCCCAATTCTCCCACGAAATGAATCAATCTCACTGAATGCTTGCAACAACTGATGCCAACTGTCCAAGTGACTCGTGGTTTAACCAACTCTGACAAATATTCGACGCTCATACCAAACCACTGATTAGACAGCTAAGTGATCTGTCTTCTGTCTACTGTGCACACGTTCATGTGAGCATCCGTCTGCATTTGTTTCTTGTGGGCAGTTAATGCTATTAGCCTTTTGTGCAGGGCGATTAGCTCATGATTTTTTATTAATCCTCTCCTTTTACGATCATGAATCAAGACGAGGGCTTTCCCAGCTTTGCTTTCTTCTTCGATGCTAGCCGTTGCATTGTGTTGCTCCACAGAAAGGCTCAAGGCCTTGTACTGTTAGGCTTAAGACATAAAGTGCTTACATACAACCACTAACAAAGGACCTACATTCGCTGGGGCCCTCACACTTATTTAACATGGTATCTATCAGCATTGATTCAATTCTTTGAATCACAGGCATTTTACAGTACAGTTTGCTGGCTCTGATCTTCATCTTTCATTCTATTCAAATGTCTTGTTTTCATATAACATCCTGTCAGTGATAAATAGGACCTTTATCATTTTTCATCTTGGTAACAGCGTCCCGACCGAGTGAATTGTTTGTAATCAGAGAATTAAAAGAGCATTTAATCTTAAAAGGCTTGTCGCGCGGAATCGCTTTGATGTGAGCTAATTCAATATGAACATAACCTGAGGGCACTTAAGATGGAGATTGGGGTTGCGATAAGACGTGCCTTTGGAATACTAGCACGGAGCTGGCGCACCCAGTGAAGGCTAATCGTGTAAAGGAAATCTTTTCTTTGAACCCTCCCTGAGAATCTGAGGGAGATGAATTAACAGCGGCTGATTGCGTGCCACCGCGGGACTGTGTGCCAGCGCTTGCTTCCGTGCTCTGGTGGGAACTTAGGATAATGGAGGCTCGCCGTTATATGAATGGGAGGTCAGCCGGTGGAGATATTTCAGTGTATGTATCATTTTACTTCCACAAAAACGGCAGCGTAATAAGCGCTGCAGCAGTTCAGATGTAATTTTGAAAGGCTGTGGAAATATAATATAAAATTGTTGTACGGCACTTTACCCTCAATTACTTACTGTTGAAGTGCTGTAGAGCTGGGCAGCAATTTCCTCGTGGTACTGCTGAGCTTGTTAGCGGCAAAAAGTCAAAGACTGAATGTGACTGCCTCTAACAGAATGAGACTGTGTGTGTGTGTTTGTGTGTGTGGCACCGAAATGAGGCTGCATGCTCAGCAAACCTCCCTAAGGTAGATAAATATTTTAAAAAAGCAATAAAATGGTAACTCATAGGGGCTGTAAATATGGTTTTTGGTCCACAGTTCAACAAAAGGACTGTGATATTTTGGTGGCATCATAGATCAACAACAAAAACTCAACAATTACTTGGCCAGAGAGTTCAAAAGTTGTAAGAATTCGGTCTACATCCCTAGCTCACGCTGAGTAAGAGAAACTTTTTACCAAATGAAACTTCATCACGCTCCTAAATCCCCCCCCATTTCGCAGCCTTGAATCGCTCCATGATTGAACTCAGTGGTTAAGCCATAGCTCTCCCTAATAAACTGGAAGACATACATTTATTCATATATTTCTATTTGGTCTATTTATGTGGTGTATTTACTGATAGGAGAGGGTCTCCAGATGTTGCACTGCTGCCTACGATCGAAGCCTCGTCATTGTTTATGCAAAAGTTGCTAGTCCAGCTCTGCTCCCTCCGCAAGAGTTATTTTTTGTATTTTAAATTTAAAGCAAAGTCTGCCAAGTATTTATTATTTATTTTTTTAAAACAAGTTGTTCACTCTGCTGAATCACAGTGTTGAATTTACAAGGCACACTGGACACTGTTTGCATGGGCCCAAAGGTGTCCGGGGCCAGATTAACTGGGCCATTTGGTACAATCCCAATTAATCTGCTAACTCTTCACGAGACCACTGTTGAAACCACTGCAGCTCGCACAAGCTTTACTTGGGCCGAGGACGCTGGCTGAGAGGAATTGAATCGATGTGATAGATCACGTTTGTCTCCTGGGTTAACCATTTGAGGCGACAGCACTCCTCCTTCCAAATGATCCCGGCTGGTTTCTGCCAGCGGTGGACCAGTTAACATCGAACTGTGCGACAATAGAAAAAGAGGCTCCGCTACCACAGAGAGGGTGGTGGTGGCGGGGGGGGGTTGTATGAAATACAACAAAAACTCAAGTAGACATTCGAAAAGACTAAGGACTCACTGTTGGAGCCGCCTTGCCATTTTGCTTTTTGAAATCTGTGCACAGCGACATCAACAACCAGGCAGCCCAACAGTTAATGAGAGGCTGAATTTGTGTTCGGGTGTCATTATTTTCTGAGCTCAAGAACGAATCTCCAGTGTATGTTTGTGTGGGTGTATGGTCTCTATCTACATCAATTCAAAAGCCGCTGCTTTGACATGGTGTACAAGGAAGGACCTCTCATATTTTACTCGGAGATGAATGATATTGATTTGTATTCCTCCTTAATACAAATCCAAGTGTTCTGAAATGAGAAGCATCATAATTAAGCCTTTCAGTTATCAACTCTGCATTAACTTAAAGCTGATGTTTAATATGTATTGATTCATCTCATGTCCATAATTGCCCTGGAGACCTTTCCAAGGGTGTACTCCCTGTCTTTGCTCTATGATACCTGGACACAGGCAGAGCTCCCACCACACCGCTAGGTGGTAAGCAGGAAAGATAGGTGATGGATGGATGTCCATAATCCTGTAGCAGTGCCTTTTTCAAAGTTTTGTTTCTGCCCAGTTAATTCCAGGTCAGGATAGAGCCACGTTTGGCTTTCATGCTGATTTAAGTGCAAAAAAAAAAATCCTGTTATGAATAATGACAAATGCCTCTTGAGTGATAGTTAATCACTGACTGGCAAGAAACGCAGCTTTTACAGGAGGAGGAAGGGAGGCTCTTGATGTTATTTATGAAAGAGCAGATTATGTTCTATCATCACACATTTCACACACGCAAAGTGCAAGATGACGCGACCACGGCCTCCTCAGAAGGAGGAGGTGGGCGCAGGGAGGTTATCCCATGCTGTGTCTCAAAACCTTGTGTGTGTGTAGCACCTGCATGCAGGTGTGTGGGTCACACGTTCACAGGACCGGGGGGAGAAAAGGGTGTGAGGATGAAGCTATTTTAATAAAGAAAGGCTCTTCCAGGTGTTGCTCACCAGGTGAAATGCCTGTCAGCTGTTCTCTGTTGTAACTAGTTGTGTGACGCTCTAATGAGGCTGCCTCAGTATCTGACTATCAGACGACCGTACAATCCTGCGAGGCAACAGTGTTTTGGAATAAATTTAGAAAATCATCCCGAAAAAAAAACGCAGAAAATCAAGCACATGTCCCGAGGAATATTAAATATCGCCATCTGCAATTCTTGGCACCGGTGATGCGGTTAAAAAAAAACCCAACAAAAAACTAACAAAAAAAAAGTAAAACCTGGATGAATCACAATAGTATGAATAGCAAGGAGCGACTTTCATAGCACGCGAGTGTCAAATCGTAAGTTACTGTGACATTCACGTGCAGCGCCCAGCAGTCGAGCCGAGACAACACGAGCAAGAACACAGAAGAAAAGACGCGGGCTCGCCATGAATATTAATATTTGCAGTTGTTTTGAGTCTGGTGGTCTCACTCTGTGGTGCAAGCGTGTGACTGACAGCTGGATGGCAATGGCACACCGATCAATCAACCACTCGAATGAGCAGTATTCCCAATACCATATGCTGCCTACGTGTAGGACAGCGCGCTGTCTCTCCGACGCACCACCAATCTGCATTTTTTATGATTTGATTTGAATGACTAACAAGGCCGACCAAGCGGGTCCTTGTAAAAAAAAAGGGCTGAATATTCAGTGAAAATGTTAATGCCTCATTTTATGGAAATTAGGCGCTGAGCCAAGAGGCGGCAGATTTATAAACACCTGTTTGCTTTTGATGTTTTGCTATAAAATTTCCACCATTGGAATCAACAAAGGGAAGACGTTGCTTTTATTTGAGGGTCTTGCAAAAAAAATAAATAAATAAAAAAACAAAAACAGTAGGAAAGAAAAGCATTTGTGGCCAGTCTAAGCCTCTGCTTAGTTCAAAGACATATAGATTTCACAAACAATGAACTAATTAAGTGATCTATGCTGGAACTTTTCTTGAAAATGGAAGGGAATTCTTTCTCTCGACCAGAGATGTGAAAGTCTGTCCCATAAAATATTCAAAAAGCTGTTTTTCCCTGGGATAGTAATTCATCATCTATATATAGCCTCCTTTTTATCACTCTTCCTGGATCATGGACGAATCCTGATTCCGGCAATGCTTCTTTTTTTCCAGATTCGGAGGTTGAGAGGAATGCTAAATGATAAAATATTCAGCTGCCTACTTAGTCATGGTGGCAATGTGAGTGTGTGAGTGTGTGTGTGTATGGGGAGGGGCCATCATGTAAGTAACCATAAATAACCAGTGAACTATACATAGCTAAACATAGTTCAGACAGAGGCAAAAGGGAGTGAAAGTGAGATTTCAAAGTAACTCGAAGAGCGGACGGATACAGAGATGGAGTTATGGCTGGAGTGATAAAGTGTGCAGGAGGCTGGAGCAGTTAAGATGGAAATATTAGAAAATCTCTTTTTAATACCTGAGGGCGAGACAAAAATGAATTACATACTAACAGGAGCTGAGTGCTAAGGTAATCAACACCTCCACATGGGGCAGAAAGTGTCTCTGAGCTGAAATTCTCAACATTTCCTGTGAAGTGGTCCCAGAAGGAAGCTGTATAAATTACTTGAACGAGCATTTTCACATAGTCACCTTATTTAAAAGACCTTATTTTTAAAGACAAAAGCCAGCTGATTATTCCACTTTCAAGTCCGGGTTGAAACTGTTGGCGGTTAAGATAAGATTTTGAAAGATTGAAAGACATCTACCAAAACACATGAGCACATGCTGCTCGACTACAATGAGAATCTGTGAGAGAGAGAGGAGGAATGATGCTAATTGCATGCAACTACCTCGTGCCTCAGAAACATCTAATGAGTTTAAGCAACAAACAGCGGTTGTTAGTGTCGAAACTCTGGAGGTTTGGATGCTCTCGTCCCACAAGCTCCGACTGATCCGAGTGGTCAAACAGAGGCAGTTGCAAATCAGAGGATGTTATTTATCTAATTTCTGTTGGGTAGAAATCATACAATTCTGGCAAAATAGAGACGCCACCCTCGCTTGAACACCTGATACATTTTTAGCCCACTGTTGTGCTAAATACTTCAATTCCTACATAATGCCTGCGCCTGCTTCGGTGTGTTTTCATAGAGGAGGGAGATGATTGAGAGTATTTCTTTTTATCTCGCCTTCAGTGCTGTTTCTTGCAAGGGATTGGGATGGGCCGAACAAGGTACCTTCAAAGAGCTGGGAAGGCTTTGATGAGTCCACTTCCTCTTCCTCGTGGATCAGCGGGGCTGTGGCCTTTGCTTGCTCCAAGGAAGACAAAGTCCTTCCTTGAACTTGTAATCAGCTCCTGGAGGAGAGCTTGAGCCAAGGACTTGGTCTGAAATGAAATCACCACGTATGATGTGTGCTTTCACCGCGTGCCTCTCTCTGATGCTTTGACTTCAGTGTCCGTGGCCTGGTGCAATGAAGACAGCGGTATTATCTTTAATTAAATAGATGCCTTTGCAATTTATTTTTAATCCACATGAGCCTTCTGGATATTGCTGGTATTACGATCTTAATTGTAGGGAATGATATATTAACGTGAGGTTAGTCGTTGGAGATTAGTGAAATCACACAGTCAACAGTGCGTTTCATGACAAACCTAGTGTGTTGTTCGACCGTCCAATTTTCTGCATTTATAGTATAGTAATTATTTGACTTTCTTTTAAAAAACAGTTCCAAGAAGTGTAAATCCACTATTTGTCATCAATAGCTTCAGTAGTAAAGCTTAGTGCCAATTCCATACTATGCTCACTGAACAACCCTAATTGTAGATATGACATGACCATGCTTTGCCTGTGTTCCCCAATTCCCATTCAGATCAACATTCAGTCGTGGTGGGTATGTATCAAAGTAACAGTATAGGACACATTGCAGTAATTGTAATCCAATCAACAACATCAAATCAGGTCGAAACAAGACTGGAACATGGAAATGTATATTTAAAAAGGGAGCGTCAATGATCCACACTATTACATTAACATAGATACGCAACTAAACATTAACATAGATATAGTAGAGATTTGCTATCAAGAGTCAGCTAACCACGTCACCAGAAAGACAGACATCTGTCGGTTTATGGCGCAGACATCTGCTCCCTTGCTGAAATGTGGGTTGATATTATCCAAAGCAAACAGGACAGGATGTTGGGCCGGCCGGCACTTTTGGGTAGAGAAGAGAGGAACTGCGGGGTGCTGGCTGCACAGCCGGGGAGCAGACTCGAGTCTGACACCGCCACCGCCATGTGGCGTAATTGCGCCAGGGCCCCATGAGACAGGTTCAGTGTTTCACTGAGGGATTTTAAAAAGGAGACACTGTCATACAACAGTGTCAGTGTGGAGCACCCATTGTCCCATGTACATTTCAGCAGGTCTGTGTAAGTAGCCAGGAGTGTTGTGATGTAATGTAATTGTCCTTCGTCTCAGGAGAAGGTGCAACCCGTGTGGGTGTATTAAAATGCTCTGATGCGGCGGAGGCAGTTGAATAAACCTATTTTCCTCAGACCTCTGACGTGACGTGCAGCAGACAAAGGAAGAGCCGATGGTCCGCACTGTGAATCTAAAGCAGCTGGCTCGAATAACTTCAGAGTGAATTATAAAGGTGAGCAAAACCATATTTTAAGAAAGTGTTCGAAACACAAGCTTGGGTGTCATGCTGTGTTGCCTGCATGACACATGTTCCCAAAATGCTCATTTCCTACATCTTTTCATGTCATGTGGAAGATTTAACGATGTAACTATCAAAACCTCACAATATTTTGATATTTCGTTAAGAGGCCCATGGGCTGATATTTATTGTAAATATATATTACAATAAATTATTATATTGTATTATTATACAAAGCTTCACAGTATTATACTTACTCCATCATTCAAGTATTAAAGAAAAAAAGAAGACATGGGAAAATTTAGATTAAATAAGCAGCAACTTAAGTAGAAGCTTTCAGTGTCTAACAAGTTGGAAAAGGGGAAAAAGTCCAGGAATGATGTGATTCTCACATTTCCTGTGGTACCTTAATGCCACTGTTATGGACATGCCACTGAGTGCCACTGTTATGGACATGCCCTGATAAAAAAAAAAAAAAAACATATACAGTACATATACACACACACACACACACACACACACACACACACACACACACACACACACACACACACACACACTCTGCCATGCCGCATTCATTGGCATGTTCTCCCTGTGACTAGTGCTAAGCTTTCTTCCAGTTTCACATCACTTTATGCTCTCTATCATGGTTTTCCCATCTTTCATAGATCCCTCAGAGTGGCTGCTTAATTACCCATCGCTTTAGTAAATCAGGTGCTAATTACATGCGGTTTTGGGGTGCAAATTGAATGAATGGAGCAGGGTAAATTTGTCATGCACCTTCATTGATAAAATCCATCCCTAGTTCGTTGTTCCCCTGGAAACATTCTCGTCTCCACCAAGCACACATTTTGCTTGTCTCCTCAAAACTCAATCACACAACAGGCTGATGTGTTGTCCTGAGCATGAATGTAAGTGCTGCATCCTGGTCCTTAAGCAGCCTGTGTATCGGTCCAAACAGTGCAATAGTGTTTGAAATGTATGAAAGCAGTAAGACAAAGTATAGAGTCATTACGGAAGCAGTGGGACTGCAGTCATCTCCACAGATGCACCTGTCATCTTCTGTGTGGCGCCATATCCTCCGAACCACCAGATAGAGACCAAGACAGTATGTTACTGAGCGTAGATTGAGTAGGAACTTGCGGAGCATCATATCAGAGGCTTACCGTCTTGACCGTCCATCTGAAAATCTAAGATAGGAGTGCTGACAGACTTGAACGGAAAAGAAAAGTGCGTCTAAACTGAAGATTTCCCTGCGGACCCCCCGTAGTGGGCGACACTGCAATCTTCCATAATTGCACCTTACGGTCAGGATTCATTTTCTCGCAGCCGGGAAAGGGCTCGGGTCTGTGTTCGCTGCTAAAAACCCTTCTCCAGACGAGGCTACATTAGACTTCAATTAATCCTCTGGCTAGCAATGTCCTCAGGTAATGGGGATGCAGGTATGCGGCTCACAGCACAGGTCCCCAGCTCTTGTGATGAGCAACATGGCCGAAGTCCGGAGTGGATGTCTGGCATCGGATGGAAGAAAAGCTCAAAGTTGTAATTTCAGAGGCATGTTGCTCACATTGAAGTGGCTACTGCCAGGTCATGTTTTCTGGGTATGGAGCTGTTAGTGCTTTCTGCAGTGAAGATGTGGCCCTGTGCCAGGGCAGGAGCTATTGTGTTCTCGGTTTGTCTGTACATTCCAATCCCGTGAGTGCGATATTTGAGTCGTGTTTTGGGGGAATTTATTTGAACTTTGGTGCCATTGTGTGCTTCGACTCAAGGACGATTTTGCCGGTCCACGGTCTCAATCTTGTGAATACACTGTCTCTGCAACACCGCAAAGAAATCCATTCAACAATAAACTGATTAGATTTAAGTGGTTAAATGTCAATGTCTCAGTGCCCGGTTACTCCGCCTGCGCTGGCCCTCCTTAGCGAAATAAGCACATTTCTGTTTTCTAGGTTTTTTAAGGAGCTTGACTATTAATGACAAATGTTTGAATGGGAGCCCATCACAAACTTCTTTTGTAAGTAAAGTGCATAATACCAGGCATGTCAAACTGGCTCAATGCCTAAATGAGAGATAACCTTTTACATCTGTTTGGATGTTCCAACCACAGCTAGGCTCTATTCTCCAGGACTTTAAGATCATCAGAGAATTACTCTAATGAAAGGGATGATTTTTTTTTTTTTTTTACATTGCCGCAGAGAACATTCTTGGATTCTCATAATTGAAACAGAAAGATTTCAGTCTGTTACCCAAATTACTTTGTGCTGTTGGATACGACCGCTTCTCCTCCCACAAGAGATGATGAATCACAGCTTCGGCTGGAAATTTAAAGAGTCTCTGGCAAATTATAATCTGCGCTCAGTTCCATTGCGTGTTTTTTGCCTGTGCTCACAGACCAACAAAGATGGAAAACATGAGCCTTTTCTGTGCAGTTTACTGATGTCTGCTTTACAGGATTAATGGCTCTCGAATAAAAATCAAAGGCCCGCTTCTACGTTGTGCTCCGTGTGAGTTGGAAGGCATCTTCTAGGCATCACTCTAGTCAGCGTGTTAATGCTGTGCATTTCTTAGCTTATCACTAATAAACTGAACAATTTTGGTTTCAACTTGTAGTTACAATTACAATTGTTGGAAAGGTGATAATGTGTTCTCCCTTAATATCAATAGGCAGACAAGAGCTGACACAGCAATCTCTGGCTATGACAATCGCAGTCAAGTAGAAGTATAAATGTATTTGTAGCAGTTGGACGAGCAGCAGGGGCTATACTTATACTAGACTGTATGAGTAAAATTAACTCATTCTGTTCCTTCGCTTTGAGGAGGATGGCTGTACAAAATGTTCACTACTGTATTTCACTGTTAGCCCCCATGCCCAGTGACTTTTTAATGTGGAAAAAGTCTCTTCATCAAACTTTTGCTATAAACCTATAACCTTTATCGATGCGTCTGAGAAACCTCCTCTTTGGAGCCCAAATTGTTTTAGTGATATTTGGGAGTTGTTTCCACAATGAGTGCATTTCTATAGGAAATGCGACTTAACGTTCCTTTCCGGAAAATTTCCAAATCAGTCACACCTGTCCAGTAGAAATGAAGAAAGACCTCAGGTGACCCAACTCTCTTGGATGGGAGGTGAACCATCTTCAAGAATCGACAACAGGTACAGTTGTCACGACTCTGCAGCTTGGGTTTTTAAAATTGACGTATATAATGCTGATATAACCATCTTAGCTGCATTAAGAGACCCAGCAGTGGTGTTAGCAGTTGTACTGCAGCAGTGGTGCGCCCCGTGATATCTGTAGTGACTCTATATTTGTCCGTAATTCCCTGTTCAACATCAAAAAGCTTAAATTCAAAGTGTCAGCAATGCGAGCAATCCTCGCTGTTTTCCCTCCAAAGAGTTCAAACGCAGGTTAACTTCCATATATCACACATCTGCTTATGTGGAATTAACATCCCACAGCACGACTCCCTCCACCACCCAGAGAGAGCTGTTTGTTTATTTCCGCGTGGCACAACTCCGCTTAGGTGCAAACTTTGCAAAAGTCCTCCGAGTTCAACATATCACGTTCTCTCTTACATTCAAGCAAGAACGCACGGAATTGGCGTAATTCCTGGTGATCGGTTACGCCGTTTCAGTCACACAGTCTTGTATAAGGTTTTTTAGTCAGTGGGGTGCTGCCTCTGTGCAGGCTGAAGGTCGGAGC
This sequence comes from Karalla daura, assembly GCA_029224185.1. Lineage (NCBI taxonomy): Eukaryota > Metazoa > Chordata > Actinopteri > Chaetodontiformes > Leiognathidae > Karalla > Karalla daura. The sequence goes on from CM055208.1 coordinate 13,109,580, forward strand.
CAGTGTCTAAGATCAGTGTTACTGGCGAGCTTAGCTAAGGCACAGCGGTGTGCAATCAGAGGGGATTAAACTGCAACACATTCCCATTCACCTTCATCCAGGTAATATCTGCTCCTTTCAAAAACACGCCGACTTACCCCCCCCCACCCCAAAAAAGGAACCTGGCCTTTCTTTTTGTCCAGGTATGAAACCACTCTGCATCAACACACTGATCTCACTCACATACATGCAATTATCTGCACGCGTTCGCACAGGATAACCCCCCGCCGAAGTTCATTGTTGCAAAGATAGTGTTATTGATGCGATGGGTCACATTGCAATTTAGAGGCAATTAAAAGGTAATGAATGTGCTCAAATGAAACCTGTGTCTGGAGGGCATTTGCAGTGTATGGTAGAGATGATATATTTGTCTGTGTGTGTGTGTGTGTGTGTGTGTGTGTGTGTGTGTTTGTGTGTTGGACACGGCTACTTCTGTAGCCTGAAGTCAGGATAAAACATAACTCAAAGAAAAGTGCCTTTGAACCTGACAACTATTATAATATTTTAATAGTTATGGCAATATGTAAATCTGTTTAATTTATAGTCTGTGGACTTACAACCACACTGTAACATGCACCGTGGTGTACCTTAATTATCAACCAAATGTTCCATGCTTAGATTTATTCCCCCTCCACTCGCCCTATTAGACATAGGCAGAATTGGCATGAAATTGCGCATGGTGGTGGCCCGACAGTCACCGACCCTCGTTTTCCCCCCTTATCTCGACATGCACAGAGGACACTGTGATGAATCCATTTCTGACAAATGAAGTTTTCGAGTGGAACGGTTTTTAGCATCAACTATCAATTAAGGACTTAGAGGAATTTGCTTTGCTCTTTCGATGAGTGGAATCGTCTCAGGGCCAATTCATTGTGTAATGAGACCCTCGTACGGGCTGCCGTCGGTGTTCGGATGATTGTGAACACTCAGGAATGTAAAGCGTGTGCGGTTTTGTTTCCCTTATCGAGCCAAAAATACAACGTTCATATGCCGTACATGTGTTTCATATATCACTATTTGCTTTTGAGCCGGGTCTCGCTGCCCTACATGCATCTCACGATCTCTCTCAGGTGTCTAACAACCTAATGGGAGAGAGAAAAATGTTGTTTTTTTTTAATACGCAGATCCACTTCCCCAAAGACGTGATTCCTCCCATTGTAAAGGCAGAGCGTATAGTCGTATTACTCATTTTCATGTTCATTAGATCTCCCTAACCTTAAAAACCTAACTAGTTATTGCGTGCTAACTGCTCTCCTAGGTGTTTTTAATTAGTGAGGAATCCTCGTTATGCAAGGCATATGGCACAATCTTCTGTCTTTTGTTAGAGTCGCACTAATTAGGATTCTCTGAGAGGATGCGACCAACCAGAATCCCTAATAAGGGAGCATGTTAAGCCAAGTAATAAGAAACCTGATGTCTCCACAACAGCGCTCACCTTGAAAACTTGGAAATAGAAACCAGTCAACACACCAGCACAGACCCTTTGTCAAAGCATGTGTGTGTGTATGTGTGTGTGTGTGTGTGTGTGTGTGTGCTCTAACGAAGGTAAATATGGTAATATTTCTCTATGTTGATTAACTTAAAAAGAAAGCTTTTAAGCTGCTGATTATTACTAAATGATGCATGCAAATTGTGCTGGTGAAATTGCGGGTGAGAACAGATTAATCATCTCCCATTTCTCCTAGATATCAACTGTTAAACAACAGTTGAGTCAGAGAGGAAACGCAAGACACGAGAGGATATCTGGCTGGCTTTCGTGTGAATGGAAATTGCTCGCACATCAAAACCCCCCACATGTCGCTCCTCTCCGGGCCTTCCAGCACTTTGAAAGCAGGACTTTGTAGACTCTCATGTCAGGCCAGAAACCCTCTTCCAAACAAGCACAGATGGCAAATTAAGGCAAATATGGCCCAAAGTGACTGTAAGTGAATTTTGGCTCCTTGCGCTAAAGATGGCTGACAGAAACTAACGCTGGCTTGCGGTTTTGACATTTTAAAACGTTATTATTCAGGCTGTGTGTTCGGGGAAGAATGTCACCTGCTTTTTTGATTGCCGTCGCCATCACTCACACTCATTATTTGTCTCTGTGTTGGATCAAACCGGAGCATTACACTGCATCAACACTTTTTTGTCATCATTTTGAATCGCGTCCTTTCAGTCTCCCGTCTTTTGTTTGCTGGTGCATTGGGACTGTTCATCACCAGCTGTCAATTAGCATTATAGCATCGAACAGCTCGAAGGAGCTGTACATCTGCATTTCCAGCTCAGTACGTGTGTGCCTCTGCCCAAGATACAGAAGCATGAGATACAGACGAAATAGGCAGATTGTAGTTTTTTGGGTTTTTTTTGGCACTGCTGTTTACAATTGTTTAGCCCTATTGCTGAAATTGAATCTCCAAAAGTAAGGAAATGATAAACTGTGATCATTACGGACACAAAAGTCTAGAATTCAGCCTTTCTGATATTTATCGCTTGCTTACCTTGGAAAAGGACAATATATATAAATCGCTAGACTTTCCCAGTGCACAATCAATAATGGCTCAATGACTTCTCATCTCCCCTGTGTACTAATGGCCAGCGCCGGCTTCACAGAAACAAGCACGAATGCTGGAGGACACAGCTCTATAGCCTGGTTTCCCTTCCTCGATACTGTGGCGATACGTACAACAAGAAAGAGGTTCTAGTACAAAGCCGATTCGTTTTCCATTTGGTCCGCTTACAGAGCTTTGTGTTCGCCATCACTTTTATTCATCATCAGTCCTTTTTTCTTAGAAAAAAAAAAAGGAACCAGTATGGACATCATAATTAGAGAGAATAATGCACCACTTAATTCAATTTGCTTTTAAAGATTGAATTAATAATAGGGAGGGTGAATGTGAGTTTTTTTTTTTTTTTTACCTGAACCATTTTCATAAATCTTAATAATGAAGTTCACTCCCTTGTTGGCTCTAAATGTCACACCTTGAACTCAGAAACATGGTGCCTTTCTCTCCAACCAATTAATCTTTGGGATGAACTCGTTCCCTTTTCCGAGAACAAGCTCTCTATTATAGTCACTCGCCTCTCTGACAGTTTCCCTCCCTCCGCTGCGATATCATCGTAATCTTACACGATGGCATATAGTGCCTCTGCTTTTTGCACGAGGCGGCCTTCCACAGCCATTAACGGTAAAAAGAAAAAAAAAATTTGTAAGAGTGCAGTTATTTTACCATAGGTTTGTACACCTCAATTAAAAGATACTAAAAAGAACTGTTGTGCGTGACTAATGGGTGATAAATTTCTTTGATTAACTCAAGCCCCGAAATTGAGCCATTTCAGTTTAATCACTGGTGTATTAATATTAATAGTAATAGTCTTACGACAGATCTCATGGCCCTTGAAGTCAGCGTACATCATAAAAGAAAACAACAGGACCAAAACACAGTTATAGCAGTTAGAACACATTGTTGAACATGTTATAGTTGTGGCGCTGCAGATTAATGGGCGCAAGATCATAAATTCAACGAATCTATGGCTGACATGAAAGAGGCTCACTTAAAAATCAACGGCAGTAACGCAGATAAATTATTCATCGTGCTATATGTGGATACACACACACACACACACACACAACAACAACAATAGAGCACAGATGCAGCTTGGCCGCATGGGGCGGCTTTGTTGCCTTTTCGTCGCGTGCACAGGGAGAGGAGAGGCTGTTTTGGGAAACGTGTGCCATGACTGTCGGGGATGCAGCGTAGCAGGATGCCACTGACTGAGGAAATCAGAGCGTCCGCTACACACCTCACATACACACCAAAGTGTTTATTTTTACTGACGCGGCCTCCTTAACCGGGAGGATAGGACCGGTAGTATATTTCATCGTGTTGCCTCCTCTTCAGACTATCAGCAACTCCTTGCAATTTGTTCACTGACTCCACAAAATGTTTTGCTGGCACAGTGGCGGGCGACTCCGTTTCCTGACCCGACGTGGCGTTTCCAAAGCCTCCCAGTGAGCGGAGGCGAGCGGTTAGTTCAATTCCTTAGTCTGGCTCACAACTCTCAGCGGCACGGGCCCCGAATTAAAATCCCCCCGCAGATGATGAGAGCATTAAGGAGACAAGTGTGAGGAGGTCTCACCTTGAAGCACCACTCACATTTCCTCATGCGCCAATTTTCCTCTGAGGTGATTAAGTCGCAGGTGTGAATGACTTAGTGCCGTTAACGTCAAGATTGCCGGCTGCACCTCAAGCGCTCTCTCAACCGTTTGTGCTTTTTCTTTTTTTTCTTCCCCCCTCTGCTTTCCTTTTCTTGTTTAGAAAAACAAATTTAACGCAATAACAAGAGGCCATAGCAAAGAGGGCCTGCCTGCCTCGCCCTCACTTCAGCCACAATAAATAGCCCGGGATTCCACCACATTCGTCATATTGATTTTTCTTTAATGATATGCACAAGAAAGTAATTTCCTTGTCTCTGCGTTGTCAGCGGTGACTAATCAGATTTTCCCGAGACAACCTATTCCATACCTCAAGGAAATGCTTGGCTACAGATACTGGTCATCCGAGTGACACAGACATCACCTAACAGCTTGTACAGGTGCAATCTCCCTCCAGCCGCACGCCTGGAATACTAAGTGTGTACTTTCTGTACCGCGTCCTTGTTTTCAAAGCAACCCTGGGCAAAGAAATATGAACGCGTATCACAGCACCAAATTACCTACCGACGCACTCACCTCTGCGCTTATCCATGATCATGTTGCTCCGATTCTACACATGTATTCACATCCACATATGTTCTTGTGCTGACCAAAGAGACTTGGATTTTCTATTCACTATGATCCCTCAGAACGGTTTATTGCACGGTTTTCCATCGACCAATAAACAGCGTAAAAGGCAAAACCTCCAATAGTTTCTCTGTTGTCTGCGGGATTTTCACATGCCTGTCTTCAATATTTAACCTTGGCCAAGTGAAATTTAAATATCCAATCAATCATGTCATATTAAAGTTGAATGCTAATCGCCATCGGCTCATTACTATTTCACGAGGCGGCTCCATTTATAAAATGTCACTCAAAATAGTGTACCCACAAGCCAATCGATGTCAGCCGTCTTTCCGTCCGAATGTTTCATTTGCTGTAAATACAGAAACAGAGAAATATGGATTTGGGGCAGGCAGTTAGACGCCCACATGTGGTTTCTTTGCAGGGTGGGGGCACGCTGAAAAGGCATTGATCAGTGGTGGTGCTCGGTATACAGTTTCTTGGAAGCCAAGTCTAAAGCTACAAGTCAGGCCTACTGGGGCCGAGACATTTGGAGTCAACTCGTGACCTTTGAGGTTGCTCCGAGACCATGCTATTGATGGAGGAGCAGATACTGTTACTTCCACTGGAAGTTGTCATTTTTCAATAACTGATAGCAGTTCATCGACAACATGGTGCCGACCGAAAAGAGCTCCTACAACATCAGTGGAGCGGAGTATCTACAAAGAGGAATATGTCCTAAGTGATCACCAAGTTTCCTTGGCTGCCAATAAAAACAACCCCGGTTAGCTTCTTTTAGACAAAAAGTGCTACATAATCCAGAAATTAGAGTAGAAATACGTGAAACAATACTACAAAACAACAGACATCATTCAAGATAACCACATTTATTTTTTTCTCAATGACTTTTCATGTAAATCCACCACAGACGTAAAAGCATGAAACGGGACTCTTTGAAACAGCACAGAGACAATAAATAAACCAGAGTGGGGGATGTGAACACGCGTTAATGTCACTAAAGAGAGTTAGTGCATTTTGAACATTAGGGGGTGCATTTGGGCAGTTGACAAAAATGTATTCAGCGTGAGCTAATGCACATACTAAAATGTCAGTGCAAATAAAAGGACCTGAAGCTTGTTGCCAGACTGTATACCCGCATTATTCATTATTCAAGTCAGGTACGTTTGTGGAAACACCTCGAACGTGCCACTTTCCAAAGTGTTGCCTCTTAACACACGTTTTTCCCCTGTTAGCTGAGACGATTGAAATAAAACGGTGAGAACACAGAAATAACCATGTTCCAAGCCTGTTAGAAATCTATACAAATAGAAAACACCTTTCCCAGAGCGGATTTTTTTCCTCCATGTGACAAACACGTTCTTTGATGTCAGTCTTCCTAATAAGCTTTTTGTCTTGAGTAAATGAGTAGTAAACAGCAAACAGCCTTATCTGCCGTGTCACAAACCTGTCACAGCTCTGAAATGAGGCTATTGTGGTTACTTGCCAAACAAAAGCAAATATCAGATATTACAGCTTTTAGTACATTATTTCACTTCAAAGAGCCACAAAAAATGCAAAGGAGAAATTAGTTTAAGCCAAAGTACGCTTAAAAAATATCCCAGTAACTCCCACCAGAAAAACAAGAAAGAAAAAAGATTGCCTGCTTTTGTGCTACAGTATCGTCTGATAATAAAAGAAAAAAAGAGAAGAAGGCCAGCACCATGCTGTTGTATTCCATAGCGCTGAGACTTGTGTGTCAGTGCTATCGCACTCCAGCCGATGTTTGATCTGTCGGCAGAGCGGAGAATGGGAGGAGGTGGCGCAGTGTGTTTACCAAACAGGCTGTGTCATGTGCGTCTCTAAACTCACCACCCACTTCTGCACGCTTACCCGGCATCTCCCCTCTCTCTTTGTAGCCCCGGCTCTGCTGAGTTTTCCCTGAAATACACATATTCGCCACCGCCGAGGGCATAAACAATTATCAATCAGCTCTAATCCACTGTTCCGCATAAATACGAGCCCCTCATGCGGTTTGCTCAGCTGCGCTGTCACTTTCTTATGACTAATACAGTTTGACTTGGCGGAGGGGGCCCGACATGATGCATGACAAGTAAGTTACATCGGGGGTCTCCGATCCATGCAGCACACACACAAAAATAGTTGCAGTTAGCTTTGGCATACGTCTGTCTTTGTATACGCCATGTGGAAAGCGTGTCCCCCAGCGTACTGTTGTTGTCCATTAGAACCTTCACAGAGACTAAAGCTCACCTCACAAACCCTTTTGTCCCCTGCAGGACGACAACTATTACAAATACTGCTGACCCCGGGCCTGGTTTTTAAACATCCGTGGAAACCCATTTGTTGTTAGCCTACGTTTATGAAAGGAGGAGGTACATTATTTTAGAGCATTTTGACCAACCTCAGTTGACCCTCAACCCAGAATGCTTATGCAATGCAGTCTAAATCTACTTATTTCATAGATGGGGGTTTTATTTAAAGCATGTGCCATTTTGTCAACAAAGGGAAAGAAAAACGCACAGCATGTGATTCCCTTTCTATACCGTCCTTTAGGCGCTTTTCCAGTTTGAAACCACGAAAACACCCAAAGGCAACTGCCTGTGTGGATATAACTCTGAAACACTACAAGTGAAAATGATTAGACTGTAAAGGCCCGTGTGAACATCGGGCACCGGAGGGCATTTGTTTAGCATGCATATTGTTTGGTTTGTTTTTTACCGTATGGGCTCATCAATAATGCAAGGCGACTTAACCAGCAATTACAATGATGAAGACATCAAAATGCAAAACAGAGGGCTGCGCTCTCGTATCCAATAAGAGTCGTCTGCAAAGGGAGGACTACAGACTGGACAGACTTTTAATTAGTGGGCTTTGTGCCTGAGCCAGGAACAGCAGATTGGCCGCTTGCTCTCTTTCTTGTCTTCATAGCCATAGAAACCAAAACTTGAAACATGAGCATCTGAATTATAGGTAATTTAGCGTCGTTAGCAAAAGACTGATGGACAAGTCGCTTCGATTCAACCTCGATCAAGGAGACGGATAAATCATTGACAACTATCGGCTGGTTGAAGAGAATCTTTTCTTTTTTTATAATTTCGTGCTGGACAGTCCATCCCTGCCGCATGCATAAAGGATTGTGTTGGTCATATTAAACACTCTGCCAAGTCACGAGCAAAGAAATTATACAGATTTGTGGTAATTATTTTCCATGCTGATATTCCACAGCGCAGGATATTCCTCTGTAAGAATCTTTGAAGTAAATCTTCCAGTCTTCCAGGCCGTCTTTCCTCAGTGTATACTGAAAAAAATGTCCTGCTTTTTCAGTGGACTTGATGTGGAAATTATTCTCATTTTATGGACAATAAAACAACATTCACATACAGGGCAGGAGTCTCAAGTATGCTGTTACATTATAAGGCTTTTTAAGTGTCATGTTTGAAGTATCACAAAGGAAAAGATGTTCCAGTGCCGCATTTAAAGATGCAGCAAAAATAACAGAGTTAATGTGGTTGGTTAAATGTCTGCAGCATAGACTGTGTTTATGGTGTGTCTGTGTAAAGCTTTGAGCTCTACATTTTCCCTCATTGTGTTTATTTCATCGAGGTTGTTTGCCTATATTTAGGCAGGGTACTCCAGCAGAGCAGACTTTAGTCACACAGAGCTGAATGTTGTGTCTGACCTTATCGGAGACCTTGCTGTGTTTGGAATGTCCCTGTCAATACTGATTTTCATGGACCACTTACAATACCTCACCTTCCTGTGGCCAGCCTCGTCTCAGAGATGTTGGGCCACGGCGAACGCAAAACACAGAGGAAACAGAGGAAATCCCAACAATTTCAGTTCACGTTCAGTACACACCATATTATGGGAAACATTCAGTAAATCCATGTGGCCTCGTTCAAAGTGCAGGTTCCTATTGGTCCCACATGATGGACATTTAGTATTTGCCATTTATATTGACTTTAAATATCATTTTCTTTAAATATAATTTTCTGTACCTGCTGTCAAGAAGCTCACACACAATATTCAATAGAAACTGTGCCAAGAACAACTCTTAGAGTGCCGTGACACTGTCACATTCTTTATCAGGTTATTACTATTTTACCTTGAGTAATTTGATTCAGTTTCAAAAAAAATCACTGAGTTAGATTTTCCTTAATGAAGGCTTTATTTAATTACTTACTTACAATATAAGTCATGCTTGGTTAGTACTTCACATAAACCTTTATCACTGATTCACTGTAGCGCAGTCTGACACAAAGTAAGACATAAACATGTTATAAACATGTTTATTTGATATGATTTCTAATCAGGATAGACGCTGGTAACAACTAGCTGTGGCTCTGGAGGGTCAGAGGGTTTGATAGTTGTTTACCAGTCAGAGCGTTAAGTAGTTCGATCCCTCACCCCCATGTTCAGGTATTTTTGGACCAGATAATGTATACGCTAAGCTGCTCCCTATAGCACAAATAGATTGACATGTGAATGGATGCTGATCCTTGTGAACACGATTTGAGTTTTCAGACCTGAAAAAATCTTAAAGATTTTGTCCTCAGGGACTATGTGAGGACTCCGAAACATCACAGAAAAAAAGGAATCTCGAAGATTTTTTTTAAATTTATGAAAGTCGAATTATGAATCTGAAGCGACTTTTAGTGCTTGTTAAATATTTGATCCGCTAACGAAAACAAGTTGTGACGTGGTTCAATGTGGAACACCTGACGGACTGGTTCCGTGTGATCATGGGTGCTAATACCTCCTTTAATCAACAGAGCCCGGTCGAAGGTATTCTAAGGGCATTTGTCTCACCTCGCCAGCGACACTCGCTGGCAGATGCTTTGCATATCAGGCCTGCCGGATCAATATGTTATTAGAGAACAACCTCTCGGAGGCATGTCAATTAATTCTGGGCTGTCAACCGCCCCCCCCTCGCATTGTCCTGTGGGGCTGAGGGAGAGCAGTGCACGTCTTTTTAACTTGGGAGCCTGTGGAGGATTTGCGACCTTAGCCTGCTTTGAGCTTTCTTTCACCAAACTCAAGTAGGGGATAGCGAGGATTAGCTGTCCTGTGATCATATACTGTACTTGGCTTATATAAAACTACCCTAGACTACACAAGATTTACATGTTAGACATGAACAAACACAATTTGGCGTTGTGGGCTAGCGCTAGCATGCTAGCAGTCTGTGCAGCAGACCAATGAAATGTATTTCATGCTGTTTTGAAGGCAGGAGTAGAAGATGAAAGCTAGTCAGTAGTTGTTGCGAAACCGCAAACATTGTTTTTATTCAAAAAAACCTAATGTAATTTATTCTTCTGCTGTAGAGAATGAATCATTTCACAACCATGATTTACATGTTAGACGTGAACAAACAGAATATAGAGTGCCACACAGCTGCATTCATCTCGTATGATTTGCAGAGTTGTATGCTAGCTTTAGCATGCTAGCAGTCTGTGCCGCGGACCAATGAAATGTATGTCATGCTCTTTTGAAGACGGGAGTAGCAGATGCTAGTCGGTATTTGTTGTGAAAGTGCAAACATTGTTTTTATACAAAAAATGTAATGTAATTTATTCTGCGTCTGCTTCAGAGGATGAATCACTTCACACCATAGAGTCAGAGGGAGTTGCCAGTATAGGGGTTTGACAAATGCATTTCCAGTCGCAAATGAACAAATAAACAAAAGTTTCCTATGGACTGATAATCTCCTTTAGAGAGTCGGGAACTCAACACAGCTTTTGTGTCCTGAGAAATCATGATCCACAGAAACTGTCTGGTATTACAGATTGTTTTCTGCTCCCTTTGCTTATCATTTTGCAACTCCTCAGATGAGGTACAGGATACTCTTCTTGTACTTTAGAGTATCTGAATGTGTTTTAGTCAGCTTTATTAAAAGTTTTGTCACAAAATGTAAAGAACCAACAGAAGTTAAAACAAAGCACAGACCCCCTGTAACAATCCATCCATCCATTGTCTTGCCCTCTTTTTACCCACTGGTCTCACGGGGTCTGCTTAGTTTTGCAGGACACACGCTCACACAGACACAGGCTTCACTCTTACACACTCACACACTTAAGGTCAATTTAGAGGCTCCAGTCAACCTTAATGCATGCTTTTGGACTCTTCTCAATTCTTATATACCATGATTATGCTCAGTAAATATAATATTTACTAGTTCCGAAGCCTTAATACTACTCAGGAAGAGGATGTGTTCATTGAAACTCACTGCTTATTTTTGCTGTACGGTTCCACTGTGTTTTGGACAATATTAGGTATATTATAATATTAGGTTTGCCTGATTTACAAGATACTGCAGCCTTACATAGGTTTTTCCTTTGTGCATTAGTGTATCCTCCACTGTGTAAGCAGAAGCAGAAGTTAAGAGTCCTCAGGGATGCAAGGTAATATTGCCACGCGTTTTCTTCGCTGGCTATAATGAAGCTGATAGTTGCTTGTGGAAAAGCGTGGTGTTCCCTGAATACACCATCAGAGTTTAATGCACCTCAGTGCACCCTGCGCTGCACCGCGGACGGAATCGTTTGCATACACACAAAAAAAAGCAACGAGACAACCTCGATGACTCATGACGCTTTTACAGAAGGCTCTTTTCACCTCAAAGTCTTCACACTCTGCGAATCGATGCCTTCCTAGCGAGCCGCCGCGCCATCGATATGTTGACGTTCTCTTTGTGCCGCCTGTTACAGTTTACCTCAGCACAGGACTCAACATCACACAGCGGGGGGAGGGACTGCTTTCAAGGGGCAAAAACCCTCAAGGCGGCCTAGCCCTTCCGGCCATTTCATTAATTTATTTATTTATTGTTAAAGATTGACCCCAAAAATCCAGCACTCTGCGAGGATTTCTCTCCGGATGCTTGAAGTGAAATCATTCTGCACGGCTCATGGTGACAAAGACGGAGAGACTATTGTTTAAAAGTGTGACTGATGCTTTCCCTGCCAGCTCTGCCTTGAAGAGAGAGATGGTGTTGATAGATGAACCGATACGCTTCCAACTCCCTTCTCCTTAGGTCTGCTACGTGCGCCGTTTGATTCACTTTCCTCCTGCCGAGGTGATATTTTACCCTTTTGCCGTGACACGGCGCCTCTGCCTGTGGATGTCTTCATTAGATGACATCCCTCTCTCTCTCTCTCTCTCTCCGTGTTTTTCCAATGATTCTGCGACTGTCGAACTAAAAGGACGCGTCGCCACGCTCTGAACACGTCTTACGACATTTAGCGGGGGCGTTATCTGAGCTTTAAGAAACGTGGCACGCTGCTGTGTCAGCGAGGACAGCAAGGGAGCGTGGCGATCAAGCTGCGACTGTCACCGGAGCCATGTAAAGACATATCAGTCAGTTCGTTAGGTTTACGCATAGAGACTTGCCATAGGGCAAAAAAAAATCCTCGTATCACAAATTCCATCTCTATTCTTGTTGTACTTCCATTCATTGTCATTGATACGCAGTGGTCTGTATATTTGTATGATTTAGAATAGCCGCACACTGGTGTTAAATACTTGAGCACGACACGTTATTTAAACTAATTGAGTTTCAACTTGATGAATTCCATTTCATCATCCTGCCCTGTCTGCTGAAAGCCTTGATTAACTAATTCCCTCTTAACAACCACCACGTCTTAAATGCACCTTAATTACACCTCCTCTGTGGCTGTCCCTTATCGTTTTTTCAGGTTTTTTCAGCATTTTTTTCCCTCCTCCTTTTGGCATCTTCCCCTCTCCTCTCATTCATTTCACGCCACCTCCCTTCCACGGCTTCTCTTAACACCTTTTGCGACCAGACTGCTAACCTCTGGGGGATGCTACTTCCTGTTGATATGCAGAGCGCCTCTCCTTCCAATCAGTACTTCTGAAAGGTTGTTACTAATGGTCCCCGAGGAGGAGAATCAACCTTGAATATGTACAAGGCCTGTGCAGGCATTTTGCAGGTGCACTGGGCTCTGGGAGTGTCACATCTTGCTTGTCTCCACCAAGGTTCAATGGCACTATAATGTCTATGAAATGGAAATGCAGCCAATTCATCTCGCTTTTATTGTCTCAGTGGAACTTTCTAAATCATTAAACACGCACAACAACTTTATTTTCTAATACCCAAGGATGCTGCGCGCCGCTCGTAATCGCTTCACATGCTACATGAGCATAATAATCTCATAATTAAGACTGAGCTCTCACACTGACTGTTAAACACACCGTCAAATGATTGTTTCACTTCATGTCACAGCATCGTGAGCGCCTGTGGTGGCGGGTGTTGTGCTGAGCCACTAATAGCTCTGCCTGTTTTTATCACAAATGTGGAGCAGGCTGCACAGTTTGGTATGACGGGCAGTCACAGGCCCAAGCTTCTGAGAGCAGCTCCATTATTCTGTTGGGAGAAGTGCATGGGTGGGGAGAAGCATTCCATATGTTACACTTAACAACCAATGAAGCTGCGATTCTGAGACTCGGGCCAGAAAGAGCTGACAGCGCTTGTCCACACCCCGGGTTTTCTCCAGAACAGCAGAGGCAGGCAATATTCTAGCTATAATTAAGGGGTATAAACCATGTCATGCAGCCATTAGAGCAAATAGCTGGCAACCAATCAGCTATGACATTAATGGTAGAAACCAACCAGAGCTTTTTTAATTCAGCTGCGTTGTAAGACGGACAATATGTTTAAGGAGTTCTACTGTTTGGTGCGTAAACAACATTCAGCATGCTCCATCATGTCCCCCGTCTTGTGAAATACAGCGAACACGAATGCATGTATTTGTCTCACGCAAAAACCACTGACATCATGAAAATAATCGGTGTTCATATGCCTTGGATGATGTTTTCTCTCCATCCTCACACAGTCATTCACTGGGACTCGATGATGAACTCTGATTAAATCTGTGGTCAAAGATTGAAGACTGAGATCACTTTTAGCTGAAAAAAAAAAAAAGATCGACAAAATGTGTTTTGGGCCAAAGCTCAAAAATTCACATGTATGGTATGTGTTCTAGATCCAAAAGTTCAAAGATTATCTCCGTTGCCAAGTCACACTATCTATTCCCTGAAGATTATTAAAGATGATGACTCAGGAACAGAAGGAAAGATTGTGTGTATAATTCACACTTGGTCAGATGCTAAAGTGGCAACGCTGATCTTCGGTTGCAATTAGAAAGTGTGCAGCCTGCAGAGAGGACAGTTTGTAACAGCACTCATACTTGAAGCATTGTGGCCCACCGCCGACTCATTGTCCTTGCAGATGATTGTGCTTGCAGCTTTGTGATCAGCCCTCTGGAAAAACTATTTTACAAGTGACTTTGCCCAAACTTCTGTCTTTCTTTGCAAAAGTAAAAGATCAATGGGATAATGTTTTTTTTCTTTTGGAATGGGATATATCCATTATACTGAGGATCATGTTCAAAAGGCAAAAAGTTCGAGTCGTGAGGCATCGCACACAACAGTCCCAAAGAAGGAGAAGTGGATATGGTACATTTGGCAGGAGGCCACGAAAGGTCGACTCACAGTATTTGTTTTCCACCCAGTTTTATACCGGTCAGGACTCGGCACTTACTGGGGGAATCTAAACGCAGCTCCCAAGACCATTTACCACCAGCATTATCAAAACATCAAATGCTTTCTTGCCGAAGAAGAAAGCGGTATCAAAAGTTTGTGCGCAGCGTGCCAGCTGAGAGGTGTGAGGGAGGGCAGGATCAAAGGAAATGAGAAATACCGTTGTTATGGTTGAAACATCACACACTTAAACCCACCACCGGCCGACGGGTTGCAAAATCATCTTTAATTTAAAGAGGAATTCACCTATAGTTTCATCGGGTTCATCCGCATTACAGTTGGAGAGTCCCCAGTTGCTCATTAGGGTAAAATGAACAAAGAGACGCGACCTGGATTGACTACCTCTCACAAAAAGCTTTCTATCGTTGCTAACTCTCTTTTCAGTCGGTTGTCCGGTGTCCATTTGTGCTTTGACATGCATTTACACCTAGATTATATAAAGTGGATAAAGGAAAGCTAGCTGACATTATAGAGCCTCCTTGTCCTCGGCTGAGGTAATAAGGAGGACAGCAAAGTGTTAAAGACTCCTCAGTGAGTGTGAGCCGAACCAGCAGCGCACCCAGCACAGATCCCACACAAAGTCCCGAGAGCCCAGCGGGTCGTCGCCGAGCATGTGACGCTCTCAGTGTGTCCAGTGAGCTGCAGCCAATAACTGTTCATCAAACACACTGCCGAGCTGTTTGGACTGTGTCGACTTTGCGTGTTGGATTCGTTCTACCATAAAAGAAACACGTTGTGGTGATTATTCACAAAAAATGTAATAACAACAGGATGTTTACCATGCCTAGTCACCTGGGTTCGCAAGATCATCAAGGGCTTCACACAGAAAGCCCCTGGTCCAGGATTTGAACTGGAGACCTGCTTGCTGGGAGACAAAAACGCTATCTACCTAAACACCATGTCACCCCAAGACATAAAAACATTAATACACTGTTGCACATTCTGTTTTTGGATTCTGGACTTCAGCTTTCAGTGCCCTACTTAGAGAATGTAAACAGTAAACTTGCTGGACCACTCATATGTGTTAAAAACAACACGTGATGTGTTAAAATCTAACACGTGCTGCATCAGCTCAGGGACAACTCATGTGTCAAATCTGACAAACCTTATGTGTCCATTCCTTTAACACGGGTTGTGCCAAGTGATGTACTGCAAAGATGATTTGTTTTGACACACAGTTTTTTAAAGTAGAATGTGCAAAAATGCTTCATGATTAAAAGCATGCCATAAACAATTTCTGCTTCTGGAAACAAGTAAATTTGTTCATGTAAACATTATAGAGAAAAATAAATTCTGCACCTCGACCCCAAAACCATCGAAATGGTGGATTTGAATACAAAGTTTGTATTTTGGGGTGAAATACTTTGCTGGGCTTTGATCTATAAGATCCAAAACAGAATTGAAGACAAGTCGAATCATGTCACGTAAAGATGTTTTTAAATCAATCATACTGTTTGAATTCTTCTTACTGTATTTAAATTATTCACATTGTTATAATTGATTGAATATTGATTAGTATTATTATTAAGGTCATTGTTGTTATTGTTGTTCATATTTGTATTTATTTATATTGATATACATGTTATACATGTTATGTTATTTTATTTGTTTTTATTTTTGTTTTCATTAGAACTAATCTGTTATTAATACATTATTATATTTATGAACTATATTGATATTGCTTTATCATGTTATAGTTTTTATTTCACATTAAATTATGGAGATTAATTTAGACTTGGATATTATTTTTGTACATTTTAAAATTCTATAATTTTTACTATAGTTTGTAATTCATTTTGATCTTAATATTATTGTCTTTGATTTATTTTCATTATGATATATTTTCATTATATTTATTATAATCTTATACATATTATTTATTTTAATATATTTTTATTTTTATCCTTATCTCACAAAAAATACATAGCCATGTACAGTTTTGTGTATGACATGTACAGTCAGGTAAAGATTAATTTTTTTCTTTGATAGAATCTTTATTTTGAGTGTATATTATGTAAAATGTCCTGTTGTTATTATTATTCATATTTTATGTACATTATTTGATAATGTTCATTCATTCATTTCACACAAAAATTAGTTGCATAAAGTTGAAGTTGAATAAAACAGAAACAAGTTCATTTGTTCATGCAAATTTAATGATTTAGTAATTTTGTAGTTGCACTGTAGCCCAAAAACTAATTAAAACAAATTACACAACAAACAAACTAAAACAAATTAAACATAACTATTTTGAGGTCTTGCATAAAGTAATAACCACATTGTGTTAAACTTCCCAACACATTAAATTTGTTAAGATGTCAGCGCATTTTATACACATCTAGTGTTAGAATTCACAAAAGACGTTTTACACATGTAACAACACACTTTTTATTATTTATTGGACATATCCCTTGTAAGAGTGTGTGCTCCCCCATCTTACATTTGTCCAGTGAAGCCAAACTAGTTGGAATATTGCTGAGCATTTTTGATAATTAAAGCTCATGCATGCATCTTTGCTGCCAGAAATACCAACTTGCTTTACATTCGCCTGTTTCGATGAATTGATTTTACACTGTTTGGCATTGTCTTTGCTCATAATGGGCTACTTGGACCGATTGCATGTTTACTCAGCAAATGATCAGACAAGAAATTACCCTTAATGGAAAGTATGGATCCCTCCCAACCTCATTCTTTGCATGCTCAAAGCTTAAAGATCTGCCCCTATAGACGGTCACTGACAGCAGCAGAATTTACAGTACACTTGGGTCGAGCCAGGCTAAGACTTGTGTTGGAATTAAGAGGATTAACTCTGTGGGTAGTGGGGATGTAACGGTATCGGTAATATCTAAACATTGCGATAATAAAAGAGCCTCTGTGTTACCGTGGAAGAGTGCCTGAGTATTACTGACCGTGGGTTCAAAAACTACAAGACCATGATCCTTTGTGCAAATGTGAGCATCTGAAATTAGCCAGTATGCTAACTAGTGCGCTCATTTTCCTGCCATTCCAGGACTTTTTACCCTCTGGTTACTTGAAAGCTGAAGACACTGGAAGCTTCTGTCTAAGTTGCTATTTATTTAACAGAGTTTTTCCCACATCTTATTTTATTTGTGAATGCTTGAATAGTGGAGTAAGTATCATACTGTGAGGCTTTCTACATTATTATCTTTGACATGCCTTACAATACCTCAATAAATATCGAACCGTGAGCCTGTTATTGAAATATCAAAACATGTTATCTTTGCTGACATGGTGTGATACAAACAGGGTTACATAACTTTACACTTCTGTAAGTAACATTGACACTATTCTATACAGCAATAGCACAGATTGATTCTGAGTCCGATTTTTCAGACAGTTAACATCACAATATTGAGCCACAGCCACAGACCGGACCGATATACAGGCCGGCACCTGTACGGGTTCTGTCGGGCCACACTGCATTTTCAGCACATCATCCATTTTTAACGCCTACTCAAAGTTTGAGGGGTTGTTCTATCCCAGCAAGTATCCAGTGGAAGGCACAGAAACGCCTCGGACAGGTCAGGAGTCCATCACAGGTCGCACACACACAAACACATTTGCGTTCATCTCCCACACTCATCTCCACACCTACAAGTAACTCACGGTTTCCAGCCAAGCCTGAGAGACACTGTAAGATGCAATATGCAAGATTTTAAAAATGACAAAAAGCACAGCTTCCATGTAGCGTAGAGAACAGATTGCCCTCCACCCGTGCTTTTCTCTGCATTATGTAAATGGCTGTTTCTGGATGTAGGATGTAGCTTTAAACACCTGTCCTGTCTATTAACTAAGTGGAAGAAAACAGTTTAATAAGCAGGAGACGGCTGTGTGCATCTGTGGATCCTATATAGTGAATACAACAAGTGTGTGTGGGAAAAAAAAATCAACAATCACACGTTCGGGTGAAGAGAAGGCTGCGAGAGGAGGAGGAGGAGGAAGAAGAGGTGGAAGAGGAGGAGGCTTGTTATGTTTGTTGACAGTGACGGGGCGTGTAACCTTGGGATGTGTTGTCTGGCCTTGGATTAATCTGTGAGCGATTGCGTCCTGTGTGGTTAATGAAAGAGAGACGGGCCTTTGCATGGTCTCACAGCAGTAGAGCAGCATCCGGGTGACCGATCCCCCTGGAGCACTGTACAGTGTATGTATATCACCTCTGGACGTGGTGTAACGTGTTGTCTTTGCCTTTCCAAGCGATGGCTCGGCAGCTGCACAGAGCTCATATAGGAAGCAATTAAAAGCTATAGCGGTTTTCTAAAGGTAGCTCAGAGTGTCTGTGTAGTAGTGGGCAGAAGGCGAGGGGGGAGGTGCCGCTGCACAATTTGCACATGGAAGATTTCTGCTGTGGGAAAGCGGGAGAGTGAGAGGTAAGGCTAAATGCAAGAATTCACATTGCCTTGCCAGAGACAGTTTTTTGTTTTTCTGTAGGCACTTTCTTCTGGTTTAGGGTGTCGAAAAGTTGTGCCAGGGCCGACAAGAAATAGGCCAACGTGGCTGCAGAGGAGACTGAGAGAACCAAATATTTGTCCACAAACTGCATGGCCGTGTTACGTACAGCTTGTACTTTCTGTCTGCTGTGATTCAGGATGTTGCAATGATGGGGCAGCACAGAGAGCCGGTGTTGTTCTGAGGGGTAGAGTATAGATGTACACGTGCCGGGCTGCATGGGAAGCTTCTCAGCCTGACACTTCTATAGCGAACAGCTTTGACTTTATACGCTGCTCGCAACTGTAGCTGTAGCTGTCAGATGTGATCCTGGAGGAAAACAAATCCAGCTTTCAAACTCTGCCTCTCCTCTCCTCTCCTCTCCTCTCCTCTCCTCTCCTCTCCTCTCCTCTCCTCTCCTCTCCTCTCCTCTCCTCTCCTCTCCTCTCCTCTCCTCTCCTCTCCTCTCCTCTCCTCTCCTCTGCTCTCCTCTCATTGGCTTTGCGACTTTTCTGTATGTGTGTAAACAGAAAGGAAGAACAATGTGTGTGTCAGGGATTCTGTCCTTATGTAAGTCACATTAGAAAAACAAATACGGCTCAACTCACAATTTTCATATAAATATTCAAAAGACAATTATGATAGAATTTTAAAGGATGAATTGGCATTTTGCTATTTCCTGAGTAAAAAACGAATAATGGCAAGCCTTAAGATGTTCATTCAGCATAAACAGAATGAACGCATATCTCATGAGCCTTTATTCAAATACTGCTGCAAAACTCTTTTCTGCTCAAAATGTGTAGAAATAAAGTGCTGTAGCATTTTGCATGCTGAAATGTTGAGATTATTCCCCAGGATGTAGAAGATGAATAAGTAGTGAAAGTGAAGGATGAATTGACAAGTCTCAGTGGGTGGGTCTCCAGGTCTGGCTGTTACTCTGCCCCCCCTCCTCGTCACCTGGAAGCTTTCCGTCAGCAACCCCCCCAGCCACCCCCACCCCCGCACACCCACCCTGTCTCTCTGGAAGCCAGAGATGAGAGCCGTTCAGAGAAATGGCCTCGGGCGCAGTCCTCCGCGCAAACGCTCAGCTCAACAGCCCCGGCTGTTTCGAGGGAAGCCTCTCTCTCTCTCTCTCTCTCTGCGCTTCAAAAGCTTTCCACGAACGAGACCTCATCGTCGGCTTCCCACCGTATAGGCCGCCTCCGTAAAGACGCAGTTGCTTAGCTCAAAATCGATATGAAAAGGGCGGAAACCAGCTGCGCACTCGGTATTAGGCGCGGTAAAGAAATGGGATTTAGACTGACAAAAAGTGGAAATTCCCCTCGATAGCTTTAACAACTGATATTAGGAGTCGAATGAAAATTGGGATAATATCTAACCTCCTGGGAGGCTGCAGGAGCCACGTTGCGTCAAATCAAAGTCTGACAGGAACGGTTTGACAGAGGGATGCCGATCTCTGTGTGGTATTGCAAGCTCCAGAACAATCCGGAGGAACGCCACAAAACAAATAACACGGGGGCAATTAGGGAATTAAATATGAATTTGCGGTATTGCCATGCCCACTTCCAGTTTGGGTTTGTCACCTTAATCACATAGAACTCGCAGGACAATCTGAATCAGCCGGGGAAAACTGTCCGGAAATTTCATCCTGATCGATGACGGTGCTTAAATTCGTGACAGGGTAATAACTACAATACAAAGTACAGGACACCTGAAGGCACCACCCCACACACACCCATATTACAAGTGCTTTATTTGTACCTGCTAAAGTAAATAATAGTTTGCTCAGAATTTAAATATTAGATTTCAAATGAGGCCTAAAGGAGGTAGAAACACAGAAATGTCTAACTGTGCTCAGTGCACACACGTAATAGATTGGTAGGATGAATCTATCCTTCATGAGGATGTTTTCCATCCGTTTCCCCCCCTGCACTTGGATGAGATGGAATAAAAAAAAAAACTTTTGTTGACTTGAACAGATTAAACCTGCATCCAGATGTTTCGTTTTAAAATGAAATCTGAGCACTCGGACAAGCTTAGGAGCATCTTACTTGGCAGACCGGCCGAATAGTAACAACATTAGAGTTGACATAGTGTTTTATTACAGTCCCGGGCAATCATCAGGACCATTCATCTGCACATTCAAACTCTTTACTCTCTCATTTGTCAAGCCGGCGGCCTGGCTCGGGGCTGGAGCCGGGCTATTCCAGACCTAGCATGCTGCCTGTGATGTATAGCCCTATGATACGCATCCCTGTGCGGAAAATATGGATCTCTCCCCAAGATGTGATTTTAAATGTTCAGTCCTCCTGTTTGCTCATGCAAACAAACAGTTGAAGCCTGGGTATGTGTCCGTGTCTCCCATGTTAAAATTGATGATGGAGGACAGTACATGAGATAAGGCTGCCAATATCTTTTGAGGTGCACAATTCCATGGAAACATGCATGTCAGGTAAAATACACATTTGAGCCCCGTGAAATGCTAACAACCCATCTGTGCACATTTTAAACTCCAACTCACTTCAACCCCCAATAGTAGGATGTGTTTTAAAAATGGATGAGCAGACACTGTCTCATCGGCATCCACTATCAAGGGCAAAATTGCTTAATTTTGTTGTGCAAAATACTTGAATGTTGTAGCGAAGACTGCAGAATTAAAATGAATAAAAGGTCGGAGAGGTACAATTTATTGCTAAACATGAGGTCGATGTTTCACATGTTTGAGGTAAAACTAGTACTTTAGAGCAGACACAACTCCCCCGGGGTAATTTATACCTTTCCTTTCACATTTATTTTTACACACCTACATTTGTAATTCAGACGTGTTATTTTTGTTTATTTTTTGGGGAGTCGAAACCATCACTTGTCTTGATTTAAGGCAGGGTCATTATTTATCCTGATTACATTGATGCTTGAATGTATTAACGGGCCCTTTTGAATCCATCTCAATGAAACCTCATAACTTCCAAAAGCCGCTCAGCGAGCGCTGAAGGTCAGTCTGAACATCTCGTGTGTCTTATACTTCTCAGCGAGCGCTGCGGCAGTCGGAATATTTATGATGGAAACATTTCAAACAGCACGGTGAGTTTTTGCCAAGGCTGAAGGAGCGATAAACACAATGAAAATGTCAGAACGTTCTGCTAGTAAGGAGCCACGAAAGCGGGTTGCGGTGAATAAGCGCACAGCAGAGCTGGACTGCAGGAGCCGGATGTTAGAGGTGGTCACCTCCTGACGCCATCTGGAGGGAAGAGCCACTTCACTGTTGCTGTGAAGACACTTTGATCCAGTGTAGAGTGCCTCTTCACACAAGCTGGCTGCAATACTCCACACATAAATATATGACCAGTTTGGTCTTGCTGGCCAGTAAAATATAGATTGAATTTTGTCGGGGCTGAATGAGGTGACAATTAGCATGTGATGGGCACTAACAGAACTCCAAAAAATACAAAGTTAGACATGTAGCAATTACTCGATATGTAGTCAGACATATACTGGCTACAAGACACATTTACAGTATTGTCACATGGTATATATTCACCTACAGTATCCATAATGCTGTAATTATTTACATGCTAACAGCATGTTAGCATGTGTAGCATAATTTCAGTTACTAATGTTAACGTGTTGTTAGCACGTCTTAAGGCCTTATATTGTGTTTGGACCATACCGCCCGCACAGCTGGTGTTAATGCTCACAAGTTTCATGTCTAGTTCATAGTAAAGTGCAGTGTGAATCATCCCTCGAAGAAATGTATCTTTCTGACAACGTTTCATTTTTGTGCGAGTAATTCAAATTGTGCTGGTAGTCTCATGGGAAGACAGCAGCTCCACTGCTGGGAAAGGACTCTTTTTTGTCTTTCTCTTAATCTCTGAGCAAACCTGAGAGGTTTCACTAAGAATACACTCTGCTGCTACACGCTTTCATTTCCCTTCTTTAAATGTGAACCAAATTGTATTAAATTCAGAAATGACACGTTGAAGTGCGCGGCGGAAGGAATGAGATAACAGCGGATACTTCATGACTAATAAGAATATGACCTGAACAAGTGTTATGAAGAATATATTTCCTTCTGTACATAGCTGGAGGGATTTTTGAGGGAATCTCTTAACCCCTTATCAAGTAATAGAAAGTCTGTTTTGCTCTGAAACAACCATGTTTAAAGATAGTATACTCCTACTACTACTAAAAAGTAGCATATATTTGAGTCTTTCTTCACATTTAACATCCATCCATCCATTACATTCCATCCATCCATTCATTCACTTCAAACTATAATGGAGCTGTGTGGGTCTCCAAAAGACACAGGGCAAAGGCAGGGAATATACCCTGGACCTGTTACCAGTCCATCTCAGGGCACCCTCTACAGTCACACCTAGAGGCAATTTAGAGTCTCCAGTTGACCTAAACATGCATGTTTTTTATGCATTTTGAAACAAGAGTGCTTGGAGGAAACACAGGCAGACACTAGGGCAGGGTACTGCTGGGACTTTAATCCACCTTTGCAGCAGAGATGGGAACTTTTGTCAGCTAAAGGCCACCCACTTTTTTGACTTTTACTTTTTTGACATCTACCCTATACTAATCAACAACTCAACAACCCTATACTAATCAACACTCTCACCAGTTTCTAAATAAATTACTAAAGCCTGTAACCAAGGGTTGACCTATGTTCCAGTAGACACCACGACTGTGTCCTCTGCTTCTCTATCACCTTCATCTACATGTGATTTAGGAGATGGAGCAAATTATTCCCACTGTATTACATTAAAGGATTTAAAGGAACCTTTCACCCACAGTGCTGTACTTGTCGTATGCCCTATTGGACTTCACCATGATCGGTCTGACAGGAGCATATGCCCAGACAAATCCCCCGTAGCCTGACGGCGGGATATTCTCAGTGTTGATGGAGCTATTGATCATGCACACATTAAAATGATGTCGGCGCTGGTAAATGCCAATGGCGGAGAGGTCCATTAATCAGAAAATCAATGGCCCTGTCAATAGGCTGTGCCGGCCTTGACAATAGGTGACAGAGCAGAGGTGGGGCTTAGGACTGGCTGAGCAGAAAGCGCTCTGGTACTGGAAGTTCTACCTGCTTCGCTGCTGACAGCCCTGTCCCCATCTTCCAGCACCCCCAGGCATGACTTCACCATTTAGTAAATCCTTTTAGGGACCACTCAGACCCTCCCGAGGAGCATGAGCGGGTCATGAGTCATGAGCCGGTGGGGTACAAGTAAGTTCACTGTCAGCTCTCCTCCACTTCACCTCCAGGGACAGTCTCATCCGTGACTGAAAGGCACACATAAGTGCTGAAGTAGAACATCAGCAGTATGGAACAGATGTTCTCTAGATTTGATTGACGGCAAGTTCCTTCCCGTGCCTGTATGTAAAAACATTTGCTAGGATATATAGGGGATTTTAAGCGTTGCATGGCTATAAGTATAAGATTAAGAATACCTTTAATTGTCCCACAATGGGGAAATTAGACGGTATTAATGACCTTAGGGTTTAGTAGTTCTTTGACTCATTTCCTTGCTCTCAGCCGTGTATTTACAGTAACTGCTGGTCGCTGATTTAATTTGTTGCTACAGCAAACGTTGCGCTGGCTCCATGACCAGCACCAAGTCCACCAGTAACACAATTACATTGCTGGGGAAAGTATCCTAATGAGGGTCATAAATAAGAAGATCTGTCATATTAATTAACTTCCACAGTGAGCTAAATTAGATGATTTCCTAATTTTACAGGTTTTCATGCTGTAATGACGAAGAGTCCGAGATATTAGCACAGTCAGAATAACTCTGGTGTTTTTTCCCCACTAATAAAAATACATTCTCATGAGCCTCAGCTGCACTAGCATTATGAAAATGTAGCATGGTAAACATTATTGTTGTCCAAAGGTCTGCTGTGCCTCAGTAGAGGTGCGGGCACAGCTGTTCGCTAAAGTTTTGTCAATACAGGAATAGGAAACTGAAAGTTAACATGAATTTATTTTCTGTAGTATTTTTCTTACATTTAAAATTGTAAAACTAATGTTACGTAAAGTGCATGTTTGCACTTGCAGGTAATATACAACTTCCTAAATGAACAAAAACCCCAGGTGTTGTAGGTGTAGTGTGGGACAGAGAAGCATCCTTTGCCCTTTTTCACGGCTACAATTCTTTCAGTGGCTTCCTTCCTTTGCCAGGAGGATGAAAGGACTCTTCAATCTCCAATCACAGTCTCTTCTTAAGTCAACTTTTTTAGTTAAGCACTTCTTTTTTTTTAAATTTTCATGTCTCAAAATAGAACAAAGAATGACGAGCGTATAACGATCTGATCAGGATCAGTAGATGGAAAGACATACGTGTCTGAAATTGAACTTGCAGACGTCCTATGTGATACAATCCCACTGTGCTGACGTGTGCACGTGTTTATCCAAAGTGCATAAATGGCACAAGTGGGAAATTACAATGCCACTCCACACAGGCCTGCGGGTTTTGTGCCATTCAATAGCAGCTTTATAGTTGTCAGATGATTGCTAAGAGGGACTTGACTTTTCTATTTTGAAACCATTTCTTTTTCTGTCAAGCATTACATGAATGGCAGTGAAAGAGGCCTCCGTTCATGTCTAGACCAAAAATTGGCAGGCAATCGGGCGCAAGTCTCACTCTTTGTGAATGCGTCTTTTAGCAAAAGCGGCAACTTGGAACATTCCTTTTTAGCAGATTTTTTTCCCTCCCCCTGCTCTTTCTGATAAGTGAATTGAATTGCAAAGACCTGGATATAATTTTACTTTAGACATAACCAATTTATCTCACACCTCAGTGCAATCTGGGACCCTGTAATGAAAAACCAGACCGAGAGTCGGGATTGGCGGAGAGTGACACCTGCTTCAGTTGGTTCAAATTAGAAATGCCAAAAGAAAGGAGGGAACTGTCAAATAGAAATGTGTCAGACATTGTGCAGGTCTAATGCGCTTGTAGGTTGGAGGGTTGAGGTTTCAGTCGAAGGGTCTTTCAAAAAGTGTTGTGTAAGCCGTGCTGAGTGCACACACACACACACACACACACACACACACACACACACACACACACACACACAGGACACACACCGTTTAGGAGGCATTTTAGGACACTTGCTTGTCACAGCAATCTATTTTCAGCCCTGTCTTATTGATGTCCACGAGGCAGAAAAGTCTGGCTTCCTCCTCCAGGTGAATGCAAATCAACAGCTCTTTCATTCAGCGTTCCAAGAAATTAAGATAAGATTTCCTAGCTGTGACTGTAGCTGTGTCTCAGTGTGATGCAGCAATAAGTTTAGAAGAATCAAGAGTGTATTTTAAAGGGTCATTATTATTGACACAAAATGTCCTTAAGGCTCAAGGCGTTTATCTTGGTTGTGTAAATCATTGTGTATCATTTTCAAAATACAGCAGGGCTGTGCGATTCCCAAGTGAGCTGGAAAAATGTCTTTTTTTCCTTTTTTTTTGTTGGCTGCAACCAAAAATCAATCCATTTTCTATAAAACACATCTATCAGCAGGGTTGCAAAATGTATTTAGTTGTGATATGAAATATGACATAACAGGATCATATAATACATCGCATGGCTACGTGCCATAAAGACAATAGAGACTTGTCGCTATAGGGTGTGGCAGTGAACGTTGTAATTTATTTCCTAATGCAATTTGGGGAGAATGTAGCGAAGACAGCGGCTTCATGAGGCAACCACAGGAAAAAAACAGGGGGGGTGCGACTACAGTGACAGGACAAGATGTAAGCTGTTAAAGTGCTTGTCCCGGCGCAAAGAAACAACGCATCTGGCAGGACTCGGCAAATCTTTTGGGATCCTTGAAGTTCTTTGAAAAGGGTGCAGCCCTTCTGTGCGGATGCCAAAAAAAAAGGATAACGATTTGAAAATGTCCTCCGCAATCACACCTTTTAGGAAAACTGTAGGTGACTCCATTTTACATCTATTCCTGAAATTCCTTTCAGCTCAGACACGGAGGTCTTGCCACTCTCAGTGGGACATGGTCATCTTCAGCACTTCTTGGGAGCACGTCCTTCAGGATTTATCAAAGCAGTGGCCTCGCTATCATGCCAGGCAATCTGGGATATAGTTATGGAAGTAGAGCTGTGTTCACTGTGATTTGACACTGCTTTCTGTGCTCCACTCATTGGACATATCGTGGTGATCTCTAGCAGGACTATTCTCATCATGGAGACATACGGCGCTGAACCTTCAGGAGCGTGGCGTGGTGAGAGCCAGGTGTGAGGATGAAGAAATGGCCCCGAGTGTTAGTAACCGACTGTAAAAGTCACACCTTGTCTTCCCGTATG
Organism: Karalla daura; assembly: GCA_029224185.1. NCBI lineage: Eukaryota > Metazoa > Chordata > Actinopteri > Chaetodontiformes > Leiognathidae > Karalla > Karalla daura. Next base: position 13,136,693 of record CM055208.1, read on the forward strand.
GAAGTGACACACGGTGAAACAGTGTTAACGAATCAAACAGTTTCAAGTTTATCTCCCTCCTCCCCCCACTCATTCTCACAAATTTAACCTCAAAACAGAAAGTTTTCACTGATTACGCCAAATCACGGAAAGTTGTCATTGTGCAGGCTCCCCCGCTGAGAGCAGCTGCTCAGTTGCCGCATTAATCCATGTTGCTTATGCAAATGTACACCCTTTTGAAAGGTTCTCCAGAAATATGATGCTATTTAGGCTGCCAATCATTGTTTATATAATTACGCCATTACATGCTCTCATGGAGTTTTGATGAATGACACCTCGATCAACAGCAGAATGAAAGACTGACAGCTCGGGACATTTTTTTCTTTTTTTGCACATGAAAAAAACTTTTCCTCCTTTTGCGGAAAATCTTGCCAAGATGTGTAATCAATAAAGTTGATCTGAAATGAGTAATGATACTAATGAATTTATTCCATCAATAACACATGGACCGTCTGCCATTTAAAATGGATTATTGGTTCAGACGGCGAGCCGTACAGATGAGTTCACAGCCAAGGCACAGAATAATCCTTCATTTTGTTGAATATATCCATATCTCTGTCAAATCACTGTGACTAATGTGGGGATCAGCCCAGCTGGACCAAATGCTTGTATTATTTTACTCTTGTGTTAGCATGGCTTAAGGATATCAGTGGTAAATGAGCTGACCGTACAACTCAGACGAGAGGAGAGAACATGAGGAGACAGGCGCCCAGCATGCAGATTCAATTGCTTTATTGACAGGGCCGGGGAAGCAGTCAACAGCTGATTGCGGGTTTAATTAAGTGGACTTGTCAAGGACACCGGCCTAAGCTCTGCTGAGTCGAGAGTATCGCCTGCTTCTTGAAAATCCCCTCATAATTCTGCTGCTCCTCCATGGGTGACTCCGTGTCTTTTGGCACCAGACAGAGTTGTGTTTTGAGCTAACTGCACCTCCCCGTCCCAACACCTGTTCATTGTAAAGTCAATGAGGAAGGAAGCCTGAGGGGCCGCAGGTTCAAAGCAGCCCCTGGATAATGGGCTCTTTAAGGCATTGTGTGTGCTGTGTGCGGGGATCCTGCTCTCACGGATTGTACTCTACCATTTGAACTTAGTTATACATGGGTATTAAAATTGATAAGAATTTAGTGATTATGACTCCATGATCAACACTGCTTGTGGATCCAATTCTCTTATTGATTCTCATTGGGTGAGGGAATAAAGGCATGACAATGGAGTTTTTCCATTCACTTTCATATCTTCTCCACTGAACAGAAGCTACAGTACACACGTACTGCTTAATTCTGTAACATTTTGCAATATTTACAGTGCTCATTTGCATTAATAGCAACATAGCGGTATTGACAAGCGGAGTAGGTAAGCAGGCACGCAAATGGCCTTGAGAAATCATTTCACTGGATGCCAGTTGTGGAACTCAATTCCTAGGTGTCCATTCGGGTTAGCCTAATGAAACTTTACACCCATGACATCCATCTTGATAAGTGGCTAAATCTTTGCAACAGAAATCGCTGTAATCGCTGAAATGAAATGAATTAACTGATGGTTTAAGATAGTGATTTACTTTATTCACCTAAAATGTGAAGTTTTAACTTGACCGAAGTGTTGAATGAAATGTATTTTCTGCTCCAGTGTGGTTTCTCTTCTTTGTTCTGCATGAATGTTTAACAGTTCTTAATGTAAACCTTGATGGTATGTCCTTGGAAAAATATGGCAAAAAAACATAGATTTTGTGTATCATTTAAACAGAGCAGCTTTGCAGGGCTTTCTTGTCGACTTCATATGTCGGCAGTGCTTTGTCTCCCTAGCCCAAGGGTCCCCACTTTTACCAGTCTGGGTCAACCACCACTCATCTTAATGGAGGAGTGGTGCTCTGGGTTGCTGCTGCGCGTTTCTCGTGGTGGCTGCGTTTGTCTGAACGTTGTCTCCGCCGCGAGGCCGCTCCAGGTGCGGAGCCCCTGCTCGTGCTCGTGCAGCACAGATCCATCATGGCTGCTTGTCAGGCTCTTTCACACAGGCTCCAAGGCTGCTGCAGCGATCCGTTCTTTAAGGCAGCACTCGTCGCCTTGATAAATGAGTTGCCGGCCGGTGGCTCCTCTGAGTTTTTGACTGTCACGCACTATATATCCACGACTCCATCCAGCCTCGCCCGTCCCGCCCCCGGGTCACTGCTTGTTTTGGTCGTGGCAAAGTGTTCGGTTACAGCAGGCTCCGTTTTGCGCTGCCTCTGGTGGTCCTCCTTCAGGGCGGAGTTAACCCCGCAATGTGGATCCTAAGGGCACCATTTCAACATGAAAGTCAACTGTGAAAGGTGAAAGGACAAACCATATACTTCACAAATTAGTCTTTGACTTTGTACAAGTCCTGCAGCAGTATATCACCTGATATATAGTATGATAAGTAGTGATCAGATACATAGATAGATAGAGCGATTGTCCTTTGTTGTCGTTGTCATTCTTGTGACAATAAGCTTATAATCGCTTTCATTGTATAGTAGCAGTGGTTCACCATAGTTTACATTCGACCAAGTCATTGTGAAGATTGTTAAAGAAAGGCTATTGTGATTTCCCAGAACTTAAGGTGGCATCCTCAAATTGATCTCACTGTGTTAATGTAGATTTCCCTTGCAGTTTATTTTACAGTCTGCTCAACAAGTTGTCTTTATTAACAGAGATACGCTAGGACAAATGCTCTGTCAGTTACTACTGTGGTTCATCTCTGGCAGCATCTCACTCAGTTCATCCTTGTTCAGATAATCGTCTTAATTTTGACTTGTTTGTGGCTTTCTTTCCCCCCCTCTACTTTGTAAAATTCTCCTTCCCACCATCTCTTTGCATCTTCCCACCTGTGCATGCAGGGAGGAGTGTGTCGTCAGCCACATGCTCCGTCAGGATGTCCCACTCGGAGCCATGCTGGATTAACAGCCTTCACGCAGCGCAGCTAATGGAGAGGGGAGATCAGCGGCCAGTAAATTTGACTCTCTCCAATCAAGTGCGAGGCTCACTAAGCCTGACCGCTGCATCCTAGGGGGCCGTAAAAGCTGTTGTTTTATTTCCCTGCCCCCTCGCCCAGTGACCTGCCTACACCGCCTGGTGTCAGCACCGGGCGTGTAGATTTACAGCAGAGGTCAGAGGAGGGATGGATGTACAGTAGACTCCCTGTGTGTGTGTGTGTGTGTGTGTGTGTGTGTGTGGGGGGGGGGCACTTGTAGAGCCACCACCAGTCGCACAGACGCGTTGCCATGAATTATTGACTGCTTTCAATGGTGAAACTGTGATCGCATCCGGCCCCCGTTTTTAATCACACTGTAGAGCACGAGTTGAAACAAGAGTGGTCGCACGCAGAGTGGGAGAGGCGAAGCCGGGCCCGTTTTCATGTTTTGTATTTTTCAGGGAGGAGCCCGGCGCGTGCACCGAATACTACGTCTGCTGCAGGCATCCCGCTCAGAATGTCAATGCGCCTGCGCCCGCTGGGCTCGGCCTCTTTTATTAAACACTTCAAATTAAGGGGCCCTTGACGTGCGCTGTCATTTACAAATTTTTAGGGCCGATTCACAGGCACAGCGTGAAGCATCTCCGGGAGAACGGAGACAGACATCGACTGCCGACCAACTTATATAATTGTCACCTTTTCGGCCGCCCTTGTTATCATGAATCATTTTTCGGAATGATGCGTGTGTCTATGTGTGTGTGTGTGTGTGTGTACGGTTGTGGGAGCACATTTTCCAACATTTCAGTGACCACTGGCCGGCATGAATAGAATTGTTTGTCTTGTTCCAGTGAATGTCAGTAAGCATGGCGGAAAATACGGGTTTGTCGTGTACTTTTACCCAAGCATAAAGATTGCTGGCCGTCTTATGTAAGAGCCTCTCGACAACTTGTATTTCTGAGAAATCTATATCGAAACCAGTCAGGTGAACTGGACACGGAACACGAAGGGAGAAGGGGTTTGTTTGGGCTAAATAGCAGCCGGTGATGTGACTCGTAAACCTTCATCTGGGAGAAACATTCGTTGTTAACCTCCCAATCCGCGCTAATCCTCCATCGACAACCTTAAAATCGTATTCTTCTCCAAAGGAGTTCACAGTGCCACCAAGAGATTAACTTCTGTTTTACCCAAACAAATGTTAAATTATCTACAACCGATGCAGAGTTAATTTAGTTGATTATTTAGTTTACTTAAAATTAATAATCAATAGAGTAATTACTGTACTCTTCCTTTTACATGCATTATTAGTTATTTGAGCTTTGCTCTTCTCGTCATTTTCTCCTTAGACAAGAACTGATGAGGTTTTTCTCACAGTTGTTGGTTTTGCCCTGAGGTCGAACTTTAGCATGGAAATCGTGGCGCACTAATCATGCACATCTCCAGACGACATACCGTACGTCTCACCAGTGCCTTGCCTGAAGACAGCGTGGGTTCCTCCGGCTCTAGCATGCGGATCTTTCAGATCCTCGCTACCTATTTTAATACTTTATCATGTGTGAGGCGCCACAGATAAATCCGTTTGTGTAAAGTCTGATAAAGTATCTGCCCCAGCTGTCAACCTATTTCCATGACAGTTGTGGAGTACCCAGGGCAAGCATTATATCATTCCAATCAATTCAATCTGACATGCTTTCACTCGAAATGAAGTCAAGTCCTTGAATGGCTTAAGTAATGTCATGGAAAGCACGCGCACTGGTTTTGCCAGCGTTTTGCTGGCGAGGTGAAATCCTGCTTTTCTGGACGACGTCAGGCTGTCGTGTGGTGTGACGTCTCTGTTTCAGTTCGTCTGGTGAATGAATGCAGGGGATGCAGACAGAGACGGGAACGCCGCCCTCTGTAGACGTCTCACACAGCTCTGTTGGCCATGAAGAAGCAGTTGTTGTTTGCTGTTGTTTGTTTACATGGACGCCGCTTCACATGCACTCGTTGTTGCCGTGTCAAAAAAAGGCCGAAATGCTATGGATCCATGTTTTGAAATAGGGCGTCCAAATGTCCTCTTTTGAGCAGACATGTCCCCTTTTTGCGAAGCTTAAATTCATTAAAGTATCCGACTGGCGCTTTGCACAGGTTGTCCTGTGTGTGGTCCAGCAACGCACACACACAGAGGGGGAGAGAGAGAGAGAGAGAGATAATAAGAGAGTAGAGATTGATTTTGACTCAGTAGTGCTCCACTGCAAATAAAGTGTGTGTGTGTGTGTGTGTGTGTATACAGTAAATATATATATATATATATATACATATATATATATATATATATATATATATATATATATATTTAAAACTATTTCAAGACTCTTAGAAGTATGCCCTGGTCTTTACACATCTCCCTTGTACTATAGGCTGTACTTTCCAAAGGTGGCCTCTGCCTGCTTCTCCGCCCAGGGCCAATGGAGAAAGTTACTCGTGGAGCCAGTGGTGATCTCCACCTGCGTCATGTGAGTCAACAGCTCATGTTGAAGCAGGGGAGTTGCTGTTCCCGGTGACCTCCTGAGACGGGGATTGATTGGCTGGCATTGTCACCAGACTCATCGCAGATTAAACCTTGAGGTGCACACGGGTAATTACCCAGAATCCTTAGTCATCAAGCTATGTAAATCTCTCGCCAGCTCATTAGCGGGGCTTATTTGAAGAACACTTTTTTTTTTCTTCCCATCTCCCTTTTTTTTTTTTTTTTTCCCAGCTTCCCTGCCAAATTTTGCACCTCGGTGCAAAGCTTTGCTGAGCTGTTTATTTCCCACGCGAATAACCGGAAAGTGTGAATAACAAAGACGACTGCAGCAGGCAAAAAAAAAAAAAAAAAGTCTGACACGGTTAAAGGCCGGCACACAACAATCGGTTATGAGAATTTCTTGGCAAACAGGCAGTCGAAAAAACAGAAGCAATGCCAAATGGGACTGTGCATCAGTTTAAGTTAGTGAGGCAGCGAATGAAGAATCAAATGGTCACCCGGTCGTGCTCTTGTTACCCTTTGATACCGATCATATTTCGCCGTGTTCGTGCGTCTGTATCATCCGCAGCACAACTGTCTTGTCGATATTATCAACCTCAGATAATTAGTCGCCATTCGGTGTAAGGAAAGCTGCCGGCCTGGTGGAAATGACTTTATTGATGAGAACAGCAACGCTATTGACTTTTCCAGTAAAGCAGGAATTAAAATGCGGCGTTCCTCTAGTTGCCACCAGATCCACCCCGTGTCGGTTTACCTCTTAATATTTCAGCGCAATTAAACATCAGATTAGATGGGACAGCCTCTTAAACCATGCACTCTGTCAGCTTAGCTGCATAGAGCATGGGCTCCGAAAAACTGAGAGACAAAACCTCATGTTTTTTTGCCTTCGTGAGAGAGCGCTGCTCAGGTGAAGTCTTTAATTGGAGCGCTTTGAGCATGCAAGAAATTCAGTTTTATTGGAAAAACAAGAGCGAAGCCAGGATAAAAATGCATGAACAGGGTGAGTTTCCTGAAACAGGTGTGGAAAAAGTCTTGAAAAACAAATTAATTTGTAAAGACAGCCGCATGGAGCTGGTCGCCTATACTGAATCAAAGAATATAATGTCCCGCACAGTGAAGGAATTTCAACTCCTCTCCACTTGATTAACACTAGCAGTTCTCAAAATTGTTTTCATGCACTTGGCATTGTGTAGAAACAGCAACACACACACACACACACACACACACACACACACACACACATCTGGACCGGCAGTCTCAAAAACTCAGACAGACAGATGTCATGAATGTTGAATAGAGCTGCCCACCTGTCTGGCTTGCAGGCTGTTGCTGCTTAATGTCGGGGCGGCGGGCGCTAGTGGACAGACCAACCCCGGAGAGTTCATGAGAGGCTGCCGGAGCCGCCGCTCATTCCACATGCAGAGGCTGCCGGGGGGGAGCCGGCACCCCCGTACGCACACCGAGCCAGAGTCATTATGGAAATGCGTTTCGTCCGCGCCCGCTGCATTTTTTATGTGGCCGGACAAAAAAGGAAAAAAAAAAATTACATTTCATATTTTCTTTATTCCTCTTTGTTTAGTGGCCTCTGGAGATGATCTTGGTGCTCTGTGTGTGTGTGAGTGTGTGTGCGTGTTTGTGTTGTCATTATATCAGCCGTCCTGACTGTGCATAAACACACGGCTGCATTGTGCGTGTGTGTGTGTGTGTGTGTGTGTTTGATACGTGAGTGCATGTACAAGAGAGCAATTCGACGCCGACTTGAATATAGAGCCATGTGAATTTTTCATTGAGTGAGCGCGTGCAGTTCTTGATGTTCACCTCATTTCTATATCATTTCTAGTAGCTTCTTCTGGTGCTGCACCTTGGTCAGTTGCAGCTCTGCTGACCCAGCCACGATCAGAACATCCCACGATGCTGCCGTTTGGTGATTTGCGAGGCACGGCCGTCCTTCAACAATTGGTGGTGTCTGCAACTGGAAGCATTTACCCCCCCACACCACCACCACCCAATCAAATGCTACTGGCCTCAGCCAGCTGTAATTGTGCTGACCACGGGACATATTGCTGGAAAAAATGCACCGGCTGCAGGGGTGGAGGAGTGAGAAGAGGAGGAGGAGGAGAGAGAGAGAGAAAACTTGAGTCAGATATCCTTTTTTTACTCCTCCCTTTGTGGTGGTCAGGCTGCACAGATCTACCATGAAGGCCAAAATGTAAGGCTCATAATGTGCAGGGATGCTGTGGGTACATTTCTACCAGTTTGTAACAGAGAAGATCAGTGACAAGGTGATTGCTGGGCCACATTCTTGGTTTGGGATTATTTAGGCCCTGCTTATCCAAAGAGTGTTCCAGACCTAGGCTTCCTACCACACTGGGTGTCCCTGTCCAGCCTGTATGAGACAATGGGAGATTATGAATTAAATATTAAAATGCATATGAAAGAAGCCTAAAACAAATTTAGCAATCCTGGTTTCTTGATGTTACTTGTTACGTGAGTGCTGGAAGACCCCGAGCCAAGCGCCTGGCTGCAGACTCTCTGCTCTGTTTGTTTCAGTAGCAGATGTAGTCCGTGTAAATTCACAAAACCCAGAGATGATATGGAGTTAATGACTTAGAGGACCATCTGCTTCAGAAGTTTACTGATGATTTGAAGGGGAAACACTAGACCCACCAGGCAAGACTTTGGCAATAAGTGTTGAGCTCACACATCCAAGTGACCAAATACCCCTCTCTTCCCCCACAAAGTTTTAAGTTTTACTTTGAAGGGGAATTTAATTGATTATGCACAGGAATCCCCAAACAACCACAGGGGGCAATGGCAATTTGCCTTTGGAATAACAGAACAAAAACAGGATGTTCATTTATGTTTGCAGAGCTGATGTGTGTTGCTCAGTCGGCCTGTGTCTCTTGCTGCTGTTTCCCCATCCGTCTTGATAATTTCCCAGCAGTGGTTGAATAAAATTAATGTGCCATGGAGCTGAAGGAGCTGCAAGTAATCGATTATTGACTATTAATCAGCTAAAGAAATGGTCAAGTTTGGCTTCTGAGTATTTTCTGGTCTCTGATTGAATTGTATGACATTGAGATGAGGACAAAAGATACACATTTAAAACCTTCACCCTGACCTGTGTGGAAAAGGCGTCAACAATTGCCACAGCTTTGCGTCACTTCATAAATGAAACACACTAATGCAACTAGCAACTTTCCAGTCGGGAAAACTCCAAGAAGACAAAGAGTTGGATGTGAGCGCTGCCTGTGTGAGCACATGCTAATGGAGATGCTGGCGGGGTCGCGGCGTGGGGCAGTCCCCCCGTCTGCACACGTCTCTGTGGCTATAATTCCAGCACAAATCAAATCCCGCCGCCATATTGAACCTGGATAATTGCGGACGGGGGGTCTGATAAGCTCTTGTAATGGAACTCTGTCAATCACTTTGTGCCATATACCCTCTCTCTCCTGGGTGTTTGCTCGGACTGAATGAAGAAATCCAGGAGCCACTGACATTTAGGTCCACCACGCCGATGATTGTGAGGAGAATGTCCCGGTTTAATTTCATTAACCGGGAGAAAGTAAAAAGCAAATTTGCCGTATGAAAAGCAATTATGGCGCCACTGACCGGAGCTTTTATACTCTGGAAAGGTCTCCCTCTCATTGTCTGAGCGCGAAGAGTTCCCACAATTTAGTGCGCGAGTTTTCTGTCATGCAAGCAAAACAGTGGCCTCACATGGGGGAAATGGTTTGGCCCCCAAGGCCTCTGTCATCTGAACCACCCGGTTTCATGATGACTCAGTCCTCGTCCATTGTTATTAATGTATTTGTTGTGTAGGTAGATGTTTGACCTCCCATGCTCGTGTGATAATTACACGCGGAGTGACGATTCATAAAAACACGGGGTTTCATTTGTGGAATCCCAGTGGAAGGGTTTGTTCCTGGCTCTGTCAAGGTCGGACTCGTGCTTGATTACAAGTACGATGACGGGGAAAGGGGAGTGGAGAGGAGTGAAATGAGAGATTTCTGTAGTCGATCAGTCCTATGGCTCAATCGATTATTCAATTGGTCTGGTTTATAAAATCAGGCAATAACTGTGAAATTGTTGTAGTCTTACTCAATTCTTAAAAACATTTTTAAACATTAAAATCATCCAATCAATTATTAACATTGTTGTTACTTTTTTTTAGCCAATTAATAGTCTATTAGTCGTTTATCTGTTGCAGCTCAGAAACAAGATGAAACAAATTGCCTTGCCGTGTAGTTTTGACTAAAGCAAGCACAGTTTCGGATTTCCATTTTAATCTTTCGTAGAACAGGTTTTCATGCAGATGTTCATTCATGCATTATCTGCTGGCCCATATCTTAAGCGTACCTTCACCACACACACTTGAACTGTTATACTCACACTTAGGGGTAATTTTAGAGCCTCCAATCAACCTAAACTTGTATTTGGTCTATAGGATAAAGCCAGAGTATGGCCAGCATTCAAGCCGAGGCCTACTTGTTGTGAAGCAACAGCACAACCCACCAATCCAACACGTCACCTTGTTTTAAGCTGATACAAACATTATTAGAACAGTATAAACGCATTTGTGCAGCCATTCGCTGTAGCTGGGTCTCTTTTAGAACCTGCAGTCGATCATCATTTGAAACAGAAGGCGGATTATTAATCACACTGAATTTATAGACTAAATTGTCATCCATTTCCACAAGCCATTAAATAATTGAATATCTGACGTATTAATGCATGGAGATGATTAAAGACGATGATGGAAAACAGAAAATGTGCCTGGGCCCGTGTTGGAAATACTTTGACACAGCTGATCAGATTTTTTTTTCCCATATTCTTTAAAATGAGACTACCCTAATAAATAATCGCGGTAATAATAACTGGAATAGTCATTTAGAATCTGTGACAGCCTTGCATGGTAGACGACACAACAGCAGGCTCCCTGAAAATGTGTTTGATAGGGCATGCGTGGCCATTATTCACAAATGAGAATAAATTACAGTACAGACTGTCTACAGACGAAGGCAGATGATGTATAAATAGCCCGCTGAGGTACAGCTGTTCAATTTTACCGATTTGTGTGATTTCTAGAAGCGGGAATACATGACAATCTAAATATGACACCTGAGCAGTGTCACACATTTACAAATCCCACTCGATGAAACCTAAGAGCTGACGGAAGCCAGAGACAAGAGCGTGGACCAGGTGGATGACGCCGAACATGTAATAATTAGGTTTTCTGTAATAATTAGGTATCTAGATGCTCTGGGCGGATAGGACTCAGCGCAAGTTTTTTGGTTCCAAACCATCTCTGTCCCTCCACCGTGCTGCACCGTATCTCTTTCTTTCTTTGAGGACTTCTTATATCTCATTGTGTGCAACATTGCCCTGCTCGAGTGGATGATGATTATGGCAACCAGGAAACTCCGGGCTGTTTCAAAGAGTATGCAAGGAGGTTAAGAAGTTGCTGCGGCACTTTCTACCCAGACACACTGTATATGCTGTAGAGTGGCAAATAGCATAGTCTGTATACTTGTAATCTACAGCAGTGGAAGGAGAGACACAGTGAATGCACCGCCCCATAGACAGCACAACATAATTAGAGCTGTGAAGTTCCCTTGTAAACAAACAGAAGCTCGGCTTCCAGTGTTCACCGTCTCTCACCAACATGCATCGCGTCTGCGCTCAAGCTCCAACAAATACGTCAAATGTCTTCGCTTCCTTGAACATTTGCAGAGCGGCTTCTCCAACATATGCCACCTCTGCTGCTTATCTAGGGGTGTTACCGCCTCCTTTCAGTGAGCAGAACAACGTGACACCAGCGTCAGGGAGCATGCATGGAACTGCTCTCAGCTCTGCTCAATCACAAACTGGAGGGATATTTTTTTTTTAAATGCAGTAATTAACAACATAACAAATTACAAATGTCTTAGTGGAGAATCCCATTCTGATTTTTGATGGAGTTCCTACTATTAACTCAGTGTGTGTGTGTGTGTGTGTGTGTGTGTGTGTGTGTCTGCTCCCTCTTTCCCTCCCTGCTCTTGTCTTGTCCCGAGCTACCGATGAGGCTCAGCCTCAAGCACATCAAGCATGTTTAAGAAATCATGGTAGTGTCTTGGGCGGTTCACAACGAGGTTAAGACATGTCTGCGAACTGTGTGAACCGGAGGACCTATCCCAGTGGGCACGACTGTGGATTCAGTGGTGGGTGGGAAGGGAAGAGGGGGATGTTTTAGTCCCAGATCAGAAAAAATGATGTGAGACAGGAACACAGTCGCAAAAGCCTTGTACTCTGCACTAGACCTAAGCTGCCCCGGGCAGACAACAAATCTGTACAACAGGTTGTAGATTTTTAAACTTTTAGACAAACCATTAGAATTCAGTACATGGTGTAAGTGGGGACAATACTAAGCAGATAAAACAGTGCAAAGACAGCTCAACATTATCGGAGGATATTAGTTTCAATAAAGTACCTTTTAAAACGACACTAGCAGCCACCACTGAGATACCCCCCGCAACTGCTGACCAGACTAAAACGCCCACCCTTCACTCTCTCTGCCTCTTAAAATGCTAGCAATTGTTGAGGACCGGGCCCCCCTCGCTTTAAACAAATCCACAACAAAACACAGAAGAGAAGTAAAAACTTACACACACACAAAAAAAAAGAGCGGGGGAAAAAAAAATCAATCATGGCCTTTATAGCCGCAGCTTCAACACCGAAGTCTCCCGCTGCTTGAGTGCCACGGGCTGTTCTCTCCTTTCTTCCCGAGAACATGCCCCCTCCGAGGTGGCAGAATAGCCTGAGTGCGTGCTAGAGGTCACTACCTACTCAGCCTATTTCTGCCCCAGTCACAACAATTTGGCCGACACTCTCCAGTCCGAGAGCACACCATGGATCAGGACCACGTTGGTGAGCGTACGTCGGCCAGCGAGGCAGGGCCAGGAACCTCTGAATGGCTTCCTGCCGTCTACACCCCCCGTGAAATGCGACGCCCTGTACGAGCTGCGTCGCTACCGACGGGGTACAGAAATGTTTTTAGACACCGAACAGAAAAAGTTCAGGTGACTGGCTACAGACTTACTACCTCCTTTTTGGACTCAGTCACTGTCGGGGCGAATAACATAAAAATAAATACGCATGCTAAATGTGAACATCGCTAGAAATGACTTTAAACCAGGCGCTGGGTGATATTAGCATATCAAAGCATTTGTTTACACTGGGGACTGTGTTTTCCAGAGGTGCAGATTGTGACACCGTAACATTACGTACCGCAGGTGGATTCATTCCCTTCCTGCAAATGATTTGGTCGCTCTGAGCTCGTCCACAGCCAGGAGGTCAGAAGCACAGGCACGCAAAATTGTTGTTTTTTTTTTTAAATTACGCTTCAGTTCGTGTTTTGAACGTCATGCATCGTGATCCAACCGAAGGTGGGATTACCCCCCACCCCATGACCTGCCTCACAGCTCCCTTTCTCCCTCCCCCCACAGATTGATTCGGCCACTCTTATTAATCCTCTTCTCAGAAATATGCAAACCCCAAGTGGAGAGCCGCCACTCCAGAGGGGAGTCTCTGATATTTAAATAGTCCGCTTGGAAGAAAGTAAACTGAAGGTGAATCGCTAGAAATGTGATGATAGTCTCTCGCGGAGGACGCCTACAAAAACCAACTCTGCGGCGCCAACTTTATCTTCAATAGCACCAATTATACTGCAGAATTATTCTTTTTTTTTAAACATGTATCTACAGTGGTGATAACCTAAAGGAAGTGCGGGGCAGACTCTCAGCTCTATGTAATAAGGCAGTGGCAGGGTATTTCATGGGGGCTAAACGGGGGAACAGGGCCCAGTGAAGGGGCCCCTGGGGGGCCGAACTCTGCCTGGTCTGCCTGGTCCCAGCTGCGGGCCTCCCTCGCCAAGCCTGTCTCATTAGGAAGGCAGGGAAATGTCACAGGACGGGCTAGTTGGATGAAAAGAGGCTGACCTGCCTCGCCAGTGGAACCGTAGCAGGAACCTCTACTATAAAGTAATAGGGTAGGGCGCCGAATACCATCTCGTTCTCTGTTCTCCGATCTGTGTAAGGGGGCATGTGTATGTGTGCGTCTTCTACCTCTGAGCATTTGGGAGCAACCGGTATAAGGTAGGAGTGAGGGCAGGGAAAAAAAAAGTCCTTGAGAGCTATTCAAGTAATATTACATCACTCTGTGTTCTAATTGTGCACCCCAGAACACAATGAGGGGAGATGAGAATGCGGAGCCGTCCGCGGGGGAATGATGAGAAGATGATAGAACGACGGCCCGTTCACTGTGACAGAGGTTGAAATGAGATGCGCCGGGGGCCGCGACAAAGACTGACCTCCGGGGAGACGAAGCGGGAAACTTTAATGAATTCTTATTTTGCAAGCCCGTCCGTGGCATCTTTCAAGTCCCCCGGCGGCTGCGTTTTCGAGGCACCGGCGTGAGCGGTCGCCACGTCAAAAAACACAACCTTTTGCCAGGCAAAGAGGTGAGACCGCACTTGATAGAGCTGGTGGCAGTTTTTTTTATTGCCGAAGATGTTGCTGCTGTGTCAAGATTAAGAGGCAGGAACTAAATGAGGTATTATTGCTAGCTGATGCTAGTTTTTACTAGAGGCTTTACCAGGGATCAACTAATCTTGGTCTGGGAAAACATGGCAATGAAGGGACAAGACCATCAAAATAGTTTTCATTTAAAATATTTAACATTATGTATGAAGCCATATTGGATTAACCTTATTTACTTTCAAACCATGAAATCTTTTTTGTGTATCATACATATTCATTTCAAAATAGATGTCAAATGTAATACTTAAATGGGGTTTATTTTTTTATGCTACACTTTCCTGGATTCATTCTATATGAATGCCTCCACTTGCTGTTTTTGTCGTCGATGGTTCTTTTTCTGCGAGCTTATCCCTCAGCCGACAGCTGACCTTTCTTAAAGTGGATATCGCCACACCGCTTACCACTCTGACCGAGTGACCTTCCGCTCCACTGCATACCTTCTGACCTTTCACCATGTAGCTGCAACTCTCCAATAAACCTTCAATGACAGATATCTGGCTGACAGCTGGTGGAGCATTTCTCATAAAGCATAGCAGGTGTTTTATGTAAACACGAGATGCTTTAGTCTCTATGCTGGACAATATCATCTGGAGCTGTAGCTGGAACCACAGAAAATGTGACATACTGTCAGGTATGCTGATTTAGATCTTGGTGACTGAGGCCTGTATGGATAAGACATCAATGCTGGAGGAGAAACCCATTCCTTTGTTTTCCAATCCGGGGAAAAAACAACAATGTGAAAATTGTGTTGTAATGTTTATATATATATATATATATACATATACATAAATGTGGCATCAATATCATTCTTTCCTTCCTCGACCACTGAGCCTGTGAAGATGTCCCTTTCATACCCAAAGTCCTAAACATGGCTGACGGCTTCCGATTCAGAATAAGAATATGAATTCTTCCAAGAGACACGGAGCATCCAGGAGACTCACAAATCCTTTCAAAATGAATGTGCGACTCAGACAGAAAGCCAGCACCGATGTACTGTACAGAGGACTCTAGAGGTGGTTTCTCATCACGGCAGAAACAAAGAGTGATTACTGAGCTCCCGATGCCACGATTCTGCCAAGTTTTAATGCCGTCATTAGTGTCTGTTGCTCAGAGAACAGATGATGAGAATGCAAGTTGATTTCTCACAACTACTCATGGGACTTTTGGGAAGCAGGTTGAAGGATTCACGTCATCTGCCTGTGACTCATTTATTTGTGTACGTCATGATTATGTCACTGAATAGAGGTACAGTAGCCCTGTTGGTCAGTACCTTCACAAGTACAAATGACTGAGAATTAATGGGGTGGATGGCAATGATATTGTGGTTCTGGTACAAAGGTAAAAAGTAAACATATATTAAACCTATTCAGCTTCCCAGGAAGTTTCATTTACTTCACTATTGCGGGTATTGGACATTTTCGAAATCAATGTAAAGTAATAGCAGCAGATGAAATTATGTTTCTTTTCCTTCACTTAATTTTGATCTAATTTTTTCTCACCTTCTTTGGTTTAAAGTAAGGGAGGAACTGAAGTCCAGATGGGAATACAGTATGTTTCAGTTTATGGAGTTTCATGTGACATTTGATGACATTTCAAAATTCAGACTCATTCTATTTAATTGAATGTTTTCATATATGGCATGGAACAATGCCAATTGGTCCAAAAACTGAAAGTTGTTTCTTTTCTTTTTCTTTTGAGCAGTCCTGCACTCACTACTGTAGATCAGTCACTAGCCACGGCTGAACTGAGTGCTGCCACACTGACTGACTGAGGCCGAAGGAACTTGTTAAAATGACCAATAGCTGAACAGTATAAGATAACGCACCTGATGATGGTGGGCAGCTGACAGTGCGGTGCTGAAGATCGATATATATATACAAGAGCCACTCTTTAGACCACAAGCCAGGCTTGTTAGGAAACTTGGGACTTTTGTTCCTCCGGCAAAAGTTTTTGCCCTTGAACTTTAACGCCAGACCAACATGAGTCACCCTGACAATTTGATATCGCTTAGGATTGATTTCACCGTATGATGCTTGATTAATACAAACTTTGTGTGAGTCACCGAGGCAACGGTGGAGGGTGGGGGTGTGAAGCGAGACTGTGTGACAGCAGGGAGTGTGAGAGGAAGGGCCTGAAAAGGAAAGGATTTGAAAAGGAGAACCAGCGGGAGAAAAAAAATACACGCAGGAAAGGCAGGGACTCAAACGCTCACCTGGCTGAAGGAATAAAGTTGATTTTCTGCTCAGCATTTCTGGTAGAATGCTCAGCATTCTAGGTAGAGACTGGATGACAGAAATAAGTAATGTGTGTATATAAAGCCAATAAGACCTCATAAAAACTCATTTGTATGTTGCCATTGGCCACTTATCTTGTGATATGTTCCCTGATGTGCATGCCATTGAAATCTGTTGATGGTGGGTTAATGCTCTACACTCATTTCATGAAGTATTCTAAAATGACTGCTAATGTCACACTGTAGTCGGCAGCTTAACCGGCGGAGAACAAAAGGTCACGTCTTTGCAGGTGGTGGCGAGTTATTATAGTCATGGTCTATGTGTGTATGTGTGTGTGTGTGTGTGTGTGTCTGCATGTAAAATTCCTGTTGTGAAGATTAAAAAGCATGGTCTATGTAAAACTCAAAGGAATAAAAATAAATAAAATAATAAGAATAATTAAAAAAAAATCTTCTCCTTGGATGTGACCAGATGACGCAGCGTCGCAAAGTCACTTTCATCAGTTGTAATGAAGTTCGGATATGAAGGACGCGGACAAAAAAACTGCCACCGCCTCTCCAGCTGTGTCTCCCAGCTCGATGAGATAAAGGAGAACTCAACTAGTCTACTGCTGATTCATCCAGTGGCAGGTTTAACTCTGGTCAACCCGGGCTGGTTTCACTGTACGACCTCTGGTGATTAATACCATTCCTCCATGAGGCAAAGCGTCCGTCCTGCCATGAGCAGACATATCGCCTCTGGCTGTCTTTACTTAGCACTTTCAACTGGATTAGGAGGAAATCACGATCAAAGGTGGGGGGGATTATATCAGCCGTTTGGGGCTGGTAGGTAGGGGAGACGTGGACCTTTGCTTCACAGTCAGGTGTTGACCTAGTTAGAGGAGGTCGGATGAGGCGAGGGCCCTCGGAGGAGGTCTTGAATAACAATAATTGTCTTTTAAATATGTTTGCTCTCTGAGGTCATGTTTGTGTGTGACAGTGTAGGTCAAAGAGGACATTAATCAAATCATCGCAAACATAGGCTCCAGCTTTGGGCTTTTAAAGCCAAGACCACAGGATCCAGAGAGTAATTGAACTATGTCCTTCACAGACCTCCGGGGTCACTCTAGGTTTCTTAAATAAAGTGAGTGGGTGAGATGTCAGGTCAGCACGACAAAATTTAATCGGCTCCTATGTCGGATACAGGAAGAAAGCTTTTACTGTAATTCAAAATCAAAGGAATAGCTTTGTCGTGCGGCCAAGGCTTAGAGGGAAGATTTTCCTGTAAAGCTCTGAAAACATTAAAACAATGTTTCCACTCAACCATCGCCAAATTAAAATGTTACCAGCCCGACTATCCTCTCATCCTCATGTATGGAGAGGGATTAAATCTGCAGAGAAGACTCAGACTCAGACCATAACACCTGATGCAAAGCCCATTCCATCAGTGAAGGACAGCACAGAGTATCACAGTGGTAGTATGACAATAGCATCGCTCCCTCTGATTAAATGCTGTGAATCTATTGCTTTTGCATTCGATAAGTATTCACCTCAGAAAGGATGCCAGCAGCCAGCTGTGAATGAGGATGCTGCTGACTCAAATAAGCGAAGAATCCCCGGGATCGCATGGGTTTTTGGACACAAGTTAGGATGAAAGGTTGCGATTGAAAAGAAAGCCTATATTGCTTTTTTTGCTTTGATTTGTTTATCTTTATTTATCCCTTCAACAAGAATTGATTTGATGCCATAAAATCCCAAGTAGTGAGTAGCCGCCATTCAGACGACTTAAACGTGAAGCTCAGCATCGCATATGCACTGGGTCCCGAGTTTAAGAAAACGTACACAATTCATTTGTTAAAAATAAGACAATAAAAATGGCCTGATGGCTAGAAAGTTTCATCTTTATTAAAGTTTTCAGTCGTGGCCAGTGTCCTCAGGATTATGTTTCTCTACGAGAGTGCACCTCCCGATCCAGAGTCTTCATATCTCTCAAAATGTCAAACTATTGCTTCAGGTTTTCATTTGTCAGACACTTTTTTATTTCCTTTTTTTGAAAATCCAACCAAAATAGATCCTTTAAAGGGTGTGAAAGGATTCCGATTCGATAAGTGGATCCCCCATATCGGATCTGAATTTCATAAAATGCTTCCAGAGCTCAATCCTGTCGCACATCTCCCACAATGGCAGCCAGAAAATAGACACAGAGTCCACATCACACACACACACATCACTTGCAGTCTCCATTCATGCCTGAAGGCAGCAGAATAGATTAATTCATAAGCTAACCACAGTTGTGGCCAGGCCTTTGACCATGGCGGACGAGAGGCGGTTCATCACGCTGCAATATTTAACAGTCGACCGAAGACTGAGGCCTCTGTGTATTCGGAGAACTCACACGGGGCATTTGCTGGAAAGCATAGCACCATCTATTAAAGATGGACCGCGCACAAGATGGTGGCAGGCTCCTTCTGCAACAGCATTGTCATATGAATCACCTGACGGTTTAGGAAAAGGACTTATTTTCTTTTTTTTTTTGCAATACATCAGAATGCTTAGTTTTGGCTGGTCTCCCTCTTTGGTCCTTGCACATCCTTCAAAGTGAACTGGTACGGTACACTATCATCTGCATATTCAGGTGAGGGATGTTCAGCATGAGCCGCTGCAGTGTTCCAAGGAACTGTTGAATCTTAGGCCTCATGGCTGTCTTCAGGGGCTGCGTTTGACTTGGTTCAGCATTTGCTCAGCTTATTCAAAGGTGCATGCCACAGTAGCATCTCCACAAAATTAGACTCCCCCTTCCTCACTAGGTTTCACCTATAGGGACTTGCCAGACATAGCACTTGCATTCAGGGCCACAGAGTTCACTCCATCTCTCCTCAGACCACAGAAGCTTTTCTCCATTTGCCAGAGAGACAGAATGTCACATGTCTGCTTTCTTTTTTTCTCTCCCTCTTCTCTTCTTCCTGTCGTTGATTTCATGTGGCCACAACACAATAAAAGCCAGATTGATGGATTGTTGCAGTGATGCTTGTCTTTGTGGAATGTTTTCTCATCTGTGAAAAAAAAAAAAGTCACAGGCTCTCAGTTCTTGGTCACCTTGCTCACCAACCTTAGCTTGTTGCTTGGTTACAGTGTTTTATACGGCAGCCAACTCCTGGAAGTCGTACTGACTCTTAACTTCCAGCGACTGACAAATATGTAGCTTTTCTGCCCCCTCCCAAATTTAAAATATCAACTTTAAATTTGATATTTGATAGCAGAGTATCAATACTCTTCATCAAATCTTTTCTAGAGGCCTGCAGATTTCGCCTCAGGTAGGCACAGTAACAGCAGGTAAACAGCAACAAAACCTTTCTCTCTTTTAAAGTCCGCTCATTCTAATAAAATCACGGCGATCAGAAGAGATGACCTTAAACATTTTAGGCAAACAGCGAAAGGACCAACTTTATTACAGTACCCTTATCAAAGTAAATATCAGATTTTGGAGAACCAAACCTTAAGTCAAATAATCTAAATTTTTGCAGAAATATCACAGAAACAGTCCCTGGTGTATTTGCTGCCTTTGCCCTGTATCTCTGAGCTGGAGATAGAGACTCCAGCAACCCCTCGCAACACCGTTAAGGCGGTGGGTAGGATGCGTTTTGAAATCCGAGTGGAAGAAGAGATTAAAGTGAAAGTGGTGAAAACAGATTTAAGGGATAAGTGACAGAACAGTAGCACAAACTTGACTCTCCCTCCGCTCCTCCTCTTTATCCGGCGCACATTTTCTGCATGGTCGCACTGTGACCGGCGTGAGCTGTGATGCTGCACGTGTAAAGAAAAATGTCATTGGAGAGTCTTTTCTTCACCTCTCTGTTTACCAGCCTCCTGTCATTAGGACGCTGCACATGAAAGCCGTGACAGATATAAAGGAGGGGGGGAAAAAAACCCTCTGAAATGGAAGATTGAGTTTGCTCTCCTCCCCCGTTACCCTTTTGTTTGCCTTCCATTCCTCAAAAGTCAGCGTAATATCCATCTGGCTCCCTCTCCCACCTCTGCCGCACCTTCCTCCATCTCATAGCTTAAAAGACGGAACAAGAAATGATTACCTTTGCCTAGAGATATCGGGCCCTGACTCCAGTGTAAACTCATTTGGAAAGCAGATGCTCATACATCATATTTCACTCACCAGAATACAAATCGGATTACCATGACACCAGCTCAACCATGAGTGGCAAACTTAGTTTGAGGACTTCTGACTTTGTTGATGAACCACTGGCACTGTCGAGTGTTTTTCCTCTACCTCACGTACTGTGCAATCTCAGTTTATCTGTGAAGGCAGGACGGAGCACTAGCACACACACACACACCCACACCCACACACACACACACACGCACACACACACACACACACTCCACAGAAAAGATTATTTTCTCAATTCAAAAAATTCCCCTCAAAAAATAGCTCCAGTGACTTAACAGCAAGGGAAGATGATTTATAAGTGGCTCGTCAAATGATAGGTTATTGAAGACATACTCTGACTGTAACATTATGAAAACATTGTGCTGATGAGATGGACTCTAAAATGTAACTCTGAATCCTCACTGGGTCACAGATGACTACCTCAAAGTAATAGCTGACTGTTTTTAATTATTATATCCAACTCCATAGAGGGCTCTTCATTGTTCTGTAATATCTCAGAGTGATTTAACTTTATGAATTTAGTGTGTTCATCCATCGGTGACTAAAGAAATAAAGATGATGTGTCCCTTAAATTAAATCCTTTAATAGAACATGATTTTTATAATGTGCGTGATGTCTGTGTAAGGAAGATAACTGGCATTTGCCAAGAAACAAATACTGCATCACTTTCTCTAAATATAGATAGACCACCTACCCTATTTGAACATAGTGTTCTGAAATAAACAGCGATTAAAGCTGACTGAACAGCTGATCTAGGCACAAACAGTGGCTGATTATTGGGACATAACTCAGGTTCCAAAATAGCACTTTGCTGGGCCAGGAGTAAGAAACAGCTACATCAGAAGGTGGGGGTGTGATTATTGAGATAAAAAACAAAACAAAAAACAAAACAAGTCTGAAAAAGCAAAAGAATCTAAAGGACTACTGGGGTAAGAAAAAAGAAGCAGTAGCCCTCTTAACTGACATACAACAGTGATTGTTTAATGATGTGAAGCAACTGGTTCTCAAGTTGTGAATCAGCACCAGCATGGCCCCACTGCAACTAGGACTGGAACCGTTTTTAGTGGAAAAGGGGTAAGAGCACCTACAGGGCCCAAAGTACTGTGTAACAAGTAAATCAAACGTTTCAGGCCTTTACCAATGAATCTCAAGCAAGTCCCAGGCTGCTGAGGTGAAGTTGAAGTTAAACCCCTGTCACGAGCTCAGCAGACTCATCGCTCACAGTCACAGGTCAAGACATAGGGAGTTCTTAGAACCAGTTATAGGATAATGGCCGGGAGAAAGTCGGGAGCTGTCTCTGAGTTTTTTTTTTTCTTAGTCTCAACCCAACCCAAGTCTAAAATGATACATAGCTGGTGACCAAGTTCAGCGGGTTAGGGTTGGATGCATGGAGTGTTGAATCAATGTTGATGCCATCAATGTAGCAGTATGGATATATTATGTACACCATTTCAGTTTCTTCTAAGGGTCCAACAAATGTTCTCTAATTTTATGTATTTTTTGGAGTACTCTGCTTTGCTCTTCTCTTTATTAACAGCACCAACACCTGGAGATTAAGACAAAATCAATGTGTAAACAATCTTCAGAAATGGATCAATAATGCAACTTTCTCAAAATGTAATTTTTTTCCCCTCAAAGGCAGCTGAGCCTGTTAACGTTATAACATTAGAAAATATTTGCCACCTCCTGTGTTTACCTCAAAACGTGTAAATCAGTATTAGACTGAGTGTGTCCGTGTTTGCCCGTGGAACTGTCACAATCCTCTGTTTAATATGACATTCAGAGCGGAACCCTGTTTGTGTTGACCTTGTCGATGCTTGCATAGCACCGCCCTTGTTTTGGCACAGCTTGTGCTCCTCTAAGCCCAGCGTTTATGGATATTTTCATCAAATGTCCCCTAGGATGTTGCAGGCCCTATAATTGTTCTAAAAAGCCTATTTGGCTGTGCAGATTGTCTTTGTCCAGTTGGCAAGGAAGGGAGCGATATAATGCACTAAATGGAGGACTTTTTTTCTTTTTTTGTATGGCTCAGCTGAGAAACAGCACCATCTTGGCTGTTTGTCCCGTGGAGAAATAGGGCAACGGGTTTGCGTTTGTCAGCAGTGAGACTTGATTATTCCACATTATTAGATTGTGGTTTGATGAGCCTAGCAATTCAGTCTTGATGAAATGGAAGGATTGAATGTTTTAGCTTCTTTGCCTGGGTTGCTGGTTTGAATCCAGGCTGGGTTATTTGTTTACAAGTTGTCCACATGCTTGCATGGGTTTTCTCTATGTGCTTCAGTTGCCTCCCTACGGTCCAGAAACATGTTAAGGCCCACTGGAGACTCTAAACTGCCTTCAGGTGTGTGTATGTGTGTGTGAATGGTGTGTGTGTGTCCTGTGATGGACGGGTGACTTTTCCAGGGCATATTTCCTGCCTTCACCCTATGTGAGCTGGAGACAGGCAGCAGTAAACCACTGTGACACTGTTAGCTCTGGAGTGGGTAAGATGATGAGATTGATGGATGTTTTGCTGCCATGAGTGAATGAATAAGAAGAGACCTAGTGCTGTGGTGTGATTGGCACCTCCAGCCACACCCTGCATCATTAATTGGGTGTGAAAAGATGTGCGCTCAGGTCAAACTTGTTCCTGCCCTCAGAGCAATGTCCTGTTGTGTTGACATACAAAGCAAAACAGTTAAATATCTCTGCAGTACGGTGAGTTCAAGCCATATACTAAATAGACGTAATCACCAGGTATGAAAAATGAAGCCAATGTGGAAGTGACTTTATTTGCAATAACGGCAGGATCTGCTAGGCCTGGCTCCAGTTAACACTTTCTCATCCTCAGTGTTTATTGTTTACATGTAAAACTAACAACACTTATACCTTGAAAAGCCCAAATTATACCAAGGTAACATTTGTTTATATTGTGACACGCAACACAACATAGTGTTATGTCGTCAGCGTATGCTGAGATTTTCAGTCGTGAAATTCACTGTTTCACTTCTCATGCGCATAAAAATGTAGCATCGACACAGCTTCCTGTTGCATTGTGGGGTAATCTATGTACGTGGTATCGTAACAGGCTGAGGCTGGGAGTCAGTGTGACGTAGTAAGGCCCGAGGCTGTGCACTGACAGCGCTGAGTACATGCTAACAGGCATTCATCAACACTACGTGCTACTACCCTGGAATTCATCTGACACCAGCAATAACATCAGGCTCCTTCATGTCCCGTCTCACAACAGTCCTTCAATTAAAACAATATATTTCTAAACAGGATAAGTTATCTCATATGCATTCAATTCGACAGCCGCAGTTTAATTACTTCAATTTAATGAAACCTGGTGTCAGCAGTGAGTGGACTGCACTGGATTCTTTGGACAAATATGATGCAGTGGTACAGTGTTTTGATGCTGATTCGATTCCACTGCTGCTTGTGGGCATGTAACATTTCATAGTGTGCAGTCTGTGAGTGTTGCTGGAAGGACCTCACTGAAAGCTTTGTCCTCAGACTGAGGGGACTCTCATCCTCAGGAAATATACATCCACTCACATATTCAGCCATGGAAGGTCACATAACTGTATGCTTTGGCAGGTATAAGTGCATATTAGCTTTGTTTAGTGTGACTAAATGTCATTCAGTGAGGCAGCAGTGTGCCCCCATGCAGCTCTCAGCACAATGCACCTGCACTGTTTGAGTGATGTGGGCTTCAAATGTGATCCTTCAGAGTCCACTTTCATTGTAAAGTCAAGGGTCAGTGTCGCAGCCACAAATCAGAAAGACTAGACTGTGAATAAAACAAATTCCCTCCGTCTGAAAACACATTTTTGTGAGAAAGTGTGTGGAAAGCCAACAGATTTCCAACAGACACTCGCCAACTCACCATAGCTAGCTATCTAGATAGATAGATAGATAGATAGATAGATAGATAGATAGATAGATGGATAGATAGATAGATAGATACTGTAAAATAGACTGTAAGAGATTAATTACTAGATTACTAATCCCACAGGGAGCTTCCTCCTGTGGTTCCCTCAGTCCCATTACTTCAAACATTCATTGCTTTAATCATTTGACCAACAAATACTGAACACTAAAACATCCTTAATAAGGATTTGCATTTTTCTGGAGAAGAAGAGAGAATCAACTGAAAAGGTTTAGGATCTAGTTCCCAAGGTTGCCCAGGTCGCGACCTCAGTTAGTGCCCTGGTCTTTGCTGCCCTCTGTGTAGTTTGTAGTTTCTTTCCACTCCTCCCACAGTACAAAGCATGCATGTTTAGGTCGACTGGAGACACTAAACTGCCCCAAGATGTGTGTGTGTGAGAGTGGATGGTGCGTGGGTGTCCTGTGATGGACTGTGATGGGAGACCTGTCCTGGTTGTGTTCCCAGTCTTTGTACAATGAACAATGAAGACACCAACAGACCCACTGAACACCAAAGTGGATGATTTATGGTAATTATTTAAGTCAGTGTGTCATTGCCATAAATGTACCATGGAATAGTGCTAGAGTTGTACATCCTCTTTAGCAATGCCGGTACAGTTCTAATAATCTCTATCATGATTTTTCCTCCTTCTTCCCATGATACATTTCCTCACTAATTGCAATGTCTTCCAGGATGACAACACTTTTATCTACAAGGCGTAAGTGCAGTGAACTGAACAGAATGATAATGATGTAGAAAATATACCAATTTATTCCCCGTAACCAGGCATCCAGGGAAGGCATTAGGGGAGATTTTTCAGGGGGTTTAGAGACTAAATCTCCGACATAATTCATGGCACGCAGTCCTACTGACAATGTATACCAAAGGTGTAGTGACCTGATATGTGTCTCGTCTGGGGTGGGTGGTGGAGACAGACGGGTAGGAGCACAGGCTGAATTTAAGATGGAAATAAATGTCTTAGTGGCCACAATTTTCTTTGTGTAAAAATGTTCATATTTTCTTATTTAGGGGGAGCAAAAACAATCAGAAATCATAGACAGACAGACAGACAGACAGATAGATGGCAAAGACGACATAAAATTAATTTTAAAGCAAATATAACTCATTAAATCATTTCAGCCAGAAGTTGTTCAGTCGTGTGAGACTGTTTACTCTGTAAATGTTTCTACCAGATGTTAAGGTTACTTTATTAAGCTACTAACTTTTAATGGTCTGGAAAAACACTCTATGAAAATGCTTCAATAGACAAAACAGTGTCCGAGTCATTTTGTCAAAAAGCTGTTTAACGTGATACAAAGGTGGAGTGGTTGTTTCTGGATGCGTGCCTCTCCTGACAAGCACAGGTTAACCTCTGTGACTCATATTAGTAAAGGCAGTGTGACTGACATTAATGAAGGCAGCTCTCAGGGCCTTCTAAAGACAAAGTTTAGAAAACTTTGTTCAGGCCTGTGTTCAGCTGTCCTCCTCTCTCTCTGTCTCCCAGACTGTTAAAGGGAATTAAGGCGGATCAGGTGCTCTCTGGTGCCTTTGTAGTCACAGGATAACTTCTCTCCAATCAGTGCCAAAACTCAACTTCACCCCTGCCAGTCCCCCACCCCACCCCCCGAAGAAGAGCTGCTAATCTGTGCTCAACAGTCGAGCGGAGGAGACTATTGTCAAAACCCTTCGTTTTATCACAGAGGTCACCTGGCTCCATACAGTTATAGTTTATGATTCCTAATGCTTATTTTAAGAAGATCCTCTTGTTTTTTTTCGGGAATTTTTTTAGGCTACAAATTTTGCCTGAGAGACTTAGAGGCAGAGTGAAACATAGAATAGAAAGCATGCCAGTTTTAGACCGGATGCTGCGAAAGCAATCATTCAGACATTTGAAAAGCAGCAATTTATCGCCTGTCTTTTCATTGTGACGTTCGATCTGGTATGTATAATAATACTGTTGGCGGAGGGCAGAGGCGAATGATAGCTGTGGTCACGGTGGAGACCTTGCCCCCCCCCTTCCCCTCCCCACGGGCTCAGCTCAGAGGCATCGCACACAGACACTGAATCAATTATAACAGACAGCGTGTGGGAGAGCGATGGATCATGAGAGGGAAGCAGCAACTAAATACGAGGAAAAGACAAGCGGATGATTGAAGGGACCGAGTGCCTCGCGACGAGACTGCGGCGAAATGACACCGAAACTATTAAGCTTAGAGTCCCTTGAAAGTGTTGCGAGCCAGCTGGAAAGAAATGAATCAGGAAGGTTACACAACCGCCGACAGCTGGTTAGGCCATGATACAGTGGAGCTGTTATTAGGAAGAGGTAGCATGCCCCACCAGTCGCCCAGTGCTGAAGCCCACAGGCAAACCATCGAAGTGATAGCCATTTATCTAATCTATATTCTGTGTTTTTCCCACACATGTGGTTGACTGCTATCAAACTTACTGCGGGACAGCCTCGTCACAACAGTTTCCTTCCTCTGATGTTTTGAATCCGCTCGGCGCTTTCTGACTTTAAGTACGCCCCCACAAGGTCACATATACACACCCGCACACACACACACACACATGCGCGCCAAGGACCTCTGTTGTCAGTCGCAGGTCTGTCGGGGAGGTGGGAGAAGAAATTTCAGATAGAGAGTTGCTATGAATAAGAAATGACAAATTCATGAAAGATTTAGCCCCGTCTATACTGAGATTTTAGGTTCTGACTTTGTGTCACTTGCAATGTACCCTGGCTTCGGTGATGACTTCAGGTTGGTGGCCGACGTCTTTTTTTTTTTTCTCCCCTCCCCAATTTTGCGGCGTAAGCAGATGTCGCGGTACGTCAGTGGGCGAGCAGGAGGACGAGCCGACGAGGTGAAGGTGTGTCTCTGACTCACAGCTGCACTGTCGCCACCAAAGGAGGCCCGTCTCCCGGACTGTCTGCGGCTCGTTCATGATTTACGATGCCGGTGGCCTGTCTCAAATTTGACATTTTCTGGGAATTCGGTTGTAAGCAGTGACGATATGGTGGGACAGTGACATGGGCCTCCACAGGACAATAACGGACTAGAAGTTCACTCTGTCACAGAACTGTAGAGTCAAACCAAGTTTAATCCTTACTGCTCCGTAAAGGTGTTTGAATTAGATGGGTTAAACAAAATAACCTGTCAGTTTAACCTTGTGGCTATGTGTTTTGCTGATAAAAGTGAGAAAAATGATCAAGTTGACATACTTGGCAGCTGAAGTATGCTAAAATTATTTATAGTCAGTTTTCTGTCTCGTTATTAATATTGGAAAACATTTGCTGTCAAGGAAGAAATTTGAACTTTACTTGCACTTACTGCTTTACTTCCATGCATAATGTTATTACTTTTCAATAGAGGAAAAATCAGTTAAAAACTCAACTTCAATAATAACCTGTGCATCACGATTAACAGCACTGCAGAGATCAAAGCTTAACAGCGACATAATTAGGCTCAGTGATATTCAGATTTCCCTTTCAAAAGAAACCTCGGCTAAATGTGGAAGCAGCTCACATGAAAACAGATTGTTCACTATTGGCCATAACGTACGTGTCTGTTTTCTATCCTATGAAATGCTGGGCACTTCAGAGGAGACAGTGGGAAATGAATAAACCCAGTAATTAAGTCTTTGTTTTTCCTTTTAGACTGAATTATAGTTTTCACAGCCAACAAAGCAGGGCACACCTACATGTTGTCGGAGTGACACATGTTGATGTTCCGTTCCAGAGTCATCACCTTCTAAGCAGGTGTTTATTTTCTTTAATTATAATCATGTGGATATGAAGTGAATAGAATTGAATAAACAAAGCCTTGAGCCAAAGCGTGGATTCTATTTACAGTGGATAATTGGTATGGGTATGTCTAGACTCCAGCCTATTAGACACAGCTTAGCCGACCACGCCGCCGCTGATGCCATTGCTCGTATTAATCTGAGCAAATAATGAAACGGAGAATGAAAAATGCACCTGAGGCAAATCTGTGGATTCTCTCCGAGAATAATAAGCGAAAAACAAAGATGACAAGCACACGGCAGCGATGCATCAAGGAAGGAGCGTGGGTCACGCGCTGATATTCATCACATCTGTTTAAAAGATGGATGGATCTCTCATCTTCCCTCCCTCAGCTCTGTCTGTGTGCCTGTGAGAAGGACATGAAGTCTGTGGCATACATACGCAAGTGTTTGTGTGCTGTTATGTAAGCAAATTGGGCATATCTGTCCTCTTTAAACTCACATCGTCCTGTAATCGTCCCATATGTTGCTCATATTTCTCCTGCCGTAGCGGGTGAAGAATTGAATGGGTGTGACAGTGTTGGAAGCAGATAAGTGCTATATCTTAGCTGCTGGCATGTGTCTCATTATGGCTCCGCTATTAGCGATTAGATGTGTTGACGTCTTCTTTAATGAGACGAGAGGTCTTGATCTCATGACACATGAATCATTTCCATGAAGTGACAAGCACAGGGTCTCTGTGCTTTCACGGTTTCAAACATGGAAAACGTTTCCTTGACAGCATGGAGCTTGAGCATTAACATGTCTCAGTCAGAGCTGATGACCAAAAAAAAGTCAGCAGACACAGTCAATGAGTAGATATTGATGTATTTCCTTGCACCCAGATGAAAAGCCTGTGTAAACAGCTATCCGTATATAACCACCCATGTCAATAAAGCAATAACACAACATCACAGCAGAGGTCAAGGAGCTCATCATTGACTAACCACATGTCATAATTAAACATACTGTTTTTGAATAGCAATTTAAGAATTTCTTTCTTATCTTAACGTATTGCTCGATAAGGATATCTAAGATATCCTTGGTTTCTTTTATCCTTTCTGTTTAGTGTTGGTGGTAAAGGTTTCTTGGGGGAAATGCTGAATGCTATTAGCCTTTAAGCTACAGTAACGTTAGCCTCTGTTTCATGCTGACGAGTTGATTTATAGAGGAAGCTAACACAGCAGCTGCTGTGTTTTCTAAACACATTGTTAAGGCTCCCTCACAAAAGCCTTTATCTTGTAATTTCAAGATATATTGAACTTGACCAAGCTAAAACATGTCTGTAAGCTAAGTAGCACAGTAGACTCATGCTACAGTAGAAGGAGATACCAGTCTGGTTTCTTGTCATATTCACACCACTTTGACTAAGTCTTCAGTCTGATACTGTACTTTCATAGGGTCCCCAAGTGTTTATCTTCAACAAATGTTGATGGTGTATTATAGCATGTACAATAGAATAATATCTTAAGGAGACACACACACGGACAGAGGTAGCATTAATAACTAATTCTTGTGTAATCTGTGAGCATCATTTGTTAGCATCAGGAATAATTAATTGTTTCAGGCTAAAAATTCAAAACCTGCTTTTCTCAGCTTCTTGTTAAAAATAAGCTGAAACCTTTTCTGCTACTTGAATGCTACACTAAAATGCATGATACACAAAAAAAAGCATGCATTGTCTGCTCCATGGCTGGTCTGGACGAGGACTCATAGAATTGAAGTTTCCTCTCAAAATTGCTTGAAAGTCACATTTAATGTTGAATGTCGCGACAATATAATGGCCTTGCCTTCGATGTATGAGGGCTCGGATGTTTAACCTCTTGCATGTCATCCTCACTCCAATTGCTTGCCGAGAACAGTTTTCAGATCTCACTTCTCTCTCCTCCTCCCATCCCATGTCAGAGCCTTTGCAACTGTTTCTCTGCTGAAGGTGAGAAATGTGTGAAAGCTTGAAGGCTGTCACAGCCTCGGCCTGGACCTCCCAGAGGGCACTCGCCGGTGCGGGGCGACGTGGCTCCACTGCCATCGCTGTGAGTGTGCGAGTCTGCTTATTGACCCTGTGTATCTCAGCGGGCTCTAACATGTTTGGGTTTGAATGGTGTGGCTTCAAGTCTCGCCTGCCAGCACACTGGCTGAGTAAACACAAAACTTCATCCTTTGCCCATGCGAAGGGTTTATCAGGAATCAATTGTTAACAAGCCACAATTAGCTGGATATGGACTGAAGAGTCCAAATCCCATGATGAAAAAGTGTAAGTGAAAAAGTCACCACACTCATTCAAGATGTTTCCTACATAAAGAGGGGATCTTGGAATTTTCTCATGAGCTCTGTGACAGACATTGGATATAAAGAAACAAGAACTCTAATGAAGAAATCCCAACCATTGATCCTATTACTGTACTAGCTTTGTACTCAGTGGGGTGGCAGGGGCAGCTGGAGGTCCCCAGTCCATCACAGGGCACACAGGCCATCCACTGTCACACTCACACCTCAGGACAATTTAGAGACTCCAGTGCATTTAAACATGCATGTCTTTCACAGTCACAGAATGTACTTTTCGTGTTATCAATACTTGAATTTCCTCCGAAGCTACAAACGGGACACAGTGAAAGGATGCTACTGAAGTGCACATGTGTAACGCCATACACTGTTCCCCTGTAAACAGGAAGCAGTGACGGCCGGACTTTGCTTTGCCTCCAAGGGTCCAGTAACACAAGCAGCCACTTGGAGGGGATGAGGAAGCTGTTTTTAATGATCCCCGGAGACGAGTGGTATATTTACCATAATCCAAGCCTGAGGGAGCATCAACTTCTAATCACCTCCATCTTCCCTCCTCACTGCAGATAGAGATCACTGCCCATTATAAACCTCATAAAGCACCAGGCTTTAAGATGATTGTCTCTCTCTCTCTCTGTGCTGACGGCTTATACATACTGAAGGAAGCTCTGCTTTGTGGCTTGCCGTGTTTGATTAGTGCTTTGCACACCATTTGTCAGGGGCGTGATGTGAAGATAATGATGCTGGAAAATGTACTTTTTCACACGGCAACATGTAATGTTTTCATCAAATTATGTTGTCAAATCAGATGTAATTTGATGTTTAAACATCACATTACAAGTTTGTCTCAGTCTTATTGCTTCATGTCGAGGGACTGTGAAAGCTGCAAGTCTGTTTCCACCGGAATAACAACACTATTGTTGATAATGGTAAAGTGGCGCATAGGGTAGTGTTTTGATTCACCTACAGCAACTGCTATAGCTCTATCAGTGTCATACATGCTTAGTGTTATTTGTTCAATTTTCTGTTTTTAATTCCTTCCCTTTCAGAAGAAAATTATACCTCCTCTCATCTACTTCTTTCTAAACTAAAATCTTTTGAAATCTTTCAAACTCAGAATTGATGTTGAATGCTCAAGAAGCAAATAGTATTTATGCCACTGCTCCAGCACTGTTGGGAACTGTCCCAGATGGCCACCTCGTCAAGATGGTTAGAGTAACACCACAAGTTGAACAAGCTGTAATCATAGCCAAAGATGGCTGTTGGGACACGGCATAACACTACCTCTTAATACTTACTACAAAAATCCACAAGTTCTTCCACATTTTTTATTTATATCATAGAAAATATTTTCTTGAAAGGCCTGTGAATGACTTAAGAGGTATGCCAAGGTTATGCTGTCTTTCATGTATGACCAGCTCCTGCCTCTGTCATGAGTTGTATTGAACAGGAGAAAGAAGATAGAATATTATTGTGTTTCTTTAACATTTTATCCAGTCGTCTCCCAGAAAAGATGTCTTATTGAGCTGCTGATTACACCCTAGATGACTTTAAAGCAAACAAGAATGGATTTTAGTCTCAGACAACCTTTCCTGAGTCTGAAAACTACACATTTTCAAAAGTCATCTTCTTTTTTCTTTTCTCCTTTTTTTCTTTTCTCAAATCTTCTATCTGCATTTCAAAGCTTTTGCATTCAGGCCTTCACGGCCACTTGTGGTATGAGTCATTCATCAATAGTCTCAGGCCATCATTATGTCATTTCCATCTGCCTTACAGCAGTGAATGAATGCCATTTTACCGTCTGCTCTGATGGACCACTTGGTTATACTTGCACTGCTTTGCTTCCATGCTCATCTACTCTGCCCTTGCTTTAGGCAATTACATATCTACATAATTACTGTATCACACATGTCATTTAGTTGATCCAGACAATTGAAATTTGACGCCTTGTGCAATGCATATGCTGTTATCTGCATGCGTTTCATAAACTGCTGTACATTGCATGACCGGGGCACTTAAACAGGTGACAGGTTGTGTCAGAATGGAGTGGGATATTACTGGGTCAGGGCCAGCCTTCAAAATATGATTTGGCCAAATTATGTTGCTTCAGAAAATAGTAATTGGGTTATACTTAGGTTTGTACAAGGAGGAGAACATATCACTTCCTGGGGGGGAAATTGTTGGTCCACCATATTGGCAGATCAAGAGAATTAATCCCTTCTTTATTCTTAATCCCTTTCCTTATCATAAGATTATGAAAATCCAGATCCCTCCCTCCTCTCAGATATTAAATTGCACCCATAATATAACTCCTGGCTTAAAGAGGGGGAAAAAATGATGAAAAAGAGAAAAAAAAAAAGTCCACGCCTTCAGCTCTTGCAGATCGTGGCTCAAGTGCTCTTTGTTGTGAATCTTTCAGTAAATTTCTAATTCCTCCACTCTGTGAGAGCAGTCCACTGTGCCATGAATAATGTCAGGGGGCAGCCGGGCTTTGGTATTCAGTAGTTGACAATCTGCTTAAACAGAAGCAAATTGGGAAAAAATAGCTCTCGAATGCACGCTCATTCCTGTGTGTGGGGGAGAGGTTGAGCCAGGGCTATTTTCTCAGCAGAGGGCGTTTGGCCCTGACAAGAAGTCAGCCGCTTTCACTCCAGCCACTCACTGTGTGTGTGTGTGTGTGTTAGAGAGAGAGAGACAGAGAGAGAGTATATGTGACTCAAAGAACTAAACATCACAAATTCTTTCAGACACTGCAATGACGTTTGTCACGCATCTCGTCTTACGTGTGAGGTCTTTTCATTGTCGTGTATTTGTCATTTGTGGGTAACCTGCAGATTCAGACCAAATCTACTGTGATAGTACACAGCACCTGGCTGTTAATCATGACCACATCCATCTATATCGAACAAGTCAGGTGCCACGATGCTAGGAGTGTTATATCCATCCATCCATCCATCCATCCATCCATCCATCCATCCATCCATCCATCCATCCATCCATCCATCCATCCATCCATCCATCCATCCATCCATCCATCCATCCATCCTTCCATCCATCCATCCATCTATCCATCTATCCATCTATCCATCTATCCATCTATCCATCTATCTATCCATCCATTCATCCATCCATCGGTATCATACCTGTTTTGTACCCAGTGGTGTTGCAGGAGTCTGCTGGTGCCTGTCTCCAACACACATAGACTAAGGGCGGGAAGTAACACCATGCACTGATCCATCACTGGACTCTCACATACACCATCCACTGTCACGAAGGACACCTGTCATTTAATTTTTCATCACTGAAGGCAAATGTTGCTGACATAGAGTTTTAGGATACTTAACATTTGTGCACAGCTGCACAAATGTGCACTAACGAGGAAACATTACAAAGACACAACTGGAATGTGTCCATGTTCAATTTTCTTTACCGGATAGCATTCAAGGGAGATTCTTTGGCCGCTTCAGCTAAGAGCAAAAGCAGTTTCTTGGAGTGAAAATGTTCCTCCACTTACCCAAGCTCTTTGTCACACAACCTTTAAAAAACAAATGCGTGCGAGCTTTCGAGCGGTCCTGCCCTTGATGAAGCTAAAAAATGCATGCTGCCACCAGTGGCTCTGCCCGTCTGCACCTCAGCGACAGGCTGCGCGTGGCATCACATGAGCGCATCCCTCCGCCACCTTTTGTCTCGGCTTGAATCGGACATTAATTAGGTGTTTGACTCCTCACTGGGGGCAAACAAGGGAAAAGCTGCGGCACCTTCCGTCGGTGGCACGGGGCAGCTCTGTGAAAATACTGCATCATTAGCACATTATCGGTGTCTCTAAATGTCACCCGGCCGCGGCGGGGGACGGTGAACCGCGGGGAAACAGCCTTCATGAAGCATGCCGCACTCTCACTTTGTGTTAAGAGTCCGCTTTGACCTCCCAGAAAGTCACTCTGGAGATCGTTATTAACCCTCGCTAGAAGCTTGCAGGAAGTGGAGTATGCGTGTTATTTGTGTGTTTGCACAATGACAGAGAGAGAGAGAGAGAGAGAGAGAGAGAGAGAGAGAGAGAGAGAGAGACGCGCTGGAATGCAAAAAATAAACGGAGCATGCTCATAAATCAAGTCAAGGTCCAACCAGTTGCCACAGCCACTGCAATCCCCCACCCCCTCCATGTTTCCCGACATTTGACGCTTCCATCTTCTCCTCTTTTAATCTCATCGGCCTCAACAAGTGCGGGAGGAGAGGCCGGCAGTGCTCAGTGGCGGGCCGTCCGCCGTGTCAGATGAGGTCCGTCGATATCTCTCATCAAACAGGAGCTGATCAAAGGCCCGCCTGTGCCCATGCAGGCGAAAGGATTAAGCCACATCATGTGCAGCCTCCTCGACGAAGAAGAAGAAAAAAAAAGCCTCTCTGCACGAATAAAGAGATTAAGTCGAGAGTGAAATCTAATTCAAGGGGAATTGTTGAAAGCGGGGCTTGACACCTGGCAAGATCTCTGTTGGTGTGATGCATTCGTAAGCTTTGTTTTACATTAACAGCAACAAGCTGGTGTTTTCCCAACTCACTACGAACTCACTACTACTACTGCTACTACTACAACTGTACCACGATAAGATGATTTGTTTGCAACTATGCTAGAAGTTATTTAACAACGCCTCGTCATGAATATTGTTGAGTAGTTCTCAAGGCAAAGTGTGCTCCTCTCATCATAAAGTTGGCTGCAGATCATTGTAAGCTTGTGTACCTGAGAATGTTTCACGACTGTGTTTTTCAGGAATGCACTTTTAGAGACTGAAAACTCACTGAAAACTTGAAATATATATATATATATATATATATATATATATACACACACACACACATATATATATATATATATATAGAGAGAGAGAGAGAGAGAGAGAGAGAAAGAGAGATACTGAAGGGACACAAGCTCCGATAATGTTCAGAGAGACTTCTATTAGCATTCGAGATTTCATTCTTGTCTTACCAGTAGAAATTTACTTTTGAAAGAATAGACTTTTCAACTGAAAGGTCAAAAGAGAGGCTTCATGTTCCAGTTGTAACCGAGGCAGTTGTCCTTGGAGCCGTGCCAATAAAAGCAGACTATGTCTCTCTAAGGACCAATCAAAACA
This sequence comes from Karalla daura, assembly GCA_029224185.1. NCBI lineage: Eukaryota > Metazoa > Chordata > Actinopteri > Chaetodontiformes > Leiognathidae > Karalla > Karalla daura. The sequence continues at coordinate 13,172,227 of CM055208.1, forward strand.
TTATCATTACAGGGCCAATCAGCAGGTGGGATTAGTGAGGCTTTGATCTGGGGACTGGGCTTTGTTTCTTCTGATCCACTCTGCACAAAGCCTTTACAGGCTTTGAATTGCCAATCGTTCTTCTGTACAGTATCGCCCCAATGCCGTCGTCCAGTGTCTTTCATACAGCGGCTTGATTGCAACATGCGAGTGTTTCATCAGACCCACCTGCAGCGGAGACACTGCAAAACAGTTTGAAACGCCTCTCTGTTGAATTGATCCGCTTGGCTGCAAGTTCACTGCATACCTCTGCAACGGACATGTCTAGAGCATGGACAAGATAATCACAGATAAACGCTGTCTGGGAGAGGATGGTTTGTCTTCTGACCTACCTGTCAGCCGGTCAATTAGAGCATCACTGCGAAGTCTCACCCAAGTGCACGTATCAGAAAAATGAACGCTTGAGGTTAGTATGTACTACTATATTGCACTATGTCCTCCAATACTACAGTATGTACTCCAATCTAATGTGCCACAGCCTGATGACAAGCTACGCAGGCTCACATCTCCTCTCATTAGAGAGTAGGGAGAGTAGTTTGATATGAACAAACTATATAAAAGCGAAAAGCATGTTTGTCTGATTGGCTGGGAGACAAGGCAGTTGACTTTAATTTGCCCCTGAGGGGTGCTACGATGCATGCTGCCATCTTTGTTAAGTGAGGAACACAACTCAATGTATTATTTTAGCTCTCATGCATGTTTTGACTTTAATGAAGTCATGCTGCCTTTATTCAAGTACAGAACAATGTGTCAGTAGCTGGACCCGGACTGCACTCCCAGCTCATTTGTATTATATGTATCACATTTGGACTGAACTCCAGATATGATGATGATGAGGACTTAGGTGAAGTTTTTCATCTATGTTCTTCCGAATGTCTTTACATTTGCTGAATTTGATCTGACTGTGAGTTTATCAGAAACTGGAAAAATACTTTTTTTTAAGCAGATAGATTCCCAGACATATTGAAATTCATTACATTATCAAAATTGTTTTGTTCTTGGTACACATAAGTAATGCACATGATCATATCAAACAATGAGACGGGTATAGGCCAAAACATTCGCTGAAAATAGTTGATGTGCAGAGTCATCTTAGCTCAGGAAGAAGTGAAGCACTGTATCATGTAAATGAATAAGTCTGCACAAAAGCCATTCTGTTGTTTTTTTTTGTTTTTTTTTAATGTTGGCCCGGGTCCTGGCTACAATTTGTCAAACATTTGCGCTGAGATGTATTCAGATTCTTCTCTGGTATCCTTTACAGCAGCACTTTGCCATTTTCCCCCCTGATTTTATCTTTTTTCACTCATCGTTCTATTTTAGCCACGCCATGCAATTACACTACCCATTAATGTCTCCATTCTCTCCACTGCCCTCGATAAAATGCCCCAGATCAGTGTCAAATGGGGAGGAGGGACTGAAATAGTCTCCCTGTGACATGCATGTAATATACCAGCCCTGAAGGATGATTCAATATTTACTCACAACTATTCGAAAGCCGAGGACCTGAAGATTCACAAAGTCTTCTTTAGTTACACTCAAACCAAGGTTAACTTCACATGAGCTACCTTGCAGAATCTTTACGCTTTATTTAGAAGAACTCTGATGACAGAACATCGAAACATATCCAGGTTCAAGCGAACATCTTTTATTTCAGACCAAATCACGAGAGCCAGACACAGAAACAAGTCGGCATTCGAAGGGCCCCTTTTACTTTTTTATTCAGATATCATCTCCCAATATATTTCTGATCATGCTTGATTTTTCTTTTTCTTCCACTGCTGTTGTAAAGATGGGTGGAAGAATCACGAGGGGTGATTGCCAGAGATGACAGACACACACAGAGGTGTTTGCACCATATTGCCTCGGCTGAGGAGTGAGTGATCATCCCGTCGTCATGTGTGGGCGGCGACTCACGGGCCGACAGTTGCCAAAGGAACCGGAGTCTCACCAGCGCTCGATGTGGGATATAAAAAGCACTTGGCACCTCTGGCAATATGTCAAAAATGCTCCGGTCGACACAGCACTGAGCCATCGGTCCAGTCAAGGCGCTGTGGAGGCTGGCGTGTCCTCAGCTGTATGCGCGTTGCAAATACCGTCTCATAAAAGTGCGATGGCGTTCTCTCATGTCAAGCCCAAGAGAGAAAAGTGTGAAAAAGTAAAAAGGAGACATCTTAAAGAAGCATAAATAAGTGGAAAAATGGGGAAGGCTTTTAAACACAGCAGGTGTATTATTTCCCCTTGACAGTGCAGAGTGTGAAACAAGCAGCTCGTCCTGCACGCTGGATGCACTAAGACACCTACGTGAATACCAATTGGACCCCGATGATCTCAGATGGTGGGGATAAAAACGCCACGAGGAAGGTGAATATCAACCCATGGGGCCGCGATAACCTCCAGAACCGCAGGATCGGAGACGATTGAACATAAAGACGGCTGCAGTGGTGATACATTCGGTGCTGCTTGATATACACGCGTACATCTCTCATCAGCACAGTCTTGGCAAAGTGTGTGTGTGTGTGTGTGGATAAGCTAGAGCTGGTGATTCACTGTGTTGATTCACCAAGAGGGACACGCTTCAACAGTTCATGAATGCTGCAGAGAAGCGCATCAACCAAAAAGTCTAAGAAGCGCCATTCATCAGCCTGTCGGGAGACTTTTGGGGGATTTTTGAATGAAAAGAGCTCACCGTGTCCCACCTTTCGGAGAGGTGGCTGACACTTCGGAGCCGTCATTCGTCGCCGCAATAAAACCAGTGGGAGGATTATTCCCTTGCCGCCGAATGAGCGGCTATCACCATGAGCTATGGCTGAATTTCGGGGGGGGTAGGGGGGTGGGAGGCTGCACTGCTTTCACATGGCCGTAGATCAATCAACGAGGCTCGTTGATTCAGTCTTCCATATCTAGGTTCTATTTTTAGAGCGTGGTTTAACCAACGTATTTCATTGTTATGTATATGGATATGATGCCTCGCTGCAGCTCCAATTGAGCACACAGGCAGGGAGCACACCCCAGGTGCGTCACCAGTCCACTGTGCAACTTGTATCAGTCTGTATCAGGCTGCTTTGTATTCAGATATCTCAAAGGCATACCAAATGCCATGAAGGCATAATAAGATAAATAATAGAAACTGAATCCAGTCTGCACGATAATATGTAACACAGGGAAAATGTACCAGAAGGCCGTCTTCCATGACCTTGCTCACAAAACTTCATGTACTCAATCCCTTATTGAGAGTGACACAACAGAATAACAAAGTCGACCAGCAATGTTCAGATTTACATATCAACAATGCAGGACGTCAAAGCTTAGTGAGGTTGACACAGTGGTTCAGTGGTTAGCACTGTAGATGCTCCGCAGTCAGCACCATTCGGACTGAGAGGCCTTTCTGTATCGAGTTTGCATGTTCTTCCCATGTCTGCATAGGTTTTTTGCCGGACATACACTTCCTCCCACAGTACAAAAAACATATTTACATCTATTAGACTCCATATTATCATTAGACCCCTCCATAACACAATATCATCCATATCATGTTGCATAAGGCATGGCAAGGCAAGTTTATTTGTATAGCACCATTCTTACACAAGTCAATTCAATGAAAAGAGACAATTTAAAATCAATTAAACAGTCAGAATAAAATGTTAATATGCAGTTTAAAATGACTGAAAATATGAACAAAAGTAATTTATAATCCTTAAAATAAACTGTTTTAAAAGACAGCAGATCACAAAATAGAAAAAAAGTATAAAAAAAAAAATGGGCCTAATGTGCACCAACAGATAAAAACATCAATTCTCACCCACTGCCCAAGCGTTATTGAGCACTTGCCCCACATAGATAAATAAAGTTTTCTGAAAACTGTAGTGTATGTTCTACAAAAGTCCCAAATTTGGTTATGTGAAAATATTGTGTTTTTTCTTTTGAACTTTTAACTTTATTATATCATATCCCAGCAAATATTTTATCATAACCTAATACCGACGTTAAAAAAGGGAGCGTTATAATTCCTGTCAGGATCAGCTTTTCAAATCATCAGACTGTCAATCCTCACATTCATGTACTGTACAGACGCTCGGCTGCCTGTCAGCTCACACAGAGGGGGCAACATTTCCCCATCAAAGTCCTGGAAACCCACTGGGACTCCAGGAAAGAGCAATGGCGGCGCTATGAAGGCCCTCACCTGCTGCTCTGCTCTCATACTGAAAAGAAGTGAACGAAGTTGCGGTTTCCACCCGGGTGCTTTTTCTACCGGCTCTTTCATGGAAGTGCCTTTTTTTTGTATCAAGTTCTTTGTTGAGACAAACAAAAAGACAAGATGGAAATGAGTCTAAGATAAATGGTGGAACCTAGTGCGGTGCCTCGGGGATTGTTTTCAGATGTGAGCCCATTGAAATGTGTGTCATTTTTACCGCCTTTATTGTAGTACAAACAGTTCCCTGATGAGCCCATTAACGTTTGTATTTCCTCATGTAAAGCCGGACTGAATCATATTTTCGGTCCTCTTTGCCCATGTTGGAGTTGATGAACGTAAAGACTCATTGTTATCAGCATCTTTTTGTTCTGCTGCCCCTGTTGTCTTCCTTTTGAAGTTCCAAACTCAGCTGTGAAGTGGGAACTGTTCTTTTGTTTTTTGTTTTTTTTTTTCATGATTTTTATTTTCCCTGTAATAAACCCAGTTGAGGTTGGGGGGGTGACACTATTTCTTTTTTTTTTTTCTCTTTATCAATCTGCTTGCCGATCTTTTTGTGCCTGGGCCAGTGAATCCAATCAGAATGCAACCCTTAAGCTCTTTGATTCTGCCAACAAAAGTTGATGGTCTCCCAGCCTGTAAGCTGCCTATCAGATAATAAAGGGCTTGAATGAATGCCAGCCAGCGTGCTGCGATGCTGGTGGTCTCGGAGTTTTTTCACCTGACGTCCGACGTGTCTTCGCTGGCCCCCGTCTCACTGCTCTCTCCGGGGAAATCTCCCGAGAGCAGCTGTCCTTATCAATGTGCCGTCTCCCCGCTCGCCGCCTGCCTGGGCCGCGTTCTCCATGACAGCAGCGTGCGAGGTAGCGGTAATCTGCCAACACTTCAACGAAATTAAACCGCCAAGCGGGCTGCCGGGAGGGGTGTTGGGGGCGGGGGAGGAGGGGGGCAACGGGGGAAAGATTTCCTGCTCGCTGTGATATGGCAACAGAGGCCGCAGACATTAATAAGACTTTGCATCCTGGCGAGAAATAAGCGCGGCTAGCAGTATAAAATAAATCTAGAGACTTTCGGGAATTCTCCTGCAAGCTTTCCTCTTGGGGTCAGCACCCCCAAAATACAAGATGGGTGGATGCCATGCATGATAAGTAAAGTGGCCGCATTCCCTACGTACATTGATGCCAGTGAGTCTGTGACTGAGCTGGCATGGATGGTAAGACACACGTGTTGTTTTTGCCAGCAGGTTTCCCGCTTTTTTTTTCGTTGTTTGCTCATTTTGCACGTGCCTTGACATACACGCAGTCCCATACAGTTGGTGTTTGGGATAGCTCATGTCTGGCTCACAGCAGACGACGGGCTTCACTTTTCATTTGTTTGGAACAAACACAGGAGGCGTGGAGCTGGCAGCAGCCGCGCCTGAGTCTGAACAGACGGGGAGAGGGGCACCACCTACGGCAAGAGTGAAAGTTAGATTTTAACATCAGCACGCCCAAAATATCGCCAACAGGAGGAGGGAGGGGGCAGCACCGAGTGGAGGGTGAGCGAGTTATTATTGGCCTCACTCAACAGTCTTCTTTCTCCTGCACCTGAAAAGTGTTATTGTTGTCATCATGACACATCACTGGGAATAGCAGGTAAAAATAAATAAACAAACAAACGTATTATTATTATTACGCAAAGTATTTGCATAAAAAGCAGAGAGCAGATTTGAAAACACAATACAAGAAGAAGAAGTCCAGCATTGTTCTGATGATTTTATCACCACTTTCTTTCATGTGACTGTTGCATTTTTTGTCTCGTCACCTGCTATGCAAAGGGGTCTAAGCTATATTGATTGGGTGAAACATACACACCGTTTGACAAATTTGCACGGGTACAATAACAGGATGACATGCATGACTGTGGATCTGAACTCTTATCATGCAACTCCTCTGTACTCTGAATATAACAGTGAACAACAGTACAACAACAGGTGCTAGAAGGTCACAAATCATGTCCTGATCTGTAGTTTAAAAACTGCCATAATCATCAGTAATCAAGTTTCCCTGAACAAGCCTTGTGAGTGCTATTGCCACTTGAGGTTTCATTAAAACTTCTAACATAAGACAATAACGTCCCTGCTGAAGCTCTCACGCCATTTTTCAAGCTTTCCCTGTAGCCGTTCGTCACACCCCGGTGATGCCATTAAACCTCCTTACCCTGTCGTCAACACGATGAGCAGCCCAGTCAGTTATTGCATGTGAGACCAAATTCTCCTTATTTTGAACCGTCTTGGGGGGAAAAGCGGCACAGCTCATTGAGGGCTAAAACAAGGAGAGGGAAGAGAAGCATGAGGATTAGATAAAGTCTGGCGCATACTGAGACGATAATAAGCGAGGCAAGGAAAGTGAGGGTAAAGAGAGGGAAATGGCGAGGGAGCGAGAGGAAGACGGGGAGAGGCGCAAAGAGATGAAAACGGAGAGGGGGTGGTTATAAAGTGATTAAGGGGCATGCTATATAGAATTTCATGATTTGAAAAACACAAACAGCTCTGTCAGATGGCTCTGCCTCACCATCTGCGCTCCGCTGCCAAAATGTACAGCCGGGAAAGATTTGTGACGCTTTCGCCGTTTAGAACTCGAAACGTAAATAGCTCTCTGATCCAGCGTCATTGAAGTAACGGTCTGGCCACAGAAAGTCGGGCAACGTGCAGAATTTGTTGCGCAAGTCAAATATCTGCAGCCAAACAACAAAATAGTATGGCTTCTCCTCCGGCACACGTCACGCCGGGTTGGAGGCTGTGAAGTCGTGTTAAAAGCCTGGAAGCCAACTGTCACCACCTCTGAGGAAAGGGTTAACTGTGTCCATGCTGTAAATATTCAGCGGGTATTTTTGCCCTCGTGGAGCATCTGGCCCCTTCTTGTCCGGAGCCTGTGAGTCTGGACACACAGACTGAGGGCCAAAGTGCTCCTGGCTTACTAATGCTGCATGGACACGTACGACGCACACACACACACACACACACACACACACACAAACAAAAACACACTAAAACAGGGACATTTCTTTTGCAAACCCCCTGGCATATAAAGTGCACTTGACTTGACCATACATACCATACACAGTGCAGAGAGAGAACCTGATATCGCCTCGGAGTATCATTCATAAACTATTGATTTTTGAACTTTTCATAAGAGGAAGGTGCATTATAGTAATCCGATGCCTGCTCATCTCCGTGCTGTGATGAATGGCTGTAGATGACTGCTCAATCGTTTGAGCTGCTGCTTGCTCTTAATGTGCCCAGCTTTAAAGGCAATTATCCGAAAATGTGTTTATGTACGGCTCTGCGTGTATCAGTCGAACACGTGGAGAGCATTATCATCAGAGGTTTTGCGATCCGTCAGTCTCAGACGAGGGTCTGTGAATCAGACTCATTACTCATTGTTTGGATTTGGAGGCAAAATCTCTGCAATAGCACAACAACACAAGACGGGAAATGGGTGCAGACAGGTTTCAAATTTACTGGCACTTGCAGGTTAAGGAGGCTGAATGCAATATATCATGTTTGTTTTTTTATATCATTTTCAGAAATGGCCTTAAAGACACCCTGTGGAGTCTCCTTACGAACCATAGCGCTAGGGAGCCATGTCTGCACGAGTTGGCTCCTGTTTTGTTTACTTGTACACCTGAGCGCATACATGCATGGATGTAAATGAATATGACCGTATTAATCAGATGTGTGTGCACAGTGTTCTCTGAACAGATACTAGCAGCCAGGAATCATTGCAGTAATGAAGCAGGATAAAGCTCTGCTAATGCTACACAGCTGTTATTTTCACCTTGATATGATCCCAGATGGAAACCGGGCTCCTCGCACAAACCGACATGTGGAAGTTGGGGAAGTTTTTCTCCGAAGTGTAAGCCGAGACAGCTTTCTAAAACACGGTTTAAATGAACTCACCATGGGGACAGATAATTATATCTTTACTCAATTAAACTTAATTAGATATTTCCAACTTTTTCCAAAAATAACTGTGATGTCGCAATGGAAATTTGCATCCTAAGCATCAGAGCAGACAGCAGTACACTGGTCATTAGTGTCTACATAATCAGACTATGGATGTGTAAGGAAAAGACTCTTACTCAGCAGTATTAGTTTATAGCAAGCTGTAATGGCCGACTTAAAGGGAGAAGGGGAATGACAGTGCCTATCACATTACAGGGGCTATTCCGATGCTGTTTTACCATCATGGTCTCCTCGATGATTACAACAGCGGCACAGTGGGAGGTGAAATAAAGCTGTACGGCTGGCTCTATAGCCGGCATCAGATGACTTAATCAGGCCATAAAGAAGGCCTTACTTACAGATGCTGTGTTGCCCCTGTGCTCGGCATTTCATCAGCCCCGAGGAAGGGTGAAATATGCTCCCTCTGAAGGTAATGTGCCCTATCTCTGTCCGAGCGGTGACAAATTTATCGCCCCCTCGACTATTTACAATCCATCCGAGCTGTGGTGATCTGGCTTGTGTTATTTAAGCTGCAGGGGTACGGCCATGTCGATGATGATGCTGATGTGAGGTGCCAACAAAGGGGCGCGGCAAAAATAAATAAATAAAAGGCTGGGAAAGTAAAAGTGTATTTGTTTCATGTGTGAGGTTTTGTGGCTCCCACATGTGACACCTCGGTGGGATTACAATGGCATGTTTAGAGTAGAGAAACATGGCACACCTTAAAAAGCTGAAAGCAAAGTTGCAGTCAAGGTAAAGTAGTCAACTTGTGATATTTCTGCAAAATCATGATGCTCTGCAAGAGTCCAACACGGACTCTATAGGGCTCTATAGGTGTTAAGAAAATAATTTGTTGTTGTTGCTACTGGTTAAACTAATATGCAATATCTACATCTTATATGATCTCAAAGAAAAAAAAAACAGCTCAGTAATATGCAAGCAGTGAGACCAAGCCTCCTAACTGCAGTTCAGATTAAACCAGAGGCAGGTGATAATTCTCTCCAACACAAAAGAACTTCTCTCACAAAGTTAATTAGCTACCGGCACTTAATGAACCCAACTGGGCAGGTTATAAACTTCACAACAGCATTAAAATATTGATTTACTAATGTGTCCAAGATGTATACATCCATAATCAATAAGAGCTCATTTGCACTTGCTAAATTATGAATGATCTGTGTTGGCTGCAATGAATAGCCGACAATGTTCTTATGTAAATGACACACATACAGCATGAGGCACTTCAAATATGTGACGTGTTCAACCTCGTCGATTCTTGTGGGAGCCAGCTGAAGAGCGAGGCAGTTGTGTCCCATTTTACATTATTTCACATCATATCTCAAAGAGAAATAGATTTGCATGAAATTAGCTTTGCAAGTCCATGAACCTAGTTCTTAAAAAAAGGAACGAAAGAAAAAAAAAAAGGGACCCAATTATACACACACACACAAGCTCTTCGCACACGCACATCCTTTGTGAACCATCAAACAAATTATTCACCTCCGCCGGTGTGCCGACTCATCACTAAACGTGGCCCTTCATGCTGAACAGCTCCAGGTTGCACGCTCGCACGACTCAGCCTGCTGGACACGGGGTGAAAAAAAAGAAAAAAAGCAGCTCCGGGTCGCTGAGAGGGCCGAACGGCTATCTGAGCAATTCCACTGCCCATTTAACATGAACACAGTGTCGTGAGACGGTATAATTACAGCACCCACACACACACACACACATGCGTGAGCAGCACACAAGCGTACACACTTCCTCCGCACTCTCACAGTACAGTAACTCTTCTAAGCATACTGCAGTTTATGTCTTCAATAAAACAGGCAGAATACATTAAATATATTATAAAGCACTATTACCCCAAGCGAGCCGGGGAAGCTCTAACAAATACTTAGTGCAACCGAGGTTCGGCTCATTTCTTCAGGAGAAACCACGCACCAGGATGTTTTCTCACATGGAGCCGCATCTTAGGATGACTCTGGAAAAAGCATTTGATGAAATGAATCATACCGCCTGAGTTCAACCGTGACCCAGAGGCACGAAAACATCTGTCCGCGGTCGCCAAATGTCCCCTGTAGGTGGCCCCCTGCGGCCACCGGGTCTCTCTTGAGAATAAGACCTGCCTCAGTGGGATTATCTGCCTAAACACGGATTACATTGAAAATAAAATAAATAAATAATAAAGAAAATCCCCATACTGTACTGTGAGCCTTCTTTAGCACAAATTACATCCAAGGGAATGATTTTGGACAAAGCTCCCTTAAATGCTAATGCATAGGGATTAATTCAAATCCACTTTACCATAGTTAGCCTGCTGAGAAGAAGCACAGATGGAGAATACATATTATATATATAGAAGTTTTTTTTTTTCCTTTCACTATGATATCCAGACATGCACTGAGGCCTGTGAGCCACATCTGAAAGGCAACCAGACTTGTCAGTGACAGCCCAGATCTCTATCTTTACTGCCTGATCTCCTAGCGTGCTGAGCCTTAAACGTATGCTTTATGTCGAGAGATGAGCCTGGAGCTGCCACCCCCCCAAATACCATATGTCTACACTTTGTCAAGCCTGTTTCCCCCGCCGGCTGATTGAAACTGTTCATGAAATCAATTTAATCGTGAAAAATCTGGCACTTTACATCAATGACCAGAAAGAATGGACCGGAGACTTGATTCGAGACAGTGGATGCCGGAGCTTTATCAAGCGAATGAGACGCTGCAGAGGCTGTGGAGGTTCAACCTTCCCCGGATGTCCCTGTGTGTGTCCGTCCCTCTGTCGTCATCACATTAGTATTTGCTTTGCATGTTCAGCTGTGCTCTCATATCTTCAAAGCTCTGCCCTCTCGAATCCCTCGTCCCTTTGATGTAACACGATGCCAGGTGAATGTCTGCCACGGGGTCACATTGTTGAGCCTGAATGTGAGAAAATTACAGTGCTGGCACAACTAGAAACAATAATATTCTGCTGCTTACGGGCAGCACGGCTCCGGTGGAGAACACATATCTGTTTTGATGGTATTATGTGGTGAGGTCATGGGGCTAAACAAGGACACGCTACTATCTCAAATTCATTGGACAGTCACGGTGGATGAGGATGAGGATGAGGGGGAGATATGAAACAACGTCATCAACACGAATTTGAAATCGTTCAGCACAACACAGACAGAATCACAGTTTAACAGGACAAAAAGAGAGATATCGGTGTGTTGGGTTTAATAAGCAACATAAAAAAATGAATCAACACAATAACAACCCGAGAACACCGATGTCAGCATTTGTGCGAAAACCCCATAACTTTCTTCACTGCGCTTTACTGTGCCTTTTATTGGTTGTCTATCAGCAGTCTGTCACATTACTTAATTTGACCGCGGTACTGAATTGCTTCACAACTTATAAATTACTCGCTGTGAAAATCTACTTAAAAGGTGAAATCTTACAAAATGTGTCACGCTAAGCGACTTCTTATTGCTCCGATGCTCTTTTAGTCCCTTTCCCGGTGATAGGCTACAGGTTGGAGCCAGTGAACGGATCGAAAATACTGGAACAAGTGCACGACATGAACTGGAATAACAGAGTCGGGATTAGGGTGAAAATCCAGGACTTGTGGATTTGGTCAGGTTTGGGCTTTAAGCGCCTTGCTGATCTGATTTCTTCCTCATCATTCAAATTTGTTTATAATGATTTCTCTGTCCCTTAAATATACGTTTTCAGTCACATTTAATTTACTTTTTCTATTGATTATTAGATAATAATTAGGCAGTACTTGAGGCTGAGTGGCACTGACCAGAGCACAGACTTAGACCCTGTCAACCCAAGGGATGTCCTCCTCGTCACCGCACCAGGCGATCTGGTTGCTGGAGCACGTCTGCAACGGACCTTCGAACCGTGTGAACCTCTCGTGTGTCACGCTCTTGCAGTTAAGGTCCTCAGTGGCAGCTGACAAGGAGCGGCTCGAGACCTTGTGTGATGGAGGCAGCGCATTGTCATACGCATCCTTTGCAGTGTAATGCGACTTGTGCGTCCGACGGGTGCGTGCCGTATGAAAGAAAGTCACTGGAGGTAATGTTGTCATCGCGTTTTCTTTCCATCCTCCACCAACCGGGCCCGACATGATTCTGCACAAGGATAGCGGACATGTTCCGCTGTGCACACACACACACACACAGCCGTCAAACTGCCACACAAATGAAATAAATAAGTGTAGAAATCAATGGCAGGAACCTCAGTAGAATCTGCCAGTGTTTTAACATCCCCTGTTGGTTTCTCGGCCACTCTCAACACGTGGGTTCCCGACATCCTTTGCCTGGTCTTCGTGTCAATACGATTCTCTTCCACTCGTCCTGCTCGCCAGATTCCATCAGGAGTGGCCCAGGAATTATGATTGCTTGTTGTGCTGTGACTTTCCTCGCCGCTGCCTCTCAGTCACCTGCACACACAGTTTACTTCCTCTATTGTAGCCTCAGGTCCCTTGCCTCCCCGGCTCTCTGCATCTACAACCCCCCGCCCACACCCCAACCCCTCCGCCCACACCCCCACCCCACAATTCTCCACTTCCTCTTGCTCTTCCTCTCCATCCTCCACTCACTTCAGTGCCTTTGTGATCGGAGTGACAGGCTTTACAATATGTCGCTGTGGATCTACCTCACCTTTAATATTTCAATAAAATGCCAGCGCGGGGCGGTGTGGGACCCTGGGGAACTATGACTGCTCTGTGTTTCTCTCCAATTCTGGTTCTCATTCACTCCAATCTAGCCTTTTCAGTCAAGACAAAAGGCCAAACAAACATCCACAACCAGTAATTATCACAGACAATATGGAGGAGAGACAGGTCAGTGTTTATGTGAACCTTAGGACAAAAAACGTCTGCGCAGTCACAATCTGAGCCGCTGTTGTGAACGCTAGCACATAGGAAGGATAATGTCCTTACAATTACTGTTTCAGGTCTCCTAGCTACATGGCCGTATTAATAGCATATTGTTGCAATTAGATAAGATATGAAATCTACTGACTTTGGAAATAGTCTTTATTTTCCTTGATATTTAGATAGAGATGATGACCATCGAACGATCTGCTTTGCTGCTTCCCATATTAATCATTATGTGTCTTATCATCTACCTTTTCTTCTTCTGTTGCACTAGCAGCTTCTTAGTCAGCTGCCAAATACTGGCTTAGATTCAGATGGAATATCCTGCATTCCCTCACATTTCATCTTTCATTGTTGAAAAATGAAAGATCTTTGCAATACTGCCATCCAGAAATCAAATTTTAAACTAGGCTAAAACTTAACCTGCAAATCTGGTCATCTCCTTATATATATACCACAAGAAACCCTCACACCAAACCAGTCACAACTGCCACTTTGGACGTGTTAGTATTTAGCTTTAAGCACCACTGTGTCCCACAGATCTGCCTGAAGTTACAGTAGCCTCTGACTCTCAGTCTCCTTTAACCAGAAATTCTCTTTGAGGCTGGCAAAGAGGGCAGCATGACTTTATTACATCAAGCAAAGCTCATACTAAGAATAATCAAAATATTCCCAATTGTGGCATCGTAATGTTTTATAAATGCTGTCAAAAGGCAGCATTTCAGTGGCAAGGCAATCTATTAGATCGGCTTTCACTTCTCCTGCCAACAAATTAAAGCAAAGCACTGCTGCAGTTAACATATATCCTTGAATTGGTGCCAATTACACAGCTAATTAATATTTATCAAGGTCTTATCTGAGCGATCTTTGAGCTAAATGTGGTTAAATCTCCTCCAGTTATGTCCTGATAACAGATGATATCTACAATAGCAGACAGAGAGCCGTGACTAAAAAGCATATTTATTTTCCTCAGCTTTATCTTCCATCATCATGTCTTATTATTATTGGGTTACAAAAACAAAATCTTGATGTATTTCCTTATTTGATCCCAAATTGTCATCCTTTATTTACAAAAAATGACAATTTTCAGAGTTGTTGTGGGTGTGCCTGAAATGCACAGGGCTGCTACTTGTCTGAACTGGGAGATTTGTTTTCCAGCATAATAACCACTGCAAGTAAGGATTCAGGATCAGTCCACAGGCATCATTAGACCACAATATCCTAACAGAGATCTAGAGAATGTGTGTGTGCATGTGTGTGTGTGTATATATGAGAAATGGAGAGAGGCAGGATATGTGAGAGAGACAATGCTCCACTCCAATATTAGAACATGGCCTGGGGATAATGGTTGGCACTGGGGTCTTTGAATTCTTAATCCAGAAGACAAGAGGCATGGATTAATCGTGGGCGAAATCTATCTTAGCGACAGGTCAAGTATGTTTGATGGGCATTAGCAGGGGGCGGGGTGTTAATACGTGTGGTCAAAGAAGCCGCTGATGTGATCAGTTTAGCAGATGATGTCTTTTAGAAAAGCGGTCAATGGGCTTTCCAGGATGGGGAGTAAATCAGGTCATTTTAAAGTGATTTTGGGGGTTATCTCCAGTGTGTGTATGTGTGTGTATGTCTGCATGTGCGAAGGGGGGGGTGAAATAGACAGTACCAAAAATAACAGCTTGAGAGTGGCAACCACCTGCCTGTTGAAAATCACATGCACTTATATATGTGTATAATATCTAATGGTTCTCAGTGGATTCCACACCTGCCTTGTATTCATGCTTTACAAGTCAGCTGAACTATTTCATCGAGCATCGGTGGAAGAAGGTAGGGGGGGAAATAATGAGATGTCCTCAGGCTTGTGTGTTGTGTCACCTTATACACAGGCAGGAACCCCCCCAGGGACCTTTGCTGCTGGCGAGTTGCCTCTCCATCTTTAACATACTGGTTAACCAGAATATCGGCTGGTATTACACCAGTACAATCTGTTAAGCCGTTATGTTTAAAATTGTTAAGGAATCAAAAACCGTGCTCGATCGCGCAAGAGAGCCTCTTGTGTTTGTGGGAAATTACTGCCAAGGCGGTGGGAGCACACGGCGTGGCTTTCAAACCCAGCGCATTCATCTCTGAGGTTTGCAGCAGCATTGTTATTGCGGAGAATGAGGGGAAACACTGATAGACACTCTGGTGCAGCATGAACTCGGATCGGGGTGGATATAGTGGAAACCTGTTTCATAGCCGTACGTGAACAGATAGGATATGTTTGCACCATCGCTCCACTGTATATGTAAGACTTTGCTTCATGCTGACATATTCAGAGTGTTTTTTTATGCAAATCACTTTGTTTCATTTTGTCCACTTCTTTGACTTCTTTTAACGGGTACGCCATGAAAGACCTTGCAGTTGCAGACGTGCACTGACTGGTGTTGGGCGGATAGCTCCGGAGGAGAAAGGCAATACCTCTGTCGCCTTTCCTTCACTTCATTCAGATGTGAGGTTGATCAATGATCTGGCTCTGTATGGACTGGGTCTGCTGTTCCTAGGCGTCACTGCACTCGTTTGTGTAGACTACTCTCCGGTCCCTCTATACCACCCCGGGTCCAATCACACTTCTGAGACTTTCAAGAGGAGAACAGGAGTAGTTAAGAGACTCCTCCATTTCGGGTAATGACACAGCCAGCCGCTCCATTTAGCCGCTGGCTGGATCCTCTCCCCTCTTTTTATTCCACGCCGCCAGCCATACTGTACCGTCCGCATCGCTCCAAGTGACCTCCGTGACAAGATAAGCGGCGGCTAGACCACCAGCCGCAGTCAGTCAATTGTTCGGTGATCAAGCATCGAGATGGCATCATTATGCGCTGAAATATTAGCCCGGGCCGGCAGTATCTGCCCGGCAATACATTCCTGTCACTCCTCCCGGCCCCCTTTTTGCATATTCATTGGCGGTGTGATCTCCTTGGCGTGTACCCAGGGGAATCAGGGGGATAACCTGAAGTGTTCATCTGCGCCGATGTTTATCCTGGCCGCGGTGTGAGGGTGCGTGTTGGGGAGCAGAGCGGGGGAGCCGGGCTCAGCTGGGTGTGTGCATACATGATATATGTGGCTTAGATGCAGCAAGGATAGCGAGGGAGGTTGACCTTCCTTCCCTACATGTCAGGACACGCTCGCATGGTGATTCTATTCCAGAAATGTTTCACTACGGCACATGAGGCGAGAGACATGCCACTCTAGAGATTCAATCGGGGGTTTCCCCTTTCATAGCCGCAATCTTGGATTTTATGTATGGACCATAAAGTGCTCTGAAGTAAAAAAAAAAAAAAGACGTGTGCTGTTTTCGAAGTGCAAAAATGTTGTTTGCTGCCATTTGTCGCCTTTGACATGACATAAATGCAGTTCTAGGTTTGGTTCATGAAACGTTTGACTTTTACCCCTCGAAACATCATCTGCCAAAGTACGCAGGGCACTTTGCATCTAGAGAGGCGACATCATCGATTAAATATTAAAGCTTGAAGAAACATGAAGCACTGCAGTCTCTTCATTATTGCTGCACTGACCCAGCGCTGGGGTGCAAAGTGTAGCATCAACATAGTCAACATTTGATTCTTGAGAGAAAAAAAAACACAGAGCATAGAGGGACATTAGAGGGACATTTAAGTACAGTAAACCGCATCGCACAGTTCGGATATCAGTCATAATGTGCAAAGTGTTTTGATGGCTGAAAGAACATAGCAGGCATTGAATGTCTCCAACATTTACATTGGAACGGCCTCAAACCACAGCTATTAACCTACATGTGATCTTGTAATGGGGCCGCCAGCGCCTGCTGAGTGCTTATGTGGTTTTAGCAAAATGAACATCTTTATCTTTCAGTTCTTTTTGACAATCTAATCCTAAATCAATCGTTGGCCCGGCGCGCCTCGTTTTCGGGCCTTGACGTTCGGGAACTGTGACCTTCGCTCGATGTGGTCGGACACCTTGTACACGAGTCGCGATTGCAGATAGGACCTGGCATTGATCTGCACTTCATCGGTTACATCCTATATTCACCGCATTCGCATCCACCGCTCGCAGACCGTTTCTTGACGTTACCAGGTGGCGTCGGTGCTGACGACTCGAACCCTCCTCCTAGTTCGCGTTGCACTTTGAAATAAGCGCGCAGAGATAAAATGAAGTATTTATTTGTTTTTAATCACATCAAACCAATCACTTTAGAACGCATATTTACATCGCATCGATGTGTTGGTGTGACAGTCTTGCCAGAGCTGTCAAATATAGACCATGTCAAAAGGCAGACAAAATGAGGATGCAGGCAGCATGTTTCCTCAGATGAGCCTGCTCTGCGGAGGTGGTAGGTGACATGTTTATCCTTAATTTATGGGTGAATTGTGTGTCTGCGCATGTTCATTTCCCATCCTGTTTAGAGGCTGGCAGTGTGAGAAGTGTTATACTTGACACCAACAGTGTGTGACCTCGCTTTTCCCAGAACACTCGTTTTGTTGCAATAATCAAGACGTCTTTTCATCTCTTTGTTTCTTATCAGTTTGATTACTTTTGAGTTTATTCCACATTAGACCTGAGCTATGTCAGTGTTTTACAAATGCAACACTATTCCTCTCATATTCTCATGCTGAGTGCATTATAGGATGATTGTGGCCCGCTCATCACTTGTCAACATTACCTGTAATGTCTTGTAACATCCTTTAAAATCCTGAAATGCTCTTGAAATATTAACAAAGCAATTCCGATGCGAGCTGAAAAGCTCCCCATGTAGGAAATTGTGTCATAGCATATATTGTGTAATATCAATCGGGGATGACAGATGTATTGTGGCAGGAGGGTCCAGATGGGACTTAGGAGACTCTTCAACCTCTGCATGAACTATAGCCACATTTCATGCTGATGGCTGTCGTTCCCAGAGCAAACATCTGTCTTTACAGCAGATTTGAAACGTAATATTAGCCAAATATGCCCCCAAAAGCCGCAGTGATTCTTAAATTCATTTATATTTTAGGCTTCAAATGTTTCTTGGTCTTTTTTTTCTGTTTTTAGTCAGCTGACAAACTACAATGTTAAATACAACCTCTCAACCTGTGTCTTGTTAGGAATCTTTTTTAAAATCATATTCATAATATGTTAATAAAGAATATAAGCAACGTAATTATTCATATTATCGTTGTCACTGATGTGACGTGTGCTTAGAATGAACAAGGACTGGAACTCAATGAGAATTTATGGCTGACTGAATAAACATCTCTATGCATTCATAGGAATCCATATGCATTTGCATGCCTCTGCACTTCGCCTCCCTTACCGCTACTACACTTTATAAGCGGCGGACTACTAACAACAGAGTTTAATGTCATGCTCGGTCATGTTTCTGAAACCTTTTAGCCATTCTAAACGGCTTCTCATCCTTATTTATATGCTGCTGTCCTGCTGGCAGCACCTGCACACGTCCACACACCATGTCAGTCTAATAAGGCATGCGGCAAACAGCATGCGATTATTCTGCAGCGTGAGGTCCACTGCCATGCCTGTGATTTATATTCACGGTCACACTCGGGAACAAGGGGATTTTCTTTCATTTCGGTCAGATGAACATGGAACGTGTGTGCCTTGGGCCTGGGGAAGCCGGGCCTGGCCAGAAAGGTCGCGTCTTTGGGACTGTTACCAGTGTGAGACTTTGTCTTTGGATGACGAGCCACTGACTTCGTCTTTTATTGAAAAGACTGCTATGAAAAATGTAGAATGTTTTGAACGTCCATCACAAGTTTAGTATCTCAGGACAAGATTTTCCAAGAGTTATGGGAAGTTGCATGAATAGATTGCATCTGAATTCCAGTTCATACCCTTCAATGAAACACAATAACAATAACAATTGCAAGGGTTTTCGGAAGACTTGAAATCATAGGTTCAATAACCAGTGACTTTGGAATCTGGTGTTGGAATACACTAGTGTTTGCAAGTGTCAGTCAGACAACCAAATTGAACAGAAACTAGTTAACTAGTTATGTTCTACTTTGGGGACTCCTCAGGGGACCATTCTGCTCATTTGCAACAATAAAATCTATCTTCCTCTTCCCCTCAGGGAGGAACTATGATCAGAGACCAAAAGTTTGAGTCAGTCCCAGAGCCACAGTTCCCAGGCCCAGCAGGATCAGATCACGATAGCAGCTCTAGGTGCCTCAGACACTAATTTGACATGTTCCCTGTCAGAGCCAGTTAGTAGCTAAGAAACCAGCCATTTTAAGGTAAAATGAGGAGGAGAACCGCCCCAAATGTAATCTAAAGTGGGAAGATGATTTAGCTCTTTGCAGGCAGTTCTTTTCCAATCATTGTAATCCAGAATCAAGCAGGCGGAGGTCGAGAAAATCCTAAATTTATCAAATGGCTGAGGCAGAGGCAGAACACAGCAATTGCTGAATTACACAGAAATATAATACAAAAATAACCTTGATGAGGGTGAGAGGTCACATTCTCACCCACTCTTGCTCTCACTCTCTCACTTACACAGCATGACGTGGAGATTTGCTGATAAAAACTGACAGTCTTCATGAGGCACGCTTTGAGAAAGAAAAGTAAGAGAAAGCAGCAGCAGCCTGCTTCTCCGGGATGGATGAACTCAGATCTGCTCCTGGTCTGCTCTCAATGGCCCCTGTCACATTCTGAATCCTGACTCTTGCTCAATCCTGTTTTTCCACTGTGGAGCCGAGTGACGTCAGACCTGGCTCTGAACCGCCTCTCCGTGTGGCCCGGCCCAGCTGGATGCACAAATTCATGCTGAGGCCCAAACTTTTTGCCTGTGATCTCTGCACTTCCCGAGTGGATAGTTGTGTTTACTATCGAACCCCCCCCCCCCCTCCCGGAGGAAATCACAAGCTCGGCTTCATCATACGGTGGATGGGGGTGATCACTGACTGATATCCAGTTTTTATTAAAAGGTCGACACCAGCAAACTGGCAGACATTTTTTTCCCTGGTTTGTGCCAAACCATCACACACACACACACCAAGGCACGCCTTTGTCAATTGTCATGTTCATCCTGAATCACACTTTTCCTCGTCGTTACCACACCTCTGAAAAGGAGTCCGTCCTCTAGAGGCGGCGTGAATAGCGAACTGGAGCATTAAAACATACTGATGGGCCATAAACGTATATGAGCGTAAGAGGATAATCCATATAGAGCTTCCTCCTTTAGGCCATATTAAATCACCTGCTGTCCTGTAGCCGTGGTGGAGGCTGCTCGCAGGGCCGAGGGCGACTCGTAATGGCACGGGTTCGACGGCTGGAACCTGCAACCTGACAACACTTTAATAAGCTGAGGGCTGACATTTGGGCCGAGGCGGAGGAGCCCCTGTGCTCTCTTCGGGAACGGCGCCTCTTTCTCTCTGGCTTGGTTATGAGAAGGGCTCAAGAGAAGTGACACGCCAGAAGCCATGCTGGTGACAGCCCGGTTTCCACAAGTCTGTGGGGAAACAGCGATGGACGTGCGGTAGAGCGTGCACATGAAGTGATCACAGAGTTCAGAACAACGCTGGTGCGGCGTTGCTTTAAAAGTGGCAATAGCGTCTCCTGGGGCGGAGCAGTGATCATCACCTCGCTCCAAACCAATCCCTTGTTGGTGGGGGAGTAAATAACCAAACGAATCACGATTCAAGGCACCTTGAAGTATCAGAAAGTCGTTTATTAACTGAGTCGGGCAACAGGAATGCAAGCGGAACAATAAAGGCGCCACGGCAAACATTAAGAGAAATGGAACAAATCGAGGCGACGACGTCCTAATTGCGTGCGGAGAGGCTGCCTGCCTGGTTGGGAGCAAGTACTGCCGATCCTGCAAGGAAATTACCTGGCTGTGTGTATCTCATGAGCAGGACATATTTAATATCCTCTCCAGCAGAGAGAGAGAGGGAGAGAGAGTATTTTAATGATCTGAGGTTTATCAACACCCGCTTTTATTCATCAGACCTCTACAGCCCATTTCCAGGCTGCTTTTCCATTACCGAGGCTCTCGCTAAAGGCCGTTCTAATACTGCATCAGACTTTTAAATGTGCAGGTGGAGTGGTCTGATGTTGGCGACCCCAGGCGAGCGGCGTCCTGGGACCGCGTGTACCGTCATGCACAGTGACCTGGTGGTCTGCATGGCACCGATACGCCTTCCAGTTCCACACTTCGGCAGCTTAAAAAGTTGCCTCTACGCAACCTTCCAAAAGTGGTTCACTTCCTGTGTCCAGCCGCCCCGTATCCTCATTCAAATGAACAACTGTTGCGGCAGTGACCACCGGAGCTTGGAAAATGAATGCCGCCCCCCCGTACCCCCAGTTTCAAGATTATGCTCCTATCCTTATCCTATCAGCCGGGCCGTGCGTAGTAGACTGAGCTCCCCACCATGTAAAAGAATACAACTGCCTGCCCCCGATTAGATTGCAGCCCTATCGCACTGCGTTCGCAGGGCAGGGTAATAAAATGTAATATACCGAGCTGTCACTCACAGGTTGCATCCCCACTAAAAGAATATGGAACTGGCAGTTTAAGGGCGGAAAAGATAAGCACGCTGTAATATCGGAGGTGTGCCCCCCCCAACCCACCCCAGCCCCCACCCCCTTCCTTCATCATTGGCAGCTGTTGGGAAAATGTGCAGCAAGCCAGCGATGTTTCCTCCGCTGCACAGGCAACGTGTCCTGGCCACACTTGAGGACTCGAAGCAGAGTCTGTGTGGCTGTGTTGTTTACGTAACCGACTGGTTCTCTGTCCAGATGGTAAGACCTGAAGTCGAGTCTCGATGGAGCTGTGTTGAGAATCTCAAGGCGCCGTGTAAACGAGGAGTCTGCTCTCTGAAAACAGGGATCGGGGATTAGAAAGCAAACACTGCTGACAGTGCTGATTTCTTGGTGAGGCACACTCAGGACGAGCTGATGCATTCTTAATGTTAAGAATACGACACCCGTTATTAAGCTTTTGGGGGTTTATTTTTTTATTTATTTACAATTGTTTTGTTCCACATTTTTTTCATAGTTGTTGAAGCCCAAAGAGGTTAACTCGTTTAGATTATTTTTTTTATGGAACGCTCAGTGTCAAGTATTCCTTCCTTTGTCTTCTGCATCGGTTCGGTGTGTCATTTGCAATCTGCTTACTCACTCGTTTCACTTAACGAAGTCTGTCCAAAGTCTTTAAAAATAGCATTCGGTCTACTTTATGTAGCCACGGAATAATCCACTCTCCCCTCTCATAATTAAACCGCTAAATGTATTTATTTATCTCCTTTTAACTGTCCCTGGTGCCTCTGCGGGCTGTTAGGTTGATCAACGGGTAAATGAAGGTTTTTATTTCCTTTGCACTTATCATCCATTGCTCTTTCATCAGGTTCCAGGAATGTGATGTCAGATGCTTAAGTTCTACATCACCCAAAATCTATTTTGAAACATCAATTGCTGCTGTAGGCTTGAAGCGAAGGGCAGAGACGGCAGTTTCATTCTTCTTAGGGAACTGTGGTCAGCCTGAATTCATGTCATGTCAGCTGGATCCGCGGTAAAGCTACATTTAAAGCCTACAGGGGGTGACTATCTGATACCAAGAAAGGATAAGATTGCGAGTCTCTGGAAGGTCAAAAAATGGCTCCACAGAGGGAGGATGACTGGTGCTGTGGATGCTGAGGAGCTAGGAAGCTGTACATACTACAGTAATGAAGATATAAGTGTCTGGCTCTGTTTTAGTGAAAGTTAGAATCCCTGACAGCAAACAGTGGCTTTCACCCAATTAGACATCTCGCCAACTCAGCCAAGCTGGTTGTGAATAACTGTAATTACTACAATTTGGCCAATAAAGTAAGAGAAATGAATTACACACCCCCAATGGAACACAAAATAGTGCATCTCACCTTGCAAGTTTGCACAGATCGTGTTGAAACATCTGTTCCCGGAAGCCATCCAAATAAGTTGAGTGCTGTCAAAACAAATGACCAATTAGCTTTGATTCAGCGTACAGTTTTAGCCCGGGACATCAGCTGACATAAATATTAAAGCGCACTCCTCCTCTGCAAATAAAAAATGCGGCACAAAACCGTCAAGTGCAAATCTGAGGTACTTGTGCTTATGTACGGCAGGAATCTACAAACACTTCTATCCCCGTAGTAAGTAATATTCTCCGAGAGGAGATGCCTCACGCCCCCTGCACGATTCATCAGCCTCAGCTCCCTTAGAAATCTTGGACGACTGGCTCGCGGTGCACTTGCAGTGCACTGACACCGCCGACCGTCCAGTAGGCATGTTGGAACGCTCATTTTTCCGGTAAAGTCCAGACCCGTCACTAACGCAGACAGATTGAGCACCGAGAATGAAAGCTGTTCCACATGCAAACACTGAGCTTTTGAAAGGCGCTAATGGCCGGCGTGCCGGGTGGGTCACCGCCACAGACGGAGCCTTTGTTGAACGCATAGTTCCCCGTGGCAAGTCCAGTGTGCGTGACCCATGGGACGCTTTCCTGAACTGAGAGCAGACAAAAAAAACTGTCACATTTTTTGTTTTTTAATGAGGTTCTGTTTGGAGGAAGGAAGCAAAAAAATGAACTGCTTTGTGGAATATTACATTTGTCTTCCTCCAGTTGACTTCTTATTCATTATGACATTATCCTTACTTGTTTTTGCACCAGTTACCAAGGCATGTAAAGGTGCAGCCCCTATCTATATATTGCCATTTTTTTTATTCATGTTTTTTATGTTACTAGAAATGCCATGCATTCACAAAACACCCATCGGTGGAAAGATTTGCAAGTAACAATTGTGCTTGACCAAAATCTTTGAAATATCGCTTTTATTTTTCAAAAAAATGTAACAAAAGAAGAGAAGCGGAAGGAGAAGTAACTCCTATGAACCAGTTGTCATTTAGCCTATATCCTGGTGGTAGCATTGTTTGAGTCCGATTTCAGGAGACTCTCAAAGCCATCTGTACAAGTATGGGACAGCTCCCCAGTATATCGGCTACAGTGGGAAGCCGTTTGGCTTCACATGTTTGTGCGTGGTGATCCTCGGTCACACACGGAGATCTCTTTACACTTCACTTCACATTTCATCTGCGAGTCGGGAACACGAACCAGATCGCTGCAGTTGTTCTGTTGGCTGCGCGCGCCAAGGCGAGGGGACAGGAAATCATTGCCGTCAAAACAGCTCTGGCAAAGGTCAGTCAAATCAGGCAAATGAAATTAGTCACCTTGAAGAGAAGCAGAGACCCTGCAACAGATGTGGAGGATGGGACGGGACGGGCGGGGGTGGAACTCGGCATGACGGAGTGCGATTTGCCGGTGTCGTCGGTGTGTTGACTTGGTAATTAACGTGCCTAATTGGACTGGTCCCATTTCTTAATTAGCATGGCAGTAAAAAAAAAAAGGATTAAAATGACTGAATATGGTTGATAATCATTACTTGGAAGAAGATGACAAAATAAAAAAGGTATTTTCACTTGTGCTCTTTAGAGTTTGGAGCCAAAGAGTAAGACAAAATAGCACAGGGATATCTTTTAATAGTCCTTCCATTTTGCTTTAGCAACAACGGCGTGCAATCTCGCCTCCCAGAAAGGTCCCCGCTCATTCTATCACAGAAATATCCGAGGAAAGGTTGAAAAGGTCACGACGGGCAAATTTGTTCCCATTGTGGGAGGCGCAGAGGAGCCGCTGTGTCTTTTCAGCGAGGGGGTTCATTAGAGGAGCGATTTGGTTTGTTAGCGAGGTCTCATTATGTCACATACACAAAGGATGCAGCTGTGTTCACCGAGCCGTCGTGCGTGTTTGCACTTGTCGTACACGGCTGGGGGTACGAAGTAAGTCGTAACAAAGTGAGGCGCCGCAGAATTCGATCACGGCCACAGGAACCGCTGTGTGTTTGGCTCTCTCTCTTCCCGAGTGTGAACAATGTGAAGCGAGGGATAGTGCAGTGATAAAAGCACGGTGCCCTGGAACAGGCGGAGGCCTTGACAGGCCATGCAGCTGTCCTCACACTTGTTGACGGAGGAACCTATACCTTGATACCCTGGAAATGTGCCTGCGCATCTACGTGCCATCACATAGACGCTCTGTGCTGAACATGAAACAGAGAGCAGGTAAAGTATCTTCTCATTGTGATTCTAATTGAGACTTTTAAGCCTCGTCCACTGCACCCGCATGAGTTCAGCCACCGACAGATCATTTGTATCCCCTCTGCCAAGTCATTTACAATTCATTCCAGCGAACGCAACATATGTGGATGTTTGTTTGAATGCAAAATAATGCATATTGATGGTCACATCGAATATGCATCTGAGAAATCCTGACTCACCAGTTAATTAGCAACGTGCATCATCATGCAGCATAGCATTTCTTACCCACTGCAGCCTGAAACTGCAGTTCATAACGAGCTGCATATCGTGTGTTAAGTCATGCTGTGTGTGAATGTGACATTATTTACGCGCAGTCCAAACAATCTGTTTCTCAGTTTGAATCCCAAACACAACAAGACAGTATGCTGTAATTAAATTGTTTCTCATTTGAGTGTTCAGTGAGGTAATTTGCTCACTGGAGAGACCGATTTGCATTCAGGTTTCATCGGGTCTGCACTGTCGGACAGATGAGATTTTTGTGTAAAATGATTGAATTCTTGACAACAAAGCCTGTTGTAAGTTTCAGGTTCTCAGTTTTCTCTATGTATTAGCGGACGGCTATGGTGGTCGATGTATGTTTATGAATACTGGTGCCACAGCTTCAAACGACCCGGAGTACGAAATCCAAGTACTCTGAGGCAAGTTTGCACAACAATAGTCGAAACAGTTAGAGGTGTGCACTGCAGACCATAACAGTCCTGTTGCTGCTTTCAAAGGCGGACGTGGAGGTTGTCCATCCCACTCTATTCACCAGCAAAACGCTGTTTGGTCTATATTAGCAGAGTAATCTTGCTGAGAAAGCTTCTGCCAGTTGCTGTCGAGCACAACAATGAAGTTGGTGAGTTTAAACCAAAGAAAACAAAAAGCATGACCAAAGAGAGCAGTTACATTATGACACACACATGACCCATTCTCACTACATAAGCGAAAATGATCGTGTATTATGTGTATTATGCTTCACATAGTTAATTTTGTGTGGCATTTCGTACCGTCTTTTGATTGCGACTTACACATAACACTAATGAAGTCTGTTGTCATTAGTGTATTCATCTATTTATAACCACTGACAGGCATATATTTAAAGCAAACCACACATGTGTTTTTTTAGTAGCCTGCCATTAACCAAACCAATAAATATCCAAACTCCACACTCAGATACAGTATTTTTGGTGACTATGTGACTAACTTTGTCTTAATCTACCAGCCAATGATGTGCGATGTGCGATCACTTGTTTATAAGCGTGCACTTTGACAGCAGCAGCCTGTCGGTGCTTTAAAAATACCACATCACAGGTGAGGTAGAAAAATCAGATTTCCATCTCCCTGTTCACCACCGACAGTCACAATATTTTTGCGAAAGAAAACACCAGCGTGTGTCCCTATTGATTTATTGCAAAAGCAAAGGTTCACCGAGAGTGTGCTGAGGCCCTGTTGACTGTAATTTACATCCATGTTACATTAATATGATTCTGGAAAACAAGGTGTGCTCCTGGTGAGAACCAGTCCCTGTACTGGTTTAAAAATGGAGATTAAAAAAAGAAGCCAGATCCAACTGAATCTTTTCTTATTGTGCCAGACAGATTAGAGGGAGAAATAAGACAGTGAAGGTGCGTGATTATTTCCAGCTAATTAGCAGCACTGGGTCGTCCGCCACACATTGTACGTCTTTGCACTTTCTTCCAGGCAATATGGCAGATTCCTTACCGGCTCTCTGGGGATGGACAATCACCAATTTTAACTAAATGTCCTGTGCAGTGGTCCAGAGTAGCCGTTGAGGAATGCAGTGTAATGCTCCCTCTGGCGCATGCTGCCTCGCCAATTAGGGGTCAGAATAAAGGCTCCCGTGCAGAGCACTGGTGCAGATAGATGATGTCATTGTTTGGGGATCAGCACGGAGCGAAACCGAGAATCATGACCGGCTGCCAACTGTGGCTTTTTTTTCGTAGGAACTCAAAGCGAACGAAGAAGCTTTTCCAGCAGTGCTGTGAGAATCAGCTTTGATATAAGTAGAATTTGGAGTTAAGGAATGTGGAAATTCCCAAACTGGGAAAGTGCAATCCATGTTCACATGGCACAAAAACCAAGAAGATAGTTGATGTGCTGCCTGAGTGTGTGTGTGTGTGTTTTAGGGTAGACAGTAGCACTTTGTTTCCTCTGCCTGAGGACACTGGTTATATCTGCCAGGAGCCCACACGCTCGCCTTGACAGGTTCAAATGAGGACATCAGAAGCACTCGAGGCGAGACTGTATTTTACTTTATTTTGTAACAATAAGCTCACGTACCCGCTCAGCGATGCAGAATGACTCCTCACCATGCAGAAGAATGGGCTGCGTTTAAGCTTCGCATGAAGCTGGAACATACAAAAGTGCAATTTCTTTGAGCTTCTCTTCTGCGGTTGGTTTGGTCCAGTGGCCGTTTCAATTGCACGATAACTAGCTCAATTCAATATCACGTTGAGGAAAAAAAGGACACGCTTGCATATCAGTAATTTTGTGTTTTTTTCTTGTTGATGAAACCTTTTTAGAATATAACACTGCAAGAATTCCCTTATGACATTTTGATTTCCCTGGTTGAAATATGGGGAAAAAACCTTTTAAGGGAGATAAAGTTTAAGACAACTATGATTAAGTATAGTGTGAGTATGGCTGTTGGAGCACACTACAGCATCAAGTAGTAAATCACACAGTTTATTTTACAGTCTCTTTGTTTTACAGACTTTCTTCACTAGCGATATAGTGTCAGTTGTTCCATCAAGTGCCACACGGTGACATGTTTACATACAAGTGACAATAATAATGTCAGACATTATGCTATCATTAAGTCGCCTGGACTGAGCACACCTCCAGCAACATGAGAGACACTTGCTTGTTTCCACAGTCAATTGTGATCCTTCCATAGCGATGGCCACATTCGCTGCTCCGGCCATGACACTGACTGTGCCTTAATCTTAGCAAAGCCTTAACTTCTGTCAAAGTCACAACATTTCCTGAATTATACTGGGAGGGAACGCCTTACACAGAATTGTTCTAAACCCCTCCGAAAGTTAAGGGCAAATGCAGATGTGGATTAACCAGATTCCTCAGTATGTCCGGCTGCATGTGGACAGTAGATTTCACTTTTCTCCCCCTGCAAAGTTAGAGACCGGGATGTTTAAATAACACGAGTATGGGGGGGGGGGGGGGGATTTGCTCGTATCAGGCTTTGAGGAGAGCCTATATTCTAGTTTTTAATCTTGAATTATTCATGTTGAATTTAAGCAGCGTGTGTCCCTCTCAGCTACAGTAAGAGACTCCAGCTACGCGGCCACCGTCTGAATAATGTGTCTGACCGTGGCACAGAATCCTTTATCTGTCCACTTCCTTTAATTTCACGATTCCATTTCAACTGGAGGAGGTTGTGTGGACAGATCAATGTGCGCAAGTAGACACACAGAGCCTGGCAATTAGCAGTTGTGCTAATGTGCCTGAATGGATTTTCTCATTTGGTCGGGGGAAAGCAATACTGTACAGCTAAATCTCCGGCCACCTGTCCTCAGTCAGCGCCTCCCTGACAGCTCTGCACAACAGTCTGCCTAGAAGCAACGTTTGAGCGCAGCCCATTCGCAGTGCAGGCTCAATACGAACGAAGAAATTGCTTAAAACGGTCAAAAAATTGTGCAGTATTTGAATAAAAACACAAGATGGTACCGTGCATGCCAGTCTACGAGCTCCAAAACACACACATGGTGCGAGAGAGGAAAACAAAGCAAATCAAGGGGGCACGGGTGGGTGGGGGTGGGTTGTCTTAACTCAGCGCTGCAGACAGGCAGGGAGCTCGCACTGCCCGTCGATTTAATTTGAGTTGCCAGAGAGAAGAAGAGACGTCTCGCTGGTGCCTCGCACATGATGATCCGGAGCCGACGCATCGGGTCAAGTCAGCTCACACCTTTGCAGCTCTCGAGAGAAGATTGCTAACAATAGCAAGTGTGTATTTATATCAAATACATCCCGCTTCAGAAGCATGTTGAAAAGATTGGAGGATGGTTAGTGGGACAGCCACATGTTTACAGCCCTCCAGTCCCTACTGTGTTCTTGCTAAGACTGGTTCCAGCTTATGGCCGATGCAGATATTATGAAGCAACAGAGGTCTCAGTTGTCTGAACTGATTTTCTTCTTGCCACCTGGAATTCATTTAATCTGGACATGCATTCATGCTTGACATCTGTTTGTATGTTTCTATTTAGATCTTGAGCTGTTTGTCTCCAATTTGTATGTAAAACTGAGTATTCTTGCACATATCTTATTTGATACAGATTTTTCATGGCCTCTCAGGATATGTGTAAGCGAGAGGGAGGCGGGGTGGATTTTACACACATGCCCGACTTTTAATACTGTGCCCCTGTCAGAGAGGTGTGCTCTAACCCTATCCTTTAAAGTCCACAGTGCACCATTGTCCCTCCGTGTGAATGTGTCTTCGGGAGTCTCAGATAAACCCTCCACTGACATGCTCTAACGCCGCAGGTCTGCTCCTCCCCTGTCTTGCCCTCTGTGGAAGATGCACACAACCTTAAGAGAAAGTGAATACTGCCTCCTGTCCTTCTGAAAGAGCATCGATTTTTACTTTGCAGCACCCAAGGTCAGTGCGGAGAACAAGCCGGGAGGATCTTATCACCTCAAAAGTACAGGTCTTTCTCTCAGTCTATTTATTGAGGGGGAAAATAAACACAAATGAAGTTGCGATCACAGCTGTCTGACACGCCGTGACCTTGCATAATAGCAGAGCGGCGAATAACTGAATGTTTAAACTGTTAGGGCTTTTAAATGAAATGAAAATTGAACCGTGCTTTATGATTTTCCATATCTTTTCATTTTATGGCTTCTGCTGAAAGCCATGTGTGGGTGTGTGTGTGTATGTATGTCAGTGCTTTCAAATTGCCTACTGCTTTTTTTTTTATCTACTCTTCCTCGGTCAGAATTTACCCCATAACCTCAGACTTAGCATTCGGCTGCATGTGATATCATACCCAGGCTCCAAAAAGCCAACACACACTCTCCCTCGGAGGCAGTAAACGAGTAATGGGCCTCGTCGTGGCAGGTGACAGCGCCTCCAAATTAATTCCTTCCCAGTGAATGACTTCGACTTGGCCCAAAGTGTATGAGCTGAATCAAAACTGACAGCAGAACACAAGAGGTAATGATGCAAATGGTGCAAACACAAACATAACTCATTACATCATTGTGTTGTTGAATAATGGAAATTCCTCTGTACATACTGTACTACATACCACTCTAGGACCACTGTGTAATCTCTGTACTAGTATGAATCACATTTGCATCAGCAGATTACACAGTATTTTTCAGGATTTAAAAGATGTTTGAGCACATGTTTTTTTAATGAATTAGGGAGAAAATCACATCCACCATATATTATGGCCATCATTAAATGCTGCTTATTGCTGATTTCCTCTCAAAATTAGTTTGGATATTCATATGTATATTTTACACACACAAACACATGCTTTCTAGGATGTGGCCTTTGGACAGAGTCAAGTTCATGTTTTTCTCTGCCTCCATATCTGTTGGTGGAGATTTTTTCATGTAACTCTCAGGGGCAAGTGTACAAGAACATGTTCCTTGGTAAATATGTGTTAATGGCCAGTGTTATTTCAACAGTCGACTCCTTTCTTTGCCACTCCCACAGCAGTGGGGAGAGCCTTGTATACCCCAAGAGCTGCCAGGAGCATTGCACAGTATGCTGCCCACTTTGGCCACTGATTGATCCTCTAATGGCACAAACACAGCACGCATTTGCATGAAGTTTGCTGAATTTTCATCTCATCCCTTGGCCTTTGCCTCACGTTGCGTGCTTGCCTTGCACCTCAAGTGAATTACTTGCTCCTCATAGATAGAAAATGGAGGCAGGATTGATTTCTTTGTGGTCTGCAACTGGCGTGGCTGACCGGTGATCCATAGTCCTCACTCTAATGTTATTGTAGGAGAAGTAGGAGAGGACTCAAAGTCTCACGTACAAAGCAGAATTATCAGGTAATGCGTGTTGAGTTCAGAACACAAGTGTCTGCGGAGCAGAGTCTCAGATGTCTGAATACAAACTTGTGTCAACATAGATTAGTTTTCACCAATCCACCATTTGATTAAAACTGATTTATTTTCACATATATTTGCCAGTAGAAGTAATTGTGTTTCTGCTATACCATGGTTGTCCACAGGGTTTTATAGGTTTCTGAGAAGTGGAGCAGCACTTGTTGCATCTGAATCCGAGCTGAAAAAGAAAAAAAATTGTGAAAGAGTCGCATTGCTTCAGTGATAATTGTGTAGCTGTTAAGCATGCCAAACAAATGCTCCTTAATTCAGAGAGAGTAACTTGAAGTGGATAAATGTACCTTTGGGGGTTGTTATCGTAATCTTAGTAGTTACTGCGGCAAGTGATGGATGACTACTATAAATGACTATATCTCAATAAAAGTTAAAATTGTCACCATGTCACCCATCAAAATATCTAATCAGTAATCTCCAAACCCCTATAAAGACAGTATTACATCAGTATAAGACAGGTTACAACAAATCCAGGTCTAGGCATCACTGACCATGCTCAGAATCACTCAGCTGTTAATTGGGATGTCCTGTATTATAATACATGAATTTTATTCCTGTATAATATTGTGAAATATGGGTGCAAACAGCATTACTGAGTCACATGTTTCTTTGCCGGACCCTGACAGGAAAATTAGTACGAGTGGTCCTCATTTGTGTACGTATCCAATTTAGCCTCTATTTACGAAGAGACAATATTTCCATCTCACAGATTGCGCAGTGGGTTTGTCGTGCAGTCAGCATAATACCCCCCCTGGCGCTGCCATAACGGCTGTCACGTGCAGGTTGTACTTAGTAATCTAATCTAATTGCGGTGTAATGTAACTGATACTCGGGGGGGCATAACGGAAATGAGTCTGCGGGGAACGGGATGTAATTAATTCATTGATTACCGGGGTGGGGGGACTCTGGATTGGCAGGCCAAGATCCTGTAAAGTGATTTGGTTGTGACTCTTGAAAGATTTGGGAGTGGTGCTTGGTGGACTGTACAAACAAGGGATAACGAGATCGCCTGGAGCAGGAAACCTCGCTCTGGCCGTCGTCTGAAGTTTTTCCTCTGATAAGTACAGGCACACATAGCGTTCATACAGGGCGAAGTCAAAGCATGTCTCCTGATAACGCACACCTGGAAAAGGCATCCAGGTGGATCCATGCGTGAAACTGTCTTTTTTTTTGGGGGGGGGGTGAATGAAGTTTGCTGTAAGAAAGGGAGCTGAGTAAAGATGCTGAAGTAGAGGCGGAAAGTGTGTGTTATGACACACCGGCATTCACAGACGCGGGCTCTTTCTCGGGAGTGAGATATCAAAGTAGCCTGGTATTGATCCCTGGGAACAATCAATATGAAGCCATTGCACCTTTGTATTTGTTGCTCAGCAGTCTGCCATCCTCTCAAATGGGTTATCATGACACCCAGACTGAGGACTGTGTGTGGGCATGCCCTTGCACACACACACACACACAAACACACACACACACACACACACACGCACACACACACAGTATATATCACAGTATACACAGTATATATCCTATTCACCATGTGCTTGTATGTATCCGGCTTCTATAGGCTGGCGTGCTTTTCGATGGCCTCTATATGCTGTTAGTGCAGCATGCTCTCCTTGTGTGTATGCACATCCAAGTATGCAGGGCTGTGTTGCTGTTTTGTGTGTGTGTGTGTGTGTGTGTGTGTATGTGTGTATGTGTGTTTGTGGCAGTAGCTGACAGGTCCAGTAACACTGACAGGACGCAGGCAGCTCCCATGAGGCCGTGCATGCTGACAGCAGCTGGCCACGACCAATAACAGCTGCTGATGGGCTTCCACCACAAAGAGCCCACGCAGCTCTCCTACCAGCCCCCCCGCCCCCTTCTCCAACTTGATTCACTTCATCCCTTATTTGGTAATTTCTTATTCTATTACTGGTATAGCATCTCACACGGCGATATGAGGTCTCCTCCCTGCACAACTGTCGGAGCTTGAGGGAGAAGTGTGGAAAAGAAAAAGGCTAGTTATCGATTTTTCCGTGACACCCCTCATTGTCCAAAATGGTCCCTGCCATGGTTGACCAACCCTCGTCTGCGCTGGCGCCCCCCACCATCTCTTCCACCTTCATCATTATCTCTGGATTTACACAGCATGATTTGGGCACAAGACGGGGCACACGTACAATAAGAACACACACACACACCTTCCTCTGCCCTTCCACAGACCTGACCATATCCTCAATCAGTTGTATGTAGGACTACGATTCGGATATGCAAACAGGAATTGGCCGAGTTTAATTAAAGAGGATGAGCTGTGCATATCTGTGCAAATATGTGGCTTTGTGTTAAATCCCCCACTCATTAGAGAGTGGAGAAGTATTCTGAGTTTACAGGGAGTGTTTTGGACTAGATCGGAGGTGAAGCAGGTGTGTGTGTGTGTGTGTGAATGTCCGAATCCCGATAGATCGTCATCACTCGATGATCCCACATCTAATAATTTGAATCTGCCGGTACCACAGAAGGTAATGTGGTCTTTATGATGCAGAAAAAATGGAGTGATTAGAGTAGTGGATGGCATGTACTTAAAAACATTTGCAAATTTCTGTAAATCACATTTGGGATTTAAGAACAGCTCAAAAAACAGCAGCATCTAACTAACACTCATTAAGACAATATGATGATGTGAGTATGGTATTGACATGTTTGACCCAGGCTACCTGTAATGACTGCTTGGATATGAGCTTTTTCTCTTCGCGTGCAGACAGACACATTGTGATTTGCTTACTTTAAGGATAAAGCTAAAGCTTGCCAGGTGTCTCAGTGGGAGCTGGCTGCTGGCAGTGTCTGGACCTGGCAGCGTTTCTACCTGAAGCTTGAGAAGAGGAGAGGACAACATGGCCAACAGCTGCTTGTCTGTCTGTTCTGTCTACCAGCAACAACGTGCCAAGTGCACAGAATCGTAATTTGAATTCCACGCTCTGTAATTCACGCTCCAGTAATCTATCCCATTGTGCATTTTCCTTTACCCCGTTGCACTTATCCCAAATTTTGCTTCTGACTAGTCGGACGTGGGTGTCCGGCTTTGATTTCTGGCCCACATTAGGATTACACTGCATCTTCAGATAATGGCGGTTGTTATTGTGCTCCATGGTTTAACATAAATCAAATGCATCAGAAATGGAGGACTGAGGCTTTGAATTTTAAGTCAATGTTTACTACAAAGGTATGGCTCATTTCCCTTGATGGTTACTGTTTCCATTACTCAGGATGAAAACATATCAGTTCAAGCAGAATTATTAGCCTGCTTTATTCTGTGTACACTTCTGAAAAGGCTGAATTATTAAATGCACACATTTTCCCAGGAGTGTCAGAGCATTAAAGGCATCATTTGGTACAAATTTAGCAGAAGCATGTTCAGGTGAATACACATACTCACTCTCTCTCTTCAGCAATACTTTACTTTGCAGTGCTATTATTTCATATGCCCATTATTTACACTGTGTGTACGCACTTGAAAAACAACAAAATACCTACAAGCATCTTGTTGTTGTGTCTCAACCCACGGCTTCTCTCTCGTTCCATCTTTATGAGATGGAATACAGCCTCTGCTTATTTGTCCAGCATCGTTTGCAGAAAATCTCTGGAACAGAGTGGAGAGGGTCCCACAGGGCTGTCTTGCTGTGTGCTGCCTGCCATAACTTTGGGGAGAGCTCCGAACTGGTAATGGTCTCGGAGGGTTGTGCAGCTTGTTATGAGATAGAAACTGTACAGCAGAAGGTCAAAAGTATTGATATCAACCACACCTTCTCTGTGTTTTATACCCATCCGTTAAAAGTATCGATCTATCCCATAAAGCACCTCTACGCTGGTTTTTGTATTTGATAATGATAATAGTTTATATATGTCTTACATATGTCGTGGCCTGCATGTTATGTGTAGGCCTGTATCTCAGTCATTACTGGATAAAAAGGCAGGCATGTGACACGGAGACGTTTTCATATTCAGAGGCCTGCTTTTTGTTCATTAAATTACTGTAACGATAAATAGCCAAATATTAAGTTATAAATTGAATGAATTCAATTAAATTACATTTCTTAGAGAATATACACAATCATTTGTGTCTGCATTCTTTGCATGTGCACTTTTATTCACTCATGTTTCACCCACCTGACAGCTGTGAACCCTTAACTGAGCTGCTTTTCATACTTATATGCTCTTTCTCTCTTTTTACACACACACACACACACACACACACACACACACACACACACACACACATTCACTCTCACACTCAGTATATAGTCTACAAAACCCATGCACACATGGGGAGGATATACAAACTCCAAACGAACAAAACATGCATAAAAGTAATAAACAGTAAAATTAATAATTAAGGTTCGTAGTAAATCAATAAATAACAAATAAACTCGGCTAACACTTCAGGGGATTGAATCATTTCACTAACATCTGCCTACTTATTGAGACATCGCAAGTGACTATGGTCCTAGAAGAAAAAACTGAAGCTGCGGGTCAGGGGTGATGACGTCACCAAACGTCACAGAGCTATGGTGGTGGGAGTTGTAGTCTTCGTCTTCGTGCCTCCTATTGTCTGTGAGGACTGTGAAACTACAAGTCCCAGCTTCACCAACGCGGAACAGTGCGAGGTCGCAGCATCACCACAGCCGACAAGATGTCTCATGTGGCAAAGAAAAGAAAATTAGACAAAAGTCGCCAGGACAGGCTTTATTTCGACACATACACCGATGTGACCATCCACGAGGAGATGATCGCGGACCACGTCCGCACCAACTCGTACCGCACGGCGATAATGAGGAACAGCGAGTCCATACGGGACAAAGTTGTGCTGGACGTCGGTGCGGGAACCGGCGTGTTGAGCATCTTCTGCGCCCAGGCCGGAGCCAGGAAGGTGTACGCGGTTGAGGCGTGCTCCATAGCCGAGCAGGCCGTCAAAATCATTCAGCTCAACAATCTGGAGGACAAGATCGAGGTGATCCGGGGCACGGTGGAGACGGTGGACCTCCCGGAGAAGGTGGAGGTGATCGTCAGCGAGTGGATGGGCTATGCCCTGCTGCACGAGTCCATGCTCAACTCCGTTATCTACGCCCGGGACAAATGGCTGAAGCCGGGCGGCCTGATCCTGCCCAGCAGAGCCGAGCTCTACATCGCCCCGGTGATGGACCCGGTGCCCGAGGACCGGCTCCACTTCTGGTACACGGTCAAAGACCGCTACGGGGTGGACATGTCCTGCATGGAGGACTTTGCTCGGCAGTGCATTATGAACTCGGACATCTCGGTGAGCTCCGTGACGGTGGAGGACGTGCTGTCCCACCCGGAGCGCTTTGCTGAGCTCGACCTGCACACCGTGACCCCGGAGGAGCTGCGGGCCGTGCGGGGCAGCTTCCGCTGCCAGGCCTTCGGCTCTGCGGCCGTGAACGCCTTCTGCGTGTTCTTCACGGTGACTTTCCCGTGTCCAGACAAACCCCTGGTGCTGTCCACGTCCCCCTTCAAACCCGAGACCCACTGGAAGCAGTCGGTGCTGTACCTGGAGCACACGGCCGAGGTGGTGCAGGACACGGTGGTGTCCGGAGAGGTCAGCATGTTCCCCTCGGAGGACAGCGCCAGGCACATCTGCATCCACCTGGACTACACGATAGGAGAGCAGAAGAGACGCTCCAAGACTTTCTCCATCCCAGACTGGAGCAGCGAGGCTCAGTCATAGTGCAGGAGACACCTCAGGCCTCAGTCCCAGAGAGGAGCCATGGCTGTGTTATTGGGCCTGGTGTCCAGTACCTGTCCTAAAGTCTGGACACGCCTTCTCATTCAGTGGTTGCATTACGTGAGACGTTGTAGATTAGTACTGAAGACCTCTTAACTGTGAAGGAACATGTACCAGAGAAAGGTCGCTAGTTTGCGTCCCGGTCCAGGCCATTTCTGTGCCCTTTGCACGTTTTCCCCGTTTGCATGTAGGTCTTCTCGATGTACTCAAGTGTCCACCCAACTGTATAAAAACTAAGCTAGACTAGAATAGCATGGCATTTCAAATGGTCATTCAGTTGGAGACTCAAAATTGAACTTAAGTTTGAGTGTGAGAGCAGACAGTCTCGTGGTGTGTTTTGATGGCTTTAACATAAAAACATACATACTTATGTTCCTTCACAGTTCTGATGTATTAAACTCTGTCAAGTAGTTAGGTAATGATAGAAAACAAAAAAAAACGCTTAACGAGAAGGTGTCTCCAGGCTTGTTACTGGCACTGTATATCTACCAAACTTCAGTATGTCTCGCTGCATCTGTCCACACACGCAGTTAGCGTTTGAGCCAGTGTTCCAGGTTATGTATGTTTTGAGGCTTGTTTTGACAGCTAATAAATAAGTTAATGCCCTCATCAGAAGAGTAAACATGCATATTAGCGATGCCTTTTCCTGTGTTATGATCCAGCCAGACCTGCTTGTAAGCGAGCTGTGAAAGCCATTTACAGTTCCATTCACGCTATCAGCCACTTTATAGCAGAAAGTATTAGTGTGTAGACACACTAGAGCAGTAACTTGCCAACATGTTCATGATTGTCTAAAATCTCAGGAGGGTGTTTTCCAACCTTTCTGTTTTGTCCAACCAACAGTGACTGTTTCTGGTAGTTGTTTTGCAATTACAAAGAAGCTACAAATTTATATTGTAAAAGCTGCAACTGAGGGCTGTTTGGTATTTTTTTAACCAAATTGCCTTAGACGTATAATCACTAGTCATATCACTTTTCTCTCAATTGACTAACCAGTTAACTGACTATTTTGGCTTCACCATTTTAGCTATAGGTTTTTTTTTTGTTATTTTTTGTTAGGATAGAAAAGTATTTGAAATGTTCTTCAACCATCACTAGAAAGAAAACCCCTCCACTGAATGAATAGTTTTATGTGGGTCTGTAGAGCTGCTGTAACATGTTTTCCCAAAATTAAATAAACTGAACACTGATGCATTCATCTGATATTTTAATGAATTCACTGTGTGAAATATCATTACACTGGAACAAGGATGAGACCAGCGTATTGATTTGGACTGGCTGGAGTCCCTCAGAAGGCTTCACCAGACTAAAGTGGCCCTTTATTTTAGCCCAAAACTGTCATCTGAATTATTTGAGCATCCTGAAATAAGGAATCCATTCATATATTTCCTCCCTAGTTTCAGTCGTGTTTGTCATTCTTCGAACAATTTCAAATATTGTCTCCTCACTGTCAAGGCTAACTGATGGAGAGTTATCGGTGGAATAAAAAACTTACATTTTGGAAAATTATACAGAATTTTGTGGTTTGACAGCTGTGTGTCAAAGAAAACTTCACCGTCTACTTATTACTTATTTTAAGTGGTACTATTTTAACTGGTAAGACAATCTGAAAATATAAGAGAATCTTTAAATAATGAGATGTATATAAATGTCCTTCCCATTCAAAAACACCTGATTAAACAAAAAAAAAAGACTAATTCTATTTCCACAAATATACACTATGATTAGCATAATGGAATTAGCATTGACCTACTTGTGGCAAGGTTTTTTTTGTTATTATGTAAAGTGCGATTTCTAGGTCAAACCAAGGGCGGTGTGTTGATTACACCTTTGTGCCTGTGCCTATTGAGTGTATCTGAATTCAGGCCTCGAGATATAACTGATGCTTCAGAGCATGGAGGACCACAGCAGTTACCAAAAACATTTCTGAATATGTAAAGTGATGGATTATATCTCACATCCTGTCCTCATCTGTAATACGGATTACGGAAATTTTTTTAGCAGTTTTGTCAATACAAACAGTCTGGAACTCATACATTTGGAATTACAAAGGCTTATAGTGTCTACAAATGAAAGCTATAGTCTGCCATTCGAGAAAGTGGCTGAGTTACATACTGAAGTACGCGCTGAACATCTTGCTTCTGGTCTCCTCTTTGACGGACTATTGCAAGACTGAAAACATGCATTTCAAAACTGAATCAGCAAAAAGGTGATGGAGCACACGCACTGCCCACTGCCTTTTCACAGTGACATAAAACAAGTTGATGAACTATGTTAGTTATGGTCATAATGAATGGGGAAAAGGTGGATAAAGTTAATCAAATCCCACATCAAACCTCGGGACAAAATCTGACGAGTAAATCTGCCCAATTTTCTTAACTGTCATTTATTTCAAAGTGCAGCAGATTTGGCTGAAAAGGGCCAAGCTGCACACTGAGAATGCAGAGGTCCATTAGACAAAGACCTCACTCTGAAACATGGAGTTAAATTTCGAAAAGTTAATGATCAAATCCATCAACATTGCCTCAAAACACACCTGTACGCTTTCGAGCATACTGAAGTGTTACATGACAGCAGCTGCAAACAGATGACAGTCCGGCTACCAGAAAACAAGAGATGTTTCAAAACTTCTTCAGAAAAAACGTGCAGCCTCTCCTGCCAGCATCATGTCAGTGTGAACATAATTTTACATAATGTGCATGTAAAGCATCTGCACTGAAGATACCCCAAAACACATCTTTTGCTCCACAAATATGATATACAACTAATGAATATTCTGTGAAGAACATAGCTGTCATCCTACAGAAGCCTCAAATGCATACACAAAATTTTGTCAACATTGCCACTTCTTCTTAACTTTATCATTACATGACCAACAGTTGTTTTTAATAGCCACACATGCTCATGTAAAAGTGCCACCATTGTTTTAAATTATGGTTATGGTCTCTCTATCTAGTGGTCTCTAGTATAGTGTCCTCTCAGACAGGCTTCCTAACCAATGGTTAATTAGTCTGAAGGGACTAAAGATGGAAATTAGCCGTTGGCTATAATCTTGCAGATTTGCATGTATATGTTCATTAATATGTACTATCCCTACTTTAAATAAATAAATTCCAAATTCCAATGGTTATCATTGTGGTCAGCCGCAGCTGTGACCCTCTCATTTGTCAGCCAAAGCATGACCCTCATCATGAATTGGCTGCATGGTGTCATTATCGGCTGTCCAGTCTGCAACTATCATTTCTAACAAGCCATTAAGTGGTGTTGAAGCTAAGCAGTTTAGAACTGAGAGAAGTTGGCTGCCACTGTATTCAGAAGTGCTGTCTACAGTAATGTTATCCATATCCATTGTTTCCTTCAAAAATCAGTCTTCCAGGTTGGCTCCAAGCCCTCGTTGCAACCATGGCGCCTGACCAAGGTCAGATCCTTGTTGTCAAATGTCGGACAGAGTTTTTCCTGCCTCGCTGCTCTGCTGTAAAGAGCCATGCGGCATATGAGTTCCATGTTTTTGTGTTGTCCGAGACACACTTTTGTGTCTCAGACAGAGAAATAAATTCACGCTTCTCGCTCAAATTGAATTTTCCGCTTGCAGCTGCCCTAATGTGCACACACGGTGACTGAATCGCTCTTCTCAGCCTCCACAGGTGCCCGACTAAAAAAGCCCTGCAGGCAGAACAAAGTGAGGTGTCTGGCGAATGGAAATGTCAAATGCGGCACAAGCAGCTACTGTCGGGCTCCAGGATCACACTCATGCATGCGTGACCACTCTTTGCTTCTAAATGTTAAACTAATTGTGATCCATTCCCGCCTGAAATGATTTGGAAGCCATTAGAAACAAGAGTTGAAACTTGAAATAGGATTATTTGTCTTGTATGGTGCAGCAATTTAGGAGCCAATCAATAGACAATGTGCTTAATCTAACTGATTTCAAGACTCATTGTTGGGCGCAGGACTGGGGAACGAGACGGAGAGACAGGAGTCAGGCAGAGTCCAGGAATCACTGAACAGGAGTCAGCACAAACGCAGTTGTCTTTATACAAGCTGTCTCTCTAAAGGTACTGTGCTCATGGATACTGTAATGATTTATTTTGCTCTGGGTTTCACCACCTCTCAGAACTATCAGACAGTGGGATTGACAGACCAGACACTCAGCTGTTAGGGACTGTATTATCTGAGAGATTCAACGCTGCTTCAGACCCAGTCATGTGCACAGTCCACACAACGGAAGCGTTTAGTGCTTTTAGCCTCCGTTTCATTGAGTCCAAGAAGATAAAACTGTGATTTTCTTCTGGTTTACTCAAAATACAGGCGACACGGGCTGTACAGGATGGCTTGGTGGTTAGTGCTGTCCCCTTATAGCGAGCCTGACTCCTACAGACGCTCCAGTTAAGTTCGAGTTAGGCTCCAGCAGACCCGGTGACATCAGTTGGGTATGAAGAGGCATTTAAGATCAGCGATATATGGATGTCATGATATGAAATTTGAAACGAGCAAATCAAGACTCTTTATATATGGCTATACAATACATAAAGTATTCAGTGTGCCCCTTTGCCCACAACTGAAGATTACATATGCTCTACTGTTTGAAATAGTCCTTGCTTAATGGAAAACTCCTTTACTTGACAGATGAGTCATATACATTCAGTAGTGAGTCAGACTTTATTATGTAGCTCAGCCCATAGAATAATTCTATCGATAATTGCATGAGACTGGATATGTTTAAAGATTTTCTATCAGTCTTGTTTAACTTAAGATTTCCTTCCTTTGTCTGTTTAAATATGCTTAACCCCATTTAAACTGGGCACAACACATGACTGGTTTACTACCACACAACTGTTCCTGTGAGGCCGGAGTGGTGTGTGTTGTAGCTGGCTCACTCGCAGATCTCCACATCCTTGTTTTGTACCTGTTCCAGTGTTGGCTGGGCCAAGCTTCACGCCTGGGGTCTCGTTGGAACACCCAGTCTGAGGTCTTTGGCATTCTGCAGCAGGTTTTATTTATTGTTTCTCTTGTTGCTACAATTCTCCCAGTATCTGCCAGTGAGTATCATGATGTGGTTGCTTTGAGGCTAAACACTGTGTATTCCGCCTGTTTGGTTTTATTTTTTAATTTTTTAAATTATTTAATCACAACATGAGATGACAGCAATAACTTTTCAAACACATCTTTTAGAAAAAGCTCACTCAATGTGCCACACGATCAGATTTGTTGATGTAGCTACAAAGTCAGACAAAACAAGTGTAGTGACAATAATGATCATCTGTGCTCTGTATTATCTCTTTTTCATTCGAGAACTGACCAAGAGGGAGCATTAAAAACATTGTTACAGCAATACTGTAAGAAAAACAAGAACAAAAAAAAAACATCCATCCAATATCTTATCCGCTTTGTACCCAATGGTGTCACTGGGGTCTGCTGGAGCCTATCCCAGTGCACATAAGGCAAAGGCAGGAAATACATCCTGGACAGGTCGGGAGTCCATCACAGGGCACACACAAACACACACTATTCACTATCACACACACTGCTAGGGACAATTTGGAGTCTCCAGTCGACCTTAATGCATGTTTTTTGGACTGTGGAAGTAAACTGGAGAAAACCCACACAGACACCGGGAAAAAAAACATGTAAACGCCACATAGAAAGGTCCACAGTCTGACTGGGAATTCAACTGTGGACATTCTTGCTGCGAGGCAACAGTGCTATTTACTAATCACCACAACAAAAACAGGCCAAAAACAAAACCATTTAGAATAGAGTGGAACATTTACAATGGACAGAACTCCTCCTCCTCCTCCAATGCATTGTCTGGAGTCCTCCTGTCCATTGTTCCAAGAGAGGCTAAACAGCAGCCCGGATAGGAAAGTGGAGACAGTCCAAGAAACACGGTCCTGACAAAGATTTTGTTCCATCCCAAAGGGAGTTTTAAATGTCCCAAACTCAACTATATGTGGTTGGTTTAAAGGACTGGGATCCAGACTGTACTCAGCTCAAACACGTTGGTGCATTTAATTGTGTCAAAATGTTGTATTGTCACATTAAACAGCAATTCAATGTTAAACACTTCCACGTTCAGCTCCATTAAATTCTAAATGTGTCTGAAAAATTGGAAAGCCTCCAGGTTAAACACGTTTACTAATTCCTTTCATGCCAGACACACAATGTCCATCACCCCTGAAATATTAGGACTCTAGTATTGTAGTCTTGAATCCACGTTTAGCCACACAGACACTCTCCTGTAGCATGCAAAAATAAAAGAACCACAGCCAGTGATGAAATGCAAAGTGGTTTCCAAATATCAAGCAAGCGTAAAGGTTGCATCAATATCAGGCACCTTTAAACACACTGGGCAGATGCCTGCCTTGCAACAGGGCAGGACTGAAGAGTAGAGGACCACTTTTTCTTCATTTGAGAGTAAGGCGTGTAAGAGACGGCGCTGGTCACAGGAGAGATTTCAAGAAACTCACTGGAGACCCAAGTGACCATGTAAACCTCGGGATGCAAGCAAGAGAAAAGACGCGGCGTGGAGTTATGTGTTTTTTACGGGACAGCGATGATATGGGTTTGTCCTTGGGTTGTCAGCCCTGCAGAACGATGGGCACACGGCACGCAGCTGCTCACATCTGTGTCCAGCCATTCGGCTCCGCTTCCTCTCTGTTGCTCTGAAACAGAATAATAATAACAGCAGTCCATTTCAAGATAGCGCTGCCTCCGAAACGCATTACAATTTGACATTGGGGGGGGAGCAATACCGACGTGGAAATCTGAGAAGCAGTTCAGGGATTACTTATGCATAAAAAGTAAAGGATCGCTGAGAGTTTCATCCTTACATTCTGAACCTCGCTGTCACCTTGCGACAATCAAATAGTGCCGTCTTTGATGAAAGTTATGAATTATGTATTCTAAAAGCAAAATGGGAAAAATGTAAATCTCCATAACATGAT
The DNA here is from genome assembly GCA_029224185.1 of Karalla daura. NCBI lineage: Eukaryota > Metazoa > Chordata > Actinopteri > Chaetodontiformes > Leiognathidae > Karalla > Karalla daura. The sequence continues at coordinate 13,216,239 of CM055208.1, forward strand.
TTGGTTTGATTTCAGATTATTGTCGGCCGCAATGGGAGCCCATTTAAATTCCTCCGGTTGTTTGTTCCTGTTGATGTTTTATTTTTTAGTGACCGGCTTAACATACATATCAAAACTCTCTCTCTCCCTCTGTGTCGTACAGTGTGAATCATAAACTCCTCTCCTCACATAAGAGGCCGGAGGGCAGGGGATCGCTGGGCGTGTTTCTACCGCGCTCACTGCCGGCTGAAACCTGACTGGACTCCAGCGGCACGGCGGGATCTAATCATGGCCGCTCATTCATCCTTGTATGCTAATGACACCGCGGATACGCTGATAGGATTCAATTCCCACAGTCGGTTACAGTAACCAATATTTCTGTCAGCACATCCTGTGAGGACAATTTGGGAACATGGTATTGACAAAAGCTAATTTGGTGGAGCAACCCCCAGAGAGGTGGACTTTGCTCCTCTGGGGCCCAGCGGTGCCAGACCATTTGTCATCATTATCATTAGCAGCAAAGCAGCTGAAAATAGCTCCATTCGACTGTACATTCCTGTTTTTTTTTCACCAGCAATAAAACAGTGCATTTATTTAAATGAGATTTTTTTTTGAAAATATTATTATTATTCTAGCTCCGGGCTGCAATCCACAGCAGCCAAAAGCCAGCGCCTATCACACACAGACGCGTCCAGCTGAAAGCGGCGAGGCGTGACTCCACGGACGGACACACACCGCACAACAAGGGCAGATCTGGACGCCGCCTGTTAAGAAAGTAAATCCCAAATCGCTCGCAGGGGCACGTAAATCTGAACGGGATGGCCCCGATTCACAATCAGCCCGAGGCAGACGGCGTGCAGCCTGTGAGCAAAGTACCAATCTACAAAACTGTGTGGCCACAACTCCCCCTCCTCCTCGCCCACCTTCCTCCACCCTCCCACCCCCACTAATCCTTTTTCAATCATGCACTTTTTGGATTATGCCTCTATGTAATTCTTCTCAGGTATTGTTTTATAACTTAATATGATATTTCAATGTGGGCGAGTTGGGTTATGGGTTTAGGACACCGTGCAGGATGGGGATAAGCGGCTGAGGTCTGCTGGCAGCAGATTGGAGCGGCGGGTTAGCGCCGGGCTGAAAGGAGCGTGATAAACCTTTGACTCAAAGTCCAAATGGAGCAGGTGCACAAAGGTGCTGAGACTGACCTGATTCAGTCCTTCCAAGGCATCCACACACTGCAACGTGCACCCTGTATTTGTCCCGAGTGTCTCACCTCCACTGAGGAGTTTGCTTGCTTTGCATATAGTCGGGCAGTGTGTGAAGGAAGTGGAGATAGCAGCTCTGAAGTCGACATCTTGATTCACCTTGTCCGTATAGCAGGCAGGGAGGCAGACAGCTCACAGAGGCACACAGGAGGGAGAGCAGAGGAAGCTGTCTGTCTCAATCGCAATGCTTTCTAACACTATATCTCCAGGTCTGGATAGGTGAAATCTGTCCTAGTTAAAGCAATGCAGTTGTTCTGACTCATAGACGTATTCTCAATGACCATATAACTGCATATGATTTTGCCAGTTCTGAGTTTACTATGTCATTTAATACACATTTAGTTTTTTATAAGTTTTGTGTATAGTTAGATATTTCACTTATAAAAGGGATAATAGGTTTAAAATAGTTTATCCTGTCATTCTGTTATATGGAGACTACACTGAGGAATCATTTATAGAGACATTTACAAAATAGAAATGTCAATTTCATGATACTGTTCAGCCTAAGATTTGCCTGATTAAATTCTTCTGAATAATTAGGAATGATATAACGATAAATCACATCTGCACACACTGAACGCATCAATATTTCTTTTTTAATAGCCCTCACACTTGCATGTTTCCTTTATCACATTTACATTTTCTTGGGGGTTTTTTTGCATTTATTTGCGTAATATTCTGAATATAACATTTTTCACGTCGATCTGCTGATGTTTTTACTCAAGTAAAGAGCAATTTCATTTCTGTCTGCTCTGCAGATTTGCCTTGACATGCATTTATCTGTCTCAGCCCCTTTGCACTCTCAGATTTAGTCTGATGACACGGCTTTGTTTCCCACCTGAAAGTGTTATCGAGCAAGAGCTTAAACACAATATGTCTTTATGAATCACCCGCCCACCCCCACCTTTCCTAACAGACGCACTCCTCCCGATGAAGGCAACATTACCCTTCATTGAACAGGCGTAAAAAAAAATCCAATACCTCTGCGCCTGGCGTCGCCGAGACAGGGATGCGCAGAGACAGCTTTGCCCGTCAATTTTCTAATAACCATCATGCAATATGACATGAATGAAAAAAAACAGCCTTAAACAACATGCAAGGGTGGAGGCGGGATATTGGAACTGGGAGCGCATGGTTATCGGCCTCTTAAGAGCCATCTATCGAACTCACTGATGGATTAGAAGACATGGTCTTCTAGTTGTGTGTGTGTGTGTGTCTGTGAATAGTAATAATACTCCACAGTCCACCTTTCACTCCTCTCTGACCTCCAGCATGTCCTGTTTGAGGTGATCCTGTGGTGATCTTTGAAAAACAACAATCAAAAAAAGACAAAAAACAAAACAAGTAGACCTGACCAGAACACAATAAGCGTTAAATACCTTAACTTTTATAGGTGGCCTGAGTCACTGTACATCCAGTCTGCCTGCAGCTCAGTGCTTTTATGCACTGGAGGGAAGACAGAAACGGGCTTAGCAGTGGGCAGACGAACCTCAGAAATGTATTGTGATGGTAGTCAATGAGCGGGTATTAAACGTGCTGTTCGGTCGCTTTCAACTGTGCACTTGTCCTTCTTGTAGCTGAGTGAATTAGAGAGAGGTTCATGACAGGAGTGTTGCCCTTGGGCTCACAGAGGAGGGAGAAAGACAGAAGAGGAGGAGGAGGAGGAAGAAGAGCTGTCGCCACCTCTGATGTAGACACCGCCGTAGCCTAAACCTTTTGCAGCGTGTCACGCTTTAAGTTAGAGATGAGTTCATCTGAAGTGGCTCATAAACCAAAGTGACAACGTTTGCCTGCTATCTGCTGTGGCTATCGATCGATACAGATGACTCGACTCATTTTGTGGAGATTTCTGGCCTCAAAACTTACTATCCAGCTCCAGCAGCCACACCTACGACTGAGCCTTTACTCCACTGATTCTCTCCACTGGTGGCTGCTGCGCACTGTGCCTGTGATCTGCCCACGTCCCGAACCCCTTTTGCTTTCTCTAAACAGGAGGCAGGAGGCTTGACTCCAGTCTGGGCCGTATGAGGCTCATCCTTCTGAGACACCAGGTGAAACAGCCCGAGATCCCATAGATCCTGTAAGTCTGCGACACGGACTGATGTTTGTGGAGTCATAAAGTGCTTTGTGAGGCAGTTTCACACATTGCCTTGCCCATTGTCAGATGGACGGTTGCGCCGGTGAAATAATGACTGGGCCGTGATGGAGGAGAGGAGCAGCATCTGTCTGGCAGCAGCAGGAAATGTCATTATCTCACTTCTTACACCATTTGGACATTGTTTTGCCACCAGTTTTTCCAGTAATAAATCCAGTTAGCATTAGTACTGACTTATATATTTATTTACCCCATTTTTTATTTTTTTGTGCATATATTTTAGTGCAACAATATCTTTCCCCACAGTTTATCATATATTTTGAAAGCTGCATTTTCCCTACTGCCTGGTCCTCTCCAACGCAATAGATCTCCAACAAATCACCGATTTCCCTGCCATCTCACTGTGTTGTCACCATCAAATGCGTCAGAGGTAGAGACGTTTGTAGTAAAGGCAACAAATCCTCGTCTCCGGCGTCTGAGAGCGGCTGTGTGCGGCACTGAGCAATGTGTGTGTGCGTGTATGCTGGTGTGTGTGTGCTGATGCTGCTGGCTGCGGCTGCAGGGCTGGAGCAGAGGAATAAAGTTGAGTGAAAGTCAGCTGCGCCTCAGTGTGTGTGGCGGCAGCGGCAGCCTCAGCCGTCCCCCCACGTCTCTGGGAGACTCTGGGAACCGTATTCACAGCAACTTTCCATGTGCTGGGGGTTGTGGCGATCGTTACGTCTCGGCTTGCAGGATTTGTCTTTTCTCCCCTCCCCGCCCCTCTACACGCTGACTCCAGGTGACGGTGAACCGCGGGAGCGGAGACGCGGCTCCCTTCGCTCCCCTGCATGCGTTCCTCTGCGCGCTGAGGATGTCCCGGTTTAAAGCGGATTTATTTGGCTGCAACAGGCAACGTGACGGCTTGTCCCCGGCGGAATGAAGCTCTGCAGACCCAGGTGAGAGGACGGCGCCGCTTTCTCTTTTACATTTCGGTCGCGCCGGGGCGAACACCGGGGACGCGTAAAGTTTTTGGCGCGACGCGCGACGCGTGGGCGGCCAAATTACGCGTCGTGAATAGAGAAAGTACGACTATTTTAAGAACAGATTTTTATTTTGCTTGATTTTTTTGTTGCTTGAGCTTGATTTTATTTATTTGAGGAAACGTGGTGATCAGCGGAGGCGACCCGTTTTGCCGCGAGGCTTTGAAGGCAGGATATCGTAGATGCCGCTGAGCCGCCTTTATTTCCCCCAACAAATTGCTTTCGTTCCAACAATCCTCACTTGTTTGTGTCTGCGTGTGATGGGGTTCAAGGTACACATTGCTGCGCAGGGCGCACAGGCTCATCTCCCTATCCACACGTCCAGGTCCGCTGGAATCAGATCAGAAGCAGTCAAATCATGTTCTTTGCCATATTTCATTTCACACGACACGTGTCCTTTCTACTCAGCTGCAATGGAAAAGAAGACCAGACGCGCGGGTTTCGGTCATCTCTGTCCATCCCTCATCTCCTCTCCTCTCCTCTCCCCTCCTCTCCTCTCCCCTCCTCTCCTCTCCCCTCCTCTCCTCTCCCCTCCTCTCCTCTCCTCTCTCTGAAACCAAGGTTCACCTGTGCGCCAAATGTCACGACCTGCCCTCCTCCATCACCCCACCCCCAAACTCTCTCTGTTATCACTCTTTGGACTCCCTGCCTGAGTCAATTAAGTTCATAATACTCCCCCTCCTCCCATATTCACTTATCCACTTACCTGCTGCCCAATTATCAGCGCCTCTTCCGCATATGGCACTTCTCCTGACGCCCTGGCACCCAGGCGTTGTTCCTGTCAGAAGTATTTTATTAAGGCTTCCTTCATTCACACCTCTTTGGAGCTCACTGGAACTAACGCACACCGTTTTTATTTATTCCCCCCCCCCCCCCCCCCCCCCCCCCCCCCCTCCTTGTACTTTAGGGAATAATACGCACCCTCCTGAATCACTACAGGCATTTAAAGCAGGTATTTAGACTTCTAAAACACATCTTACACAAATGGAGAGACGAACTTGACAATCATTCACAACATTGTCCACTCTGAGCCTCTTACAAGATATTCTAAGGAGTTTCTGCAGCCCTGAATTGTATTTCACCCCGAACTTTGAGACCACAAACACCAGCAATTGTCAGATAATCTAACGAGTCCCGGAAGACCTCAGTGTTTGTGTGTGTGTGGAGATAAAGGAATGAGGGGTTCGAGGTGAATACAGCCTGGGATGGTGTGTGTGTGTGCGCGCGTTATCCTCCGCGTCATCTCCGTCTGGGCGCTCGGTGCTGCGCCTCGCCGGGGAGAGACATCCGGGAGAAGACGCGTTGATACGGGCGGATCTCCTCAGCCGCCGAGTCTAATTGGTGTGATTCATGTCCCTGTTGAGTGGCTGAAACCTACTCACAGCCAGGGAGAGAGAGAGACAGAGAAAGAGAGAGAGAAAGAGAGAGAGAGGGGGAGAGGGAGATAGAGAGAGGGGGGAGGAGGAGATCCACGCAGAGATCCGCACGCGGCAGCATCTTTGGAGATGAAGGGACAATAAACAGGAGGAGGTGGAAAAAGCAGGAAGAAGGCGCATCCGGAAGGTTAAAGTTTCTTTTGCAGTAGTGCTCGGACATCTCAGCGCCTCCGTTTGCCGCCGTGATGGACTGACACTCTGCTTGGACGGGAGGATGATGATGATGATGATAATGAGGAGGAGGATGGTGATGATGGACACTCTGGCACCGGAGCTCCCCTGCACACACCCGCAGGCGCTCTGCTGACCGAGCCCTCAGGACGCCGATCGCTCATTTGTTTTGAAGTGGCAGGAAAATCCTCCCCTTGATCGTTTTCAACCCCCCACCTCCACACCCCTCTTTTTCTCAGCCCCCCCCCCCCCCCCCCCCCCCCCCCCACCCAAGAATCAGGAGTGAGAGATGGTGTGCACAGCGATTCCTCGGAGAGCGACGTGCGCACTCATCACATTCCCGTTGAGCTGCGCGTCTTAAAGAGCTTCATCCTCTCTGCGCCTCCAACACTCCGAACTTGTTGAACGGCGTTAGAGCGCAGGGAGGGCGCGCTGCCCGGCTCCGCATGGGCACAGGACAAATGTAAGTTTTCTCTGCTCCGTTTTTTGCCTGTGAAAGTTTCCGCGGTGTGCGCGAGACTTGTGTTCAAGTCGCTGCTTGTGATAAGTTGTCTCTGGCTGCGTCCGTCTGCTGGCATACGGAGGAGCGGGGTCTTCCCCACTTCCCGACCTGCGTTTACAACTTTAAAGACTTTCTGAGGCACATTTGTTAAACGAGGCGACCTTGGATGCGTGCGTAACTTGACGCTGTTTCCTCGGGTTATCTGCGGGGCGCCCCCTGGTGGAGCTCGCTCCCTGTTCACGCCTAATTACATTAGTGTCATGCTGCAGCCAGCCGGCCTACCTGTGATGCGCCATTATACAGCAGTCCTGATGGAGCTACGTTCTCCTGATATTGCTGTACTCATGCATCATCCCCATCTCATCCTTGATTCCAGAGCTGCTTTGTGCTCTAAAGCCCCTCTTTTTCTTTGATATTTTTCTACACAATACCCTAGCTATGCATGATCCATTGTCTTGAGCTTTGAGCGTTAATTCCTGCACATGACGATGTGCAGTCTGAAGTTTCATAATAGTTGCTTCTCCCACTTGCAATGACAGGCCAGTTGGGTCTGTTTTATGTTTTCCTCCATCCTATGAAACAGCAACGGGCCACAAATTGCCACATTTCCTGCTCTCGTCGCCAGCTGTCGCATCCAGCCACGCGGCTATTCCTGTTCACAGTGGCAGCCCGAGAGAGAGAGAGCTACCTGGTCGAGCTCGTTCCTCGGAGCTAAAGTGGACATTTTCAGCATCCAGACATGTCACTGTGGTTGCAGAATAATGTGCTAGCAGCCTTTTAGGAAAAGTGTCTTTAATAATGCATGGGGCGTTCTTGTGTCGCAAAGAGAGGCTTGCTTGGTGGCGAGCAGGAGAGGCAGAATGAGGGAGGGAGGGAGGGATGGAGGGAGGGAGGAGGCGTGATCTTGTCTCACTGTGGTGCCCTGTGCACTGCTGTGCATGTGGTGCTGGAGTAACTGACGCCCGAGGGTGTTCAGCTCCACTCGGGGCAGCGGCGCGGTAGCCCTGTCAAAAGTAGTGCTCCGCCGCACACAGGAGTGCATGTGGCAGCTCTGGAGGAGGAGGAAGAGGAGGTGGTGGAGGAGGAGGAGGAGGAGGAGGAGGAGTGGCAGGGAGGATGGTGGCAGATGTGGCTGGTGGAGGCCAGTGCAGCTGGTCAGAGAGCCGGCTGCCTTCAGAGGCCTGACCTGTGTGGATGCGAGGAGCGGCTGCAGCTGCCTCCTGCTAAAAGAATGATCACCTCGGGGTTCGAGCGTGTCTGCTTTTGATAGCCAGCAGCACCAGCCGCAGTCTCTTCAGTCGGCTTTCTGAATTTCATTTTTTCTCGTATGAGGATTGAGAGGGCAGACTCCGCGCTACTCAAAAACGTGTTTTGGCTGGAATTGTTATTGCGCCCAGGTTTCACAGGCAGCTAATAATTTATCATATCAGAGCTGGAAAACAAGACTCGGTGCAGGCCCGGGTCGGGTGAACCGCAGCGAGCAGCCGGTCTTGGAGCAGAGCTCAGTTTGGAGTCCCTTAACCAGCTGTCAGCTCTCCAGCCGCTCACTACCTGTCGTCATGATGAAAAGATCATACGCCTGCCGATTGAAGGCGGCAACATTTTAACGAGTGGAGAAAAAAAAGGGGGGCGCTAAGCACTGGGCTGACTGGGAGACAGGCCCCGGGGACGCTTCGTAGGCGCGCTATGGCTGCATTGGCTGTCATGTTTGTGGGGCCGTGCTCCTGTCTCCGAGTGTTTATTCATGAGGACCGAGGCCTCATTTGCAGGTTGGTAACAGGCAAGAGCCAGGATTCTGGCAGAGCAGGCAGAGAAATCATGTAAGAGCAGCTCAGCAAACAGGCAGGAGGCTTCTACTTCTTCTTCTTCTTTTTCTTCTTGTACTTCTTTTTTCTGAAGCTAGGCCAGCTTCTATCTTTATCTATCTTTCATTTGTTTCTGACTGTCTGCCCTCCTGTCTCTCTGCCCTTCCCTCTCCTGCGCTCTTGTTTCTCTGTTAGCACAGCACTGGTGGGGAATATGAAACAGGTAGAGTCGGAAAAGATGAAAGTGGGCTCGGACAGGACAGACGCAGGGTCAGAAATTGCCCTTGAAAGTGCATAAAATGCGTGAAATTAAAAATGAAAGGGAGGGAAAATGGCTTGGACATCAGTGGTAACCTTGTAATTATCCCAGCTCACTCTGGGCTGGGCACATCCTTTAGAGCCAAAGTGGACCAGTTTTAGATTTTGGGACAATTTGTCGGATTGTTAAATAGCCAGGTCGGTCTGCTCCCTGTGGGCCGCCGCAGGAGATTCACGGGAGATTATGACCTGACAATTTTTCCCTCTAGTGTCTGTCAGGTGAGGGGGTTATAATAAAAAAAATGTGGCTTCGGGATCAAAGTAGGAATAAAAATGTAGTCCGAAGCAAACAGGGCCACACAGTGAGCAGCATCGAGGGACACCACACAAAACCAGCGGGCAACAAAACACAAAACGATCAATGGGGTCAAATCCGGAAAATGGAGTGATGAAAGACGAGGCAGCAGGAGGAAAACCGTGGGTTGAGATCGGCAGGCTGAGCACCGGTTTGCCGCTGAACCGCACCTGCGTGAGGAAGGAGGGAGGAGGAGGAGGAGGAGCAGCTGGAGGAAGGGGCAGATGCGAGGCTTCTTTATTTGCTGCTTTTGACGAGGTGCATGATTTAGGAGCGACTGCCGGCAGCAGTAAAGAGCAGCTCTGGGGACGTGTGAGCAACGTCTCCCTGGTGAGCCGCAGAAACACTCAGCGATGCTCGAGTGGCCCCGGGGACGAGATGGAGGTGGACGCAGAGGGCCTCTGAGCCCCAGAGAGGGGGCCGGCAGGAGGGGTGGGGTGGGGTGGAGGAGCCAGCAGCCAGACACACTCTCTCCCTGGTCAGTCGGGCCTGGGACAGACATGTGTGTGTGTGTGTGTGTGAATGTAAAATGGAGCGTCTGCAGTGCTGCTGGGTCGCTCCCTGCACCACCGTGTGTGGTTTGCTGCTTTGCATACAGTGGAGGAGTGTGTATGACTGGAGAGTGTTTATTTTAAATATATCCCGGTGTTCGCTTGATTTGATCTTTAAGGCCCGTAAAAGCACAAGTGTCCTGTTCTCAGTTTTATTTCAGGGGGGCAATGTATGTAGTATAATTTGTATAATTTATTAAAAATGTTTCAGTCTTGATATATTATTGGTCCAATACTCAGGCATTTATGTGAATATTATTTTGCCCCTTATATAAACATATCTTTTTTTTAACCTTTTTTATCAGAACTTAAAATGTACTTTTTGTCCCTCTTTATTTCTGTATATTTTTTCCCATGTATTATTTTAGATTGTTGTCGCTGGTTGTCACCTTTGCTCTGAGAGAGGGACGTGACAGAGAGGAAGTGAGAGGCAGAGGTGACTGTGTGCCGCAAAGGGCCAGATGTTTCATATGTATTTTAAATCCTTTATTCCATGAGGAAATGAGCTCTGCTCATAGTTACTTCACTTGGATGTTTGCACTGATTATGGGTAGGTTGGGCACCAATCCTGGTCCTGCAAACCACTTAAAAAACATTGATGTGAAAGCTTGAATCCTCCGGTGAACACAACCTCAGGCTAATGGTGGAATTGGATTTTTGTCTTGTAGTTAAACTTTTGAAATGATAAAAAAAAGGCATAACCATTTATTCACCTTTTTTGACCACAGAGAGGGAATAGATGTTCATCGATTGAAGGTTTTCACAGGTTTTTTTTTTTACATCTAAGAAATTGCACAAAAAGGGATAATAGCATTTTATCTTGGAATTATATCCACTGGAATAAAACAATGTTGCCATTGTTATTATGCTTAAAATATCAGCTTTGCACTCACATGTTGTTACCTCCATTGTCCATATCCCACGTTTCCCACACGTCAGGGGTTGTGTAGTCATTGATAAAAGGTGCTAGATAAATCCGCTGTGATCAGGCGCATTTAGAAGCATTGCTGTTCACAACAAGGGAAGAAAAACATTTCGCTTTTAACACTGAATACAAAAATAGTGTTTTCTGGCAGTCACCTTTCTTCACACCCTGCGACCTCCCACTCTTACTGTAAGTGTTTATCTCCTGCGCGCGTGCCTGCCATGCGATATATATTCCCGTACGGTAAGTGGAAGAATTTCAGACTTCCTGTGACACGGCCTCCTCTGATGTCCTCGGACCCTGATCGATGGTTGGCGGAAGCAACCTGCCCCTAAAATAAACCTTTTTTTTTTTTTACCCCCTTCTCTTTAAATGCACAGCCACACCTCTTCCCACCCTCACTCTCTCCCTCGCCTCGTGTCCTCGGGCCGACGGCGGGTTATATAAGCAGGGAGTAATGAGAGGAAGGGGCTGGTGTGTCGGGGTTGGTGGGGGTGATTATGACCCCGCTTTGGTGATCTCTATTGCTTGTTATCGAAGCCTCGCTGGCGCTTGTTGTCTCATTATCGCCGGCTGGAGCCTCTCTTTATCCGGGGGGGGTTGCAAGTGAAGAGCGGCCGCGCGGCCATCGCGGCCATCTCCTCTGTCTCCTCCTCTACACGCTAATATTATGTCTCTTAATGGGAACAGGGAGCTCAGAGCCAAGAGTTCCTCTGGATAATTGGCTGCTTCCTCACCTGCTGACATCTCCCCCATTGACACTCTTACATTTTACATTTGAGGTGCTTCATTTCTCTCCCCCCTTAACCTCTCCCACCTTCCGCTGTCCCCTGATTCACAACACTTGCTCGTGTACTTTTCTTTTTTTCTCCTGTTTCACATCCTCTTCGGTCATCCAGTGAAGAATGTAATCTCAGTTCCCAGCCATATTCCAAGGGTGTCCCTTTTGCACAAGATCAGCATATACCACAAAGCGGCAGTTTACAGATTTCTTCTTTTAGTTCCCATCCAACACTTGGGAATATTTTACCTATATTTTGATTCCAGCAGCCTCAAAGCAAATGTTTTCCTTAATGAGCATTTATAGGGAGCATATTTCTTCACTACAAAGTAGTGAAGAAATATCTGACGTAGCTGCAGCTGTGTTTCTACTAAACTTTGGTGCAGCAAATCACATTTACATTTTGAAAAGCCAAATGAAAACGTTGCCTTATTCTTATTCCATCTATACACTTGCAGAACGATGCCAAATGGGCCTTCCTGATGTTGTTTTGTAGCTCAGTTCCTTCATCAGTACTTTGGATCTGATCTGATATGTGGGCCTGAATCATCATCATCTAGATGTTATTTTTATGTGTGCACAGACTTCATACAACTGTGTGTGTGTGTGTGTGTGTGTGTGTGTGTGTGTGTATGTATATGTATATATGTAGATCACTCTCAATATATACACAATACAAACTCTTTGTGGCAGATTGTGCTTGAATAAGACCTCTGCTCCCTCTCTTGATGAAACCCAGATGTTTTGCATATGTACAGAGATAGTCATGTGCATGTGGCGTGTTAAATTGAAGGAGCAACTAACTGTGGGAGCCTGTGCCAAAAAAACGGTAGTGGCTCAATTGGCCACTTGACACAATCCCGTTGGACCCCTATAATAAAAAGCCAAACTTTACAGCCCAAATAAACACTTTTACAGCCTGGTACAACAAATGATTTCAGTCCAGCATTTTTTCTTCCTGAAAATCCAGACAGCCCTCAAACAACAATGGTGAACAGATCATTCTTGGCTCTCCAGAAGAAATATAGAGGACTCTATAGGGTTAGTGCAGAAGCACAAAGTGCTGTACACAGTGTGGGTGGACGTGGCCTAAAGGTTAAAATACCAAGCTCCAGGAGCGCTGTGTACTGTGTGGGTGTTTAGATGATGCTCTGATTTCCCTTTCAATGATTTTATCTTATTTATTTATCCATTTCTTGTATTAGTTCAATCACCATCCACTCACGCATCAGTAGAAGGAAAAGAGGAAAAATTTCTAAAAAAGGTCACGGCTTCAAGTGCCCCCCAGCTTTGAATTACACCTTAGCTGCTCAGTTCAAACACCAAGCATTCATGCAGTATTCATAGGATGAGTCAGTAGTTAGAGGGACTGAGGCCATGCTAAGATGGCAGTGTCTGTGAGGTTCACTCAGCCTCTTTGGAAACACATGGCTGACATCATTTCACACAATCCGGGGTTATTGTGATCAAGCATGCAGTAATGTAGTACCATGTAGTAATTTAGCAATGGTAAAGCACTGTATAGACTGTAGCTGCTTATAGATCTTTGGTGGCTGGAAGGTGTGTTGGTCAGCACACACACCGCCTCGGCTCACTGAGTAAGCAGCACTAAAATGTCGAGCGGTCGTTCCCTCCTGTCTCCCAGCACTGACTCTGGTCTCCATCCATCACCTGCTCTCTGACTGCACTGTGGAGACAGGAAACCTCCATGTACTTGAATCCATGGACTCGGCCAACTGGCACGCCGCACACTCTGTGACTGGAGACGCATTAAGGTATACGCAGGCTGTGGGCAGCCTGATATAAAAGACCTCTAAAGGTCAGTTCACAAAGCAAAGTATTTCCTGAAAATTAGGCTCATTCTGAGTATGCATACTCTTTTAACCAATGAAAGGAGCTATGTTTAAATATCTGAACAAGAAAAAAAAAGAAAACCTTCTTGCAAAAGGCAAAGTAAGGCCACAGCACATAAAGGCAGGAAGACAGAAATGGATTCTATGTAGCCATAGAATTAAACCACTGAATGTGACGAGGTGCTTATGCCCGAGCTGTGGGCAGCTCTAGCACTATAGAAAGGAAACTGCAAAACGTCACTGCTGACCAGATATTTATATTATGGTTTTTTTTTCAGTTTGACACTGCTATAGCTGCCATAACAAATGTTTTTGTGTTATATATAGATCAAACCATGACCATGTTACGTATGAGCTGTACTACTGAGAATTATCATCAGACCTATGGAGCTAAGGAGGGGTTTATCAAGAATTTTCTTCCCCATTTTTATCATTTCCATCAGGTGAAATTAGGTAGCAGCTGGTGACGAATCCTCAGCAGCAGCTCAGCATTAACCTGGACATATCTCTGATATGTTAAAAGCCTAAAAGACAGAAAAATGGACTTTGGAGTCATCAAGTGGACAGAAACCTCAGTTGACTTTTGAGCTGAATGTGTACGAAGGTTTGCAAAAATATTATGTAAGTGCATTCTTGTACACTGTTACACTGCCCTCAATATGGGCACAAAAACACTATAGGTTGTACAAATATGAGATATATAGTTTTTTAATTATTATTTCCTCAGCTTGACCCATTTGTTTAGGATATTTCACATTAAGCCATGATACAAATTACTCTACTTCAACAGGCCAAAGAGAAGTTGAGAATGCTCTATTGATTTGTCATGTCATAAATATTCACCAGCACATCTGTTTACTCTGTACATACAGTAATATACACTGTAATATAACTGCTATTTAGTATTAATCAAATTGATCATACATAGTAATGACTGTGCCATCAGAAGTGGCACAAACATTACAGAGTGCTAGATGAACATATAAAACACGACTCCATCTTTTTCAGTTTTGTCTTTGTTCCATCCATCACTGCAGCTCTGACTGGGGGTCTGTGTGTGTGTTTGTATGTCTGTGGGAAACGCTGTGACACTGTAGGCTTGATGTGAGAGCAGGTGAGGGTTTGGTGTGAGAGCAGCAGGATCCAATTTGCCCTGATGGCCCCACTTAACTGATTTTCTCTGTTTCGATGGACAACAAACGCCAACATGGCACCCATATCCAGCACCAATCCACGTCTCTACTCACTCATACACCTTTCCATCCATGCCATGGTGCCGGCTAATGTTCTCTCACTGTCAGATTTCATTCCCACATGGGAGGTGTATTTACCCCCCCGCCCCTCTTCTCTTTCTCCTCTCTCTGCAGTGCCAGATTGCCACGTAGGACGAGGACCATGATTGACAGCCAGACAAGCTGAGGAGACCTGTCACTCATCTTCCTATCAGCGTGTCAAAGGGCTATCTCCTTCTCGCCACCCCCCCTTCCTCCTCCTCCTCCTCCTCCTCCTCCTCCTCTTCCACTTCTACCGTCCTCCTCCCCTCCCTCAGCCCTGTCCTCTTATCTTCTCAGTGGGCCGGTAACCTTGGTATCCCTCGCAGTTACACCCCCCCCACCACCACCACTACTCTAGAGACCTGTGAGAGACTGAAATAGTAAAGAAGAACAACAAGACACTTCTACGCCGACCCTCGCTCCACCTGAGGGGAGATTGGCATGCCTCCTCACTCCAGCTGAGTGAGTTTTTAGTAAGTGGAAGCAGAAGAGGGATCCCCTGTTCGCGCACCTCCTCCTCGAGAAGGCGCAGTCATGCGTTTCCATTTGGCGCTGACGCTGCAGGCGCTGTGGACTGGTGTTTGCCAGGCGGCCATGCAGCACTACCCAGCGGCCTGGGGCCACTACGACTTGTGTAAGGTGCAGGTTTTCTCGGACGAAGGCTTAACCTGGGTCTACATGGCTTGCCAGCCAGAGGCGGCCGACATGACCCAGTACCTGAAGGTTACTCTGGATCCCCCCAACATCACCTGTGGAGACCCTCCGGAGACGTACTGTGCCCTGGTGAGTACATGTCAAAATAGAGATATGAAAAAAAAACTATTGAAAATTGCACTGTAGTGAAAAAAAATAGAAAAGAAAACTACTTTCTTATCTGGGTGTGTGTACCGTGTATCTACACAGCCCTGACACTTTGAAGCTGTCTGACTCATGCATTTCTGTGGCTGAAGAAGTAGCAGCTTTGGCATTGTTGATGTCATGCTTCTGCCGTGCAAAGAGCAGCTTCTCTCTGCTCAGACTGGTGCTTCTGGTTCTTTTGAGCTGCTTGCAAAGATAAAATAAGATAAAAACACTGGAATAATATGAGTTGACCAGTGACACCGACATCAGCGCTTCGATTCCCGCCCCTCCTCATGGCAGGAGTCACGTAAAAATACAGTTCCCTCGGTTGTTGTGCTTTCAAAGTGAAAAGACGTCCACACACCGCCTTTCTGCTGCGTCAATGTGTTTTCAGTAGGGCTGGATGAATGCGTGGCCTAAAAATTCAAACACTCTCCGGGTGATAGTGCACAGCACTAAAAATACGACAGCACGTATGAGAACTTAAGTGGACTGCTATATTAAGTACCAGGTACAAAGGGCTTTTGGTTTTCCTACGTTTAGCAGCACTTTTGCCCATTCAGTTCAGTAAGTGGCTGTGCTTAACACAACATAATTGTATTCAGAATTGATTATTGGAGCATAAAATCATCTTTCATCTGTCAATGACTGATGCTTCATATTCAGCATATTTCACGTCCTGTGATAAATCGCTGTTTTATCTATTTGCAATAACTCTGACAATCTATGAGAACATGTGTTTGATTTTTCAAAAGAAAGATGCTATGGAGCTTTGGAGAAAATGAATACCAAGTGGCTCTGTTCTGGTTGAGTTTTGCATAAACTGAACGTTCATGGAGCAAATGTGTCACGATCCACTAGTTAGGGAAGGATTCCATGTCCTTGACATCTTGTGAAATCTTTATGAGTTAAACGTGGTATTTTGTAGGATAAGAGGCATTTTAAATTGAAACAGCAGAATCCAAAGCAGTGATTGGTTGATTGGTTTAGCCTTTGAAGTTCGTGCGGTGCTGTTGATTTTGCAAATTACATTGCAATCATGAAAATCACAAATTCCTGCTGGAGCTGAAAATAAAATGAGATGCATATTAGGTCAAGTATTTAATTAGCAACCCGCCTCCCTCCTTATTCCGGGTCCTTTTTACTTTGAAACTCACAGCTGGTCGCCCCGAAATAACGTTAAATGATGAATCCATTTTGGGCCGTCGTGTGTTACCAAGTCATCAAAGATTCTCTCAGAACAAATGCACTCCTCAACAGCCTCGAGAGCTCTTTTGATAAATAGCGCGATGTTCCAGGAAAAGTAGTAATTTGAGGAGTATAAATAGACAGTCGCCATCAGCAGAGAGTCAGCTGAGAAGGAGACACAGAGGAACAGAGAGGGATTAACAAAATACAGATGACAAAGACAGTGAGCGAATGATCAAGAGAGAAGCGAGAGGGCGCGAACGTGAGGGAGACGGGGACTCAGGAGGACTATGTGTGCAAAACATACGGTGACTGAGGAACTAATATCTACTGCGTGGGGCGGGATGGAGGCTCTGAAATGTGAATAATTCAGCGTGTTTTGTAGCTAATGTGTTTTATTCATAGGACACATTATTCAGCCCGACATCTCTCAGGCACTTTTTGAAAAATGCTGACTCCCGTGATCGACCAAGGTTGGCTGAAGGGGGTAGGGTGATGTCTGTGGGAGGTCGCCGTCGAAATGGGGTCGCCCTATCGTCCCACTCTTGGCGGGGCCACGACCTCAGATTGATCCACGC
The DNA here is from genome assembly GCA_029224185.1 of Karalla daura. NCBI lineage: Eukaryota > Metazoa > Chordata > Actinopteri > Chaetodontiformes > Leiognathidae > Karalla > Karalla daura. Next base: position 13,233,114 of record CM055208.1, read on the forward strand.
TTGAGCCTGAAGTGCGTCTGGCATTTGTGGAGCTATCTGTGGAGCTGCAGCCGAGATGGAGTTCATTATTATTACTATTATTATTATTATTGTTATTGCTGCCAGCCTCTTAACAGTCCAATGATCACATTATTGAATTAGCAGGAGTTTGCGCAGCGCTGTCGCCTCCATGTCTCTGGCAGTCGATGTGATAGGAGTGCTTCAATTAAACAGCCAGTGGTTCGCTCCCACATGGTAATTTCCGCCCTCTACTGTACTCTACTCATCAGAAATCACACAAACATGAGTGAAATATGACCCCCGCTGCCTACCATAAAGTCCAATTCTCTGCAATTGGTTTATGTTTACCCCAGGCAGTAACATGGCTCCAAATCAACATCGGAACAATTATCATTGATATTCCAGCTACTGGAGCTGCCAATACGCCACTGCCATGCCAATAGTGGTTTGTATCGTAAGTCAGATCATTGCAGATTCGGGGCAATTATCATTAGGCCGCATTATCGGAGAATTTCATCTCTGGTAATTGATTTTGCTCTGGCGGAGGCGAGTGTATTTTAGAGCCTTGCGTCTGCTTCCTGGAGTGCTGAAGGTAACGGACACCGAAGTCTGACAAGAGGAGAGAGACGGGCAGGGATGCAGCAGCTCGAGGGCGTGGTGCTCATATGAGCATGGTTATCTCAGGTTGCGGCCTTCACCCTCCACACACACACACTTACAGACACTGGCACAGTTTGTATTTATACCTCTGCGAGGACAGTCAATGACATTATGTGTTACCCAGCCCCAAGCCCTGACCTTCATCCTCATTAATCTCAATTGTAGGGCATTCCCCATGAAGGAAAACTGGCGGCTGGAAGATGGACTGTGGCAAACTCAGAGCACATCCGTAACTGACATTATTGCTTATCCAAAAGTGCGAGAGAAAGGCTTTAGGCTTTGCCTCCGAGGTCTTTGAGACCTCCCAGGCCACTTTTAAGAAAATCTGCTGAAATCACAATGATTTAGAAAATGGATGTTTTCAGTTTGCTGTTTTCAGTTGCTTTCAGTCTGAAAGTGGCCTGCTTAGTTTTTCAGTAACTTACTGTCCAGTTTTAATTACAGACAATGTCTGCAAAGGACAACTCTGTAGAAAATGGATAGGAACTGCTACCTTACACCTAAACCTTGTTCTGACCGTAACCTCTGATGTAGTAGCCCTCAAACAGACCTTTGAAGCTGTGTCCAAAAGTCAGGATCAGCCAAAATTTCCTGACTTTCTAAACTTTCAGCACATATCTCACCTCCATGGTCTAAATCTCGATTTCGTTCTCACAAAGGCAGCTGTACAAGTGCAAACACACACGTACACACACACATACACATACACACACACAGACAAACAGGCATGTATACACATACAGGTCTCAGAAACACACACACACACACACACACACACACACACACACACACACACACACACACACACACACACACACACACACACACAGATCTCTCACCAGTAAAGGCTTTTTATTCTGCTTCTAGCCCAGTGACCTTTTCGATAGCAATAAGCTGCCATTCGCTGAACTCTAGCACACAAATCTGCCATCATATGAGTTTTCACTGTCCCCTCCAGTTAGACTCAGGCTGGCCTTTAAAAGCATGGACAGGTTGCAGAGCCAGAGCCGGCAGATGATTGAGTTTGTTCAGGATTGAAGGAAGCAGAGACATCATTGCAGAGGAAGCTCTAGTTAACTGACTTGTCCAGAGAGACTAATTAACAACAAACAGGTTGTAAATGCAATCGTGTTGCAGTCAGATAAGTCTGGAGCTGGCTCCAACAGGTAGATTACACTGAGTGGTACTGTATGCGGCTCTCGTACCATATATAGAAGGCCTCCAGGGGAGTTGACTTGTCTCATCTGAGCCGAGCTGCAGAGGCTTAAACTGTAGCAGCATCCACTCTGTTTCTCCAGCACGCCAACACACAATTTAGCAGGCAGCAGCTCTGTGCATATGTTGGTTTCTCTTTGATGCACACAGCATTAAACATAGAAGAAGCCTTAATTTACATTACATTTGCAATGCTTGTGTACGTGTGTGTGTGTGTGTGTGTGTCTTTATGCATTCCCATGCAAGTACTGCGTGTCTCTATTCGTGCCATCAATTTACAAGCAGGAAATGCTGATTAATGCTGAAACCTGAGTCCCGGCAGGCCACTGCATTTCATAGCCAATCAGATCTAAATGAAGAAACAAAGCAGACTATTATTTTATTATATACTGTATTTTTTTTAAATATAGGCAGTGCATTTTTCCTGCTTCACTATCAATTAGAAGGCACTAAAACTATGGCAGAGGAGGAGGATGATCATTATTTATTTCTGCACTAATTTGAGCTTCAGAATTGATGGAGATGGGGGTTTGAATTAAAATTCATGTTAAATACACATATCTGAGTTTATCTGTACTGCTGCATTTGAACAGAGGGTATCTCTTATCTTATATTCACTTTTCCATTAAAGGGAAAGCTCTGTGTCTGCATGATGTTGAATGAGGGTTTTGGCCGGGCAGAGTAGGCAAGCGCAGCGTGGTGAAATGTACCTGTGAGCAAAAAAATCCTACAGAGAGACACACATCAAAGCACCGACTGAGGGTGCGACCGTGTGAAAGCTCTGTGAGACAGCTGTTTCCTTCTGGGCCCACGTCACTCAGTTTTATGCGTTGCGTAATTAATTTCACCCCCATGTTTTGCTAATTAAATAGTTAATATTAGCAAACAGCGCACAAGCTGGCTCCTTTTCATTAGACGAGGCTGCGAGCTGTTGAAGACGCGGAGCCGGGGATCAGGCGGGAGGCGTCGTGATGGTGGAAGCAGGTGTGCGTGTGCTACGAGGGAGGAAAAAGGTTGAGCCTAAACAATAGATGGCGTTCTGTTAAATTCAATGTTTTATAGCTGACTCCACGCCGAAATATTTCGGCTCCAGGCGTCGTTTTCTTTTTGTTACCTGTCATCGCACACCTGTGCTCACCCAGGCAGATGGTACGTTCCAGTTTGAATCAGACGCTACCGGCGCCGCTTCTAATTTGTCTGTAAGTGTGAGGGAGGCGGCAGCTGTGCCCAAAGTCTAACTTTTGTTTGTTGATTCTGCTTTAAGAGTCAAACTTTCATTATAATGATAATTTTAAAAAAAAGTTTTTCAAGCACTGTTGTTGGAGGGCTGTGGTTTCATTCGGGCCTTCATGATGACTGGATGCCCCCTCTCAAGCAGGGGTGCTGGGACTTTTTGTGGTGTGTCAGTCACGAAATGCGAGTGAGAGGAAGCCTTGGATTTACATTGTGTTACAGAAATCTGACCTTCTCCTAAGCTGATCCTGATTAGAGGTTTCAGACAGACAAAGCGCTTTAACTCCCCCCTGTACCACACCACCCCACCCCCCTCACTCATACACTGTGCCACCTCTCCACAGGCTCCACTCTTGACATTTCCTTGAGAAACGAGTGTGCTGTCAGCAGCAGTATGTCTCATTTCATATTGTAAGCGTCAGTGCAAAGGGTTACGGGAGGACAGCAGTGAGAGGAAAGTGGTGGCAGCTGGGCTACGGTGTTAGTGTCAGAGGCATTTTGCGGTCTCTGCTCGTACACAGCGGTTATTTTCGTGAGAGGGAACAACTACGAAAACAGGCACAAAGGAGGCTTTTCAGAGTAGCCGATTGACTTTAAGAAAGGTTGAGATTCCAGGAAAGAAGAAGCAATTAACCAGCGTTGAAAAACTAATCAGTCGGTCAATAGAACTGTTTAACATCACAGGATTAAGTCAACTTGATCCGTTTTTATGCGCCATGTTTCATCTGAGCCAGATCAAGCCAAATCAGAAGTTGATTGAAATTCGCGGCACAGGGTACGGACCAAAACACACTGAAAAGAAAAGGTGTGTAATTCACATTCCTGTGGCACTGCTCTTTGTGTGATTACTGATAGATATCTGGAGTGCCCAACAAGGCCGTAATTATTTTTCTCTGCATAATTCAAGAAGCATCTGAGACTTTTGGGAATTTTTAAACCTGTATAATGTAGATTTGGACCCAAAGGAATTCTGTGACTTTTATGTGATTTTAATTAGTCCAATCAATCCTCAACAAACACAAGGTACTCCGCACTCCTGTTCTCAGATAGCCTACTTTCCATTATTTCAAGTTGATTTAACAAAAACAAAGCTGCAGTTTCAATGAAACAGTGCATAAAAAACAGTTTTACTGTTCAGAACCTGGAATCTTTGAAATGACCGAGCATACACATTTAATTTACTCACACAGTTATTATCCCGCAGCCACAAGGAATTTTTCCTCTCATTTCTCAAAAAAACAAAGAGGGCGAGAAATATAAATATATTCTTAATAAAAATAAGATGACGATGTTCTGACTTGATGGAATTCTTCTACCTACAAATGTAATGTATTTGTGATTTATGCAATAAAACCCCAGAATTACAGTTAGACATAATCATGCTGTCACATATAACTTGAAAGTGAAAAAGCATAATGACATTGCAGCTGCATCTAAACTGTTTGCATCAGATGTAAATCTTCCTGCCACAACAGATCAATAACAGAATGGCTGCACAACACTGTATAAGATAATATACCATCTGCCTCGTATGTTAAGGTAAAGACGAGGGGCGGGGGAGTTGGGGAGTGGTGCGTCAGAGAGCTGTATCTAGAATGCATCCGACACATCTGGACCGCTGCAGCTGCCTCAGCAGCTCTCTGGGCGTCCGTGTGAGGATCCTCCTCAGGTTCAGCCCTGTCGGACGTGCGCAGCACAGTTAGCAGCCGTTGCAATCTCCCCTCCGCACTCGCGGTGAATTATGGCACGTCTGAGTCGACGCAACAATTGGTGATCAGCTGCCGGGCTTTTCCTAATCTTTTGAGCCTTAGTTTTTGTAGCCCGATACGTTCATCTGAAACAGCAGCAGTGCGGCGAGAACAGGCTGAGGATTGTCAAACACCGCACACAGCTGTCAGACTGTACCTGTCTGCCCAACCTGAAGGTTACGCACACACACACACACACACACACACACACTGCAGTCACGGAAGGATCTCATCATATTCTCCCCGACCCATCCTCTGCCATAAACTTTGCATGAGTGCCAGGCACTGTCTGAATTTTTATCATTTTCTTATTTCCTCCAACCGCCCGCTCCTCCAGGTCTTCAAGCTGCAGCACAAACACAGACTTGTCAGCCGGCCCAGACCAGAGAAGTCCATTAAACAGGTGTTGGCAGAATATCCCCTACTTCCTGTCACAGGCGTGTTGGGGCCAGCCATTGTCTCCTGTCTGAGACTGAGACTCTGCGAGGCAGCGTCCAGCCTTACGTCATCTTCTAATTGTTTTTTAGTTTAATTCCAGAGGGTTTATCTGTGCCTCATCAAAATCATTTTAGCAGACCGCACCTACCTCTTAAGAAAGATGCAATAGCTCTCTTAAGTAGAGCACTTGATAGCGTTATGCTTATCAAACAAGATGTTTGTTGCGACATGAAAACATATATGCATATATATGTATTTATTCATTTATTTCTGGGGCCTATAATGTGGATTAGTGGATAGCATTGTCCCCTCATTGTAAGAAGGACCCTGGTATGACTCCCAGTTGGGCCTAGGGCCTTTGTTTAATGGATTTGCATGTTTATGTGGGTTTTCTCTGGCTTCTACCCACAGTCCACAAACATGCGTGTTTAGAGACACTAAATAGCCCCTAGGTGTGAGAGTGAATGGTGTGAGTGCCCTGTGATGGACTGGAGACCTGTGTAGGCTGTAATCCCTGCCTTGGCTGGCTAAATTGGTTGTCTGTCTTGGTTGTTTATTGCTGAGCAGCATTTATGTCTCTCAGCCAGTAAAAGCATACATTGAGCCATCAAATACATACTTAACACTCATTTTGCAAAGCTTTGTCTCCAAACCAGTCAGCTGGAAACATTAACATCTGTCAGTTCAGCTTGCGAGATCTACTGCACCACTTCAATGGAAAAAGCAAACTGTCTCATAGCAGGAATTTCAAAGTATATTTTTCAATCATTGTAATTGTTGCTGCACCATTTTCCTAATTAATCTCTTCATTACCTTTGCCATTGTCTCTATCATATGCCGTTGTTTTATTGTACTGCATGGTGTTTTATGTTTTAGATGCAAATGAGAGAATATTGTTTGAAAAAGCAGGGGGAAATGTTTACTCCCAGGAAGAAAACTTTGTGAAAGGGGAAGTTAGTGAGAACTTGGTATGCAACGTCAGGTGTAGCTCTGCGGTGCCATGTTGTTTTGAGTGTGCGACTCGTCTATCTGGGCTCTATCAAGGCGTTCAGTGTTGCCTCACCGTTTACTCTGCCATAACAAGATAACAGGGGGCCTTCTTGACTCCAGCTTCCCACAGGGTTTTCTGTTGACTGTTGACTTTTTTTTTCTTTTTTTTTCAAAGTTTGGAGCAAAACATTTCCTCCTTTACCATAAAGTTTGGAGAAGCTGAAGTACAGAAAATCTATTTTTTTCCTCCCGCATTTAGATGTAAAACTGTCCTAGGCTGTGGAAGTGCAGCTTGAAAAATGTTCCCTCGCACATGGAGAATGAAGTCAATATAGGGGAAGAGGTAATGTTTCATTTTGGAAAACAAAAACATATTTCATTCTCATTCAGCATTGGTTTCCAGATACTAACATGATGAATTCCTTGAAAATTAGTATCGAGTATAAGTCAAGAGAGGAATAATCTCTCATGGCTGCAACTTAGCCTGAGAATTTCTTTAAGGCTCTTGTTATTGACTACAAGTCAAGCAGAAATATCACATTGTCTCATGGTTAAATGCTCATTGCACTCGCTGGATTTGAAGACACGAAGACTATGGACCATGCATACAGGCCCTCATACTCTGACTTCTATGACTTAGATTTTCGTCTTTTTTTTGTATTTTATTCGACAAAGGCATTCTTCCACTGTCTCTGCTATTGCTCTGTGGGCTCTAAATCCCTCCTGCAGTAATGGGGGCTTTTGTTGCATTTCACAGTTCATCACTCATGGAAAATTATAGTCTGGACCCCCCCCCCCCCCCAACCCGCCACACACACACACATCTCAACCCCCATCATCCCCCTGAAGTCCTTCCACCTTTGTGCACGAGGCTCCGAGAATAGAAAGAGATACAGTCGTGGGCTGCTAGAGAGATCCGTTGACTTTTAATTGCTCCCTGAACCTCTGGGGTGGATTTCCCCTTCGAGCTCACTTGCTCGAACACTGATTTCTCACAATATCCCCTTCTCTTTGGGGCACGGCTAACAAATGGCGAGGCACGCACTCGCAGTCGGCGCTTGAGACGAGTTTACGGAGTGCAAAGCGTGGCATATGGTGGCATTCATATTTAGAGGCGCTCATGTTTTCATTTATTTGTGTTGGGGGGGCTTTTCATGTTAATTGCGGCAGATAAGTGGGGGTGTTCTGAATGAAGCAATCCCAGTGATCCCATCCCTCATTTTTATCCATGGTGGGAGGTCAGATGCTCCCACAGCCGCGGCAGACGCGATCCCTCCTCTACTCAGCATTTCAAAGCAGCAGGACCTCCCGTCCCTTATCAGCACTTTTTTTTTTTTTGGTGTCTCTGGTATGCGGTATGTGTGTGAGCCTCTGTCTATCTCTATTTGTGTCTGTATTCACATCCATACCACCAGCTTTCATGAATTCTCAACTGCAGCTCACTCCTTACTGTCTTAGACGACTGTTCACATCTATTTCGGGATGCATCCCAGCGTTTGTACCGTGCCATTGTGAACTGCTGCGATGGGTAAAAATAAGCAAAAAAAAAAAAAAAAATCAGGGGTGTTCAGAAAAACAACCAATCTGCAGGAAATGAGCTGTTTTCACCTATTTTTTTGAGGCAAGGAGCTACCCGAATAGCGGTGATTCTCTGGTGAGCTAGTCACATGTAGGCTGCACACCTTGGGATCGGGACTGTATGACATATCCATGTTGTCCTGATTAGAAGTGGGAAAAACTGCAGCAGTAGCTTCCTAGCATCCCAAATACATTGGAAGTCATTAAGTCAGTATGGGGTAGAAAACAAAGATGTGCTCACCTTTAGCTGCAGAATCAACGCAGCCTTTGAAAAGTTGGGATAAAACGAGTGTGTAATTTTCCGATGCAAATAGAGATTGAGAAAAGCCGCAGAGGAAACAACAAATAATTAAAGGTTTTCTAGGCGAAATGGGGTGTGACCTGAAGCTAAATGCTATTGGCTGTTTGTCTCAAAGCCTTAATGAGTGTTTATTTTACTCGAGTTAAGTGAAATATTCAAAACGCTGCTTTCACAGTTTTTCTTGCCTGCCTGTGCTCGCTCCTCAGACAGTGTATAGGCTTGCTTTCTCTGTCCTTTTCTTTGAGGGAAATGTGAAGCTGTAAACTTCACCCTGACAGCTCTTGAAAAAGACTCCTGGATTACCGTGACTGACAGCCCCCAAACCCTAAGATCTGTGTTGTCTGGCCCACACCGAGCATAGGGCAAACTCTGAATCAATAGCAAAGCTATCAGTGGTGGAAATTGAATGCTGAATCTGAACGCTGAGTACCCCCTCATGAACTGCATGAGAGCATTTTCCCATCTGCTCATCATATTTTCTCCCTGGCATATATGAGAACGGCAGCAGCTAAGAGAAGGTGTAAAGTTTGTTGGGATGTGCACCTTTTTGGAGCATCAAAAATAGAACTCGGGAGATGAGAGGCCACAGATGGAATTGTCTTCAAAGTACAGAGTCGGCAGTCTTTTAAAGTGATATTACACTCCCGGAGAACATTTTCATTTTCCTGCGCGCTCAGCTTGATCTGACACTGAGAAGCAATTTGACATGTGCTGCCACGTATCATTTTGGGTGACTCCTCATTGATAGTTACGAACGGCCTGGATTACCAGTTCATAAAGACGGCAGACACGAAAACAAGCGAAATGAAATGACGTTTCTGTTAAAAGCTCTCCAGTCAGACCCGCACAGCTGTTCCACAAACTAGGAATAAAACTGTCACTGTCACATTTGTAGCCATTTGAACTTTTGGAGAGCACTACAATGGCTCCTCTGTGCGCCGTCCTACACATGGCTGAGTCGCTTGGTAAGTGAGCATCTGCCCGGCAGAGGGAACCGCAGCAGTCAGCGTGCAAGACGAACGCCTGGCAAATGTGCTTGCTTAATTAAAGGAGGGGAATAACCAGTGCAGCTATTTACACCTAATTTTGACATAAATCTGAAGTTATTGCACAGGCGAGACTGTCCTCTCCCCAAATTAGGAAGTACCCAGGAGCTTTTTTCCTTAATAAGCAACCCTCTTGATTAAGCCAAGGAAGGAGTTACAGTCTCTTCTATTGGAGAAAAAAAGGACAAGAGAAGCTGAATGTAACCAGAGGGGGAGGTAGTTAGCGAAAAGCCGTCATGGATATTGAGATGGTTAGCGTTTTATTAACCCGAGTCAGGACAGGAAGAGCCACTGGTAAATTGGGTGTAGACTTGCAGTGTCTGCAGGACTTTCCTCTCAGGGCACTGGGGTGTAGACACTTGGCATTTCAACCTCTCCATCTCCCAAGCCATCCACGCAGGCGGCGCTGTCTGCTTCAGTCCATTGCTCCTCTAATTAGCAAGTTGTTTTATATCCTGTGGCCGCAAAACTACTTTCGGCCTTATTTTTACAGACCGCGCTGTCTGGACTGAGAAGACGAGCGCCGAAAGCATCTCCCACAAGGTGCCAGGCACTTGTCATGTGACACGGGTGCAAACGGTAATCCGTTCATTATGTTTGCAAGGACAGCTAGCGATCGAGAGGCTTGGCGTGGAAATGCATTTTACATCCCCTCTGTCTGCACATCAGAGGCTCTAAATGAAATGATTTAGTTAGAGGTGCCAGGCATTAGCTGTTACTCTGGGACACACATTGTTGTCACGTTGAAGGCTCCCCTTTCAACGGCGTTCAGCGCAGCTCCAGACTGTTCCCCCCACCGTAAACACGAGGGCGACGCGCCAAGCCGCAGACACCGTGGCAGGGAGCGTTGGCGTTTGATATGAGTCTGTTACCCCGTCCTCGCCTGAATTCCCTCGGATTTCATCAAGGCCCTTTCTTATGCTCGTATTATTAGCTGGCTTGCTTTCTTGCCATCGCCCTTACTGCTTTAGAAAATATGAGAGCAACACTGAGGAGCAGACAATTGCTCATCAGTGGCCAATTATATGTATATGCGTGCTGGCTTTTTAGACAGATGATGGATTTATTCTTGACCTGCCCTTTAGAATATGATGCCATTATATCTCACCTATCAGACTGTGCTGTCACTCTCTCACCTCTCATGACTTTGTACTCGTGTAGATCATCTGGATGCCAGCAATAACTTCCTGCTGTGTACCTGTGATGTGTCTGTCCTCACCTGTTCAGTTATTTTCCTCTATGCAAAGGTAGCAGACTAGGCAGCTCTCAAAGGAACTCAAATATTGTGTTTTTGGCCAGTGCTATATTATTAGAATAGGAAGATTTCAATCTTTGTGAAACTTGCATGCTAGCCGATTCAGAAATTGCATCCGTATATTTGCTGCAACAGGGAGACGATGCTTTGCAAAATCTATGGGTGCAATTTCAGAGGATGCAGCAGTCAAGAGGTAATTAGCTGAATGTAACAACACGGCAGAGAAGCTTCACAGCTAACACGTTTATTTATAGGCTGCGTATGACGACGATGTTAACAATGGTTGTGTTCTTTTTAACCCAGCCAGGTCCAGCACTGTGGTTTGATAAATGCTCCCTTGCGGACGTGGCTCACTTAGGGAAGTGAATGGAAGTGGGCTAGTTGTCACAAACATCATCACAGAGCAGTCATTTCGACCCACACTGGTCTCACTGGTGTCACCAAGTCCCAGCATGCAGCATCTCTGTTCATCCACCAGTACAAACTGGCTTTGAAAAAAAAGTGCACAAGTGCACTTTGGCTGTCGGTAATTCTACTCTCATTTTCAATTTTACTCTACAACGACTAAGCAATTTGTTTAAGTCCCAGCTGGGTAAAATACGTCCTGCTAATAATCCTAATTAGCTCCCTTAATGCACTCCCCCTCCTCTTCTAAATACTCCCTCTGGTGTGCAGTTGAGGTTGGAACCCATTCAGCCCTGTCAGTACCTCTAAGCTGCGTGTCTGACTGATGGAAAGACTTTTAACTACTGTGGAGGGTGAAACCAATGTTACTTTAGGGTTTTTCATCAATAGAAGAGCAGTAAAATATCACAGTAAACACCATCCATAATTCTCCCCTACTGGTTTGGCCCTCGGTAGTGTCTGCAGGCATTCACACTACAAACCTTCCAGCCCTCCTACCCTTAGCGCACAGCGGTAGCTTGCGACACGTTCCACTCAGGAACATCTGGCCTTTGTTTTCAGTGAATGAAACGTACATTCAGCATCCATCCCAGGGTCAAATGGATCAAATGCAGTAGTGTGGGTATTTACCGGCTCCACTTCTGGCCGGCAGAGATGGTAACATGATATTTGAGTGGACAGGCTGTTCTGTTGCAAAGTTGGATCGCTGTGTTAGGCCCCTGTTTTGATGACGTTGAATTGCGCTGAGAAAAGAAACAAACAGAAGCCGAAATCAAACATGTCCACTGGCTATCGGGAAAGAGCCTGTTACTGTCAGAGACGTTTCAAGAAGAATTGTCTGTTCCGATCCTGGCTTTATCTTTTAGGGCTGTTCTTTTGAATTGATTTTTTGAGTTTTTCTCTTCCGACATTTGGAAATCTGCCTGTTTCAACTAGTTTCCCAACCAGCCGCTGATGTTCTTGGGATTCACTCACACTCTTAAAGTAGGATTGATGGGAAAATTCCATTTAAACTCCATTGTTTTCAAGCTCTGTACTTTAGAATTAGACCAGCCTCCTCGTCTGTCTTGGTTGCCACCATGACTAGATAATTGCGATCTAAAAAAAAAAAAAAGATTATTATTCACCTCGATGCAGATTATCTACGTGTCCACAAAGAGGAAAACGCAACCAGTTTCGGTATCATATTTACGGCTTTCACCCTGGTGTTAATGACACCGCGGAGCAAAACCTGGCTCGAGCCCCTGAATGCGCGAGTGACTCTTTTGAACCTGCGGAAGTGCTTTTGGAGAACAGATCACAGGAGCCAGCGTGTGTCTATATGTGTGTTGGTGTGTGTGACTGTCTGTGCTGCGTATCCGGGTGCCATGTGGCACAGTGCGCCTCGGCTTTGCTCTGCCAAGAGATAAGAACACAGCGTAAGCCGCTCGCTGCGCCAGCCTACTGGATTTCACCTCTGAATCTTCTTTGTTGCAAGTTGTAGGGCCGCTCCGATTCTGAAGTGACAATTCGTGCGGAGCGCTGTGTTGACTTTATGTGCCGCGCGTGCTCTCCGCGGGAACCTATTTGAAATACATTATTAATCGTGAAGCACCTTGGCGAGGAAGAAAGAAGCCGCGCCCTGCGAGGGCAGGGAAGCTGTCAGCTTGTTAAAGCATTGTTCAGTGAGGACAGTTACACGTGGTGATTAGGGATATTAGCATACAACAGGCTGGCGTAATTGTTTTGATAAGGTTTAATGCTCTAATCGGAAGCTCTTTGTGTTGTTACGTCTTCACAGAGATAATTCGAGAGATGCTGTTTCATCTACTGTGTTCTTGCAGATCGGTGGCATCAAAGGAGGCTGGCTCCTCGAGTGAAAGGTGTTAGACTGTTGTGCTGACACGGTTGCATGTCTGCAGAAGACTTCTGCCAGTGAAACGTTGGCAGCAGTCACCGAACAGGTCTGCAACAAGAGGGCAGTGCCTGCTGGGAAGTGTAGGCGGAGGCTGGCATATGGCTGCTGCTGCTCACACGCTCTCGCCTCACCAGAGCTTACCCCTGTTAGGCCGCCTTTTTAGCTTGTTTTAAGCGTGCACAACTGAAACAGTTCAATCCCACGGCGGTTATTCAGTGTCCCGTTTTGTAGGACAAAGGGCCTCTGATCGCATAGTCATGCTTGGAGTTTCACATCCTTTGCACAGGTTTATTAAGCGTGACTCAGTCGGTCTCAGCCAGTCAGTTGTTGTTGAGCACTCAAAGCTTTGAGCGGCTGTGAAAAATGTTCTCTTACCCCGAGTGCAGCTTCTCAGTCGACATACAGCTGCCTTACTTTGCTCATTGCTCGTTTGTTGTGCGCTGTGTGAATCAGAATCAGAATAATTACATCCAGGGGGATATTAATGTGGTGAAAATTGCTCCAAAGACAATAAAATAGATACAGGTGAATAGATATGAAGATATACAAAACACTAGAAGGGTCTACAGATAACAGGAGATCAGAGGTAGATTGACTTGGATGCTCGTTAAGTGGTAAAATATGATATTGTAAATTAAATCAATCAGTATCTGCAGGCAGGTGAAGCACTAATGTGTGTGATATTGCACAGGACAAACATGAGTGTGATATGAGTGGAATACCTGACGATACCATGAATCACTGAATATAATCAGAGTTAATAATCTCTTTGTTATTAGTCTCTAAAAAAGACTCTAGGAATTAAAGTCAATAAAAACCAAGACAGCAAGACAATGTGTTTTGCAGACACTATCTTATCCATCATCACATCCTCTAACCATTAGCTTGCAGTGATATATTTTGTCTAAAGATGATATTATAGCTTTGAGTTCAACTAGTACAAATTTATACAAATCCTGTATCTGTTTAGTAGCAGATTCTGACTGCTGTTGCAGGTTGAGGGTGAGGTAGCTAATTGGATGATTTAAATGTCCTGTTAGAGCATGCGCTCCCCTCAGGTGGAGCTGCTGTGTGACCCCAGTTGATCGGTATCTGCTGGTTGAAGAGGCACATTGTGAGACCACAAACAAACAGGGCTCTCTCACCTGGGTTCACTGGCACAGCTCATTATCCAATTGATTTAACTTCCCCGGTCCGGTCTTGTTAAAAACGCACTCAGGCTGCAACAGTTCAAATTCATTGCTTGCTCGTTGCAATTTACAACAGCCCAGTAAAAGTACCTAGGTTTGGTCTCTGTGTAATTTTGGGAAGCTCGGTCTTCCGAGTGGACCGGGATGCTGTGGCCTCCTCCTGGAAGTATACTGACATTACTCTTTATTGACATGCATGCTGCCCTTGCACTTTGTGTCAAGTTTAAAGCATTTATCTGTTCATAATGGGCCTGTGTTGTGTCTGCACTGAAGAAATTACTCTAGATGTGGAAATGAAAAATGTCCCTGTTTTCAGCCAGTGTAAGCTGAACCACTGTTTACCTTTGTTATATAATTGCTTGTGGCATAGTTCTTGTTTTTGCCCCTTTTGAGTGCATTTATAAGTTGTTTCTTATGAATATTCAGCACGGAAACTTTTACATAAAGGCCTGGTAGAAATACAAGTATAAGTTTGAGTGACAGCCACTAAACATCCCCCCTCCTCGCAAACCCTGTCTTTTCAAATCCCTTCTGGACACCGCCTGGCTGCCTCCAGCATAACAATTTAAATCCCACCTGGTAATACCTCTTGTCACACTGACAGCTGTCATCAAGTCAGCCGTGTTCACTGTTTAGTTTGCTTTTCAAATTAGCAAGTGGATATTCTCACAATGGTCTTTGTTTTTCCCCTCTCTGAGAAAGCAGAAATACACCCTCAGGGAATGCAACCACGCATAGAGTGAGTTTTGCTCGTGTTGCTAGAACTGACGGCAAGTTTGATTTTATAATTTGCTGCATTTTGCAGCGGCACATATTGAAGTTCTCAGTGTCTCTGTCTTCGGAGATGTCTAGTACTCACGGTATTTATCGTGTGTTATCCAATGTACACAGAACTGTATGTGTATGCGTCTTAAGCTTTCAGCGTGTTCCCAAATCAAAGTTCAAGAGTGCTGCTTTGGAGATAACTTATCAAGTATAGCAAATAATATGAATTTAGAAATCCTGATCTAAAGACAAAAAAAAACAGCTCTATATTCAATAATTCTGTTTGGAATCCAGTTCAGTCTTCAACCCTGGCACGGTCAGATCAGCATCTGTTCAGCAATGCTCAGAGGGAAGTATCATACCTCAGCTGCAAGTGAAATTACAGAACAATCATTACATTGAATTACATCAGCATTATGTGTGTGATTTATGCTTATTGCCGGCGATAAAACACTACGTAAGTGTAGTCTGTGGAGTAATCATTTAATGTGCTAAAAAGCAACAAACAATAATATTTAACTGGCTGACAGAGCTGGATAGCCGCGGCATGGCAACCCATAATCACTTTCCTCTCTGATTACCCCCAACCGGGCCAGCAGTATTTGTGGCTCAACATTAGCTGTGGCCTGTGACTCTGGCCGCTTTCATGCGCAGATGTGAACACAGGGGTGAACAGGATGTACAGTTTGTCACCTTTTCTGGTGATGGTGCAGCACAGGAGACGCTGCAGAGCTTTTGGAAGTGAGGCAGTTCGTGTGAAGCTTGCTGAGGTGAGGAGCAGAGCAGCCTGAATTATTGAGATCTGGCCTGGCTGATCACACCCTTCCTCCTCCCCTGACAGAAATCTCCTGCTGTGAGGAGATTCAGGTTGAGGTAAACACACCAGCCTTCTCTCAGTAGCACTCTGGTTCGTGTCTCACTCTCAGCATCTGTATTCACATGGCGCTTTGTATGTAGTCTTGACTAGTCACTTCATTACATGTCATATGCTCACACACAAACACACGTATACTGCTGTTATGCAGTGGTCCAGTCTGCTTACGGCTGCCAGTCACTCTGCCACACAAGTGCAATTTGGATTTCAGTATCACACACATTGACATACACACTAGAGGTTTCATTTCATGAAAACCTAATTAATTTTACATAACTACAAATTTTACTTTTCTTCAAAATGTTGGCCCGACACAGGGATATTAATTTCCTCTTTACAGAATTTTAGCATTGTAGCATTGCATTGACCCTGCTTGTATTCCCAGGCTCACACATGCATTTCTAAATAAAAACCACCAGAAACACATCAAGAACACCTACAGAAACTGTGCACACGATAATCACACAACTTAAAGCTTTCCTCTCACTTTCGTCATGCTCTCTCCCACCCTTTTTTCTCTTCTCATCTCAGTTCCTCTCTCAAACAAACATGCTGCCTCTTATTGGGGAGCTGAGCATTCATAACCCAATCAGGGCATCTCTTTGTCCTGTTTCAGCACTAAAAGCAAGTCAAATTTATTGTCACATATATAATACAGAGCCTAGAGAAATCTCTTTTCTGCAGTCATCCCTAAACATAAAGAGCGGCAGGTACATAGGTACATTTACAACAAATTTTCTCCCTAGAGACTACACCTACATTCATATATAAAGCTATATGGTCATGATGTAACACCCCTACATACACATGCTCTTCTCAGCACAGACTGTTACTTTCATGTACCCATCGTAAAGTGCAGAACATAGCTGTTTACAATGGACTGCAAGACCTTGCTGCTACATTGAAGATGGACTATACACTATCTACAGTCTTTATTCATCTGATATGAAGAGAACTTGCTAAGTGGATGCATTTGCAGTCATTCACATTTCTTTACAGAGCTCTCGCAAAGGTCGTCACCCATCAAACATCAGTATATAGATGACAAGTATTCAGTCTCGATAGTTGTTTTCTTGCTTATTGCTCACTGCCTTTAAGGTCTGATAGTTGCAGAAAATATTATCTAAATCAATTGTTTGTTTAGGAATCTTGGAAATATTGGATGTTGGACCATTTTGTAAACACTGCACTTGAGGATGACATTGTCAAAACTGACGAATGCTATTTTAATTGTGTTGTGGCACTGCTTATAAGTTAAATTGGCATTTATAATTTCCAATCATGTTAAAATTCCAGACTGGTGCCAAAGCTTGTTTTCAGGGGTTTATTGATATTTAGGAGGTTTATTAATTCAGGTAGATAGGCTGTCATATTCCCATTAAGAAGGTAAAACTGGGAGGAGGTTTGGCAAGGCTGTGCTGTATCGCTGCCAACAGACTCTCTCCAAGGGTTTCAGTCTGCAGGCAGACACACTTACACACACACACGCACACACACACACACACACACACACACACACACACACACAAATTCACACTGCAGAGTCAGTCAAATGAGAATGTTTTTACTATGGGTTTCTGTGGAAGTAGCACAAACATAATTTGTGCATTCCAGTAATATTACATCAATTTTAGTGAATTCTCAATGAACATCCATTAGGTATTTTATTTCACTAATTGCCAAGAGACAAATTTGATCCACTAATTCATGTTTTCTTGTTGTACTGGGGAACCTTGGGAACAAAAGGGGAAAAAAAATGTAGCCACATCAAAAGCTATGTCGAAGTGTCTGGGAATTCGAAATGCCTCAACTCTCATTATTGAAAATCATCCCTAAAATGCTGATCTAGATTACATGGCCTGAAGTATGTGGATAAAGAAAGCAGTCATATTAGAACATCTTGCTCCGAATCCAAGGGCATTAAAATGTGCTAACAGTCTCCACTTCTCCTCTTTCTTGCAAATGCTTTCTTGCAGATTTTGGGAACTTGGAACTCAGGCGAGGAGCGTTTTTAGTGTCTTTCCACACTGATAATGGTTATATTACACATCTGTCCAGTGAATATTTATTTTGGCGTTCATTTAGTTCTACTTTAGCCAGTGTGCCAATCCATCTCACAGTCTAGCTTGTAGTGGCAGTAAGAGTTCATATTTGTTCTGCTGTGGCCAAACAGATGTGCTCCCTAAGCCAAAAGAAATCCTAGTGCACTTCTCAGTGAGTTCTAATGACTATAATTATGACAAGAGCCAAGGAGGAAGCCAGATGATATTAGTTTTGGAAACCACAGAGAAGCTTCATCTGGGTAATACAGGCTACAGATCTGAAAGTACAGCAAGCAAAGCATTTTGTTCTCAATTTGAGCAATTTCTCCTGTAGCAATTTTGTACAGTTTATTGTTGGTTCAGTGCCCTGAAGAGGGAAATGTTACATGGGAATAGGTGAATTTCTCAAAAAAAGATGACATTAGATATTATATGTATTCCGTATATATAGAGTATCTCTGTGTGGATATAGTGTGTGTTAAAGCAACAGAGGATTAAAGCTTATGTGCAGATGATGTTATGTCACTATTCTTCATCCTTATTAATGCCTCATTTAGAATAGAATCTGCCTTTATTCAACCCGCTCCCACTGAAGTTAAAATATAGCTGCAAATGATGTGCATGCACACTCACCGAGTAAAATTTATACACACACTCCCCTAACAGAGATATTTTTCAAATGGAGGCAGTGGTCAGATAATGCCACAGAGATTAGATCTATAAGGAAGGCTGAATTACAGCCAGCCCTCATTTTTGCCAATACTGTTGAGTCAGAGGAAAAGCGGAAGTTTGATACTCCACATTGATATGCATTAACTTTATTTTCCGCTGCCTCTCTGACACCTTATTTACGCTGAAAATGAAACGGCAGTTTGAGTGCTATTGACACTGCCGACCCCGCTGCATCATAAAACGCTCCCTTCTGCTCTGATAATATGTCTTGTTTGTAGATAGTGTTGTAGTGTTTTACTTCAAACAAACCAAAAAAGGCGTGTTTAACCAAACAGCGAACTGTGTTTACTTTTTGTACGCGTCACTCGAACCAGGAATTTTTCCCTTCGGCATCCGGCTCTCGCCTCCCTCCCTACCCGCCCCCCGCTCTCTCTCTCTTTCCTCGCCACCGCTTTCCCCCCACCAGTGCGTTCTCCCTCGCCAGTATCAAAACTAGGCCAGCCGAACAGGGTAGGCACAGAGCAGTTTGCTGGTGTAGTTGAAATGAGAGATAAAGGCTGAAGTCAAACAGACGGCGGAGAGGCAGAGCATCGTTGCTGATTTCCCAGGCTGCATCCGAGAGCTGTCGAGGTGTTCGCTTCCTGCCATGTTCAGCGCGGTGACAGAGCATTTGTAACACCTCCGCCCATGGCTTCCACAACTCTGTCGCGTCAGATGAAATCAACTTTCAGAGGGGAGAAGTAAAGGAAAGAGGTGGCGGCGCAGTCAGAGCGGGATCTCTTTCTGCCGAGCGAAAAAGGGTCTTGAGATATTGTTGGGGCTGCGAACGCAGGCGCTGCAGCCGTGCGTTGTTATTGTTGTCAGTCACAGACACAAAGAAAAGGCAAGTCAGGAGTCGTACAGAATATCTGAACAGGGAGCGAAAGGTAAAACTGAGGGCGAAACGCTGATTCTGGATGGGGCAGAGCGCACACAAAGCAGAAAGTTTGATTTATTCCTGCAAAATTCTGAAGTCACACAAATGTCACAAGTGACTGCTCCAGAAGTCATAGAGCAAAATTGTTTAACAGAACCGATTTCACTCCATGTGACGGTCAAATAAAGAATTGCTTTAGGGGGGAGTATTTTTCTTGTTTTGCCGCGTTTAAAAACACTCAGTATGACGAAATTTATATGTCTTAGTCAAACCAATTAAAATGAAGCTGGTTCCTTATCAGCACAGATTGATTACAATTCAAAGTCAATGAAAGCCTGTAAATCTTTTAAATGGAGCCACAGATGCTCAGTGATGCATTACCAGTGAAATATTAGACAAAAGAAGTAAAGTTATTAATACCATGAATTCTCACATGACAAAATGAGTCTCTTGTCTTACTCATAAAAATGGAAATTCTTGCCTTTGTCACAAATTTATTTTATCTTGCACACGTAGACAGTGGTGCCGGGAGCTGCTTGTCTCTAATTTAAGAAGGGTTTTACCTGCAATCTCACCTGCGCTTCACCGGGAGGTTTGTATCTAATCATCACCAGGAATGCTGCTACAATTCGTAAGGCACAAGCAGGAACTGCGAACTAAGACTGTAGAAATCATTGCATGTCTGATGTCTGGCCCCAGGTGCCTCCACCTGCAGTGTGGCTTTCGCCCAAAGCATTTCACTCTGGTAATTATTGACTCCCTCTTATCGATGAAGGTACGCATTCATTAAATGTCTACAGTGCATTTCTCAGCAAAATCTTAGTACCAGCTCTTGAAAAAGAGAAAACCTGACTTAAAATTTGAGTTGTTAAGTGAAATCTCACTGTAGTTGCACAAATAAAGTTCTGGTTGCTCGTATCACCGTAGGAGTTCATAAATAGTCAAGTACCAAAATAGGACAAGGGAACCTGCAGTCAGCACTGTTCTCTTACGTTTCACAACCCCAGTCTACAAAAACCTACTTCTGAAGCATCTCCAAACAAGGTAGAGTACATCCAGGGGATATTGCTTTATTCTGTGTCCCAGATCGTACTGTACGCCTTGAGAAGACAATTTTGTAGTTACTGTATGCATATTCAGAGCTCAAAAGAAGCCCAACTTCTGGTGATGATAGCGCATTGCCTGGGTAAACATCTTTGGATGTGACATTTCTTAATGTACTATACTACTTAGCACTGTGAGTTGCTTAACGCACAACCATGTTCATCCGACTGTTTCCCCTGTCAAAACTACGAATAGTACCCTTGAAGAGGCCATTTAGATTTTTCTTTTTCTTTTCTGGTGTCTGTCAAGAACGTTTCTGAACGTATGAGACAGACCATCTGCCAAGGTAGTGTGGCTTTGCAGGATGGAGATGATATGCACTTTTTAAGCTGAATACTCATTCACTAAACAAGCTTCATTGATCGTACATTGATCGTAGCTTTAGACCACTCTAATGCAGGATAAGGTTGACTGATGGTTCTGTTACACATTTTCTACATCATCTTTGTTTCATGGACCTCATCCCTTTGTAAGTGCAGCCTGCTTGTTTGAAATGATGCTGAATGATTTTTGCCTGTTTTTGGACGAAACTGCAGCACATGCAAACTCCACACAGACAAGCCCCTCAGTCTGCCTCTTGTTGTGAGCCAACACTGTGACTCACCAAATTAAAAACCTTGTCAAATTAACCTGCTAACTGAAGTGTCTTTTGGAGTGAGCACATTTTAAAATGAAAAGATTTACAGGACATCTTAATCCACTGATTCCACTGGTGCCAACAAAGATGCCCCTGTCCCTAAACTCCCAGACCAGTTATCTCTGTTTCAAGCTTTTAAGCTGCTGACTCCTTAATGAGTGCAACCTGTGTGCTGCAATCATAGAATCAGCCGCTGCATCTAATCCCTCTTTAAAGTGGGTTGCAGCCTAAAACTTGTGAGCTGCTGCTGTGTTTGGCATCAGAAATGTACACAAGAACTTTTACAGGCTGCTCCACCTCACACACACGCACACGCACGCGCGCGCACACACACACACACACACACACATTGCTCTGTGTGGTCTCATTAGTTTGAATCTCTTGGTTTAATTAATCACTAACGGAGTGCTTAATTCATCTATAATTTCAGCAGAGTGGAGTTGATTAGTGTAGTATTTCCCTCTGGCCCTTTTAAAGTTTTTGATTTCCTTCTCTGTATTTTCTTCACTACCACCACCACCCTCCTACATCCCCCACCCACCACCCCTCACTTTTCTCTCATCTTTTATAATGGTGGCTCATCAAGAGCTCAGAGACAATCAGTTGGTGGAGCACCCTTGACTCCCGTTTGAGGATTGTGATTACGATGGCGGTAGATACTTGAAGTTATTGTCGTGGAATGAAGTGGATTCACTTGTATTTCATTGTTGCTGGCTGCGGAGTATTAGAGTCTTCCATTGCTTTTTATTTCCTGGACCTGCTGCCTTTATTCAGCCTGACACAAGGAAGAGAAGACAGTTCTCAAAGAATCGAGCATAACAAGGTATCAAGTGTATCCTCTAGCTCTGGCGCATTGTTGCTGGCAGAACTAGAGAGTTTCTTTCTCAGTTTTAATGATGTATGATGACAGAGAATGACATGGCTCACAATGTGATTTGTTATTCCTATGACTTTTGATGGCTGGCATTGTATTGACTGATGTTCCCCATTGTTTTCAAGAGTAGTATGAATTGTCATGTTGCACTGATTTCTCTTTTTTAATCCCACAGGCAAAGGTTTGAAGCAGTGACGGTTGGGGAACACAGTCATAGTCTCTGATAATATGGTATTATCAAGTTTAAGTAATACTAAATCAAAGAAAAAAAAATCTCCAAAAATGGAAATTCCCTGTGGCCAAGTTTAACAAGTCCATTCATTTTTATTTATACATTATGTTGTCAAAGAGCATAGGAAAAGTGCCAACTCAATGTGTGTGTGTATGTGTGTGTGTGTTGTTGGAAGGCAAATCTAATTCAGATGATGGGGCCTTCTTTATGAGGACAAGCTGCAAATGCCAAAAGCATTCTTTATTATGTTTAGGGTGAATATGTAGGTAAAGATTGTGGTTATAGTCCAGGCAGGTGTCTAGGGAATGAATGCAAACAGTGCAATGTTCCTGAAAGAGGAAAAAACATGACTTTGTGTGTGTGTGTGTATGTGTGTGTGTTTATCCTTATTTCTCTTAAGAGTTCTGTGCCTTGCTTTTAAAATGAATTTATATGTGTGCGTGTGTGTGTGTGTGTGTGTGGGTGTGTGTGTGTGCGCGTGTGTGCGTGTGTGCCACACACCCACGTAGCCTGTCAGCGTGTTTGAGTGTCGTGATCCTCAGAGCTCCGAGAGAGGAAAAGGCCTGAGCTCTTTTTCCCAGGAGTCATCTGCCAATCATTTTCTCAGATTCAGTGGTAAGAAAAAAAAATGGAGGGGAGTGAAGGAGACAAAGAGAGGAGAATAAAGAGGGGAAAAAAAGAAGAAAGTCTCCCTGTAGAATGACTAAATAGACCTGCAGTGATCTGACAGAGAGGCCTGGAGCTGAATCCAAACCACACTCTGCTCAGTTAAATATCCACACCACGGAGTCAGAGCTTTACCACAATATTGATTTTAATCATCTCTTAAAAGCTCAGACTTATAAAGATAAATAAAATAAGACCCCCCAAAGACCACACAAAAGAAAATAGAAATCTTGCAAATCCTGTTAATGACGACTTATTGGATTTTTTTTTATGACGTACCTCACACCCCCAGCCCCCAAACCTCATCCTGTAGACCCTTTTGAGATAATTAAGGATGGCGCCAAATTTACCCCCTGCTCTGGCCACTGCTGACCGAGTCACAGACGCGCTCATTAACGAGAATAGATTCCCCATGTACTCACGGCGGTCTGTAGAGTCACTAATGAGGGGTGAAGCTTGATGATGGCGGACTTGATTGAAAAGGCATCGCTGGGAGTGGAAAGTGATGGCCCTTACATGACTGTAAGGGCTTTCACAGCAAAAATTATGTGACAGACACCTCGCTGCTCTGCTCATTTTTCAATGGCAGCGGGCCACATAAGAAAATAGATGCGAGTTCTCTCGATTGCATTTATTTTCCAGTGCTACTCAATTTTCGTTTTCTTTCTGTATCCATTCCTCAACGCTGCCAAATTGGATCCTAAAAATGGTGGCGTCCGTCCAGAAACCAATATCATACCTCTCCACTGGCCTGAGGCTGGGAGCAGTCATTTTCCAAGGGAATCAAATATCAGCTTGAGTTAAAAAGTCAACCGGCCTAATTTCTATTACAATCACTAAACTAATTTATTGAAATATATCCCAAGGTCAACAGAGTATGTTAATAGTTTCTATTTTAACTAGCTGAATTTCCAAAGTTGCTTGTAGATACAGTATCAAGATGTAGCGTAGCATTAGCCACATGCTAGCAGAGCAGCAGTTGCGTCGGGCAAAGGATACAAAGGATGTCGTCCTGGACTGTGTTGACTATAAGTCCCATGTGTTTTGTATCACTGTATAAACAAAAAAATAAGAAGACAAAATCTAAAAGTGTATAAAACATTCTGGGTCATAAATGAAAGAAATGGGAAAATCAAACAGTTTACTGGCAAGAGCTCAAAACTTGAGTAGATGCCAGTCATGTCATTCATGTCATTCTGTATAAATTGCGCTAACCAACCTGTGTTTGTCAGTCAGAAAAAGACTTTTTCTTTTCTCCTCCTGTGCTTGTATCTCTTGGTTTTGTCCAATGTATCTGCTGAACTGAATCTGTAGACACAGCAACTATTTACCCCATTAAGATTAATGGGTATGGGGTAGAAAGTCTGTCACTCATGATTACACCATTCCAGTTGCATGCTTCACACCAAAGAAATTCATCTCTTAACGATGTTGTGATGTGTGTTTTAATATTTTGTGGCAAAATCGCAACTAGGACAAGCTAAGGCGTGGCTGGTGTCGTATCAGCAATCATTGACGTCAGAGTTCGTTTTTATAGTTTAGACATTTCTTGGTGTTCTGCTTCCTATCCCCCTGGCATTGGGACAGGGCAATGCTGCAGCTCTAATTTGCAAAGTAGTCTTATTGGTACAGCAGGTCGCAGGTCTGTGTCCATGGGGAAGGCGCCTGGGCAGCTCCCCGTGCTGGGGTTAGCCTCTCAGCTCGGTCAAGGTGACAGAGATTCATGTCTCTCTGGAGGGCTTCTATACAGGATATGTGGCGTTATTATAGCATTAAAAATGCCTGTGGATGGAGAGATGGCGAAAGGGAAATGGATGGCACTGGGGGATGGGAGGTAGCGAGAGTGTGGCGTAGCCCCTGCTTCATGATGACAACTCCAAAGGGATTTCCTGTCTTAAAGATAAGGAGTGACCGTGGCTACAGGCCAGGATTCGTTTTTGTCTTAATGTACAGCGGAAAAACTCCAAAGTCTCATGTAATCTGACAGGACAGTTTGATTGAGAGAGGTAGCTTTGCAGCAGATCGATTGTGCCATGACATATTGGCTCACTTGAGAGATGTCATCTTATTAAAAGATGAATGACGTTTGAAAATCAGGGGTATCCGTTCATGATCTAGCGAGGACAGCTACATACTGGCACACCAGGAAGCGAAGATTTCAGTGTATGCATCAAGCCTTTTTTTTAGCAAAAGCATAACACAAACTCCAATTCATCAGTTCCAGTTACCAGAAAAGTTTAAAGTTTTGTTAACTTGCTTGTAAATTATGAATGTCCCAATTTTCTTCCAGAGATCTAAAAGGGAGAAAAAAAAGGACTAGGCTTTGATTTGAAATGGTCCATGGTATACGTTTTATCTTTCCATTTTAGCACTGCTCCAGCCACTTGGTATTTTTTTTAATATTCGTCACAGATGATTCAGCTTTGTTAATTATGGGCCTTCTGTATTGAGACACTATTATGTAAATCAGACTTCAAACCAGGGGTGGCCCTCAGGATACTTTTGCAGTTCCAGGAGGTGGAGAGATTATAGCACATCAATTAAGAAAACTGAAATGTAGAGATTGGGCGTGTGTGAATCGGAATAGGAATATAAGGAATAGATGATTGAAACAGTTTCTAAAAGTAACAATGGTCACATAAATGCTATGTAGATAACATACAATGTTGAATAGTTTAAATACGAACATTTGGGAACCAACAGGTTGTGGCATTAAGGAATAGTTGTCACTTTTCACTTGTCCCTGTGTCTGTGAGTTCAAAGATATATATCTAGAACTACCTATACATGTATATACAGTATGTATGTATATACTATGGTACATGTGGTTGTGGTTTATTTTTATGTGCCTTACATTATTCTTTTGTCTTGTTAAGATTGAAAGGCCTCTCTGTAAATCACAACACTTAACATAGACAACCATATAGGGAGCTGTACATGTTGAACTTTTTCTGTAACTTGGAGTGATAATGTTCTGTACTGTACCATTAATCTGTCAGGGTTACTGGTGAAGCTATATTTAAAGCCGTCAAACAAGCCTCGGCTGTAGCTCTCAACAGGCGTGCTCGGCTCGCTCTTGCAAATATACCTTCTCCTAAGCAGTGGACATCGTCTCCAACCCATCTCGCAGTGGCACCCGCTGGTGCTTGTGCTGCCATATAAAAGATAATGGAATATAAAACTGTTTTTATATCTTCTGAATCTTCACCGGCTGTGTGCCGAAGACTTTGCCCACTATTGTTTTAAGGCTCATGAATCTTCTAAATGGCCGCCACCGATCGTGAAGAGCGCAACACGAGGGCATTTAGGCATCGTCTCGCCTCATAACCTTCCCTCGGTAGACTGTACTGCCCGCACTGTGGTGTTTAAGGGGTTGAATGGTGTGGCTCGTTGCCTTAGATCACTATTGGATTTGCCCCACTGGTGCCACAAAACAGCATATTTCATCTGTCGGACGCTTTGAGCCGCCAGCCTGTGTTCCACTTCAAGGTTCTTGGGGTTGATGGAGCACCGCTGGTCTTTACATGTCTGTGTGTTTGTGTGGGTCCGTCACATCCTTCAAACAGCATGAGGAGAAGACTTTTCACACTAGTCCTTCCATCCAAACTTAAACTACAAATAATTCACCGTACAATGAGAAAAACAACAAATCCCACTTCAGAGACTGTGAGCGAGATAGTGCTTTGATTGACAGTCCACGATCAAAATTTCCTCATGATCGACTGCTTAATTAATTCAGAGCTGATGTAATAATGTAAAGGATGAAGATTATGTATCAGTGTCACCCCATAATGGAGGTCGGATGAGTGTGTAACACAGTGAGTGTTCAACTCCCCAACCAAGGTTTAATCTTTCATCTTAAGATCATTATCTAATTTTAATTCATTAATTCACGTTCCTGTGCTTTTTGACCTAATGCTAAGGTCACTGTCAAAATAAGTAGCTTTGTCAAAAAATTATTTTAAAATATATGAAAATATATGGTAAAGCATGCCTGACCTGAGACACAGTTGGCAGAGTGTTGCGCGTGTGTGCGTGTGTGTGTGTGTGTGCGCATGTGGTCACACGCGTGTGTGTGTGTGTGTGTGTGTGATTGCAGGTTCCCCATCGTCTTGTTGACCATGGGCCAGGCCGGTCGACCTCCGGCCGACCCTGAGCCATTTGAAAATATGATTGTAATCCTTGTGAGGATTTGGCCTGGGTGTCTATTACCACTGTAATCTGTCACACTGGCATCCAATATTCATTCCACGTCCAGGTTAAGCCCCTCTTTCTGTCTGCATCACCCATCACCAGGGGAGAGAGTGAGAGAGAGGAAGGGAGAGAGAAGGTGGCAAAGGTGTTGGCATGACTAGAAAGAGAGAGAGAGAGAGAGAGAGAGAGGGAAGGGAAAGGGAAAGGGAGAGGGAGAGGGAGAGGTTTTGAAATTGAGAGAGCACTGCTTCAATCAAGCCCCTGGGTCGGGGAAGAAGAAATCTATCGTGGAACACAAGGTCTCATTAATGCAGCAGGGATAGCTTTAACCCCCACCCCCATCTCATACACACACACACACATACACACACACACACCTTGCTGGAGAAGGAGAGGTAGAAACATGGAAGTGAAAAAGATAGATGTAAGAAAGGAGATTATGTATTTCTGGGAAAAGGGAGGGAGAAATTCTGCAATGTTGATGCCCTGGAATGTGGCAAAAAGTTGTAATAGAAACGTGGTTATAGATAGAAATATTATATAAACATTTCCTCTCTTTGTGGGTCTCTACCATTTGTTACCAACCAGTGTTAGGTTTATTCCATATTTGTCTGTAAATGATGGCAACAAATTGTGAAGCTGACATGCACAGGAAATTGTTGGTTTTTCCTTCCATGTGGAATGTGCAACTTCCCAAAGCGTGCAGGGATGTGCCCCAGCCTCCATGACCTTGGACACAACAGGTGATATATGGAAAGATCATTTGGAGAATCGATGGCATCTAATTAAGTCATTCATTTTTCTCAGAATAGTCAAAACAACCGAAGATTATGGAAACATAATGCTTGCCTCTAGTATGTCCATAATGTTCCTGGGTCCTATGACTTTATTACTGTTCAGTGGTATCTGCGACAGTGGAAAACACTCAAGACCGACCAACTCCCCCACCCCCCACCTGACCACTTAAGCCATGCCCCTGTAAAAAATAAACAACTCATCAACTACTTGTGGATGTGGAAGTGATGCATGCAATTGTCAGCCTTAATGCATTTTAAACCCCAGGGGCAATAAATATTTCTCTCCTTATAGACAGTCTTTAAGTCAGGGGTAGAAGCTGCAGGAGATGAGTGTTTTCTGCCAAAAGCCGCAGAAGCTGAGGCACGTCGTATGCCACTGTTGTGTGTTTAGTGGTAACCTCCACAAATCCTGTCATCAGTCACATGTCTGTGTTTCTCAGTGACAGCAGGGAAAGGATCGATGCATGTTTATTTACTTATTCTCTTTCCTTTTTAAGCTTTTAGTGTAAAGGTTTTATTTATGATTTTACTTTTTTTATTTTTAAGGTGTCATCCTCCTGAACAATCTGAACATCTCAATTCAGTCTTGTTTTCTTGACTGTCAGGTCTAATATGTGATAAGTTATATATATAAGTTTGAAATATTGCCCCCCCTCTTTTTTTTCTTTTAAATCAAATGTATCTGTGCAAGGAAAAAAAAAAGGGAAAGAAAGAAGGAGAGACACTGGAGTGTGGATTTAATATGCTATCTTGGTTACAGGTGCAAGACATCTGTCACGCACACTGATTTGTTTGATTGGTTGGAGCCCATCTATCTAGATGGCCTGTCATCAGTCAGTTAATTTATGTTCCCCACAGTCCATTCTCCAGCAGCAGTTATGGCGTAACCCGGCCAAGGCTGTCAGCCGCACGGCCGTCTTATTTAAAACGAGACATGTTTCAATCTTGTCTGCTCTTTTCTTTCATGTACGGCAATGTCTGTGTCTGTCCTCTGCATTTGATTTTGATCAGAAATACAACTGCAAATACAGTGATGAAAAAACAATCACTACATATATCCTCAGTGCTGGACCATGAAGTTCCTTGTCATATATACTCACCCACAATAGGAGGAAGTTGTGTGAATATGTGCAGCATGGCTTACATTTGCCAGGAATCTACAGTCTATTCTCACATATTCAGTTAAGGTAATAAATCATAAAAATGTGAGAATTTGCATAAACGTAAGGAGAATTTCTCTGTGGATAGAGTTCGGGTGATAATTGTCGAGATGATTGATCATAGTTGGTTAAACTGTGGCAGTTACAAAGGCACAATGAGACCTGAAATATGCAGCCAGATCTTCCGTGATTTACCATTGTTGAGGAGTTAAATTGCTTCACTAAATGATGGTGTTGTTATTGCCTCTGTGAGTGCATCAGGCAAGTTGATCTAACAGTAACTTATCTAAATGCCTTGGCTCACAACGCAAAGGGGAACAGCTCCCTGTGACCCAAACACTACAAATAACGCTGGTCTGTGGAGTGCAGCTGAACGGAATTAGTCTAATTTATTATCCGCCATGTTGCTGCTTTGTTGATTTTTATTCCTCTAGTCGCTTGGTAAAATTAGCCAGAACAGTTTGACAATAATGGGGACAACGCCAAATGAATTTAGAGCAGCTTCCCGATGATTTGTGAAATCCACCCACAACCCCCGTGCGTGTCACTACACTGCACCCACCTGCACACACACACACTCACACACACACACACACACACACACTCACACACACACACACACACACACACACACACACACACACACACACACACACACACACACACACACACACATGCACCTGCTCTCTCACACTATCACGGTGCATCGCAATGCAAATAATCGGATTAAGCCGCTGTGTTTTGGGTGGGTCGGCGGCATCTCTATTAGTGCCAATTTAGCGTGACTTATCCGCTTCAGCAACCTCAGCACTGGCTTTGTAATCTGCGATGGCTGTCCCCCATCCCGGCCACTTATCATCACACCGGGATTAATAGAAACATCTTTTGCAATTACAGAAATGCTGCAGTGCCTGTCAATTATTTTAATGTGTGCCAAACCATTAATCGGCTAACAGAGCCCTCTGTGGTGCCCTACAGTAAAACACAGAGAGCCGCCATTGATTTTCGCCAAGGCGTTCACTCAGCATTTTATCTCTTTTCTCCTCTCCGGGATGACCGGTGAAGTTATTGATCTTCATAAAGGCAGTATTTTGTCGTCAGGCGAGAAGCAGAGGAGACAGTAATGAAAGATTTTTAACCTGTGTGTTCCGGGGAGCAGCGGACCACTGGCCAAGGATGCCAGGTGCTACAGGCAGCAGATTCTCAGCTGCTGGGCCTCAGGGATCAATACACTTTGTGCAGCTGCAGAGATTGCCGGTATCTTCTGTGCCACTTTGTGCCTGTGCGTAGGTGTAACGGTAATAACTACTCATGAGATCTGCCTGATTTAGATGTGAAGGAAAATAAGACTTGACCTCGGACAAGATGCGGCTGCTCACACAGAGACACTGCATGTACTGTTGACTTACTTTTATTCTTCAAAGCAAAGGTAGAGCCAACAAGAAAGGTATTGCTGCGGGCCAAACACAGTTGGATGCCATAGGTGGATCATTGGACTATTTACATTTTCAGCTATTACAATATGCACCTCAATTCCATCACATTCTCTCATATCAGCTCTTTTCTAGCTCTAGATTCTAGTTTAGTAAACATCCTAATTATTTGAAATGGACATTTCCAGTCTTTAACTTCTACTATGGGTATTTAACAATCTATGGTCAAAATGGTGGAAAGACAACAGGAAGAAAAACAAGCCTAACTGAACCCACATTCCTGGCAATAAAAAGCGATATCGCTACTGTTAAATTAGTGTAATTCAGAAGCAGTGCAGTATAATTAACAACAATTAACTCCAGCATCATTATTACTGTGCTCCACTGTCACTCAATAACAGTTTTAAGTCTCATTCAATCGGTGCACACTTCCAACATCTACAGTAACAGCCGTGCATGCCAAGTGTGTTTTTAGAGACCGTCCACACCCCCGAACAGGCATAACTGTCGCATATGAGTTATTACACATCTGTCCGTGGATACACGGCGCACCAGATGCTGCAGTTAATGGCACACCTAACCTCCCACCATGAAACGGTATACTAAAACCCAAGTGGAATTTTCCAGTGCCGGTCTGCTTTCTCGCTTCTCACTCTCCTCCCAGCCACTGCTGTCCTGTGCTGGAAGAAGCCTTCAGGGGACGGTCCAGACAGGATATTAATGGGACCCTCCAACAGTCAGAGGGCCCGACAGAGCCCCGTTTTCTTTGTCACCTTGCCTTGGAGGACGGAGCAAAACTTGCAAAGCTTATTAGCCGAATGGAGCTGTTTCTCCCTCTAATTTACTCAATCTCTGCCTCACCGCTTCATTAGACTGTCTTACATCAGAGGGCCGCTCCTGTCCTGTTTCCACACTAGCTTTCGCACGCACACACACAGACACACACACACACAAGCACACACAGAGGGTGACATC
Source organism: Karalla daura (assembly GCA_029224185.1). Lineage (NCBI taxonomy): Eukaryota > Metazoa > Chordata > Actinopteri > Chaetodontiformes > Leiognathidae > Karalla > Karalla daura. The sequence goes on from CM055208.1 coordinate 13,264,411, forward strand.
TCCCACCTAATCAAGTAGTGGATTATCTTGTCCTGATAAATTGGAGCTTGTAGCACTTGAAAGGTCCTCTTGGAGGAGTGTCGCCCCCCCCCCTCCCGACAGCTAGATGGAGCCCCCAGGGAGCTAGGAGAGAACATCGCCTGGTAATGATTTGTGGTAAATCGGACAAATGTTTTTGGAAAGACCTCTTTCAAGCAAGGGATGTAATGAATATAAAGCATGCAAAAAGCCCCTTGAAACTGCAAGTCAAATTCTGGTACGGTGGAGGAATATAGACACTCATTGGTCCATTATGAAGGAATTTATGATGCAAATTGAACAATGCAAAACATTTAGGCCAAATCAGGCCCACAACCTGTGGGGAGGCGTGAACACTCTCTGTCTCAATGAATAAATGAGGAAAAAATCGGAAAAGGCACAAGATCGAGTCAAGATTTTCCCAGACCCAGTGAGCTCAGCATCTTATTTCTAACCAGCTTGATGATTAATTGGTGTTTCTCCAGGCCATTTCATACAGCCATTTCAGAGAAAATGACATGATACATGTAGTTACTTGGTGTGCTGACAGCAGGGGTCGGGTGTGGAGGCAGTCTCTTGAAGATAAATATGCTAACATATCTGCCGTCACATTCACATACAGTATGAGTCACACTCTACCCAGTGGAGCATGTTTAGACATATGACACCCTTACTGCAATCCAGACACACAAATCCTAGAATTACTAATCATGTGGTGCTTAATGAAGATACAAACTTACATTGAATCCTCCTCATCAGCTCAGTCAGCTGTGAAAATGGCCGGACCTGTTCTTGCAGAGACCAAGAACTTTGTTCCTTTACTTTCTTACCTTCTCCTCCTTCTCTCCTTCTCTCTCTGTAGGAGAACCCCTACATGTGCAACAATGAATGTGACGCCAGCACAGAGGAACTTGCCCACCCTCCGGAGCTCATGTTTGACACCGAGGGCCGCAACCCCACAACCTTCTGGCAGTCAACGTCTTGGAAGAAGTACCCCAAGGCCCTGCTGGTCAACATCACGCTCTCCTGGAACAAGACCATCGAGCTGACGGATGACATTGTCCTCACCTTCGAATCTGGCCGGCCCGAGCAGATGGTCTTAGAGAAGTCGCTGGATTACGGACGGACCTGGCAGCCCTATCAGTTCTATGCCACAGACTGCCTGGACGCCTTCACCATGGAGCCCAAGACAGTGCAGGACCTGACCCAGCACACCCTGCTGGACATCATCTGCACTGAGGACTACTCCAGAGGTTACGTGTGGAAGTACGACAAAACGGTGCGCTTTGAGATCAAGGACCGCTTCGCGTTGTTCGCTGGGCCCCGACTCCACAACATGGCTTCGCTTTATGGCCAACTGGACACGACCAAGAACCTGAGGGACTTCTTCACCATCACAGACCTGAGAATCCGTCTGCTGCGGCCTGCCACAGGAGCCACAATGGTGGACGAGAACAACCTGTCCAGATATTTCTACGCCATCTCTGACATCAAAGTCCAGGGCAGGTGAGACCCGAATTGCTTTCATATGCATCCATTGTGGTGGACATTACTGTGATACTCACATTATTAGTGAGAATTCAGTAGAAACAGGATCCATTTACTGAACGCAAGAGGTTGATTCAGCTTCAAGACTGATGATGCATTGACGACACTTTCGGCTGATACCTCAGTGGTTTTTCAGTGGTTTTAGTGCTGCGACAGTACAGGTACCCAATAGCGAAGAAAAATGTGTTTACCGTTACCATTCTTTCCAATTAGGCACCGGATCCATAATGATGTGCAGAGTTCACCAGTTGTCAGCATGTCTTAATTAACCAAGCTGCTTACAGCTTGCTGCAGCACTTTATTTCGGACGCCAAACTCACTCAGCTGTCTATTAGCCCATGGAAGACATTAGGGGTTGCATTTCAGCCATCAGGTCACTGCGCGTTGTAATTAGTGTTTGATTTACGTGAATCCACAGAGGGTCATATAACGTGAAAACAAGAAGGCATTATGCTGTTAGCGGAAAAAGCCGACAAACGCTTCCCGACGTCGCCTACCAGAGAGGCACTGGGGCATACGCTTAAGTGGATGTGTTTTACACAGTGCGCTTTTTCAATTTAACAGATGCAAACGTGGTCGCGGGGATGGAGATTTAATTACTCTTGTTTTGCTTCTGGCACGCGAGAGGCTTTCGTAGTGCGGGAGTGCAGAGTGGCGGAGCGTCAAAGACGGCGGGTGGAAGGGTTGAAGTCGGGTTGAAGTCGGGGTTTCGTCACAGTGAGGTGTAAGCAGTGCCCCGCTCTTTCACGGCAAAACGTCACTTCCATTCACTAATGCGGCTGAGAGAAACGATTGGATAGTCGCTGAAAAAACAATGAGACTGCAATTAATGCCTCTTTAATGCCTCGCCGGCTAATATATAGCCATAATGTGTTTGCCACTGTGACACCATTTAGAATAATATTGTCAAAGGCCTTCAGGCTATTGAATGAATCTCTAATTTGTTGATTTCCGAAATTTTGCCATTAAAATGGAGAGCAGCCGCACGACGCGGCGCTCTAATGCACTGTAAATGGGCAGGTACCCTTGAGCACAGGAGGCTATGATAATGAATGCCTGTTTCAGAAATTGAATTTTTGACTTTTCCCATGATTGAGAAGGTCATTCAGCGAAAAATAACTGGAGGGAATTTACCAACACAAAGGAGTGAGACGGGGCATCCATTCAACACCCGCTGAAATGAAGGGGGCTGTCATAAGCGCAGATTATTTATTCTATCTGACTAATCATGACCGTAGTCATACATCCCTGTGGGCTTGTAGACTTGAGCAATGGCTGCGCGCCACCATCGGGCCACTGTCGTTTACCAGCCCGCTGCTTTTAGAGCGACGCCCGCCTGAGAAATGCTCCCCACTGTTTACCAAAGGTAACACACAGTTCAGCCATAATGAGATACACTCAACACAGAGAGGCTTCCCTCTCCTCTTCCACCCCCTCCCACGGCGAATCACTGCTCAGCCCCTTTCTCCATGCGTCGTGTACGAGACATAAGCTCCTTAACCCCCGGAATACAGTTCTGTGAGACTCGGCGGGAGAGACTTTGCAGGGGCAGAGAGGTTGAATCTGGCATATTTCACTGGGCTGGACTCAGCTGGATCAGGAGAGAGAGAGATTCTGTGTAGGGGAATACAGTAGGAGAGCTGGCAGATTTTCTGCCCTTGCCACAACAGTGTGAAAAACAAAGAATGGAACCTAAGCTCCTCGCCAAAGTAGGTCAGCCTAGAAAAGGAGGGGAAGAGGCACAACTTTGCAGAAGTAGACCTCTCCTGCATCTGTTACACGCGGCTCAAGTTGTTGCGGGGAAAGCCTGAAGTGTCATGCATGACCATTCTATTATGGTTGATTACAAGGGAGGGACCGGACCAAACACGCTTGGGAGAGGAAATCGATGTAAAGAATTTGAAATCAAACCAAGCATGGAGCTGTGAGATGGATGAGAACAATGCACACTGCCTGGTGACTTAAATGAATTTGACACCCTCACTGTTGTACTGTATCAGCAGCGCTAAATGAGCACGTGGAGAGGGAAAGTGTGGCGGGTTGGTAGGATTTTCTAATTATCTACAGTATGACTTTGGTGTAATTGCACTGCCTCCCTTTTTTCTTTTTTTTTCTTTTTTTTTACATGCCTTACAGTAACTACAGCCTGCAATTTGGCCAACTGTCTCTCCTCCCTCGCTCGATCTACCCCCCTCCCCTTCCTCCCTCCGTCTGTGATCAATACAGTGTAATTAAAGCTGGAGAAGATTCAGGCTACTAAAGGATCTCTTTCAGGCTCTGGTTTTCTCTCGCTCTATTTCTCCTGTGCCGACTGGCTTTGTCTCCGAAGGGGCTCTCGATCCCTGCATTGAATTATATACGAGGACCCAGTCCTGTTTGATTTCTGTGCTGCCACTTTTGGGATAAACACAGAGTACACGTCTCAAGAAAATGTAACCCACCCTGCAAACCCATTAAAACACCAAATATCAGGATTTGTTGGTGGCATTTGCAAAAGTCCACAAGGACAACATGTTTACGGGCCCAAGTTGTGCTATTAGTTCCAATCCGGTCTCCTGTTGTCACAGTGTCATAATGTAAGCCCCACACTGTGAATTACATTCCCAGCTTGTTTCGGACCTGTTTGCATGAAGCAAACCAGACGAAAGACCGAAAAGGAAAGTTTGTTTCTCCAATTTACTCTTGAACCTGTGGGAGTTGTGATTCAATTTCCGAGCATATACGTGCCACAGGGCATTATCAGGAAAGGTCAGAAATAACCTCAAGGGTTCATAGCCACTTTGACTGCAGGGCAGATAGGTAATTCACTGGAAGGGGAGAACTGGTTATTAGATGCAGCAGCCCTTTTCTGGTCTAGATTCCCCCGTCAGCCTCACGGAAAGAGAGCTCGATGAATCCCCACACGGTCGAAAAAACCCAACATCGCAGGTTATTTCAGGGCTCCTCCCGAGGAGCAGCTTTGTTGATTCAAACTATCGGAAAGATCAACTTCCTGCCTCGCGTGTAGCTGCGTGAATTTTTTAAAGGTGCTAACCTGAAGGATCCCTGAAAGAATTCACAGGCCGCTGCTAAAAAACTCTTGTCTTCTTCTTGTTCATCTTCCAAAAAGTCCACTTCTCACAAATATCCCTGCCCAGGATTTTGACAACACTTCGTAAATGCGGGATTATCGATACTCTGTAAGCAGCAATCGTGATGCAATGGCCTTAAAGTGATCTGATTCTTGCACTTGTCCACAGCCTTGGAGAACTATTTTGTTTGCAGAAAGAAGAGGCAAACATTTATTTTTTGCCTTCACTTCAGGGAAACAATTCAGAAATATCTTTAGGTAAATTTAAGAAAACACAAGTAGCTGCTCATTTAAAGCATGAGGGATCATGCATAATTGCATTTGGTTTTCATGGTTTAAAACAGATTTTTTAAAATATGGCGAGCTCTCTCTGGAAATGGATGCATTTATGCCATTATGCATGTTGTGGCTGTATCTCGTCCCAGTTACAATCACATTGCTAGGCCCACTGCCACCACCCACAGAGTGTAAACATGTCTTCACACTTGAGTCATCTTTCCCACTCATACAAAGTCTTTTTTTTCTGCACAATCCATGCTTTTATCAATTGCATGTTGCGCACTGTCTCAGCATATATAATGTAGAATACAGCATTTTATTCACTCACTGGGAATGAGTTATCATTATATAAAAGACTATTTTAGGTACTGAGCGTCTAAGAATTCAAATGATCCCACTCTCATGTCTTTGCAATTAATAATGTAGCCACCACAAGCACCCAGTTAATTAATCTTAGCAGGGATTACAGACTGCTCCCTGGCTGAGCTAAAATGTTGTGGTGATCGTTGCAAAGTGTTTTACATTTGCTTTTAGATGGGTTTAACAGATGAGATGCAGCATAACCTCTTTGGGATTTACAGGTGCTTGTAGATATGAATTTGCATGTTTTGTCTGCGTGTCGGTACTCTCACCCATTACTTGAAAAGGCAGAGAATATTCATCACTTTGTTTAACTTGAAGCATTTGCGCTACCCTGGTGTATTTCTGCAAGAAGTTCACACCACTGCAATCCACTGATTCCCAAAAACTGCGATGAGGCGCAGCTTTCGTCTGAGGCTTGGAAAAATACGACAGATGTAGAAGATGACACAGTTGGTGGGTCCTGCGACTGGTGCAGTCTAATCGCTGTGGTGCTGAGTGCACGAGTGTTTTGGATACAGCTGTTTCAACCACAGATCAGCAATTTGGTGAGTGATGGTTCTATCGGGTCTCCCCTAGGGGAGGAACAAACAAGAAGTCAATCTGCACCCCCCTCCCACCCCAACCCCTCCTTCGCTCTCCCTCCTCAGTGCTTGGCTTGCTCTTACGCCGGCCTGCGCACGACAGATAATCTATTTGTGCTAATTTCATGTTTCTTCCTGCCCACTCTCCTCTTGAATAAGTCATTCCACTTGTCTATCCTCCTTAGTGTTTCTCTGTCTGTCTCCCTCTCCTTGCCACCATAAGCATCTAATTACCTTCCACTGTGTTCAGCATCTCAGCTTTTTTTTTTCCCTTTAAATCAGCAGTCTGCATTAGTCAGTGTGTGGGAGAGCGCCGTGTTTGTGAAACAGGCCAGCGACTTGTTGAGATCACTCGGACCATCTGTAAACATCCACGCCACGCGTTACTTAAACGGCTGCAGTCAAATGACCTGCAGCCCTTTGTAAGTCCATCAGAAATGAGTTAAGCGAGGCTGTAAGTCATATTGTTTAATGTTATGCCTCCGTGTCATATTTACCGGAGAGTGATGGGAATGGAAGCGGCGAGGCCCGGGGGGGTGACTCATCACACAGAGAATACAGGAAGTACTGATGCGGTTGGTGCTCAAAGGCCAGAGCTGTAAAGTGGTGGTAATCATACACCCAATTCATTCTGCCCCCATTTATCAATCTGTCACTTTGCTGTCCGCACAGTCACTGTTTCCACACACCGCTCCATCTCGTGCAAAGATGATAGTGTTAATATCAGACCATTATCACCCAGACCATTGTTCTTCCAGTTTTGCGCCATGACTTAATATCACTTTGTGCAATAAGCAAAGCGCAGCACATTGCCCATCAATAGACCTGTTAGCAGTGCAGGCGAGCTCCATTTCCGCTGTCTGCAAAATCCTGCAAATGCAAAGATGGTAAATTATTATCAGCAAAATGTGAGTCTTACATTAATAGCAATGGTTTTACGATGCATGAATAGGCATCTTTTCCTGTGGGCAAACAAAGGAAAGTTTGGGACCCACAGTTCATTTTAAACAGTTTACTGCATTTCATAAGGTTATGATGTGATTAGATAACAAACACACATTCTAAAATTAAATTGCTCGGCGTCCTCCGACCTACGCTCGTCTCCTCCCCGCCCCGCTCTTGTTTATCCTCCTTCTCGCTTCAAAGTGTACAGGAAGAGGCTTCTTTTATTTATTTCTGCTGCGCTCTGAGTCAGTTCAGTTAGAAGCTGCAAGCTGCCCCTTCCTACACTCCTGGGTCCGTCGGGAGAGGAAGCGTAGGCTGCTTTATTAACTGGTGACCTGTGGTTTGCAACTGAAATACTGTCGGTCGCCTTCATTGAAGGTTTGCAATTGCCTCCCAAATACTGTATCTGTTTGGAGACTGGATTGAGATAAATATCCAGTAGAATAAGTGGGTTAAACGAGTGAGTTTATTCCCAGATGAGGTTTGAGAATTGTCAGTGCCCCACCTAGGATTGCGAGGAGGAGGAACCATTGTCCTAAATAGACATCTGAGGCCTTGACTGACGTCACCAGTGCGCTGTGCTCTGCTCCCAACCTGTCACAAACCTTCATTTATCTCAGCGTGACACCTGACCTCGCTTTATCTCTGTGCATCTTGTTACTGTCAGAACTCAATTAGCCGGCGAGGCGCTATCGCAGCCTCTACCAAACAGCTCCAGCTGCCTCACCATCCCCTTCATCTCCTCCTTCCTGCTACTATCACATACCTGCCCCCATCACCTGTCACTCTTGACTTGTGTCCGGGCCGTTTCTCTGCCTCCCTGCCTTTGATCCCCCAACAGTTCCATCCATGTCGGTTTGTCTCTAGCTGGAGCCCTCCCTGCCTGAGTCTGCCAGGCCGGGAAGCGTAACAGAAATTTTTATCAGTCAGGGCAGAAACTTTTTACTTGCCCCTGTTGTTATGCTCGGGGAGTGCCTGCTCAATCGGGCTTTGAAGAGGATGCATGAGTAAGGACAGCAAGGCACCTTTTGGGGCCAACCTCCAGCTGCAGAGGAACCAGGGCCAAGTTTGCAAAAAAGGCGAAACAAAATAAATCCTTATATGAGGATGACTTGTCTCTGTTTGCTCTTGCAAACTTAGACTCAACAGAAGTCATCTTGCAGCTCCTCCTTGAACTCCTATATATCTTTCAATGTCTTTCACTCGTTAATGTAGGTAAAATGAACATGTCATTCATTCATTTTCATAACTCAGTTTACCTAAAGGGTTTGCTGGAGCATATATCACTGCACATAGGATGAAGTCAGAGAATAAACCCTTATAAGTTCTTCAATGGTCGGAGTCTCAAATCGACCTAAACATTCACGTTTTTGCACTGCATTCTCTGGTATTGCTCTGTATATACTCCACATCACTGTCCAACCAGTGCTGAGAACAATAATGCAGTATTGTTTCTACCTGTGCTGAGCATTAGCCGTCCACAGATCTAGGGCCAGCTGCAGTGGGTGTGTTTCTACGTGGGGTCGTATTAATATAAAAAGCTGCCTTCCCTGGTGCAATTAATTGGATAGTCCCAGCTGCAACATCCTCCCCAAGCAATGCACACGTGAACCGTGAAGGTAGAGAGGAAGGAATACGAGGAGAGGGCGGATTTGAAAAATGTGATAGGTGGAGACGGAGGCAGAATGTGAGATGTATTGCCTGGGCGGATCCAGAGGCCGCAGCTGCCTGTGCCCCGCCATCTGCATACGGCTGCCGGCAACGGCTGTGGACAAAAACGGCACATTCTTGGATGCCGGGGACAGATATGTCCTCACTGTCAATCACGCTTGTTTTCAGATGATTAATTAGGTCTAGTTAAGGAAGCAGCGGACATTTTTAGCCATGCCAGCAGCAAGACTCTATTATTCCTTGCATATTCCTCCTCGAGAAAGCCTTGCACATGATTTCATAGTAGATGTTTTTACCTCCAAGCTCAACTGTGACCCCACATTTTCAACTCTTCCCTTACATTCTTTTTGCACACACAAGTCTGTTACACTTTAAACTTCCTGTGCATAAACAATACAGATGATCGTCATAATTTGAGACAAATATATGCATTTCATGTTGTTTATTTTCACTTATGCAGTATTAACATATCATTGTCTAAAAATGTCTCAGAAATAAAATCCGTTCCCACTTGTTGGAATTCTGAACCCCGTTTGTCACAGCACAACAAAACTTTTTGCTCAGCATTAGGGGACATGTGTCTGAGTGGCAGATTTCATTTATCCCACGTGTCTCCAGAGGTGAGGATGAGGGTGAGTGCTACGGTGAACTTTTAAGTCCCCCCCGACCGGCTCTGTGTATAAACGGCCTTCTTTCAAGCACAGGTGCTTCTCGGTGGCTTTAAAAACTTCCCCGTCTCTTCCTGCGCTGCCTACCACTCTCACATACAAATGGCGGGATCAAAGTGGGATGGATTTTGGCTGCTTAGTCTCTGTTTGCTGAATTGCCCCTTTCCAAAGACAATCCAGCTTTAAACCTTTTGTACTGTACTCTCCCATGATATTTCTTTTTCTTCATATTCACTCCACAAACAGCCGAGTGTTTGCTTGCGGTCTCCCCGACCGAGTGAAGCGGCAGCAGCTGGTGCAGTATTTATCACGGAGGCTGTCTCTGTGGGCATAGCTGGTGTGAGGAAAGGTGGAAGTGGCTTTTAAAGCGCTGTTACCTTTAGAAGCACATCGCTCAGGTGAACCTCTTTTCTTGGGTGGCGGCTTTTCAGATTCACTCGTGCCTTGGAGAATTAAAGAGGACGAAGCAGAAGATTTGCTTGACGGCAAACGCAAGCATAAGTAGGTTTTATCCTTGACAGCTATTTCAACCATTTTATTTTACAGAAAGGATTTTTGTTGCTTTGCATTCCTTTTTTTTTTTTTCAGAAATTACTGTTAAACAAGGACAGCAACATGACATGATGTTAAGCTCTGTCAAATCCTCGCAGGAATATGAATTGTTTGTTTGCCATTCAAGTGGTTGATTTTCCATGTTTGCCCTGCGTCTGTGTGGGTTTTTCCTTTCGTTTATTCCCACAGTCCAAAAGCGTGCATATTTAGGTGCATGTTAAACTCTAGATTGTCTTTATATAACCCTAAGTGCATTATAGGTACAGTATAAAGTAGGTAGGTTGGAGTAATGCACACAATTATCCAATGATGTTCACCTTGTAAATAAGAGTCAATTAACAGTACAAAATACACTAGTATATCCGTATGTTTCTGAGAAAGAAACAAAAGTGTTGTTTTCCAAGTACAGCGTATTCTTGAGGTCTAACAATTTATTTTGTCCTTCAGAAGCTCTGAAAAGTCTGTCTCCTCATGTTCATCAAGGAAAAAAAATATTTTCATAGTGCTCTAGGTGATAAGAGAAAAAATATATATGTAATATGTTCCACTTCAAAACCCAATGCGCAGTTTCATATTCACCTGTCTCGCCCTCTCATACCAGCATGAGAAGCCATTGATTTTGGCATTTCCTGGTGACAACAAACATAAAAAGCAAATCCTGGCAGCAGTGTAAGTGGTACAGAACAGCTTAGTTGTGAGATAAAAATCCAGTTCTCTGAAAGCTTTATGTACAAATAAAATCAAGCGATAAGCCACCATGTCACTGACACTGAACCCACAGAAGCCGTACAAGCCAATCCCTTGCTATTTATCACAGGCCGGAGGAATCGACCGAGGCCAGAGATATGAGCGGCAAACCTACAAGTGACATGAAGATTTTATCAGCAGAGCCGAGGACAGCGGGCGCGTCGCCTCAACAAATCCTCTCCCCCGCTCTCCACATTCATTTCTCACTTCAGAAGCTGAAGTTTACACTTGAACTCGATTGGGCTGCCTTTTCTCATTGTGCACTGCATAGCTGATAATGCAGATCTCATATTTGGTGCATTGATTTTTTTTTTCTCTCTCTCTCTTGTCCCGATGGGTTTACCATTATTAGTAGCCAGACAACAAATTGGATTTATGCCTCGGACTGGAAGACTGCACTGCTTATGGGCTGCGCATGACGAGACAAATACGCCTCCGTGGCATATATGGGATGTGGTGGCATCATGTGCAGTCTTTCCACTTCTATGGCAACGTGTGTGTTTATGTGTGTGTGTGTGTGTGTGTGTGTGTGTGTGTGTGTGTGTGTGTGTCTGTATTTCTTCAGGCAATATGTATCACTTATTTTATTCCATAAATCCCAATCTAGTTTAGCAGCAATTCAATTTACCCTCCAACCCACAGATACAGACACTCTCTCTCTCTCTCTCTCTCTCTCTCTCTCTCTCACACACACACACACACACACACACACACCTATCATGCAGGCGGCATCCTTGGTTCCTGTCATGATCCATGCATTCATACCTCCCTTATAAACAAAATGATTGATCGCTAACTGTTTCCCATGCAGTCACATTAGTATCATGACAGAGCGATGAGCAATTTTCTGATCTGATTTCTCACAAAGGCTCTTTATCTCTGCGTTAGGGTAGCCAATTTTCCCTCCATTGTGTCAGAGAAGGGTCCTGGCCTCAGAAACCAACCATATCCGAAAGCATTTTTCTCTCCCTCGCTTTCGAGAGCGCATTCAACATTCATGTGCTGACCCATTTTATTAATGGAGAAGCCTTTTTCAGCGTGTCTTCTCCCCGTCTTTGTCGGCTACAGACACCCTCATAATGGGCCCTCCTGTCAGGGTTTCATGACTAATCTCCTCTTTGACCTCTCCCTCACTCTCCAGCCCCCACCACCACACAGAGGTTTGGGTAACTGGTACAGACTGGTACAGATGTTGGCTAAGCATGCACAGTCAATCTGGAAACCATTAGACAGCAATGGTTCGGTATTTTCATATAACATTATGAACTAATTATTACAAGTGTGTTTGTAGAAAAGCAACCAGTTTAAACCAACATATTATTTTTTGGGGCATTTATCACACATGAAACCCTCACAAAGAGCATAAGGAGCCTCTGCTGCTCTGTTTTCCTGTTGCCGCTTGTTGCCTCAGTACATGTTTAAAGTGTTTTTTCCCAGTGCCCTCTGCCACCTGCCAGAAACTGTGAAAACTCCATTTGCACTGAAGTTAATTACCCTGCTTTCGCCAAACAGAGAATTATCACCTGATTTTGTGGTTCTCTTTAGCTTTGCGGAGCTTCTTTTGAGTCTTCTGGCTCATTATTTTAGTTTTCAGCCCACAAATGATTCTTGTTAGTGCACTGGCGTTGTTTAGTCGCCCACTGCAGTGGATTAGCTCTGTAGGATACCTGCTCAGGAACAAGCAGCGGCCAGGCAGAGTTCCCGGAAAGGGAGGAGATGGGTGAACACAGTGGAGGATTTCATTGCAGAAAAATAGAACAGATGCTCAGTTTATGGGATGGAAAACCAACTATGAAGCTAACTCTCGTGATCCGTGCATTCACCAGTCGTACGTACAATCACTAGATCAGTAAAACCATATGACAACCATATTTTGCAAGCTAGATATAGATATAGATATAGATAGATAGCTGTGAATTTATGAAGTAATTTGAAGTTTCAACAGAAGAAAGAAAATGAGATGAGACCGGTGGCAGGGGTCACTCGATTCATAATAAAATGTCAGCCTTGTTTTTGCAGTATGCGCCAGTGTTCTGGACATTTTTGCCTCTTTTTACTCTGATCTCATACCACTGTGTAACACCTGCGCCGCACAATTACGGCCATGATGAGTTATTTAATCGTGACCGTCAACCCGCGAGCTCATCCGAGCTCAGACTCCTGCTGCAGCTACTGCACTCGCCTCACAGAGCAAGCTGGTTGTAAAGTGTCGCGTGCTCTGAGATGCCAGACAGAGCGGGGCCCGTCCCCTCCATCCGTCTGACGTCCCGCTGAGCACGCGCCATATCGGCATGGACGACATGAGAAGAGCGCCCCGTCAGTGGAGAACGCAGCATATGGCGCGTTTCCTGCTCAGCAGCCCGAGCAGACGGAGCGTCTCCAGCAGCGGGCGAAGCGTAGTCTAGCGTGTCCCGCACGGGGGGGCCGCGGTAACCTGCCCCGAGCGGGGCGTTCGATTTTTGATCCGAAGACGACGGGGAGTGATGAATAGAAAGTGCTCGATAATGGGATCATCGAGTCATGACAAAAAGGATTCGGAGCGAGTTATCTTTTTTTTCTTTTTTTTTTCTATTTTCCGCCGAGGACAATGAATGCAGGCGCTCATTATGTATGGCCAGCCGACAGTACGTCAGCCTTGGAGCAGAACAGTGGCACACAATAGAGCCACAACCCCACAAAGGAGGGGAAGAATAACAGTCAAACAAAAAGAAAGCAATGTATTGAATTTTCCAGACCTTTGCTTCTTAAAGCAAGGTAATGTTACTGGAGCACGATTGCTCAGTGGTGATTAGAGGGTCTGACCGGAGATTTTTTTTTAGGTTGAACCATAAATTTACCTCCGTGGCTCCATAAATGGACTTATTTGAACTTTTGCAGCAGTCACAAACATTTTGGAATGGCGTTGTTGTCTCCTCAAGCTTGTCCATGTTAGTTTTTGCCTATAAATTCCTGGGTGAGGCACATACCTTGTTACAGAATTTTGGACTTGTTATCACACACTTGGTACAGAATAGGTGGAGCTAGATTAGTTGCTTACTTTGCTCCGAGCACTCAACAAAAAGGTCAGTGATTCAATTAAAATGGTTTCCTTGGATAACAAATAAAAAGAATCTTTTGGACTAGTGGTCCAGGCCTTGACACAGATCGGGCTGTTGTCAGTGTTTTGTGGTCGGTTGTATTTTGTCGCAGCCTTTATTGTTCCCGGCTCAAAGCACAAAACGGCAGAACCTGAGTCACTGATGGAGAGGTGAGCAGCAGTTTCTAAACTCTGCCTCTCTGTAGATCTGCTAAACAAATACACGCTTTTACATATGTCGAGTCGCGAACACTTTTACTCACAGTTAACATGCAGAGATATATTAACTTTAATAACCATTCTTCTGTTTTGCTCATGTACTTAAAAAGTTTTGCAAAGAAGCACTGCTTTTCTGTCATTTCACCAGCTAAAAGGTTTGGTGTGGCTCCACACTGAAAATATTATATAAACTCATTAGAGTGTGGTCTGGAGATCCCCTCTTTCTGTTTCTTCAGGGCTCTTTTTTCACCAATTAAAAGAACTGGAAATAATCATAAAATAAAGTTCACATTTACACTATCTCAGTCCATGTGCAGTGGTCCATTGGGTTGTGTTGTGGTTTGTGGGGCTGAACGGATGTCTCCCCTAAAGTCCACTTTAAAACATGCATTTTTTCCTCTTACTTTCCAGCCTTTTCTCTTATCTCTCTTCTCACTGTGCTGCAGTCATAAAAACACATAAAATCACAAATGCAAAAATTCATTTTCAGCCTTTATGAAAGTGTACAATGTTCCCCAAAAATCTCTCAATATTTTTTCACAAACTAAGGCTACTTTCAGAGGCGTCGATATCTCATCCTGCCGCTAACTGATCTGACTTGCAAAAACACAAATGAAATCGTTTTTTTCCCTCTCAATCTAAATCCTCGTCGTTCTCCCGTTCTCACTTGCACCCACACACCTGCACACTCTGCATCTCTACACATCCTCACGTAGTTCTCGTTAATCACCTGGAGACCCAACACCCCCTCATTGAATTCGGCGGTGACGTGGCCCCCCCCCCGTTCTGTCGGTTCCCCGCGTACCTCCCGGGCTATTAAAGAAGAGAGTTAACCCCTCTGCTCACTGGGATACGGCCAGCAATTTCTGTAATTACACCTGCTCTTTGGGTCCTGCCCTGGTTTCAGATTCTGGCCCTCGGTGGGCGTAGTCATGGGAGACGTCTGCTCCAGACGTGGGGATTATGTAGCAAGGCGGAGGGCTGCCAAAGTTTAATGGCTGGTGACATTAGGGAGCCGCGACAAGATAACAGCAGACAATTAAGAAGTCGTGGCCTTTATCGTTCTGTTGTTTTGTGCTTTTCAGTCAACGCTGTGATATTATTTCGCTTCTTTTTTGTCTGTCGGGTTGTGACACCGATAGTGGATATTCTCATTTTCTTTCCCTTTTGACTAAAGATTGTTACAGATTGGAGACAAAGGGTGCAAACGAGATGAAAGGCTGATGAAAAAATAAGTAAAGAGCGGCGTTATTCTGCCACACTGCACCCGCACTCCCTCCGTCTCGGCACACTCACACGATCTGTCTCCCTCACACGCGCTCGCAGAGGTCAACTGCAGTCTAACCCCTCGCCGTCTGCGGAACGGCTACCGGCCCAAACCGATCAATGCCGCAGCTCTGTTCGGGGAGTGTACTTCCTTTAAGAGCTCCAATCAGCGGTGGCCCTTATGAAATGACAAGATCGCTTAATATCACCCGGGCGCGCCTCGAATCCGGGTGACACCACCCTCCCCGCGATGGAGCTACTGTAGCTCTCTGCAGCACTTTCTGTCGCCGGGTCCTCGGCCAATAGTCTTTAGCTGAGAGCAGTATCAGTGAGGCCCAGCATGTCGATTCTATTGACCTGGCTTGGCATGTCACAGGCAGTAAAGACCTCTTGATTGACTCCTGCTTGGATAGCATGTCCAACTCCATACATTAGTAATGGCCAGGATTTGATAGATGGATGGCCTGCGCAGATTGATGCAGGCGGCACGTTCAGCTCCGTGCCTCAATTTGACAGTGCAGTGACACAACACCAGTGCAATGCTATGCTAAAATACACAGATTTAAATTTAGTAATTTAATTATTTTGCAGAGGTTTAAAACAAAAATACTATCTGCGATGGATGTTTTTTTTGTTATGGGTGTGTGTGTGTGTATATGTTTACAGTCAATGTTTGACAGTCTCAGGACCAAAAGACAAAATGAACTGCATTTTTTCAGGGGTAAAATGTGCAAATTTGGCAGATTTGACTGTATAGTAAGGGTTAATGTGGGATACCAGTAGGAGTAAGAAAAAATAAGGTACGTGCAAGGTAGGGGAGGAGATTCCCTTGTACGAGCTGCCAAGAGCAGTGATTATTCATGGCATTTTAGTTCTGCAAGGTTTTGTTGTTTTATTAGATTTCTAATGATTTATTCTGGATAAACGTTCAGCAGAAATGAGCTGCAGTCACCAAAACAGTCATTAAGATCGTTTAAAGTCCTGTAATTTTTGCATTAGCAGCCATAGATCAGCAGCTGGATCACTATTGTGTGTACCACTCCATGACTTAATTAGCTAATTAAGTGTATTAGCTTATGCAATATGTACTGTTGTAAATATGAGCACAGTGAGGAGATGCAATCATCCGGCCCTGACTGCAGCTTCTGCAGAGACTAAACTCCTGTGCGGAGGGGAGGTTTGTTCACGTGGGTTGCAACGCTGCGAACTGCACTGAAAATTTGTCAACGACAGCCTTCAAAACAGAATGAACGTAGACAGGATTCGCCCGGTACCATTCAACTTAGTGACTGACTGCTGCGGTAATAGCTGTCATTATAGACTGGTTGAATACTGCCCGGGCTCCGTAAAAGTATGTTCTCATGCCAACATATCGAACCGAGAATTGACATTTAAGAGAGGCTTGATACAGAGAGTCTGCCGCGAGTTTTCCCACAGTCTCTGCCTCTCTCTCTCTCTCTAACTGCCCGCTCTCCAGTGCCAGGAGAAGGAGGGATAGGGAAGGAGGATATAATTAGGGGAGGGTTAGGGGCCGAGGTCCATCCCAGGAGAGCTGGTGCTGAGATCTCACTTCTTCCACTTCCCACAATGCACCACAGGCCGGGGGAAAAGAGGTAGAGGAGGCAATTAGCAGGTAACACATAGCAGGCTGATCTGTTTTAAGCCAATACAGACAGCAGCTGCAAGCTGCACGTCAATGGGGGCAGAGCCCGGCGTTGTATATGGCTGGGTGTGTTTGTGTGTGTGTGTGTGTGTGTTCGAGGCGACCATGTGGGACAAATATATCGTACAGTAAATCCCATTCTGTGTGTGTGCCGTGCAATTATCCATTCCATTTCGAACAAATGACCTGTGCTTACACACAGTTACACACACACACACACACACACACACACACCTAAAGACCTTTTTCACCAACCACTCCTGGGTTTCTATTTCATTTTCATCACACGTAATTAAGCCGTAGCGTTTTGTGAACCACCCGCACCGTCCCCCTCCCCTTCAGCCGGCCCCTCACAACCCCTGGTGTTTCCACGCTCATTTACAGCAGACACCAAACGCAGACACGAGCTTTTAAAAAAAGGGGGTTTATTAACTGTGTTTGACCCAATTGGCTTGCATATGAAAACACCTGGGCGTTAGATTGAAATTTAATTGCTTCACTTAGTTAACCCACTTAAGGACCATGTTGAGTTTAGTCTGCTCGATTTGTTGGGATCAGCAGCTTTGTGCGGCGGGGATGTTGTAGGCTTGGATTATGGGTAATTACTATTAATTACTGGCTGATACTTTTGGCTTTGAAGCCGCAGTGAGCAAAATGGAGCAATGTCGGGGAACCAACGCGACTCAATAGAATTATGCACATAATGGCTGGCGCGGTGGAGAGGAAAGGGGGCATTTTCTCTGAGGACGGGGTGGGGTGTGGGGAGGGGGCGCCAGGTTGCTATGCTGGTGTTTGCGGTTGCCGGGACGGTCGGCAGGGGGAGGCGCAGTGTGTCGTCTGCATCCACGTTGTCAATCAGAATCCCATTACTGCAGAGGTCAGAGACGCTCCGCTCCAGGTGGGTTACATCTCAATGGGGCCGCTCCGCTCGCATTTCCAGCAGGATAAAGAAAAATAATAAATTTGCCCAACTATATCTCCTGTCCCCTGTATTTCAAGGCGAACTTTAAACTCTTGTCAGATATAAGAACATGTTTGCTGCTTTCTGACAGACAAAACAGTATCGCAACTTAAGGCAAGCTTGTCTTTTTTTTTCCGTTAGTCTAGCAATTTGAGCTCATAGCCTCATGGGTAATTTTATGAATACATATCAGGACCTTTAGCTCACAGGCGGTGGCTGGCACACTCAATAACGCCTGGAGCAATATCACTTTGAGAGAACCACACAAAAACAAAGACGCCGTCGCCCCATGAATATTTATTAGTGGGGAGATACCGGGGCGCAGTTAAAAATGACAGACTTAATAGGTGGATGCAGGAGACAGATATATGAAGGGTGATACACAGTGACGGGAAGTCAGAAGGAGACTACACGCAGAGCTTTCAAAGTGCAGCCAGCCCAAACAGGGCCCGGGACAGAGCGCCGGACGCCCGGGGGAACCCCGGAGGAAATTTGTCATTAAAATGCTGTTAAATACACGTCGCCGCTCTTTGAAGCTGTTGTTGCGCCGCAGCCTCCCCCGGTGTCCGCGCTCCGAGGCCGCGGCTGATTGGCAGCGCGGCCGCACCGGTGGGCAGGAGACTCCTCAGGGCCTCGCCGGCGCTCTCCATCATTATGCTGACGGCGCCATCATTTCTGGATGCTGATTAAAATGTTGGCGAGGTTAAAAGAAGCTGAAGGTTAAACCACAAAGGGCTCCGTGTGAAGTCATGTCTCGCCACTTCCACTACCCACTCCTCTTACACACGCGCACACAGACACACACAGACACACGTAATGAGGCAGTTTGCTGCCAGAGATGGGGAAGAGTGCATTGAACAAGGCTTGGTTCCGATGTCGGCTTGATTTTATCCACTAATGGACGTTGGCTCAACTCAGAGCACTTTTTTCAATCAGTGACTCGCTGTCACCTGGATATTACTGAGATTAGGTTTTAATCCATTTATATATGCATATATATGTATGTATATATATATATATATATATATATAAAACAAGATACAACAAGAGACATATGTCTCCTCTGAAATGCATCCTGTTTCTTAAAAATACTACAGCAAAGTCTAGATTAGGAAAGAAGGAAAGTCTATCTGATAGCGATTACTCTAATATTATTGTGGGGTTAGGAGAAGATATCTGAGGTGAAACTGAGAGCGTTTCCATTGCTTCGTAAGCTGTCAGAAGCCCTTATCAGGACTATGTAAGGTCAACTCAGAGTTCACGATAAAGCAATGATGTTATCAGTGTCTGAAGGTCTGAAATTCAGATCTGACAGCGGGAAGGTGTCGTAGAGTGTGGAGTATAAGTGCTTACATGTTGGAGCTGTACCCTGGAGATGAGGAGCATAAGCTATGAAACACTCATTAAAAGGGTACAGTGTGTGATATGTGGAGCCTATGCACCTCTAATTTATGAGCGAGATCTTCCAGACAGTGCAGTTCAGAAGCGAAATGGGTGTAGACAGAAATTCTGAACACTGAATGTGCTGCACCGCAAAACACACAGTGCATACGTTTTTGTTACTTCTCGGCTCAGGTTTTTCACAGAATTAATTAATTAAGCATACCTCACTTTTAGTGCTGCTGGTGAAATTTCTACACACTCAAAGTCAGTAGCTGTGGTCAATTATTTCGCACATGATAACTGGAAAAGTGAAATCACTCATTTTGCCATGTTTTACCAGAATATTTTTCAGCTGAGCTAACATGAGCTAATAAAATGTATGGACATCTAGTGGTGTCATGCAGTGTTGAGATGGTCTTGTAGGTTATTTGTGATTGTCTTGAAGATAAGCTGAGAGATATAAAAGTTTCCACTCGACAGCCTCAGAGTTTTCTTAATGCAGGCATTTTCTCAACCTGAGACAGGATTTAAAGTGTTCCCTGCTATTGGAACGTGATCAGGTCGATGCTCGAAATGGACAAATATCAGATAAGTTGAGTATCGAGGGTCAAGGAGTGCTGAGTGATTTTCGTCCAAATCATTATATTTATTCGAGGATCAAGCTAAGCCGTGGTGGAGCAGAATAGACAGGGTGAAAGAGGCCAGCTGTCACCGGAGTTCTCCACTAAGACGTTACTGAGCACAACTGTGGGGCTATCTGTGTCATCTCCCTCCTCGACACCTTTCTCTCCAGCCCTCGCTCTGCGCCTGAGGATCCCATGCAAAGATGGCTTTCACCTGGGTCCTTGTAGAACAGGGAAAGAAATAAGGATTAAAAATAGCCGAACGAAAGGGCACTTTCAGCTTTAAAAAGTGCCATTTTGTCTCTTTCCCTCTGCATTTTCTCCTAAAACCTACAAACGCAATAGGCCCCATCATTAATCTGTGATGAGTCACGACTGTTTGGAGTCTGACTCGCAGGCTTTATTTCAAGTTGCAGTCGGCGTCGGCTCCGGATCGGTTCCTGACTCATAGTACGCTTTGTAAACAATACGAGAGAGGGATCCACTGATACTGATGTTTTGGGAGTGTATCGAATCGCAGATTAGCGACAGATATCAGGCAGCGAGCGACTCCGACTCAGTCCCTGTCTGGGTGTAATACATGAAACGCTGTGTGAGAAGGTACAGAACTTTGATCCAACTGATCACAGACACAAACAAGACATCTACTGTACAAACAAGACACGGACATGCACCCTTGTTTAGAAGAAGCATTAATTAAAGCATCACTGATGTGTTATTATGCTAAAAATACATTGTGCCGCCTTGAAATGCTTTCCCACAAAGACTCTCTCTGTTACACTGTCCCATCCCGAAGTTCTTCAAAAATCGCAGTAGCATCCGGCACTTTACAGATCTTCATGCTCCTCAGAGCGCTTTACACTGTGCGATGGCCATAAATTAATTTAACAGGTAGAAGTCCCCTCACTGCTCATCTAGCCACAGCAGAAAATGAATTTGCTGAGTTTATTGTTAAATGGAGGTTGCGGTGAGCCGGATGTGAGTGAGGATTTAGTGCTTTACCTTTAGGGAGTCACACTCTCTCTATCGCTCTCTCCGAACTGAGAAAAGACTTTTGAGATCTCATCTCATATTAATTTTTGTCGGCCGCTCCACACCGCCCTCTGGCTACCTCGGAGCCACACGCCCCGGTGCTTCCGCTCTCCCAGCGCTTGTTCCACAATTTAACTGGGCTTGTTTTCCTCTGCCTCGCCCCACCTCTCTATCCCCCTTCTCCCGAGCCCCCCCCTCCCCCCCGCCCCATCCACTGTGACCTTACTGCAATTATGCATCCTCCAGTGGGACAATTAAAAACCGAGCTACCATCCTGAGTGCAGGGAGGGGTGGAGGGACGGCGAAGGGAGGAAATAATGATGCCAGATTTGTTCGTGCAGTCGCCTGCCTCTTTTGAACGAGCTCCTCTTCAAGTTGAAGAAGCAACTGTTGTTTTATTTTTTGCTGTTGTTTGTTGCCGTTCCGACTGCGTTCCAATGCCACCTCTAGTCAAGGGCACTCTACCCTTCAGCCGCATTGTCCGTCAAAATAGGAGCTGCCTGTTTTTTTAATTCGGTGCCGGAGAATTCACTCATGTTGACGCCCTTCTCCTCTCCCACCCCTCTTCTTCCTCCCCTCCCCCTCTCCTTCCCACTGCCACCGCCGCCGCCGCCCTTCTCCCTCTCTTTGACAGGTGCAAATGCAACCTTCACGCCAACAGCTGTGTGTACGACAAAGAGAAGCTGAGCTGCGAGTGTGAACACAACACCACCGGGCCCGACTGTGGCCGCTGTAAGAAGAATTACCAGGGGCGAGCCTGGAGCGCTGGCTCCTACCTGCCCATCCCCAAGGGCACGGCTAATATCTGTGAGTACACACACACACACACACACATATGTGCATGCACTGTGCAAATGAAAAAGGTACAGAAAACTAATCTGAAAGAAACTAACTGCACTAGCTTGTAAACAAGTAATAAAAACATAAACAAGTTATGAATAAGTTCATCTGCAGTTGTGCAATCTAATAATGTTTCACTCAGATAATTCATTTTTTTAAAACTACTTAAAATATAACACATGAGCATAAGTTATCATGCAATAGCCTCTATGTGGGATATTCTTACATTCTGTTTAAAATGTTTTTAAATGTGCTATGATTGTTTTATTTTGGTATTTAAAGAGATATTGTGTAATATTTTTTTGTTTTTTATTTCCCCAAATGTATATATGTTATCATTGGTGTATTATGACCTCCCCTAATAATCTGACACATTTTCAAAAACAAAGAAATTTAAATTTATTTATACTAGTGACAGGTAAGCTCACAGGGTTGTGCCACGACCGTCGGCCATTTTGAAACTACAGCCAGCCCTTTTAGAGCAAAAGGCAGGAAATGCACCCTGGATATGTAAATTCCACACAGAAAGACCTTCTGCTACTCGCAGAGTCACCAAGCCTCTCCAAACACAGCCGATTATCCGTTGTTGAGATAACAGGCTTATTTAGCATTCATCCATTTCTTACCCGCTTAGCACCAAATGGTGTTGTAGGGGTCTGCTGGCGCTTAACTCACACAAAGGGCGAAGGCAGGAATACACACAACATTCACTAATTAACCTAAGCATGTAGAGGAAACCCACACAGACAAGGGGAAAACATGCAAACTGGACACAGAAAAGCCCTTGTTCCTAAAAATGGATTTGAACCGGTGACCTTACTGTAGGGAGGCGACAGTGCCATCCACCTAAGAACCGTGTCACCCCAGTGTGTAAATGCTGGTTTATTTTTTTATAAGCACTGTGAAAACACAGTTAACCGTGTGAAACGTGCATTAATTCATCTATCTAGGCCAACTTAACTCTAGAAACTAGAATCAGTCAATAGAAGCAACTGTTCTGACAAACTTTGAACTGTGTCATGTTAACTGTGTTTTGCACACACGGCCTGGATAATTAATCCAGTGGGTCACAGGACAGTCAATGGTGATGGATATCCTGTATCAGCATGTATCAAAATAACAAGAGGCAGACAGTCATATGAAGTGAACTATTGAGCTGTGAGGTTTGAAAGTCATAAGAAACAATTAAAGATGTGAGAGACACAGAGCAGAGAGGAACAAAAGCAGAGGGGGAGACAAACTTCTGTACACTTGCTTTGTCATGTCCCGTGGAAACAAATGTGTCCACAGATCAGTAAATATAATTTAACAAAACAGATTGCCTCGTAGGCATCCCAGTTAGTGTGAATTAGACCCTTCTGGTTTGATGTATCATCCTAGCCGTGACTAAGGCTGATGAAATAGGGATATTCTGACAGGAAAGTCTCCTCAAGTGTAGTTGGCATCAACAAATCCATCAAAGAAAGAATCTGCAAATCTGGGTGAGCTGCAGTAGCGACGAGAACGGCTTTGGCACAAGTCATAGATAGTGGCAGTGTGCAGGCAGACGACGCATCAAAGCTCTGCGCAGAACTCTCTGAGCGGGCCCAACGGCCGGCGTTGCAGGATGCAACACATACAGCAGGTGTAGGGGAGTTATCTATCGTCTCTCATGACCTCCATGTCAGAACAAGTGGAAGCAGCGGCTACGGCGGCAGATGCACCTGCGTCGGGACTCCTCGCTTCGTCCTTTCTCTTACAGAACACCCACGGCACCGAGTCGCCGCCTCGGCTGAAAAGACCGCGCAGTTTCTCCGCTCTGTGTGTGCCGAGGTCAGGGTTTCGCTCCACCTTGCACTTCGATTTCATGGGATTTCTTTTCATCTGTGTTCTACAGAAGAATAAGCACCGGTTAGCTGAATCTATTCCTTTGGCCGTAAGTGAGGGCAATGTTCCACAGGGTACGGACAAAGCGTGGACTGTATATGGAGAGTGTGTGGAGTTTCACCACGCGCCCTGTATTAGACCCTGTTTTTGTTCTGCTTTCCTCTTCGTCGTCCTAAGAAACACAAAGGCGCCGTCTTTTTCTACTAATTAAGGTGTTGCAGATGTTTAGTTGGAAACAAACAGTGGCTACGTCATGCGCTCTATTTATTCCTGTTTGTTGCATCCACTCTCCACCTGAAGGTCAAGGACGGCACGCACAAATGAGACGTAATGAATAACACTGTAACATGGTCCCAATCATCAGCATTTTGATTCATAATAATCTACGATAATGATCAATAATGACTACTGTAGTGCCAAATTGGCCGCTGGCTAATTGCAGTTGTTGTTGGCTACTTGTCAAGTGCTGTCTCTAGAAAAGTACAACAAACACAATATGTATGTGTGATCCATTCTCTCACCAGACTGCATAGCCAGGCTTCTTTGTTATTTGTTTACGCTGTTATAGGTGGAGACATGAGCTTTGCTTTTCACTCCTGCACCTACTGTGTTGAGCTGATCGTGCACTGCAGTTGCAGCTGCGATGCTAATGCAAGATACAACCAATTATTTACTCCTGCAACAGCAGAGGAAAGTGGGCCAGGTCCTGTTTGTTCCAAGTTGTATAGTGATGTCACATCTTCTTCTTCTTCTCCTTCTTCTTCTTCTTCTCTTCTTGTGCGAAGGTTGTGGTGGGGACCTTCAGTAACATAGGGTTCACAGAGAAATGAGTCTTTGTGAACAGGCCACGTATATGTAGCTTAAAATGAAATGAAAATAAAAGTGAGTTTGTCAAATCTGAAATAACAGACCCAACTGACAGAAGTAAGTTCAGTAAAGGAATTCTAAAATGTTCTTGCAAGTAATTCATTCTCTGTGATATTGGGCTATACAACTTAACTAGCCTTGACCAGAAGAGGGAATATAAAGATTTGGATACAAGACATTGTCCATTTCTCAAAAGCTCCCTCTGTTACACAACCCAGACTCCCAGAGGTCATTATGCACATGGATCCCCAGCAGACCAGAGCATCAGCTGCTATTTCTGCAACATGAACAACACAAGGCCAGAGCGTCACAGAGTGTTACACAGGGTAGTTTAGAAGCACTTAGCTATTGCCCAGAGTCAACCTCTGCAGTGGCTGTTAGTTTCCACTAGGGGGAAAATGTAGTGAATTCATTAAAGGATTAATGTGATAGATGATCAATCTATGAGTTCACATGGTGTATTCAAGTTTAGAATTAAAACGTGCCATTCCTGCCCGACACACGCATCAGCCATTGAGCAGGGTGATGAGTGGCGGCACCATGAGTTTGAATGTGCCGGCATTCATTTCAAAGCCCCAGTTTTACCCCGCTCTGCCCCCTTATTGCATCCGCCGTGATTTCTTCCTCTCTCATCGGGGCCCGAGGACTGTGGGCCACCGGCTGATGACTTATTCTCCCTCCCGGAGGATCCGCGTTATGAGACTTGGGGAGGGTTTGTGAAATGGCCGTTCCCAGAGCCCAGATTGACAGCACATTATTAAAAAAGGTGACACACACACAGGTGCTCAACCAGACCTCCTCCAAACATTCACACAAGACGCACAAAAGACATACACACACACACTCCCTTTGCCCTGCGAGTGATGAAAAACAGTCCTAGTATAAAGTGCATTATTATACTTTGTCTTGGAGGGAAAAAATCCATAATGTAATAACGCTGTGAAAAAATCTATAGGAATGCAAGGCTATCCCTCCTGAATAGTAGGAAAAAAAATGCACAAGGCTGACAGAAAATACACCTTGTGCGGTTTTGTAATTTTCGAGCCCATTCAACACCAATTCCGAAAGTCTCCTTCGCTCACAGTGTTTCTCCCCCCCTCCAAACCCAGTGAGCATATGGCAGCTCTTTGGAGACAAATTTGTCAAAGATGAAAATTTAATTAAGATTTAATTTCTTTTTACTATGCCCATCAAGTCGTCTGATGTGATAACGGGATCGATGAATCATCACCCAGGAGGGGGGCTGCTGGATATTTTGTCCTACAATGGCGTGAGGAAGAGGATCGGGCTCTAAAAAAGTGATGATGAAAGAAAAGGATGGAGGAGATAGAAGGAGGGGAAGTGGGCATCACTCTCTGTCACAGCTAACTCAGCCTTCTGGGGTGGCTTTGTCGCTCTCACGTTCCCTCCCTCTGTCGATGCCCCCCCCAAACACCCTTCAAACCTCACTCATCCTCGCCTCCTCCCGCTGCGGAGACAGAAGGAGAGGGATCAGTTTGAGAATTAACCATGGCAGTTCATCTCACTGTAGGGCTGCGGATACTGAAGGAGATATAGGCTGGCAGTGTAGGAGGGCGGGGACGGGGGCGGTAATGGGTGGCCTCTGAAAAGTTTATTTCAAATACGTAAGAATGTATCTTGAGCGTTTTGTGAAAGGGACCAAAATATGAAATGCGCTCTGAATCGATGGCTGTTGTTGCAGAAGTTGACTGTGGTCTGGATCAGTCGCTGTGTCGGCCAAAATAACCATGCTGCAAGTAGCTTTAGCCCGCTAAGCTGCTACACACACATGTATAAACAAACAGTCACATATGGACACGGTCACTGAGTGCAGGGATGTACCTCAACCAAGAGCAACAATCCTCTAATTGTGAATATATTGACGATAGAGATCTGGATCGTATTAAAGACCTGTATAATTCTACTTAAATGTGCCAGATATTGTGCGACAGAGCAAACTGCATAGTTGACCTCTGTGGAAAATATAATGTTAGGTTGTTGCGCTGTCTGTGCTAAACGTTAAACATGGAGATGGTTACTTATCGTAGCTCAAAAGCCATTATTGCAACGGGGGGAGAGGGAGGTAGAGCGGAGGTCTCGCTCTGTCCATGAGTAAAAAATATCTGCCTCCCAGCGGCTCTAAAGGTCACCAATTAACACATTTTTTTTTCTCTGCATAAAAAAGGCGGAGCTGTTACCTGAAGGGCAATGACGTGCCGTACCATTTCTTGGTTAGTGAGCAGTCACTTCCTGGAGTCTGGTTTTGACTGTGCTTACCATAATTGTAGAGGTCACTGCTCTTTATGCTAAGCTAAGCTAATTGGCTCCTGGCTGTAGCTTAATATTTAGCAAGCAGGCGTGGAAGTGACTCTACCTATCTATCTGTCCGCTCATTATCTATCAATATCTCTATCTGCTCATCTCACTCGTAGGAGGAATGCAAAGTAATGGCAATAATTGGACATTTGCAATTTGCTGAATTTTAAACTGGCAGATTCACAGAGAGAGAGAGTGAATACATGTTCATGAATTAGAAAGAAGTGAAGAATCTGTGAGTTAAATAATGGGAGCTGGTCTCTATCTGGTAACGTAAGAAGTGAGATTCCTGCAAACTGTTTATAAGGAGACCTTGTTGAGTGGTGTCAACCTTGTAAATGTTCAAGTGCTGCATTGGATTATAGCCTGTGAACACTAATGGAATGTCGTCCATCCAATTGTATGCAGTTGTATGGTGATGCACATGAAGTACACAGTTTGTTTATAGCATGTTGTATGATGTTTTGAGGAGGAGTTTGAGACTTTAGTAGGCATTTACTTTACCTTGCAAATAACTGCGTTTTGTCGAATGTTATTTGACCCGTCTGCAGAACCTCTGATTAAGTCTTTGTTTGTCCTGTCTGGGGCTCAATGAGATGAACAGATTTCCTTGTCGGTGCAGGGTTAAGAGACACTTGCTCAGATTTAGCAGAGACGAGCTTAAGTTTGGGGATCTGCGCTGATCAAAGCAGTAGAAGGCGTGGACATGCAGTGGATTTCTCTGTAATGATCCATCCCCTGCCTGGGGTAAAGATCCACATTAGTCCTCCAACATCTGACTGAAATTGCTGCATTTCACGGTGCCAGTTGATAATGAAAAGGAGCGCTGTCAGATGAGGCAGAGACAGTGACAGCAACAAGAAATATTATTTCATAGCACTTACAAATGGCATCTTTCTGCTGTTGTTCTCTAATTAGTGTATGTTAATGCAGAGCTGCCTGATGCTGAAGCCTTGTTGTTACACCTCCAGTCTGACTGGGAGGTGCTGATCATTCAAATGTGACCAAACACACTCTCACAATCACAATGTCTCACACCCATTTACACAAACATAGACACACACACACACGCACACGCACACAGTTTGATGTCTCTGATTAATCTTTCTTGTGCAGAGGTAGTGGGATCATATACTCATTTCAATGGGAAAATCAAATCCCTCAAGACCTGATAAGGTTGTAGAATAGATCTTATTATTTTGTGAGTAAACACAAACTATCATTTCTGATCTCATCATCGTTTCTGAGTTCTGCCCCCCAGACAGTCAGAGTTAAAGTAAGTTGCTTAAAACATGAAAATGATCACAAAGGGTCGGAGGCACTGCAGCCTTTTACTTGTGAGCTTTCCGCAAATATAGGAGAATAACAGGTTGCTTAAATATTTATTAAGCCATTAGATAGTTTAATGAGCCCTGCTTTGGACATTGCCAATTAATACATTCATGTAATCACATTACTTTCCTAATGAGGCCCTAATAAAGCACTAATGGGATCACATTTCGTATCTGCCACCGAAAGTGTTTCAGTTAAGAGTTTCAGCAAACTAGTAGCTGATGCTTACAAAACAACGTTTCACCTCGCTCCCACTTCATAAAAAACGAGTGTCATTGCACTTGAAATCGGAGAAGTCATAGCCTTCTGTGTATTCAATTAATGCTGTGTGTTTATTGTATGCTTTGACACAGATAAACACGGTTGAGCTCACATCGCTTCACTTCCGCCTTCTCTCTCCCTCTCGCACGACACCCACTCATTTACGCTTTTATTCCTTTTTCTGCAGCTGTTTGAATTTCCATTCGAGCCTTATTCTCTGTTTCTATGGAAGAACCCATTGCCTGTTGTTTTGCATCCTTTCATTCTCTTGCTGCTATTGCCCCTCTTCCCCAACACCCTGTCTTCCTCTTCTCCCTCTCCCTCTTCTTCTTCTTCCTCCTCTGCCCCTGCCTAGTCTTGCCTCGTCTCACGGTTTTGTTTCATGCTTGCATTCTCTCTCTCTCTCTCTCTCTTCCCCACAACACCCCCCAACCACCCTAGAGACCGAGCTTGTTTACTCTGTCTTTTCCACATCTCGGCTCCGTGCAGCTGTGACGGTAATCTTTCTTTCAAATATTTGTTTCTTCCATCTCCAGATTTTTTTTTCTTTTTTAACTGCTTCCCACATCGCAGCCACCTCCGACGCACACCTCATCCCTTCCCTGAAACCTTAAAATCGTGCTTCAACTCAGCTCCTGGGCACTTTAAGACTTGCCAACTTCAATTCAGGTCTACATGTTGAGAGCGAGCAGTGAGCAGGCGAGCCGGGCAGTCCGGCACGGCCTGCCGTAATTTTGCTCCTGAGGAATTCAATCAAGTCGGCGTGCCGCGTGCCTGTGTTTTGGCAGCGTCTCCGCCACTAACCAGTTAGCAATGCCTGTCACCATCGCTGCGGAAGCCAAAAGAGCTCCAGATCATGATGGATTGCTATAAAATGATGGCAGCCAGGGAAAGTAATTTTGCCCACGGTGGAAATTCAGCAGATAAGAGCTGCCCAGGTAGCGCCAAGGTAAACAGGTGAGACGCACCGAAGGTCAAAGCACGAATGGATACTGACAGGAACTGTATGTAATGACGCCCACAGACACACATCCAACCACACAGCAACGACTCAGTATAGTCTTCATAGGGGAATTGAGCGAACACATCACACATTTTCTGTCTTCTTTTTGGCAGATTCGTGTGTACGTATGCCTCAGATTTGAAGCCCACAGATCCATGAGGGAGCATTCGCGTTATTGCTTCCTGATAATCCATTAGCCAGGTTACACCAGTGGTCTTGGATGGATGACAAGATAACTGGAAGCCAACCAGTGAAGGAGGAACATCAAGCTCTGGGACTTGTAAACACACAGCGCTGTGAAACGAGAATTATTGTAAATCAGTTGATGCCTTTTAGCACTCATATGTGTGTGTGAGTGTGTGTTCTGTCACATGTTCTGACCCCGCTCGCACACAGATCATGTTCAGTGAAACGCACGACGCCCCCGAGATCATGTTCACCACCCAGCAGCTCGTAGCTCGCGCTCCCCGCACAGCTCATAAAATCAATGGAGCGCGCCGTCAACATAAGCAGCTCCTAATGCTCATCCTGTGCGATAGGACCAAATTAGATTGCAGCCGTGCCCCGTAATGGCGGAGCCGGGCAGGTGAAGGGGATTGGAAATGACGGTGATTGTGAATTAATCGAATGACCCGACATGGGATCCCGGACACCTGCTCGGACCCCACGGCTTGTTCACAGAGCGGCCGATAATTGCACTGACAGGCCATCGGTGTTCCGAATCCTGACCTGGAAGAAAAGGTTACCCTGCCCTGAACTAGACAAACAGCAATTTGTCAAATGAATAGCAGACAAGTGTTTAATGTATGAAGTTCAAACGAAGTCATTATTGGTGTTTATTTTTTTTGTGCAACAGCCAGTTTCTTCGTAATTAAAGGCTTTGTTTATAGCATGTTTCTCTCTGTGGTGCGATGGTTCAGAGAGTCTTCCGGACCGCGTGCACTTAAGTGACATTGGTAAATGCACTAATGGAAGTCTCCGGCACAATAAAAAAGAGCAAGCCACCTTCCTCTCCCTCTCTCCTCTCTGGTTTTATATTTATAACCCTCCCATTTAATGTTGTGGGTCCCCTGCTAATCTCCCACACAAGATGTAGATGGCTTTATAGTTTTTTGCTCCATCAGCTATTTTATCAGGCCCTTTTTAGCAATGTGTTACTTTCTTCTTATTTTTTTTACAGTTCAGCTGCCGAGCTAAAACACTCAAGTCATTTAAGAGAGATGAGCACAGTTCATACATGGGTCAGCAGTGTATTGTTTTCATACATGAGATGGTGCAAATACTGTCAATATCTCATATGACTGCATATTACGATAGGCATTGGATATTTCACTACAAAATTGATTAAATGACTAATGGAAATTAAATCTATGGTAGAGCACACATGGTTTAAAATACTCCCCATTTTTATAAAGATGAATGTAAGCTCAAACTCTTCTTTCTATTTCTAACATAAAGCTACGAAGCTCTCGCTCACTTCATTAACCTCACTTCCGTTCATGACCATGCATATACACCATTTTTAAGATAGAGACAATTCTTCAGGCTGGGAAGGAAACGACCTTTTGAGCCCTCAGACTCTTCCGATCCCAGGTTAGCCAGTGCCTCAGTAAGCAGTAAATTCAATCTCAAATTTTGTTTACTGAGACGCATGCATAAATCTGATTTAATCAATAGTAGTAATGCCAGAATGAAGAGCGTTTTAGTGAGAATTGCCATTTGGTTCTTTTTAACAATGTTAAACAATCAAAATGGTAAATCTATTCACGTCACCCTGTATACAGCCATCACAATGTAATTTACAACATACAGTCTCATGTTCGATGAGCATGCACCGTGACACTCAGAGCTGACTCCGAGCCAAAATAGCCGTGCACTTTTCGAATGAGGTTGATTGTGATTCTGATTGTCCTTGCTCGCGTCCTTCCTGTCTCCTGGTTAGCATCTGCCCACCCCCTTGAGGTCTGACATCCATTACACTCCACGTCCATATGCCAGCATAGCCCCGTGCACTTCACATCTCTCAGACGGGTCACAGATTTGGCTCTTAAATGCACCTTGCAGGCAGAGATCAGAGGGAGAGTGATTGAATGACAGCAGTTTGATCAAAGTCCACGCACACAAACACATGCAAGCACTGAGGAAATCCTCATGTTTTCCCCCGACTGCTTGTAGATGTGTCGTGACGGCTCCATTAGATGAAAGGCCCCACCAAAAATCCTGCACAGATGCCTCCTTGCCTCCTCAGCTTCCTTCGCCCGTAGGCGTGGCGGTGAACGGATGACGGGAGGAATGCGAGCGAGAGGAAGAAGGCACCATTTTTATTTCATTTCATCTTCTCTGGTTTGCGTGGGTTCAGTCCTCCTCTTGCCCAGCATGCTTCCCCTTCCCATGGCGAGGGGGTTGTTTGTTTTTGTGGGCAGGCTGCCTTATTGAGGGCAGGGGGTAGAGTGAGAGGGAGGGCGGGCCTCTGTTCAAACGGATGATTGGAAAAAGTGGAGCTGGCATCCATGTCCCGAAAGCGAACTCGTCTGAAAAAAACCCCCAAGAAAAACAACAAAGCCAGACAAAGACCACACAGCGAACGTGTTCACGTTCTTTGAAAAACACTTACTGACGCCGTCCGCATCTCGTAGTGAATCTGAATGTGAATGCTGCATGCAATCACATGGGTGGTTGTCTCCCAATCCCAATTAATACCCAAAACAAGATGTCGGCGGTGTGCTCAGATGGTGAAATGATCAGCGCGAGGAGCCTGTGAACGTCTCAATCTCCTCAGATCCACAGCCTGGCAGTGTCCTGGTGTGGGAGAGATCTGGTCACCATGGGGATGAGACAGACTGTATTATCTGCTCAGTGGCTGTCTGGCACCAGGGATTGCGTGATGGAGGGATGGACAGGCAGGCAACAGGATAAAACATGTCCTCCTTTGCTGTTGGAGGCTGAGTTTGCCATCTATGATACCCTCTGATATGTCGCATGTGATTGTGCATGAGAATGCCGTCTCGTGCATCTTTGGGAACACACATTTTAAAGACCGATGTGCTGAGAGGCTTTGTAACGGTGTAACTTTGAAAATGCCGACAATATCATAGTGTCTGACTGTCGAGTTGCTGGCATTGGGGAGGCATTTTTCAAACGTGCTCCTTTAGCTTGGGGAAAGGGCAGCAATGACATTTGGTGGCACGACCAACAACAGGGACATCAAAGCAGAAATAATGGAGGACGCTAGTGAAACCAAAGGACTAGACATGCAGCAGAACAACAACTTTCAAAGCATGGCAAAGGATTTGTGCCGCTTGAGATGGTAATTCTTGAATCAGGAGTTTGGGGTACGATCTCTATTTACAATGAGAGGACTAACACTATCCCTTAATCTCTATGAAATGTCACATCCATTTAATGCCTTGAATAAAGTTCTTCTCTCCTCTCTCCCTCTTTCTCTCTCTCTCTTGCAGGTATTCCCAATACCATTGGTCCAGTTAGTAAGTAAACAGTTACAAAGGAACTATGAGAATGCTTGATGCTTTGCTTTGCCTATTGTGCCCCCCTTCACCATACAACCCTGAACTTTGTGCCAAGTGTCTATTTCTGATTCCAATCTACCCAGCAATTCTCTACCAAGAATCGCACAAAAAGTGTTAACTTACTTTTTTGGGGTGGGAGGAAGACAGATAAGCTGAGGCTGAGGGATACATTGCCATGAGGTGGGCATATTAATTTACTTTATCCGGACTGAACTCAACCAGATAACACCGTCCTGGGTCTGCATGCAATATGTCATTTGTTTCACTCTCTGTCTGTCTCTTGCTCTCTTCCTCTCTCTTTCTCTCTCTTCCCCATGCATTATAAATAAATGGCATCTAGACTTTATTAAAGTGCCAAGACCTCTCTGGCAGTATAAAGTCACAGGAGGTCATTTTAATATAATCCGCATGCACCTCAGCTGGTATTATCTTTGTCAACCAGTAGCCCCTGAGGAGGGGGGAGGAAGAAGAGAGGTGCCATGTCTCAAGTTACCGCTGCCTGGAAGGCTGTGTGATGCAGGAACCATAGGACTGTATTGAACAAGTCAAAGTGCATTCACAGCCCGGCTCCGTTCTCCTTCATCTTTTTTTTCCCATGGCCCTGTTCTTAGTGCGCGCCCTGTGTTCTCGGATCAGATTAATTAGCAAATTGCCCCCGTCGTGTCTGATCTCAGACCCACGTAGACTTGCCGAGGGTCAAAGAGACATGCAGGTTTTTGATAAACTGGCCCCAATGATCAGCTTATCTGTTAAATGATGAGAGGTCAGAATTTGAGGCCATGCATGATATTGAATTCTAGCGATTCAGCACAGCTTGGAATGAGCGATGGAGTCCATTATCTTTAGCCAAAGTAATTGACCTGGAGTAGTAACTGGTTTTCACGGAAAATGAGATATCAGTGTCGTTTTATTTTTAAGAGCACTGTGTCACAACCCCTGACAAAGATTATTGTCAGACCTGTTTGATAAACTGATCTGCTTCCTGGTATCAGCATCCTATTTAACAGGCAGCCATAAGAAATGCATCTGTGGCTTATTTCCACTCAGTGCCCAGTTAATAAGTGCTACCAAAGCCAAGTTATGGTCCCCGGAGGACACGGGGACGACAGAAGTGCACTTGTTTTCATCATTTAAGAGCTAAGATGATCGCTGGGCAACCTTCCCAAAACATGCTGAGTGAGACACAGGGCGAAAACAGATTAATCCCAGGTGGTTTTTAATCAGGCTTTAGAGCGCTGGCATACACAGGAAGTGAACACTGGTTGTAAAGTCTGATGCTGTGTCATGAGTCAGAAATGGACACATGGCCAAGAAGCCCAAACAAACCCCTGCCCCCCCAACCCTCCCAACCTCCCTCCCTCCCTCCCACACTGCCCTTCATGCATGGCCTAAGATGTGCTTTGTGTGTGTGCGTGTGTGTGTGCATGCTCTTCATACATGCTCTATGTGTCAATATATCTATGAATAACACGCATACATACTCACATCAGTCCTCTCTGTCCCATCCTAATGCCAGGCCAGACCATGTCCAAGGCTGTCTCTAAATCCTTTACGGGGAGTGTGTGCATGCTGATAAGTGTGTGCGGTTATGCGTGTGAGTGCGTGTTTGCGGAACTGGGTGATGTAGAAAGGACACTCTGACAAAGCAAAGTCTTCACTCCTCATCCAGATTGGCCCACAGGGATTTAGGTTTCTCACGAAGGGCTGTCTCGTCACAGCGGCACTCCCGCAAAACCGGACAGGACACTGAGAGCTAACACCCTGAAGAAACGGGGCTGTTTTCAGTGCAAACACAAACCATTTTTTTTTATGTCAAAGTTATTTGCAAAGCAGGAATAGAGTGGACAAACAAAAAAGGTTAAGTTGTCCTTGAGTTTGCAAAGAGGGAGAGCTATTGCAGCGGGGCAAAAAAGAAAGCACTACACTTTTCATGTTGTTGTTTGAAGGTAATTGAATTCCTTATTGACTTTTCTCAATTCTATTTCAAGTTTATTAAGCCAGGCAGAATTGCCTAATGCGGACCATTAAAATGAAATTAATATTTTAAGAAACAATTCTGGGTCTGCAAGATTGCATTTCATTATGGGTATGGCATTGATTAAAATCCGTCACCACTCATTTAGCTCGCCTTACCTGAATATTCCCCATAACAAAATAATTAATGGAACCCAGATGTGTGTTGCATCCAATCAATTGCCAGCACAGAATAATTAAAAATGAGCTTACTTTACCAATTAGGCTTTATAGATCCAGACAGTGGGATTTGCTCATGTGTGTTTTATGTTCTTCTCAAATAATGCACAATTATTGCTGCTGACGTCAATTAATTGCCCATGTCCTCGCAAGTTCTTTTGAACAAACGACGTCACCACTCAATGCTCAACAGAGGAACAATGGATATGGACTCAGATGTTAAGAAAAAAGGAGAAAACAAGGCTCTGGATAATTTATAAGATTTAAAAGCTCAGCGTGAGTGGTAATGTAGTGTGCCCTCTTTGTTCAGCTCTTTATTTGTTAATCTGTCATTTTCAAAGAGCCTCTCAAGTGACTTAGGCCCAGCGGAGATGTGGCAGCCATCACAGACAGCAGAATCCCCCGGCAGGATCAATTGTGAAACTGTTTTTGGGGGAGATTAAAAAAAAAAAAAAAAAAAGATCCATTCGAGACATGAGATAGAGCATGATAGTGTTTTGTTCAAGCTGTTTTAAAATCAATGACAGGTTATGTTAGGGAGGGGGTTTTAAAAGTGATTGTCAGTGTGTGTAGACATGCCAAGCACAAAGCTGATATATTATTTAATTCCATTGCAGTGGAAACATTTCAAAGCATGATTTGTGTGCAAAGAGACATTTCTGAAGCAAAGCGGCAGCCACATTCTCTGCCCACACAGTTAGAGTAAAAGGCATCACGCCAAGACACCACTGGACGTTAATTATCCACGATTGCATGATTCATGGAGTCAATAGCGAAAGGACAGAAGGATCAAGTGAAGAGATGAAGGGGCGCGATGAGGAAACTTATCCGTATTCCTCCCTTTGCTTGAGTCTTCTCCATTTCCAACCACAAAGTATTTCCCTGACACGGAAATACCGACGTGTATGTAATTATGAGGTTATGCTACCCACAGCAGTCTGTCATTCCCAACAAGTCCCAACACCTGCCATTATTTATTCATTGTTATTGTTCCACCAGAAATACACTGTAATTAGATATTGATTACATAGTCGATGTGATGAATTAAACAAAATGCCCCCTAACTTCTTAATTTGCTGTAGTTCAGACTCGCTTGCATAAATCATGACTTAAACACTAACTTTAAGAGGGTTTTTATCCTTTATTTTTTTATCACATTTTTTTTCCCCACTCTTCATCGCCATCGCCGTGAGCATACACATACACAGAAAGACCATGGAAGTCACACAAATTACATACAACGTCTCTCCAATGTCCTTAACGGGTCCTTGGATGCATTCTCTTTGCTCGTCCATGTCAGCCCTGCCCCCATTGTATTTGCTGTCTCCCAATTTACAGATTTTGAGTCATGACGGACATGTCGGTGTCTCCAGTTGTGTGTGTCCACCACCACGTAGTCCCCCCACCCCCGTAGGCTGTAAATCTGTAAAGTGCATCACTCAAGTGCACGTGAATAACTCCTGGTTTCTCTCAATTGCACGCAGTTCGGCAGAATGTCTCATCCCTAGGTGTCGCTAACCGAAAAGAAGGTAGGCATCTTAAGAATATGCAACAACCATTTTTTATATATTTATTCATATATATATATATATATATTTATTTTTGTTTCACGGACTCATTTACCTCGGGGTGTTTATTTAGCGAGGACAGAAATGACTCTGTGGTAGCCAAGAGTATTTGTGGGTAGCGTCTTCCCCTCTCCCTATCTTGGATATTTTCAAAGCAAAATAAAAATAATAAACATCCTCAGTCTGTTTGTCTTGCTCTCGATAAAGGGTTTTGAGTCCTTCACTGGAGGCTTGTGTATTCACGGGGCACTGGTGTTGCAACACGCTTCAGTGCCGTGCATTATCCTCTCAAACGCCCAATGTGTGCACTGTACATGTATGCATACACACTCCATGTTAATTAGCCGCAGAGCTTCCCGGGATTCTCAGTCCCGTCTTAGCGCATCAGGAAGAAGCGCAAGAGAGGGTTCTTTTCTTTCCTTTTTTCACAGTGGTTTCTATGCAGATTGATGTTAGGCTCATCGCAGCTTAATCCATCATGCAGATGTGATGTGCAGCCACCTCGCAAACAACTAGCACACACACAAACAATGTGCCAGTGTGTGTCAGGGGCTTATGTCACCCGGTACAATGGCAGTGCCTGGGCCTATTATTTCTTTTTCCTGCTGTTTGTTTTATGACCATAAAAAGAATCGAGGGATTGATGTGCTCACCGCCAGCCAGTTTCCAAACCCACGCTCCCGTGCACAGATTCATAAGGTGAACATTCTTGGCTGGCCTCCACTGAGGTGTAGAGTAGTTTGTCAGGGGATAGTTTCTGTCTGGGGAAGCATACAGAGGCTGCTGAATTATCCTAAGCACTTGTTAATGAAATGAAGCGTAAAAGAGGGACCATAATATTAGGATTGTTCGCCATCTCAGGCATTTGTAACAGCTGCTGCTACGTGCAGCCAACTTCACTTGGCAATGTCACTCCTTATTTCCCAATGCCATCATTCATCATTATTGCGTATGTTTTTTGTTTTGTTTTTTTTGTTGTTCTGTTTTTTTTAGTTACATTCATTATTACGCATGATGCTTGGTCTTCTCAATTCTCTGACATTACATGTTTATTGTTTAATTGCAATTTCATGGTTTGTTTTTGTTTGTTTCTTCTTTTAATTTGTCTAGTAGCTCCTCAAGTTGCATTGTCCACTGCCCCCTCTGTCCACGTTGCAAACAGCAAGCGAGGTAGGAGCTCTGGAGTTCATACATTGACCCCCCCCCAAAAAAAACAACAAAAAAATCACAGTAAAAACAAAAAAACCCTCAAGCCTTATGACTGTATAAACTGAATGTATGTGTTTACAGTACCTGTAAGCCCCCCTGACCCTTGTAGCACAAGGCAGAGCCACAGCACGGTAGTATATCCATATCTACAGCTCAGTGCTCGAACCATGACTGACTCTGTACAGGGCACACTGAAGATGCATTCGTCTATGGAGTCGTTCCTAAACACCATAAAAGTCCCTGGGAATCTTTTTTGAATCTTTTTTTCCAGTGGAAATAAAGTGGGTGCTTGAGATTGTATACTATTTTTGGGGGACATGTTTCCGAGACTCGAGACTTTTTATTCCCAGAGCGTGCATGATTTATGACCTTAGCCTATTTCTGAAACGGAGAGATTATTTGTCTTCTGAGAGTATTTCTGCGAGACTGAGGTACGTAATGTAGCGGATCTCAGCTCACAATCAGACAAGTCCCTCTTAGGTGAAATGTAGAGTCGACCAGACCTGCTGCTGCTCCTTCATTTCCAAGCCTTGTCGGGTTGTTAGTGGTCAGATAGAGAGACCTGACCTCAATATAGATCCTTAATAACCACAATCCCTTGGACGAGAGCCCCGTCTGCCAGCCCCTCCCTCTCCTGGACCCGTAAGTGAGCTTTCTGTCCGAGCGGCTGCCAGTGAGCTTAAGGGTCACATCTGTCGACGCTGTGACACATGGTGTCAGTGGTCACTCAGCGTGGCGGACTGATCTCTGCTCGGAGAGAGAGAGAGAGGGAGGGAGAGAGAGAGAGAGAGCTGAGCCAGGGCTGTGGCCCCTCCCATCCCGCACCCCTCTGGCCAGAGCTGCCACTGAGTATCATAGACTGCAGCGTGAGGTTTTTCACTCCGGCTGCAGCTCCGTGTCTCTAATTCAGCATGACACAACAGCACATCGCTGGCACTCTCCCAGCCACAACACACTATTGGTTCTCTCGCCTGATCGCCCGTGTGAGTTCTGTAAGTTCTCGGTGTTGCCTTTAAGAATCTGAAGAGCCCGACGAGGTGATGTGCGTGGCGTACGTTACTGTGTCCCGTGAGCATGGTTCATAGCAACTCGTGCGACCCATTCACTGGTGAGAAAAAAGCCAAATGAATCACAGTTGCGTTCAAGACGAGTCTTTAATCCAGGAATGAGTCATGAAGGTAAACTTCAGGTAAAGCAAAAGACTCTTTATTGTGCTACTGATTTTTTGATGGGCGACTGTGGCTCGTGGGGAGTGTGGTCGTCTGTAGATCGTATGGTCGGTGGTTGTAAAAGTATCCTTGAGCAAGATACTGAACACCAGAATTCCAGGTGGGAATGTGCGTGAATGGTCAAAGCAGATGGACCGTGTAGGGGTGGCCTCGACCACCAGTGTATGAATGGGTGTGAATGGGTGACACAGTCTGTAAAGTGAAAACTAGAAGACTAGAAATGCACCATACGAGAACCAGTCCCTTTACTTTGCCATAGACAGTAACTCATGTACATGATGAACCATCCAGTCGCTTCCCAAATACTTCCATCAGTTGTTTTCATTGCAGAGGGTTTGTAATATGTCGCGTCTTTAAAAGTTTCATCCCGTTACCTCACACCAGACGGACAGTGTCACTCAGCTGATCAGTTAGACAACAGTGTCAGAACTCCCCCGGCAGCATTCCCTGAGCTGAAAGGATCCATCCCATCCATGGTTTGACCTGCCTAACGCTGTGTGGTGTTCCCGATGTGTCCGTGTCTCTGTGCCATCATTTCGGAGCCTTCCTCGCCTCATGTCGTGGTGTGCTTGAAGTGATGTGACCTTTTCTGAACTCCTTACTAACGCCGTGCTTTTATTCATTTTATTTTCATTCTTCAAGAAATGTGATGTCTTTTTCTAACTCTGGCTGTGCCCATGCCAGACTGATCATGAGTGACCCCCCCCCCCCCCCCCCCCCCCCCCCATCCGCCTCCCTTACATCTCCTCCTCCTCCTCTTCCTCCTCTCTCACGACGCAGTCTCCATTTTTAACCTCGCATGCCATGGCGCCCCGCTCAAATACCTGCTAACCCC
The DNA here is from genome assembly GCA_029224185.1 of Karalla daura. Taxonomy (NCBI): domain Eukaryota; kingdom Metazoa; phylum Chordata; class Actinopteri; order Chaetodontiformes; family Leiognathidae; genus Karalla; species Karalla daura. The sequence goes on from CM055208.1 coordinate 13,304,122, forward strand.
ACCGCCGCAGCACTCAACGCAGCAACAGCAACGATTCCAACACTCCCTACCGCGTCTCTCTCTCCCTCTCTCTCTCTCTCTCCCTCTCTTCTTCTCTCTGTACCTGCCCTTCGCACCTCCCCTCTCTCTGCAAGACTGTGAATGCTTTGGCCACTCCAACCGATGCAGCTACATCGAGCTGCTAAACACCGTCATTTGCGTGAGCTGTAAGCACAACACTAGGGGCCAGCACTGCCACCTGTGCAAGCTGGGCTACTACCGCAATGCCTCGGCAGAACCGGACGATGAGAATGTGTGCCTAGGTCAGTCCACCACCCGGCCGTGCTTTCACATACACACACACACACACTCACACACTCACACAGACACACACTCTGTCCTCGCATCACCTCCTGTCTGTGACTCGTCACCAGGCTAAGTGTCACCTGTCCACCCCCTCTGCTTCCTCATCCACACACCGTCCTCTGCCTCCATGTCTTTCAGTGGTCTCCACAACCTCCTCCTTTGCTTCCTCTGCTTCCACGACAAGGTGCCACTCATTACCCTCTTAGTCAGAACGATTGGTTTCTGGAGGAGTATTGTCATTCAGCCTGAGTGAGGCGTGCGGCATCTTGATATTGGAGTGATTATCTGTCATCCCTGTCTCGCATGGTATTAGTATCTGATTAGCAGACGACGCAGCCCTAAGCTTAGTTTCTTGCCGGTAGCTTTAATAGTGTCAGCCTGTCTGTTAAAGCCTGTTTCCAGTAGCGACCCTAGTGATGCAGTACTATATGCTACGCTACCCTGGTTTCTTGGTACAAGGTCTTCTTTAGTTGTCGGTGTCTAATTATAAGCTTGAATCGATGTGGTTTATTCTGTCCAGCCTCATGCCAAAGCATGTAAGAGAACCTCCAGTGCACTAGAGGACAGTGTATTACTGTGTCAATTTGACTCATCAATATATGACAAGTGCTGTAGGTGCAATGCCAGCTAGGGGAAAATTGATAGTTGAACCAAAACCAAACAAGCTGTGGCATCTAATTATAAGTAACTGTGGCATTTGCTTAAAATGCCTCAGCACTCTTTAAAAGCCTGATGTTTTCCATGATTTGACATGACTCTGACTTGAGATCGGAAGTGCTGGCTAGTTACAGTCAGTAGCTGTGGGCTTGTGTCTGAGCACCTGAACTTGAGTCATGGATTGATTTCAAACCTGGTCTGATTCAGACCAGCTTTCATTTATTCGACTTGTCAATAATTTCCTATTTCATATCCTGCTGTGAGTTTTTTTCATTGTATAGACCAGAGAGACTCCTGTGACTCTGAGTATGAGTATATGAGTATTTTTATCCATATGACAAAGCAGGTCAAACTTAGAATTTAAATCCATTAAATCCTCTTGTTATTTAACCAATTCTATTCTCTAGAATTTAATGTAATATGACTGGTACATATAATGTCATCTTTTAAGTGGTTCAGTTTGGTGTGTTTCTATTTTTTTGTCCATGACCTTCAGTAGACATTCATATGTTGTATCATCTGTTTCTTTATTTTTGCTTTCACATGTAAAAACGTGTAAAAATTGCATTTCGCGTAGTTCCTAAGGCAATAGCTTGCTCCCCTGTTGCATTCTGTCGCCAGCGTGTGGAGTGTGAGCTCACCGCACTCAGTGCCAGGTGCATTTGTGAGTCCTGAGGGGGCAGGCTGACAAACAACGAGAGCTCTGAGAGAAATGTCGCAGTGGAGTCACACTGCCAGTCAGAGGTGCCGCGCAAGTGCATATGTCATATACATGAAATGGCCTCAGGAGAAGCAGCTGAAAAGCGTCACAAGGCGTTAAGAATCAACCGAGGTGTTACCTTGTGGCGAACTGGCCATCACCCGTCCTCCCCCTTCCTGACCCCCCCCCCCCTCTTTGTCACTCGCTGTCACCTCTCTCCGCTTGTTTGACCCACTGATGTCACTCGGGTGCCACAGACAGTGCAGTTTGACGGCCAGGGACTGTCAAAGTGGGGGTAACTCTGACTGCAGAGTGCTGCTGTAGCTGTGGAAAGCTGGAAGTTGTTTTTTTTTTTTTTTTTACTCCCGACGGATCGTTGTTTTCTTATGCATGCAGCTGAGGACCATTCGTTGCTGTCAAGGATGTAGAGGCATTTGAAGAATTATTCCTCTGGGTAACACTGAGCAGAGAATTAAAGAACATATTACTACAATGCCCATTTCAATGTACCTCTTGCATTCTCATCTCTCTGAACTCCTAACTTGGCTCTTTGTCTTTGTTCCATGCCCTCATCTGTCTGATATCTGCCCATCATCACACACCCTGTCCTCTCTCTCTCCATCTCTCTGCCTTTACCTGAATGAATGAACGAATGAGTCAGATTTCAGAGAAGCATGTGCAGATTAGCTCACTTGGTTCATCTCAAACCAAAGCTACTGATAATGCTTTGCATATTTGCTCATTGCACGTTGTGTAATTATATATTGGTAAATTAAATCTCATAGTGATAACAAATATGCTGTAATGAATACAAAATGTTCATGCATCTTTAATCAACTTCATTCTCCTCTCATTCTGTCTCCATTACAGTTGAAATGGTAGCATTTTTACTGTATGAGTCTTTAAATCTATTCACATACCTGACCAGTGAAGAACAATCAAGTACCTTGCTGTAACAGTTCAGTTTGTAATTGAGCTCAAGGCATGTGCTCTGCGCTGTGAATATCCTAGACGTGTGCCAGGAAGTCAAAGCACCACCCTATTTCCAGCCTGTGTGTGTATGTGTGTGTCTTGTTTTTCCAGAGTGTAATTGTAATCCCTTTGGCTCAGTCAGTGATCGGTGTAATGGCACAGGATTTTGTATATGTAAGGAGGGCACTACAGGGCCTAAGTGTCAGGAGTGTCTACCCGGCTATTTGTGGGAAGATGGCTGCAAATGTAAGTAGAACCACAAACCTCCCCACGCAGCTCCCGGCTGTTCTCCCCCTCTCTTCTCTTCTCTCTCTCTCTGTCTCTCTGATTTCTCCTCTCTCTCTGTGATTCCTCAGCTTTGGCTGGAAGAATATGCTGCACACGCGCAGACCTGCTCCGTTGCCTTGACAAATACACACCTAACCCAATGTGCTAAGCCATTTGATTCACTAACGGAACCTGCATCACACACTCGCCGTGGCTGCGTTAGCAGCCCGATATCAGCGGAGAGGGGAAAGTGACGGCATGGCAGGATGCATGCTGCTCACTAACTTGGTTATCCAGCCGTGCCTCACACGCACACACACACACAACACAACAACAGAACAACAGCTGAGTCAATATTGACTGCTTGATGGGCTGCCTGGTATCTGTTTGAGTAGCCCCGGCCCCCATGCCAGTCCACAATGTCAGCCAACACTAACATTTTCTTCAAAGAGAATGCAGGTCATTTTCAGTTCCGGCCCATTTATTACTGTCTACCGTTTATATTTCCCTCTGGTCATTTTACAATGCATGCCCCGTGTAGTCATTTTTTTCCAAATGTCACCAATTTTTCATGTTTTTTTTTTTTTTTTCCCAAGCCAAACTTCAGTGACAAAGCGGTACGAGGTAGCCATGATGAAGCACGCACCTCATGATGAAGTATTTCAACTATTTGACAGTCAAAGAGAGCGTTCCTTACTTCCTTACTTCCACCTCTGCATACTTACTTAAATACTCACATATACAGTACACACGTGGCCTGCACACAGACGTCAGTTAAGCCAATAACCGCTGCTAATTGGCCAACCAATTAACAGTTGTTTGTACCTGTGATTAACTTCTTGCCTACTTCATGTAACCCAACATTAATCTCTGTCCTGGTTAACGAAGGCGTCCTAAATAACACGCCTCAGTGCTGTGAGCTGATGTGAGCTTGAGGGATGCATTTCCAGTGGCGGCCTCTATCGCATCCCATGTGTGTAAGGCGATAGCCAGAGCAAGCAGTGAAGGATCATGGAGAAGGTCATCACACTGGGGGGAAATTGTGATTGGTGAATCCTATGATGCTTTCATCCAGTCTCATTGCCTGAAATATTGTCTGATCCACTCAGAATACACAATTAACTAATCACACAAACTTTCAGGTAAGAAAAAGAATGGTCTTGTATGATTCTGGGTGAATCATCTGCAATATTGAAGGAGAAATAGAGACTTTTCATTTATAAGCTCGGGTAGAAATTATGTAAGAAAAAAGAGGACCCACTTTGCCATTGGCAGAAAAATGTCATCTATTTAGTCTATTGATTTTAGTCCTGCAAGGCCTTTTTTGTTTGCCTGATTATTGGAGATAGCCAGAACTGCAATAATTTAACAGTGATATTTCTCTGTGCTGAGCTCGATCGAATCAAGGCAACTACTGTATTTACAAAATCAATGTGATGCAGCAACCACTTGTGCTCCATCGAAAAAAATGTATTTATAGAAAACTAGACAAAAACAGACAACATATTCAGACTATTCTGAATTTAAATCAGTCTTTAGAGTGTGGGAAGCCAAGTAAATAAAGATGTTCTAGTCCTCAGCCTACGCAGGCTTCAAGGCTAAGAACATGGAGATGTTACGATAAACTGTCATCATAGGGACACATGACGATGTTGCACATATGTCTCTAAACTGGCGAGGGGAAGGTTGTGATCCTTAAAAATAAGAGAACAAACAGATTCTGCAGGAGCTGCTCCCTGCCAGTGGTCTGCAACAGTACAAGGAGAAATCCAGCATCAAAGAAGCAACCAGACCAAAGGTTTCTGCTCTGACAGCGGCCTCACTGGACCTCAATGCAGTGCAACCACACACCTCGTGCTTGTTTTACTCTGCTATTGTAGTAGTGGGAGTCTGAAAGACAAGTGGTTTCATCATCTGAAAATATCTGTGCTTTGTCCCGGCGGAAATCACATGGTGACTGCAACTAGAAATCATAGAAATTATGAATTAGTTGAACTTATTTGAAAAAAAATGTGATTTGGCAGATTGACAGATTTTAATTGTGGCGTAAAGTCAATATTGTGTTAGTTTTAGTAGTTACTGACAGATGGAGAAGTTCATTAAAATGCGCTGTTTGTGACTGGCTCAGAGTAATGTATTCAGCGTGTGACGTGTGAATGCATACTGTCAGCATTCACATCTGTTTCTCCATCAGAGGTTGGGTTTAAAGCGGTTGAAGGTGGGTTGAAGGCACAGTTAATAACATTAACTGTGTTTCTTCTATTTACCTTATGACTTTTAAGGGATACTGCAACTTGATCAGCTGTAAAATGTCAAAATCCAACTTTAGAGAGACTGATGGGCTGATTGTTCTATTGTCATGAATTTTGACTACATTCTTTCTTTTGATTTCACCTTGTCTTTCCGGGTGGATTTCTGCAGTTCTTTGAGCATGTTGTCCTACATTTCCCACAATACACTTCTATGATACCCCCCCCCCCAACACACACACACAAAGAAAAGGTGTTCTCGGTGTTGTACATTTGTAGAAAGAGTGACAGTTATAGCAATGTCAGAGAGAGAGAGGAGAGAAATGAGGTGTTAGATTTGATGCTGGTGCGGCGTGCTCTGGGTTTTACACTCTACCGTTCTGACAACCTGCGAAGACAAAGCTCTGACTGCATTGCATTCTGGTCTGCTGAGGCTATGGTGTAAAGATTTCTGCCTCTTCTATGGATTTCTTTGTGTACTGTTGTTGATGTTCCTGCTGCTGAAAGTTCAGACGATAAGACACACACATTTCTCTCTCACAGGAATTGGAAGAATCACTACAGCTCTCATAAGGCGAACTAGTTCTCACCGTGGCAGCCAAAATGTGCCCCACAAAGAGTGAGAAAGACCTGGATGAGATGTTAACGAGTGATTTCACAGCTGAAATAGTTTGAAAACTTTTTGTCTTGACCTTCCTTCGCTTGCCTGACGCTGCTGTTTGTGCGCATGGGCACAGCTCTATCTGCATGCAGACTGAAGAATGCAATTAAAACTCAAATCTCTCGTCAAACACATCACGGTCCCAGTCAGGCACACCTCGGTCCCCTCTCTAAATATTATCACTCATATCAAAAGCAAACGTCACAAATCTCGTCATTTACTGCCTGTGCTAGTTCTGTTTACATGCGGAGAAATGGTTAATGTGAGAGACTGAAAAGAGATAAAGGTGCAGAGCTCTCAGAATAATTTATCCCGGTCTTCAGGCTTTCAATACAATTTGTCACCCGTCTGCAGAACATTCATCTTTAATGCATTTAGATCATAGCTCTATTACTCTTCATTTGAGCATTTCTCCTGGAACAAAGACCAGGCAAATACCACGATGATCACTTCATAAATGATAATGTCTAAAGCTCAGGCATTTCCCCTTGTGAGATGGCCACAACGCGTCACCCTTGTTAACCTCACATCCACATCTCTCCATCCTCAGAGTCAGGGAGGGAGCAGGGGCGCAGGTTATACTTCACTCATTGATCCTTTGCCTGACTCTGATATATTGGCATGTTAATTATGCAAAATATTCAAACGTGTGATGCTGAAGGAAGAGACAGATCTTAAGTGCACCTTTTCTCTCATTGTCATCTTAGATCTGAAATATTCGTTAAACTCTGTCCACAAATACTGTACCTCAGCTTAGACTAGTGTCACCTTTTTAATTAACATTAGTGGAAGCATTATGTGGCCGCAGAGGAGCAAGAGGACGCCGTTTCTTTTCTTTCCAGGATATTTTTATGACCACTCAGGAGCGTCTGCCCTGCAAAGGAAACACCTCCACACCCAGGCACCTGCACCAAAATGTTTAATGGGACCCAGACGTCAAGTTTTCATACGAGCGTGGGGGTTAGAGGTTGGAGTCAGTGCCATCCTCCCTGTTAAAAATGAACAAATCACGGAGTGCCCTCAGGATCCGTTCTCCCCTTCAGTGTTACAGTGACTTTAATCTCATTGACTCTGCTATAAATCTTTAACAAACTTCTTATTGATGTTCTTTTTAAAAATCAATATCTCTGTTTCATTTTGGCAATTAGCATTGCTTAATTGGCAGCCAATGAAGCACTTTGCCTGCAGGGTTTGGCCATTACCTGAGCTCTCCTTTGAAGTCAGCTGAACTTGGTATGCAGCGTTGTGCTTCGTGCAGAATTTCAAAGTAGCGGTTCACCTTAAAAATGAAAATTCAATGGAGTACCGAGATGTAAACATAATAGGCACACATGCCGAGCTAACGTGGCCGGCCTCCGTTCACTGGAAAGTGCAGACAACCTGCTCTAGTTGACACCTTCACTCCTGAATGACCTGTGTCTTCTTCTAAAAGGAACGAGTCATTTTGCCAAGTTTACATGTGGCTGTATTTGGGTTTAGCCTACTTTCAGGAAGACAGTGAACCAGTTAAATTGAGGCTAAATGCATCCTGAGGAAAATATCCGTGCAGCTGAAGATATAGCTGTTAGAAGTCAGACATCTCAGATGGCTATTGTTAGACATCATTTATTTCCAAACTAACTTCACCAAATTTCTCTTCACAAGATGTATTCATTTGACACCAGCGCTCTACTTTTTGTCTTCAGCTAGCACTAGATGATTGTAGCTAGCAAGCAAGCTTCTGATAATGATCACATTGTTTGGTAGTTTGGAGTCAAAGTTAGTTAAACGTGATTCTGTCAATTCAAATAAGTCACTTAAGCTAGTGGGAGTCAGATTGTTTGTTAGCTACCAGCTCAAGCTAACAGTGATAAATTGGGCCCAGAAAAATGAAGTCAACCAACACAGTCAACCAGTATAATTAACCACATTATCAGGGGTTTAGATTCAGATATCTTAATGAAACTCAGATAAAATGCACTATGCTTCATATTATATGTTTGTTACAGAACTCTTGTGCCACACATCTTTTAATCATTAGCTGCATTAGAAGACTTAAAACAAGCATCATTTTGGATCTCTTAACATAATGTGAGCACAGATTGCGAACATCTTCTTCCTGCTCCAGCCTGTTGCACATGATTAACCATTGGTGGGGGTTTTTTTCTCATAAAAAAAGGTGCACATTATCATGTCCAGCACATCGTTTCAAGTCTTTTCATGGTACATTTAGAGCACAGGAGAAACACAACCCGCTTTTGAATATCCTTAGAAATGCATTTCATGATAGCTTTTTTATCACAAAAGCAAGATGGAATAAGACTGACATGATGAAAGGTCATTGTCTAATTAAAGGAGTCCCTCCAGTGATCGTATCGAGGACTCTTGATGAAAACCACGATTCTTCTCTATTGAATGCAGGTTCAGTTTCCTTATAATGAGAGAAGCAAAGGCTTCACAAAGAAGGAAACTGCCTCAGAAACAGTAGTTAGAGTTTTATACATTGATCTGTTACAAAAATACTTTAGATTCTGTTTAGTGTTTGATTGGTCCTGGAATTGATATGTCATGGGGAGGAAAAAAGACAAAGAGCGAGTTCAGATGTCTTATTTGGATCTAGTTGTGCATGGTAATTGGTGAGCTGTGGCCTGAAGCAAGACTTACTGAGCCAAACAGCAGCTCCCTCCACGCCAGCAAAACAGACGTGGCACAAATAGCATTCGCAGAGTCAATGTTTCTTAACAAGCCTCCCATCAAAGCCCTATTTGGCTATTCCTGAGAGACAGCATGCATCCAATCCTGAGTATTAGGAGAGAGGCCCGATATTTGTTATTGTGATATTTATGTCCCATAGAGTTCATGGATTGCTCACCACATTGTTTTCCACTCCCATAAAGGACTGAAATGGGCAGGAGTGGCCGCTGTGTTTATCACTGTTTATTTGTCTCTGTTGGTTTATTAGTTTGTGCGGCGCTGCTTTGTTTGCCTCCAGCTTGCTTGACAGCTTGCCTCCACCGGGAATAGAGTGGCCTCGGTGTCCCAGCTCTAAATATACACCAATTTTCACCTGACGTTCAGTTTGTCTAAAGTCACTGCTGTTGGGAGGGGAAAGCCTTTCAGGCTTCGTGGAAACGGTGGATTTCTGCACGGTAACAGAGCTGATGGGAGAGGGCTTTGTGTAACTCTGTTGTCACAGAAATGGAAATGATTAAAAGGGAATTTGCCCGCACCACAGACAGATTCAATGACATTTACATTTGCGGAAACTGGTTGTGTTAGGTGCAGATAATCATTCTCTCTTATTTTTATTCAACTGCATGTCACATTATTCTAGGAGGGGATGGAGGTCATGTTTATTCAAAAGAGAAAAAGCAGCACACCATATAAATGACACTCCACCTAAGTTTTTAAATGCTTTTAATAAATGGATGCTCGAATACAAGGGGTCGTTTAAACTCACAAAACTCTCCGTTTGAAGATGGCAGTATTGATACCACTCTCACAGCTGTACAGTAGATCTGAAACAGGGCAGCTCCCGATTAGTGTCTAAAAGGACAATTTGCCAATTTATGGGTGTTTGTGTGCCTTTGTGCAACTGTTTCTTGGCTGTGAGATGTGAGGCGTACCAGGCACGCAGCACGGCATCCAGGAACTTAATGGCCGTGGTCAGAAAAAGAGTCCACCACGGAACACCCATGAGAGTGGTATCGATCTTCTCATCTAACTTTCTGGAAGAGGACAGATAAGCATATTCCCCAAAATGTCAAACTACACAGTGGAGCTTCGACCTGGATGAAATGTGCTAACACTCAACTCTCAGAGAAAAGATTTTGTCAGTTTGAACAGTTGGAATCAGAGTTTGAGAAAACACTTAATGTCCCTTTATTTGTGACTTAACTTTCATCTTAATGGGCGGAAATGAGTAGATAATTAAATGATGTGAAATAATGTCTTCCTGGTATTTGATGTGACAGGCTTTTACACTTCAATTAAATTGTCACCCCGACATCTTACGCTTGTCTGACTCTCACACCTCTCTCCTGTCTCCACATTGCCCCGCCCCCCACCCCCTCGACGCCGCAGCCCGGGTGTGCGACAACGAGCTCCAGCGCTGCCAAAATGGCGGGGTGTGCGTCCACAACGTCCGCTGCAACTGCCCTCCGGGCTACACGGGCCTGCAGTGCGAGAAGCGCCGCTGCGAGTCAGAGCTGGGGGGCTGTGGCGGCCCCGACTCGGGCCAGCCCCCGCTGGCGGCCCCGGCCCGCCCCTGGCTGCTGCTGCCCCTGCTGCTGCTGGGCTGGGCCCTGCTGGGGGAGGCGGCCTGCTGGCCCGCCTGGCTCTAAGGACACCTGTGACCTGGTGGGGAGGGGGCACACTCGCCGCCACCAACTCCGCCTAAACCCTCCCATCCACCCCCCCCCCGCCCCCTCTATCGAATAACCGACGACCATTAAAACCAGAAGAAACCATGAGCTTTTTGGACCGTACCGTTACCGAGCTTTCTCCGCCGACAGACTCAAATGGACACTCGCGCTGACAATAAAGGGAATGTGCCAGACGAATGAGTGCAAAAAAACTTTTCGTTTGATTTCAAAGAATATATAGAAATGGAAAGAAAAAAAAAACATATACTTCTAAAAATGCCAGATATTATTAAAGAAAAAAAAAAGTGTTTGCCTAATAAGAGTAAAATGAGCAAAGGACAGTGAGACCCTCCCCCTCTAAGCCATACCAGGTACTTGAGCTCCTTCCAGTTTGAGGAGGGATAACTGAAGATGACAGACTCGTTCACTTCCTCTCTTATTGCCACGGCAACAACAGCTGCGACCAATCAGCGCTCGCACGAGCCGGCAGTGGCCGCCGCCGCCGCCACCGCCGACTAAACCCCCCTCCCCTCTCTCTACGCCCTCCCCGGCCCCGGGGATGCTTCTGTGAGTTAATGTTGGCTGGACTGATGCCGAAGAAATCTCAAAGAAACTGTCCCCGCTGAAACGTAACCTGTTATACTTCACCACGGCGACAAAAAGCAGCAGCAGCCGGAGGAGGGAACGCAGGAAGCATTCTTTGCTGTCAGTGCATTGTGGATAGAAGGAAATCTGTCCAGACTGCCTCTTTGTGACACACAAACCTTGCCCACGTCCAGCCCTCTCTAGCTTTCTGTCTCTCCTTCGAGCTCTGTCATCCTCCCTCTTGTTCAACCCCCCCTTTCCTCCCCGCCTCACCCCTACCCTTCCCTCTCCACCCCCCTCCAGGCCCTGATCCCCCTCGTCATGCCGCCACAGACCTGTGCTTTTCGTGAACGTTACTCTGTAAACCCTTGTTGGTTGAAAGATTCTTTTGTCCGATGTTAGTGATGCACATGTGTAAGAAGCCCGCCCGCCCGCCCTCCTCCCTCGCCCTCCTCCCCAGCCCTCCCTCTTCCTCCCCTCTCTTCCAAAAAGATACTCCAGTAAAGCTGTCTGATTCCTTTTCTATCTTAGAGCCACCACGCTCCCTCTACGATCATGGTCAGAGGATAGTTTTCACCTGAGCAGACGAGAAGTGCATAGAAAACCATCGGTGTATTTGCAAGATCTTTTCTCGACAGAGCAAACAAAAAAAAAGAGTCATGTAGTCCTTTTGTATCTTTGCCGAACTGTGATTGAAAAAAGGCAACCTTTAATGTATCTATTGAAGACATCCAAATGCGGAACTGTTAATGGGTTTCTTTTCTTTTGATTTCCGTTTCTTTCAGTCACTTCCTTTATTGGTTAATATTACTTTTAGTTGTGCAGTTGATTTTCCTTTGTATTGGCAACGTGCTGGCATCAAAGAATATCAGTTTACATATAGAGTATTAATAAAGTGTAATAAAATCCCACCAAAGGACGTTATAAATGTTTTGTTCTTGCTTTAACACTTGAGAATTTAAGTGAATAAAAGTTTAAAAACAAATGTGTGACGACCATTTGTTTGACACAGGTAGGTACATGATAAGATGTAAATACTGGTCCTTAGAGTCGTGTATTAGTGGGGAACATTTGTGAAAATCCCAAACAGATTATCAGTTTTTTATGTCAGGGGTTTATGAATGGACGTAAATGTAAAAATTGATGCCATTAGTGCCATTCCAGTTACATAAGCAGTGATCTGGAGGGTCTGAAACTGAATCGTATGAGTCTGAATAGACAGAAAATAAAGAATGAAGCCTCCAAGAATACACAAATATTGAACTTCTACTTGGATGTGAATGCACAGTTTTTCATATTATTAGTTTCTTTCTGAAATTTATTGGAAATCACATTGACATAATTCCTTCATAGAATCAAGAATCCTCATGTGGAGAAAAAAGCCTTTTATCCCCCAAGGAATTATGAAGCTATACATTTTTCTCTGTGTGTCTGTGGATGAGCTGAATACATGTTTGTAACGACGCTTGATTAGCGGATGTTCACACATCCCAGCTTGCTCTCTCTGTGTCGTGTTCTGACTTTCAGGAGTGTGAAGAGTGACGACACACTGGAAAAGTCTTCATACGGACTCCAAATGTCTTTGTGTCAAAATATGCAGTAAATTAACAAACTCAGACTATACAAGCGTTAATGTACACAGTTGATGAATCAATTGCATACTGTAGTTTAATTTTGCCTCCACTGGTTTAACACCGCTATTAATGAGACGCCTTTGAGCTAATTATGCATCGTTAATTGATTAACCCACTTTTTTTTACATTGAACCCATTTAAGACATTTTGCAGTGCATAACTTTGTTTTTTTTTTTAATTTACAAGCAATGGGCTCATATCATTTAAATACAAGAAGAAAATAAAGAGCTGCAAGTTCAGGAGAGGTCCTGCAAAATAAGTTATTTTCATTTTCATTCATTTTCAATTGATGTTTAAATTCAAGTGTGTGCAGATGTGAAATATAAATCTTAGTTTGAAAACATTGAAGGGCCCTCATTACATAATGTATAGTGATCACATATTTATCAACACATAAGATATGTTATGTGCACATCAGGCGCCACCTATGAAGTACAGACAGGGCCTGGATGTGTGTTTTGGGGCAGAAACACAACAACAAGGTCTCACTGATAAAACGACAACCCCCTCCAAAAAAGTGTACCAGCTTTGGTGATATTTCTGTGCTATTTATCTCGAATTCAATCTGGTAAAGATTTGTTTCAGTGGCATGCATTGTCGGAGGCAGTGAATTAAATATTTACAACTATCGATGTCTCCCAGAGAGCCGGTGTTCAAAGTTTATATAGTGGCTGTTGTCAGACACTCGACAGTTCATCCATAACCTGAAATATTCAAGCAGCAGCTCTGGCTAAACAGACTCCATCCCTCTGTTGTCTTGAAAGTTGGACTCAGAGGAAGTAAAGGAACTTAGGCTCATTGATTGTGCTAATAGCTAATGTTTTTATGGTGTAAGTTTTCTTTTCCTCACAGTGGTGTGTGTGTGAGGATGGCAAACACAATCACATTCTAGCAGTGTCACCTGATACTTATAAACATAAATTTTCACTTTTATGCTTTATTCATTTAAGCCACCGCTTTCTCACTTTGACTTGACTCCCTGTAATGCTTCGATAGAAGTTTTCTACCTTTTCTTTTACAGATTATCTCACTTTCTGTTCATACAATGTCAGTTTATGCCTCAAGAATGATGAGGATTAGTCTAAATGAAAAAGATAGGATCAAAATCCAATCCCTGTGTCATTTTATACTTAATTTGTCATGGATCATTACAGCAACATTGCTAGCGATTCATTTCATGGCAGATTTTCACAGGATTGACATGAATATATTCAGAAAGGTAGTATTTAATAGCATTATGAATGCACCCATCGTGTTTTTTAAACAGCTTGCGGATAAGAAACTAAAACAAAACTCTGTTTCCTGGTCCACTGCTGTGTGTAAGAAAGCGTCTGACTCCAGGGACGGCCTGATAAATTCAGTCAAAGTCACTTGTTTGTCAAGGTCCCCTACAGTGGCCCTAATTTTAACCATGTGTGCAGCCCAGGTGTCAATGCACCATGCTGTGTGGAGAATTAAAATAGAGTTGACGCCGTTCGGGGAGAGGACTTCATCCCAGATATCTCACCTCCAGCAGCTGTTGGCTGACCCAGCCGTGAAGCATCACCGGCAGACCTGGGAGGAAACCAGCCACCGCCGCTGGATAACAATGAATGGTGATACGTGCTCACAGGGGCGATGAGTGGGTTATTTTTTATTTCTGCCCTGCAGCAAAAACAACATGGTATTTATCTGTGGGGAATAAAAGATTCGACAAAGGTATTCCTGCTATGAGAGAAATTAATGTGTCTTTGGATCAATGCTGTAATTAGCTCAAACTATAACTGTTTTGTGTCATTCACAGGCCACCGTAGCTCAGGGGGAAGAGTGCCTTTGATTGCTACAGATGAAAGATAAGAGTCAAATCAAGAAATGCAAGTAAAAACATGGAGAGGAAGCTTAACTGCTTTCTGAAAGAGAAGATATTTCTATGACTTTTCAGGCTAAGTTGGACTGTTTATGCAAAGCTTTCACATCCATATAATATAGTATAGTGCATCAATATAGTAAGCCTATCTCTGACTATTAATGTTGAGGAGTCTCCTACTTTATAGTGAGCCACATTGCGATAAGTGCTTGTTTTACGTATTTCATGTTTTATTTACTTCATAATGTATTTAATTACACCCATTAAATATTCCTGATGCTGGGCTGAATAAATACCGCTTTTGAGTCCCGTCAATAATCAACCGCACTGCTTCCCATTTCACGCTTTATGCTAAACTAACAGTTTCATGGTGATTGCATGTTAAGTATGTAGGCATTATCTATTGAAACATACCATGAGGTAAAAGCATTAGCATTACTGTAGTGTCATGTTCCTGGCATACAAAATGCCATTCGTTTTTGGTCTCCCCCACATCTAATTGAAATACAAGTGGCTGCTTAACTGATTGAATTCTGAAATTTTAGATGATAAGATCATTATATTATTATTATAAGCACTATGAAAACAGACTCTGATTCAACTACACTATAAACTGAAAACTTCCATACACATCTGTAGACTAAAGCAATGTGTGAGACATTCTCCCACAATGAATATTTGTGCTTGACATGAGCTCAGGTAAGGTGAGGCTTCGACTTATGTGGCTCTGCATTTAATAAAGGTAATTAATTGCATCCACTCATCTGTGAATATCATGAGACTGTGGTGCAGGGCTGGAGTCTGACTTCTGATTTCTGGCTCTCGTTTCAATTTTGCATATCGAGAGTTGTATCCTCTAAATCATCTAGTCCTTATTTGTCTTATCAGTAAATTACAGGAGCATTTTGTTGGGAGTGTACATTCACACCTGACCTTTGTCTGATCTTCCATAAGAGGGCAAAAGAGAACGGGCTTAAGCAGGCTTACATAAGATCAGGTTGAGCGGTATTGACCTTTCCTCAACAGTCTTATTCCCGCCATGGTTCTGATGTGTTTGTTTGTGTGATGATCAATGCACTTATTGAACCACACGTAGCACTTATTGATCAGTGTTTCTTTTTCCTTCAACTGGGGCTGAGTGGTTTGCAAAACTGGACGCACAGCGTGTCCATTAATGGATGCTAAAGCCTCTACTCAGCTAGGAGCCTTAATAGAGTTTGACTAAAATTGTTTGACATTTTTCCCTTTGGAAAAGCTTCTTTTGAGGCAAAATAGAGTTGTCTTTTTTCCTCTGGCCCACATCTTTCCTTTTGAACCATCCTAGCATTAGCGGGGTAATCTCAGTGCTTGGCTAACTAATGAATACTCTCAAGGATCCATTTTTCAAAGGTGCAGATGCCTTTAGAGACTGAGACACCTGAGGGTTTCCACAGTGATGCTACCAGGCTAGTGTGTCTCCCTGCGGGTGATTAAGTATAACACATGCAGGATTCTTACCTGGCTGGAGGATATTAGTGTTGAATCATTTTTCTCTTTAGTCAGTTCCTGTATTCGTTTGGAAAGTCTGAATGTTCCTTGGGTTAGACAGCCTTTTATTGCCATCATTAGGCTGTAGAAGAAATGCTCAGAATATCATACTGATCTATGAGTGCTTGCTATGTTCAGGGGGCAGACTACCTTACATACTAATGCACTGTTAAATATAAACAGAGAAAGAAAATTCAAGGAAAATGGAATGTTTTTAGAGGACAAAGATAAGTCTTCTGTGGCGCTATTTGTTGTAGATAATAGCGAGTCACTTACTCAGAGAAAAGAGGTTGAGACACATTTCTTTTCTGTATGCAGTAGCATCACAAGCGGGCTGGAGCAAACGAAACATTTCTTCATTATCTCGTGATTCACATAATACATTTCACAGTCCTAGCACAGATTCACAGTGTGTTTACCCGGCGCTAGGCCACATCTTTTCAGCAGCATGAGACAGCACACGGGAGACAAAGTGATGGAGAGAGTGACATCTTGTTGAAGTTGAAAAAAAAAATATATATATATATAGTTTGCAGCGGCGCAGAGTCGAGCCATCGGGATTCAAGCTTTACCAGACTTTCTCCCACAACTTCAGAATCCTTGACGCTCGTGATGACTTTCCAGCTGTGAGCGAGGAACGTTTGAAATGTAAAAAGAGAAATTCCATCGTGGCTCAACATGGGTGATGGATGTCAAACTCTGCTCTCATGCCACAGACAGTCAGGAGTGAAGGGGAGGCGACACCAGCCACCACTGCACGTTGGATGTGGAACGATGAACGTAGGTGGGAATTATAATTATCTCATAACTGGCAATTACCCCCCAGTGAGGCAGCTTTTGTTTTTTTTATTTAGCCATTTCCACAATATTTTGTCAATGGTTCCAGCATTCTCCAAATCTGCACCACAAGGAGTCTGATGGAGAAGACTCTCAGAGTGCACCTCTATCTATTCTTTGAACTGAATTAAACTTTTTCATGCAGAATGGACTGGGAACAAATTTGTTTTTGATAAACACTAAACTAGACTGCAACTTTTGCTGTTACAGTATGTGAAACTGTGCAGCCCTAATGCACAGACATTAGATGTGTTTTTATGTCTCTGGTATTTTGGTTTTAATTGGATTGTATGATTCAAGACTTGCTTGCAGTTGTAATGAATATTGGCTGGGTCCAACCTTTCCTAGGTGATCAGAATTATAAAAATGAATCATATAAATCTTAGAAAATGGCAAGGGGGTTCTCAAATTGACCCACAGCTTAGATACTTAGTCACCAAAAACCCTACTGGGCATAAATATGAATTCAGACATGTTAAATTCATGGGCGAAGCCAATATTCTCAGAAACAAACATACACTCTAGATGATGTTTCCTCATTTTGAAAGTATTATTATTTTAAAGGACTATCAATATCTTATAGGTCAAATGCGACTCCTACAAGGCTTTTAGCAGACATTAGCCTCGATTCAGAGCAGCAAAGGAGAGGACAGAAGCAGCAGGGAACAGTGATGAGAAGCTGAGGATAAAATGCAGTCTCGAGCATCCTTCACAGTCACAACAGGATGCCGAAGAAATACTTATATCCTGTTAGATCCAATTAGAGAGGAGTTAGTTTGTGCTGAAAAAGATGAAGCAATGATTAATGGCTGTCACATACGAATGTGCTCGATAAAAAGCAATATTTTTAGGCTAGTGAAAAGTACAGGACACAACGTGATAGAAGCTGTTTCATGTGCAACACTGGCAAACAAAATCCAAATAAGCAAAAGTGCCTGAGTCACATTGTCAGGCAGTCGGTGCACAGAGACTACAGCACCTGGCCCCAAGAACTGCAGCTGCCTCCCTCTCATGAGGTCCTTTGCCTACGTCTGCATGATCTCAGAGCGAATCCACACGGAGGTGAGCAGTTCAGCCAGCATGCATTACAGTATGTGCTGATAAGCACAGATCGATTGTGTGCAGGCCTGGTTCATCTTGAACAAGGCTATTTTGAAATTAACGTACGTTAATATACATAAGTCTTATACACTCTGCATCCTGGTGAGCAGAGAGGGAGCGCCACATAATCAGAACCAGCACCCAGATACTCAAGGGACTGAATTTAATTTATCATCCAAGTTGTGATGCTTAGTAGAAAATGTATTCATTTTTAGTGTGTGGAAATATTGTCAAATATTGTGCAGTTTTTGCAATTTTGTTTTGAAAGTGGATACATCTATTTTGGGAAATATGTAATGCATTAGAGTGGTGACTTTTTTAGCACTGCTGTAATGTATGATCTTTTACCCAGACAGAGTACAGAACTTGATGAGATGACGTGGGTTGAGCAGTTGCTTTTCTTTTTAAAAATGTAAAATATGGAGCCAACATGTTGCTTGAGTGTTTAGCACCATCATTTCACAGCAAGAGGGTATCTGTTTTCCTCCCACAGTTTGAAACATGCATGATTAGGGCAACTGGAGACTGAAATTCCCCGAGGCGTTAGAGGGAATGGTGTGTGATCTGTGATGGACTGGAGACCTGTCCAGAGTGTATTCCCTGCCTTCACCCTGCGTGTGTGGGGATAGCCTCCAGCAAACCCCCGTGACATTGTTAAGGTTCAAAGTAGGCGAGATAATGGATGGATGGGTGTCCAAAATACCAGGATGTAGGCTGTATGCGGAAATGCTGAGCGAGCAAGAACAAAAAAAAGATGAACCTGAGAGATGAAGATGACCACAAGAGATCAAAATGAAGCACAGGAATCAAAACGAGTGCAAAGTCGTGTTGTAAGTGGAAGCAAAGTGCGGCCGTTCATACACTGGTGATCACACACAGACACATACACACACACTGCACACGAACACAGACAGAGACAAAATGAGAACTCAAAGGGGGGTGAGAAATAACCCTGGATAAATAAAGGAGGCTAACTGCTGGGTCCTGACAAACATGGACAGCAGGACACTGAGGAAGATGTCAGTCAAACACAGTCTCACAGTCCGGGGAAAAGGTCTAATCTAGCAAGAGTGGACACACCTGTGAGAGCAGTGCCGTCAAAAGCCCCGAAGTCATTTTGGACCGACCGTCTCCCGGATGTGTCACAGTGGAACAGCACTCAGGATTGTCGGCGTATGAGTCACCAGTCGCTCTACAATCGGCCGCTGCCAGTTTTCATTCGAAACACTTTATTCGAGCCGCGTTTGTCGCAGCACGACGAATCCACCCCATTCAGATTTGCTGTCACGCTTCACGAGTGGGAGCGGAGGCAGGCCGGCCTCACGTCACACCTCGCTCAGCCCCGTCCTCAATGTCAAAGTCGAAAATACAACAAGCAGGCCGGCGGACGCAGCGGCGCCGGCATTCGAAGTAACGGATTGTTTGGCGTGTGTGCGTCATGTTTTTCCCCGCGGTGTGTATAGTATCAACCTGAGTACACACTGGCCACTTTCCACGGACGTAGTGTGTGCTATGGACAAACAGCGTGTGCAACCACAGCCTCAACGCTCCGATACACTGATAGACTGAGCAAACACAGGGTCAATGAAAAAGTCACAAAGCTCATATGGTTTGTAGGAAAAAGAAAAAATCCTGTCAAACTGTATTGTTGTCCATCTTTTAGGCCTTGACCACTTGTGTACAGATACACACAACACAGTCCCAACATTGATTAGACCAACTTGTCCTGAACTCCAGTTTGATCAATTTTTGAATGTAATGAAGTATTATATTGTTCAGATACATAGATGGATAGATAGATAGATCCAGTAAGACTGTCAGGCCAAGACTCGAGACAGAACTCAGATGCAGAGATTTGTCAGAGGAAGCAGGCTTTATCTGATCCCCTTGTGACCTCGTGACAGAGAGAGAAATCAAAGTGGCTATGAAACTATCTGAGGCTCAATCAAACAAAGGAACAAAACTCATTCCAATTGGAGGAAATAAGCAGAGGTTTTGATCTACAAAAATCTAACAAAATTAAGCTCACTCTCGAGACAGGAGAAAACCAAAAGGACGCTCTGACTGAAGAAAAACCTACCACTAAAGGAAAAAGTATCAAACCGAAATTCACTCCTTACAAAAGAAGGATGTACAGTTATTAAATTAACTATGGATATAAATGCGGAAGGGAAAAAAACAGAAACAAAAATTCTCTCTCTTCATGGGGACCAAAAAGGGCTTACATGACAAGGCACTTACAAGACGCAGACTATTTAACGCATAGGCGTAATGAGGAGCAGGTGGAAACAATTGGGAATCAGGAGCGACACAGGTGACACATGAAGAAGGGTAAGTGACCTGAAAGGAGAGGAGAATTAGAACTTCAAAATAAAACAGGAAATGACGACAAAAACCCAAGCCAATAAAATCCTCACCACGGTGTGACAAAGACATAACTTATGTGTTTATGCAAAAATATGAGGAAGGCATACACACAGAATTTCCAAACACACACATTATAAAATGGAAAAATCTTTAAAGAAAAAACAAATTTTATTGACTTAAACTGGCCCCACAACCACAGCAGACCACAAACATAGCAGTTTTTTTTCCTCAAGACAAGGCCGCATTCTAGGCTCTTTGTGCTTGATTGATGATGAATCAATCCTATCCGGACAATGAGTGAAGCCTCTATCATTATTCCTGGCAAACACAATCACTGTCTAATTAAATAAAGGATGAAGCTCAAGTCAACTGCTGTCTCAGTGTAGGGTGGCTTCGCTCCAGCAGTAATTTGTTGGCACAACAGGTATGCATTCACATATCCTCTATCAGGGGCAGTTATATCAGCGTTCACTTTGTTGTCTGTGTTGGACTAATACAACCAGAGACAGCTGTCTCGTCAGAAATAGAATTGATTTGGTGCCATGCCCGTGGCAAAACATCTGATGCGCAAAAACCATTTCAGACATGTGAGATTCTCCGAGCTTTT
The DNA here is from genome assembly GCA_029224185.1 of Karalla daura. Taxonomy (NCBI): domain Eukaryota; kingdom Metazoa; phylum Chordata; class Actinopteri; order Chaetodontiformes; family Leiognathidae; genus Karalla; species Karalla daura. The sequence goes on from CM055208.1 coordinate 13,324,820, forward strand.
GTGAAGCAGACTGGGAGAAAATAACAGTTGTCGTCGATTCTCAAAGTGTTTGTTAATTCAGCTGATGATAGGGAGACGCGTCAGTCATAGCTCGGAGGATTGCACACACGGGACAACCCCGACTGAGCGACACCCCCCCCCCCCCCCCCCCCACATACACACAGACACACACACCCCTCCCCATCTCTCCACTGTTTGCTTTCCCCAGCTGTTTCGCTGCAAACGGAGGCCACGATCCGCAGATAACGACGCGCTCATCTGCGGCTCCTCGCGCCGAAGAGAGAGGCTGGAGGATCAGCATGACCTCGGCGTCGCTCACCTTTAAAGGAAGGCAGGCTAATTCCTGCTATCTCTGATGTTTCTGCGGGGTACACCTTGTAGCCAGAGGCAGCAGTGAAAGGGTGACGGCGTGAGCGGGCACAGCCAAGCCTCGCGCTGCCTGCTAACTACGACTCGGGGCCAAGGCGGTCATTCGCGCCATCATTAGCCAACATTCCTGTATCTCCCCTTTTGTTGAGAGAACAAAAGAGCATCTCTGGTGCCGCAAATACAGTTTGCAGCACTGCTGGCATCCCTGCAGCTTTAATAAGGATGGGATAATCAGCCATATTGTGGTCCGGCCCTACTAATGGGAATATCTCAGCGAAGGCTCTGGCAGCCACTCAAACAAAAGGCGTTTATTGGATGGTAAAGAGACAAATATGGCAAAAAGTCTTTCGGCCCTGGCAATTGGACCACTGGGCAACCTCCAGGGCTTGGATAGCACAGTGTGTCACTTGGCAGCACCACGGCTACAACCAGGGAGAGTAAACCTCCCCCTTTGCTTCTCATTTTCTGGAATTAAAGTGCCCTTGAGCGAGCCATGTCAGGGAAAGCAGAGCAAGTGAGAGGATCCCAGACTTGAAGCTGTGAAACATGTCGAAGAGAAGCTGCTCTTAGAGACGGCTCTGAACTTGTCTAGGAATCTGATGGTGGAAAAAGATAATGAGATAACTCACAGGACATTTTTGTTTCCCAAGTCTCGTGTCCAACCAGTCGAGGGGCTCCTCCTTCGCTTTGCACTGATGAGGAAAATGCAGTGGGTAACCTAGATTGTCGCCTAGGAAGACCTTCATTAGGGAGCTGTCTCGGAGGAGCAGAAAATACCTTTTTTTCTCCGGCTCATCCCCACGGACACAAACAGGTGTGTGAGTGAAATCATTATGCATGGCATGTTTGCTCTCAAGTCTTGGGCACAGCTTTGCTTTGCAGCTACTTTAGTGATAAAGGTATAAATATATATAGCTTATCACGATGACAGTCACTGCTTTGTGTTTTAAGGCAGTGCCGAGAAAAGTCAGCGTGAAATCATGGTGTTGGAAACAGTCTCAGCTCCCTCCACACAATGAAACATTTACTGACTATTTAACAATGAATGCTAGCAGGAAACTTAAAGCCTTGTTAAGGAAGTCGGGATTAGTTTCTCCTTTCACCAAGACACAAAAATACCCACAGTAAAAACCCCTGAATTTTAGTGTGTTGGATTTGACTTTCAGTGTTCATCTTCACGCATGGTATAACAAAGGTATTTTCAAGGCACCGAATGTTCAACACTGTTGTTGTTCCAATAATCCATCTGAGCGTCATGTGCCTTCATATGTATTGACATATGTCATATGTCTTTTTCTTCCTGAACTTTACTATACTCTACGTAGTGTATGCTGTGGAGCCTCTGCAAATGAGGTTATTTTAATTGGCTTCAATGTTTGCTGACATTTAAGATGAAAAGCCACAAAAACAAGCTTTTAATACATTGTTGAGTCCGCATACGGTTTGACGATCCGCGCCGAATTCACAAAGACGTGACAAAGACATCCTGTTAAACTTGGCCAGCTTGTGCTGTTTCCACAATGCCTGCAGGAAATGAAAGCTCGCTTAGCCGCATTTTCACAGCCTGCCTGGCTGCACAGTCCCAAAAGGCAGTGGCTTAACTTATAAAACTGAATTAACAAATACAGTATATACGCTTACATGGCATTTCGGACCATATTGCATGAAACTTCTGAGCACGCAGACATTTTCATTCGCTTTCCGACGGCTGGAAATACTGAATAAGCAAGTGTTCAAGGTAATATGAAGGAGTCATGAGAAAATTGCATTCAACCTGTAGAATTTAGAGGGAAAGAAGAATGAAGAGGCAAAGAAGCATTGTTCATGGACCCGTCTAACAACCTGTTAGACTCGACAAAGCACACACAGCGCTGACAGCACCGCTGCATGTTGGTACCCCGATAAGGAAACGTGCAACGCTTTGGTGTTAAGTTGTCCCTCTCTCAAAAAAACAATATTGCCTGCCGGAACAAAAATGACTCCATTCGTTCTCAAGAACCTTGAACGCAGAAAGCTGTAAATGTTTAAAATAAAAGCACATTCATCCTCCCTCAGCCGATCTCTGGAGGAGCGGCAGTGACCACGGAGGGCATGAGGAGGAAAAACACAGATCGCTTACTGTCTTAGATTCTCTCAAGGTAATGCAAGAGACAGTGGGAGCATTTGCATATGACCTTGGAGGGGTGTTTTGGTGTGAGGCAGAAAGGTGCTCCTCGGCACACGCATCTAATCAGGCGGCTTGATTAAACCTGTGCAGACCCCCTGTTGCACGAGGGCTTTGCAGCTCACGTGTGCGAGCACAGACTCATTTAAGAATCACTTATCACGGTAAATGAGTGTCAGTCAAGGTCTGAGATGCACTACACAGATATCCGTCACAGTGGCGGCTCGTTAGTCCCTCCGCCTCGAGTTCCCACAAAGCATTTTTTTTAGCCCTCAGAAATATCCTATTATTCTCCTCACTCGTCTATTTTAGTGTCGAACCAAAACAAAATTTAATTTGAATGGTAAAAACAAACACTGGTTGTCCACACCTCAAAAGGAATTTGTGATGATATGAAGAGTCAACTCGTTCTTTTTTTCCACTCCACTGTGTCACTAATGCTCCACGCCAACCCTGAGTGTGTACAATAAGCTAATTAACCTCCCCCTCTCTGCTCGCTCATGCTCCCGCTCGGTCCGCTCTCCTTCTCCTCCCTCTGTTTTCTCCAACCGCCACATCCCTCCTCTCCGTCCACTGCTCTCTCCCTGTCTGCTTTTTTCACTCACGTTTTCCATCTTTGGCAATTTGGCCCGAGTTCGTCTTGTCACCTAACGGATTCCTCGGCAAAGTGAAAAATGACATTTTGGGTCGGGGACTTCAAGGATGGTCAAGTTAATGAATGGCCACCAGATGGCCCTTATTAGGCTAATGTGTTCTCCCTCTCTACAGCCCAGCTCTCGCCTGGGGACTCGGCTCGCTGGCAGCCACTGTGTAGATGTGTGTGTGTCGATTTCCATGTTTGTGTGTGTCTGCCCATGTGAAGTGTAGAGGGGTCTAACATCCTACGTGTCTGTGTGTGTGTGTGTGTGTGTGTGTGTGTGTGTGTGTGTGTCAAGTTAAATCAGGTTAACCTGAGCGGATGGAAGGACACAGCATCTCCACTCTAACTCGGCCGCTCTGTGTTTTGATGGGGTCAGCTGTCCACTGCTGTCCCGGTCACTCCGCCACCCGGCTGACCCACACCCCCTCCCCTCACCCATCTGACAGCCTGACATCCGCCGCCGCTGCCACCGCACTCAACTCTGAAGTTTACACGCACAAAAGGGGCAAAAAAAAAAGGATTGGGGAGATGAGCGGCGAGGCGAGGCTCTTTCCCCGCCAATCTGACCGCGTGTTAATTGCCTCATTTATAATCGCGGCTCATCAACATGAGTAATTGTTGTAATGCACACATCCACCACAAAGGCCTTTGTTAAACTCCGGAATTATGCCAAACATGGTAATTAATTGAGTTTAATTTATTAGATCGTCGCCGGCGCACGCCGCCACCACCGCCGCCGGGCCTTTGTGTTTCCGCAGGTGAACGTTGTAGCCACGAGCGGCGGGCGCGGAGCTGTCAGAAGCGTTTTAAATTAGGCCGGCTCAACAAGTTCCTGCAGGCCGCCGCAGCCTCTGCTGATGGCATTCTTCATTATGCAAAAATCGCCTCTGTGCAAATTGTGTCAGCATCTGTTTGTGAGCAGACTTTAATCAGTCAAACACGATGTAACGATGCGTTCTCCTGGAGATACAGCTTCACATTTTCATCTCGTCAGTATTGTACCCTGTTGCCTTCCACTCATTAGAAACTTTGCTCACACTGGAGGATTTTGTCATCTTTTCTGCTCCATGCATAGGAGACCAAAGACATCCATCCATTGCTTTGTACCCAATAGTGTCATGAGGCTTGCAGGTCGCTTATCGCCACACAGAGAGCGAAACCAGGGAATACAGAGTCTCCAGTCGACCGTTACATATGACTGTGAAACAGGGTGAAAACAGGGTACCTGAAGACACAAGCAATGTGAACTCCATACCGGGGTTTGGACCGGGGACATTCTTGCTGTGAGCTGACAGCCCACTGTGTCATCCTCAGACATAATCATTAATTACATTAGTTTCCATATAAGCGAATTGTGAGGTCACAGAAACAAGAGATGGATGGACTGTGAACGTCTGACGGCTTTTGTGAGTGTGTGTTGATGATTTGCACAAAACAGGAGGAAAGTGAGAGTAAAGTCATGACTGAGCTAAAATTAGCATAATTTGTACATTTTGCAGCATGAGTTGGAGACGAGGAACGGCATCCAGCTGGTAACAATTCCCAGCCAGCTCAGCCCCAGTGTCTCTCACAGATCTATGATTGATATTCCGTCGCGCCTCTTTTCGTATGATTTCGAGTTTTACATTTCAAAGTAAATATCGAGCTAGTTACCAAACAGAAATCAAATAGATGGTGTTTAGGCCCAAAATCTGTCCACTCCTCTTCTCCAGTGGGGGAAGTTGTTAATGTGCACCTCGCAGCCCCTTTCTGCCTCTTGCCTCCATCCAAAGCATTAGCACTGGGAAAAGTTTGTGTCGTGAATAATGTTGAGTAATGACACACTGAGATAGAAAACAGAACATTTTCTGTAGATCTGCTCGAGGAGATGATATTAATCTGCATAGCTGCTCCATACAGAAACGGGGTGACTTCTGTTGAATGTTGACAACCAGTTTTAGGCGCGAGGCTCTGACGCCGCTGACCTTTCGAGTGGATGGAGCCGGAGCATCCGAAATAGCTGCAGCCTTCCTAGTTCATTAACTGTGCCAGACCTAATCTGCTCTGCTCAAGTAATAACTGTATCACACAACAGGGAAACACTGCGGATGTGTTGCGCTGTTAGTTGCCAAGCCGAGCTACAGATTTAGATTCTTAACAATTAGCAAATATTGTCTTGAAGTAGATGTTTCGGAGAAAGTGTTAATTACGGCTGAATTTCATTGAAGCGCTTCAGTCTCAGGGCACTGAATCAGACATAGTGGTTCACTGATGCTGTCTCAACTGTGTGAATGGTAGATGGTTCACCTTGTACAAGGTGGTCTCTGCCACCAGTGCGTGAACGGCTGAATGCTCTTGTATCTGTAAAGCACTTGAAGTTGTCATGAGAACTAGAAGAGAACATTTTAAGAACCGGTCCATTGGGAAGAGGACTTCAGGGCTGTGGAAAAGAAGTATCAGGTTAGATTCGATAAACTGGTTTCTTATGGGAAACTATGTTCGCATGCCATGCTGACTCTTCTGGTTGTTTGTTTTCAAGTCAATGATGTTGCATGGGTAAAGTCGCATTAAATGCTGCTATAAGAACTGAGGTTAGTGAGCCGGCACATACATGAAGTCACTGAATGTGCAATCGATGCACGAGCGCAGCCGCCGCAGCCGACTAAATAGGCCAACAGCATCATTATCCATCACACTGAAGGCATAAAACTGTAATAAGGGAATAAGGTGACCTCAGGCGGGACTCAGGCTCCACCGTGGTGGTGGTGTGGTGCCATCAGCCCAGGTAGGGACATAACTGCTGACGCCACCACATTCCCAGCAATGACAAATGGGAGCCGAATACATCTGGAGGTGCTCCGGGGGACACTGGGGAACGGGCACGCCGCGAATGGCACGATTGCCAGTTGAGGTTAGGAGGGAAACAGTGAGTCGAGCTCACTCTCTGCTTTGCCTCCTAGTCCCCAGAATAGACGCTCTGCCTCCCACATCTCCATCATCCCCCTGCCACACAGGAGGAAATATGGGCCTGCATACATTACACGCAGGCCACTGTGTGTATATTTTACGACTTAAACCACCTCTCGCAACGGTTTGGCTCAGAGCTAGAAAATAAGAGCAGGGGAAGAAGGATTGAATATGGCTGCAGCTGTGGATGTCAAACAAGACACAGAGACACATTTTATGAAATCAGTGGATTTAAAATCATTCAGATTGTCAGTATTCACCTTATTATTTTCATTCTGACAGGCAAAACAAGTCTTTGGTTTATATTAATATGTTTATATGGAACACTGTATTCAGCAAAACCACACAGTGGAACCTATATACAGTAGCATCTAGCAATGATACACAATCTGGATGTAATTTTCGTAGTGAAACAATGATTTTGTATGGTTTTGATTGTGATTTGATTGACTTTTGTAAACGCATTATGTTTCATTTAAAAGTAACAACTTGAACAGGTTTACATTTTGGCAAAGTTTCCTACTTTCTCAGCCCTTGCAGAAGCGCATTACTGTAAACTTCCTTTTCTATGCAACAGTCCAGATAAGAAATGGATGTGAAGCTTTCTAGCAGCAACTAGAATAAACTTATCTAGCGTCCAGCCGAAGGCTGTGACTGTGTATCCCTCGCATGAAAACAGTCCACCTGCTCAGGACCAAACTAACATGTATTTGGTTGCAGTGTTGTGTGGATAATCATTTCTGTCTCTCGCAGCAGTAATGTTTTAACGTGCGGTTCCTGATGGCAGAAAAATTCTTAGAGTTCCAGCAATAGAAGGCTTAATGTGCTAATACAGCTGGAACAAAGGACCAAATGAAATGTAACCAAGACACCGGCTGACCACAGAGAGCGATAGCTTCCCTCATCTCCTGTGCTAAATTAGAGCAGAGTGAGCTCCAGCCTCGCGGGCAAACCACAGGGGACCGACCAATCCCATGCTCGCCCAGATGCATGGAGGCGCCTCGACTGTGCCGAAATGTTCCAAGAAGTCAAATTTGGTCTTAAAATATGTGGAAAAAAAGTGAAAAAAAGAGGAAAAACTCAGTTGAAGTTCTTTGCTCAATTTAAACCTAATCTTGGTCATATTCATCTTTAAATTTCCCCCTAGGTTGCTCTCTGAGTTAGATAACACATTTCCACCTTGTTCACTAACATCGCATACAATGTACACTCCGTGTGTGTGTCTCAGAGGTGCCTTCCGGCAATATCACATCTATATTGAGAGAAAACATTCAGTTCTAGTGCATGATTTTAAGGCTGCAGCACTCTTTTGAACAGGAAACGACAGCATGCATTAATACATCAGTGACAGTTTTCCAGTAATTCACTATGACGGCACAGCAAATTTAGTGAGAGGTCAAACTCCTTGCTTCTGCCTTTGGACCTCATTTGACATTTAAAGTACAACTTGCAATAAATTATATATAAGTGGTGCCCCCTTAAATCCAATCAAAATCAATGAAACCAAGCAACCAAAAGCAACAAATTCACAGACAGGTGAATTACTCACCTCCAGCTGAGACATAGCAAAGGGGGTGTAATGACAACAGGAAAACTATCAAATAATTTAAAGTAAAATGTGAATAAACAGGGTTTGAATCCTGGTCACACAAGTTTGTGTGTGTTTTCTCCAGGTGCTCCTCTGTCCTCCCACAGCCACAAAACATGCATGTTTAGGTCAACTCAGAGTGAGAGATTGGGAGTGAATGGTGTATGTGTGTGTGTGTGTGTGTGTGTGTGTGTGTGTGTGTGTGTGTGTGTGTGTGTGTGTGTGTGTGTCTGCCTTGTGATGGACTGGTGACCTGTTCAGGCTGGTGTCTTCCCACTATCTGAGCTGCAGATCAGCTCCAGTAGACAGCACACACCACTGGGTACAAAGCAGGTAGGATAATAGATGGATGAATGCAATAAATGCATTCATCCTCATCCATCCATATTAAAGAGCGGCGGATTTTTGCGGCCCAAAAAATGTGGCTCCAAAATATGCTCCCCGTGCAACAAAAGATACTGGGCTCCACCCAAATACCCCATTTCATCGCTTTTCGTACTGTATCATCTATATATATAATGTGGGGTTGATGGCTTTATTCATATCTGTCACTGGCAACGAAAAAGCTTTGACATTTAGAGACTATCCTCCATTATTGTTTGGCAAGGCTGATGTTTTTTTTTTTTCTTTTTAATAAATGGCTGTAGCTCTGCAAATATGTAACCTCTTCAGAATGCTCTGGCCCTTTTCTGGGCTACATATGCACACATAAAGCAGTTAACACTGAATGAACACATATTCTGTGGCTACAGCTGGCTACAGCTACAGTGGTTATTTATTTCTCAATACTATGGAGAAAAGGTAACGGTGGCTTAATTTTGTTCATAGCGATGTGCGAAATGTCTTCTGCAATGCAAAGGAATATAGTATTTTGCATAAAGTTTATCGCCTCCTCCTTATTACCTTTATCACCTCCCACAATGCATCATTTCATCTTCCAGAGAGCTTTTCTTCAGCTACAGTAGGACTAGGGCACAGATATGACACTCACTCAAACATAAGCACACACACACACACACACAAACACATACACTTTCTCTTCTTTTTTTCTCAATTCACAAGTTGAACATACAGGGTGTCATCACACCGAGTATTTATTTATAGCACCTAACACAGACACAGTATGAATATAACTGCTGTAGGAATCGTCTCTACATGTGACTCCAGATAAAGATGCTTTTGTCAGGTCCTCGGTGTGTTTTTGTGGATCCAGACATTTAATTCCAGGACTGTTTTCAGCGGCTGCTACCTGTTGACCTTGAGGGAAGGACTAAAAACGTGACGCTTTACAGGCAGAATTCATTCATTCCGGCTCGTGGGATGTGGTTAAATAAAAGTTGGAGCAAATCTTACCCAGAAATTTGAGAAAAATATTCTGTTTTGTAATTCTGATTATCATCGAAGGCAGAGTTTGTACCACCATCTGTTACCAGTGTGTGTGTGCGTGTGTGCGTGCCGGGGCACATATTCTGTACAGCTTGCATGTGTTTGTTTGGAGAAAAGAAGAAGAAAAGGAAAAAAAAAGCTGCGGCGTGGAACTGTAGCTCTGAAAAGAGCAGGAGAATATGCCTCCATTTCATGCCCGTGCCAGGCGAGATAAATGCAATCACCCTGCGCACGCGTTGCATTTGAGAAATGCCAAGCCATGTCAACATGCACATATTACTGTGGAGGACATATGTTGCCTTGAATCAGCCCTGAGTCCATAACTATGTATGAGAACAAACTAAAGGCTGGAATTACACAGCTGCAACCTGTAAAGAAAGACGCCACTGACACACACGTGCCCGTGTGTGTTTCTGAATGGGCAGGGTGTGTGCGTATGTGTTTTATGGTGATGAGCCGTCTGCGCGCGTGTGCTGTAGATGGCACCTTGGTGTTTATGCAGTGCTGATAGTCTCCAGGAGAAGGGAGGAGGAGGAGGAGGAGGGAGGAGGGCGAGTGCTGCCTGATATTTACACACAGCAGCCACAGCGTCTGGCAGTGATGATGGCTCCCTCATGGCCCCAAAAGACAGCAATAAAGCCGGGGAAAGGCACGAGCGAGGCGGGGTGAGAAATGGACTGGCATATATGGAGTGAAGCCTGAGAAGTCAAAACACGGCAGGTTATGCGAGAGACAGGGAAGCGTAGAAGGAGGCGTTAGGGGCAAACGAGATAAATGACTGCAGTGCAGAACTGATACAAGGCAGAAGTTCGGTCCGCTGAGCAGCTCGTTCCACACAGACTGCTGCTTCCACTGCAAGTCATAGATCCAGGGATGAAAGTCGTCGAAATGTTTTTAAAAAACCTGCCGCGATTTTGTTTTTGTCAAAGAAAATCTTTTTAATTCTGTGAAATCGACATCAAATATATGTCATCTGAGGGTGCTGTTTATAAAATCTTCACATTCACGTGTCATATTTCACAATTTTTGTTTCACAGGTTTCACTCCAGGTTTATGCAACAACACAGTTCTGTGCTGTACCGTAAATGCACATTTGCGAGGTGTGATCTCCATCTAGAAATCTTCTAGCGGCTTTGCAGCTTTTTTTGCCAAAGACCACACTGTTTGTTTGCATTTCCATGCAAGTCTTTCCACATTCATCTTGAGTATTTTCATCTCAGATGTCCATGTACACCAAGAACAAGCTAACAAGCTTTTGGATTATTTTCAATATGGTTTTGAAAGAGTCAGCAAACTGTGTAAGATGAACTTATAGTCACTTTCCCGCAAGTGTTGCTCCATTCGAGCTCCAGTGTTGCTTTGACTGAAGATACGATGGACATGAATGATGAGTCTGTATCACTCATGCACCTGACATTTCTTATCTCAGCGACAGTAGGTAGAACAGATGCATCAAGCCAGTCAATATTACCGTTGTTAGGATGGGAAAAGCTCAGGTTCCAAAAATTGTATTATTATTGTGTCTTAATCCCAAAGCAGTGAAAGTAGAAGACAAATGCAAACCAATTAGGTATAGAATGTCAATTAAAACGTGCCAAAAAATATAAATGCATATAAACGTTGAGGACAGGACTTGTGAGGTACACAGAAAAAGAGCACCTCCATTATAATGCATGTTGTCACAGAGTTTTGAGATATTTTGGAGCTGTAGAAGAAGTTTGTCCCCTTATGTGGAGCCTTGCTGCAGACCAGTTACAGACAGTCTCTCTGTGGGTACAACTTCTCGATGCCTATCTCGCCTCCGTCTGCTCCTGCGCTATCAGTAACTGGAGCTCCCCTCTCCATCGCCTCGGCCACACACACACAGAACAGACTTTTTTGCTCATCTTCAAAATCCATTTCGCATCGAAGCGGCTCTCCGGAAAGTTGGACGTCGTCGAAGTCCCGGCGCTGCGAGGACGGCTGATGTCACCCTCTTTACCGGCCATCTGTCGCAGGCTGGAGGTCCGGCCTCAGCTGGAAGCAGGCCGGCGGTGGAGGCAGAGCGTCCCGGCCAAGGCGAGGCCCACCTGGTGGCCCCTCCAGTCCAGCGCCTCTCCCTCCACCCCCAGCAGAGCCAGGAACGGCCCGCTCCACTCATCCTTTTTGGTCTGAGCCTCAGTCACGGCTCGGCATCGGCAGGTAACCGGGCAGCAGATGGCCGAGAAGACCACCACCCACACACACACACACACACACACACACACACACACACACACACACACACACACGATGCAAGACCAGGACATGCATGTTTTTACTAATAAACTACATTGAGCTGGTCCGGACCTTGTACAATTGTCCACGTGCCCGCAACACGTTTCACGTTTTCACATTTTTTTCTTTTATATATATATATATGTATATGTGTGTGTGTGTGTGTGTGTGTGTGTGTGTGTGTGTGTATATATATATATATATGTATGTGTGTGTGTGTATATACATATTTATATATATATATTTGGGGTTTTGGTTAATTTGGTTCCATTATTATCAGCATGACAACAGCACCATTATTCCCCATTTTCATTCACACCTATTAGCCAATGAGCTCGTGAGAAACAGCACCCCGCTGGCTGCAGGTGATTGAAGCCCCGAAGAGGGAAAATGCAGCAAAATGCCACAGCCGTTTAATGAGCGCTACTTCACTAAGAGGGATGGATCCTGAATTCAGCCAGGAAGCAGGACACTCATGTGCTACTGAGCAGAGTCAAGAGCCGCTGTGGCTGCTTCGCTCTCTCCACATTGAGTGCTGACTGGTTGATTGATATATTGAGATTTTCAACTGAAAACTTCTAAGTGTCCCTATTTAATGTTGACAAATATTAATGTATGACGTACTGTAAATTCATTGAGTGCATATTACTTCTCAAACAAATTAACTTTTAATTACACAGTCCATCCTAATAAAATATCTGTGTAAAGGTCTAAATAAAGTATGTCAGAGCTGTATGTTTTACATATGATAATAGTGGGTCATTTTACTGGTACGGATTCCTGTTGCAGTGCTACCGTGCTGCCTTATTTTTCATCTCTGATCTAAGCTAAAAAAATGGTTTGCTTATGTTTCTCCACTTTGATGATTGAAGAGTTTGTTTTCTCTGCGCTCACCATAAGTCTCTGCTCTGCCCAGGAAAGTACGAGCAGGGTTTCGTTCACACGACTCGCTTGGAAGTTAATCGAGATTCAACAAGCCCCTCCGCCGAGTGCGATGTGAAATCTCGAAGCCTTCGGGGCAGAGACGCCCGAGTCTTTGCTGGAGTTGGATGTGTCTTTTCTGTTGTGCTTTAACAGTGTAAAATATTAATAAATTCTGCCTTTTTTGAGGGGAAAAAAAGCAGATGAAATATCGAGAAATTTCAAACTAGTTAATTAAACATTTTCACAGAGGCCAATACAAAATAAAAGCAGCGAGAGTGCGGGGTGTTCATTTGTAGAGCTGCTATGAGACTGAGGTCACAAATAGTGTAAATGAATGCGAATATTGAGGCTCAATGACTGGCGGTCACGTTAGAAGAAGCAACATATATCTTTATTATATGCTATGTACATATTTTACAGTATGATACAGCAACAATACATGGTAATGCTACACAGTCAAGATTGCACAGTTATAGAGATAGGCCACAGCGGTCAGGTACCGTGGTTAGGAGACATAACATTGAGTGTACACAGAGTACAGCAGACATCTTTGGCTTCATGGGGATAACAGGTCATGGACACAGTCGATGCAAACAACACAGACAGGGTGATTTGTCAATGATTTGTAGGATCAAGAAAGGATTTCCAGCCCAGAGAGACACAAGTGTGACATACAGTCTGCATGTATGGATGGTGATTTCTCTATCCATCTCTGCTCAGGCTGGGGCACAATCATCCCCATGTGTTGGTTGAGGAGATTGTATCCGTAAAGTCCTGCCAGGCTGGGACTTGCCTGGCCTCCAATCCTGTCAAAACGCATTTCTGCACGTACACCCACACGCACACACGTAATCTGCGCGGTCGCTGTATGTGAGGAGACAGCAGAGGCGAGGGCCAATTCCAATTCATTTCTCTAACTGGCACCATTCCTCCCTGTCTATTAATTTGTGGTAAAATTAAACCGGTGCTCATTTTGCCGGGGCTGTTTATGGAGAATCAGAGAGCCTGGCTCGCTCGTCTCCCGATAACACCGACACTTCTGTTCCCCTCCCGCCCAACACACAGCAGCTACAGCCCACAGAGCATCGGGGCGGGGGACAGAATACAGAGAGAAACCCAGAAGACACAGATTGGATGAAAGATAGATGGGGGGAGAGAGAGAGAGAGAGAGAGCGAGAGAGAGAGAGAGAGAGAAAGAGGGAGGAAGTGACAAGGTGAGGCAGAGCGGGAGAGAAGCGAGCCGACAGAGAGATGGATGCAGCAGGGTCGCCGAGGTGAGGAGATGGTGTAATGATTAGATCACAGATACCCTTGAGCCTTCCTCCCGTCCCTCCTGCACACACGTGCAAAAAAAGAAAAAAAAAAAATGAGAGAGACAGAAGATTCTGGAGGCTCACTCCGGAGGGGAGCTCGGCCTGCAGTTGTAAATGGCCCGGGCTGTCAGAGTTCATCTGGGCGGGGGAGGGAGTGCGGGAGTGGATTACCAGAGTCTGAGATTATGGAAGCCCGCTCGGCTTCCCCTACACTCCACCCAGGACGGGAGAGAGGTGTGTGGATCGCATCTGTGCCGCCGTAGCAGCGCGGCTTTCCTGCAGGTGTTATAGATGAATGTCCGGCAGGTCAGAGACCTCAGGAAGCAGAAGGGAGGAGGATAATCCCAACAGACTGCTACCGGACATGGAGTAGTTGGAATATTGGAAAATCTGGATGTCAGGAGACTGAGTAATATGTTTTCCCGTTCATCAATAGTTTCTTGTACACTTCTTGTGCACGTCCTCTCAAAAGCATGGTTTCCCGTTTATTTTTAATATCATTTATACTCAAGACATTTGCTCTGAAGGTTTACTCAGATTTACCCACCAAAAAGTCTGATTAAAAAGGTTAAAAGAGAAATAATTGCCAGGTCAACTTATGTTTTCCCAGGACATTTGACATTTCATTTCTACAAATTTTTCAGGTTTGCCAAGACTTGTGTGGACCTTTAAGAATCTTGCACATTTGATATTTTATTTCCACACAGTTTTGCGTAGAAAGATGCTAATTGCTTCCTTAAATATCGATCTCCTGATCAGATGACGTCATCTCCAGACTTAAGGTGAAGGTGACTGCCTGGGAGGGGAGGGGATGTGTTTGGGATGCTTCCACCTAGTGGTCGCCTAGTGACACTGATGATGAAGAAGTTAAGGGAAGGAGGGAGCGGCTCAAACAGCGAGACGGAGAGCTGAGCTCTGTCGTTCACGTTATGTAGGAGGCCGGGGAGGAAGCACCGCCCGGGGCTGTTTAGTGATCCTTCAGGACACAATAGCTCCATTAAGCACGCGGAGAAGCATATCATCGCGATACCTTCTCACTTTGATTTGCGAAACAGATTGCTGTGGCGCGGCCACAAAGACGACATGACCAGGGAAGGGTGAGAGCACTGAGAGGAGCTCCACAAACACGCAGAGGGACTAGCTCCACTGGTCTGGACTCAGCCCTGAAAGTCTCGGACACTTTTCACAGAAAGTTTGCATCGCCTCTTTGTAAACTCGCCTCCTATGCGTTTCACTGACAGATGCTGTGTTTTATGTACATTGCATGTTGCACAAATAGCTTCCTTTAATAGAGAGGAGATGGATGGTTCTCTAAAATGCCACGCGTGGGTGTGTGCGAGTGTGTGAAAGTCTGTACTTGAGGAGCGAGGAGGAACGTAAAAGAAGACAGCCAAAAGAACAAGTTTAAAGTTGAGACATCGAAGATGCGGCTCAAAGTTACGCCCTGCGCTGAAATGCATTTGGATAGCTGCATGTTTAGTGGTCTGCCCTAGTGTGAGTGGATCGACTAGGAATTAAATACAAATGTCAATATGTACACGTTTTCAAGCCAGGAGGCAGGAGTGTGTTCTGTAGTTTGTTTCACAGCAAAAGAAACTCTGTACTCTGGCGTCCTGGCCGGGATTAAAGCGTCAGCGTTCGGAGCCAACTGCTGGGGAGTTTTTGGCCTCACCTCCGGACGTAAGTTGATCACCATTTCGGATCTGGGCGAGGGTGAGCGTGTTAGCGTTACGAGTGCTGCTGTGCAGCATGTTTTGCTGTAAAAGTATTTATTCCCCCAAATGTGGGAAAATCCTGTTTCACCGTGGATTAAGAGGACAGAATGCATAATGTACACAGGGGCTGAGGGCGGGACACGGAAAAGAAGAGGGAGAGGGTGAAAGGAGGACAGGAAGGAATGAGCAGCAGAAACACGGTTTTAAACGCAGATATCTATTCTTCAAGACTGATGTGTTTGGACATAAATAGCTTTTTAAAATCTTTCTTGCCAAAAGAAATTAAATAAATCGGGAGTGCTTGGTTTCTGCAAAAAATAGCATTTGTGAGCATAATCAAAAACAGCATAAGATGGTACAATACTCTGCTAATAATGTCTTAAAAGCCCACTTCTGGGAAGGCGGCCTTTCCCCTTAAAGGGATCAATCACAATCTCAAAAACAAGACATGCTGAGAAAAGCAGAGACTTCCATCTGCTTCTCTCTCCTTCTCTCATGTCCTGAACTGGAGGTTTCCAGGTAGCGCCCCCACACAAGCCGCTAATGCCTCCAATAAGATAAACCCCGCGCGGGTTTGCTCCCGTCGACAGCGCTGCCACCGATAAGTGCGGAGGCTCCGCTCGCGGCCAACACCAGCGACAAGACACGGGACTCTGGGCCGGAGATAAAGAATGTGGCAGGAGGGAGGAAAACAGAAACAACAGCTATCAACTGCTGGCACCATCCCTCTCTCCCATCTCCTGTTAGAATGCGAGTGTGTGTGTGTGTGTGTTTGTGTGTGATCGTAATCTGAGGGAAAGACGAGGGGGCGCTCTGTGTGTGTGTGTGTGTCTGTGTGTGTGTGTGTGTGAATCTGGGTCATCGAGTCATCAATAACCAGCTGCATTAGTGGGAGGAACACGCGAACGTGAGAGGGAGGATGGATGAGGGAGGGTAAAAGTTTAGAGCGCGGGTCTCTTCCAGCTCGGATGACTGTATTCCCAGAGGCGTATGGATGGAGGGAGGAAGGGAGGGAAGCCACTGATGGATGGATGGATGAGCGCATGAATGGAAGAGTGGCATTTGAGTATCTGCTTTTGACAGACTGGCGACGGCTGACTTGGCAAGCAGAAACAGGTGGGAGCTGGAGGGAGGGAGGGGTGAATTATGGATGGACAGAGCGAGTCAGGGGGGCGAGAGTGGCCGAGAAGGAAGGGTGGGGGGGGGTCTGGCAAGGCCTGGCGCCCCCGCTGACAAGCAAGCTGCTAGTTGGTGGAGTCACTTAGCCGCACGGAGACAGCCGGGGACTGATGAGGGCCGGGTCTGCATCTGCATCCAGTCACTGCTGCTGCTGCTGCTGCAGCCCCTCTCTGTCTCTCCAGGGAGACCCCCCGGGACGGCTGCAGGCGACGGGACTTCATCCAGGAGTAGGGAGGGTGGTGGTGGTGGTGGTGGTGGGTGGGGGGGCTCTGCTGAGCCTCACCCACTCTGTCTCTCTACGGCGACACAGCACGGCGCGGCCTCGGCCCGGTCGCTCCTCTGCTGCCGGCTCTCCTTCGCTGCACTCTGCGTTCCTGCAGAGTCACAGCGCTCACTCCTCGCCCTCCTCCACGTACGTGGATGGAAACCAGCCCACCTGAAAGAGGGAGGAGGGGGGCAAATGGGAGTCAGTACAAAGGCGAGAGATCACCGGTCTATTCAGTGCCAAAGTCGTATATCATTGCCCTTAAATGAAAAGCTCGGATTCAGTCCATTTATCTTTCACTTTTAACACATTTCCTCTACCATCTCACACCTAAGTTGAGTCACTTATATCGAAGTGAACCCAATTATATCGTTCACATTAAGCTGACACCTACGTGACTCTAAACGACTGTAAAACGGTTAAAATGTTCTTCAATATACATCTTACCATAATAATAATAATACCGCTAATTAATATTTTGACACATTCTGACATAATAAGATAACAATACCTTCATATAGTGTCTCTCAAGAACTCAAGGATGCGTTATAAAAAGATAAAATAAAATATGAGACCAGATTTTACAATACACTCGTACATACTGTATAACTTTGCACTGATGTTATTAACTGTTTCTCCACTGACAGGAAGCTCTATAGAGGCTCCAACAGCTCTCCACAGAGTGTTTGGTTTCCACTACACACACACAGACACACACACACGCATAATCACAAGTACACACGTGCTTAAGTGCAGTACATGTGAGTAGGAGTCAGATCATATATTTCCCTGCATTTAGATCCAGGATTCTCTGTGCCTGATTATGAAGCGCTGTTGGTATTGGATGGCAACATTGCTGCATTTAAGACATAAAAGACCAACAAACTCCTCCGAGTGTGGATACGGGTATCGCTATCACGAGGCCTACACGAAGGATAAAACTGACGAAATCTGAACAGTTGCTTCTAGGTATCTCAGGACTGTAAAGCATTTTTTAAATCTTTTTGCTCTGAAAAAGATATCTTTAGCAGAAATTCTTCCTAGAATGGGATCTGCGAGTTGAAGAGCCGCAGTCAAAAAAAAACAAAACATTTGGAGTAAGAGCATGCAGAGGAGAGACTCTCAACACGGATGAAGTGGAGAGCCAGTTTTCAACCCTCAAACTTTGGACATTTTCAGGCTTTTTTAAGAAAGTGGAGAAAAAAAAGAAAAAAAAAGCTTGGAGGCCAACATCCGCCCTTCGAGGAGATTACTTTTCCCGGCTGGATTTGGCTGCACCAGCTGCTGCTTACCCTGCCGTTGACCTCGCCCCTCCACCAGCCGTTGGCTCCGGACTTGGTGTAGATCTTCACCACGTCGCCCTCCTGCAGCGACAGCTCCCGCGTCTGCCGCGAGCTGTAGTCGTACCGCGCGATGGCCACGCCGATCACTTTGGGAGTGAGCACTGGACAGAGAGGGGGAAAGAGAGGAGCGCCTTTCAAAAAATGAAAAAAAAACAGATAGGGAGGAAAGCCAGTCCTACCAAACACACGTTAAAGAGTGTCATCACATCAACACAGGTGCACAGGCATACGACGGATACAGATGGCGACACTGTTCTACACTCTGGCGGATGCTGATGTGTCTGACAATGTGGACGATGAACAACAGGAACTCAACTGACTAATTTCACACAATGACCGATGAGAGAAATGAGAGATTGTAGGGAGAGGGAGCCAAGATTGCTGTACTTTTTTTGGATTTTACAAAGGCAGAATTGGGTGGGATGCCAAGACCCAGGCATGGATTTGGTGCAATCCCGGCTACTTTGTCTCAAGTGAATGAAATAATGTAATAAATAATGGAATTAATTTATAAAATCATACAGAATCTGTGAAAATTGTAGAAGATAGTCTTTAAATGCCTTTTTTTATTTGGGTGATTTTCTATTAACTAGAGAAACAACAATATATCCACATCCATAAAGCTGAGATGAGAGTATTTGACTTGAAATTAAAATTCCTTCTTTTTACTCACTTGTGAGTAAATCACTTGTGAAAATATTGGTTGATAATATGATTTGTAGATTAATAGCTGAATAAATGATAAATTGCTGTGGTTCTTTTCTATTAACTGGCCATCTAAACATTGATTTATTTAGCATAACATGTCTAAAAAAGAGAAATAAGGCCCTTGAAGAATCTACTTAAGAAAGTCCAGCTGGAGTGGTCTGACAGCTGTGTGTGTGTGTGTGTGAGAGTGTGTGTGTGTGTGTGTGCGCGCGCACGACTAGAGATCCTGTCGGGCAGACAGCAGAGAGACAGCTGCAGAGAAGGCCAGCTAGTTACCACTGCTCCTTCCCACCCTGCCGACTGTCTACCTGCTGCAGACTCTGAGTGCCGGGTCGGCCCGGACTAAGCTGACAGCTGGAAATGGAATGTCAGACCTCTACAACCTGGCCGTGGGGATGGAATATCTAATACAGAAGGAGCCGGCAGGATTTGGACACCTCCACCTTTACTTTGACAGACGGATGCACACACACATATACACACACACGTACAAGCAAACCCACATCAAACTTATAGGTTTGATAAAACAACTGAAACACCTATCTTTACAGTTTCTCTCCATGCAGAAAAATAATAAACAAAGTGTAACAAGCACAGGCACAGGCAGCTTGGCAATAAAAAAAATAGTCCCTTTTCTTCACAACCGATGACATTCATGTGTATGTAGCTATGGAAGAGCAAAAAGATTCAGGCGTGATGTGATGTGAACGCACGGTGCCACGGCCAGCATGCTAAGCAGCCTTCAACATGAAAGGAGAGAGAGAAAAACCAGATGCTGGAGAGAAAGTCAGAAAGCAGGAGAGACTCAGAGAGAGAGAGAGAGAGAGAGAGAGCGAGTGAGAGAGAGAAGCGATACCTGTACCTGACCAGAAGGGAGCAGAGGAAGGAGGCACAAAGCTGTAGCCGGCAGGAGATACAAAAGAGAGGCCGCAGAGCAATGGGGCTATGGCGGGGCAGGGCAGGGCAGGCCAGGCAGTGGGGGCGCAGAGGTGTGAGAGACGGGAGAGGGCAGGGATGGGGTTAGGATGGCGGAGGGAGAGAGAAGCAAAGGAGAAATAATGAAACACGTTTTCAAAAACTTCCCACTCGGAGATTATTTGCTCTCCGAGGTGCAAAGAACACAGTCGCAGTCTGATTAAAAAACCGGCCAGACTCCCATTTATACAGCTTTTGGTTGCGAGGGGGCTCGGAGGTGAGACGCGACTCGACACGCAGATCAAACACAAAAGTCGCCTTGATTGCACTAAAGGTCGCGCGCTAAAGGTCACACGCGCTGCTCCTGATATTTCGGCGAGGTGCGAGGCGATGATGCACCTTGTCTCCGCGTTGCCAGAAAGACGCCTGCATCATTAATGGAGAGCGGCGTCTTCACTTGTTTATCTAATTGGGAGGAACACTCAGCGTACTTACAATTACAGCGCAGGGAATAGACTGCCATTTGCATATTTATAAATACAATCATCCAGCTGCAACACAGCCGCTCCATATCTCCTTCACAAACAACAGACACGCTTGACTTGATAACTCATCAGACGACTATGAGCCGTACCTCATATTCTATTACCCGAGCACATCTTTGGGACGTTGTTGTTCTTTTTTCTTGCGTGAGGCACTTGCGAGGCTCGGTTTGTCGAGTTTACTTTCGAAAGACTTTATTTTGGTTATTTTGCAAACAACCCGAGAGGCGCATTTGTATTTTGGAGCTGCTTTCCGGCGCTTTGAAAAGTGGCGACCGGCATTGATCCGGTCCCAGCCACGTCTGAGAGCTGGCAGCGTCGGGCCTGCTCCCTTTGGGGAAGGCAACCTTTAACCCGGAAAGTTTCAGTACCTTAGTCTTTGTGGAACACGGCGAGTCCTCGGGGTTGTTTTGGAGAGTCAACAGAGCGAGCATGGCACAGGAACAGTCAGGTGAAAATGCTGATGCCACAAAGGGCTTTCTTTCAGCAGCCGAGCTACGGGAGCAGACTATAAAGCGTAAATCCAATAAAAGTCAGCGGCTAAATGGATGCCAATGCGTGACTTTGTCCAGAAAAGTTTAACTGGCGGGGAACAAAGTGGCCGATTCCTGATGCAGGATGTATCGGCTCGCCTCGGATAATGGAAATCTTGCAAACAAAATACATTAAGTGGACAAATAGGGGAAAAGTACTGCTTCCATACTGTACCTACACCTACTACACCTTCCCTAGGTGTGGTGTCCCAGGATGGCCAAAGAAGATTAAAAAACAGCCTTTTAAAAAGTGAAGGGGCCCATAAAATATCACGCTGACTGGGATGCAAACTTGTGATCGTCTTGCATATTTTTAATATTTTTACAGACTTCAAAAAGTTGTCGTGAATGGAACACAATAAAAGTTTATTATTTCCAAGGAGCTCCAGTTTTGGATTCAAGCCGTGCGACATTTTTTTCTAATGTAGGGCACGTTCCCTGAAAGCGAGCCCCGATCGAGCCTCATTGAAAAGTTTCTAAACCCGCCCCCTGAGCAGGAGCCCATATTTCTGCCACCAGGAAGAGACAATTTAATCCCCGCAATGGCAGATAGATGCCCCGACTTTATGAAAAATGCTCCTGCTCCCAACAATACCTCTGGCAAGTTAAACCGGCCCGGGTTATTGATATGCTGTAAGGAGAGCAGAGCTCCAGTGGTTTCCAAAATGAATACTAATCAGCGCACTGAGAGACAGCTCAGCAACCGCTAATGGTGTCTTAGGTACGGGCGATATGAAGAGGGATCGCCCTCCGCTTCAAACAGCCACCGGGACGCCAGCTGCATTATACACGCTGCGTTTTCTTTTTTTTCTTTTTTTTTTTTGCAGAACCTGATTTGAGAAGCTCGCCGAGTCACACGGTGTGAGCGGGCTGACAAAGAGAGGGGGGGGTGGACGACGGAGTGGAAACGAGAGAGAATCCAATCAGCGGCCCAGAGTCCGACGCTCGCCTTCAGCTCGGTCCCTTTTCGCGGACGCAAATGAATTTATGTGATGGTTTTACACTCCGATTGTGGCTATTAACGTAGCTGCATCGGTAAAAGATGAACTATCAATCAGTCACTTTTGCCTTGGGTAAGGTTTGGCCAAATCGCACTGAAACCCACACACACACATGCACACACACACACACAGACACACACGCACAGACACACCGAAGCGTGCGCATTAATTAGCGGTCTTCCAGCAGCGCTGGAGGAAGATGGAATCAAAACAAAAGAGTCATTTAAAAGTGGAAAAGAAAAAGGAAAAAAAAGGAGAGAGAAGAAAATGGAGTTTGCACACCGGGAGGAGGCTGCCTACGAGAAATGAAGCCTCACCGGAACAAAACAAATTTTGGACTGAAGCTGCCTCCTCCTCCTCGTGATTGGAAGCCTTGAACATCAGGCCCGGCCCTGCGACATCCAAACAGCTCCGTAGGCTACAATCTGTTCACATCTCTCCCACGTGGAACATGACCGTCAGCGAGTCGGGACTTGTGTTTTTCTTTTTCTTTTTTTGCCTTCTCTTTCCCCCAGCGCTCGCTGAGGCATACAGGGTTCAATGAAATCTCATTTTCCCACTCAAGTCATACATTTTCCATTAACCAACTGATGGGCGATGATGCTTTGCCCGGCTCACACACTGTTTAATACCGTCTCTTCTGGCGTTGCTGGGAACACTCAGCTTGGGAGTTTTCGTGGGGCGAAAGTCATTTGAGTGTTGGAGGTTGCAGATAGTTAACCGCAAACCTGTACACCTCTGAGACTCTTAGGCTGTCTTGGTGTTTGAAGAGGGCCTAGAATGAGAAGCTACTTTATTCATCACGTCCTCTTTCTTGTTTTAATTTCAAATTTGGAAATGCAGCTCAAAAAAATTGGGCAAATGTGAACAGAGAAATTTGCATATACCTGCCTGGATTCAGATAAATTGAAGGCGAGCGACTGTGAAATGTCAGCGGATGTGCTCCTGCTTCTTCATCAGTATCTAACTTCCGCTCTCTTCCTCTTCTAGCTGAAAAATACGAGGCTGGGGGTGTATCACCACTCAGGTCAGCATTCGTACTGTATGAGTGGCAGGCTGGGCGGCCCGTCAGCACAACGCCTAGGTGTGGTTGCCAGATAAACATTAAAGATTACATTGTGAAATAGCATCAGAGAGATTTCTGATGAAACCAAGTTCCATAGTTTCTACGTCAACACCAGAGAGAGCAAAGATAAAATACTCCACTCGGCTACACTAGGTCGCCTTTAAACCTCTTTCGACACAAAATGTCATTAATAAAACAAAAGCCTTTGACTCGCAGGCTTCTCTTGCCACTCCAGAGTCAGTAGTTTAACAACGTCCTGCTGCTTTATCTGCTGCCTCGCTTCAAACGCTCACATCGTCTCGTTAAAACCTCCGCGCAAAGTCCTGGACCCCACACCTGCTGAAATTCAAAGTCGGGGAGGGAGAAACGTGGCACTGGAGCACCTGAGTGCTGAGAGGAATCAGGTTAGTTAGGATAATGACTGACAAAGTCGCACACTTAGGAAGGAGCGACAGCTGCATGCATAAGTAATCGGCCGCGTGCCGCGCAGCTCTGCGAAGCGTCGGTGACAACAGCTGCTTTGTCTCGAGGTGCCGACAGGTTCGCTGGGGACAGAACAAACAGCTCAATCCCGCACAGGTAAAACACAAGTATATGTGCTTCACACGGCTCACATCCTCACCCCAGACGCAGCAGGAACAGCAGCCGCCGGAGCACAAAGTTTGCCGGCAACTTATTCAGACGCTGATTTGATTCCAGCTACGGTTGTGTGGCAACTGTAGTGAAGGCTCAGAGGTTATCACATATCTTATATATTGTAGTCTTAAATGCTTAAATCATGTGATTTTGAAGTGACAGATTGACATTATAAAGGTACTCAATAAAGTTACCCTTTAAAAGCATACTACTGGCAGGCAACTAGCTATTTCTCAGTGAAATAAAATACCATGAGGATTGCCATGTAGTAACTAATAATGAATGATGTTTCATTCTCTTCAACATCCATAAAGTAGGCTAACAAATCTGATTCTAAAAGCTCTTGACTTCGGTCAACTCCTTAAAAGATGCTCCCAGATTATCTCCCCTCCCTTTGGACTGCAACTGATTTGATCTTCAGCAAACGTCCAGAGAGCGTTATCAAATCTAATAACATGCTTAGTGGATTCTCCAACCACCGTCAGACAGCTCGGTCAGAAACAATTAACATCAGAGGAGACCGGAGACCGTCTTAGACAACAAATAGCTTCCTCGCTCTTTTAAGGCTCGCCGAGGCGCTCCCAGAGCGACGGCCCGGGAGGGACGTCAGGGGGAAGACAGGAGAGGAGGTGGGAATCAGCTGCTGGGTGGCAAAGAACGCAAACTATCGACAAGGAAAGACGGCGTGCGAGATGTCTCGCTGAGAGGCCGCCGAGGCTGATTAACTGACGGCGAGCGTGACGATCAGCTGTCCGCGCTTCACACCGACGTGAAGAACACTTACTATAAACCGCCGGATAATTACTCAGTCAATCAAGTGAAAGTAAAGCGCCTTTGATCTTCAATTAATCTCCATTATTTTTGCATGGGGGGAGGGGGGGGGGGGACTGCAATCATTTGCTGCTCTCTGTTTTTCTAGAAGAGCAAATTGTTTATTTTGCGTTCCAATAAGTTTATTGTTGAAATTTCTCAAATAATCCGAAACTCTTGACTGACATGAGGTTGCCATCTTGTGCATTAAAACAGCTTAACGTACATCTCATTAAAATAAAATTGTGTTGACACAATACTACGCTTTAAAACCTGTTTCGCTAATTTGAGAGAAAATAACTGTCAAAATAAATAAAACTGCTATGAGAAAAGAAATAATCATGCGTTTGCCGTGTCAGAGTCTCTGAGTTGCCATTAGGGGGCGCCACTTGTTAAAGCATGGCTCCACAGCACTGCCAGTGGTCAGACACTCTGCAGGCTGCAGAGAGTTGAGATCGCTGACGTGTTACGTGTTATGCTAACGGCCTTTAATAACAACAACAGAATCACCTGCTGCCCTGTTTGAAATCAGCTCCCGTCCCCCTGTGATATTTTTATCATACCAAAGTCATCAGAGTGCGCAGTCCCGCGTATCATTAGCTCAAAATAGATTCCCCGATTAAACTATCCATCAAATCTTTCATTTGGCCGTTGCAGTCAGAGTGCTCTAACGCGCCTGAGTATATTATTTAAGAGTCCTCCGTCTTTGGTGGTTTTCACAGTGTCCAGCTATAAGAGAGGAAACTTTCTGTGTAAGGGCTGTACGGCGCTCCACGTCCGGGTGGTGGGGTGTTGCTATTCTTGGTGCTCGCTCAGGTCTGATACTCACTGTTGCTACCCGACCGGTTCAGGCGGTGCATGGCAGCGTTCTCTGGTTCCCGGTAGGGAAACTGCAGCGTGGTGTCCAGACTCCTGAAGCCTTCTCTAAGGGAGTGGTGTTTGTAGTACTCGATCAGTTCCTGGAGACGCACACACACACACACACACACACACGCACAGACAGAGTAAGATTGTGAACTGATGCCTTCATTTGCATACTATCACCTTTCTCCACATGATTTGGAAGAGCAAAGAAAATTCCCATCAAAAGTGTTTCCTGTTATCGTCGCCTCAGTACTTAAAACTGCTGCTACAATGAAGCAGCCATGTTACTGATCTTGAAAAATCACATGTTGTATTGTAAAACATTATTAGAGGATGGTAACACGTGGTTAACACGTGGTTAAATTGCGTGTCATGTTCTGACACACACTCGTATTCAAATATTGTACTTGAACCTGTTTTAGCAAATCCGAGACCCAGAAAGTCCTGTCGTGGCATAAATAAAACTGGTGAACCTTTCCAATATGCACAGCACTTATCTATAATGCTGGCGCCCTTGGGCCAGAATAAACACATCTCTAATCATGGCTATTTTTGTGCACACAGCTAAAATAAAATTCAGGTTCTGACACTTCATTAAGCGAACGCGATGATTTATTTATGAATTGCGGCGCTGGAATTTAAAAAAAAAAAAAGAAAAGGAAATAAAGCAGGCTAAATGGACTCACTAATATGCTCCTGAACTTCTTGTTCTCTGCGATGTAGAAGCAGCCCTCCTTGGTCAGGATCTTTATGTGCTTCACGTCGTTGTTGTACCTGTGGGCCATTGAATAAGTTATGAGTGTAATTTCCCTCTCTGATCACCGCCATCGATCCGTGACCCTGCCCCTGGCCCCCGTGGAGAGCTCAGCTGGGACTGTAATGCATCGGGTCCCAACGGTTTGTGACACGTGAGTGATGGACCGGGCAGGAGGAAACGTGCCACCTCCACACAAACACACCCCCACCCACACTGTGGTTCTGCAGTGAGGACTGTAGCCTCTGTACATGGGACGCCTGCCCACAATGTGGTGTTTACATTAGCAGAGCAGCCGATGGGTGTTATAGAGGCTGGAGGAGATGAAGTCATGAAGACATCTTGGATGTCTGTCACTCATTATGGAGCATCAGTCTGCTCATTCCACAGGGCTGGACTGGACCAAATAGAAACCTTTAAATCCTGTATGCTAATGCTAACAGTCAATGATGGAATCAGTGAACTCATATTAGTTGGTTGCTAAGCAGTGTGATTTCTTTGGAAAATATCCGTCGAAATATCTGTGACATCTTTGAAAAGCTAATTAAGGATTGAAAGTGCCGCTCTTGGCATATGAAGCTAATTGCAGAGAATAAAGTCAGACAAAAACTACCAGATACAGTTTGGTTTTCTTTTAAGGTATTTTATGTTATTAAGATTTCAGTTTTTGTAGTGAATGCTGTAGTGTTTCCTGCCGTTTCCTGTCTGGGCGCTAAGCTAGGCTAGGCTAAGCTAATTTTTCCCAACAAAAAGTTGTTTACCAACTAAAGAAACTATACAACATTCTTGTTGCAACATCAAACTAACTTGTCGATACTATAAATTTGTAACAGTGTGCAAACACAGTTAGAACCCACCATTTCTGACAAACAGATGTTCGCTCAACTGTGTATTCACCCAGGAAGCTGCTTTGCGGCATAGACAGCAAACAAACGTTTTAGAGCTTGTTGGGTACAGTGCAGTGGTGTCTTCTCTGTCTGGACACGGGCTTCAAAAACCTTCTGTCGGCTCTGAACTGAGAGAAGGGGACGCGAGAGGAGGGCATTTCCGTCTGTGCAGAACACTCTTTTAGCCCGCTTCTCTCTTGCGTTTGGAGGTTTTAATAACCTTGAACAGTCTCACAGTCGTTCTCTGCTCTGCTCAGAGCGGAGCGTCTGCGTGCACACAAGCAATTAAGGCTTTAGCGCGGGACGGACTTCAAGGCGCCGAGAGCGGCTCATTTTGTGAGGGAGGGGAGGAGACCGAGTCAAAAAAAAAAAAAAACTTTAAACGCAGCTTAAAAAGATGCTTCCGCTAACGTGTTCCAGCTCTGAGACTTGAGAGGAATCAGAAACAAACACGATGTCACTGGCACCTCCGGGGTTAATTCTTGTTTACTAACACAAGACTGACTGAACGTTTGCAAACAGAAAGTGCGATTGTTTTGTGGGTTTTTGAGGTCGTACCACAACGAGCGTGCTCCATGACTGGCGTCTGGTTTGGTCTGTTTGCCCACACACATCACTAAGGTTAACCACAGAGGGAGAGCACCTCGTCCTGCAAAGCAGCTATAGGTATGTTCATCAAATCTTGGAATATTGCTGGGAGGTACGTGCGGTCAATACCGTGGTGTAGCTCTGAAGGATCCGAAAGACAGACCATGTCTGACACGCATCTGGTCCGTCATATTAAGGAGAAGCATGAAAAGACCATAATTCTCCCTCGGTTAATGTTCTTTTATTACCGCTTGGAAATTAAAAGAGGATCAGTCATTATTTTAAACACATTTAAAGGTCAATTTTATGATCACAGTCACTGTTAGTGACTATTTAAGAGCCACTTTCATTGATAAAATCAATTAATTCCAAGGATCTGGCTGCACCCCGAGGTTCTGATACCGTCTAATCTCTCTTGAAGGACTTGACGGACGTGTCAGACTTACTTTATGCTGATGGCGTACTCTGCGTACTCCCGGCTGCGGTGGCGGACCAGGTAGGTGCTGTTCACCCTGTTGATGAGCTCGGCCTCTGCCTGAAGCCTCTCGATGGGCCCCGCAAACCTGCAGACACACCAGCCAGACTCAAATAAATAAATCACATCCAACTCTAGCACAGATTTCTGCTTGTTGTTTTTTTCACTTATTGGCTTTCAGCCCGATGAAGTGTGTTCAGTAGATGTGAGCCAAACATACCAAGGCTGAGTAGAGTAATCGACAGGCTTCGGGACCTGCAACAAAAGGGGAAAATGTGGATGCACGTTTTTGCAAATTTCACCGATCCAACCAGCTCCAGAAACAGCTCCGCAGTAAATTCTCACTGTTTCCGAGCCGATGTTGTGCCCTCCCACGAAACAGTCGCTCCTACACTGTACAACCCCAATAAAACGGCTTAACGCTCCTCTTATCTTTACAACGGCGGAGACACGGTGATAACAGCGTGTTATCTACAGGGAGGCTCATATTCCTGAAGCAGCTGGACACGGTGTGAATTTCATTTTATCAGATGGGACATGACAACTCAGCGGTGTGGGGGGACTTAAACAAACGCCGAGCGAAAAACAAACAATTCATTCACCGCTGGGTCCGTGAAGGCAACACACAATATCCCCAGCCTCTCTCAGCTCTCCCGCGCAGTTTGCACAACATAAAGGATCGTTCGTCATAAGATACTGTTGTGTTCTTTGCCTCTTATTGATAAAGAGAATTAGACAGTAAAGCACCTTTATCTTCTAGAAGTTCTTTGCTCTGAGGGTATAAAAACACAGGAGCTGTTTTTCTCCTCGTGTCAGCCAGAATAGCTCGGTGCACTTCACGAGTCCCACAACCGTCCCCACATCGCTGAGCTCCCGATAAACACACACAGGCAAACAGAGGCCGCAACAACAGGCCCTCAGCGTAGCGGAGGGAGGGAAGGAAACGGCGCTTACACATGGACAGGGCTTCACAGCGTCGCTTGGAAAGAAGCCAACCTCCTTCCTCGTCAGGATTTTGCCCTGAAACCACAGAGAGATAATTGTGTTATGTACATCTGGCTGAGCCTGTCTCTATAATTCAGGAACAATTAGCTCGCAACACGGCGCGGTGTAAATTTACAGCCCTGGTTAACCATTGTTACAATAATGGCTGGCAGGAATCGGTGGGGAGGTGGGGTGGGGGGGGGGGGTGAGTTGCTTATTCCTCCCATGGTGACGACTCTTTAGGCTTGGCGGCTTGATTTATCAACCCCGGGGAGGCTGAGTCCATATAAATAGGGGTTTTCTGGAGGCCACGGCGTAGTTATGCTCCTCTGACTGACTCGGCTGCTGCCGATTGATGCCGCTGCATATGCGGCGATAACAACCGCGCCGCGGCGCTCAGACATGAAGAGACATTTCCACGGGTGACGCCACGAAAGCAGCTCATGTGAACTCATTCGTAGGTTTCTTGTAAGGAACATGTTCAGTGTGAAATAAAGAAAAATAGTGTGTGAAATGAAAAGCTGCGATGTATGGGTGGCTCCTGAGTGAATACACATTTATTCTCGTGCTTTGTTTGCCTGCTCTGAATACATTTGTCATCAAATCTTAGAAATCTTCCTATAAACTGGGGAAAATGTAATGTCTGCCATGTCCAAAGTCTGATGCAATGCTTTGCAAAATGCATAAATAAGCGTGTTATGATATGTTTGCTCCTGCAAAGCTCAGCTGTTACCGTACCTGCGCTATCTCTACCCGTTTAACCATTAGCCAGACAAACTGTGAGAGATGTAGGACAGCGAGATACGGCTCGGACGGCCAGTTGCGGTTGTTACTCTTTCTAATTTTTCCTGCATCTTTAATGAGCACTCGTGCAGCATTTTCCGTATTCTCCTCGAGTCCCGGGGCCAGGCTGGAGCGCACCGTTGGGGTCAGCAGGATAAATGCTAATGCCAATGTGCAGCGGGCCGAATAACAGCGGAGCAATCCCGCAGGACAGGGTTATTTATTTGTTTATTTATTTATTTATTTATTTATTTTTACAGCTCCTGCAATCGGCGAGCAATTTTCATTCAAGTGAGCGGGCGCCGTCCTTTCGTTTCCAGTATCTGGCTCTTAGAGAGCGGTCACCATGAGCAACCGCAGATGCATTGTCACCAATTAGCAGGGCCGCTAGAACCAAATGTGCTCTGAGCCCGCAGCTGGGCGGGACGGGCCAACAGCTGCATGGGCGCACATCTGAGGAGGCAGAAACAGATGACAGAAATAAGATCCAACATCCGACGGACCCGCGTACGGTCCGCAGCCCCCTCTGCCGTGGATTTTGTCAACTCGTGCTCTGGCCTCCTCAGTCCGACTGGTTGGCAGTGGCCCGCCCTCACACCTCTCCTCGACTCCTCCATTAATAAATGATCTAAATCTTCTTACATGACAGCCAAATTTACTGGAGCAGGGAGTGACCTTGTGCGCTTTTCTCACACGGGGGAGCTGCTCCACGGATTCGGGTTGAACTCAAGTGGTCGTGTGCTGTGTAGTGGTCAAGTGGTGGATAACTTTAGCTTGATGAGAGATTTACTGTAAGTCCCAGTCTGGAGGTTTGTTTGGTTAACATTCCACTTAATATCTGCAGGAGACGCAGTTACTTAGTTTTAATTTATTGTTTTTACACACCAGAGGCGAGGAGCTGCATTATCAATTCTCAGTGTCCTAGACTAGCCATGTTTTGCTTTTCTCACAAGCTCATCTGGATGGTTCTGTGGTCATCAGCTGTCACAGTCCCTGCTACTCCGGGATGTTTTGCCAGCCTGCGTGGAAAGCCTTGATTCCGGCCGCATCCTCGCTGCTAAAAACGTGATAATGATTACAGCCGCTAACGCTGACAGCGTAAACAGATGGTCGTTGTTGAATGAAATGAAATTACAGTGATCGATTCTGTTTGTCACGCGCCCCCAGAACAGAAATGATTACGGCCCGCCGGCTACAAAGGTGATGGATATTGAATGTTCGCTGACTGTCGGGCTGGAGCCGCCCCTGGTTAAGCTTTTACACGGGGGTTAATTGAATTCTATATCTGTTTAATCAGTTTGGCGGAAAGCACAGTGAGACGTGTTGGTTTCCTTACAACATGCCATCACACTGCTGTACATCTTCGCAGACCTCAGGTGAAATCCGATAAGAACTCTTCTGACAACGTTAATTCGCTATCTCTCCAGTAAGTGACAGTTAAGACACCAGCAAATCACATGTCCAAATTACAGCTCAGTCTTTCTTTGCTTAAATCATACGAGCGGCTATAAATCAGTAACTACCAGCATAGAGCAAACAAACATTTTCAGCACGTGCCAGATTGACTTCCCCATAAGAGGTGATTCACTGTGTGTGTGTGTGTGTGTGTGATTGTTTCCTCGTGATGTTTTTCTCTTTCATTTGGGAACTCTGTGAATCCAGTTGAATTGCTGTTTTCACGCAAAGATGTCTATCCACATCAACACATCTTCAACTCTCTCTGTGGAAGCTTATTACGCAAAATCCATTTAATAATTATATCTGATACCAGCTCTGCCTTTTTGAAGAACTGCCTGCAGATATGATTCGAAGCCTGCTGCAGATTTTGAGGTTAGTGCGAGGGTTAGATGGACGGATAGTGGGGGGGGGGGTATACAGTAAATGGAGCGGGTCCATTTTTTTTTATCGTCGTGCTGCGTGCGGTGAAGACACAGTGTGACCTCTGACCTGCCACCAGGCGCTTTGAAGGTCGGCGCAGATTAATTCGATGATGTCACCGGCCTGGATGCTGAGGGCGGGACCCGACGTGGGGCTGGGAACGCCAAAGTAGTTCCTGATAACCAGCATCTTGGGCAGACCTGCAGCGAGGGGGAGACAGTCAGATCCCGGCTGATGTTTGTAGGAAAAGGTGCTCGGTAATAAAAACACAGTGGACACACTCAAGACCCATTTTGCAACATCGCTGCAGCCTCCATTAGAATACATTAGAAGTCTGCCTCATCAATATTAACTGCGTATAAAGCTTTAAAAATACATAAAGAAAATGTATTGTCCTTTCATCTATGTACAGCTTTTGTATACTCGCTCTTAATAATTAATTGCTTGTATCTAATTGATTGGTGGTGCAGATTAATTTAATCTATCTAGTTTAATCGTTCTTTGGCACATGTGTTAGTGAGTTTGAGTGAATGAGAGCTTAACTTACTACATTCTAAGTACCAAAATGATTTATTTTTGTTTAGGCTGAACAGAATAGATGCAGAAGAAGTGACCGAAAATATAAGGGAAGGTTAAAAGGGCGTGTTTGCCATTCTAAAGATGCATCTTTGCTCTACTAAACTATTCATGAACCCATTAAAGGTGGTAATGAGAGGGAGTATACACACACACACTCCTTGTTAGAGGTGCACTGCCCTTACAAAACAAGCTGGACCCAATGGCCATTATCGCACTGGAGATAAGCAGCACTGCACACTGGTGTGTGGCTGGTTATCAGGCGTCATACAATTCTATACAGTCTATACAAATCGCTGCAGGTGTTACTTCCATTCCCCTCTTCTTTCTTACAATTAGACTAAATGAAGGCCGCTCCGTGTGAGAAATTATATTAGTAAGGCTCTCCACTGGCAGTGAAGAATTACAGGTTACTCAAGTCGAATTAGTTTGCTGGAATGTTCTCAGACAGCTCTATTTGATGCTGGATAATGTCCAACTTAGGCCTGTGAGACATAAGCGAAAGTGTCTGTCATGCAGCACCCACCCATGGCAAACAAACCCCCAAATCAGGCCTCAATCACGTCCCGTGCAATAAAATGCTCAGTGCGTAGCTAGGTCTGCACTAGCACTGGTCAGGATCACAGTACAGTACGTGGAGAAGCAATTCAAGTGTGAGCATGAAAAAAGTCTGCAGCTTAAGGGAAATAACAGACATCTCAGCAACACTGTATTGAGCGCTAATACATCTGGGTCTGCCTTGGATGGCTTTCAGGGTCTGTTCCCGGGCCGCTTGCGGAGGCTGGCAGACCGACATGTGCTAGCTCGCATGAATAGGACTTCTAAAGACACGGGGCCGTGGAGAATTGAGTCTTGGGGGCATGAATTGCATTCCTGGCCGCACAAGGACAGGCAAAGTGTTAGCGCACCTTTGAAAACAGACGAGGAGAGCGGCGTCGAAATATTATGAAACGCCAGGGGCCGGGGCAATCAAACGGCTATTGATTTTAATGCGTCTTCAGTCAGAAATGATTTTCTGCAGCATAATGGATGGAGGCTGGAAAAATGAGTGTTGAAGCCAGGTTTATGAGGGATTAAAGGAACGTCCGCGTGGAGTAGGCACACACACACACACAGACACACACAGACACACACACACACACACACACACACACACACACACACACACACACACACACACACACACACACACAAACAAAGGCACACAGAGTGTATGTTGTTCGGATTCTGTTGGAGGGAGATTGAGAGGAAGGAAACCTCAGCGGGAGAGATGCAGCGACTATAGTTGCTGTATTTAATGCACATGTACTGTAACATTTAGCTTCTACTGCTCACACACGTCCTTATGCAGCAACAGTGGCCAGGTGCACTCTCCTGAGGAAGCTTTGATATGGATAAAAAAAACAAAAAAGGATGCTACACAAGCAGTAATTCGTGCAAACTCATTGGCTAGCTTGCCAAGTAACTGCAGAGAGGAAGTATATCAGTTCTTCTGCTTGATTTGGCTCACATAATGTAGGGTGTGGGTGCCTACGTAGTTGTGTACGTAATGAACTACAAAAACAAGACGAGAAGTTCCTGGTAATGACACCTTAACATGCACTTGCTGACAGCTGCTGACAAGACTGATTGTTGGTCTGACTATTGCTGTTCTGCAGTAATTCTCTAAATTTGTGTCTTAAATAGATGAATAAGCAAAACAATTTTGCGTTCTGTAGTTGGGTTGATGCAGAATAAATGCATGTTACAAAGCATTCCAAATGGCTTAACTGTTTAGACACATAGAAGACGATATGTGGAGCGATCATTTCTCAGTCTTTTCCCTGCACGGGAGAAGTATTGTTTCAAGGCTGATTTCAACAGTTGGTTTGATTACCAAATTGAGGTCACCGTCTAAAAGGCTGCACGCAGACAGCCAGAGAGGAACAAAACAGAGCTGTGAGGACAGCTGGTGCTGTGTTTTCAATCTCTTACCTGGATCTCGATCTTTGCCCTGAAAAAAAAGAAAAAAACATTAAGAATGACGGCGACAGAAACAGACACACACACACGTTTCTATGTGGACAGCACTGCCTCAATGCACAAATTTAACAGTTCAAATCTAACATCAGAAGCAGGTAAACGTGTAACCTAGATCCCCTCCAACTACAACTTTTCACCTGGTAAATGAGTTATTAGCTACACTCCCATGAGGTAAACAGCCTAAAGCTGCAAATACACCTTGCAACTGCTACACACGCGCACACACACACACACACACACACACACACACACACACACTGCATAGTCTAAACCAGCCTATCTGCTGCATCTATCACCCCTATACAGATCATATACTGAGAACCTGGAGTAGACAGCTCTGCACAATATGAGTTTATGCACTGTGCTTCTCTGCAGCAGGAATATCTGCAAGTTGCAGGGAACTGTTGTCTTTTCTGCAGATTACTGGATATTTGCTTTGGTAAAGGAGAGAAACTGCATATGGACACTACTGCTGCTTCTGGCTACAATAACGACAACAAGATGCCACAGTGTATTCATGCAAACTTTCTGCCTGCAACACATTAGAGCAATTTCTGCTCTTAAGTTTGGATTGTGCCATTTTGCACTCAAAGGGCACGTCTCATTGGCTACTATGCAGAGCCTGCTGCCAGCCCTGAACTCAACGGGGACACTTAACAGTGTTGCCCCAGTTGTGAGATTCAGCTTATCATATGGTCATTTGTATCATTTTGGGCGATGCATATTGGCACTCTCCTTAAGCAAACGGCTGCGAGCTCTGTTAAACTACCCAGCTTTGCAGCAAAAAGCATGCAGCTGTTTGAGAAACACAGCGGAGACAAGTTTGTGAGTGAATCTACACCCCCCCCACCTTAAAACGAAAAAAAAAACAAAAACAAAAACATCCTGGATTCTCACGTCAGGTACGGCTGCAGCGAGTTAAGTCAATTGGAGTCTCCTTGGCAAATAGCTGCAGGAGAGAGCAGTCTTCAAAGTGCAGCAGCACTTTGGAGAGGAGGCGAACAGCAGACACAGACAGACAGTATATGTACACATCAACATGGACACACACACACACACACATACAAACACACACACACACACACACGCAGAGAGCAGCCGCTCACCTGAGTTCTGACGGAGCCGGGATCTGAAAGAAGTTTGAGAACAGGCATAGTGAATGACGGGTTAGCGGGTGCACGCAAACACTTGCACACACTCGTCGGTACAAGGCAACAGTCCCTCATTAGTGGAGAAGGCGGACGCTTGTGTCTGATCATGGTTCGCTTTGTTTTGCTGCGCTGCCACTACCTGACAGCTGGGATAGAGGAGGTAACGAGGCTGGAGGGGGGGGGAGGGGGGAGCGGAGGGTTGTCTATGTGTGTGGGGGGGCAGACCTGAGGTTTTTGCTCCACCAGTTTCTTTCATTGGCTCCCTGAGGGACGGATACACCCCCTAGACACACATAAGCGCACACCTTTTCGCACGCACACACGCACGCACGCGCCTCTGCACTGTCACACACACGCAGGGCTGTCAGAGGCATGTGCACTCTCCCTGCAGCGCCTCACACACACACACACACACACACACACACACACACGCGCGCATACACACACACATGCATGCACGCGCTCTGCAGGCCTGTTGTTCCTGAGGTGAACTTTGACCCGTTACGCAAACATCTGTCGAGGGAGCTGATAAGAGAGACGAATGCTGATAAACAATGGCTTATCTGTGACACACACACACACACACACACACACATACTGACGCGTGTGCATGACCCCGCACCGTGTGGGAACTGTGCCTTTTGCGCAGCTGTCCCGGTGAATCGACAAAACCCGCTCATGCGAGCACGCCCGGTCGTTAGAGTGAGAGAAGAGAGAGGAACCGTCCTCGGCACCCGTTAAATGAGTCACTTTTTCTGACCTGAGCTTTCGGACGCAGTAAAAAAAAAAACAGAAAACGCGTTTTTTACCCACGACGGCGGCGGCAGAGGGGCGAACGCTGCGCCGAGTAATGAGAGCGGGGATTCAAACCGACGTCCCGCTCATCAGGCGCTCCGTGTCGCCCAAATCTGCTCAGGTACACGCTGTGCCCAGGTGGGCCTGGCAGCGGCGTTATTGCCTCTGCGACCCGATAGCACCATGACAGATGCCAAGTCCAACAGGAGCTGGCAGCTTGCCACGGGGAATACAAACACACATGCACGCACACACACACACACACACACGCACACAGACACGCGCGCGCATGCAATTGCGACACGCTTTGTCGCTGGTGCAGCGGATGCAGGCTGTGGCGGCGTGCAGAGTCGAGGCGCTCCGAGAACACTGAGCCTGCACTTTCAAGACCCGGAAACTTCCACAGATATAAAGTGTGGATTTAGTTTTTCCACCTTTTAATGCACTCTCTCTCTCTCTGTCTCCCTCTCTCTCTTTCACACACACACACACAGACGTGCACAGGCCATGCTAAGCTGGTTTCCAAAAGGCCTTCTTTTCTTTTCGCATGTCTGAAGTTTTCCCTCCGTTTCTTTCAGAGCTGTCAGGGCTTCCCGCACAGCGAGCTGAGTGACAGATACACAACAGGGGCATGGAAAAAAGAAAAGAAAAGAAAAAAAAAGTAAAATAAATAAAATAAAATAAAATTCTGGGGTTTCTTAAAACTCCTCAGTAGAACCACCATTAGGCTATGGGGATTGGAACTATACACTGTGACATTGCCTTTAAGGTGCTCTGAAGTGTCAAAAACAAAAAAAAAAACACCCAGGGAAGCGGGGGAGCATTTGAACGAATATCTGCAATACTGTTTCCCACACTTGGGATACCTTGTTTGGGAGAAGAAATAAGGGCACTTATTAAGTTTTCATTCATCGAAACATCATGGCACACCTATTCTAAATGGAGCAACCAATCTACCTCATACCCATAATTAACAGCACGGGACACCACTCACGTCTGCTGTATGTTCTTACTGCCACAAAAGAGCGTTAAAACGACTGCAAATCCACTCGAAAACATTTTGTCCGG
This sequence comes from Karalla daura, assembly GCA_029224185.1. NCBI lineage: Eukaryota > Metazoa > Chordata > Actinopteri > Chaetodontiformes > Leiognathidae > Karalla > Karalla daura. Next base: position 13,361,944 of record CM055208.1, read on the forward strand.
GGACGAATTGTTGCACTCAGACAGGTTTCGCAACAGAGGGAAACACACGGGTCACGCCAGCGTGTGTTAAGTAATGGTGCGTTACCTGTTTTGCCGCAGCAGCCAAAGCGAGACAGGCATTCTTTATGGGCACCCAAACCACACTTTGAGCACAGGTAGCCCTGGTAAAAGATGCCCCTGGAAGACAGACAGACAGGAAAAATAAAGTCGTTTAATGGGTAGTATACACATGGTAGGAATAGTGCATGGAATACTGGCAAAATTTGTGGATTCCTTTGACAATACTTTTTCATTTTCAGCGCCCTCTACAATTTCTCGTTGTTCCATTTGGCACCTTCGACAAGTCCAAAATGCTATTTATAACGGACCAAACATATTGTAGACTGCTGACATTTCAATGAGCTCCTGCCCTCCTTTTGCGTTTAGCCCTAATTAGCAACCAGCCGCACGCAAACAAGCAGAGGGTTGTCATTCTGAGGCATGTGATGCACGCGGAGGCGAGCAGCTCCTGCGTGATGCCTTATGTTATGTACTGTATGGGTCAGATAATGAGGTCTTCCATGCGTGAGGTGGTGGAGGCAGCCATAGCTGCGTCAGCTCAACCAAAGCCGGAGCAGGCGTGTGCAGGTAACCGAGGAAGTGTACTGATAAATACTGACAAAGAGACGCTGACGCTCTGGTGAAACTGACACACACACACACACACATACGCACACAGTGACACTATGAGGGAGCAGCAGTGTGTCGTTCTGTTTCATTTACATAACCATCTCGGAGGCCCTAATTAAAATGACATGAAAGTAAAGACTGCTTTGCTCTGCTCTCCATCTAATTGTCTGTTTAACCTCTCTGAGAAAACTAGCGCGCGGTTTAAGTGCAGGTACGCCGCTATTTGTGGCCCAGCAACACACCACAGGCTGTGTGTCACACGGGGAGGGGGGAGGCCATGTAAATTCAAGCCAATGGGGCACATCATACAAAATGTATTTGTTTTGTTTAAAGCTGATTATTGCCACAGAACCTCAGCAAAGCTCTTGTAGTTCTAAAAACCTACAAAGTGTCATAAGTCACCTGTGTGTGGTTCATTTCATATAATGCACTCTATATTGTGCTTTTATTGTATATTGTGCTTTTATGTAGTGCGTCTATATTTGAATTTTTGCATTCGGTTTCGCTGCAGGTTGGATGATATAATGTGACTTGCATTTATAATGTGAAAACACCAATTGGCTAATTAGATCCATGATTAAAAGTCATTTAATATCTGGTAAGTTTCCCAAATGCTCCCCTCCAAGAAAAATCTAATCAAGAGAATGTTAAAATAATGAAGCGCTCCACTTCAGACGCCTCTCCGGACCTTTCCCAGCCTTACCCTTGTTTTTCTCATAGCTCACACTGGGAGGAAATGTTGGCGAAATTCAGTGGCCAGCTCTGTATATTCACAGTGCAATAACCTTGTCCCCTTTGCCCATCCGTCGCCTTGGAGGAGTGCTGAAGTGTGACAGACATTTTTCTCTGCCGTCCTCGCTAGGTGAAACCACTCAATCGTTCCCGACGTGAGAAAGACCATGAGGAGCGGTCCTCTGGGTGCCAGTGCCATTCAGCAAATTCAAAAGAAGCTCTGTGTCACCGACGCACATGTGCAGAGGGAGAGGGCGAGTAAAAGGAAAGTGACGAATAGATTGTTAGGGTACACTGGTGAGGAAAAAGAGGAGCGCAGGCCTTTCAAAGGAGTCCTGGCAGTTGTCGGAAGGAGAAGGGTCCACGTTTCGTCCTCGGCCTTTATGCTTGACGACGGCCTTGAAGAGATTTTTGTGCAAAACTGTGTGTGTGTGTGTGTGTGTGTGTGTGTGTGTGTGTGTGTGTGTGTGAATAGCAAGTGGCCTCTTACCTCAGCAGCATGTGGCAAGAGTTGCAGGAGGTGATCCTCTCAAACGTGTGCATATGAAACTCGTGGGAATTGTGGGTGGCATTCTCAGGACGGATGTTGGATCTAAATGAGACGGAAATACGGCAAACGTTCAGAGTCAGGGAAAAAAAGGTCGATTTGTAAGATATGATCTGGTGGGTCTCTCTGAAGGGTCACAGTGAACACCTTCACACCTGGAGCTGCACCTCATCCCGACAGCGGCACACAGTTAACCGCGCACGGCGCTCCTCAAATGGATTTTCAGTTCTACCGTTTCCCTGAATTCCTCTGCGTTTTGGAAACTATATTAGTTGTGTGACAGATGGCTGCAGTACAATGTTTTCAGGTTGATTTCATAACTACCGACAACCTGCAGGAAGAAGAAGTTTCGTCGAGATAATTAGGGTGACGTGATGCCAGAATACGGGAGGAAAAACATAGGCGTTGTTTAGATTGTTAAAGAATCGTGGAAGTAAGACTATAATGATGTGTTATTACCTGTAATATAAATAAAAAAGGCACTGATCACAGAAGTGACAGACGAGACCAAATCAGTGAATCAAAATGTGTTTCTTGTCCATCTGGCTACAGTCGATAATTTTCACATTGATGTAAAAAAATAAATGAATAAATAAAATGTTTTTCTACTTCTAATTGCAGACTCTCCTCCATGGCAACAGCAACATTTTACCGATTCAGTTCTTTGAAGTGGGAAGGACAGCGGCACAGCAAGCACACAGGCAAGGTCTGCTTCAGGTGAGCACACAAGTGTTCTCGGCCCTGTGTGTGTGTGCGCGCGCGTGCGTGTGTGCGTGTGTGTGTGTCTGAGGAAAAGAAAAGGTACGGATCTGATTGTAGCCCAGCAGTGAGGTTCTTTCACGGAGAGAGGCCGTGTTTCACTTTTGAAAATTATAATTAGGCAAGTTTATCGTACTCCATGTACAAATCATCAAATTTCTAAAACAATGCCGGCTTCACACCCATATTGGCAGCGTCTGACTCTACAACTAGCAGCTAATTGAGGCAGAGTAATTGAGGCAGGTAAACAGACAGAGGGAGGGTGATCCCTGTCTGCTAGAGCTGTCACACCTTCGATTGTGCAGGACTTCAAGCCTTACTATCATTGTTCTTCCGACTCGGGGACAACATATAGCAGAGACGGCTTCTTTGGCTGTGAACCAGCTTATTTCTTCTTCAGAGTCGAGCATTTTAACAAGTGTCACTGAAGGGTTGTTTTTGCTTTTTGGAGCCAGCATCGAGAGGCTGCGCGAGGAGCTGCAGCTCTTGGCACTGGCACTCTGGCTTCATTTCTGACTCTGCTCTTTGAGACGTCGGACTGCGTCAAAGATTAAATGGACTTCGGCGGCGTCCTCATCTACGAGCCGAGGTCGACCGGTTCACATTTCTACTCTCACTTAAGACTAATATTGTCTCGAAAATGGCACTTTACAAAGAGGAGAATAAGCAAGCAGCGATGGCACGTTTATAACAGCCCTCACAGCTCTCTTTGTCTTTCGACTTGAGAGGATGACTGGCCTCTTCCAGTTCCTCCACTTCTCTGTGTGCTGAGGCTTTGAAAGCTTTGAGACTCTGCTCTCTGTGCTCCAACCTTGTGCTAAGAGGCAGTCGCTTGAATTTCAAGGACTAGAAACGAAGCCGTATTGTTTTGGGGTTTTTTTTTTTTGTTTTTTTTTTCTTTGTCGCCTTGACAAGTTTGGAGCAGCCACGGCGGCCCGCTGTTAAAGCAACAGTTTGTCTTCTCTTTTTCGCCGTTCTGTGCGCGCCTCGGCCCTCGTGGCTCCTGAATCTTAGCCGAGCGTCAAACGGCGGGTGGTTGGAAAATAAAGGCGACACGTGAGGAAACAACTGTTACCAGATCAGGTATCAAGCATCGCTGTGGGATCATGCGATTATCTGGAAGCTCCTCTCTGTTCTCCGAGCTCGTTAATTCAGCCCCAAAAGCTCCTGTTTCCTCACATCACAGCACATTTCATCTTCCTAATGCTTCTCTTCACGTCCTCTGAAGGCCACGCTGCTGTACTCTGGAGCTTGGAAACTGTTTTTTTTCCTTTTGTCTCAGTTTTTAGTCTCGTTTTATGAGAGATCCACTGGTCGTGATGGTTGCTGCTCAGTGGCAGGTCGGTGTCAAGCATAATTATAATAATGGACTGAAGCTGGCACATCAGGACTGGCAGGGTACTGGTCTGAAGCTGTGTATTGGACACATTACTCATTACTCGCTCACCTCTTGCTCTTGATTAACGCAGTGACTCCAAATTTCAAGGTTTGAAAAGAACAAATTGAGTCTTGTCCTTGTACCGTAAAGCGAGCAGGTCTTTATTAACCTCAAAGCAGAGAAAGAGCTTTAGACTGCTGTTACTGTAGAAAAATCGCAGTCGTTGTAAACCTTATGAAACTTGTCCGGTCTGTTTACGTCAACGCCTTCAAAGACAGAGTGTTCGACAGATTATCTTTGAGACAGTCACTCACTTAAGGTGAAAGACTATACGTCCATCTGTCACTCCCGGCACCGGCTTGTCAGTCAGTTTAGATGAAGTTGGATCTACCTCAGGATGTAAACTAGTTTGACGACACACACCCGGTTCGACTATTTGTGTTCCCTGAACATAAACTTCTTAAGTGTTACTAAATACTCTGCAAATTCTGCATTTTAAACGTAGCCAACAGGGTTTTATTGCGCAGCGTGTCAGGTGGCGGCTCATCTTTTTGTCACCGTCTCATCAATCATCGGGGGGCCCAAACCTGAACAACAGGAAGGGCAGAAGCGTGTGCTTTGATGCTGCAACAAAATATAGCTGAGGCAAAAAGACACACACACACACACGCATACTTATCACACTGTCACGCACAAATGCACACGCTTCACAGACAAAAGCGCACTCACATGGCCATGCCAAACTGCTCCAGCCACTTCTTTTTCAGCTCTTTGGTCTTGAAGAAGAACTCAAAGCCGCTCTGGCCCTGGTTGTGAGTGAGGTAGAATCCGTGGGACCACTGCAGCGGGAGAGAAACACACACACACACACATGATTTTTCGAGACATAAAAATGAAACAGTGGCAAATGAATGAATCGGGGGATGTGGGGGGGGGGTTCGAGGGGAGCGGACGGAGACGGGACGCGAGGAGACAGATGGAGACAAAGAGATGCAAAAAAGGAAGGAGGGATGCCTTGGGGAGAGCAGACAGAAAGGCTGAGGGGTTGGAGAGCGGCGGAGCTGACAGGCAGAAACAAAACAGAGAGGATGCGCATGGAGGAGAAGAGGAAAAGAGTGCGAGATAGCTGTGCCATATAACTGCTGGGCATCAGACAGCATGCGCAGCCTCAAGTAGGGAGTGACCTGTAATCATCCACCATTACCCACTTCAAAGGCTAAATGTTTGTCTATTAGCCTCAGTGTCAACACATGCCACAGTTTTCAGACAGCATTGCTAAACAGATGCTCGCTAGATATGTTTTTTTTTTTTTTTGGCTCCTGGTTGTGATTTTGAACTTCTAGCGCTCAACTCTGAAGGCTAAAAACACGGCGGGCTCTCGCTGCTGTCAGGCAGGCTCATCTTTTCGCTACAAAGAAAAGCGAGGAGTGAAGCAGCCCTCTGCAGAGGCATTCCCAGTGGACACCCAGACTTACACAAAGCAAAGATTTCTCCTGCTACCAATTTGTAAAGAGAAGGAGGAGGTGTTTGTCTGCCTGTATGTCAGTTTAGATCTTCTCTTTCTTTTTTTTTTTTTTACTCGGCTCATCTTTGGCATTTAAAAGGATCACACATCCACTTGAAAATAAAATGAAGCTCGACCTTGTTCACGCCTGTCACCTGCACCTCATACATACTGTGCCTGTGGGTTAATTTGGAAACATTATCAACATTACTTTTTTGGCTGCTTTGTGGCACAAGCTGTTTAACTTAATTCATATGATGAACTTAACATATAATCATCTAATCAAGAATACATGTGGCACCTGAGAATTCACTGACAGCATAACGCTAGTAGTTTTAGCTCGGCATGTTTTTGAGATGCAGCCATCTGTGTGTAGACTTTTGTCTACGTCTTTTTTCTTTTTTTTTTTTGCTGCTAACAGCTACTCTTAAACAATATATCATGAGTGAAAGAAAACTAAAAGCAAAACTAGGGGCCAGAGAACAAAATCATGAAAACAATAAACAAGTATTTGCAAGATGCTAAAGGAGCAGCGCTTAGCTAAAGGACAATGCACATTGTGGTAGCACTTCTGGATAACAAGCCACACATTAAACATTACAAATATTTATCTTCTGCTGATAAAAACATAATGGTATGTTTAATAGCTGAAATACATGCAAAGCTTTTGTCCCCTCGTGTCTTACTGCATGCGCTAACAGTATCAGCTCCAGCATGAAAAATGGCCTAATTCCAAAGGTTGCACAAAGGTTGCCTATTGCTGTGTACATCACTTTCATGGAGATTAGACTTTAAGGTTATTTGGTCCCAGCGCCATCTGACGTGCATGTAAATGTGATTATTTTGCCTCTGTGACGACGGTCTTATTGCTGCTTTCCCCTGACAGCCACTGTCATCTTTGGCATTTCCATTATAAATACGCAATCAAACAAACTGCATCATATCCATCATGTCAGAGGTGAATGACACGGAGGTAAAGGGGAGGTTTCATAAAAAATTAACAGCGTTAGCCCATATGGGCCTAGGCGTACTAATGTCGGCTATTTACAACATCATTATTGCCTAAATCATTGTTTCCTGGCACGCCGTAGATATCATTCCTCATTATGATTGGCAATATTTTTTCCTCCATTTGGGACTTAGTATTCACTGTATGTTTGTGTCGCTGCTTGCATGTGCGTGTGTGTATGCGTCTGTGTGTGTGTGTGAGGAGTCAGGCCCAATGCAGGGTTTAATGATAACACCATCTGGGAGGTGGCAGACTGTCCTAGTCCTAACAGTGTTTCTGTATTATGCTGGTAAATGAACAAGACAATGTACAACATGCGCTGGAACAAGCCCATACCAAATTATTTAAGATGCTTTTCTGTCGATGATTTTGTCGTTTGTTTGCGTTGCCAGGCAGAAACATTTCTCCATGCTTTCAGCGGTGGAGGTCAGGGAACAAAAAAGGCTACCACAGCTTTGTACATGTGATTATATAAGAAAAAAAAATCTGTCAAGATGCAAACAAACTTCATTTTTACTCCGTTTTATGGGGCCGTGTTGATCTGATCACTTGTTATGGCCGTTCATTATGCTGAAGTAGCGCTGTTAATTGGTTTGTCAGGAGTCCAACACGGTTCCTGAGCTTTGCTGACTCAGTCATAAAGAGGCAATAATGGACTCGACGGTGCAAGACTGCCCTCCATTACAGCTGATTGGTTGTTGCGGGCGATGCTTGTTTCATTCACTTTTATGTTAGCGAATGTTGGGGAGAACATTCGGACATTGTTTTATTTTCCTTTCACCGCAACGGACGACAGAGGGAAAGCAGAGGCAGAATTAATGGCTTAATTCATCATCTTAGCATTTGGGACGGACGTGGCAAACAGCCTTGAGTGAAATGTAATGTCATAAAGAGCCGTTTTGCGGCGGCGTTTCTAAAATCACTCTGAACGGCTTAAAATGGCTAAAATTGCTGTTGTAACAAGGTGATAACACACCATAAAATTAAACACTAAATGCTCAAGACATATTTACTTTTTCAGGAAACTGAATCAGTGCGGACAGGAAGGCATCCGACCTCCTAGGTCAAAGTCAAAGAAGCTTCCAGACACAATCCAATTAAATTTGCATTTAATGTAGACACAAACAACTCGACTGTGAGAATTACTGAGTCATTAATTCCACTGGATTAAAACTAAAAGAGTCCATATTTTCATTGTTAAACTTGTTAAAGTTTTGTTTGCAGCACAATAAAAACCATGTTGCAAAATATGGTGCAATGTGAGTAGTAACTGGACTGTGAATCTGGCAGGGACACAAAGTGGGGTTTTTTTCTTTTTTCTTTTCTGAACTGAAAAGGGAAAACATCATCGCCACAGCCTTGCCAAAAGTGTACTTTCTTGCCTGGAACCAAAAGAGAGATGTTCACAGAGAATATGTTGCTGCCAAAAAGACCGCGAAGGAGAGAAAGAGAGAGAGAGAAAAAAAAAAAAAACGCCGAAATAACTACAAGATGTGCCAATATCTCCTGCAACACGACGGCCAAATCTCAAAGTCGAAAAGTGTTTCCGCCAGAGCACATGCCAAGAAGAGGGGATTGACATGGAGGACCTCCTCGTATGCAGTGGGAGGGAAGGGGGGAGGCGAACTTTGCCATGTTGTGGTTTCCCTCAATAAAACCACACCAGCTCCACAGGGCATCCCTCTCATTTCTCCTGATTTGACACCGCAGCATAATCCAATTTTCTGATGTAAGACATGTGGAAAACCCGATGTCACAGCCGTAAACATGCTCCCTGATTTTTCCCCAAAGTATTTCTCGACTCTCAATCTTTTCATTGTGCTCGCTCTCTCTCTCTGTACTGAGCAGCGCCTGTAAAATGACTTCTAATAATCACTCAGACATCAGACAGCCGAGCGCAACAGCCGCGTCTGTGAAGACTTTCAGCTCCACCGTCGCGCTGTCTGTTGCACCGCTGCTTTTAAGTCACATCGCGTGGAGTCAAAAAGAAAAGCCTAATGACAGCCTCGTGCTGATGGATGTCAGCATTAACCCCCCTACCCCACCACCACCTCTCTCCATCCTATCCTCCTCCGTACACATTATGCATTCATGTCAAGGTAAGATGAGAAAAGTTCCTGCAGCAGCACTGAGGCACGCAGGTGCTTCAAGCCTTTCTGTCTCCACGGTGAATCACACCCCTGTGTGTGTGTGTGTGTGTGTGTGTGTGTGTGTGTGTGTGCATGTGTGTGTGTGTGAGTGACCTTTCGGTTCTCCTTGTCCGACGTGGGGTTGTTGGTGATCTTGAAGAGGTGCAGGTCGACCACCTCCTTCATCTCGTAGATGTCCCCTCGACGCTTGCACACGATCACCGCCGCGTCGAATAGGAAGATGTGTCTGTGGACGGGTCAGCAGGTCAGTAACCACCGGAAATCGATATCGGAGCTGAAAATGTTTTCCCAGAACTTTTCCAGGACATTTCTGGGACTCCAGGACTTTCTCTGTGTGCTCTCTATATAATATAATATACTTTCTCGACACAATCTCTGACATGTTTAGATGTTATGACACTATGCATGTGCACAACTCATAAAGCACCTGCAAACAATTTTCCATCAAACTCAAGTTTTTCCAAGGTTAGAACTTCATTCTTTTCCATAACTGAGATTTCCAGATTTTCCAGGACGTGCCTTAGGCTGGGTTAGCTTCCAGTGACTTGTTGCTTTAAGATGCAGCAGAAATCTCCATTAAGGCCTGTGAAACTTACTGGATGGACGAAAGGGCAAGACTCTCAGCGCAAGTTCCATATGATAAAAATGTTATCTTCAAAAAGGCAAAATTTGTACAGATACAGTTCAATATGCTGGTGAAATTGAGCAAAATAGCATTTTAAAGATGTCACCCTGGTTGGCTGTTTTCTGTATTCTGAACATCCTTCAAGAAATAAACTAGACGGAGCCAAAAAAAAGTGACATGCGCCGCTACACTTATTGATTGTGGTGTAAATTCATCAATTACTCCCACGCTGGGTTTTGCTCTTCGCTCACAAGACACACAGGTTTAGCTTTCCTGCGGCGCTCCAGGCTTAAGTTAATATATATTCTGGAGGTTTTCCAGCCTCTACACCCGGCGCTTGTTAAGCTGCCATCTGTCAGTCAGCGCTGTCTGCCGCCACCACCTGACATCTCACCTGTCCTGTTTGGCTCGTTTGTCCACCGTCGCCACCCGTACCTCCCCGTCACCTTTGGGTCTCCCGTAGTTGCTCAGAGGCTGATTCTACGGGGAGGAGAGAGAGGAAAAAAAAAATAAAGACGAGAGAGGGACGGGAGTGAGAAGTGAAGCAAATGCAGAAAGTGCCGTCTCTCGCTCTTCCGCGGCAACAGGTGGCTCACCAGGTTTTCGATGGATTTCTGATACTGATCTATTTCTCGCAGCGTCTCATTATCCCGCTTGACTTCATTAACGTACTGAGCCAAGTCCTGCACACAAACAAAGACAGCTTTAATTCAAAAATTTGGGTAGACTTAACATTTTAATTGCCTTTTTTTTAAGCAGCTCTCCATATTTCAAACACGTCCCCTATCAGGGAAAAAAAAAACTTTCTCTCTTTCAATCTTGCTAAATCTTCCTCAGTGAGCGCTGTGAGTAAACGTAACCAAGGGCAGGACACCGAGCTTACACTGAGCTGGGCCTGCGTGTGCCGCATTCAATGACTCATTTACTTGTGTGTCATGGCTACATGTCACAGTCACAGACTGAGGACAGACAGTATTTAAAGCAAGCAATAATAACCGGATGAAACCACATTCACACAGAGGTCGACATAATGCAAAAGATGTTTCTGATTTGATGCTTTACGTTGATCCACACAATGTTTTATATAGGACAGACGGTGTGCTTCAAAAAACCACTGAGGGGGCAAGACTGGATAGGTTTATGTGTGTGTGTGATTGTGTGTACTGGACTACATAACAAACTGATGAGGCGATGCCGTACCTTCATGGCATCCAATGCCATGCGCAGGTTGCTCTTGTCTGTAGCATCATGAGTGTGTTTCACCAGCTCCTGTCGGACACCAGCAAACCGCGTGCAGAAAAAAATCATAAAAATACCGTAAGTAAGCATGTGTGCTATGATAACACCTCGGATCCAACCTGTCAATCATAAAACAAAGAAAAAAAAATAACATGTTATATTCATGAACGCTGGTATAATGCGACGAACGCACGCGGCAGCCTCGTCCCACACACCAGAATGTGAGGCTTTGGCTCTCGATATGAAACCAGACAGGTTACTGTGAAAAGATCCTGAAATAAATCAGATGTGCCGTCTGTGTGTGTGTGTGTGTGTGTGTGTGTGTGTGTGCACTCAGCTGTTGCAGGCATGTGTGCGCTCGAGGTGTGTATCTGAAATTGCTTGCCAGTGCTTGGATGCAGCGTAAACAAGACATCTAGACCTCAGCATTGGAGGATAAGGAATGATGCCATGCATGTCCTTCATACAGGCCCATACAAACTGTGTCCACACACACACACACACACACACACACACACACACACACAAACACACACACACACTGAGCCGCTAAGGGAGATATATATGTCTGCATGGCACTTCGCAAATCCCCGGTGTCAGTCAAGCTCAACCTGGGCATTATTATCAGTAGCAAGGCAGCAGAGTTCCCATTTATCAAGGCCGGCTCCCACCTCGGCCCAGATACAGCGGCGGGGAGCGGCGGAGGCGATAGCCGGGAGCCGGCACGGCACGACTCGCACGGGGAATCATGTCGCGCCGCGTTCACGGGAGATGAGGAATGATGAGAGGAGGCAAGGAGGTAGAAAGAGAGAGAGACTGATGGCCAAAAAGGAGACAAAAGAAAGAAACTGCGAGAGCGAGAGAGAGAGGGCGGAGAGGAAGTCGGCCGGCGAGGGGAAGTGACAAGACATTAGTTGTGGAGGTTCGGCCTGTCACGCCGTGTGGCGGAGAGAGAGCCGGTCCGGGGGGCTGCCTCCACTCTAACATGACAGTATGCTGTGGCTTCAGCTTTCTACCTCTTGAGGATCAATAAAGTATTTCTGACTTTGAGTCTTTCCTTCGGGTGTAACAATCATGTTAGAATAGGGTTTCAGAAATCCTTACGTAGAGTATGTACATCCTTTTCACCTTAAGAGCAGCAGATCAGACATTTTGACTTGAATATGAAGGAAACATGTCTTCTGTTGATTGTTTTAAATATAAATGACCCTTTTAATCACAGATTTCCAAAAAACATTATTTTTCTATAAATTCTGGTCGTAGGACAGGTGTGAGATGATTTCCTTCACTCGTGTGAGGGCTCTGTTGATTGATAAAGCTGGAATTTTTTTAATCTCGAATTCCTTCGTGTGAAAGTGACTGAGCAAGTCCAATATCGTTGCCTTCAAATGAAACACTACACAGTTGAAAACAGGAGAAAAAGAGACTGTATGTTCAGTGGAGTACTTTCAGTACAATCTCGGCTGACACACATTTCAGAAACGAACATTTTATAATTAAATGACACAAATTGCGTTTAGGATTTTAGTGACTTCTTTTACTTTCTTTCTTTTTTGGACTGAATTTTCTCTCCGAGTTCAACCGCCGACTCTCAGACTGAAGAAAAACAGACTAGTCAAATGACACACGCGGAGACCATAAGCTCTCCCTATGGGTGAGCGGCCCAGTGGAGCGGGAAGGAAGAGCTCCTGTCACCTCTGCACCCACGCACACACACACACACACACACACGCACACACACACATCTATTCACTCTGAGAGACACTGCTGCCTCCCCTTCTATGAGCACTCTGAACATTACAGTGAGACGAGTGCACAAAGGACACTTTTAACCTCTCCTCTGCCTGGTACTGCTGGATTGAAAGAACAGGCCAGGCCCTCACACACGTGAGTCGTCGCGGGCTCACAGGATACGCGGCCAGCGAGGAAACGATCCTGTCGGACGCACTCTGGATCATTAAAATGTCTGAATGTTCTCATCAGCGCGTAAGGTAACTTCTCGCTGACTTTGAAAGTGGAGTTGCCACACTATCTTTCCGGCTTCACATTCAGTTCCTCGCCACTTCAAAAATATTTCACCTCTCTGTCCATCCGTCTGTCTGCCTGTCTTTAGCTACTTGTCCGCGCTCTCTTTCAGACTTTGCTTTATCTGTTCTCTCTCTCTCACTCTCTGTCTCTCTCCTCGCTCTTCATTGTCTCGATCAGATGACAATTATGTGCGGGTCATTCCAGCCCGAGCACCACAAAAGCAGCTACAGAAATAGATGAGCAGACACTTGGAGCCTCAAGGACGAGGGCGTCGGAGAGAGGGAGAGAGAGGGAAAGACAACCAACAGCTCCACCTAGTGACGGAAAATACAACCTGCAGGCGCGGCTGCTTTCTGACACTCATCTACTGTATGTAGCCAGCGAGATATTTTCATCTGAGCCTTGTGTCCACTTCCATCATTGTACATGACAGTGACAGTCAGATACACCTGTGAAGTGATCAGATCACTCGCTGTGATACAGAAAGCAGCAACGCATAATGTATTGAGAGTGACATGAGTATTCATTACCCTGAGCCACCTCTGTCAAATTGATACATCTATATATCTATATAAAGTCTCATATACTACGCAGCGTATCTGATAACTCATGTCTCATTATATATACATAATTTTAATGTTGTTTCTGGTCAGATAGTGGCCAGGCTAACTACTTTGTATTTTCATGGTTATTAAAACTGGGAAAACTGTACAGTTGACTCAGTGTGCCCTTTACCCGTGTATGTCCAGACATGGATGAATGTTTTGTTGTTCTTTTTGATACTTTATTTGTGTCCTCTGATATTACAATACGGCACTGGCATGTCCACACGTCCCCTGTTACAGCTTAACCAGATTCCCCTTAAGATGTAAAGACCCAGAGAGTGGCCTCATTCATGTATTTCATTTTTCAATAATTTTTCTTTGCATTCAACATCTTTTAAACTGTCAGGCTTATCTTTTTGTTAATCTGTCAGAGTGCTAAGAAATACAGGAAAAAACTGCTCTGACTCATTGTAAGATTTGCGAGCCTCGAGTAACAATCACTGAAGATATTACTTTAGAAGCTCAAGGTTAGAAAAATATTGCTTGACTTTTTATTCAAACACAATAGCAGACTCTATGAAATAAAACCGCGCGTAGCACGGTGAACTTTGAACAAAGCAGATTTGTGACTTTGCGAGGGTTTTTTGTGTCTCGGTCAATGGCTGCCTGTAAGCGCCGGCGACAGGCCGACAGCAGTGTTGGACGCTCATCTGGAGCACTGTACCTGCAGGAGGAGGTGGTACTTGAGCACTCGCTGCATGGGAACCACCAGCAGATCCCTCAGCGTGAACTTGCCATAGTTGGCTCTCTTTGAACACTCCTGCAAGATGTACACAGTGAATACGCAGTGTGAATGTGCAGTCTGTCAAATATGTGCGCTGAAAAAACAAGTTACACTAGGAAGAGTCCCCGAGAGCTGCATGGAACTGACAGTGTTTATTGTTATTGTACCTGCAATGCCTCCGACACACACTTGAGGGCATTATCTGACCATTCTGAGGGTAGAGAAGCTGAGCGATGAATCTCTGGCAATGAACAGGTTTTTACCTCCAGCTTCATGCGGACGTCCTCGCGGTCTTTGCAGATGTCATCCAGGGTGGCGATGGCTGTCTCTACATGGCTGCAGTATTTCCCATAGATCAGCAACCTGGGACACAGAGGCCACAAGGGGGTTAAAGTAAAGGGTTGCCCGTAAGAGGCGACAAAGGGTTAGGGAGTCGACTGTGTACCTCTCTTTGAATGTGATGAAGATCTGGTAGAGGTTCTGGGCACTTCTGTGGAGCACTGAGTCCTGGATTTCCAGCAGTAAACATCTGTGAACTTTAACCAGTTCCTGAAACACGACACAAGAAGTCACATTCCTGTCGCTTTGATTTCAACAGCACTTCATCAGCATCAATTCAACAAATATTCTGCTGTCAGTGAATTTCTTCAACGTAAGTTTCGTGACTTTTCCGGATCCCCCTCTGATGTCCTGTGTAAGGCAAAGTCTTACCGGGATGTTCACAAACATCTTTTCCATCTCGACCGTGGACAGAAACGTGGTGAGGGGCGTCATAAAGTGCTGCAGCAGAGGGGGAGAGAGAATAGGAGAGAATGAAGCCTGTCCCCTCTGGAATAAGAGTGGGAAAGTCATTTTGCGGGAATGCTATTATATTATGAGGCCGGGTTGCAAAAGAAAGCCGCAGTCAGCGAAAAAACAAGGAGGACCGTCTGGGTCATGGCAATAATCTCATTTTTGGAGTTTGCAATTTAATGATTTCCTCTCAGAAAACTCCCGACGCGCAGTCACCTCTACATCTCAAAGGAGCGGGCGAGCACAAACGCAACGCCGCCATCCACTTCATAGAGAAAGTCATCTACCGAGAGGCCCCGCTGGGAAATCTGGCCCGCTCCTTTCGCAGACGCGAACGCACATGGGAGGGAGGGAGGGGGAAGACAAGTGGCTGCGGCTGGCGCACCGAGAGAGTGAGAGAGACGGCCGGGGCTCAAACGGTCCTGCAAAAAGTGCAAGGTAAGGTGGAAAATCTCTGGCTCAGAAGTTCAGGTTTTCACTGCAGCTTGTCCTAAGGAGCACCGGGATTACTCATTACCCGGCGCTAATCCGAAAAATAAAACATATTCTTCCGCTCATTTTTCATCCGGGGTATACATTTCTTGCAAAACCCATTATATTTTTTTCCCATTATACTTCAAAAACAGGCCATTATTGCAAGTCGACTTCATTACAAGGGATTAAGGGGCCCCATTGATTTCCAGTGCTCTTGTCTTTCTTTCAATGCATACAATGGGTGTGAGTGGATCCATTTCTAATCTAACAAAGTTAACTTTACTTCCATTATTGAGCCGATGCAGTTGATTGTTGGATATTAGACAGCCGAGAGACTGAGAAACAATCCACTTTTTGTCTGATATTTATGAGGAAATAAACCTTTGATTGGTCGATTTTGATACTGTCAGTAAATAGTGTGGCTGTAACACTGGTTGATTCACTGTAACCACCTCAGTCTGGAGATGATTAGGTCACTTAAAAGAGCTCTCATGGATGACACGTACAGTGGTATTATGACAGTCTCAGTGTTAGCACTCGTGACTTTTGTTTGTTTCTATTTAAGGGTGGTTTAAGGTAGACTCTACTCTGGAAGACAAAGATCCCACGTTCCATGGATCCCAAGGTGTTCCCGGCCACTTTATGTTTTATAAACATATCTTTAATGCAGCTTGTGCAATTCAGAGTCACATTGTTCAGTGTTGTCTGTTTCCCGTGCTCAGTAAATGCTTTCCTCTTTCATGTGCTTTTAAGAATCAGGTTCTCATCAGGTATGAACAATCTTACCGTTTATTACATGACTCTCATTTTAATCCCAGGTGTATATGAAGGGACTAAGTCTGTACCTTCTCTATAGACTCCAGGGTCTCTGTGTATTTCTCCTCGGTCTGCTTGATCTCTGTTAAGCAGCAGCTCCTGATGTCTGTCTCTGCCTGCTTTTGGAACACCTACACACACACACACACACACACACACACACACACACACACACACACACACACACACACACACACAGGACTGTTACTTTGTGCTAAAGTTGAGTCAAGTCTTTGAGCAGATGTGATCTGTTTTGTGCAAGGTCAGAGGTTCATACATGAAAGTTGAACTGTTTGCCAATAATTGATATGACATAACATTACATTTCACTAGACAAAAATGAGATGCAATAACATTTAGAGAATTTACTTTAACTTAATGTGCACAAAATGGAGGGATACATATGAATAAATCAAAGCTTAAGTTTAAATTATATAATAAAAATATTTAATAAAAAAGTTGCAGAAAGAAAACTCTGAGAATTAATGGCTAATTTCACAGTATTTGTGTCTACTTTGTTTCACTTATTGTGGCGGGGTACTCAAGTGAGTCACGCAGAAAAGAAACAGACTGACCGGAGGCGGCAAGGCTTCTGTCTTCATCAGGTCCTCATAGATCTCACCTCCATCCTCATCATCGTACACACAGTCATACAGGTCCTCCTCATCCTCCACCCCGTTCTCACTGGAGCACAAGTGACACAGACATTACGTTACAACGCGACACTGTCTGATCCGGATTCTTACTGCGAGTGGGTAATGGTTTTTACTCCTCATGACAAGGTTCACGCATAAACACACACACACGGTTCGAGTTTTACGGCAGTGGATTTAAATACTACGCTACAAATCTTGTTAGTCTGGGACGACGTTTAATCCATGGCTGTGAAAGTGGCTCAGAGAACACACATACACGCGCGCACAAATGCAAAGACACCACACTTCTGACTGCTCACATCGGAGCCAATTACTGAGCACCAGCAACAGGAGAAACATGGCGTGTCCCTGTGTGCGTGCATGCGCTCCTGTCCTTTGTCATACACGTGCGTGTGCACCTGAGCAGCAAGTGTCCTCGAGAGGCAGAGCTGTCAGCCTCCACAGAGAGCGCGTCGAGCGCTGGGACGTACAGGTTTGCGGGGGTATTAGGGTGGAGGATCCAGGGTGAGGCAGATCCTGACACACGTCTGCCAGGATGCCTCTGAACCGTGTCCAGAAACGTGGATGCACTGAAGGATGTCTAACGTAAATGTATGACGGGACGTCAATGAAAAAAAACTGTCAAATGATCCACATACTGTATGTTTATGCAGATTATCAGCAAAGTGATGGCGGATGGTGGTGAGATCATTGAGCAGCTAAAATAGAAAATCATGCTTCCAATTGAAAATAATGTGCCAGCGTTGACGAGTCAGCAATCTCTACCCCAGTATGAAGCATATTTATATCTTGATTTACCCCACGAGGCACAGGCAGCCGGAATTAAGCCGGGCTGCTGAACCCACACTCTTAATTATGCTAAGTTTTAATAGAATGTAAATAGGCGTGCTACATAGAAAAAACCCCCCTGCTGTAAAGTATTTAAACATTAGTGCAAAGGCTGAGTGACTCCTTTGTGGAGCCAAGTGATGAACTGCAGTTTCGGGTGTATGTGTGTGTGTGTGTGTGTGTGTGTGTGCTAGCAGTTGCCCCGGTAGGAGCAACTTGATGCACAAGTATTTACCCTCTAGTTGTGGGAAGTCCTAACACTGTCAAGTTAAATAAAGCCAAGCTACGTGTTCAATTAAAAACAGAAGTGGAGAAAAGAAATTCACAAGTCGATTTCCTGCAGCAAAGGTTTTTTCGGGGTTAAGCTAATGTAACATGTATGCCCCAAACTGTGTCAAAATGTGCAAAAAGACAGTGAGAGGTGGTGGCGAAGCTCTCCGGCTCAGTGCGTTTGTGTGTATGTGTGTGTGTGTGTGTATGTGTGTGTGTGTGTGTGTGTGTGGGAGCAGGGAGCAGCCACCTTCACCTCAGCCACAGCTGGCTGCTGTCAGGCTGCTGTTTTGCCTCTGTCACCACCAAGGCTGCTTCCACTTCCAACTCTAGGAGCTGTCAGCGCTAAACATAGACCAGGGCAGCAGTCTCAGCTCAGGGCTTCCAAAGAGCACCTCTTTAAAGCGCAATTATCCGTCTTCACTTCTTCTGCTCACGCAAGTTATCGTACTTTAAACAGTCCCATTATTTAACATATCTAAGTTTGACTGTTTGAATTATATACAATTAGTCTAACTCGTCACAACTGGGTGAGTGCGGGGAGCCACTTAGCCCTTGACGCAATGTTTTGATAAGCTCATGATTGGAATATAAAACTATATGTGCATGAAATGGCAAGTTCCGTCCAAAAACTATACTTTTGGACACCATTTTAACCCACCCACTGTCAAACTTCTTACCGTCTTTTGGAGTGAGTTTTTTTTTTCTCAGTGTGCCTCATTTTGATAAAGGGCTTTGCAAGGCGTCATGCCAGGTTTGTGGTGTAGGTGGCTTATGTAATATGATTTTGTTCCATCACTTTTAGACTTAAAAAAAATTGCTCGTTGTTGTAATAAAGTGTACTTTGAAGTGTAACCTTGCAGAAAACATCGATCCCAGCCCTGTTGGGTTGTCGCTCGATGTTAAGTCCGGGGGCCTGAAAAAAGTATCAAGCCCACACGGCTCGTGGTGAACTACCAGGAGTCTGGAAAGCTCATGCCGAAGCCGGGGAGGAGGTGGCTGCCTTCCAGTCAACACCCGGGGAACAAATGTCGTCCGCGCCCACAACAGCCTGTTATTTTAAGTCGCCTGAGAAACTAGGGAGTAATTCAACAAACCGTAACAAAGTTCTTGTGAAAATCCTCTAAAGCTCCTAAATGAGGAGGCTAAGAAGAGTGTGGGAGAGGAGCAGAGAGGAGTGGAGAGGCGATAAGAGGAGAGGACACATACTCTATCAGGTCCTCCAGGTGGTTGTAGATATCTTCATCCTCGACACTCTCCTCCGATGGAAAAGGCCTTGGAAGGGAAAAAATAAGGCATCCTGTTTAGGCTTTAAATCCAATCATTATACACCTTTCTAAGATATATCTATCATGCCATGTCATATTTCATTATACAGTGCTTTAAATGATGTGTTGTGCTGTACCTGATCCCAGTTTGTTGTGCAATCACTGTGTGGGAAAGTTTTGACAGTGTGTCCATGACCTGCAAAAAAAACAAAAAAACAAAGCTAGTGTTATTTCATAAACACCACAGCCAAAACAGAAAGATGTGGGAAAGCTTAGGGAGTTTGCTGAAAACAACATGGAGATGGATCATGCCTGGGTTGGATTTGCATGTTCTTCTCATGTCCTTGTGAGTCTGCTTTCTAACACCGTCCAAAAACATGCATGATTAGGTTAAGGTCCCAGACTGGCCCCAGATCTAAGAGTGAGTGCATTTCTACCTCTAACCCTGTGTGCACTGAGAATGAGAGAGAATGAACTGTCGATATTTAGGATTACCATGTTGCATTTCTAAAAATAGACACGCGGGGGCAGCATTCTCCAACAGTCACACACATACACACACCAAGCCGCTGCCAACTTTATCCATTTATTTGTTTATTTTCAGTGGAGTTGCGCCTGAAATTCCGCCCCTAGTCGCATATGTTGAGAAATAAGGAGAGAGGAGCCCGTCGGGAGACTCGTTGGACGAGAGCGGGGGAACGATGACGCACGCGCGGGGAGAGGCCGGACTCGTGAGGCACCGGTCACTGTTGCAGCGAGACACGAACTCATCGGCCATCGATCGCGCTGCGAAGTTGAGCGCGTGCTCCGGTGCTGACACGCCTGCTATTCGTATGACACGTAATTTCACGCCATGGTGCTCGGTCCCGACAGTGCCCTTGACCCTGTTTGCCTGTGTGTGTGTGTGTGTGTGTGTGTGTGTGTGTGTGTGTGTGTGTGTGTGACCTGCTCGACTGATAATCACCACTGACCCCACCTGCTGAATGAATGAACGACACAGCCGTGCTACCTCAGCTCTGTTCATTCAGGCTTGGCATCCTGGCAACGTGCCCACAAACCTCCAGCTCCATCCCTGTGCTGACATAACACGCGCCTTCACACACACGTACGCACACAGATGCAACATGGATACATTCGGCCCCAGGCAGAAGCTCTCAGAGATCAATAGCGATCACACAACTGGCCTTTCCCTTCCCCCAGCGGTAAACAAAGTAAAACGTGGCTCACAAAGGACAGAGAGAGGCAGAAACACGAGTTAAGAGTACATCTCTACACCTCCGGGAGGCCATGCACTCTGCAGGAAAAGAGCAGAGAGCGTCCAGCTCGCTCAAACAGTCTGAGACACAGCAGAGCGGACAAATAAAAGAAAAAGCTTTCAAAACAGTGTTTTTCCCCGCCACAGAGAGACCAACAGCGAAAACAAAGTGCACTACAGGTCACTTCACG
This sequence comes from Karalla daura, assembly GCA_029224185.1. Classification (NCBI taxonomy): domain Eukaryota; kingdom Metazoa; phylum Chordata; class Actinopteri; order Chaetodontiformes; family Leiognathidae; genus Karalla; species Karalla daura. Next base: position 13,382,463 of record CM055208.1, read on the forward strand.
CTAACTCGACTCCAGGAAGCTGATTTACTGATTCTGGATCCTCAAAATAAACCATATGCGCCTGTACTGTCTTATCTGTGCACGAATGTGAAATAAAATCTTGATTCCAATAAAGTGACATGTTGTGCATATAGAGGATATTTAAAGAGCGTTCAAAGCAAGGTGCCAAAAATCGATGCACTCAAGGCCTCCTCAGCTCTCGGTATTCACAGAAGTCTCATTCGATGATCTCTCAACCTGAGTGTGGATTGATCGCACAATACGTCGTTGATCAATCCGTGTGACGGCGCTGAGCGTCGTCCCCCGTTTCATACGAATCAATCAGTCTGACCGGGGCCCGGGAGCATGTTATCGTCCCGTACGCCTCAGAGGCACCAGCGGCGGCACAGTGCATCAACGAGAGCGCGACACAGAAAACGCAGGCAGAGCTCGGAGCTCTGATCAAAGAGAGAGGCTGGCCGCGAGCAGCCGAACCGCGCGTGTGTGTGTGTGTGTAAGACACTCGTCAACAGTGGTTAACACGTCGTGGGAGGAGGCGCGACGCGTAGCAACGTCTGTAAATACTGTAAATACCGTCACCGCTCGTGCACTCAGGCACTTACTGTAAACAGACAATTTGTTTTTAGCCCTCTGACGGATAGCAGGGGACCCACGCTGGATCGTTTCGGAGGATTTTTGACTGCGAAAAAGATACAAGTCGGCTAGCTCATTTTAAACTGGAAAGCAGGAGTTGGCAACACGTTTCCCTGACCAGAGTACCGTCTGCACTTTCTATTTTCATTTTCCGTTCAGCGAAGTGTAGGTGCCAGGCTTTCCACGGGGAAGATGATTTTGTAAATAAAGACTATCTGTTCTGCTGTCCACTGCGAGGGAAGGGAAAATAAGTGGAGCGCTTTCTTTCCAGAACGTAATAACAGTAACATTTCAGATAGGCGGCTTTAACGTCCACTCGCATCTCAGTTCGGAGATGTGTGAGGAAAATAAGGGTTGAGCTGACAGTCACATTTCAAGTGGGCAACACATACCCTGTAAAAATTATGCCCTTGAAAACCGAAGCGTGAATTCATTTTCCTCTTATCTATTCTGCATAGTGCTTCTTGCATTCTTTTAATCACAATGTTGCAAGTCACCGAATACTCTGCGCCAAACAATGCTATGCATTGTTCTGTACTGGAAACTCTTTTACCACACAATATTAGAAACAAGCAGCAAATTTAACTCTACTACGCCGTGTTTTCTGGGCAATCAGCTCCTGAAGCAGCAGCTGGGAGGTCAGAAAACCTCTACTCTGCCGTGAGCCTTCGAAAGGAGGCAGAGAGGAATAAGAAGCGCAGATTTAGACTCCAGGCAGTTTTTATTTCAGCATAATTATAAACATGTTGGCACTGTTTGCGTGATTTCTCTTTGCCTGCCATTAATCCGGGGACGGGACGGAGCTCGAATCGAACGCATTCGGCTGCATTAGCAGCTCAAAACGCTTGTCACGGCCGCTGCTGCAGTCCAAACACAGACACAGAGGAATGCACCCAGAAAGATTCAGAGGGAATCTCCCCCGTCCGGTTATTATAATCTTCACGCAGTGACCCGGCAGAGCTGCTGCGGGGCTCGACACCCGGAGGCCAGCTGGCAGGTACAGCGTGTCCGCAGAGCCGCAGATCCCAGCTTCTATCTGGCAGCCCGCTTTGTCGGGACAAAGTTGTGCTTTTTGGCTTCCCTGGCTGCGTGAGTCACACACACACACACACACACACACACACACACACACACACACACACACACGTTTGCAACAGGACCGACCATCTGCAAGCAGCCAGTAGGACTTTCTGAAGGCCGGCGAGTGTTACTTGCGGCTAATAATAGAGGAGTCGAGGAGATGTCCGCAATGGAAGTGACATGGTCTGACCTCCTCCCGCTTCATTTCAGCCACTACAACTTCACGGGTCACGGGTCACGATCATGACTGTTTTTGGAGCTGCCGCCACCGCGCGAGACGTAAAAACACACAGTGATTCAGAGGCCGTCACCGGGGCTCAGACGCCAGAATAGTGCAGCTGCGGGCGAGTGCAGGCAATTAGCGCAGACGCAGAGAAAAGGCTCCAACGTCCGGCTTTAGATCTAACTCGTGCACGTGGAGGGTAAGAGGCCACAGAGGTGACCGACTCTTTGATGGAGGCTGTGTAAACCTGAAGTGCCCGACCAGACCTGGGATCTAATCATTCACAGGTCAGTGAGCAAAGCAGGACAAGGCTCAGTGTGTGTATGTGTGCGTATGTGTGTGTGTGCTTGGATGCTTGCAGCGGGTTTCACCCACACTGTACAGATGACAGAAGGTGCGCTTTCACGTCCAAAAAAAAAAAAAAGATTACAGCTGTTTGATGTAACATGGTGGTAATTTTACAGAGTGGCGGATGGATGGAATCAGCTTTGATACAGTAATTACACCATACAACTCTTGGCTAAAATCACAGATAACACACTGCACATGACGTAAGCCCTCATACTTGTAATTTTGCAGTCAATATGCAATCATGCGCTCGCCACTCTCGCACCACAATACAACTGATTTTAAATTGAGCCGCAAACACGGATGACAGGTTGGACCGTTTTGCCCAAGAAGATGAATTCAGGTCCCCCCCCACCCCCCAAATAAAACAGCCTACACGCAGCAGCTGGAGAATGTTATCCTCGGGAAGCAGACGAACACAGACGCAGTTTGTAATTTCTGCTATTGACATGCACAGCCACCGATCACCCTCCTCTTTATTTATTCTGACGAGTCCTCCGGCGCGTCTGGCGGTGGAGGGCACCTCAAGGAAACGGGCCATGCGTTTCAGACGCTGCAACAGCTTTGTGGATTTCGCTCACAGCCGCTGTCATAGTTTTTCCTTTCATTCCCCTTTCATTCCATTTTTTTCTCTCTCACTCCTAAAAAGCTGATTGCAGGCTAAAAATAGAGCTTGGTTAAGGTGAAACCAGTGAAACTGCTGCGGGTAATAGCATTTTTTCACCTCCTAACCCAGGAAAAAGAACATGTCACTCCCGCTTACTGTAACTGAGGCCAACTATCCACTCGCAGATTCTGAATCAGTGCAGGAAGTGGTGCTCCATGGCAACACATCAGCTTAAGTGCCTTATTAAGTGAAGTGTGCAAAACTTGAAATTAGAGGAAATTTTGTCACCAAAGGTCACTCTTCAACAGTGACCTAGAGTGGAGTATTTATCTGTGCTCTCAAATGTTAACATAGAAGCTGTGGTCTTGTCACAAAATGTCCCAGATGCTATTTTACGAGACCGTTTATGATCCTACCTTCAATGTTAGCGTATTACAGATCTGCTAACCACACTTTTTACACCTGCTGTCAGGTGGCTGTCTCACCTGCCAGTCACATTGAATATTCATGTGACTTTTTTCCTTGCTAAAAAACGTAGCTTAGCAACAAGTAAATGGTAACTTGAGTGATACAGCTATGTGGCAAATACATCCAGCCTTACATGTATGTGTTTTAGCCAGAATCAGAGGGAGAATGAGATGTTCATGAAGAACCAGGAGTGCATACGCTGATATTTACAACAGAATAGAATAGAATATGCCAAAGGAAACCAAATTGCTGCCTCACAATCCTGTACCAAGCTATTTTTGAGGTGGGTCAGGCTTGTTGCAAACTTCCTTTTTAACATTTGAAGTTATATATGAAGGATGATATATATATGTGTGTGTATATATGTATATAAACATATATATATATACATATATACACATATATATGTGTGTGTGTGTGTGTGTGTGTGTGTGTATATGTATATATATGAAGGATGATAATGTTCCCTGGAATCCTTAGTCTGTTGTTATTCAATAAAGAAAAGAATATATAATATATCTGCATCCCTGTACCATTTCATGATGAATCCTGTGATTTCTATATCATTAACTGAGTCAGATCCCAAAACATCTGATGGCTGCATCTCCCATACATTTCTGAAAACAAACACAGCGAGGAGCCATACGGACTCTACTACTGCTGAACAGGGACTGACCAGGGATCAGCTGTTTGCTTTAGGATTTTCTCACCTCCACATATGAGATAAAGCAGTAGGGGAAACACCCGCGGGGTTGTTGATCCGACCACACCAGAGGGAGCAGGTGTGAACGCACCTTCACATGGTGTTAGCTTCATACGCAGCCCGCGCTGCCTGTTATTTCTGGGGTCTTTCCCACCTGACTGGGAGAGCAGTTGTTTCAGAGACTGCACAGGAGCGTTTTCACAGTCTGCGTACTCCAAGTGTAACAGTTTATTTGAAGTCTGGGCAGCTCCCTGCTTTTCGCCCCGCGCGCAAAAAAAGTCTGAGAGGATGAGTCTGAGGGTGGAAAACAGAGGGATGTTCCAGTTTGTGTTTATACTTGAAGAAAGCCCTGGCTGCACCACTGGAGGAACAAAGCGCTATAGAGAAAGCCTTAACAGCTTGTTGAGGGGGAAAATCTATTTTAAAAATAGCTTTTTTTTCAGTGGGAGAGACGCTCAAACAACAAGATTTAAAAATGCTCTCTAACCTTATGAATGCCGCGCTTGATAAAACATTTACGAAGGGCGAATCATTAAAATGGTGTTTGTATTTCAGGGGAAAAAGATTCTTCTCTCACACACTTCTCGCATCAAACATTCTGCTGTTGAGCCACTGGGAAGTAAAGGATGTGTGAATATTTAACAGGCCCGCTCTCCGTCTCCGTTATTATGCTCGATGACAAACGACAATGGATGTTAAGTTCACCGAGACATTAAAAAAACATTTCTTTCAAAATACACCGCAGTGTGAGTAAACAATAAGCATGTGTGTGTGTGTATGGGTGTCAGAGTCTGTGCTAATTGATTTATGCTGGTTCTCTGTGTTCAAGTGTGCGTTTGCTGCTGTGCATAAGTGTTGTTATTTGTGCACACGGGCATGAATGTGTGCACGTGTGCATGTGTGTGTTTGTGTGTGTGTTTGACTGATGCAGCCGATGTACAAAATTCAATCCACACAGAGAGAGAGGGGGCCAATAAAAGCCTGATTGGCTCGGAGAGAGAGTCGAGCTAATGTTTGGCAATCAGTGCCACGGCTCATTAGCGGCCATAATACATAATTAGTGTGTTTGGATATAGAGACTCGCTGCTGATAGGAATGCGGCACACGTTTGCCACTTCTCCTCCGTCCTCATCGCCTGCATCATTTAGCCCTCTCCTCTCCTCATCAAACGCGGCTTCACATGCATTAATTCTACAGTCATGCATATTGTAACGGCAACGGAACTTCCTACGAAGATAGTTTAGCTCGGAGCGTGTCCGTTCCAGTCCAGCTCGATGCGAGAACGGCCTTTCATTCCCAATCAGAGCTCGGCGATGAGGCGGCGAAGAGAGAAGAAAACCATCGGTAAACGTCGGCTTGTTTTAGCAAAGATGAGAAAGTGAGAACGTCCATTTCGGTGTTGAGTGTGAACAGTGTATTCTAGTTTAAGGGTATAGTGGGGACCATGTTTCAGTACATCAGATTGATGTGTCAATAGTCACATATACAGCTCCTGTCAGTGTTGGTGGGCTACAACAACTGTATGAGAGGGAATAGAAGATCAACCACAAACTGTCGGCCCGAATCATAAAACCCGCATACATATTGAAGGGGTCTTTACAGAATTCTCTTTCAAAGCGAGTCAGCTGCAGACCCAGAGCGTTTTGAATGAACTCATTAATCAGTTTATTAAATCTGTTTAGCCACAATCCTCGTTACAGCCGAGCGTCACTATGTGAAAAAGAGAGCATCTTTTGTTTCCCCAGAACAACCTTTGAACAGTGACTCTGGCGTCATTGTCTTTGCACAGCCGGACAGAGCTGGTCAATCAATGCGACATGTTTTAGCTCGCAACCTTAGCAAATATTCCAGTGACCCATTTTCATCTGGAGTCGTTCGGTAATCACAGCTGTTCGGGACTGATTGCAGCCCCGGGGAGGGCTTCTTGTTTGTGGATGACACTGCACTGTTCACTGAATAACAAACCACAGAGTATGAATGTATCGCAAAGTACCTGCTTTGTGTGAGCTGAATCACAGGTAGGAGCTTTTCTAGTCCGCTACAATAGGCTGTAACTGTGAGCAACCACAGAATACACACAGAGGTTTCTAATAATCAGAAACTCATGTTCCAGCACAAATGCTGGAACAGAATCCATCCAAGTAGAAAGTGAGGACACTCCCAACGTCCTGTAATTATGTCACCCTCTTACTTCATCTCTTGGACAGCAGCTCGGTTCAGTTATGTGCTCCGAAGGAAGAAAAGTTAACAGCTCCGTGCTCCTCCGTATTTCTCCCCTCTAATAGCGCCACCTCAGCAGCACGGGGGTCAAACACAAGGGCATCGCCACTGTCCAGGTAAATCACATCAACCTCCACACGCTACGGCCCCTCAGGACACACACGTGCAGTACATACACACACACGGACACACACACACACTTTAACAGTCCTTCAGTCACACATATATTCACACCTCCCTGGGTCCCGAAAGCTGATCATCAGTCCTTCACTCACACCCTCCGTCATGAATGTTTTATGTTCACATTAATAGGACAGAATACTATCACGCATTTGCATGGTTCTCACATACACAAATACACAAATGCTCCATGAGAATATAGATGATCTGTGGAAGCCCGAGGCCCGGCTGCACAAACACATTTGATCCAACAGATCCTGACTTTGACAGGTGAGGAAACTGCTGAATTTCAAATGATCAGTGGTACCGTCACATACAATCACAGACTCTATAGACTGTGCTCTGTGCCTTAGCTGTGTGCAAACAGCTGTTTCTACACTAAATCAACTTGTTGCTCAATGAAAAACTGCATTTTCAGATCAGTGCATCCAAGTCACTATACACACTATATGAAGGTAAAAACAGATTTCTGTGCTGCAGATACTATGTTTATGTGCTAGTGGAATCCACATTCAGTGGCTCCTCTGCTTTTATTCACAGCACTCTCGTCATTGTTCACACGCTGAATAGCAGCTTTTGCAAATACAGTATGAGAGCCTGAGAGGCTTGCAAGGATCCCAGCGTCGTATAATCATCTCTGATAAGTAACATTGTACGGGTAGCACTTTTTTTTCCCCCCTCAGCTCAGCCTCCTGATTGCCGAGAAGAATCCTCCCCTCAGCATGACGCATCCCAGATCTTCTCGCTATTGTGTTCCCTGCTGTTATTATCATTGAATCCACCATGGAAGCCTGCGCTAAAGACATAACCTCATCTCTCCCACCCACTCCCAAACCAATCGACGACACAATCTCCATTGTTTCATCACGTCGACATGACGATCTCATTCCCCTGCCGCTGAAACGCTATCCTGCAGTTAACTGAGGATGAAATGAAGCAAGCGGGGAGAGTGGGCTCCCAGAGGGGCATTTCAGGCAAAAAATATAAACTGTGTTTCTGAGAGCCTTTCAAACAACCAGTGTGTGGAGCCGAGCTATCGGGATTCTGCTCTCAGCCAGTCGCGGGCTCATTTGGGAAGCCAGGACTTGAAAGACTCGCCAAAACCATAACCAAGTGTCGGAGCAAGTTTGAGTGGGTTGCCTGCATTGTAAACGATGTCCTAAGGCGGTCAGTGAAAATCCATATGGACATTCCTCAGGTTTTTCTTTTTTTTCTCTCTCTCTTCCACATCGCCTTTGATCCTGCTGTGTGAATTATGGACCCCTACACTTTAGTTTTAGTGGGCTCAGTTTTCTCCTGTGGGATCTTATGATTCGCAAAATGGACAAGCAAATTTTGCACTGAGTTATGGGGATTTACAACTCTAAAGCAAGGCATCAGTGGGAGGAAACACACAGGCAGCAGCCAAATCCTCCAGAATAAGTAATAGAGCAGACCTCTGATAGTGCCCTATGAGGTAAAAATCTGTAAATGTTACCATAACAAATACAACATTTTCCAAAATCCATTTCTGTGTCATCCGTTTGAATAGATGTTTAATGGCAGCCACATTTCTTTGATTAACTCTTACTAAATAAGGATTTCTCCACAGTCTGGAGGAGAAGTAGCATAAATCATAATGAAAGGATAAACTGTCCGTGTAAAGTTGTATCATAATGACATGTTTCATTTTTCCGACAGTAGAACAGTTTATATTCCTTCCTTTCTAGAAATTATTATGTTTCTATGGGGCTGCCAAGTTTAGTTTTAGCACACTGAGGACGTCTACAAAAAGGCTGATTGGTGGATTCTGTGTTCTGTTCTGTTCTTTCTGCGTCGCTTTTTTTTCTACATGCTCTGGTTTCCTCCCACAGTCCAAAAAATACGCACGATTAGATCGACTGGAGACAAAATTGCCCCTAGATGTGAGTGTGAGAGTGAATGGCGCATTGCAATGGGCGCTGTTTTCAGGAGATAGACAACTGTAGAGCCCTTTGACACCACTGGGTACAAAGTGGCTGGGATAATAGATGGATGGATTGATGGATAGATGAATGGAGCATGAGGAAGTGAATGTACATACATGTACACGTTCAACCAAAATACAAAATCTTGCAGTTCACTATTCACTCTAACTGCAGCTTTGTCACATCTTTATCCACCGATGTATGATAGATAAGACGATAACATGGTACGTTAAGACATCAGGATTCAGGGATCAGATCTTTCATTGACGGATGTAGTTTTGCAGCCTGAAGCTCAACATAAGGATCATCTCCTTATGACTGAGAAAGCATGGTTAATAAAATGTAGGGTGCAGCGATTATCTTACATTATAATGCATGCAAATTAGCCGCATGTAGGAAGAATTCCTAGGAGTATGGCTTAGCTGCAGCTCTGCCCTGCAGCCATTTGTTCGGGGCCGTGATTTACACCTGGGACATCAGGTGAATGTAATTAACTCGGCAGAACAGAAAAAAGCCAGCAGGTCTATGGTGCTCATCAGAGCCCAGACGGACGAGCTGAGAAAACCGCATACTGGTGTATGTGTTTAAGATGTAGCATTGAAATAGAAAAAAAATGACATTTAACAGTTAGTAAAGTCACTCCAAGGTACGGTTTCCGGTCATCAGAGGTCACACACATGGCCACTACAGTGGGTTTGGTTTACAGCCACGTCGGCTGTAGGTAAACAAAGTCTGAAGCAGAGGGATCCATCACGGTGCTCCTCGCTCCACAATTCATCATGCTGGTTTACACGGCAGCCAATTTATTAGTTTCCCCCGTGAGGCAAACACCCTGCCATAAATCTGACTCTCCATGGAAAATAAGGTAAACATTATGTCGTCTGTGTTGCTGGCTCCGGACATTAAAAGCCTGGAAAGAAAAAGCAGAATTCCCACATAGCGATCCTGGCTGTCAGCCTAGTGTGCAGTTTTGAGCTTCTGGTCAACCAGTCGTCATTACTGGCTTTTATGGCTTGTTGTTGTGGCTTCTATCATCTAGTTTTGTGCATTAAAGATGCACGAGGCACGATTAATATATAAAAAGCTATTCATCTGATCACTGTAACAAAATGTAGGGCTGCAACGGAGGAGAGCAGAGTCGACCGGCTGATGTTCCATTTGCCAGAGATAAAATTCTGATGTAAGTTATGGTAAGTGTGGGAAATCTTCTTGATGTACATCGGATGACACATCAAAACCGAGCAGTTGCAATCCCAAACTGGCTTCAAAACGAGACCCGGGCCGCCGAGAGCCGCACCAAGCCCAGCTGCTTCTCCCGAGCTGCGAGGCAACAAATGTGTTTCCCACTGCTGGATGTGTGCTACTAAAGCTTTGGCCGCAAATAGCCGGCCTGTCACATCTATATGGCATAAGTGGGTTAGCGTTACTTAGCATACCCCGAGGAGCTCCCGTTCTAATCATGAACAATTAAATGCGTACTGTCTCAATCTCTCACTGCGGATCCCGCACATTAGTCATGCAGCTGTGTACAATCTCCCTCATTTCTCACCGACTTCTTGCTTGAATAATTGAATATCAGAGCAAAACGTGGCACTTGAGCGCTCGTTACAGAAGCTTAGCGTAACACGAGCCAAATATAGCGACGAGGTGTTTCAGATGACCGAGCTCGATTTCGAAAGAGAGTTATTTTTTTTTACCTTTATCTTTCACATATTTACATTATCATTCTACTGGAATATGGCTGATTGGAAATCACAAAAACAAGTTATTTTTTGCAGCTGAAGGAGGAACTGAGAAACTTAAGAGTTCAGATATGAGTTATGTTTAAGTCTTGATGATACATATCATGTCTTTCGTTCATCAGATAACGTGGACAGGCACTTACCCCGTCACGGCACACAAACACACACACACACACATATAGAAGCAGAGTGAGAAGGTGAAGCTATACAATTTTCGCCCAACTCTTGAGCAAATCTTGATTATAGTCACAGATATATCAAAGAGAAGTTTTATTGTAAGTGGAAGTGCTACAACTGCAGCTGTTATTAACCATTAGCTCTCCCATCCACCCCTTTATCTAACCCACTTTAATGGTGTCATGCGGGGTCTGCCGGTCTCTATGTCCACACACAGAGGGCGAAGGCAGGGGACGCACCCCGGACAGTCCATCAGTCCAGTCCATCACTGGACCATTCTCACATCTAGGGGCAATTTAGAGGCTCCAATCGATCTAAACATGCACGTTTTTGGACTGTGACTACCCATGCAGACACGTGAAGACCGAGCTGAGAGTTAAACCAGTGGCACTCTTGCATCTGTTTTCATTTTCTATCCTTTAAGCTAAGGAACGTGAAGGTGGACCCACCTGTGCAGCAGAATGAGAGCGATACGGCCAAATCCACCGCTCACATTACAGCTCACACTACAGCAGACGGAGAGATGGGTATTGATTTTAACACTTTCCTGCAGACCTGAGCAGTAATGGATGACAGCCATTATCTGCCATTAAAAGGTGAAATCTTAAAGAGACACATTAGAGATGATTTCATAAGGCTCATGACATCCTGTCTGCTCTGGAAGCTGATTACAAAACTGTAATTATTTTATTATCCATTTCCATTTGTCAGTCTGCCTTAGCCGCAGGTGAAAGTTCAGCCATCAGCAGAGGCTGCCCAGAGTAGCACACTGCACATAATTAGCCGCGTAGCAGCTAATTTAGACGGTCGCCGTCTAAAAATGCTGTCAACGTGAATCCTGAATTATAATTCTCATATCCATGACAACACTGCGGTACCCAGCAGGCAAATCACATTTTGTCTGTTTATGCAGTGGCTGTTTTTTTGAATCATTTCTCATTAACTAAAGAAGACAATGATAAATACTGCAGCCCAGTAATCCCCAGCAGAGCGTTTCCCATGCTGGCCAAAACCACAGCTCTCAGTGGGAGATGACCCACGGGGCTGTTTCCACTGTGAGTTGTTTCATCCACTGCATGAATTTAAAGCTTTTTTACACCCCCCCCCCCCCCCCCCCCCCCCCCCCCCCACCACCACCACCACCACTTACCATTGATTCCCCATGTGATTTCATCAAAACTGCTGCTTTTTGGATATTATATAACACCTAACAGCTGGTATATTGTGAGGTGGGATCAGATTTTTCTCAGCACAGTGCGGGGGATGGAGATTAGCTCTTTCAGAAACGCCCCCACTTTGAATGACAGCGCATCCACCCACTCCACCTCTGGGAAGCATCACGCTGAAGAAACCCCCCCCCCCAACCCCTCCTTATCATTGGAGCCTTAAGCATCTGGAAAAAGCATCCTCGACATACATACAATCCTCTGCATGGCTCCTGCAGGATCTTTATATTGCAGAGAAAACCATCTCAGAACATAAATGCCCCTGTGAAATCCCATTTATTGCTTTTAGCTCTGATGCGCTGGGCAGAGGACAGATGCAGCCTCTGGCTCCTCATGAAAGATTGAGAGGAAAGTTTTTAAGGACGTGTGAGAGAAAAGGATCTCTGGCCTCTGTTTTTTCGAAGGAGGCCGGCAGGTGCCCGGAGAGACATGCCTCCCAGCGGGGAGAGAGAGTGGACCGAGGAGAGTGAAATAAACATGCCGAATCTAAACATGGCTCCACGTGAGAGCGGAGCATGGCTGCCCATCTGGAGGAGAACTCTGACCGTAGGCGATTCATGTCTTGAATGTAAATGCATCTTGTACAGCCATCTGTAAACAGGATCGGGGTTTAGCGCATCATCTCTGTACAGCTATCAGCGAGTGAAGCTGAATGAAAAGTACGTGACGTTCAAACTTGTGCTTATGTGCAGCAAACTTTTGAACATTCTCATTTTCTGCTACTTTATTTGCTATTCTGGAAGGAAATGTTGCTCATTAATTCCACTACAATAAAAACACCAGCGGTGCACGTTACTTTTTAACTCTCATTAAAAATACAAATATAAATCAACATGCATTATGCAAAGTAGTTTAAATGCTGTCAACATATACCAGCTACATCACTAGACAACCAGTGATATGTAGCATTCTCATAAATAAACGCTATTTTTGTTGGCCCTGTTTATTTCCCAGTTTACATGTACACCATTTTTTGTGTTTATGTATTTAAAAACCTAAATGCAACAACTTTTCTGAATAAATTTGAATTGAAGACATCCACAGGAGGATTGCGGCACCTCCATTGTCCTGGATTAGGATGGTTCTGAAGCCTTTATATGTCCTGTTTTATTCTTATGAGGGTGAAAAAACACATCTAGACAGCAATTTCTGGCACTTCAGCATAGTCCATTATGTGACGTTTTCTTTCATATAAATCAAACAGCAGACCCGGCCGGGAGAGTATCGGCCCTGGAAACAATACATCTGTGTAACCCTATTCTGGATGATTTAATCACAGCGAGATGTAGGTCTGTAGTTCCAGGTAGCGGGGCACTCAGCGCCGAGGCAAGGGAAAAGTAGCTGTCAGAAAGTAGGACAGCGAGGCGAGGGGAGGGGAGGGGGGGGGCGCCGCTGTGCAGACCCGCACCTCAGTCTTTGTAGTCTTTGATCCTGACCACGGTGACTTAGCTCCTCGTGCTCTCCGGCTGGCCCAGCCGCAGCAGTGGCCTATAAATATCTGCACGTCTGCACAACCAGGTAACCTCAATACCGAGCCACACTGGCAGATGCACTTTCGTCTCCACGCTTCGGCTCTGTCATTCTTGTACCACTTCCCGAGCACCGACTGTCGAACAAACAGGTGTTTGTACCTTGTGTCATCCGGTGATGTGAAGACGTCAAAAACATTATGAGACGGGCCAGATGGGACAAATAAAAACAAAACCTTCATCCTTTTCTTTTATTTGCAGTTTTAAAGGGCCCTGCAAACGTGGAGGGACATTCTCCTGTCGAGTCTTTCCACTGGAGGACTACCTGCAGTGTTTATGTGTTACACACTCAATGGGAGGCTCCCTTTGAACCGGTATGGGGCGAGGATGTACAACACGCTCTCTTGCATGCTTCCAACACACACACACACACACATACACACACACACTCACACACACACGCACACACCGTATATTTCCACCATACAGTTTTCCAATTCAGCACCCTTCTTTTTTTTTGCCCCTCTATCTCTATCCCTTTATGTCTGTGTCACAGGAAGAGTTGTTACTCGATACAGCTGCTGACAGCACCACACAGAGACCAGCTCAGGAAATTAGAGGGAGTCCGATAGTCTCTATCACGTGCGTGTGCAACACTGATTTGGACAGGCGAGGGGAGGAACGTCTGTCAACATGTGGTATCTGCAAAAACACACAGCGGTGGACGCTGATTACCCTGGCGTCGATGCATCGCTTCACCTTAAAGCTGAATCTGAATACATCCACACACTCTGAGAGAAAGAAGCAACTCCAGAGGGGCCCTGCGGTGACCGTTTCCTCTTCCTGTTTCCTGCTGCTCGCTGAGACCTGAGATGAGTCAGTCGTCTGGGGAGTCAGTGCTCGCTCTCACGCACACGCGCACACACACACACACACACACACACAGGCATACGCTAGCACGTAGGCACTTAGACGCATGCAAATCTTTCACATCTGAAAGGTTCAAGTGACATTCTACGGTAAATGTCGAGACTGCTCGTCGGGAGGATTGCTCTGCTTTTGTCAGACTGGCGTAAACGCGGTGGAGGTGTTTGCTCCTCATAGAAAAGCAGATCAAAGAAAGCATGTTTTCAACTTTTTCACTTTTTAACTTCTTTTTTTTTGGTGCAAACAGACGCGCCAACGCCGCTCTCAAGTTTCCCGGCATACTGTATATTACACTAACAGATGCTGGGGGATGAATAATTGATTTAATTGTTGTGTCAGGGCTTTAAAAAGTAAAGCTGCAGGTAAAAGTGTGTGCCCCCATTGATTTCATTACGAGCGGATCTGTTGGGCTGCGGCTGATTAATTCAGCTGGGGATAACAGAAAAGAGGCTTGAATATGCTTTCACAGAAAAAAGGTGAAGAAAGGTGGAATGCTTTTTTCTTCATAACAGAGTGAGTAGTTAGCAATGGCTGTGATAATACAACGCCGTGTTAGGTGTGTTCTGACAAGCGCGTGTGTCTAAATCTTCAAACTGAACTGTTATATTAAGAATATCACCTTTTACACTGGAAAGTGTGGATACACCTTTACTTGAAGGCTCGAGACTCGAGAATTGAAAACTGTGAAGTAGCACGTCCTGTTGGAGAGTGAAGCTGATGCAGCTCTCCTGCTTCAAAATATTGCCAGACCATAAAAGACAACAGCTCCACAGTTCTTAAATTAATGACACCTTTGAGTGCCAATACACTATCATTTAGTGGCGGAAGGAGTGAGGATACTACTTCATAAATAATCGCAAAATTAGTGAGTTTCCCATGAAAGAAATGGTTAAAAATAGAGCGAACTCTGAGGGAACCTCAGAAAGACATACTTGCATTATTTAATCTGACTCTGACAAGAACAGAAAAGCAGCACACCCCCCTGGGGCTGAGGGATGATAAGACTTCTGACATTTCACAAATGGTTAATTAACATTAACTGTAGTGAAATAAAGAAGTCTGAAGTCTGACCAAAAATACACCTTCAAAACGCTGCAGATGGATCAACTGTTACATCCATAACCCTTGAAAAAAAAATCTTTCCACCCAGTGTTATTCCTGAGTGAAGAGAGAGAGAGAGAGAGAGGCCGCTACTTTCCAGATGAAACATCTACACAACTGGTGGTGGTGGCTGCCTCAGCGAGCACGTCCACGGTGTTTGCACAGGGATCAGACAGATGTCCAACAATCATCAAAGACGTTTCTCTCCGACACCCTGGAACAATCAAAGAGGCAGTCTATCTCTGCAGCTGGTGAGCGGGGAGCTGGAGTGCTCTCCGGCCGAGCAGTCCTCACAAGAGCGAGGGCCGCGTGTGCGCCGTTGCTTGTGTGCGGACGTTCACACGTGCGCTCGATGTTCACGCTCGAGGAAAAGCCGATTGATATGAAACGTGTGATTCCAGCGGAAGCCGCCGTCATGCAGTCAGTCACCGGGAGTCCATGAATTATCCACAGCGGCTTTCAGTGCAGCAGCTTTGGAGCCGCTTCCATCAAATTGTTTCTGGGGGAAATTCTGACTCCAAATGCATCGTAAGTGAAAACAAGTGATGCATGGAGGTTTCTCCACAAAGAGCATGGACGGTGGTCCTCTGGGTTAAGGCACAGGGCTTTTTCAGAGTAAATGCTTCTCCACTAAGAAGACAACTGAGATTCCTCTACAACAATACAATAACTACGTGGATTACAAACAACGTGGTATGAACTACACATCCTATACTGCAACTACTTCAGTCAAGCTACCTATGTTTGCAGATAATATCTCTGTATTACTGATCACAAGACAGTGATTACGACTACGATTAATGATGCAGCCAATCGATAATTTTGGTCCCTTCACAGCCCTATTTGTCATGTTGAAGGTTCTACCAGAGATAAGTTTATTGTAGAGTCAACTGCCAACAAAATCCAACTGATCACTTTTGCATCTGTTCGGCCAGGCCAACAAACCTGCTGCGCACAGCTGCAGATGTCTTGACCAATGGGGGTGTGCCTAACAAACCACAAACCTTAAAGAACATCGACATCTGCAGAGTATCTGTCTCTTTGCTGACTTCACTCAGGATCAAAATGCTATTTAAACAGCATTTAGACCATCGTGGAAAACCAATAAGGCACAATAAACCGGGCTCATAATAGTAATAATACTTGTATATGCATGTGGCACATTTCAAAACTGTTACAAGACAGGTTTCAATAAAAACATTACACAAACAAATGAAAGCAAGACCTTAATATAACAACAAGGCTGCATTCATTCATTCCCATCTTGGAGTGCAGCAGTGGTTGGAGTCTATACTATCAAACACAGAGTAATGGAAAACAACCCTCCATCACACACACACACAACTCACACTTAGGACCAATTTAGAATCTCCAATCATCCTTAATGCATGTTTTTAGAGAGGAGGAAACCCACACAAACACAAGGGACAACATGCAAACTCCACACAGTACCATAAGCCAACACAACGTGCAAAATAAAATGGTGAATTTGTTCTGTCTAAGACTTTTCATGGATCCCAAAGGCATAACTCAATGTTCAGAGTATGCAGTGAAACATCCTACACCACCCTCTTCTCTGGTTGTCACCATGACAATAGTACTGGCCTACGGACCTTCCCCATGTTCAGAGGAGGAAAAGACGGACTCACAGCAAATTTGTGTTTTGTATTCTCTTTTCATAAAAGACTTAAATCGGAGCCATTAATTGATCATCCACCTCACCGATCCAGTCCTAGTGGCATTCTATCAAAACCTGCCTCCGAAGCCACTGTGGGCATTTGCACCTTAGACACGCACAGAACAAAGATGCAGCCCATGTCTCCATTAGCACGTAGCAGACACTTGATATCTGACCACATAGATCTGCTGCCGGGAGCACAGCTGAAGGACAAAGGAAAGAGACAGAGAGAGGGAGAGACGATGAGGGGGGCTGGTCTGGAGTCGCATCAGCCTTTCGTGGGTTTCCACAGTTAAATTCATCACCGTCAACTGAAGAGGAAGACACTAATCAATAAAACCTCTCTGTCTCTTCCACTTCCCCTGTTTTTTTCTCTCCCCTCCCCCGTCTTTCATTTTCTAAACACCCCCTCTGCAAAAAAAAAAAGAGCAATCAGCATCTTTGTCGGTCTGAGCTGGGATGACATTGTCTTTGAAAGCAAGTCTTTGTATACAGTTTAACCTCATTAAAAGAGTCCTGCCCGAGGCTCTCTCTCATACATATACAACGGTGAACTTTATTCATTATTTATTATATTGCCTCATCGATTTTTTTGTTTTGTTTTTCCCCCCATAAGGAACAACATGGACTGATTCCAGAAGGCCCACTTCCAATTCGAAGTACAGGTTGACTGAAACTACCCCGGGTGCCGGAGGAGGCTGAGTGGTGGGAGGAGCTTTCCAGCCTGTCTGGGCCTGACAAATGAAGGTACGTGAGCGCGCGAATGAGCGGGGATGAAAAGAATGCAGCTGCGGAGTGGAGAGCACGCCGCATCAATTTCTTATCGACTGATTATTTACATTTTGCGCAGCTAAGTGCATGCAGGTGTGCAATCTTCTGGGCCATTTCGAGGACGCGGCGGCGCGGCGGCATTTGCATACACAGCAGACGGGAACGTGGCGGATGGCGCGCGGGGGTTACTCTGCCCTGTAGGAATCACCCTCCATGAAGCCCACAGATGTGCTTCATGACGGCGTCGCCGCTTTCACTGCAAAGAAAAGGTATTCAATAACAGACGACAAACTCCCTCCATAGGCGGCTCCGAAGCGCGCTAATTAACCTTTTATGGCTCGCCTGTTTACCCTGTGCAAAAAAAAAAAGTGAATTTGTGGCGTTTTGTGTCGCCCCAGAGTTGATGCGAGGATAGCGAGCAACTTGAACAGTCTGCAAGAAGCTCCCGCATGTTAATTATCACGCTTCAGAGGGGCACACTTTGTTTTATTTAGACTAATTCACACAAGCCGCGTCTGGCAGTAGCTTCTAAACAACATGGAGATGCAGTGGAGCAATATCAATCTACTCATCTGTAAAATAGTGAATGAACACCAGTATTGATTTCTTAACCTGCTTTACTGGAGTGACAGGGGTCTATGGATATGCTGTATAGCATCGTTACTCTCGAATAAATCTTCATAAATGTCAGGATTAGATAATGGAGTCACCAGAGATCACCCTATGTTCACCCTGTGATCTGAAAAGGCATATGATGTCACCCCGTGGTGCTGTTCTTCCTGCTTTGCGGAAAAAAAAGAAATCTATAATTACTTGAGTTTCTTACTCACTGTAACTGTATTGCGTTAATAGACATTTATTGTCACGCTGCGGTGGCTGAATATAGTGCTTTTCAGCTGAGAATCGCGACCATCTCGAACGATGAGCTACCGAGATTGTCAGCCGCAGGATCCTGAATTACTCTGTCCTTACCATTGCCAAACAGGTCAGGTGAAGGCACACACACACACACGGTGACACAACTGTCCATCATGTGATTGTGAGTATGGAAAGCTCTGGTCAGCACTTTTTTTTTGAAAGGAGCTGACACAAAAAGGCTGGAATTAGCAACAAAATAGAAGTGAGAGCATTAGTCATTGACCCTGAGGGATGATGTGTATTTTCAATCAGGCCGCGGCTCAGGATGCATGATGTCTTTACGCGAGCTCAGAGGTTACTCCAGCAGAGTACATAGCTCCTCTGTTCACTGCATATCGATGTCGTGTGGGGTGCAATAAAGCTACTGGAGCTCACAGTGACATTCACAGTTTCAACGTTGGTCTCGTTCAGCAAACAGCCACCACATCCTGCGGAATCAGATAAAAAGAGGATATTGTAGCTCTCGATAGAAACATTCTCACCTTTCCTCTCTTACTCTGCCAGGTGTGTATCAGTATGTGTGTGTGTGTGTGTGCTCTCTCCACAGCCAAGTTTCTCCCCTCCCCACAGACCCCTACAACCCTCCATGTGTCTACAAGACAGATGTGCAAACCAGATGTTCCCGCACCGAGGGGAAAGGGCTACAGACAAACCTGCTGTATTTGTTTCCCTTGTACCGCAGTCTTGTGCAGCTATGCTTTGTATCAGGAGTCGGGAGTTGTTTGTCAGATGTGTCAGCACCGTCTTAAGCTTAAATAAATCACTTTGCATCTCCTTTTGTGTTTTTCTGAGACCTGGTCTCCATCAGGGCACCTCCTTTTCCCGCTGGATTCCTGTGCGGCTTTTAAAATGGAGGGAATTTTATCAGGCCGTGTCGTTTGTCTTGTGTGAGTTCAGCTCAAAACATGTCCGGTCTAACAGCAGGCAGGAGGAGACCTAAAGATTACACAGCATAACTGCTGAAGAAGCCCCAGACAGAGAGAGAAGAGGAGAGAGAGTGAGAGAGAGAGAGAGGGAGAACCATGTGTTTCCTCACACAGCCCTTATCGAGGCTACCACACCAACCTCAAAATAAACAGCCACGCTCCATGTTTTATTCAGTTGCGGTCTGGCGGCTATTTTTACGACGGATTTTCAAAAAAGAAAAGCCGGACCTGCAGGTGAGTGGCAGCTTCGCCCGTTCCCCTCCTCTCCCCACTCCATTAGCCTCTGCAGAGGCAGCCAGCCGAGGATTACAGAGCTGGCCCGCTGTCTAATTTCAGAGATGTTAAATTCACTCTGGGGCGGTGTGGGATTCACTCGAGAGAGTCATCAAAGTGTTGTGCTTGAGCAAACTGGAATCACTCCGGGGGAATGAGGATGAAATCGGACATTGAAAAGGGGGTCGGCGCCAGAGAGAAAGTTTTTGGAGTGTAATGCACTCAAAAGGGAATCCTTTCAGGACGTTACCTTTCTGAACGACTGAATGGATATTAAAGCAATAGTTCAACTTTTGAGAGGTAACCGTGCTGCCAAAAGCCGCCGCTGCTCATTGGTAAGCATCAGGGAGGAGAAGGTTTTGTCAGACAAATTGTTCAGGCTTAAATTAGCTAAGCTCAGTTAAGGCAGAGCATCTAGCAAATCTCAACTCAATGGGATTGGGTTTCACATATATTCGCATAGGAAAACCAAAAAGTGTTCCATTTAGCATTGGAAACTTTCACACATGAACCTTTCGACCTTCTCATTTGACTAATTGCTAAAACACTTGACGTCAATGGCTGCCATTTGTATAACTAGTTCTGCTGAATTTCCACCTTGTTAATTAGTTTCATTTTGACAGCGTATATGGTTTCCACGAGCAGCTTCAGTCAACATTCAAGTCAAGATTTCTGCTTGTTTCAAGTGTTTGCTTGAAATGTGTACGGGGGCAGAGGTTTTAATAGAAGTGCGTGTGAATGCTAAATCACATGTACGTGAAAATCTGCAAAGCCCATTTGCACAGCGTAAAGATTGGTATTTGCATATCCTAATTCACTGAGCCTTTATTGGTTCTTCTGTAGATTTTCTGTGCAAATGTTTCGCCACGAGGGTGACGAAAAAGACCTGCCAGCGCTCCAAATGTGTTTTAATTACGGTTCACTTAAAGACTGGATGACTTCATTTTCCCCCCGCGCGGCACGACAGCAAAAATTACCATTCAAGTGGGAGTGAAAAGGTGCCGTTGACCGCGCGCTTGTGTCTTCCCCGTTTTCCCCTCATCTATTGGTAAGGATGTTTTCATAAGATCCGTGCCGCTATCTACCGCAGATAGCTTTTGTTTCATACATATTACATCAACCGTTCATCTCGGAGACGGTATTAGCATATGGTTTGCAAGTCCAAGCCTTCATTAACTGTGAATGCTTTACTGCGCGTCATTCTATGCTTTCAGAGGCGGGAACGAAAACACCCAAATTAAGATTTCGCCTCCGCCTGGTGCCACCTGCTAACTCGCTGTTCTGATCAACAAATACGCAGGGAGTTTGGGCGGACGAGGCCGACGCATGGGTTTTTCTGTCAAACGGCTTCAAGTCACAAGTTGTGTGCCGAAGGGTTCCTGTCTGACGTCAGCGTTGGTCCTGAAAGGGGAAGCTGAGACGCTGAAAAAGATTCCCCTCGTTGTAAAAAACAGAGAGTGATCTGGGTGCCGATTCGTTACTTTCTGAATTCCGTGGAACAGGGTTGCGTTCTGTCACAGCATAGAAAGCGTGCTTTACTTCTGATACAATGGATACAGTATCCATTTGCTTTATTCTAGCACTGATTAAATGTATACTGACTAATGGTTGGGGGCTTTCGGGCTCCCCGTGATGCTTTACAGGCCACGCGTTCACATTGGCTGTGATAAAATGGGGGACGATGACAGCCCCTGGAACAACGCATCACTGCTCCTTCCTATATGTCTCCTTCTGACACGTATGCACACATTTCAGGGCGGGTTACAGGACCCCGTCGTCCCATAAACGGCTGACATGGTGCGCGGCCGGTTCCGGCAGCACCCGCTCTCTGTTTCGAGGCTGCGATGTCTAATTAAACCTCCTGGGGACTTTTCACGAGAGCTGTCAAAGAGCCACACACAGTTTCACTGCTCGTAGAGACACAGAGTATCAAAGCAATGAACCCGGGGCCAGACTCTTAACCCCCGAGTAAAAACCTGCATGCTGAGGCATTTTCACTCTAATGAGAGGAAGCGATTAAACTGCTGGGTCATGGTGCTGACATCAGCTTTGGCTTAGAGTTTAGCAGGGAGCTGCAATACGGACTGAGACCAATAAGAATATCAACAAATTGATCTAATAGCTGAAATTGAAATTGCCACAGTAACAGGTTAAGCTTTGCCAAAGTCTGGCAAATAAGACCGGGACTTTGCAAAAAGCAAGCACGGACACCGCATGCACATCCAAAGACCTTAATTACAATTTCCAAGATAATGGAGCCGCTTCATTTATAAATAATTTTGACTAAGCCTCACAGCTTCGACACACAGCCTGCGTGATTCAAGTTTGGTCTTTGGGGACAGCTGGTGAGCACAGCGAGGGTCTGGTGCAAGCTGTCGTCGCCTACTTCTCACTCTGCGTGACCGAACAACACCGGCTTACCTTTCCAAAGTCCCTGACGTCGAAAAGGTCAAAGGCCTCGAACAGCTCGCTCTTCTTCATGCCGAACACCTCGCCGCACGCCGCCAGGAAGGTCCTGATGTTCTTCAGGCACAGGAACTGCATGGAGGAGAGAGAAAGAAGGGTTCACCTGTGAGCCGGGCCTTCTCGGGAGACAAGGAGGCCGAGTGGCAGGCAGAAATGACATGTTATTATCTTTCATTTTCTTTAATGCCAGAGAGTGGCGGGCATTTACTGTTGCTTTTCTGTCCCTGCTGCTTCCCACTTAGCTGCCTAATGGGGACCTGCTGGAGACGCCGGAGGACCACAGCTCTGAAAGATACATGAATCCGGGTTTATAGGCACCAACGAGCGCATCCTGTTTCATTAATATGATGTATTTCCCATTGAAACAGGAGAGTGGAGCGCTGCATAATTAGAGGGAGACAATCCAACAGCTCTGGGAGCAGTGGGCGCAGATCATATTTACTCCAGCTGGTACAGAATGGTGTGATCTCTGAGGCATTAAGAGCCCCAAAAAATCAAGACTGCCTTAAATCTTTTAGTATGTTTTCTACATTTTTGGCTACTTAGTGATTCCAACTGGATGATGACAACCATTTTAACATAGTCATAATGACCATTTAACACAATTTGTCATTCTGTTAACTCTTGAGATGCACTCAAGGCTGTTAAGCACAGATTTGTCTTTCCTATGTGATGAAAAGTAGACAAATCTGCTCCCTGATGATGTGAAATTATTAGCTTAATTACATTATGACAGATTAATATGAGTCATGGACTAATTACAGGAAGGTTGAATGAGGATATTCCCAACCAACCAAGGAGGCGACATAATGTAAGTATTGCACGGCAGAGGAAAGCAGGTCAGTAAACACCCTCCACTAATTTCTGTACACTGCTAGTTTAATATGAGCTGATTGTGCACCTTGACCCAAGAAAACTGAATCAAATAATCAATAAGTAGCTCCTCTAATACACAAGGTCACTTACTGGGAACGCGAGTGCTTTCTGCCTCGTCTGCAAACTTATCTTTCACTAATGATGTTAATTGGGCTTCATCCAGAGACAATTTATCTAAGTTAGGTGTCACGCCACGCCGGACACTGCCCGAGAACACCAATAACTCTGAGAAAACAGGGAGGCTTGAACTCATTAACCTCCCAGAAGTTAATGAAGGACGTGAGGCTGATGGAAGAGACGCGCGCGTCGCTGTCCTGTGCAATCGGGTTCGGGATAGCTTCAGCTGATAGTATCGTCTGAAGAGCATGTTCGCCACTGTCTTCAGCGGTCTGATTGAAGCAGGGAGCACAGAGACAATAAAGCGATCGGAGCCCGAACAAAGGGCCTGGTGAGGTGTTATGGCTGCACCGGCTCAAGGGAGCGGCGTCGAAAACGAGCAAAGGCAAGTGGAGGTGCTTGATGGATATATGTACAGGCAGCGCTGGACCGAAGGAGTGCTGGAGGATGCGTCACGGCTGTAATTAAACTGGCAGCCAGGCGAGGAAAGTTCGCTGGGATGTTCGGAAAAATGATGTCGTCACTTTTTTTGCCGCCGCGGGAGAAGTAAATGGCAGTCGTTACAGACATGACTGATGAAGTTGAAAGCGAGTCAGAACGGGACTGGGTCTAACGAGTGCAACGGGGATAGGTGCCTCAGCTGCTTCTTCTTTTTCTCCTTGCGTAACAGGTTGGAAGGAAGTGTGTTTCATTAGCCCGTTCCTGTTTCTTAAACAACAGCGCAACCCCTGAGTCATGACATCCATCCGTGAGCTGCAATCGTGTCGGGCGACCTCCACGGCTCTTGCTCCGTGGCTGCCTGGACCGAAACGCGCTCCCAAGAAAAACCAAACTTATTCCGTCTGTTCTTGATGACGCACCTCCGCCTCTGTGGTACAAAGCGATATCAGATTTGTCTGTCAGGCGCATGTCCACGCATCAGATATGAAATGCCTCTCCACTCCAATTGAATTAGGCTTTACAGATGACTTCACAGGCAGGAGAGAGAAAAGCCTCCAGCCAGTGAGCCCCAGATAAGAGGCGAGCGCGAGGCAGCGGGCGAGCAGCGCGAGTGAATAATATTGAATGTTTACACTTGTACACATCACTTTCTTTTATCAGACAAGCACATCTTGTCTGCCTGGAGTCTCTGGAGAGTCCCAAAGGACCTCGGTATATTATCTGCGGGAAGCAGATGCACAGAGCGCATATGAAAGACAGTGTGTCTCCGCTGCACCGAGCCGAAGACAGTAGAGGGGGGAATTGTACATACAAGTGTGAAGCTGCATGAGGCAACTAGTAACTGTGCCACTGGCAGCTTTTTCTTCTGCATTAGTGGCTCTGAGGGCTGGGGAAGGGAATAACCTAATGAGTATGTCAGCGTGCGTGTGTGCGTATATGAGCACAGCTGTATCTGCATCTGCATCTATTTTGCTGTTTGTGTACACCTGGAGGAGGACGTTGTTGCAGGAGGTTAAAAATGAAGGATGCGGTTAGAACCTTGTCTCATCTGCAGTATGCGCTTGTATGGCTTGTTTTGCAAAGGAACTGCTTTATTATAAAACTGGTATTCATAAGTGTACCAGGTGAAACTGGACAACATCCCAGGCAAATATAACCAGCGCTGTCGGTGCTGCATGGCATCGCTATCTCTGCATTTCAATCGAACCTTCAAATAGCCGACTCGCATGGCAATACAGTGGTGTCGCGAAATCTCAGCGAGGCGCCACAAGCACACGTTGATTCACTTTGGATGGAAATGCGTAGCACACGTAGGAGCAGCGTTTGTGGGTGGGGGGGGGTCTTAAAATCCCACCAGTGCATTTCATCCCTCAGACCAACCATCTGGAATATAAGGGGGAAAAATTATTCCCTGTAAGACAAGTCATCTCACCGCTGTGCTTCTGATATGAGCCAGGCCGTGCTCTGTATCCACAATAAGCATCCAGTTTCTGCTTATATATTCCTTGGTACGAGTCAAAGCTCCATAGCAACAAGCTGGAGCCTTTTATGGCCCCCGTGCGTACTGTGGAGCTTAATGAAATCCTGTTCTTGTTCTCTCATGGATACACGCAATGAGAGACAGCCAGAGAGAGGCCATCTTACTGCTAAAACCTTGTTGAACGTCAATTAATGGCAATCAAATGGACGTAGAGGGAATCGAGGCCTGCGCAAAGAATCTAATTTGGTAGTTAAAAGCACTCCCTCGGTCTGACTGATGTGTTTACTGATAGAGGTGCGGGACAGAGGGATCCGAGCTTTAGCAATGAAGGGGATCCGAGCTTTAGCAATGAAGGGGATGAAAAGGTAATAAGATATACGTCTGTCACACTCAAACCCCCCTTAGATTACATAGCCGAGATAGTGTGTCCGCGGTAAATGACATAATGTGCCCGGGCCGGATCTTCCGGAGCTCTATTGTCAAAGGCGGGGGGGTGACAGATCACAATCCAAGGGATGGGGTCACATCCATGTCATGCTGGAGCTTTCGTCAGGCGCAGGATCGGGAAATAGGAGGTGGAGCGCTCTCGCACAGTCTGGAGCTGAGGGTCACCACAACAGGCAGCCCGGCTAGACGAATACCACTGATGTAATTCTATGGTCAGCAGCTTTTCGTTCTCATAACTTGGCGCACTACCTGATTTTATCTGAGCCCTTCCTCTTTAGTTGAAGGTGTGCTTAACTGTGAAATGAAGCTCTTGCTGGAGAGCCACAGGGCCTTAGTTTGCAACGGCACGCCAGCTGAAAAACAGCGACGGAGCGTGCAGATGGTGTTCCCAGTCACTTTTTCCAGTGGCATTCATGACTGTGAATGTCCCCCTGCTAGTTGGTGACGGCCTCTTTATCACCTCTTTACCGTATCACATTTCCGGGAGAGGGACCGCTCTGTTTTTTCAGGAGCTTTGCCTCACTGGACGCCTTCCTCCCTTTAGGTGAGGGGAGGATCGGCACCACAGTCATCTGTTTCCAGGAGAAGAGCTCGACGTGACCGCGCCTGGGTAAGTTACAGAGTATGAGAACACAGTTTACACACAGCTGGTTGAAAACGCCGCCGCTCCCAATGGATCGCGTGAGCATCCTTTTCACAGCGTCCTCAGCGTCGTCCAACGACATCGAGACAAACAAGGTTTAACGATGAATGGAGAGAAAAGCAGAAGACAGAGAAACGGCCTCCTGACATTTCTGCTTATTCACACACGCCGTCAAGCACGAGGCTTTTGTCAAAGCTTTGATTTCCCTGTTCACACGTCGGCCCCCCCTCCGACTCTGTCATGTAATGACAATGAGGCAATGAGGGGAAACCCACCACCCAACCCCCCGCACTCTTCCACCTCTGTACCACCGCTCCCGCCCCCAGTCCCCCCACCACACAACACCGGGAAGTCTCCCAGAAGCCATTTTCCATTAAATCCCCGGTTTTAACCCCGGTGACCTCCACACGTACGCGGGTGCTCGCGCCCTCCCCCCACTCGATGAGGGAATTGAATTAGTGCGAGATATGAACCGTTTTGGCTGGAGCGAGGCACGGTTTGAGCTCAGCTGTGCGCCATTGGCTCTAAAAGACGGTTTGTGTACGTAGAACGCCGTGCAGCACACTGAGGCGTGAATGGCGAGCAGACAGCATCTCTCTATCTCTTCCGCCTCTCCCTCCCTCCTCCCACTGATTTGCTACCTCTTGGAGGGCTGTGTTAAAAATAGGGTGAATAATGCTCCGCTGTGCTGTTTGACAGAGCTTGGTCAACTGATGTCTGACCTCTGCGTGTGCGTGTCTCTGTCCATTCAGGTGTGCCCGTATGGGTTTGGAAAGGCCGCTACGCCAGTCAGTGATTCGGTTTTCCAGATATGAGCTGCTACAAGACAAATGTCAGAGCCTCCAAGGAAACTGTCTCATAAAATGATATATACTGTAGTCACACAAGGAATATGTGTGCTGCACACACACACACACACACACACACACACACCTCTCCATTTTCCTTGGCCTTTTTTGTGTGCTGTGCCATACCTGTAAGGAGCCACGACTATTCCCACTCTACGACGCTCTTTCCCCCTCCGTCTCCATTACACAAATAAGGACATTCCCATTTCCACCAGACAATGGTCGTCCATCACTTCCAAACTGAGGCGCTCCGAGCAGGGCGCCCTATACATAACTGTCCCGACTGAGGAAGACCACGAGGGCAGCGCAAACACCTCGTCAGCGTGGCTGCAGAGGCACACAACTCACTAACAGGAGGTTATGTGCAGAAGAGGCAACGCACAGGTCTACGAATGTCTGCTCGGGAAGTGCATTGTGGCTTCGGAGGGTCTTAAATCTTCATACAGCCCTCTCCGCCTCGCCTGGCTCCTGGTTTCCACACCGCAGTGAACCTGACAGTAAAAGGTTGCAGACGCACAGCTGCGGGCTGAGACCGCAGTCGCAGCCTGGCATCACGTGGAGCCGCAATTCCTGAGCGCACCCTGACAGCGAGATAAAAGGGGGCAAAACTGTAATTACGACTCCTCGCTGTTGCTATTTAGCGGGCGCTCTCTTGCTCCCTCTCACGTTAACAGGCTCCTACACTTAAAGCGTAAGTTGTCGCGGCGGTTGTTTGCCAGTAAAGACAATAGACGGTATTGACTTTCTCAAGAGCTTTCCGAGCACTCAGCGGTGATTAACTGAACCCCTCCACGCCAGATCTCCGTAACACCATAAACATTGATTGCAGGTGGATTCTCCACCGCCGCATATCTCCTAATAAAATCAGAATATACATCATCCATACTTCAAGGTGCACCGCGGAGGAGATTGGCGGAGGTGCTTGTTACCGTGGCGACGGAACGAAAGGTCAGTCGGCTCTGAGCGTGAGCGGGGGTGGGGGGCGAAGGGGGGGGGGGGCGGCTCGGTCTATGTCACTGTACAGGCAGCGTGAATCTGCATGTCATCACGGTGACATAGCTGGTGGGTCTGTGGGTGTGTGTGTGTGGTTGCCTCGTTCTGGCGTGGCACGCATGGCTGCGGTAACCTGGTGTTCTCACGCTGCCAAGGTCCAAGCCTCCCTTCAAAATGAATCGAGGGGGGCAGCCCAGCCACAGTCATCTCATCGTCAACGGACTCAAAAGCTGCGTCACACGCAAACACACATCGTCGTGTCACAAAAACGCATGCAAACACTGATTTGTAGCGTTTCTTTTCTTTTCTGCGGTTAGAGTCGCGAGCGTTTGATTGCGCACAGTTGGAAGCCGACTTTCTGGGGATCTGTTGTCTGTTTGTCAACACAACAAAAATAGCTGTGTGATGTAGTGTAAGATCTTCCCTTAATTGTAAATCAGGCCACAATAAAGTAGTGCAGTCCACATAAAAATGAATGGAGCAACAAAAAAAATGTCTGCGCATGTCTTTATAAATGTACTGCACGTATGTAACCTTATGGCTTTTACGAGGGTGAATGTCTGACTGCGCTTTCGTTTGATTATTTGATCTTGAATAAAGCTGCAAACTGTCAGTGAACAGTGGCTCAGCAGCAACACCCACGTAACACACACTTCAACGCAAACAAGCTTATCATTCACCAACATAGAGCGAAGGTGTGAAGAAGAGACTTATGGTCGCATGCCTTTTAGTTCTCAACTACTACTGGATGTTCGGTTGTTTGTAGGCCCGTCTCTATGGAAAACAAACAGTGCATGTCAAAGGATTCCATTACTCACATATTTCAAGACCTCACCGCATCTCTTTTAAGTGGTTATGCCTGCGACCTTTTTCTGGTTTATGACTCCTACATTTTACTTACCGTGACAATCGAACAATCCTGGAATTACGCTTAAATGCCTAATATGAAACCTGACTCTACCAATAAAATGTATGGAGCAAAATGGATTGTCTGGGATGGAACATCTCAATTGCGTAGCTGTGAGATTTAACTGCCGTTTCCTGAGCCCGTGCAACTTGCAGAGGAATAATTCTGCACAGAGCAAAGGAAAATGAAGACGTTCTCCCTCCCGCTCTCTCATTCTCTCCCACGCTATCTCCGTCGAACTTTTTTGTCTTTGTGCGCCGCGTCGTCTTTGAAGCCTGCTATTTGGTGTGTTCACTGTGTGAAACCAGCCTTTTCTCCTCGCCGTTTGACAGCGCAGAATTTCGGTCCCAGCCTGATAAAATATACATTTGTACCATGTATAATGCATCACAACATTCTCTGAGCATGCAACACGTACAAATGCAACACGGCTGCCTTTTTTCATTGAGACAGCACTCTCTGCATAGCCTACGTATGGAAGTTCACACATAAATTTACTCATTCACACATGTCGTGGCGTCATAATCACACCTGGCGTGGTTCAAAAGTGCAGACGCTATGTTGTGAACAAGTTACAGTGTGCGCCACCGAGACTGTTGTCCTTTTTCCTTCATGGTGTAAACCATGAGGTGGTTTTTCTCCTCATTGTGTCTGACATCTCAGTGCTTTGGTGTGCACTCGATCGAGGGCATGCTTAGTTTCGCTTCCTTCCTCTATTCCATTTCCTGATTTCCTGCGCAGGCTGAGGCTGGTGACTCTGTGTGACTCTTAGCCACTGGTGCATTTGCAGTTTCTGACTCTGAATCTGCAGTTTATGATAATCCCGCAGAAAATGGGGTAACAGTCAGCCGAAATAAAGCTGAGAAGGGCTTTCCAGCCGTTTTATAGTTTCAGTTTAATGGTACAGTTAGGTTTGTTTGAATCGAGACAAACCTCAATTTTGTGTAAGGGTTGCTAATATTTTTGACCTGAATGCATTGGTGGCTTCCTCATTCTTTGTCACAGCCAGCTAGTTTCTGGTTTATTCCTTTGCTAGCAGCAATGGGACAGGACGAAAATAACCGCACAAGAAGGATAATACACTTGGAACTTCAATTTATTTGCAGCCTCCGTGGTTCAAGCTGAATTTCGGCGGAACACTGTTTCAAGAGACAGAGGGACAAAATGACACCCAGCAGCTGCTTAGTTGACCACATGCCTGGTTTGTTGCACCATGTCAAGCAATCCATAGTTCCCCTTTAACACAGTTTACACGTTGAACAAAAAAAAAACAAGAACCCCAGATTATGCGGTTTTCAGGAAAGCGAAACGTAGCAGTTGCTGTGGCAGCGCTGTGTCTAGACTGCGTAATTGGTTCGTTACAGCTCTGTAAAACAATGATCAAAGAGGGTGAAAACTTTGCTTTGGGACTGACCTTCACTCCCTAATTGCATCTTTGAGCTCTTCATTTCAAATGAGTGTGGCAAAGCTTTTAAATTGTATAAATGCATGCATATATGCATGGAATACCAATGGGCTACGCAACACAGGCAACGTTCATCCTTCATCGTATGAGCGGCATCACAGATCAACTTCTTTAATCAGTAAATAGAGCAACCCCGTTGATTCCACTTCAAGTAATCTGCTCACTCTCTCCTAATGCTACTCAGGCCAATTCATAAACAGAAGCAACACACGGCATAACACACACGAATGGCCAGAAGCACCATCAGTCTTACAGAATGTGAGGAAGGGCCGCACACCCTCCAGTGATTTTTGTGTATTGTGCCTTAATAACGCAGCAAACAGCGCAGCGGGGTGGGCCTTCAGGGCCCCTTTATGTCCTCAGAGATGCATCTGTGGGGGCCAGACAGGCTCTTTGTAAGCCCTGTCCCTTCACCGCCTTTGTCTTTCCATCTCATGGGTCCCACGGGTGAGGCCACGGTGGCGTCCCATGTGCTTTCACGAGCCAATGATAAAGTAGCTGCCACGGGCCTCATGAATTATGCAGGCACAAAGGGATGGAACTCCACCCTCCGTTATGTAAATGTAACTTTAAGGAGACAGAGGAAGGAGGGGGGGGGGGTCATGATCCACTGACACACATCTGAAGCAGTGGTGTGTAGCAGTAGTGGTAGCAGTAGAAGTGATGTGAGGTCCCACGACGAGAATGGGTATTATTCAGAGCAACTGTTCACTGAATTTTGCCATTTCACCACAACAGTAAGTGAACGTATGGACAGCTCCTGATGGTGTTTACTAAGAAGAGCATTGTGTGTTTTTCCTCAATATAAGTTGCTATGGCGACCAAAAAGCGATGCACTTCACATCTCTGGATTTCATTTGTGTGCAAAAAAAAAAAGAAGAAGACAGTCAATGGCTTCATGCACAGTTACGACCACAATGATTTATTTTCATCAGGCTCAGAAATACGCTCCAGTCTCTACAAAAACCACAGACGAGCTCTGCAGCCAAAGCTGCGTTTCTCTGTGCAGCATATGCTCACATGTGCATGAACGCGCGCATGCGCCTAGTAGCGGTATGGGATTGTGCCTGAGCCTACTACTAACTCTAATTCGCCCATGAACGTGGCTTCATCTCTGCTTTGGTGTGAGTAAGCCACCCAGCCATGCATAAAACAAACTCTGCCTATAAATAACCACAGTCTGGGCCAGGCCGGGCCAGGCCAGGCCAGGCCAGACCGGGCGCTGAGCTTAAGTATGGTTCACAACCTCACTACACATGGCAGCCCAGTAGTATGTCTGCTTGACATGACCCCCAGCAAACCATGACCTATTGACGGCTCTCTGGCAGCGATTGCGTTGGTGCTTTTATAAGTTCAGTAAATGGCCCCATCAGCTTCTCCCCTTTCACTCCCAACCTTGTTTTCTCTGAAATCTCAGTGTAAACAGATCCTCGGACTTCTATTGCTGCTGATGACATTAAAGTCCTCTGTGCTTTTACAAACCGCCCATTTTACCTGTGCGCTCATGTTGAGCAGCGAATACGCAATTAGATCGCAAAGGAAAACATAACTGTGTATCATATCGACCGTCCTGCTGTGACATTGAGTTCGCGTGTGCTTCTTCTTCCAGGAAACAAGGCGAACCACCCCCACTCCATCAGCTTGCACGCACTGCATTGATATTCAAAACTTAATCGCCTGTTTTGCATCAAGATGAGAACATAGAGGACGTGTCTGCCCCTGGTACAGTGTCATTTTTCTACAGCACGTCTGCAGGCCCAGTAGGTGAGTGTGGTGAGTGTCTACCTCACTGTGCGTTGTCACCGAGCCAGGCGCCCAGATCCACTGTTCTGAAGGCGAATATTAATCTGGTCGTGGCTCCGGCTGTCCTGTTACTGAAGCAGATGGTATCCGACAGGCAGGAGCCACGTGGCCACAGCTCATGTTTTCCTCCATCTATCCATCTATCTATCTATCTATCTATCTATCTATCTATCTATCTATCTATCTATCTATCTATCTATCTACTGTAGCAATCTATCTATCTATACAGTAAGTGTATCTCCATGCTTGAATTGTTTGCAGCACAATCCTAGTTACATTAGTTGGTCATTATTAATTACACTGCTACATATAAGAATGAACAACTGAAACAAAACCACAATGGATATTCCCACATGTGCCAAACCAATATCTTGTTGTATAGTTTTCTCCAAAAGAGAGATGGTGGTGGAATTTCATATTGCCTCTCAATACAGTTAATCCTTTGAGATAAAGCCACCTCAGCGGTTAGGATGGCCCATAACAAAGCCTCATCATCCCCTGACCTTTATCCCCCTGTGTGTCTGCATCACCTATAGAGGGCAGGAAGAGGAGCTCTGAACACATAACCGTGCAGTGTTGACCAACACTGTGCTAAACACTCAGCAGTCACCAACAAGTAACTTTTACCACATACCGAAGCCGAAGGAGATGAAAAACGTCGCGTTTCGTGACAATTTCGCTCAGTGTTTGACTCTGACAGCGCGAAGTTTGATCCGGTGCATGTCAACCAAACCCCGTTCAATTCTACTGCAATTTAAGGTTTCATCGCCCACTGATAGCTATTCTCTCGCCACCCTGCAAAAGCCAAAAGATTTCTAAAATGACACAGATCAGAATTTCATTCGGAATACATTTCTCTCACTTTCATGTATTAATGTGAGCAAATAATCGACTGCATGCACTTTCTCTGCGTGTTGTTTGCGCGGTTCTCCGGCAGCACTGTGTAGTGTGGGGGCGGCGACAAGCGACGAACGAAGATTTCAAAAAGTTGAAATACCTATAAAACAACGCACAAAATTATTGAACATATTGCGCCGAACTTCAATTATGGCGATTTGAAATCACTACACGCAGAATACGCGCTATTGCGTGTACGCTGCTTTTGCAGAGAAGCGAAGAAGCTTGAATCTGCCTCGAGTCTAACGATGTCTGGCGTCGAAGTGTCCGCGCGGCGACGGAGCTCGGAGCGGACGTCGCTTGCTCGTTACCTGTGACATCTGCGGCCGCAGGTTGATCTCCTTCAGGTTGATGGACTGGGGTCTCAGGTTGTTGAGCAGGTGGCAGAGCAGGACCCCATCCCGGAGGGTCTGGGCCAAGTCGAAGACCTGTGCAGTGTCCCATGTCACCCGGTGGTTCGCGGGGAGCACCTTGCAGTTGATCAACCACAGAGCGCACTGCCTCCAGTACTCCATCATTATTCTGACTTGAGCAAGACTGGGCGCGATGAGATCGACTTAGATGCTTTCCATGCTATTCGCAAGAGTGAAAGAGGATGAGGAGATGCGGAGAGACGCTCCAGAGATGTCAATCCTGCGCACTGAAGCTGTGGATGGAGCGCACCCTGCGCTCCTCCTCCCTATCGCTCTCTCTCTCTGTCACACACACATACACACTCACACACACACACGCTCTCTCTCTCTCTCTCTCTCCATCACTGTGTCAGTGTCTCTCTTCCCTCCCCCTCATCCAGTTCCTCACCTCTTCCGCCAGCCACCCATAGGCTGTTGTTGTATGTTGTTACTGTAAAAGAAAACACTGGATTCGTATTGCGAAAGGCAGAAACCAAAGTGCTGTTAATTTCGGCCAGTTTATCAGATCCTACAGCATGCGAACAGCCCCAGCTGCATGACCACAGGGCCTGTCAATAAACGAGTCAACAAACCGAAAAGGTTCATCTATTTCAGACGCAACTTTCTGCACACGACCACTGCTGCATTTTGCTTTCTAAAAATACATGAAATGCACTGCACTACTTCTTCATGTATGCATGTTTATACATACAACGTCCACAATTTAGCAAACTGCAGTTTTTTCTTGAATTATTTGTCACCAATACACGTAGGTCCAATTTACTTTATACTTCTATTCGCTGTCCCACATGGATATTTTGGCAATTCACTTTGTAAAATGTTTGTTTTCCCATCTTATATTGTAAGCTAGCTTTCTTTCTTTCTTTCTTTCTTTCTTTCTTTCTTTCTTTCTTTCTTTCTTTCTTTCTTTCTTTCTTCACCATATAAAAAGCTGATTAAGTTTGACCATGGTACAGGGATGTTGTCTCATGGTAGAGTGCAGTGATGCAGCTTTCCTCACTCTGTTTGCATGGGTGAGTTATTGGGTCTGTAGAGGAAGCATTGCTAGAAAGATATGCGCTATCCCTTATCATAAGTTCAAGATACAGAATTGGTGTTTGTATACTGGATTTAAATGGTGCAATAAATGCCGTGGCTCTGTCAGATACTAGTGACTGTTGACACGAGAAGCCTCTACCACAGTCATTTGCACAAAGTGAAACAGTGACAGACCTACCAGTTCTCTTTCCAACCTCTAATACAACCCTATTTCCATGATTGGTTAATCATTACGGCCATTGTTTTCTCTATCAAATTCTCTTTTTAATCCTTCAGTACAAATCACCAGACTCAGTTTCAGAATGAAATGTCAGTGGGACAATATGATACAATGACAATGATCAGAACATTCTGATGAATGAATGGATGAATGAATGACATAACAGGAATTGAGCTGACAAAATGCAGCTCTATGGGCAAGAGGGTGAAGGCAGGGAATGCACCATTCACTCTCACATTCACAGGGGAAGTTAGGAGTCTCTAGCTGACCTAAATATGCATGTTTTTGGACAGTGGGGATAGCCAAAGTACCTGTAGAAAGACCCACTTAAAACATGCCATCACAGAAAGACTCTTGTCCTGACTGGGACTTGAACCTGAGAAAGTCTAGCTGTGAGGCAACAGCGCTATCGCCCAATATGGACAACCCTAGTTAAAGCATGCCTGTAAAGACGGCAGGTCATTAACAATTCTAACATATTCATTCTGCAAATGTAAAACTTATCATCTTACCGAGAGCATGATTGGCACCACTGAGTCGGTATGTGCTTAAAGTGAGGCTGGGTTTATCTTTTATTGCTTCTGCATGAGAAGAATGAGGAACCTCTCTTCAGTTTCTGGTCGATCCTGACTGCTCTGATTCATAAGTATCAAATTAAATGTTTCAAATTGCATAGTAATTCGAACGGGAAAGGATGTCGGGAATTACGTATGGGGGCAGACTGCCTGAGAGAAAGCTCATTAAGCGTGTGAAACAGAGGAATAGTTTTCCTCTCAGGGACAAAATGCTCTTGAGCAAGGCAGTTAATTTTCCAGGTGACTGCAGTGAATAGCAAAAGAGAGCACCTGCTACACAATACAGAATGAACTCGAATTAACATCTGAATAAGGGTGTGGAAAAACTGGTGTCGTTTTAAATGGACCATAAGATCGTAGAATGAAAGATGGGAATGTTAAGAGGATGTGAAAACCCATATGTCAAAAGGAACCCAACTCTTTACACAAGATCTGTAGAAATGTGCTGATAATCACATCAACGGGACTCCATGATGTCACACTGTGTGAAGAATAGACCGAAGCGGAACTGAAAATCTTCAGGATTCATTTCCCTTTTATAGGCAGAGATAAGATTCACAGGAACCTTACAGAAAACTGCTGCTGTGCAAAGAACGGCTGCCGATGAATTATACCCCGGACATTTACATATAAAGACGGAGCACAGGCCCTGTGCAAACAATGCAGTGGAGATTATTCTCACGCATTTGTACCTGTGAACACGAGATTCCTCTCTCCCTCCACCTCGTCTCCCGGTTTTTGTTGCGCATGATTTGGATGTACGTCAAACAGAACTGAAAAGCCACGTGAAACTCTGTCGTTTGTCCATATTGTATTCAAATCAAGACTCACCAAGAGTGAGGGGAGATTTTGTGTGTGTGTGTGTGTGTGTGTGTGTGTGTGTGTGTGTGTGTGTGTGTGTGTGTGTGTGTGTGTGTGTGTGTGTGTGTGGCCGAGCTGTGAGCATCCAGTGATGTCTTCCGCTGGCTGAATTCTGGATGCCATGGCTGGCATAGCAGGGATGACAGGAGAGGTGGCTGGCGGCCGGATGCTGGCGTACCTCTCAGCAGCCGTCTCCTGTTTCAGCTTCCTCTCGCAGACTAGAAGGACAGCCATGTGGCCGGGCAATTATCAGCATTCCTCTGATTAATGCTGCACAGGGACTGGGGGGGGGGGCACGCGAACGCTAAAGTGGGAGCATCAAATATGGAGCTCCGTTGTGAATGAATCCCAACAGTGCCGAGGTGTTTTTGTAGCATTTTGTAGGAAAAACACATCACGGCTATGATCGTGATTGCCTTTGGGGAAATTTACACCATACGCAGCCTCGTGATTTGTGCCGTTGTGATTTGTTTCAACAACCGGAATTGGGAAGTAATGGCGAGCCGTGTGCGTTTCCAAGAAACAGCATGGTTATGTCGGAGCGCATATGGCAGATGTGATCTGGCTGCCAGGGCTTTGTTTTTACTGCCGCAGCTCATATTCAAAGTGCCTCAACAGTCAAACGGGAGATCATGTTGATTCAGTCACCAAAAATAAGCAAAGGGGGTAGAAAACGCACAAATAGAACGCCAGTATCTTCGTGTTGCTGACCTGTTCTCTGAGGCCGCAGACTCCAGTGCATTTCACTGGCTGTAATCATATCTGCAGAGATTCTTTCCAAGGTGAACTCTGACAAAATGAAAGAGAGCAGCGTAAAAGTGTTTTCCAGATTAGATGTTCTTGCCCTACGCCGTTTCATTGGCACTACTCACAGAGTGGCATCTCCCTCCGCTCCCCACCGTCCTGCCAGGTGACGGCAGCCCGCAGAGCTGAACAAACACTCAGGGCGCTGCCACGTTGCCGGCGCTCCATCAATATCTTCTTTCAGCTCCGCCTGGCTGTAATTTATAGAGCTTTACCCCTGCTCATTGTGTCACTCGATCTGTGGCAGTGGCTGATCTTGTGCAGCTCTTTTATCCCCTCTGAAGGGCATGTTATCTCCCTGCCGGTGAAAACAAATGCTCTCCTGAAGATTTCCCCCTGCGAAGATTTATATCTCAGCTGTACGTATCTTAATATAGTCTTAATACTGATTTGAACTCTGTCCTTTAGCACTTCCTCTGTATTTTTCTTCTGTAATGTGTCAGCAGGCCTGCCTCAAGCAGTCCTTTGGTAGATAGTGCTGGCATAAACCAGCATACCTTCAGTTTATTTCCAGACTGACATTCGTGGCTGTGCAATAGAAGTAACACTGAAGGCAACCGAGGTGGCTTGTATTCATTGTTTTCTAACTGTCATTGATTGTTTGACCCTAGCCTCAGCACTCTATTTTGCTGTTTTAGGCGGCTAGAGGAGAAATCAATGGTCTGGGATACCCATGAGAGGCCCGGGATAAGTGGAGCCTGGCCAGACCTCGCATGGTCTCATCAGAGATCAGACGAGGGCATCAGCTGGGGAGGTGTCAGGATGGAGGCTACGGAGTGAAAGACATACAATGTAAATTAAAACAACAAAGACATTCTCTATAAGCTATCCCAACATATAATCATTTACCCTCTGGTGTTTGTTGAGTCCAATTAAAATCTGAGGTCTTTATAAAAACCTGCTGTCCGTGTGTTATTGATCCCATTATCAGAAGGCTGAACTCTATAAACCATGTTGGTAGACTTAGCCTCTTTCCAGTGGGCTACCATTTCCGGGCAGCCCAGATGTCCACATTTGCTCATTGGTGCCTGCTTATCAGGGGTTTGACAGCACCCGCCCCTTGTCAGAAAAGTCACAGTGATGCAGCATTTTTTTGTAAGACTTTAGGTGACACCGGGGCTCAAGGGTAAGGATGGAAAAACTTTGTGTTTCTGGTAACAGTTAAGCTTAACTTTATATGGTTTCAAATCTCTCTGCAGTATTAAATATTGAGATGCACCAGATGTGTAATCATAAATAATGCTGCGCTGCTACTTTAAGTATTTTCTATAGCAAAAACAAAGACAGAAAACCAAGAAGTAACTTGAGAAGTAACTTAAATGTCATGGTTTGACCCAAAAACACAATTTGACACCTGGACATTAAATTCTGAAATAAAATCCAGGATTGTAGTCACATTAGAACTTCTAAATCATGAATTTAAGTTGCAGGCATTCGTTTCAGGCAAAGGTTGTGTTCGTGATGAAACGCTCACGTGTTTTTCTTGTTTATTCCATGCCTGACAGCAGATGGCTTCGACTCTGGCGGACAGAGCCATTGGGGCCATAATTGGGGCTGCAGTGGCAGATGCGGCAGGTTAGATCAACTGCCCTTTGTTTACATATCCTAACCATATATTGTCTTACTGATATTTTAACGCAGTCATAGAGCTTCAGATTCATTAAGTACATCTCATTTTACAGTGTATTGTCACCATGTCCCTTCTATTCACTAATATATTTTGAAATTCTTGCTGCTCAGTATGAAACTTCATTGTTTCCATTTGTGGCGCACAGTTGCATTATCAGTAGCATTATTGGTGAGCAACATCTGCCCCAGCTGATAAGGTACAGGGGCAGATACTTCATTTATGTAAACTCGGCAGGCCTCACACATCGTGTTATGAAAGTGTCTTCGACTGCTTAACCCCAACAAGCCAAAAATTATAATGTGCGTTTTCTTCCTCCTCGCACATTGAAATGATGCATTGTTATGTGTGTAATCCTTGTTGAGATTCAGGATTGTTTCACCCCAGCATAACACATCTATTTCCCTTTGTGTACTATCTTCAGTTAACAGACTGTATGCACAGGAGGTCATGTCAACCAACGAAACAAAACTATTGAATGTTCCACTGTTTTTCTCCGTCTGTGTGTGTGTGCTCTCCACCCATACAGCCCAGCCCATGCACTGGATCTACAATCCAGACAAGCTGAAAGAAGTCCTCTCTGATCTGGAACCCTGTCCTGAGTTTCGCCCTCAGTCAGCGAATCCTTTCTACCGCAGGACGACTGGCGAGCAGACTTGCTATGGCGACCAGGCGTATGTGCTGCTGGAGTCACTGAGCCAGTGTGGAGGTCCTAAAATACACACACACACAGGCACACACACATAAACACATATGCATTATCTTTTTGTGTAAATTAAACTGAGTCTGAATGATTCTAATGCTGATTTCGGTGAAACTAGGTCACTGTGACTGTAGTTTGATGTGTAACAGATAGATGAGACACCACAAAGAGGATTTGTATGCCACGGCTGTATCTCATAAATGACAATGAGATGTCGGTGTGTTTGGTAGTGAATAAACAACAATATAAAAGTCACACATTTCTCCTCAAATCACAGAGGAAACATGGCCGTAAGCATTTTATTTTCTGAAGCCACAATGTGTCATGTGTTGGCAGATGTGGATGTGGGAGATCTGACCAAGCGCTTCTACAAGTTCTTTGGCCCAGGAACCGTGTACGATCTGCCTCTCAATGATCCATACAGGCAGAAAGGAGGTACTGTACCTCATCATCAATTCAACAGGTCCAAACAAATGTGAGAGCCTCTGTTACTGTTTGATATGTTTTTCCTCCCTACTGAGGGGAATTCCCTCTCCATGAAAATATTCCATACAGTCAGACTTCCCTGTTCTTGGTTGGTGTCCAGAGCTTTGGATATTTGTTGCTTTTTTTCTTTTTCTTTCTTTTTTTTTTTGTTTCTGTCACAGCATCATATAAATACAGTGCTGCTGTAAATCTCCCCAAACAGCACAGGACACCGTTGGGTACAGTAAACCGCAGGCAGCTTTACGTCTTAGAATAATATAAAAAGAGCCATGTCATCATCACGGGAAGTGATAAAGAGCATGACAATGAAAAGAGCTCCATCTACAGAAACTTGTACCACATGAGCAGACGGCTCAGGGCAACGTTTCCTCTCAAGCTCATCTTACCTCACAGCCATCTGTTCCCCTCTGCATCCTGCTTATTTATGAGGCTGAAACTTTCAGATAACGCAGTTTTAATTTTCTTCTGTAAAACTCTGTTGTTAGGTCCCAAAGCCATTCTCCCAATCGATGGGCCGTGGAGGAACGGGAGCCTGAAAGCTTTCATGAGGAACGTGGATGCTGGCAAAGAAGAAACTGGTAAATATTGCAAATCGCGGCTGCATGAAAACCACCGTGGGCCTGCTGTAACCTGCACGTCCTTTTACCAGGCAGTGACGTGGACTGTCAGATGGACGGAGTCACCAAGCTGGCTCCGGTGGTGGCCATGTACGCAGGCCGACCCGAGATGCTGGAGAAGGTGGAGGCGGCCATGCGTGTGACCCAGAACAACGACATGTGTGTTTCCGTGACCCTGGCTGCAGCGAGGCAAGAGACACCCAGAAGGAGAGCTTGTTAATAAAGTGCAGTGTGGCGTAGATGTGGGTTTAACCTCTGCCTTTTTCCAACGCCTCCTAAGGTTCTTGGAGCACTTCATTCTGAATGGTCCAGATCCCAATGCTCTGGATGCAGTCCTCGCTCAGCTAAATGACCCGAAGAGACAGAATCCTCAGGAGCTGGACAAGGCAGTCATTGGTAAGGCTATTTATTTTGATGGAATACCATTGCTTAATAACTGTCTGTAAATTATGAGTCTCCAGTCCGGGAGGTAATTAGCTTTGCAAGATATGTTTACTGGAAGCTCGAAAATTAATTTAGCAGTCTCCCCGCATCCAAAAATCATTTCAGCTTATAGAAACAAAATAGAACAAGTTACACAGTGAGCTTTAGAGGACAGAGCCAGGCTTTCTCTTTCCTCTGCTCGATCTCTTTGTACTAATTTAAGACTGTTCTAATCAGCGCCTGGCTCTGGCTTCATATTTAATCTTCTCATTGATCTCTCAACAGGATAGCGATTTCCCAGAATTGAAACTAAAAATAATTTGAGCACAATAATTAGCCATGAAAAAAAGTGGCGCTGAGGTTTGATTAAGCCCATCGACTCCCTGTTGTGGCTCCATTAACGCGCTGATGGAGCAGTGTGGCGTCCGTCCTCTCATCCCCCTTAATGAGATGTGGGGGCTCAGTGTAAAACAGGGGCTATTTTACTCTGCTCTTAATCCTTCTGCCATCTCTCCCTAAACAAGTTAACCACCTCAACCTCCTGATTTAAAAGATTTCATTTCGTCTGTGCTCCTGTGTCCTTGCTGAAGGTTTTGTCCAGCAGGTGAAGGACAACCTGGCCAAGACGTCCCAGCAGCTCATACCCGCTGTCTTCACAAACACATGAGGTAAGGCCGTCTACGGCGGCAGGATGCAGGTCTGTCGACTTGGCACGGCCCGCGCACCTTCCCCGTCTGCGGATACATATGTAGGTCCTCCAGCCTTTGATCTCCTGATCATCCTCCGCCTGCCTTCTCGTTTTCCCCCTTTCCCGCTGAGCCTCTCAGCTTTTACAAGGCTAAAAGATTCACATGCTTCGCGTGAAGAGCTCAGCTCGCTGAGTCAGAGCCCTCACTCAGTTGCAATTTACGATATTGGAAAATCAAATGATGGCCTTTTGGAAGATGCGGTGACTGATATTAAGTAATTTGCTGGCAATAGGCGAGCACTCCGGCATCTATATTTGAGTCCTGATCTCCTGCCGCATCATTAACAATCTGCCTCCCAATCTGTGTCTAGCCTTGCCTGGTGCATTCCAGGGAGCGCTCCATGGCGTCCTGAGGCTGACACAGCTAGACGAAGCTGTCCGGGACACCATGCGCTGCGGGGGATGCACCGCCAGCCGATCCTCCTTCATAGGAGCCTGCTTCGGGGCACAGGTAATGCACAGATGTGTCTCCGGGCATATAGCGCAGTCATTAGTGGCCGTTTTAAATATTAATCGGTGCAAGTGAGCTGGAAAGAAGATAATACAAACAGAAATGTGTCTTTTTAGGGCTGCTTTGACAACACTTTCCTGGATGAGGGGTGTGCCTTCACTGTTATTATAGTGCATTTACAGGCAAGATTAAAATGTGCCGCCCGCTTGTTTCCTGTAAATCGCCAGCTGCAAGTATTGATTTGCCATTAAATCTTAACATTTGCCCGAGAACTATGCTACACCAACGGTATGTCATGGCTGATAAAATGTCAAGTCAACCAATCATGACAAAACACTACAACCTTGTCTGCAGGGCTGAAACAAACGATTATTTTGGTAGATTAATCTGTTGATGACTTTCTCAATTAAAAGTCAATTAAACGATCGGTTGCCGCAGCTTTGTGTCGTGCGCTTTGTAGAACTGCTTTAAATTGAAGGTGTAGCGACTTAATTAGCTGCCTCAGCCATGTAAGCTTTTCACTGCATCAGTCAGACTGTAGCGCAAGGAAATGTACAATGTTGCATGCTGTTGCCGCCTGTTGTTCTCTGTTACTCTTTTGATGGGTTTGACAGTGGGCTCAGATATTCGGAGAGCTTTGAGCTTCCCGTGATGCTTTCAGCTGTCATCCTGATGTGTTTTCAGACCGGCCTGCAGGGAATCCCAGAGTCCTGGAGGGAGAGGACGCTCAGGTATCCTGTGTTGTTGGAGCTGGCTCAAAGCGTGGTCCAGAGAAATCAACCTTAAGTATCACAATTGTAATAGCCTTTTTAAAGCTATGGAACGGGACTCTCTCAACTTGCAGATATGCCTTGACACGGCAACACATGACAGTTGCATTCTAAGGTCTCGCACTGAGTGAAACTCGAAAAATGATTTGCTCGGTCAAGGCTGCATCGTGCAAGACACAGAAAGTCGTGTTGTATTGAGGACATGAAGACAATTTCACCTTCTGTAGCTGTATTGTCAGTAACAGTCTCAAATAAACAACTCGAAAGTGACAGACTGCATTGTTCTTTTATCTTTTTTTCAGCTACTTGCTAGGTGGATAGTTGTGATTTCCTAATCTCAGGAAACATGCGTGGCCTTGATGCGAAACCCATTTTAGCTTCTCTTCCCCTCCAGTACCTTCTGTTATTGGGAATTGAAAGAGGAGATTGACACAGATTTACTACTGGAACGACCCGAGACTCCAACCTACTCCTCTCTCAGAGGAGCTGTTCTGCGTTGCTAAAAGTGCTGACTTCCATATTCGCGTGTTTAAAAGCACTTGCTCCAACAATTCTGAAAGTTAGCCAAGCATTAAGCAAAGCCAGAGCCTTAATATCTTTGACATAGTGCGGTTATAAAAAATGCAGTGTGTAGGCAACGGTTGCAGTCCATTAGCTGGTTTACAGCTTACACTTGTTGAAAAATGATAAATAGATTGTGGTTGGAACATTTCAACTTCACCACTGTAAATCAGTCCCTTAATGTAAATATTACTTGTCATCTGGGCAACGCAAAAAGAAACTACAGTCTGTGTGTTTTCAGTTTTGTCGTCCACACGTCCAAATGTTTGGCTGTGGAGACCCTCAAGTCATTGTTCAGCTGAGCAAAGAGGTTGTAGCTGACGGTGCGTTAGTAGCCCACAGAGAGGAAGTCATTTGATTTCTCTCTCTGCCTGTCTTCCTCCTACACAGCAGGTAGCGGGCCCTGTTTGGCATAATGACATCCAGACCTGAGGAGCGTTTTTGTTTTCCCAAAATCTGCCAAAGTCCACTTCCTCAAGACATTTTCTAAGAAAGAGGAGAGGGTTGCAAAAGATATTATGCTGTAGAAATGTTATCCGCGTCGTGTCAGTATCACTCATCAGCCTACACACCAAGCCAAATGATATTACGAGTCAGACAGAATGTATTGCGGTTTCATGGGGTGAAGTTATTAGAAAAAAAGTGGAAAGATCACACATGCGCTACAATCTCCTGTGGGTACTTATGGAAGTATTATAAAAGGAAATTACCTATGTGCAGCAGACCTCATGATAACGGTTAGAAAATGTTCCTGTCTTGTCTTTGTCACACACACACACACACACACACACACACACACACACACACACACACACACACACACACACACACACACACACACACACACAGTTCACAGTCATACTGATGCCTGGGGGCAATTTAGATTTTCCAGTCAACCTTATCATGCATGTTTTTGGACACTGAGCGGAAACTGGAGGACTTGTAGAAAACCACATGGAAAACATGCAAACTCCATGTTTACATGTACAGCAAAGTCAAGGCCGCTGTCTATTCCCTGATTGGTATTTGAACCGTTGACCCTCCCACTGTTGGGATT
Organism: Karalla daura; assembly: GCA_029224185.1. Lineage (NCBI taxonomy): Eukaryota > Metazoa > Chordata > Actinopteri > Chaetodontiformes > Leiognathidae > Karalla > Karalla daura. The sequence goes on from CM055208.1 coordinate 13,426,816, forward strand.
AACTCTTGTGCACAGGTAATTATCGGGTGGGTAGAGGTTTGCACTTGTTTGTACAAGTTATTGTCATTTCTGCACAAGTTATTATCAAAGGTCATATCTTGTGCATCGAAGCTATTATCTTGTGGGCCCTTAGACTCGATTGGTTAGACTTTATAACCCAACATGCCTTTGTATGATAACTTTCTGATTGTCAGATTTAGATGGCATTTTGCACCTTCAGTTTAATGCACAGTGCAGTTTTACTTAACACATCATAGTTCTATCTATCTATCTATCTATCTATCTAAAAACAGAGACAAAACTGTTGTCTTAAACTATCAAATCTTTACAAACAAAACACAACATAGTACGTTTTTATTTCACAATTGTAGTATATTGCGCCAGTGTGCTGCCTGCTGGCAGTAGAAAGGCATAGCCGCCATGTATATTTTCTCACATAAACATTGAGCGAGCTCACATCACATCTGTGGAGAGGTGAACCATCTTACCCGTAGAGGATCTTTGTCGGGGAGCACCGCTTGGTGGGGGTGAGCCATCTCGCCTGCAGAGGATCTCTGCAGGATGAACAGCTGGGTGGAACTCGAAGCAAAAGTTGCCTCAATGACATTTTCTACAGGGATGGCAGCGGGGCTGTGAGAGCGGCTAGCTGTCATATTGCGTGTTTTTAACAGCCGTACCATGGACTTTAACGTGAAGAGGTTAGCCGCGGACGCCGGCACCTTCCTGAGCCGGGCCGTACAGGTGGGTTTGGCCGTGTCGTTTCGTGGAAAGTGGCGCTATCCGCTGGTTTCAACACCCAGAAGGCGTTAGCTCGCCTGCTAACGCTGCTAACGTTATGTAGCTCAGCTGCGTACACCCGTTAGACGCTTCAACTGGATATTTGTACTGTAGAGATAGCTCCTGGTGCACTACGTGAACGTGTTTTAACTGTTCTGTTGATATTTTGACCTCCATATGAGCCAAGTTGTTGCAGCTCAACACAACAATCAAAGCAGGCCTCAGGAACCATCACATACAGCTAATAATATTAGCCAGGATGTTAATTGACAGAGCTGTTGGTGAATAGATGTCTAAATAGACATGGCTTCGCCGTGATTTTAACACGGTGTTGTCATCACCCTGGAAATGTGAGAATGCTAATACCTTGTGCTTTCCTTTTCAGTTCACAGAGGAGAAGTTTGGACAGGCTGAGAAGACAGAGTTGGACGCCCACCTGGAGAACCTCCTGATCAGAGCTGAAAACACCAAGCAATGGACAGAGAGAATAATGAAGCAGACAGAGGTGTTACTACAGCCCAACCCCAGTAAGACCTCACTTATGTCTGCCTGCCTGTCTGCCTGCCTGTCTGTGATCAACCTCAAGAAGTGTAGACTCTGCGTTGCCTCATCCAGATTTGTGCTCTCTGGTTAGATTTGTTGTGATGCTGATGCGCCCGAAGCAACTTAGGTGCTGAGGAGAAACCATAGAATAGATGTATGCACGAAAGCCTTCTCTGAGATGGTGCGATCGGCCGGTAGGGTGCCTGTGAAGTCTGTGAGCACAGCTGTGCATCCTCCTCAGCTCACACCATGGTGCCACATCCCTCTAAGGCAGACACACACACAGACACATGCTGACTGACCGACTGCATGTTACAGTATGTTACAGTCACGTGCAACAGATGTGGACGCGGTAAACCGGATTTGTTCTACTTGTGTGCAACATGAACTCTGACACATTGATTGTTATCTGCAGCGGTTTGCATGCGTGATGCGATAACGTGGCATGAAAACAGGTCGGACAAGAACGAGAGGAGAGTTTTCCGTTTTTTTTGGGGGGGGGGGCTGTCCTTTTAGTGTTTTTAGTTATTTATATATGTACATGCGACCTTTGTTTTCACAAATGGAAGACATGATGCTTGGGCTCTCTGTCCTTGAGTCACCGCCCCGTGTTTGGCTCCCTCACTGTAGTCTTATGACTTTCTAATTGAGTTTTCTTGTTGCCCTCCGCAGATGTCCGACTAGAAGAATTTGTGTATGAGAAGCTGGAGAAAAAAGCCCCCACGCGGATGAACAACCACGAGCTGCTGGGCCAGTCCATGATCGACTCGGGGAGTGAATTTGGACCCGGAACTGCCTATGGTGAGGATTACGCTGAGCTGCCTGAAGCACTGGGGTTTCTCCTAAGCGAGGGTCTGAAGGCCCGCTGAATGTTTTATTTGTTGTGAGGTTAATCAAGCGGTTTCTTGGAGTCGATCCCGAGTAATACTCCTATTGTGCCGGAAAGCGTCTTAGCTTCAAGGCCTCAGTACTTGAACAAGCCCAGCACTGTCTGTTCCGTATGTAAATTTACACACGGGAGCGTGTTTGAACACCTGCTGTGGTTGTAAATATCAATATCAGCGGCTGTAACAACTTCTTTGGGGCCTCCAACTGCCTTCATGTGGCAGCACTTTGTTTATAGCCACAGGCCTCCGCATCTTATCAGAATCGGTATTTGGGCCTCGTGTGAGGGTGCCATGGTCTCCTCACTCCTCGTTTCCTCACAGGGAATGCTCTGATAAAGTGCGGCGAGACAGAGAAGCAGATCGGTGGGGCAGAGCGCGAGTTCCTCCAGAGCGCCGCCATCAACTTCCTGACACCGTTCCGGAACTTTCTGGAGGGCGACTTCAAAACCATCCTGGTGAGTCGGGCTGCTGGCACCACGCTCTAAAAAGAACCCCAACTCATTTCACTAGAGGCGTGCAGTGTACGTAAGAACAGCTTCTGTACACGTTCCTCTGATTCCTTCTCAGTTTCCACGCTGGTATGAAAGACTTTCACTTCAGCTACTTTTTTCAGCTACCGCCAACAGCCGCGATACGGATGCAAAAAACAAAAAGCCCCTGTAACATACTGTAGAAGCTAGACGGTGTGGTCCCGTAATCAGCCTAAACAGGCATGTTTTCAGACAGCCAGCGAGAGCCAGAACTGGAGGAAAGCCTGCAGTCATTAGGGGGGGGGGACACTCAACCTCTGCACACAGGGACTAAATCCATTGGCTCTTACAGAACAGGATTCAAGTGCCATGCACCCGGTCACAGCAGCGGGGGCAGCTCCACCTGCACGCACGACTGGGGGTCGAACCTGGGGCCTTTCTGTTATGAAGTGACGGTGCTCACCACTGATCCGCCCTGTGCCCCCCCCCCCCCCCATCACTGAAAATGTGCCCGCTGATAGTTTGCTGGAGTCTGGCACCTGTTTGACACCGTTTGCTGGCGATCGCCACATCCTGCTCGTTGAGCTCTGCCGCTCCACCAATAACATCGGGGGTTATCGTCGACTCTTCACCTGCTCATAACCCGACGCTCAAACCTCTCGTCTTCCCCCTCGATTGCAGAAAGAGCGGAAGCTGCTGCAGGTCAAGCGCTTGGATTTGGATGCGGCCAAAACCCGGCTAAAGAAAGCCAGGATGGCCGACGCCAGAGCCGCCGTGAGTACACAAACACGCCTTCGTCTGAGTGGCGCTTTCGCTTTCTTTAGCTTCTTTCCTTCTTCCTCTGCGTGCACCTGGTTGTGCTTTGGCGCCGGGCAACGAGCGGCCGTTGGCCCCGCCATCCTCCGTGAAGAGGAAGCGCAGCCGGCAGGGCGGCTCCCGCCGTCCCCTCCCTTCTTGAAGTCGCGAGTCACGCAGGTCACGGCAGACGCCGCGCGTTACGCAACGCCCGGGCCCGCCATTTCATCTCTCGTGACTCGCGCACGGGTCACATGAGCCGGCCGTGGAGAGCTTGTGCTTCCCCTATTTTCTGGCCAATTACGTAACGGCCACCGAAGCGGCTGACTGACGAAAACGCCCCTCGGACGCGGGAATGAGGAAGTCTGAGGGCGAAGAAACGTCTGGCGGCCCCGATCCCCGCGCAGGCTTTGGAAACCGGGGCCTCGGCCCAGCCGTCATTTTTCGGTGCGCTCTGAACAGGGCGCGACGGTTAAGAGTGTGAGCTCAGTCCCAGTCCAAACTCTCCTGCTTCCAGTCAACGCCGTCTGAAGATGATATCTCTAATGACCTCCGCGCCGGGCCCAGGCTTAGCTCACTTATGGCTAAATCCTTATGGATTACCCCCCCCCCCCCCCAAACCTCCGTCTGCATCTACCACCAGGCTGCCTGTAGTCTCCTATTCTGCTGTAAGCAGTATGACTAAAGCCACGTAATGTGGTGTCAGTCATGAGCCAGCGTTAAGCCGCTGGGAGACGTCCCGGCCAAGCCACTGGGCCCGCAGTCTTCAGAGCATCTTAAGTGAATCCGAGGCGTTTGGAGCACGGTGGCCCGCAGAGGTCAGCCGAAACGATGGAGCGCCCAGTGGGCTCACCTCCCTTTCTTGGGGATGACTTCTTACGCGCGGCCTGTTCCAGGAGGGGCGGTTAGCGTCGCCTAACCATGTGTCCGGCCCGCGCAGACACCCAGTGTCGCCCGGACCCGGGAGGTGTAAACAGTAGTTAGCGCGGGCCCCCACCGCCCCGTAATCGCCGGTCTGCGGCGGACGCGTTCCCCGCCTTCACGTGTCGCAGTGTGTGGTTTGGTTGTGCTAACGCGTACGCGCAGCATGCAGCGAGGTGTTGGTTGTGGCTGCAGCAGCTGTAGCTCTAACGACTGTGTCACTGTTTTCACTACGCAAAGCAGCAGATGTGAGCGGAGGAAGTGACAGAGGTGAGTGGAATGTTGGCGCCATCTTCGCCTCCAACACACACGCACACACGCACTCACGCACACACACACACACACACAGAGAACCCCTTGGTAGCAGCGTCCACAGCTGCCGTCCATCCACCCCGTCCTCCATCTCCTCCACCTTCCTGGAAGACCCAGTCACCACAGACCCTCGCCTGTCCATCCACCACTACTGTATCTGTGTGTGTCTGTGTGTATGTGTCTGTGTCTTTGTCTGTGTGTGGCTCCAGCTCCAGCCTGAGCAGAGTTCAGGACACAGAGGGCCGTCGTCACTCCCTGCTCCACACCATGTGTTTATTAGCCCTTTTTCAACAAGCCATTGTTCCAGCGGCTCTCGTATTGAATCCCTTGGCTCAATATGAGGAAAAGGAAACATTTCCCCCTGGACCCAAACCTCATGTGCGGCCGTGTCCTCCTCCTCCCCGCTTTCATTCCACGTCCAACCCATAGAAACCAGTTCGGTGTCTGTTTTTTTTGTTGTTGTTTTTTCGTTGGAACTTGTTGTGAATGGATTCTAGGATTCAACCTGGTAGTGGCGTGTTTGTGTGGTTATGTCACCGGTTTTGCTCATGAACAGCGCGTTGAACTGCTTGTCGCTCCCCAGGCCGAGCAGGAGCTGAGGATGACCCAGAGCGAGTTCGACCGGCAGGCGGAGATCACGCGGCTGCTGCTGGAGGGCATCAGCAGCACCCACGTACGTGGCCCACGCGCCCTCACGCAGGTCCCGCCTCACCTCCGGCCCCCGCCTCTCATCCCGTCTCCTCTCATCCCGTCTCCTCTCATCCTCCCCCACCCCTCCAGGCACACCACCTCCGCTGCCTGAACGACTTCGTGGAGGCCCAGACCACGTACTACGCGCAGTGCTACCAGTACATGGTGGACCTCCAGAAGCAGCTGGGCAGGTGAGGCGCCGTTTCTCTGCCTCCGATCGTGACTCAGAGCGAGAGCAGCGAGATTAACGGGCCGCGAGCGCCAAGTCATTCCGCGCCTCGTCTCGCCGGCCGATAACGGCCCGCCTCCGTGTTTCACTTTCAGGACCTCGGCTTATTTGGTGTCGCCGTCGGCCGCGCCGCCTCTCGACAAAAACAACACCCGGTCACTTACGTTTTTTTCCAAGCAGAGAGGCCTCGGCACCGATTCACCCCCTCCTCTCCCTCCTCCCCGCAGCTTCCCCTCCACCTTCTCCTCCTCCTCCTCCAACAACAACCAGTCGGCGCTGTCGGCCGGGGCCAGCATCTCGGTGCCCACCATCCCGGTGTCGGCCTCGCTGCCCAGCGTGTCGTCCGGCCACGGCGGGCCGGCGGCGGCGGCGGCATCGGGCGGCTTCAACGAGCTGCGCGGCTCCAACGGCAGCCGCAAGGCGCGCGTGCTCTACGACTACGACGCCGCCAGCAGCAGCGAGCTCTCGCTGCTGGCCGACGAGGTGAGGGAGGCCCCCCCGACCCGGTCGTCCGCCGGTTGTTCCGGTCTAGTCCGAATGAGCAGAACGCAGGAGGCCTGAGCCTGAGCCGTGCGACTGCCTTTCCTGGAACGGCGTCCATTCAAAAAGAAGAATCTGTGGTTTTTGCTAACGCTCAGCCCGCGTTGCCTCATTCGGTCTCCATTCAGGAGAATGTTCCGGCCGCACGCTGGTATGAGTCCGACTCGGGTTACGACGCCGACCGGCTTTACCCGCCTCTCCGATGTCGATGATTCGATTTAAGATCGACTGAATTTCATAAGGGTGACATCATAGCAGCCCAGTGTGTGTGTGTGTGTGTGTGTTTCCAGTGGAAAATGTGAGCCCACGTGAATGCGATGTAATCTAATCCAGCCCTGGGCGTGTCTGTCATCCAGGTGATCACGGTCAGCAGCGTCCCGGGCATGGACTCAGACTGGCTGATGGGCGAGCGAGGCAGCCAGAAGGGCAAAGTGCCGATCACTTACCTGGAGCTGCTGAACTGAGAGCGGCCCTGCCCTGCCCTGCCCTGCCCTGCCCTGCCCTGCCCTGCCCTGCCCTGCCCTCCGCTCCGTGACCCCGCCGTGATCTCATATTTATATCGTGTTGCAGGGACGGGCCTCGCTTTCTCTTCCACTCAGCCATTTTTAGAACGAGTTTGTTTTTTTGTTTTTTTTGTTCCGTTTCGTCTTCTTGTTTTTTTCTCCTTTCTCCGCTTCCCAGGCACAGAGTCTCGGTGTCGGCGGGCTCGAGCCAGAGTGAGGCGAGTCGGGGCGCTGGGAACGGAGCGCGACCTCGCCCTGCCGTCTTCACGTGCCACCGCAGTACATTTCCTGGGGCCCGCCCCCGTGCCTTTCGGTCTGACGCCACACAACGTGCCAGAGCGTCTCCCCCGAACCATAGCAAAAAAACAAAAAAAACCCAACAAAAAAAAAGTTTTTGTTTACAACGTATATCTCAGATGGTGACCTTAAGGCTTTCGATGCGAGGGTATTTTTTTTTCTTTGACCTCCGTCACTGCCCACTCAAGACTCCCTCGGAATTGTAGACGCGTTTTATATTTGCAAAGGTGCACTTCTGTGTGAGGCTGGAGAGTGATGCTGATGATTTTGAAGTCTTATTTTCCACCCCCCACCCCCCCTTCCTTTATGAATAGTTGTTTTTTAACAGTATCACATGTTTCGTACGTCAGCTTTATTCACATGGAGCCTTATCGGACTTTACCAGCGCATCATTTGACGCGCAGGCACTTACGACAGTCATGTGATGCCCAACATTATTAGGCGCCTGTCACAGCAAATCGACAGTCGCGTTTTGGTTTTTTGCAGCTACACCAGCAGTATTGAGACCGCCGTCGAGTCTCCTCTCCAGTATTGAGCTTTGATATCCCGACGTATGTAATTGGCGACTGCAACCCGGCTGGCATTTATCCCTGGATAAATGATTCATCTGTGTCTCGGCCTTTTAATGCACCATGTATGATGGGTTAAGCGTCTCTGGCGCTGGCTGTCTGAGCGTACTTTGAAAAGAGTTGCCTTAAAGTAAAGGCATGCCCCCCCCCCCCCCCCCCCCCCCAAAACATCAAATGATATTTCCTTGAATCCGCATTTCAACTCCACACTGAAAAGAAATCGTAGCCCGCTGGGAGGTTTTAAGTATATTGTCATATGCTTTTTGTTCTGTGTGTAACTGACAAGATGGCTTACTGTTGTAAAATAAGTCTACAATACGACTGCATTATAATAAAATAATACATGGACCGGGCTGTTTGGGGGGAGCATTTTATTCGTGCGGGTGCGTATTTTAAGGGGAAGGGGAGGGAGCGGAGAGTGAGGCAGTCACGGCTTGAGTGTGCATGGTTCCTGCTGGAGCCACTTGAGGGCAGCACAGCCAACAGGCTCAGTGCTGTTCCTTGTGGTGGGACATAAACTTTGGTTTCGAAAAAAAAAAGATGTTTTGACCATGTAGGCTTTGCTGTTTGACGGAATCATGTGAGTTGTGATTTCCTGTTTTACTGTCGAGTGAAAAATGCGACTACGTAAAGGGGGGCGAAGAACGAGGGAAGAGACACAAGCACATACTGACCTCTGTCCTCTAAAGGCTGATATCATCCATCATCGTGCCATCTCACCTCTTTCCAGTTACCCTACTGGGATTTTTTGGGGGGGGCTGATCTCCAGCTCTTATAGGGTGAAGACAGGAAGTACGTCCTGGACAGGTCTCTGCTCCGTCACAGGGCGCATACACACACACACACACACACACCATTCATTCTCAAATCTCCAGTTGACTTCGACATGCGTGGTTTTGGCCTGTGGAAACCCTTGCTGTGTGTTGACAATGTGTTATCTTGAGATGAAAGTAATGCATCACTCTTCAAGCTCTTTGGTGGTATCGTTCACGAAAATCAGGTTTAGGCCAGATTTATTGCTACATGCGCAAGAACAGCTCTATCATCGAGCAGTTCCTGAAATGAGTTTTTAACATCATCAGTTTGCAAAAGAAGCGTGTGAGCGGAGCGTGACGTTATTTCGGGCCCGTCCCTGACTTATTCCCCGGAGGCTGCCTCAACTCCCTGCGCTGCCACGGTCGCAGCTGTGGAGCAGTCATATGCATCCCCAGAAAATACCACTGACCCACTTTGAAAGCGGGTTTCCGCCTGAGGACGTCCTACGCAGTAAAATTTGCCTTCCGCGGCCCCCGGGGGTCATGGGGTGTCCTATTCCCAACGAAGAGCTGGTGAAGAGCGACGGTGAGGTCATGCCTTGTGCATGCAGGAGATAGCACGCGGCCAGCGAGTGGCTTCCTGGCTAAACAATAAGTCCCGGTGTGGAGGGCCTCATCCTCGCTTGTCGTGAGAGCAGGAAGGGTTAAGAGGAAGTGGAGTTTTGCAAACTGCCTGTGGACTTCCCAGTTGCTGCTTTTACCTCAAAATGGAGAATGTGGACCTTTTTAGTGCCAGTGGACACAAAACAAAGCCATCACAACGGGGCCGAACGAGGCCTCAAGCGTCTGACGTGACCTCAATCAAAAGCAACCGCACCATGACTTAAACATCGGAGGTGTAAATGCGCAGCGTCGAGACGCCTCACGCCTTCTTTCCACCTCCATGGTGATCCAAAAATACCTTCGTCGAGTCAGATAAAACAAGCCAAGTTAACAGCTCACGCGTTAGACGGGCGATAACGCGTGAGATTAGACGCTTCCTCTTTCGTCAGCTCTTGTTTTTCTCTCGTACGCAGTGCTGCAAACAGTCGTCGACCTCTGCCATTTTGAGCCTCCTCAGAATTAATCCGAATTGCTAATAAAACCAGCGAGACCTAGTGCGGTCTAAAACCCTCGATGGCACGCCAGACGGTTCCACATTCATAATGAGGGTAGGCAAAATGATTTCTAGTTTATTTAGCTGGAACATCAAGGTGGTGAATTGACCTTTTCTTTATTGGTTGTCATCGATCGGAGTGAAGATCAGGTGAAGATCTGCTACTGCCACTAATCACACGTTGGCTTAGGAGGGTAAGTGGGCGGTAGGTGGCCTGTATGTTTTAACAGTTTTTTACACTGGCTCTCCTTTAAGGAGGCTGTACATCAACTGCTACAACCACCTTACTGGTCACAGGTCTTAACTGTCTTGGATACACCACAATTTCAAACCCACTGGTCATCCTTTCAAGTGGAATTACCAGCACCATTTCCGTTTCAGACACAAACAGTTCTCGACTGGTCGCTAATGCTAGTGCTGGTGTTGCTAGCTCTGGTTCGGCCGGCTCTACTCGCAAACCCGTGGCTTTGGGTCAAGTCACTTCACTACATCGCTGTACTACAGTTGGCACCGGTCTGTCTGGGTCAGGTGAGTCAGACCAAGTCCACTACATGAAAAGGTGGATTTCTTCTCAGCTACCTGTTGCCATCTCGACAGCAGTCCATTTTTTGGACACCCCCAGTAGTTTTCCTTAGCTGCCGTTGTTCCTGGAAATGAGGAACGTTGGGTCACCCCACTGTATACAACATCACACCAGCAATGTGCCAACATATGCAAAACTTCTAAATAGATCGGTTATTTATAGGTCTATCAAATGTATCTAAGATGAAGAGAAATTTCACTTCTCCATTCTCATCTGCATTTACTCAGAAATTCATGGTATCAGTAAACTACTGTGCATACAGAGCAGTGGAGCACAGTGGCGTTTATGTGTTAATTCACCTTAAGAGAGTACTGTTGCGTGAATGTTGTTCAGCCTGTTTTGAAGCCCTGGCGTCTCCCTTCTGGTCCACTGTAGCTGAATAGCCAGCTGAAATTCAGCTTGCTCAATAATTTGAGACCAGATTTCAGCAAATGATGATTTCCCGGCACTAAGTCTTTCACAATTTTTCCGTGACACGAGTCTCTTTAAATCTAAATCTTGAGATCGAAATCATACTCACATGCCATTCGATTTTCAGTCCCATCATACCGAGACTCATTTTGAAAACTCATTCTTCAACACAAATAGGTCTCACGTTCGTGAAATGTTCAGTTACTAAAATGAATCCAGGTGTGCAGGATGAATCGCTTTTTGTTTTTTTTTTGCTTTTTTTTTTAACAAATATTGATTAATGAATGGTGGTTGAAGATGTTCACCTCAGAAAACATCAAGCCACAAACCAATTTCTTCAAACCAGTTTCTCAGGAAACGTATCTGCTCATATCAGCTTTTTTTTTTTTTTTTCACCCGTTCTCCTGCAACAATCTCCTCTGCTCCGCACAAGAACAGCGAAAATGCCTGGACTCCAGCCTGAACCCGACGGCATGAAGTTGTAAAAGATGTGTTAAAAACAGTGCTATAGCAAGGCTTCACCCCGGTTTCTCTTTTAATGTTCCAACCACCATGACCCTGAGCATCACCACAGCGGTATTTTGGTTTCTCTCTGGTTAAGCCTCGGCACTCTTCTGCACACTCATCTACCAGCCTTCCCACTCACACTGAGCAGCGCGCACCGAGGTAGAGAAACACCTTGTGGCCTCTGTCGCTCGATCATTACGCTTGCAAACGCAAGGTGTGTGAATTCAGCGGCGTGCCACCGTGTACATCAGAGTCACTTTTTTTGTGTGTTCATATAAAGCTCTTACCCTGCCTTTTTTTTTTCAAGTACCTATGCACTGGAATTGGATGTCAGTGCTGCAAAAGTGTGTCACTGATTAGAAGGAAACCTCAAGCCCCTCCTCTGTGAGATACAGAACTGGGCAGTTGCTGCACATCTTAGCAAAACAGGAAATTTCATGTTTCCTCTGCTGCTTATAGCAACAGCTTTCATCACACTACTTCTGCATAGGTTTACGCATGCACTTAGACGCACACTCTCACACACACACACACACACACCACAAGAACGCGACCGCATTTTACATCAGGGGTACGTTTGGGATTTGGGTATGGTTTTAATTACAGCAGTACAGGACACAGTCACGCATGCTGTTATTACTGTAAACACGTTCCATTTTATTGACTTTTATTTCCATCACACATTCAGTCACATTCAGTATTCAATACATTCAGTATCCCACTGTATACAATGTTGTTTTCTGCACGGTTTATAAAGTGTCAATAGGATGTTGGCTTCAAATACTTTTTGTTTTTGATCGACTTTTGCACCACTTTGGGCTTCAGTGTAAGGAAAACTATGATCAAAATCCCCATGAAGGTAACAATAAAAACAAAAATCAGAATATAAAGGTATACAGATTCCAAATTTTTTGTCATACATGAAGCTGACGAGAAATACTCCAGTCTGTGTGTCTCCTGGTAGAGATCCACGCATTCAATGTCCGATCGGCCCACCATATCGATTGTCTTTGTTGAGTCAAATGTCCAGAACCATTCTGTTTGGCAGCAGGTGAAAGGATTCCCTGCCAGGAAAATGGTGTGCAGTTTCTGAGCTAATGCATCGGCCTGACTTGAGGGAATAGTGTTCAGTCTGTTGTCCCTCACATCGAGCTCCCGCAAGTCCAGATTTAGAAGTGAAGGGGGTATATGGCTCAGAGAGTTCCTTGAAATGTTTAAAGAGCGAAGACTTTTGAAAGGGGAAAAGTCAAAGTCTTGTATTTGAGTGTTTCCTAACCCTAGATGTTGCAACGTTCTGCTTAGTCTTTGTATTGACCCGTTTGTGATGAGTCCAGGGTTGTTGGAGAGCTCCAAGTCTGTTAGAGACAACCCAGTGAATGCAGATGATGGAATTTCTTTAAGGTTGCATCCGTTAAGGTAAAGCTTCCTTAAAGATGCAATTTTTCTCCAGTCCACACAAGCTGATGCAACACCTGAACTTGTCTCGGATTCCTCTAGAAAGCAAATGTCAACGTTGTTATAACTGAGATCTACTACCTCGAGTCTTGACAATGAGGACAATAACCTACAGGGCAACAACTCGAGGTTGTTCAGGCTCAGGTTAAGATATGTCAGATAACCCAGAGCTACCACTGTACCTTCATCAGAGACAATCTGCCTCAGCCTGTTATTGCTAACGTCCAACTCATGCAACCTGCTGTAGAGCTGCTCCGACGTTAGGTTCAGCGTCTCCAGGCAGTTTCTCTGCATACGAAGACTGGACAGCGTGGACATTTTCTGGATGAAGCCATCCGGGAAATAATCCACCTGGTTTTCACTCAGATCCAAATGCTTGAGAGAGGAGATGTCGCCGTGAAGGCCCTCGTCCCACAGCTGAGCCGTCATGTTTCTCTTGTACTTCTTCACGTTGTAGAACTCGACGGTGGTCGACGAGTTCAGGAGCGTGGTGTTGTGCGCCACGTGCTCGTAAAACTTAACGCTGTTGTGTGATAGGTGGAGGTTCTGCAAACGGCTGCGGCTGGGCAAGAAAGGGAAGAAGAGCAGTCTGTTGTCTGACAGATCCAGCGTCTCCAGCTGGAAGGTGTCGTTGAGGTCTTGCCTGGAGATGAACCACTCGATGGAGTTGTGGCTCACGTTGAGGACCACCAGCTGGGTCATGTGGAAGTCGGTCAGACAGGGCAAGTAGTTGAAGGCCAAGTTGAGCCGCTGGAGCTTGGAGTTGCTGTGGAAAGCCCCGTCGAGCTCGAACAGGGTGTTTCTCTGCAGGTCAAGCTCTACGAGCTGGTGAAGGTCCTTGAACGAGGTCTCATCCAGCCTCCGCAAGATGTTTCCGGAAAGATTGAGAAACTCCAGGGATGTCAGATTTTGGAGAAGAGACGCAGACATTTCTTCATTCAGTTGATTCTCGGAGAGATCCAGAGCTTTAAGCCTAGATAGAGTCTTAAATGCCTGACTGGCTTGAAGGTAGTCAGTATGCAGATAGTTTTTTGCTAAATATAACTTTTCTAACAGCGGTGTGTGTTGAAAAGTGTCTGATTGTATTATTTTCAAGCTGTTGGAAGCTAAGCTCAGTTTATTTAATGAGGGGTATCTGAGAGAGTCTCCCTGTAGTGTTGTAATGTGGTTGTAGTTGAGCTGAAGCTCCTCTATGTTGTCTGGAAGTCCTGCAGGCAGAGATGTGAGCTCGCCATGGTTGCAGAAAGCCCTCGATTGTGTCTGCAGAGAGAACGTGGAGAGCGTGAGCACGTCATACGACAGGAGTCATAAGTTCCAACTTTGTCAACACTGGATCTCTACTGAACCTCTCAGAGTTCAGTTCCACATAGACCTTATAACTACTCATTTAATCCCCTTCTTACATCAGGGAATGTTTATCACACTAAACTTCATGTTTCCAAGCCTCATTTATGCCTTGTTCTTAGCACCAATCGTAATTTTGGGCACACTGGCAAACTATGCCAGTGAATGTGAGTCCGATCAATATTAACAGCAAAATATCAGCACCAGCCTTCCACCTGGTGGTTTGAGCATTTACCTGTGAGCACTGCTTCAGGCCCCGAAGAGCAGTGAACTCTGTCTATTGACTGAATCGAGACTGTAATGACTCGCTTGATACACACATTCATTTTGCATGTTTGCCAGCATTCAATTCAGTCTTAAAAATTTGAATACACTCCTTAAGCACATTAGTTATTTATCTATTTATTTATTCTCTCTCTCTCTCTCTCCAGTATATATATGGTATATATACTGGTATATTCTCTGCGGTGCTGAGAGTCACTTAAAAGTGTTATCATTGAGGTGTCACTGACATGTTTTGTCCTCTGGAATGTCTAATTAATTTGTTGTTGCTGTTGTTGCTGTTTTAGGTGAAGTGTCAGCACTCTTCTCCTCTTCAGCAGTACTGCAGTAATACTGTAATCATACCTTACAAAGACTTTGCAAGTGTTAACAGTGTTCTCAAGAAGTGTCGAGTTATCTTGTCAGGATCAAATCATTAATATAAATGCTGTGCTGGCAAGATTGTGAAAGTGTTTCCTGCTATATGCAGGAAGTCTGTCGACACTTTCAGCCTCCCTGAAAAAGCTGAAAAGCCTTTAGACTGAAACCCGATTACTGAGAACTTCACAACGACACTTGCAGACTTGAAGCTTTCTTCGATTTGAACAGTAATACCTTTTCAGTAAGTTTGATATGAATGATTTGGAACTTAAAGTAAATCTGACATCTAACCTAGGAGGTCTCTCCGTCTTCCTGAACAAGGAGAGCAGTGTGAAGATAATTCCAGCTGCTAATACAGTGGATTACCAACTTTACTGCATTACTTCATAAGGGGATACTTCAACCACTTCCCATTTTGCCCCACCGTTGTGGCAGATTTGAAAATACCAGCTCACGCAAAACATCCCACAAAATGTATAACTTCCTGCAGGATGCCTGCAAGAAATGTCTGTTATCATGTCACGTTTACAGACTATCTATCTATATAAATGACATATATGTCCACTCATATTTCAGAGTTCAGGAAGTGCCTCTGTTATTCAGAAATGGGACATCTCACCACATTGCATCGGCTGTGTTGTGGATGACTGGAGACGACCATCAGTATTCTCCCGAAGCAGTACAGGCACAGCAGGACGGGGGTGAGCCTGTGGTCTGGCATCTTAACATCCTGGCTGCTGAGATAGATAGATAGATAGATAGATAGATAGATAGATAGATAGATAGATAGATAGATAGATAGATAGATAGATAGATAGATAGATAGATAGATAGATAGATAGATAGATAGATAGATAGATAGATAGATAGATAGATAGATAGATAGATAGATAGATAGATAGATAGATAGATAGACAGATAGACAGATAGACAGATAGATAGATAGATAGACAGATAGACAGATTGATAGAAGGGAGGAAGAGAGCGTTGATCAATCAGCACATAGACAAGCATCGTTAGCCTTGTTCTTCCACAGCTCAGAACCCCAGTTCTTAATATTCTGCGTGCGACGACCCCGCCGCTATCTCCGTTTTGCCAAATGAACGCAAATGCCCAAAATGCAAATGTGTGCCATGTGCATGTCAGGTCAATTTCTCCACCATAAATGGATTATGGAACTGCGAGCGCGAGACAGCAGGCTGACATTTCGCCGCTGAAGCGGCGTGGGGGTCAGACGAGTGAGCGGGCAGATTTACGTTCAGTTCAGCCCTATTTCAACTCTGTACGTGAGGCAAAAGCCGTCGGACGGGGAGCGAAGATTCTCACGCAACTTTCTGACCCTTTCTTTTCGTTCGAAATACAGCAAGTGAAAAATGCTGCGTCTGGCCCATTTGCCTTGTGCGACAGAGAAACACAATCATCGGTGTGATAAGATTACTATGATAAATCTATTCTATGTGTTTGCATTTTGTTTCCTGCTCAATGAGTCAATATGCGCTCTGACCTGAACTTACTTTTCGTCAGCTGAAGATTTTGGTAAACTTCACCTAATTTCTGTGCAAACCGTTGTGTGACGCATAGGTTGACTGAATGTGGTAACTTTGTGTTGCTTTTTTTGGCTTACAAACAGCTGTCTATTTTATCTATAACTTCGGCAACCTGATAATACATTGTCTTGAATCTGTTATCAGACATAAGTATCAACAGGGTTTTTTTTGTTTCTTTTTTTGTCAGGCAAACGAGTTTAGTTAATCGAAACCAATCGGCTTGACCATCAGTACTTAACTTTATTATCGCAACTATAACGCAACTTAATTCCTTTTTTTTGTGTGTTGCGCACCAGAGATGTGTGGGCGTAAGGCCAAGACTGTAGCATGCACTGTATGGCCATGTACCGTATATGACTTTCTGCTCTCTCTGCGTTAGTGGACACAACACAACCAGGTGGTCAGGATGTGTATATATATATAAATATAATCAAGATTGCACAAATAACGCAGAAATGCTATGGTGTGAGATCGAAATGACATTACACGGTTTGTTTGTTTTTTTTAATTTGCAGAAGCCTTGTGACAGTAAACAGTATGCATTCATTCGGCTGGGTCCCTGCTTCCAGATCAACCCAATGTACATGCAAGATAATGAGCCACAGTCACACAAACTATTGCCTACACTGACTTTCACGCCAGTGAGGACCTTGATGATTTTTAAGACGTCCTGATCGGAGGAGATGCGTCCAAGCGCCGCGTTCTCATCTGAGAGAAAACACACAGTTTGCCTCTCACGGCAGCTGGAATATCAATGCGTGTCGCTCAGTAAAAGCAGTGTGCGGTGCGTTTACTTACTCCGATGCTCAGGTGTGGATTTCCCAAGCCACTGACGGTTGCTCCCCTGACCATATCGCTGCTGGGCTGGCTGTTGCAGAGCGCGCTCTCTCATGTGTGAAGTTCAGCCGCCTGCCTCTGCCTCTGACTGAGGCACTGATACCTCTTTTTACTATTCACGGAAGCAGGCAGGCAGGCAGGCAGCGGAAACTGAGTCACATGGACAAGCTGCAATCAGAAAGAGGTTCTCAAGCCCGGGGCCACAGGAAGGCGAGCGCAGCTCTCAGCAGCTCAAACCACCAGGGCACAGGCAGCTTCTTTTTGTTTTTTTCTTCTTCTTTTTTTTTTGCTTGCGCTCACAACAACCCTGACGAGCAGCGTTGTTTCGCATGGCAGCTGGGGCTGGGAGCACAACTGTCACCGCAAAAACCCAACGAGAGCACACGCCCCTCATACCCTGGGCTCATTCTCATCAGCCAACCTGCTCGAGAGGAAACCGCTCAACACACACACGCCCTTCCTGCCTGATATTGGGCCTGTCACTTCGACATCCACGACAAGACACACACACACACTTCACTCAGAGACAGCCGGGCCTGTAGTAGTGACTGCATTTGGAGGTTGCCGAAATTCGGCACAAAAGCAAGTCACCGGACTGTGGTGTTTACGGCATGTTTGTTGACGCCCTGCCGCCGAACGCATCAGCTCCCGCTCCCGCTTTTGCCGAACTTGTTTCTCCTTCTGAGTGGGTGCAAGAATACGGAATAGGAATCAGGAAGTGATGGTGCTGTCCTTAAAGAGTTGAGTCGTTAGTGGTTCCTTCCTGTTTTCACAATGGACATCTCTCACTTCTACCCCCACACTCTTTTCGTCTTTCCATTTACTTTCCATTTTAAAATACCCCGCATTCGCGACAAAACATGGACAAACGTGCGTGGTTGTGTCCCAGACCTGACGCAATGTGTCTAATTTATCTGGAAAAATGACGAGCTCACAGTCCTACCCCAATGGGAATAAGATTTTGCCAATAGATGTGTCTGAACGGGCCAAAGTGTGGATCACTGAAGTCCCCCTGAGAAGTTTTTATTCCATGTAGCAATCTTTTCATCACTGCTTTGACTGCTCTTGCGCACAGGCCTGATGATTCACACTGTGACAGAAAGTTTCAGTTCCATTCCGCTCTCTATTTCTTCTCTTCTGTGTGTGTGTGTGTGTGTGTGTGTGTGTGTGTGTGTGTGTGTGTGTGTGAGACACTTTTATAGACCGGGCAGCATGAGCTGCCAGGTCCCCATTGTTTTGCTGCATGTTTTTCTTTCTCTCTTTCTTTCTTTCTTTCTTGTTTCTCGCAAGCAACTGAGTCAATGCAAAACTGGCAGTTTTACATAACGGATTTTCAGTAATGGAGCCAAAAAAAAAATTAAAACAAATTGCCAACAAGTCCATGCTGTCTAGATGCAGTTTGTGTATTTTCAGATCTTTTGACTCACTAACAGATCTTTTGACAGCCATTTGAAATCTGCCTTTACGTGCTCGGACCTGCTGCCTGTGAGGAGTGACCGACTGGCTCAGTCGGTTTGTGAAGCTTCATGCGCAATCTGCATTTGCCAACTAGCTCAGTGAGGTAGAGGTTTCTGGTGTTGAAGGTTGTGGTTACAGGTACACATTTCAAAACCTCATAGCAAATCAACCATGTGCGGCATCTGCAGCGTCAGAACTCCCCTTTTGCCTAAA
Source organism: Karalla daura (assembly GCA_029224185.1). Taxonomy (NCBI): domain Eukaryota; kingdom Metazoa; phylum Chordata; class Actinopteri; order Chaetodontiformes; family Leiognathidae; genus Karalla; species Karalla daura. The sequence goes on from CM055208.1 coordinate 13,445,257, forward strand.
ATCGCCCGGCCCGGGCCATAGATGCGAGCAGCTATCATGCTGAAGAGGTGGCCCGTGAACAGTCACGCGTGATCAATCCACGCAACAGGTGGATACCAGAATCAACCGGTGGGAGGGGACTCCAGGGGCAAAGGGAGCTTACTCAAGAGTTAATAGACGCAACAATGGTAGAGGCACTGAATAAATTAAGCTCGTCCCCTACAGACCTACCAGCACAGTGCAGATGCAGCACCTAATATTTCAGCGGAAGTGTTGACCCTTTCTCCAGTGTTGCCCCTGTGAGGCAACCGCGTGGTTAAAGTTCACATCCCTTTGTAGCTCGGCATGCGGTGAAGCATGGTTCGTGACTCGTGTCCGCTGGCAGGCAGCTATGTGAAACATGTCATGTGAAACGTGCAGTATGGGTGTAAACCCTGGGCTTTGTAGCGTTGTGTATGAGTTATGAAGAGATGGCGTCTCGATGATTAGTCCATTTCCAAGAGCAGAGGAGTGACAGTCTGCATGTTGAATGTGAGTGACTCTGCCTCTCGTGTCTCTCCAGCCATGTGGACGAGCGATGAGCCAAAATCGAGACGGTGGAGAATCCTCAGAACGTCTACGGCAGCTTGTCTTCGTTTTTATCTCGATCTTGAAATTGACCCGACCGCAGGAGGCGAATGACAGCAGATAACATCTGTCTCAAAAGGATGGGTTGAGAACCACTTTCTTATTGATCGTGATCAGGAATGAGTGTGGCGCGAGGCCATTTGCATAACGTGCAGTCAGACACATTGCTGCCCTCCTGTGGAGATAGAGTTCACGACAGGTTGCCATGAGGCATCCGGCTAGGAATCAAAAACGTCGGCCCGATTTTCTTTCTCTTGCACACTTCTCCATTCTGCTTGTAAATCCCTGCTGAGCTGATGCTGAACGTCTGGAAACAACTAACACAGTCATATGAACATATGTGTGTGTTACGTAACAATGCCCTTTTTTCCATTTCCAGGAAATAATTAAACGGGGTCACGTTATTTCTGGAGACAGTCTTACAATTCCGAAAGTGGATTGGAAAGGATCCGTGGATTATCTCCTATATGCGCCTGTCGCACACAATTACAGACCAACAATACAAGGACTGTCAGATTTTTACATGGCTTGGTTATGGTGTCTTAAAATGTGTTTCAAAATGTCAGTGTGTGATTTCATCTGTCCCCATTTTGATTCCCCATTCATCTTGCCCACATTGTACCCAATGGTGTTGCAGACCCCGTAGTTGTACCCTGGACAGATGGAGAGCTGCGTACCTGCCATGATTCAAGGTGAGAAGTGGCAAATTCATAGTTTGTATGAGTTGAGAATCTCACCCAGCTTTCATGAGCTACTGATAAGTAGCGATAAGAGAGACACTGAATGACTGGTGTCTGGGGTCAGACCAGGCCAGAAACCAGTGAGCGCTGCTCTGCACTGGGGATGTATCCGACTCCTGAAACTCAGAAAGACACGGGACGACCAGGCCGCCGCACTCTCGGCACTGGCAGCTCATATTTCAACAGACACGATTTATTGAGGTGATAATCCTCTCCTACACTGCAGCTTGGCAGGACAGAGCGTCCGGTACCGTCATGTCTTGCCTTCTCTCTTTAATTCCCGCTGATGAAGGCTGAGCATCTGTGGGCGGTGCACCTTGTGTTTGTGTGTTCATCCACCTTCATGAGTCACACTGAGCCATTGATTTTAAAAGAGAAACCTGCGTCCCGCTGCCGTGGAAGATGCTGCCGTCCTGTCTCTGCACCGGGCCAGAGTAGAAACTGTGTTTTTGTGAAAGTGTAAAGCTACTGGATGTCCTCGAAGCCATCAACATAACGCACATACTACCCACTTCTCACAAATCGGAGTGGACGGAAATGCTCGCAGCTTTCCGGAGCTTATTTTAGGGTGCTAGCAGGTCAAGATCTGTTTCCACAAGACTAGACACTACACACAGCTGAGTCTGACGCGAATGTATTTCTCTCTCTAAATAAAGGACCTGATTACAGAGTCATGGAGGCCAAAGTCAGTAGAAAATGTCATGGACAGGACATGACATATGTCACCGGAAATGAGAGAAGAAAAAATGGGAAACTCCCAGGTTATACAGATGGTGATAGATTGAAGGGGTACGCAATCTCGAAATTTCCATCAGACGAATACTGAACTATACTGACTGAGGTATTGGTTAGAAAGCCCCTGGGCTGCGTAGATAGATAGATAAATAAATAAATAAATGCGGCTTGAAATACACTCACTCTCGATGTGAACTGAGAACAAGGGGGACAAACTGCTTTAGAGGTGAGTGGGCGGAGGGCTACGTGTGAACGGCTTCATTCACAAGTCAGATTCTATATTAAATCTGCTCTCATGGTGGAAATGACATCAGTCTCAGATGTTATATTGAGACCTCCTTTCATTTCTAACTGAGAGGCACCCTCCAGTTGATCGGGGATGAAGATGGCCGCCAAGGATCAATCAATAAGTCTAAAAGGGAGACCGGTTCTTTGCTGCACAGTTCATTTATACCACAGTAGTAGTGATGATGGTACATTTAGTGGTCAATCGTACATATTGCTGCACTGGTCTGGATCCAGTGGCTAAGTCCTTATGAAGTTCATATAAGAAGAACTAAGAAGCTGCCAGATGGACGCGTGACTGAAAGCAATTCTAAGAGTGGCACCGTTCACTTTATTTTCAGGCCTCACACCTATACAGTATCTATACAGTATCTATACAGTATCTATACAGTATCTTTAGTACCATAGATAAAAGCGAGAAATAAATAGTGTGTAATACTACCGCAGCACATTAAAAAGGACACACATTGACATGATACAGGTATAGTTTGCCATTACTGGACAGGTATCTTAAAGTGGCAGAGGTCCTAGTCCGTATGCCAGTATCCATGCACATGCCTGACGGTGGGTCCGCATGGCGCCGTGTGTTGGCCTACAGCGAGATACAACGTCGTGCCGCGTCCACGTGGCTTGCAACCACTGGGGTCCAGCCGTGGGTGAGGCTGCGCCAACTCCCCGTCAACTCACACCACAGACAGCTACTGAGCACAACCACTTGTTAAAAATAAGGTCTTGAAGTTGTTTTGCCCGCCGTTCGGAACAGATTTGGCCTCATTCAAGCGGGCGTAAAGTCTCAAGGTAATGTTCGGCACGGGACAGCGGGATCGAATGAGTGTTTACACCCCCCCCCACACCCCCCCCCCCCCCCCCCCCCCCCCCCACCCCCGCATCGTGTAAATAAAACAGTCCAGCAGCTAGAGTGTAAAAGTGGACGCGTCCACGGGGGATACGGAAACACGTTTGCAACTGTCCAGAAACGGAGTCCCCTGTGTGGAGCTGCGGGTGTGAAACGGTCCTGGGTGCGGTGGCTCTGAGTCTGTCTGCTCGGGGGCGGCGCCGCCGCCGCCTCCGGCCTCCAGAAAACCTTCCCCAGACGGTCGGGGGCCGAGCAGGGGTCGCCACGAGTCCCAGCGGCGGCACGGTGCGGCCCTGCCCCTTAGCCGTCCAGAGGCTTCCCCAGGTACACCATGGTCACCTCGGTGTTGCCGTACACCGCCGAGACGGCCGGGTACAGGCAGGCCTTGGGCAGTCCCCGGAACGCCACTCCGAGGAACTCGAAACCCCTCTCGAAGGCTAACGTCTTGTCGTCCATGTCCAGGATCACTCGTATTCTCTCGCCGATCTGTGGACACACACACGAGCACACGAACGCCTCAATGCTTTGCTAAGCCCGTCTTCAAAACCTTGTGGTCGACCTGAGGCCCGAGCGGGTACGCTACCTGGTATTTGGGCGCGTTGTTGCACTGTGGGAAGTTGCCGCTGACCTCCCCGTTGTGCAGCAGGTTGTTGTCGACCAGGTTCCAGCCCCAGCTCTGGTCGTCGCTGCCCAGCAGGGCCACGTAGCCCTGGCACTGCATGGACGCCCGCTTGGTGGCGATGCCTATGACCGCCACCGTGCCCAGCGGCCCCTCCCACCAGATCTCCCAGGCGTGCCGGCCCTCCGAGAAGCCGATCTTGCCCCGCGCGCCGTCCGTGCTCTGGGCGATGGGGTTGCGGTGCAGGGTGAAGCCGTTCTTCTTCACGTAGACGTTGCGGGAGCAGTCGTGGGAGCTCAGGCCGTGCTGGTAGGCCTTGAGCTGCAGAGGTCGGTGGGACAGAGACGACAGATGAGAAACCAGACGTTGTGATGTTTAACTCTGGTATCCTCCCACATTCCCAAAATGTGCATTAAAGTCAATTGGAGACTGAGTGTAGGCTCTCGCAGACCCTCATGATAATGCTGGGTACTAGGCAGGTCCAGTTCCACTCTTAAGCTTTTGTTAAATAGAGAAGTCCTCTCTTCTGCAGAGTGCATACTGATGCTTACATGATGAGACACGATCATTGACTTTTCCACCATGCATGAAGGAACATGTTGCACCTGCAACCACAGCGCTGATCACAATTGGTTTGACAAGTAAATGATTATTCAAGCTACTAAAATGACTTTCTTACAATGAAGGACCATTAACGTGAGAATGACACTTAGCACAGGTAGGAGATTTTGGGTTTTGGTGTTTTTAGATGATCAGGTTGAGGTCATGGGAGCTGGCAGGCTCCTGGGGGTGCTTTGAGAGCATCCTATGGAAAATGAAGGGGAATTTCTTGAAATACAGGTTCCTGGAGACAGACCCATTCATCTTCTGCTCCTTAACTAGGTTCAAGTTGAGACACGGTTACGTAATAATCAGTAACAGCACACTGTAATAACACAAGAGTGATCCGCTGTATGGCCGTGTGTTGCCAAATTGAAATAAAACAAAACCCAGATTGTGTGGATCGTTCGTGTATCCCGGTACATCATAATGCATCTCATACAATCAGCCTGTAGGCTGTGTGCTGTGTGTCTCACACGCAGGGACCTTGAGAGCAGTTTTCTGCAGAGCAGAGGCAGTATAAATAGGCAGGTTTGTGAATGGGCTTTGACAGCGCATACAGCAGTGTGCTGGCAAAGATTCTTTGCCCAAATGGATTTGGGTGTTTTTAGATGAGCCGTTTGAGGTCATGGGAGGTCACAGGCCTCCTGAGGGTACTGTGGGGAGTATCTCACAAATAACCAAGCAGAATTTCTTGACACTTCTCTGGAGTCAGTCCCATTGAAACCCAGTTCTAAAAATAGGTTCCATCCTCAGTGGCTCCACCAATCATTACAGTTGTGCAAGAATCACTAACAGCATCGTCAGGTATAGGCCTGAAATAATACAGCAGTCATCTATGGCATTATGTTAGCAAATAACAGGCATATCGTGCACGGGCACCTCGGTGGATCAAAACAACCTTGCACCAAATCCCATTTAGGAATCTACCTATTTAAGTCAGCTTTTGAGGAAACAAATGCTGTCACATCGCATGCTGCTTTGATTTTATCCATCGTAGATGGCTTGTGAATCGTTTATGTATTCTGGCACAGCATAGCGTATTTTATACCCTAGTTCTGTATGCTGTGTACAATTTGTCACATACTCCGAGACCTTGAGTGCGGCAGCCTGAGGAGCGGAGGCAGCATTGAACAGGCAGCTTCCTGAATGGGGTTTGGCGACAGGGCAGCTGTGTGTGGGTAAACCTACTTTCCCCTTGTAGGTGGGCAGGTTGCACAGGATGTCTGACCGCAGAGCCTCATCGCTCAGACTCCGGCCGCACAGGCTGCGCCACACCTCGCTGTTTTCATCCGCCAGGATGTTGTACCAGTGCCAGCAGACCAGGGAGCAGCGCATCAGGTCGGACAGCTCCAGGTAGGAGAAGACGTGCTCCAGGACCCGAGCCGGGAGCCGGCCGGCCACCCCTGCGCCTCCTGCGGCCGGAGCAGCGTAGACGGAGCCGGCGGAGCTGCAGCCTGCGGCCGCTGCTGCGCCCAGACAGGAGGAGCCCCCCGCTCCTCCACCGGCCGCCCCAGACATTACAGCCCTGCGCTTCACCGACGACAGCAGCCGACGAAATAGGTTCACCTTACACCGCAGAATGAGCGCTGATATCAGTCAAATATTAACATTTTACCCGTTTAATCTCCTCTAGGTCGCACCACAATCACAACAGTGCGGAGCCTGCTCTTCCCACTTCAATGGCTGAATAGAAACGATGCGTCAAGGTCCTGGAGGACCGGACACGTTTAATGTGTTCCTTTCGCAACAACGTGCGAAATAAAATCTTAGATGCGTTGCTTATAATGAAATATTAAATTTTTATGCTAAATGTATAGTTAAGACGCTGTCATCTAACGCAAATATATTTTCAAATTCAGTTATTTTTTACGTCCTGCCAGGACCACAGAGCAGCACAACATACTAATGTGCTGATGTTGTAATACTCATTATATCACTGAAATATCACGGATAAAAATATAACACGGTTCTGGAAATTAAACGAATAAAACAAGAAATTAAGGGAAAAAAGAAGAAAGAATTACGGACAAGTCACTATCTAAAAACATCAATGTTTGTTAATGAATAATCTCTCTGACCTGTGATACATCGAGAAACTCGGTCACTCAATAATCATTTCTGTTAAGATGTGTTGATTCCTGATATAGGCAGTCATTTATGACTTATTTTAGATTTTCAGACCACGTGACAAGACACGGACGTGACGTAGCCTTACCGTAGGAGATCAGGAAAACATCTGTGGGCAAAGCACCAATGAACTTAATTTGACTTTAACGTAAGGAAGTGTCAATTCATGGTTTTAGGAAAGGTCATACGAAAAGTCAGTCTCCTCGCAAAAAAATCTGGAGATAGTAATCCATGCTCTTATAACTCCATGGCTGGACTGATGCAATTTCCTTTTATTTTTGTATTGAATATTCACCAGCACATCTTTTGCAGCTGGTGCAGCGGTGTAGTCTTCTCACCAGTAAGCACAAACACAGCCATATCGCTCCAGTTCTGGCCTTGCTCCACTGGCGACCAGTGACATTTAGGATTGATTTTAAAAATTTGTTGCCTAATTTCATTTTAAAGCTCTTAATGGACTAGCACCCCAGGATCTTGTTGATCTGCTGCACTTTTACACCCTAGGGCACTCAGGGAAGCCAGCCAGCGACTGCTGGATGTCCCTAAGACCAGACGGAGCACAAGCAGTGATGGAGCCTTTTAGATGACACCCCCAAGGCTTTGGGCCAGTCCGACCTGCCCTGACCCTGGAGACCTTTAAATCTTCTTTGGGAACACACTACTTCTTTCTCTTCTCGGCTTTTAATTCAGGTTGAGCTTGTTTCCTGTCCTGGTTATATAGTGAGAAGAGCTATTCAGTATGTATTATTGTAATATCAAAAACAATACATGACTACATTAAGTTGTATTATTTAAAATAATACAATTTGAAATTAATAAATATTTAATTTAATTGACATATTGTTCTATTGATGTGCACCTTTCATTGGTGTGTTCGCTTATTGTACAGAATATTGGTCAATTATTTTTGTTTTCAATTGTGTTTCAAAGCAACAATATTCAACTTAATTTTCTCCAGTCACTCAGCAGCACTATGTGCTTATCTATTTCTTCATTCAATTTGATCTAATTTTCCACCATTCCTATTTGCCTGTTGTGAAAGACTGTTTCGCTTTGAGACATACAATTTCCTAACATGCGAGGTGTTGTGAAGGAATTGAGCTCCTCGTTAAAACGTAGTGTCATAATTTCAAACCACGTGACGCCACACGGAAGTGACGTAAGCTGGCCAAAAGAGTTGAGGAGCAAAAACACCAGCTAGCTAAATTCATTTTACACCGGAGGACCAAAGGAAGCTCAAACAGACGCAGCGAGGGACGACCAGTAAGTTTCTGTCTGTTTTTGTCGTTTTTAGCGAGCTCATCTGTGTGTTGCGCGTGTGGCGCTGGGACACCGCAGAGCACAGCTGTCTGCCTGCCTGTCTGTCTGTCTGTCTGGCTCCGGAGCTATGCGGCCTGTTGACAAGCTGTCCCCCCCCTATCTGGCCGCTGCTGTCCGGGGACGGTCCGGGGCCGTTCCCGCGGTCAGACAGGTGATTAGCAGGTCACCGCCAGCAGCCCGAGCAAAGCCGAAGCCCGCGGTGTGGACACGCAGCGAGGCTGGGGGACCCAGCAGAGCTAAACAGGCTAATGTGATAACAATGCCCTGCTGCGTTCAGGTTCACCTTTCCAAATTCTTCCACTTGAAAGGTTGCCATCTTTATTTCACTGTGCGTGCAGGCATCCCGTGAAGGAAAGGGGGGAGAAAACGTGGAGACAGCGCAATGAGAGCGCTGGAAATGCGAAGAAGCACTTTGTTAGAAAAGATGTTGTCCAAATCAACTTATTAAAATGCGTCTTGCCGTCCTCTGCCGTGTGTTTTTGTTCAAGGGGAGAATAAAAAGCATCAATATTTAATTATTATTTTGCGATGCTAGGGTTAAAACTAGGTCTCACTTTCATTGGAACTAATGACAATACCTTAATAAAGACTTTTTCTTTTAGATCGTTTTCGTAAAATTAAGGATAAAAAAATCGTCCCGGCTTCAGAGTTCCAGTGTCAAGACTAGTTTCATCGCTTTAACTTTGACTTCTATGCGAGAAATAATGTGTGGAAACGTTTGTCTGTAATTTTGTGCAGGAATTTGCGTTGAAGCCAGCGGTTTTTAAAGTGATGTAATGTGGCGTGAGGCGCCGCTAGGGGTCAGTAGAGAGTCACAGCTGCATAACATGGTGTTCAATCAGCGTCATATGGAGCAGCAGGACTGGCTGCTCTGCTGCTGCTTCAGTTGTCCACATGCTGCTAAAAATACTACCTAATCAACATATGAAAACGTATCCAGAAAAATAAAACATAAGCGTTCGTCATTGGTAGTAAATCGTGTCTTGTCAATACATGGATAGAGTGCAATGAGACAGCACGGTTGAGGTTTGATCAAACAACAATCAAGCAAACTATTGAGGTGTTTGTCTGATGCAAGTGCTTCTACTGAGTTTTGATGCAGGAGAGAGAAATTTAATCCCAGGCTTGCATCCATGTGTCCGGGACTGCGCCGTGTTAAATTATGCATATTATGTAAAACATGAAACCTGCCCTCGCCCATCTAGTGCGATTCCTGTTGTGGGGGGAAAAAAAGTGGACAGCGCTAACAAATAAAAGATACTGTGAAGGAACAAAAGTGGGGATCAGGAGTGGGCATGACCTGGCAAGGTCATCTCATCTCCTCACTTCTCACCAGAGGATTATTGTCATGTCCCTCACCTCGCATTTCTGTAGGCTTCAGCCATTCTGACACCTGGCACGCCGTGACTTGTCTACAGTAAGTGCTCCCACGGTGCTCCCGGGTGGTATAGATCTCACTAGTGCATCGGTGGTGATTGATGGAGATGTGCTATGTAATGGTCCAGTAGGGATGGCTGCTTCAGTGAACCACAGGGAGAACAGAGGAATAAATACATATATGGAAGGACCACAAGTAAAGATGAAGACTCATGTTTTTCTGCATAGTCTGTATGCTCATATACTGTAACAAGCTGCAGAAATTCTCAAAACTACATCAGCACAACCCTTCTAATACATCAAAATCACTAATAAAACAGTGAGTTAATAGTTTAAAGTTCCCTGTGTTGTGTGTTTGATATGTGTTGTCACTGTGAAAGAGAGCTTGGAGAGCTCAGTGGCCCTCCCTGTTTTACAAAAATACAAGCCATTTGGCACAGTCCCTCGCCGTCACCCATCCATCGTCCATCAGCACCTTTTGGCCAACGTCCACGTTTCATTTCTGCATAATGGGATGCACTGGAAACGATCTGGCTGGCCAACAGCTGTCAGTCAGTTTGATGATGATCTGTGCCAGATTTACCCAGATGATCTTTACTGTCTTCCCTCATACGGTCTGTGCTTGTTTCCCTGCAGCATCTGTGAGTAGGCGGCCATCATGAATCCAGTGTACAGCCCTGCTTCAACAGGGGTCCCCTTTACCAACACCAAGGGCATAGGCTACCCAGGTAACTTGCTGTTGATGCATGGTGGTTTCAGAAAAAAAAAACCCTAAAACGAGATGAAACATAAATGTAATGAATGTTTTCCACCTTTAGCTGGATTTCCTGTTGGCTACGCAACAGCTGCTCCAGCGTACACTCCCAATGTCTACGCGGGGGCAAACCCAGCCTTCCCCAGTGGTAAGACAGACAGACTGCATGTGCTGTCTGAACGAGACTGTGTATGTTTAACAATCAACGGCGCTAACCTGACATCTCCTCCTGCTCTAACAGGCTACGCTCCGGGCACTCCTTTCAAAATGTCCTGCTCTCCCAACACAGGGACTGTCCCGCCCTACTCCTCCTCACCCAACCCCTACCCTGCTGCCGTGTACCCGGTCAGGACCACCTACCCCCAACAGAGCCCCTACGCACAGGTCAGTACGCTTCCAAGTCGCACTCACGCCACAGTGAAGTCGGTTTTGATTTGATGTGCGACAATTCTCTTCTCCTCTCCTCTCCTCTGCCGCAGGCGTTAATACCGTCGCAACAACAGGGCACGTATTACACACAGCCGCTGTACGCCGCGCCGCCGCATGTCATCCATCACACAACCGTGGTCCAGCCCAACGGGATGCCTGCGGCCATGTACGCGCCCCCCATCCCCCCGCCCCGCCCCAACGGCGTCGCCATGGGGATGGTGGCCGGCACCACCATGGCCATGTCAGCTGGTGAGCATCCCGAGCCGAGTCTCCTCCTCACACAAGACGGGGCAGGGTTGAAGTTAGGTGAGCGTTGCCAAACGGCTCTCAACGGCACTCGCTTGGTTGCGAGAAGCGTTGCCGAGGCCGTGTGGCAACATCCTTCTGTAATGAACCGAGGCAGTGAAACTGAACCCCGCCCACGTGGTGAGTTGTGTAATGGCTGCGTTGCATCAGGCCCGTGCGCCTAGTCCTCATTCTGGGATGGCTTGTCCCTCAGGAACCCTGTTGACGACTCCATCACCAGCGCCTGTTGCCCCACACCAAGTCACAATGCCCACATATCGGCCCCCCGGGACACCCAGCTACAGCTATGTGCCCCCGCAGTGGTGAGGGGAGGGACACGTGAGTATGATGTTTGACTGTCTTTAAAGTTGTAAGAAACCGAGCAAGGCTATGCTTTCGTTTAAAGCGTACTCGTCTTTTAATATTTCTGCTCATACGTTTGGTTCTCTCCGCAGATCAGAAGATGGTAGATATGCATTCACACTCGACTCCAGTGTTTTTTGCTAATGGTGAGGACCTGCGCTGCCAGCGTCTGCAACCAGTTAACTCTTTTTCCAGCATAATGTGAATCTAAAACCCAACTATGTAGAAAGAGGCTCATTTGGATAGGAAGGGTAGGGTGAAGAATAGGCCCATCCCCCATTACCCCCTACTCAAAGGAATATCGCTGCATTCCATGATTCCATGTCACCCCCCCCCCACCCCCGCCCCCAACGCCAGCACCTCTACAACCTGCTGCATATCACGCATCAAACTACAAAGCCTCCATGCAAAATGTTTTTCGTGGACTGTCATGCAGGTTTTTATAGCTTAAGTGGTTAAAAAGGGAGTTTGGAATTTGTTCAGTTTTTCTTTTCTAATTGTAGGGGATACATATGATGTTGAATGCATGTGTATATATCGATATATGAAGTAATGCTAGCTCAATCTACCTGCTGTGACAGATGCAAAATCAACAAAAGGCACACATCCAAAGGAACTAAAAAAAAAAAGTAATAATCTGCAATGCTGAATCACCAGTGACCATGTCTTACATGTGAAAGAAGCAAAAGACGAAAAGCGTTTGTTCATGCAAAAATGTACCTGCGCTAAACCAGTGCAGAACAAACTACTATTTTCACCGCTTTGTGTTTTGGTAAGTGACGCTAGGGTTCTTTTGTATTATTCGTTCTCTCAGTGATGCAGTGTATGCATTTTGTCTTACCATTTTTGTGTTTTTACAAAAAAAAAAATGATGGGACTTTTGAGTTTTTGCCTCCGACTGATGGCCATTCCAGCACTGAATCATTCTGAGTCGTTTAGTTTCCCTCCCTATCTAATGTTTTAAGAAAAGGGTATCGGCTTTTTCAAAAGTGCGGAGCAGTTTTTTGTTTTTTGCCTCCTGCTTGCAACAGTTTTGGGTGTTAAAATTTTTCGGTTATTTTAGCCGCAAGTATTCTTGGTGGCGAGCAAGAAGAGGAAGTTGCGCCCACTCAAGAGTAAAAGAGTGAATGTGTAAAAACAGTGTTACGTGAGTGTGTGTGTGTGTGTGTGTGTGTGTGTATGTTAAGGAGGATTAAAATAGAAACCATTAAAAATGGTGCCATATAGTGCAACATGCCTAGGATCTTCGACCTGTATCTCACAATAGTCAATTAGTTAGCTCTGAAGCACTACATCATCAAGTCACTGCTAACTGTGGACATGAGACATGATGTTAAACTCCATTTGTGAATAGCACTACTGAAGCAAGGCACTAATTCAAAACCGTTTGTAAAGACATCCGACCTTCGACATTGCTGGCTGTTTTACCTCGAGGTTCCAGGCTAACACCAATATCACTGTTACAGACATGCTTTTTATATGTTGCCTCAGTCACCTCAGTTCAATAATCTGTTTTGTAAATGTTATTTTTGTGATTTTTGTTTCTTGTTTTGTATTCTTAAGAAATACCAAAAATAAAAACAAATATAAGACTACTCTTTTGTTTCCTAATGTGTCTGTTATTTTCCTGGACTCAGATGAGAGAATGAGCACGTAAATTTGGCAGAATTAATCACAGATATTGGAGAGTGAGTTTATGTGTGGTGCTAAGTGGCTTGTATACCCATTGGAGTTTCCTCCCACAGTCCAAAAATATCTATATTAAGGTGGTTTGGGAGACTCATAAACCTGCATAGGGTGTATTTCCTGCCTGATCTCGGGAACCACGACTAAAAGGACTCAAAGAACGTTACATTTTGTTCGGTTATTTCAATTAACTTGATACCTCTATAAATAGGCTACCCCTTTTTAATGTGTCGTGAATGCGGGGTGCGGCAGCTAAAACGGGAGGCGGCCGGCCTACAAAATGTGGTGAGTGACGTAGATGTAGGTAAGTTAGGGCCTTAGGACTCACCCTCCAGACCGGCTGGGGGCGCCATTGCGCCAAACATCCTCCGAAGAGAGAAAGGAAGAAAATCTCCCAGCATGCAACTCATAGCGCGAATTTGGAGTGTGTTGTGATAGAAAGAGCGAAGATGAGCGCAGCGGGATTGACTACGCCGACGTATCACCCTTAAAGTAAAGTCCCGAGCGTGTCCCGGAGACCTTCACGTAAGTGTGCTCTGCTCTCTGGAAACTGTCCTGCGCCAGCTTCCGTCGCTGCGACTTGACATGCGATCTCTGCTGAGAAAGATGTTGGTTCTCTGTCACTTTATAGATGAATAAACATGTCTACCGGTTTCACGGCACAAATCCAGAGAAAGTGTGACAACTATATAATTTATGTGCATTTACCGGACGTGAGCATCTGAATGGAATAGACGGCAAAGCACGAGGCATTTTGGCTTATTAATGTACACTTTTTTTAGTGGGTTTCCACTGAGACTAAGTGTCTGTCGTGTGTGTGTATGTACAACCTTGCTTTCTCATTTTCCTTTATAAATGTTTGATCTGCAGAGAAAAACTTTTGCAAAGTCAGTTTCCCTCTGGGGATGGGTTAAAGTGTGTGTGTCCCACAGAGAGTTGCTGCTGCTGCTGTGTGTGAGCAGTGACAGCAGGATGAGCAGCCCTGAGCCCAGCAGCACTGGGACGCTCAAACCAGCTGGCCTGTTTGAGGATCTATGGAGGCAGCTGGGAGAATGCCATCACAACGCACTGCAGGGTAAAACAACCTGTGATCGGCTGTGTGTAGACACCCAGTGGTCTGTGCTGGATAGTATCTCCACTAAGGGTTCTAATCAAGGACCTTCTTGTTGTGTGGTGACAGTGCCAACCACCCTGCGCCACTTGTTGTTTACATATAGCGAATTTCTTATATACGCAGTGGAGTCACATTCTCTTACAGGTTGCTGTTTTCTTTTTTAGAACTGGAGGCAAAAGTGAGCAAACTCAAAAAGGAGCGTTGTTTGTGAGTATACTCCTATTACCAACAGATGAGTGCAGAACAGGGGGAGGATTTCTGTCTCCTGACTCAGGACTGTCATACATTTCATTCACTGTAGAGACGCTCAGAGACTCGAGCTGTTTTATAATCGCAACCAGCAGCTGAAGGAGCAAAACAGAACCTTGCAGGACGCCAACAGTCTCCTGGAGGAGAGGAACAACAGTCTCCTGGAGGAGAGGTACCATCCGTCACGTCCGATTTTACTTTGGTGGAACATTGCGTTACAAAGACAAGTAACTGTGTGTGATCTTTCCAGGCTCTGCGGGGGGGAGTGTGAACGATGTGCCATCGCAGAGGAGAACCTGAGAAGTTCCCAGGATCAGAATTTGCGCATCATTACCAAACTCAGTGAGTGTCGAAATGACTCTTGTGCACACAATTAAAGACAGTCCAGATGGTGAAATTCTTGTATAAGCAGGTATCAGAAAGATTGCGCTTCTCATGGTTGCTAACATTAATGTTGCAACAATAATAAATAAGAGTAAAGGATGAAAGTTAGTTACTCAAATATCCTTGATTTAAGTGACTATTTGGATGCTAAACCACAAGTGCAGTGCATTATATTTCAGCTGGCAGGAAGAAGAGCATTTTGATACGAGTGTGTATTTGTGTGTAACACTGTCGCGTGTTATTTATCCTGCAGAGAGTGAAAAAAAGAGCCTCGAGGATGAAAACAGAAAACTTCGTCTGGAACTCCAAACATTGAAGATGTCCATGTAAGCTCTTTAATGAGTCCAAGTCACGCCATTACCACTATTCTGTATTTTATCAGCTGTATCTTTGCCAATAACTAGACAAGATAACAGTAAATACAGATGAAATGGCAGCTGAAACAGACAATTCACAGTTTTACTTCTGCTTTTATTGAGCGTCCGTTCAGTGCGTTCTGAAACTCCGAGCCCCGCACAAGCAGTTTCTGTTTCCAGTCTGACACTGCAGATGTTTGTTTCCGTCCGCTCCAGGCTCCGGCGGGAGTCCTCGCCAGACCAATTGGAGGACGCCATCCCGGACTCTCCACACCTGCACAGCTCGCTGCCTGTGTCAAACAAGCTGAAAAAACACAGAAATCTCCAGAAACTGAAGCACATTCGCTATGAAGAGATCCCTCTACCAACGTCCAATAAATCGCTGTTCAAAGGTCAGCCCGCTTCAATGCAATCCCAACCTTTCATGCTTGTCTCTGACGTCCGGACCACCCGTGTGGAAACATCAAGTCTTCTGACGTGTGTTCTTCATTTTTTCCAGTGGATGTGGATACACACGCTGGTGATGCTGCACAGAGTCCTGGGCGAGCAGAAGTGCTTGTGCCCAACACATGTGAGCTGGACATACCTCAGTTCACAGGTACGACTAGGATGAAGAGGAGAATTTGCTCCAGCTTCACTGTGGTGCTGACAGATGTCTGAAGGTGTAGTGACTCGACTCTCTGGCTGTTTCCAGATGATGTGAATCTAAGAGCAGAAGGCGCCGTGGCAGAAACATGCGCCTTTGAACTTTTCAACAAGCGTCCCGTGGTAAGAGGCCTTCAGCTTATATGTGCGGTGTGTCTCTGTTTGAGGACGGGCAGTTTGGGGTTTCGTGTGTGATTCCTTTGTAATTTGTCGTCTTCCTCCAGAAAAATGTGAGAGCAGCAGGCAAGCAAAGCCCAAAATCTCCTCCGAAGTACGAGGCTCACTCTAAGTAAGCATGGCAGAATTTTGGACATTCGCCAGCTAAATGTTGTGGCTTAACATTAACTATGTAGTGCAAAAAAATCATATGAAGTGGACAGCATTTAAGTGTACTCACTGTCTTTCCCTTTGAAAGTTAAAAGCTTTTCCCTGACTTCCTTTTCCAGTCACTAAGCTTTGTTCTTAATTCACAAAGTCAAGCGACAGCTGTAGCGGCACGGCTTCAACGCTCCCTCCTGTCCTCCACGCTGGTCCAGAGTCCCAACTCGACCTCAGATGGATCCCCGTCACTGCTCCAACGAGTCAAGCGCCTGCCCGAGGACGTGTCCATCAACCAGGCCAAACGGAAGAAGGAGGAAGGTGACCCGGAGGCGGGAGAGGAGAACAAACGGAGGATGCAGGAAGACCCGATACCTCAGCCGACCACAGCGGCTGGCCGAGGGCCAGCAGGTGTTCAGGTTCGACTCCAAAATCCTCAAAATCCTTTGATTACAGCTTTCAAAACTAGGAAAAATGAATTCCTCTTAGTGGCTGATTGCTTTATTATTAACCAGGTTCAGGCCAAACAAAACGCGACTTCGGGCCAAAGACCAAACGTTTCCTATCAAAGCCCCACTTTCAAGAAGCCACATGCTGGAGGTGCAGCAAAGAGAAGCATCGTTGGCCTGAAGAGAAGCCCCCTGCACGACCTGAACGCACAGCATCCGCCGAGGCAGCACGGAGAAGGTGGTGGGTCTTCTGCCCGTCCTCCTTTTCGCAGGCTCAGCATTTCCGGTGTTTCGGCATAAGTAACAGGCGAACTTGTTCCCTTCCAGCTGGGAGGATGGACACGGTGGAGCCCATGTGGAGCATTGACCCCGCGCTCCAGCTGTCCATGTACGAGAGCGAGCAGAGAGAGGATGAGGTACGGGCTCCAGCCCATCTGTCACAGTAGAGGCTGCATGAAAGACTGTGTGACCAGGGTCAAACTTTTCTTCAGGAGTTTGGTCCCACTATGAATGTCGACAAAAATACAGCCAAGTGCCACCTGTGCTGTGGGTGTGAGACATTATTCAGAGTTTCTGTCTCGTCTCGTACTGAAGGAGGACCAGGAGGGCTACGGAGAACAGGAGGACACAGACTGCACCTGGGTCAGTCACAGCGTCCTCCTCGGCCGGGGACAGAGCTCGCCTGACAGAACGGACAACGTGGCCGGTGATTATTAACCACAAGCTGTGGAACCACATCCCTGTGTTGTGTTGGTGACGTGGCTTTTATGTCCCTAGGTGAACAACTCGATCTCTCTCCTTTCCAAGGACTCGGCGCGAAGGCAAACGACAGTTTGGATATGATGTTTGACACCACGGCCTACGGGGAATACAACTCCTGCACTGCTTCAAGTTTAGGCCAGAGTCAGCCCTGTGATGAAGATCATAATGAGGAGAACCAAGAGCAGCAGGAGGAGGAGGAGGATGATGATGAGGGTAGGCTTTCGAGACATTTTGTGATTTGACCAGCATTTCTCCAGATGATGATTTAGCTCATGTTCATCTCCTGCTTTTCAACTCTCAGAGCAAGATCCCTTTGACTCTTCAAGCCCCAGTAAAGAGCAAAAATCCAAGTGAGAATCACATCATTCATCCCTGATTATCTGCAGCACCGGTAGACCGCAGTTTCAGACAAGACAATATGAATTTTTTTTCCTCCCTCTGCGTTTCTTTTATCAGACACCCGACATTTGCACATATGGCTGTGTTTCGCAAGAAGGACGACAGGAGAAAGCTGAAGGGAACCACCTGCAAGGAATGTGAAGTTGTAAGTATCTCAGACGCGATGCCGAGTCAGATTTTAATGGTCGATCCAGTTTCAGGGTCAATTCGTCCCCCCCCCCCCCCCCACAGTATTACGCTCATCTCCCGGAGGAGGAGAGACAGAAGAAGTTGTCCACATGCTCCAGGCACAGATACCTGTATGTTCCCCCTTCCACACCAGAAAACTTCTGGGAGGTTGGGTTCCCGTCAACTCAGACATGCATTGAAAGAGGTAACCTCGGCAGTTTAACCGTGTCAGTACTTTTATATTGACATAATGATAAAATAAAGCTCACTACCACATAATTGTTTGCGCAGGTTACATAAAGGAAGAGAAGTGTCCAGAGGCACGTCCTCGGAGAAGACAGCCGTACAACGCTCTGTTCTCCCCGAAGCGAAAGCAGCAGCAGAGCTGACCGTGCACGTTTGTCTCCAAGTGTCAATATTTCCTAGAAATGAGCCAATCATAAGTGAGGAACAAGCTTGCCACTGCACCGCAGACTGAAGCAGCTTTTACTACAGTGGCTAGAATTTTTAAACCTACTCTGTCTGTCTGTACATCATGTGTTTGTACATGTTAAATATGTATAGATAAGTAAGACTCAACTACAGACTTTATATATTGTAATGTAAATGACTTGACCTCATAAATAAATGTTGATTATTTAGTCGTGCTTTGCTATTTTACTCAGAACCCACGGTAGAACACATCATATGCATAAAGATATCTTTATTTGGTAAAAAGCTCATTGGATAAACAGACCAGAAAGTACAAAAAAGAATGTGGAAAAATAAACATTTTTGGCTAGAAAAACAAAGAGAATGTGGAAAAATAAACATTTTTGGCTCACTCTGGAGTGAGTGCAAGTTGTAGGTTAATCTCATCACGGCGAAGGTTCTCTCTCTGAATAGACCAGCGCTGCCTCTGCAACATGACTGACGGCCACACTGTGAGGGGATGAGAAACCACAGGAGACGGCAATCTAAAATGATCAGTCAGACTCTGAGTGCCACTGGATATTTCTTCAGAAACTTGTAAACAGAAGTGAATGGGACAAAGTGCAACAAAATTGTAATTACTGGACCTTTTCATACATCTCCAGCTCAGGTCCAATCTTCTTTTACTTAGTGATATATATATATATATATTTTGATCAATCGCTATCGAATGATTATGATTGCATCATCACTCTATCCTCACTCTACTGCCATCGCCATGGCAACCTCGATGGGAGGTTCCACACAGCTAGTGGAGTACGGCTAGAAGTAGTAATTTTTCAAGGTTTTTCGCAATGTAACCTGGCAGCATTCTCAGGATTTCCCGCAGCGGGATATTCTTGTAAGCTAGTTATAACTATTCTATTTTGAGACTTGTCTGGTTAGTTATGTCAGTGTCATCCAGTGTCAGAAGGTACAGAGGAGAAACTCATGACCTGAGACGGCTGATATGTTTCTTTTAGTATTGGAGACACTTACCAAATGAGAGCTGCAACATTGATGTCCATGTAGAAAACAAATGGGGAGAAGACCATGGCTATAACCTATGGAGTACAGTGGCAAATGAATTCATCATTTGTGAATCAAACCAGTGTGCGACTAAAATGGTGTTAGTCTCAATAATAATAATGACCTTTGACAAGAAAATCCAGGCCCCAAAGTGCTCAAGGGACAATCCACTCTTGAGTCTGACTGTGGCCAGCAGCAACAAGAACCCCAGCAGTGCACTGTGAAATGAGACCGAGGTGAGTGTTTTCTGCTGTCGACTGCATAGAATTGTATCACAGAGCGAATGATAAGAGTGACTAACATAACTTACTAAGACTCTCCACCAGATATAACTTGAGGAACTGACAGCACATCTGTGTCTCTGGAGCTCACAGCTCTTTCTGTGCACTGTCTTTCTCTGATGTCACAGGGCTGCATTCACAAGCCATTGACTGTCACATGACAGCTGGCCCCTGCAGCATGTTCTATTTTGATACTGGAGAATCTATTGTCCACAAGTGCTGCTTCTGTCTCGGACCACGCGGACTGTTAAGTATGATTGATAGCCCTGTTTGCTAGACAACTAGAGCCTCCATGGACTGGACGCTTTTACCTGGCACAGCAGCCCCCGTGGAAAGTGTGGGACTGGAGAGAAGGGAACTCTAAGGCACCCATGAGGTCACCTGTAGCGGGAGGGGGAGGGGTCAGTTTGCAAAGTCAACTTTTAATAGCTCTGCATTAAGCTACGTAGAACTACAACATCCCTACAGGGCTCCTGTATACCTGTTGGGTGTGCAGCAATGGCCAGCAGCAGCACACTGTTGTAAAAAGCAGAGAAAGCTAAAATGAGTTGGGTCGCAAGAGTCAGAGTTTCTGGATAAGAAAAGCAAGGGAGTGCATTATCTAAAGGCTGTCGCCTGTCGCCAGCACAGTTTGTGTTGTTATTACCTGAACCAGTAGTTAATACACTGTTGTTGAATGTCACTGGAATGAGAGACAAATGGCAGAGCATCTTCAAGTCACTGTTAATAGGTTCTGCATTGTGAAGAGGTACAGAATATATATGTACAAAACCAACAACAAATCAACAATAATCATCTTCACACTCACGTCAAATTGCTGGTTTTGTAGCGAACTTGAAACACTCGGTAGGCACCTGCAAAATGCAATAATGTTCTTACATTTTCAATAAAAAGACTTTGACACTGAAACCTGAAACTGTGGGTCCTGTCATGATTTAATGGTGATCATCTTAAATACAACCAACCTCTACATGAATCCTGATCTGGTCTCACTCACTAAATAACTTAAGTGACTAACTGTGTTAAATGAAGTAACTGTGGCGTCTCCCAAGGTTCATACCTCGGCCCACTCGTCTTTTCTTTCCACAATAGTCTGACAGAGTAGCTGTATATTTTTACACTTACCGACACATAAGAGGTGAGCGACGGCCCACAGATAACCATTGAGGTCAAACTGTGAAAAGAGGCAAACACATTGATGTAAGTTGTAAAGTAAGTTTTGTTGTGAGAACATTTTGAGTATAATGTGTAATGACCAAAATTATATATATGCGCATGTGTGTGGATTACTACCTGAGGATCACAATAGGGGAGGTTGATAGCTGAGAGCAGCACGAGGAACAAACTGCAAGAAACAAATTTGATGAGGAATCATGTGAAAAATGCAATGTTTTCTGTAGGTTTTATTCCTGCATATACTGTAGATTTAATGTGTTGGCTGTTTTATTAACACCATTACAGTACTAAAATACTGAGCATTTCCTGTTTTTATAACATCAATGTGGTTAAATTTCACCATGTTTAAATGATCCATAATGACTAATGCTCTAAGAAGGAAAAACAGCAACAAACCTGATGGATTTCAGCCACTGTACATTCTGTTGAGAGAGCAGAGAACATTTTACAGGGTGATATACAGTATATTCATAATAGTGGTGGCTACACTGCAAGAAGATGGAATATGTGGCTGCCGAATCAAGGTCTAAAGCTGTGGCACAACCTCTGTACATTATTATTCCTCCATTTGTTCTCTATGAAGAAGAGAAGGCAGAGAGTGTACCGCACATAAATGGACGTGTTCACATCCAGCGGCCTGTGCAGCTCTTACCTCTTTATGGACGACCTTCAGGATTACGTAACTAACAACATGAGAGGAATTCTGAAGAGTGAAGAAGAAGGGAATGTCCTGGGCAGAAAAATAAATGGGTTTTATCAGCCTTGGTGAAATACTAGACCCTAAATACCATCTGTAAATACTTAGAATGTAATTAGTGTGACTGTTGGACACCACATATGAAGGTGGGAGGTTGTTTGACTCACTATGCGTGATAAGGCCCTGGAACCAGCGTAAATGTTTCCTACAAACAGGAGGGAGCCTGGAAGCCAGGAAAGAGCTGCAGATCTGGAAAACAGCATTTTAAAATATGTCCAATTAAAACTACATTTAAAAACAATAATAAAAGTAAAGGTTTCATAGGCCCTTTATTGTAAAGTGGCATTTCGGAACAAAACTCAACAGTGGCATGGCTGACGGGGAAACACTAGGTGGTGCCCAGGGCTCAACATGGGCATGAACTAATCCTGCTGTAGTGTGGGACCAGTACCTGGTGATGCGGCTCATTTCCACAAACCCCAGCTTCCCAGAGAGCAGGAGCAGGACAGCCCCGATCAATGTCTGCCATCTGGAAAAAAGGCATTTTAACCATGTTAATAAACAAAACAAACAGACAAAAACAAAAAAAAAACCCAAAAGAGTTGAATTGTCCATTCATGTTGTTAACCTACTTTGTACAATAACTGTTTGGCGGGATAGGCTGGAGCCTATCTCACATGGGACAAAGGCAGGGGACACACCCTGGACAGGTATTAGTCCACTACAGGACACACACACACGCCTATCATTATCTCACCCACACCTAGGCGCTGTTTTGAGTCTCCAATAAACCAAAACATGTTTTTGGACTGTGGGCATAAACTGTGGGAGGAAACTCAGAAGAACATGCAAACACCAAAAGCAGTTTCCCTCATCCTACCTAGGAGTTGGAACTGTCCCATTCACTACCTAACTGTGTCAGCGGAGTTCCATATGTATGTATGTTAAATCATAAATGTATCAATACTTGTACATGCAGTGACCTTTGAGACTGAGGGTTTACAGCGTGTTTGAGGCGTGAGGCTTGTGGGCACTTCGTACTGACTATGAAGAGATTAAACACCGTAAACACGTCCTTTTATCTACTCACCCTTGAAATAAGGTTGGATAGGTGAATTTCAGCACGGACAGGACGAACTGGAAAGAAAACACACACAATTCAGACTATAGGCATGTCATGAAACGTATCATAAGCGTGGACTATCTGCAGACGCATTTCTACGGAGCGGTAGTAACTCTATACAACTCCTTATCATCAGTAGCAATCACTCCGCTACTTGCTTGCATTCACGTCCTTTGCCCACGCCCCAACTAAAATAAAAGCCGAGGTTGTTGTCCACGTTCGTCACATTCATGCCCGATTAGTGTCAGCAATTTAAACGTCATGAACATGTCATGTTTATCACTGCTAATGAGGGGTTTAATTGCGATTTCACGCGATTTTCCAAAGGGATAAGTCGCGTTATTTACACAGGGGCGAGATGGAGATCCGACACAGTGATAATATAAAATATGAGTGAACGAATGTTTGCATTGCGAAACTGAGCATTTAAACACAGTGTTTTCATAAGTTGTAATGAAGTCGGTGCCCTGCGACATCGCTTTAAAACTTAATGTTATTCCGGAGTCAGTTCTCCCACCTTGTTGGTGAAATAAGACACAACGAAGACGAAGCTGAAGCCGAGGCCGGTGAGATGTCTCCTCCACTGCATGATGGGCTGCCACACCGCAGCACGGACATGGTTCCTCACCAGGGTCTGGTCCCGCCGCTACAGCATCGATCTGGTTCTGGTTTCAAACTGGAGACATCTCAGGATCCCTAACTTCCCTCACTGTCTCCGGTGACACGTCAAAGCTGCTAAGCGAAGATCGTCTATGTAAGAGGAGAATGATCACCGCCACTTCAGTTTATGAGACTGGTCAACCAGGCTGAGAGAAAATCAGCTTTTATATATCACTAAATGAAATTATTTAAAAAAAACACTGATGTAGTTGGAAATCCTGGGTGGAAATGTTGTATTTCACGAGAAAGCTAGGTAGCTAATTCTCTTTTTAGCTAGCTAGCTGTGTGTTCTGTGTTTTTATTTAATTAAAAAAAGGAAACGACACATCTACACGGAATAATTTGAGGTTTTTACATTTTCTTAAAATGAGAGTTCTTCTGAATATGACTCTGCTGGTTTCTTTCACATTCTTTCTACGACTGGAAGATTCCAGATGAAAATCTTCCCGAGTGTGTGAATGATTGTCATTATAGGCTAGGAGCATATACGCGCACAAAAAACAAACTTTATATTATAAAATATTGATGTAGATACAATAAACAAAATCAATTACTGTAATTATGTGGACTAAACCCTTTATCTAAACAATGTGAATGAAATCCTACTATATTGTGTAAATAACGCAAATACAGTATCAGACGTGAGGCTGAGTTCCGGTCTGCAGAACCCGGGTGTGAGTGAGCGCTCTGTCTGCGCTGCGCTCTGGGCTGCTGTTGCTCTGCGGGTCAGTCACATGGTGTCCTGCGGGTTTCCGTGTTTACACGGATCAGACCCGCTGTGCCTCAGACCCTCTGTCTTCTTCCGACCCCGGCCGCTCGGCTCTGAAGAGGATGGTGTGCAGCCATGGCTTTTCTCAAGACGCATGAACGAACCAAAGAAAGGTTTGTGTCGCACCTCGACTCGTACCGGAGGACTCAGCCGCAAGCAGCAGAGGGGACTGGTGTTGTTGTTCTGTTTTCTCTGCTCCTCTGTGGCTCAGTCCTATTATCCCGCTACACTAATGAGAGCTTCACTGTCAGCCCTCCGATCTCCTTCAGACTTATTGTGAACCATTGTACCACTGTACCACCTGCAGCATTGAGCTGTCAGCTGATATGAAGGTCACATATCACTCCAATGTGTCAAGTCTGCTTCTATGCTGGGCCATTTGAGCATCTGGATGAGTGACGTCCCATTGGACCGGTCCCTCTTTGGTTTCACGTACACCACGGGGTCTTTGTAAAAAGCTTTCTAATGAGGTTTTTTTTCTGAGTGGCCCAGAGCTGGAGTCAGGTTCTGCTTGGTGTAGATTGACTCAGCCTCTGGAACAGGGGAGGAGGAGAAGAAAGTGGGAGAGTGATCCTTCAGGGAGGTTCCCTCAGGGAAAATCAAGTTCCAGCCTACAATGCAATAAGGGAGGAAACAGAGCATACACACCAAATACCTCTTATGAAGTAGCAGCAGCTTTACGTATGCAAACAGTGGCAGGAAAAGTCAAATTTAACATGAAGTACATGATTAACAGTAGGTGCAGTAGTGGTGGTGTTGAAGGTATTTAGTGAGTCATTGCATAGCTGATAAACAATGAGTCCATGGCTTCGCTTTGTCATCCTTTGCCTGTTTTCTGTACCAATCTCCAAGGCACTACCTGGATAATTTGAGTGCGATCCCAGTCAGGGAGCTGTGTCCCACGACTCTCTCTCTCCCCTCCACCCCCTGTGGAGCTGTGCAGTTTGATTGCTCGGAGGACAATGGAGAAGGGACATTCGCACAGTGCAGCATCATCAGGGCGAGGAGGAGTGTATGGCAGCCAGGCCGCATATGAGGCAAATTAGATTAGCAGATTTATTACACTTTGATTTCCCTGGGAGGACTCTCTGACGGGGCCGACACCGGCGCGGCCTAAACTCTCACTGCGTGGCAGTCATAAGGTTTTTTTATGGAAGGTAACATGAGGTCGGAGCTAAAAACTACAAACTCTCTGTGACAAAGGTGCAGCCAAGAAAAGTCCTGCTCTCATAGTTGTGGCCTGGCAGAAGAATGGGTGATGGTGGCTCTGTGCTCTCGCCTATATCTTTTCGGAGAGGCTTGGGAAAGTTAACAGCTGCACAGCAAGTTACTGTGTGTTAGTGTGCGAGTCTCCAAGGTCTTCGAATCAACATAAAACCATGTGTTCCTTGTAACCGAGGCTGAGTTTTTGTTGCCGCGTGTCTGTTAGCCCTCTAATCGGGTGGCAGGGTCTAGCAGGGCTCAGGAGGAACGTGTTACTTTTTGGAGCGAGTCGGCATGGTGGAGCAGATCCAGGAATTCTTCATTTGGTCTCTGTTGTGCCTTGGCAGAGGTACGCTCTCTGGACGCAGCTCCAGTTATTATGTTGTCGCTTTACTCTGGAGTCTTGAGTCCCGCTGTGCCAGAACGGCCACAGTGCACTTTGTTTCATGCCTCAGTTCGTCCATTTTCTCTTTGTACCTTTTCGCTTTTGTCAGCTAAACAGAGCTTTTATTGAAATATTAATGTTTTTTTTTTTGTTGAGGTAGGAGACGTCCAGCGGTGTAACATTTGCAGTCGAAAAACCTTCTCCGCTCTCAGATTCATTCACTGCAATGTGACGCCGTTGATTATTTAACAGTTTTGAATTCTATTACAATTTCAGAAGCCCCCGGTTTTACTGCGCCGGGTTTTCATCATGTGATCCCTGGTTGTATGAGCCAGGCCGCGGGAGACACATGGACCTCTATTCGCCGTGGCAAAAGTCAGGCTTTCAGCCCTAGTATGAAGCCGTAATTTGACCGTGCCTCTCCCCAGGTGTGACACCAGACAAACACCCTCCCCTGCCACCACATTTGATGTCAAGCTCTGCTGACTGTGTGTCCGTAATCCCGCTCCCGGGAACGTCTAGACTGCTGCGAGGAAGGCAGGAAATCAGCATGCCACGCAGAATATTCCCCTGCCACCGAGGAGCCCGAAACCAGTCGCTTCTTCGCCCGCTCTCAGCTGCTTTTGACCTTTGTCCCCGCACGAGGAGACGCGGGCGATTCAGGAGTGGGCTCGTAATCTTGCATGTTGTGATTCTGCTGTCCCCAGGTTCTCTCTCCTGCTGCTGGATCTGGAGGAGTATTACTTCGAGCAGCACACGGCCTGCTACGTGAAGGGCACTTCGAAAAAGGAGAGGTAAGGCGCCGCCGTCCACCCCTCGGTGTGCGTCCCTGTCTGGCAGCGCCCTCCTCGTACGTCTCGGCGCGTTAGCTGAAAGGCTTTAATGTGTTTGAGGGCCGTGCCGGTCTGTAAGAAGCAGCTGTTCAAACACTGTCTTATCCCGAGGCCCGAGCAAACTGAAATGAAGCCCACTGAGCTGGGAGAGCGAGATAGCTCAGGTGGTTTCGACAGAAGCACAACGGCTACGGTAACTCTGATTTCTTCACAGGTCATATGAACTTAAAAGCAGTACCATGATTGTCGTTATCAGTGTCAACACAACATTTTCTACCGCTTAATGAGCATTTGCTATAATAACTGCCACAATGAAGGAAAAGCCTGGACGTGCAGTGTTGCTAGTGTGTGTGTGTGTGTGTGTGTGTGTGTGTGTGTGTGTGTGTGTGTGTGTGTGTGTGTGTGTGTGTGTGTGTGTGTGTGTGTGTGTGTGTGTGTGTGTGTGTATGTGCGTGTGCGCCCTGTGATGGATTGGCGACCTGTCCAGGGTGTATTCCCTGCCTTCGCTCTGTGTCTGCTGGAGATAAGCACTAGCAAACACCCACCACACTACATACAGTAGTGGGTAAGATAGTGGTCGGATGGACGGGGTTGCAGTTGCAGATAGCGTCGGCGTGGTCAGCGCTGCCGTCGGGCTGACGTTAGCCCCGTTTCTCTTTCAGAAAAATCAGAGGGTCGTTCAAGGTGTGCTCCAGATCCATCATCTTCGATCCGGATGATTTCTCGGAGCCAATTTTAAAGGTTTGTATGAGAAACATTCGAAATTTGTCGTGCAGCCTTCAACTCTGTCTCCCAGGTCAAGCCCAAGATGAAATAAATACTAGTATGGAGTCTGTGTGGGTATTGCATGAACAAAATGGTACATAACAGTATTTATGAGGTGTGAGAAAAGTTTGCATATGTCTCCCTCTCAGCTGATGCATTCGTCCGTCTCCCTCTCCTTCAGATTCCTCTTCGGGACTGTAAGAAGATTGAGTTTGTGGAGAGAGAGAACAACCCCTTCGCCGAGTGAGCATGACTTCACCTCTCTCTGGCTGCGTGTTCCCTCCACGCGCTCATGTTTAATTAATCTGGCAAACTGGTTGGATGACTTCAGAATGGGATGTAAACATTAGCTATGCGTGGAAAGTCAACCCGGACCAAGTGCAAGTTCAAGTTGAAACCCTGCAGAGAGATGTTTTTAGTGCGTTGACGTGTCATTGTCTCCCTCACAGGCCTCGTCCATCTGCTATCTCTATTTGCTGTGCGCAGGTAAATTCATCACAACCGCATGCACGCAACTTCCAGCCTCACTCAGCCCCGTTTTCCATATCCCTGAGTGAGTGCTCAAACTCCATTTTTTTTCTCTGTCTGATTTTAGGTCATTTACATCAAAGAGAGCAACGTCATCTCGCCGTATAGAAATGACAGGGTGAGTCGGCTCTAATCCACCATCTAAGATAATCCACTATCAGTCAGGCTTTCGAGATTTGCTCTTTTTTTTTCCAAAACACTGAGTCCTGCCTCATTGCTTTTTCAGGGGGAAAGCAAGATGGGTTTTCAACTGGAGGTCTGGAATAAAACGGAGGATGTCGTTCAGACGCTCCTCCAGGTGGGTACTGTAGATGTCCACCTCTTCAGCCTTTTATTGCTTCTATTTGTTTATTTGTTTATTTGCATTTGTTACTTTCAGCTCCACCGGGCTTCCCGTCTGGAAAAGCTGGGGGACCAGACCGCCATGGTGAGTCGGTTCGTCCGAGTGCACCGGAGGTGACGATCCACACCTCTCCTCTCCTGTGTTACTTTGCTTCCTTTGTTTGCTCGTTTGTTTTTAATCGCTGGTCATTAACTCCCACCGTGTCTCCCAGATCGCAGCCAATCTGCAGTCACGCCTGGCGAGGTCGTCCTTCGACAAGAACTGGTGAGCTTTGCTTTTCGTTATCATTCGAGCTGCTGTCATTTCAATGAGTTGTTGTGATGAATGAGTCCCGTGGCGTGAATCTGCCCTGAAGCTTCCAGAGCGTGGCTGAGAAGCCCCACATGGAGTGTGCGGTGGAGATCGTCCTGCCCCTGGTGTGCAACCCCGGCCACGTCTGCATCACGGATGAGAACCTCTACTTCCAGCCCCTCAACGGCTACCCGGTGAGCTGCCCCCAGGGGCCCGAGTGGGTTCTCACCCCCCCTCCCATCGGAGGTGGTTCATCCCATGTAATTTCTTTGCTTTTTTTGCCTTTCTTTTTCAGGAGCAGGTGATTCAAATCAAACTGCACAAAGTCCGGAGGATCTACAAAAGACGCCACGGGCTCAGACCGCTGGTGAGTCCCTACAGACCAGTCAATGAGTAACCCTGAGAGTCAATAAGTAACTAGAGCATCAGCCGGAGTTTGCAGATGCTGTACCACTGACAAGGTAACCCTAAATTTCCCATTGCAACTGAACGCATCGTCCTCCGGCTCTGAAACAACAATGTCCCGAATCCACCTTGTGACTTGGATCGGACTCATAATCAGATTCCTTCATCTGTCTGTAGCCTGTAGTGGTATATCTGTATTTGAAGTCCCACTGCTACTGACGTCCGACACAGGGTCTGGAGGTGTTCTGCACTGAGAACGACTTCTGCTCCGACATCTACTTGAAGTTTTACAACACGGCTGACAGAGACGAGATCTACTACTACATCGCCACTTTCCTGGGTGAGAAAACAAGGGGCGGAAGCGGACCCGAAGTGTGGGATCCAGTCTGTCTCTCACTTTTTTCTATCCTGTTTTCGGAGTTTCTAGGGAGCATCTTTTTAAAGTGTTTTCCTCCCTCCTCGCTCCTTGCTCAGAGAACCACATAACGGAGCACACGGCGGAGAGCTACATGCTGCAGTGGCAGCGCGGCCACCTGAGCAACTACCAGTACCTGCTCCACCTCAACAACCTGGCCGACCGCAGCTGCAACGACCTCTCCCAGTACCCCGTCTTCCCCTGGGTGCTGGAGGACTACAGCAGCGCGCAACTGGGTGGGTGGTGCCCCAACGCCGTCTTATGGATACTTGTCGATTCATTAATTAAAATTGTATTTCTTCTTTGCTCGTCTGTCCAGATCTGACAAATGTGGCCACGTTCAGAGACCTGAGCAAACCCGTGGGCGCGCTGAACAAAGAGCGGCTCGACAGGCTGCTGGTGAGCGCCCCCCCCCCCCCCCCCCCCCCCCCCCCCCCCCTCTTCCCTGCACCTGCTCCGCCACAGTCCGGCTAAAAATAAAAACGCTTCTGCTCCCGCTCGTTTGTTTTTAGATCCGGCAAGGTGCCATTTGCTGTGGCTGTGTCTGGGCGTTGTTTTTTTCTTTTATCTTTTCCTCCTCTTTAAGTCTCTCCGTTCAGTAATAAGCGACTGCTGCCATTTCACAGGCGCGCTACAGGGGCATGCCCGAGCCCTCCTTCATGTACGGCAGTCACTACTCCTCTCCGGGCTACGTCCTCTTCTACCTGGTCCGAATAGGTACGTCTGCAGGCGCTGGTCTGACAAACGTGCAGAACCCACTCGGTGAAGAGCTTAACGGGTTCAAGCTTTAACGGGCGCATCGATGGTTCGATGGCGAGTGAATCTGAACGTTTCATTAACGCTGGCCGTCTCCTCCCCCCTGCAGCTCCAGAGCACATGCTGTGTCTCCAGAACGGCCGCTATGACCACGCAGATCGCATGTTCAACAGGTGAGTGACGTCCGCGCTCCGTGGGACGCCATCGGGGAAGCGGTCAGTGACGGCAAAATGGCTGACCCGTGCGGTTTCATTACAGCGTGGGTGAAACGTGGAAAAACTGCTTGGAGGGGGCAACCGACTTCAAAGAGGTAGAGTGTGATGGGAAATAGGAATTAAAAAAGTGTCTTATCAGAACAAACCTCCATTTTTAGAGGGAGTTTCACAGTAACAATAAAAAAACACATGAATTACGAGCACATACTTGTGCACTGAGGTTATTTAAGCACCTTGTTTTGATCTGGTTCCATGTCATGCCATGCCGTCCGTGTGTCCTGTGTTGCAGCTGATTCCAGAGTTCTACGGGAACGATCCCAGCTTTCTGGAGAACAGACTGAACCTCGACCTGGGCCGCAAGCAGAACGGCAGCCTGGTGGGGGACGTGGTCCTCCCGCCGTGGGCCTCAGGTATGAGCTCCGTGCCGGACCAGGCGTGGCGGCCTCGCCGACGCAGTCCGTAGTGACACCGGCGTACGCGTTCCCTGTCTGGACTCCGCAGATGGCAGCGATTTCCTTCAGAAGCACAAGGCGGCGCTGGAGAGCCAGTACGTGTCGGAGCACCTGCACGAGTGGATCGACCTGGTGTTCGGCTTCAAACAGAGAGGCAGCGAAGCTGTGGCAGCCCATAACGGTAAACACCGTAAACAGCACCCGTTCAGAAAACAATTAAACCTGGACAGGTCCTCATTTTTTTCCCTCCCTCCTTGTCTTTCAGTGTTCCACCCGCTGACCTACGAAGGTGGCATCGACTGTGACAGGTATGGGGGGAAACCACACCTGGGTTAGGGTTAGGGTTAGGGTTAGGGTTAGGGCAAGTGTTAAGGTTAGGGTTAGGGTTAGGTTTCACCCTGACCCCGATTTCCCTGTTTTCTCTGCGAAGCATCGAGGACCCCGACCAGAGGATCGCCATGCTGACGCAGATCCTTGAGTTCGGCCAGACGCCCAAGCAGCTGTTCACCAGCCCCCACCCTCAGAGGATCACGCCGCGTTTCCACAACCTGACCCGGAGCCCCAGCGGCACCTCGCCGCTCAGCGAGCTGTCCCCAGGTACGCCCCACGCCACCCGGGACGTGACTGAACACCTCCCGATGCTGTGTGTGTGAGCCATCGCCACACCTTTGTGTGTAATACCAGCGTCACCGGTATAACCAATAATACCAGTGTGTTAATGCCTGTATAAAGGGGTGAATTGTGTCATGCTTTTGAGTGGCCAGTAAGATCAGAGAAGTTGTATGAAATAGAATCCATGGGCACTTGTATCTCAGTACAGGCCCAGTCCTGCAAGTCGTACAGCTATTCTATATAAATGAAGGCCAGAAATATACTCCAGTGGGAGAATCAGTTTATATAATTACATACACACAAAATCCAGTCAGTGAAGTAGAATCTTTCTTGTGACTGCACATTGCTGAATGCAGTAGAGTTGGATGCAATTTATGTATGTTAACTGCTCATCACTCGAGATAAAATTAAGTTGCGTAATTTACTGATTACGTTCATTTTCAGGGATGAATTGCGTAATATTCATTACACAGTTCTGATTGTCCTCCACCCTGTTACTCCATTTACGTGCTACACGCCTGCAGCTGTGCTTTCTGTGCCTCCCTGCAGCCTCTCAGAGCGAGGACTCGTCCTTCGAGGACCTGACCGACGAGAGCAGGAAGTTGGCCTGGTCCAACATGGGAAATCTGAAAGTCATCTCCAGCCACAAGATCCACAAGGAGTGAGGCGACCCCCTTTGTACCTTTGTGCGCAAGTTTGCAGACAGATTGCGCTGAAATGAAAAAAAGCTCGACTATGAGGAAGTGCATGCAAAGTAGAGGGCTTTGAAACACGTGATGTATACAGTTGCGGACTTGTGGGCAGCTTTAGGAGTCAGACTCCCTTTACTGTCGAAACAGAATTAAAGGCATGGGTAATGCGGTTAGTGAGTGGTGTGCTTTCTCAAGTAACACTTTTAACATCCTGCTCGAAGCGTCTCAGTTTGGATATACTGTATCAGCTGAGGTCCTGCTGTCACACGTCTGTCTGTACGTCTTCCTGATTCTGAGTCTCTCTGCTGAACGTGCAGGGCTGTGACGGGCATCGCTGTCACTCGAGACGGAGCATCCATTTTCTCCACATCACAAGGTCTGGAAAACACAACGGAAATGTCCCGAGCGCGTTTGCTTACCTGAGTCTGAGTTGCTTATGACAACCTGCGTCTAAATGTCTGTCTGTCTGTCTGTCTGTCTTCCAGACTCGACGCTCAAGATGTTCTCCAAAGAGCTGCAGGACTTCCAGAGGAGCATGTCCTTCTCCAACATGGTATGCCGCAACCCCGTGAACCCTCTGCTCTGCCCTTCCTCATGCCTCAACCCTCCCTGGATGCCTTGTTTTTATCTTTTCCAGCCGCTGTCGTCGTGCCTGATGCTGCCGGATGGTAAAACCGCGGTGTGCGCGTCCTGGGACAACAACGTGTACGTAGGGCAGAACGCACCGCGGGTCGCTGTGAGGAGCCCGCCCTGACGGACTCCCCTCCCTCTCTTCCCCTCTTCCTCTCCCTCCCTGCAGGTATTTCTACTCCGTCCCGTACGGCAGGCGGCAGGACACGCTGATGGGCCACGACGACGCCGTCAGCGGCATCTGCTGGTTCGACGACCGGCTCTACACGGCGTCCTGGGACTCCACCGTCAAGGTAGGAACGCTTTGAGGCCGCTTTGGGGCGGGGAGATGGGTTGCAGACTGCGTAGAAGGGAGAAGTGTGAAGCAGTCATGTTGTTTTGCCCCCCCCCCCCTCCATCCCAGGTGTGGCAGTGTGCCGCTGACGGCTCATCCAGCCACAAGAGAGCCCAGTTTCACTTACTGGCAGAGCTGGAGCACGACGCCGGGGTGAGTGGACAGAGCTTCTGGAGAATGTGTTTTAACGCACATAAAGGGTTGTTTAAGTTTAGGTGTTTGCCTAGCCTCTTTTAAAAAAGGAGTCTGTTTTCCAGACACTTGTTCGCCTCCTGTAATATTTCCCGTCTTCCCAACTGTGTCCAGGTGAACGCTGTGGCCCTGAACCCGGCTGGGACTCTGCTGGTTTCCGGCTGCAAAGACGGGACCGTCACCATCTGGGACACCGGCAGCTACACGGTGCTGCAGCAGGTCCACTGCCACAGCGGAACCATCCACCACATGGCCTTCAGTCCCGGTACGTACCGTGAGGCTGTAACTCACACACATGCTGCAGCTGGACCTCGGTAGCATCCACTCGTGTGTGACGGTGGTTTCTAGTGTTTAGCTAGATGCTCCCGGACTCTTCTCTCGGTTCACTCTGAAAGGTTTCTAATCCGATTAAAGAGCGGCCTGATTGGTTTAGCGGGCTTCTAGCCCAGAGTGAGGGAAACGAGGCCTTCGGGGGCCCAGTACAAACAAACACCTCTCACTTAAACACACAGTACTGAAAAGCAACTGAGACTGAGGAGTGGAGTCCCGTTCCATTACTCCTCATAAATGTAACATTCAGGCGCTCCAGGAAACAAAAGACTAAATCTGTGTTAAGCTTAGCAAGCCTGAGTGCCAGACAGGGCACCATGTTATGCTATATAATTACTCGGTTCTTCTTTGTGCATCGTCTTTGCAGCTGTTCTTTAGATGAGCAATGTGAGCAAATCAAACAGGAAACGGATCCTGTGTTGTAAGTGGCTCTGACGCAGCCTAGCAAAGAGAGAAGCAGAGAAAACCCTGCAGGCCGTTTCCTAAAGCGTCACCTCTGCTTGGTTATTTCTTTATTCATTCATTCGTGTATTTTCTCGGCGTGCTCAGACAGCCGACACATCCTCAGCGTGGCTGCCGACTGCTGCATGAAGGTGACCGACGTCCAGACGGGGATGGTGATGTCGTCGGTGACGGCGGAGGAGGAGCAGAGGTACGCCGCCAGAGCGAGGGCGTCGGCACCTCTCCGGGGCGGGGTCCGATTTCCGGGGTGTCTGCGCTGACCTTTGACGAGCGTCTCTGCCGTGTCTCTGCGTCCAGGTGTCTCTGCTGGGACGGGAACTCGGCGCTGTGTGGGACGCAGTCTGGACAGCTGGTGCTGTGGGACCTGCTCAGCAACACGGTCACCCAGAGGATCCCCGCGCACTCAGGTCCACGCCTCCTCCACTCGCCTCCTCTCCTATCCTAGTAGCAGCGTTTTTCACAGTGGCGTTAGGCCTGCTCCATTCTGTCGAGCTGCACATTGAGTAGACGTATCTGCCTGACCATGAAGTCGTTGAAATGACATCTCTGCATTAATGGAGTGTGCGCAGGGTGTTTCATTATGAAAATTGACTCTTATTATCCATGCCGTTCTTGTCTGGCTCCATCTGCTAAAACACATCTGCCATCAAAAATAGACCAGTCGTGTGTTCTCAGTAGAGCAGAGTGGCTTCCGGTACCAATTTTTCTACTGATGCTACTTAGTGCTCTAGTACCTCTTTCAAATGTGTGACTATTATTATGCACATGCACATGCTCATTCTGAAAATGGTGTCCTCGTGCAGGTGCTGTCACGGCCATGTGGATGAATGATCTGTGCAGCTCGGTGATCACAGGCTCGGAGGACAGACAGATCATCTTTTGGAAGCTCCACGGTTAAGCAGCGGAGGTCGGACGACCCATGAGAAGGGGGAGACAGAGACTCCCAGTGCAATATACCGGACGGTACGGGCCAAGTATCCTGCAGCACAACCTGCCCCCCGCCTCCTGCCTCCTACACACTGGGTAGGCCCAGCCTCGGAGCAGACAGAGGGCGATGGTGACTTCAATCCCTCTCCACTGTGCTCAGTCCTGCCCAAACAGGAGGTCATTAACAGTGACGGTAGCTCGTATTTATCTGCACATTGAGAGAAAATGTCCAATTGCAGTTCAGTGCATGAGACCAGGAAGCTAAAAGTGTTACGTCTTATTTTTCACTTCCGTTTTCAGCCTTGTTCTACATATATTTTTTGTTTTGTTTTGCTTTGTTTTTAAATGAGCAATCTTGTATCACTAGATGTATGTGCATTTTACTCCATGATGTAGACGCCACGTCTGTCAAACGCTTCAGGCTGCTCAGGTGTTACAATACCAAATAACACAAATCTCAAAAAGTCACATTTCCTCCGTCTCCTCTTTGGAACCATTTTCTTTGTCCATAATAGTTGTTTGGGTTTGATGATCTGAAGTGCACAGGTTGAGATAAACATGCTCCTAATAATAACTGGAACGATCTAGCTCTATCAGATCTGTGAGCTCCAGTGACCAAACAACACCGAACAATCATATGGGTTTATTTGACCAGAAAGCCGTAGAGGGGTGAAGGGGAAAAAACAATGTCCAAGAAACCTCAAGAAAAGACAGATATCTTGTACCAGAAAGGAACAAATGAAGTGCCTCATAAAGATTGTGAGGTACTGGACATTTCAAAGCTAAATGGTAGCTGAAGTTTACATCTTCAGCAGCTGTCACAGTTGGTATTCTCCAATCAAAAGAAAATACACAAACTGTGACACTATGATAGTTTGTCACTGCCTCACTGTGTTTTGAGCGGAGGAGCAGTCACATTTGTGAGTGTGGTCTAATATTTTTTTCTTTGACAAAGATTGAATAATAATAGCAAACAGTAGATGGTGCTCTTTGACTGTTCAACTGCCAGCCCAGTAGCTACCACAGAGCTCATCCGTAAGTAGACAAAATAGAGGTGGTCATGCTCAGCAGTAAACACTGTTAGATCCCTTTATATGAAAAATCACGTAAATAATATTACACAAAACATTAAATATTTCAGATGTTTCTACTGGAACTGACCAGCTGAAATATATCAGAGTTTTATGTCTTTAAAGGTCTTTAGAGATATATATACATACATACACACATAGATGCTCCATGTCCATTTGCTGCTCTGCAACATTTCACATATCTTTGACATGTCTTCCTGTGTGCGCTCCGGCAGCCAAAGAAAGTTGGAGCAGAGGAAGTGATTCACTGTACCCTTCCCACTCTCATTTATCCTCGTTGGCTGCTTTCTGTTGGCAGAGGACAAGAAGATAAAAAGTAACATTAGTCACATCACTCTCCTGCTGCTGCCCACTCAGCCATGATGTGATGCGATGACTGGAAACTACGTCATCGCTGTGTCTCAAGACATGTTGAGCGTATGGTCAATCAGTCCTCCCGACAGTGAGTGAACGGAAGGACGTTACCTTCATTCTTTCGAGGAAGGCTCCTTTCTGGAAGTTGCCAAAGGCTTTGAGCATCTTGGGTGTTGGTGGTTTCGGTTGGAACAGCGTGTTGCCTTTGGGCTTTTCCTCGGGTTTAGCCCCTGCAGGGCCTTTGGCTTTCACCAGTTTCCTTCACAGTCACACACATGCATTAATCTTAACGGGCTACACTAGAGATTCAACTGGAAATTTTAAGCAATTCCACATGAACATTTTGTACATTATTAAAGCTTTCTTTGTAGTACTTAAAACCGAGTTGTAACCACTGTAGATGAAAAAAAAAGCTACTCACTTTCCCTTCCTGGCCAAAACTTTCTGAGACTCTGGGTAGTGGACCAGGATATCAAACAAGTCCTTCTTCTCGAGGACGAAGAGGTTGGCAAAGCCGTGAGCCTTCACGTTCGCAGTTCGCCTGTTCCCTCCGTCTTTGGCAGACTGTAGTAAACTACCAAACACAGAGGCAAAAAGGTACAATGTATCCAGCGGTGCCAGAGGTGGTGTTCGATATGTAGAAACATGATAGACACTTGTAGAGGACAGATATCTCTTTCTATGGTAATGAAAGCACATGATTCTTCACACACAATACAGTGATTTTTCTGGTCGGGTGATTCAACACAGTTCTACTGGAATACTTTAAAATCTGAAATCCCAACACTAGACCTCTAACATCATAAGAGAACAGCACCTTTCTCCTTTAAGGATTGTAGCATTTATGTAATGATGTTGCTCGTTCGTACTTGGGGAAAATCTTCTGCATTCAAACCTGATCTCTCCAAACACACAGCCGGCCTTCAGTGTGACAAACACTATGCTGTTGTCAGGTCCTCCCACCACCTGCACCGCTCCACCTTTGATGATGTACATCTCTTTGCCGATATCGCCCTGCAAGCAGAGGAATAGAGGAAATAATGGATAAATTAGTTCTTGGTTCATTATGATCATCGATGTTTATTTGACGCACACATACTGTATACTCACTTTTTTGACAACAAAGTCTCCAGGTAGATAGATAATAGACTTGAGTCGCAGCAACATGTCCACCAACATCTGATTATCACAGCCCTGTAGAGAAGGTTACAGCATTTAGTGCGGCAGTTTAGCCCGACACATTTACTGTCAGAAGTAAAAACATAAGAAAATGGTTCTGGTGGACACAGTGAGTGCTTGAGTCACCTGAAACAGTGCAATCTTCTGGAAGGTGGCCAGGTTGATGTCCACAGCGATGGCAGTTTTCATCACTAGAGGCATCTTGTCCAGCAGCTCGGACTCATCTGCAGAGGAATCAGAATCAGAATCTTCTGTGACCACAAGCAAAGCAAAGCCCATTCCATTAAGATGCTTATCTTGGCTTCTTATTTCGACGAACAAACCAGTAAATTAGAGGAATTTTACCAGTTCCAGTTTCAGCATCTCACTGGGATACGTTTTTATAGGACTCACCAAGCATGCCTTGAGACGCCCAGGTGTAGTTGTACCAGGTCCGCACTCTGTTCTGGACCTCCTTGGGGATCGAGTAGGTGTTCATGTATTCAACACAGCCATCCATCGATGCCCGGAAATACGTCTGACCTGCTGTGGCTGCTCCAATGACATCTCTCATCTGACAGAAAGAGGACAGGGAGAAGAATTACATCTTGAAGGAATGACTTCAGCGAGCTGTAGTGACCCATGGCCTTCCTACCTGTCCAATCAAACTGGAGAACACGAAGACACCGATGAAAAAGTTCGACATTTGGAAAGCGATCTCAAAGGTGGTCACAGGCTCAGGAAGACCGCCAATGTTGATCAGGCTGCGGACAGCATAGTAGTAGCAGCGCAGGTAACTGTGGAAAAAGGAGACGCACTAGCCTTTTAATTAATTTAAATTACATCATTAGGTTTCATCCCTTACTAATGTAGTCATTCACAAATCTACAGGTGTCTGTAGCAGTGTTACTATGGCCTTGTTTGGGCCTGCTAAAGGCATCTCTTGGTGTTCATTTATCAAGGATGATGATACCAAACAGGAATGACTTTGGTGGTGTGGTAGTGCTTTGGTTAGTAAAGCTAAGTTGTTCTAAAAATAAACAACTTAGCAAGAGCAGCCAATAATAATGAACTGAAATGTAGTTCAGAATGGGGACAAAGCAAATCATGCAATGAGAACACCATGGTAAGCTAATGCAGCTAATATAGCTTCCCCAAAGCACTATTTACACAACAACCTCGTGTTTCATTTTCAGTTGTCCTTAGTTTCACGTGAAACGTTTTGAACGCGGTCTCCGTCCATTCACACGCGACCGTTGGAAAAGCCGGAAACGCTGCAATACACACGTCACGCCAGTAGATGGCGGCGTTTACAAATCTTCAACCTGGAGTCCGTCCTCAGGCGCCACAAACGCAGCCAAAAACATGCCTTCATCTGAAAACATCATGTAAATGTGCCAAAGTCTAAGGCTGCAGAGGACCCCAGTAATATCATGTTAACTGACCTGAGTGTGCGCTATAAATTCTGTTTCTCATTCAGTGTTGGAAAATTTGACCATGTGACATAGATGAAAACCATAAATATTACTATTTTTTCAAAACAGAAGTCGGCAAAATGTTCTGTGTGGTGGTCAGAGGCAAAATAGGTGCACATACGCGGTCCCCTTTCCGTCGTATACCCATGTTGTCGATCCAATGCCCTGGTGCATGGACGCCACAAAATATATGCAGGCGTTGAGATGGAGCACGAAGAGCAGGTAACCTGTGGTGCGAGCAACTCTGTATCACAAAGACAAGGGTGTCAAAGACAATATTAGAGGTGTCTTTGTGGGGTAAGGCTTGTTTGGTTGAAAACGTTACAACTACATGTCCCCACATGGGACTACATGTCACAGAGCAAACAATTAAAATGGTATATGAGATGATTCAGCACAAATAAAAGCGACTCAAATGAAAAAAAATATGCAATTGCATACAAAATATCTATTTTAGCTTTTTGGTCTAGTATTTTATTTTATAAATCAACAGGTCTGGACAGTAACTTTTTCAAAATAGTTACATAGTAATAGGATAAAATAATGTGTTCTTGCATGTCTTGAAAAATATAGACTACAACTTTCTCATGCTGCACTCTTAGAACTGGATAAAACCCATCATGATGTACTTTTATAAATGTTAGAGGAGCATTTACCTCCAGATGTAGGCTTTGGACATCACATTCTCCAGTCGATCACTGAAGTCAAAAAAGGAATCAAGCTGGAACATGCAAGGAAATAAAAGTAAAAGTGAGTTATGTGTTTAAATTTATAATTGTATTTTCCCTGTGTCCACATCCTCATAGTTTGCAAAAACTATTACCCACCCGTACAAAGCGGTTGATCCGATAGATGGAGGAGAATTCAAAGTGCAGGCAGACAAGATCAAAAGGGAAGATGCTGAACATATCCATCTATGAAAAGAGGAACAAAACAACAAAACAGCAAAGTTGAATTGCTTCTGTACCTTTGTGGAGGCATTTTGGAGGAAATCCTAATTGGTAATTAGATCTGGGAGAAATAGTATCAATACAGTGGTGTGAAAATGCTCTTGTTTCATGTTTATGCATTAAAATATAAATAGTTCACATTGCAACAAGATCTTATTGTCACTGTAGATAAAGCAATGTATGCACATGGACATTATGATAATTAGATCATTTGATTCTCACCTTAAATTTAGGTGATTTCCGATAATGCTCCTTGGTCAGAGATTTCACTTTCTGTGGTGGAAGGATCAAATGTGTTGATCACACATTGTTGGACAATTCAAGTGGTTTAAAATGTTAAGGTCTTTAATAGTAATGCTCAAAGTGCTTTGTGACTTACGATAATGTCTCCAGCTCTGACAAACTGTAGCCGAGGCTGCCAAATCATGATATCAAAAAAATTGACTATGTCACTGACAATGTCACATGTGATCCAATAGGGGTTGACATCTGCGTTGTGGAAGGGGAAAGCCATGCGGGCGGTGCAGAACCACAGGTTGTAGTTGTATGCCACCGCTACCACGGACAACCAGGCAATATACCGAAGGTCTGGAGAGAGGGTGAGGGACATACAGTTTCAAAGTCAATTAAGTGTTTTTTATGTGTTCTCCAAATCTCCTTACCGGGTGCACCTCACCTAAAGGATCAATAGTTTCTCCTAGGACGCCATCCATTAGTTTCTCCACTGGATAAAAGAGGATGTCCAGGAAGGCGAAGTTGATGTCTGGCAGCAGCTTGGCCTTCTTCCTGGCCTCCTCAGCCAGCCTCTCCTCCTCTGCTTTCTTCTCTGCCTCCAGTCTCTTCTCCTCATCCTTCTTCTTCTTCTCCTCTGCTTTCTTGGCCGCCTCCTCTGCCTTCTTTTTGTCTGCCTCCTCCTTCGCTATCCTCTCCTCTTCCTTCAACTTAATGTATTCCTGTGGCTTCATGAGAGGCGCTGAGAGGGCAAAGGGAGTCAGGTAGAGATAGTGAATTTAAAGCTTTTTGACTGCATTTGTGCCTTCCTTTGTGTGGATGTTCATACTTACTGACAGGTGGTGTGATTTCTGGGGAGGTGGCATAAGGGTCGATGACTTTCTCTTTGAGTATCTCTGTTCTCTCTTTTAGCCTTTTGGCCAGATTTCTGAGCATGTCATCCGTGTAACGAAAGTAGACGACAGGAGGAGGTGGAGGTGGTTCCTCTCTGAAAAGGAAAGCGAGAGATGAAGAAAGTAAAACCACTGAAAAGGGTAACAAACTTGGATTAAATCTGAGATGGGGGTGGCCAGGGGGCAAGTAGTAAATAGGATTTTATTTGGATCATAAAACCCATGTTGTTATCTCCCTCTGAAACAGTGCAATACATCATTTGCAAGGAACAACATTGAAATAAAAAAAACTGAACACACTCTTATCATGCTTTCATCGTTCTCAGTCAAAAATACCACTAAGCTCCTAATCTCCTTTCCTTCTTTAGGAGTCACAGCGTGATCATGGCTGCTGTCTGTGCGGCCAGTTCTCAGGATGACCACACTCAGTTTACCTCAGACACTTAAAGATGTTGGGGTTCAACACATAGTGTGTGTAGAGAAAATAAGTCAAGTCTAATTTCAGATTTAAATACAAAAACAGACATTTACTGCAGTCTACCTAGAGACACACTAATACTTGGTGACAAGAGAAATAAGGCGTCTCTGAATTAGAGTTTCTATCAGCCACATAAGCCTCTACAATCAACAAATAATAATATGAGCGGCCATTCATTGATTTCCCAAATGTACCAACTCAAAGCAGAGAAGATCACTGGAGCATATCACGCATCTAAACAACCAGTTTTCGACTCAACTGAAAGAGACATTTTTCTCTGTCTCTTTAAAGCCTAGAATACTGTTTGAAAAATGTACATTTTATAACAGACATGTCAACCTTGTGGCTCAGTGCTGTTAACTCACACCAAGAAGGTCACCACTTTTTGGCCTTGTCTGTCTCTGAAGGTTTTCTCAAGGTACTCTGATGGCCTTATCTTCCAAAAACATGCATGTTAGGTCGATTGGTGACTCTAAATCGGCCCTCAGTGTAAGTGTAAGACTGAATGGTGTGTGTGTGTGTGTGAGAGAGAGAGAGAGAGAGAGAGAGAGAGAGAGAGACAGTATGTGAGGCACACCTACCCTTCAGCCCCTTCTGGATTGGCAGGAGCAGCAGCAGCTGCAGCTGGAGCAGGGGCAGGGGCAGGGGCAGCAGCTGGGGCTGGAGCTGCAGCTGATAGATAATTGTAGTGGGGTCTTTAGACATCATGCAATGGTAATTCACATAGCAGAGCAGATATTATGATTCTAAAAAAAGAATAAACTTCAGTAGGCTCCCAAATGTGGCAGTTTTATATATGTATATATGCACCTGATGTTGCCATGTTAGTATAAGTCCTACCATATTATAATTTTATGTTTCAGGATCACAACTGAAACTGCCCGACCACAATTTGATATCACAGGCTTGTGATTGGCTGCTTAACCCTGTCCTCCCTGCAGCAGATGACACTGTGCCTATAATCCCCGGTCACATTCACACAGAAACATTCACACTGTGTGATTTACTTGGTGCAATATTAGCTCAAAACAAACACACAGA
Source organism: Karalla daura (assembly GCA_029224185.1). NCBI lineage: Eukaryota > Metazoa > Chordata > Actinopteri > Chaetodontiformes > Leiognathidae > Karalla > Karalla daura. The sequence goes on from CM055208.1 coordinate 13,487,512, forward strand.
CCTGTGAGGGTGACTTGTATGTGATGTAACAGCCACACAACACTCACCTGGTTTGGCTTCTTCCTTCTTTGGTTCCTCTTCCTTCTTCTCTTCCTTCTTCTCCTCATCTTTCTTCTCTTCCTCTTTCTTTTCTTCCTCTTTCTTTACCTCCTCTTTCTTTTCTTCCTCCTTAGGCTGCTCTTTTTCATCCTTCTCGGGGGGCTTTTCTTCCTGCAAACACACAACAGACAAAGCTGAACAACCTATACATGTTGCCAGCTGACAGTAACGTCAAAGAGCGCAGTCTTCAGTTTGATCTTCCCTGGATGCGTATTTGATTCTCTGCAGTTTTTCCCTTCTGACTTCCAGGAAGAGTAAGCAGACCCAGCAGTAAATCCAACCTGTCTGCTAAAGCTGTAGTCTGCTCTTCATCGTGCCAAGCGGCTTCGCAGGCTTTCACTATTCTGAGTGACCTGCCTGGTCTATCCTAAGACAATTCACGCATACTCTGTTTGATAAGCAGACAAGAAGTGCAGGATGTTTTACCTCTACTAAAACAAATCTAACATTAGTATTATTGTGTGATTCATGAAAGGGTCGATACCGATATTAAGAATTAACAGACATTTTACATGCTGGAGGCGAAATCTACTGATTTTACCAATGTGAAGATGAAGAAAAGCCTCCAAATACTTCTGTGGGCCAGTACTTTTGTACTTATGACATTAGGAGAATGTCAGGCCTTACCTTAGCTGGTGGGGCTGGGGCTGGGGCTGGAGCTGGGGCTGGAGCTGGGGACACAGCCTGGGCGGGGGGCGGCTCAGGAGCCCCCACTAATTTCTTCAGCCTGCTGAACATGGTGGGGCTGCAAGTGGACTACAGCCAGTAGGCCTTGCCCGTCCACCTCTCCTCCTGAAGAACGCTTCCTGCGGGGATCTCAGATCTGCCACAGAGCCTTGGGATCTTCTAGAATCTTCGTCAACAGACTGAGGCAATTAAACTTGTTAGAGCCATTAATTCCCTCTGGGAAACTCCCCTTCTCTGCAGGAGTCTACAGCACGGCTACTGTCAGAGCTGCCAATCACTGCCTGGGAGGACAACCGGAAGTGCTGACTCCAGCCAAGGACCAGGGCCATTTCAGTGCGCCCGACTGCTTTATTATCTTCTGACAAACTTTCCAGTGTTATTTGATGATGATAAAAATGAACATGTCATCTATAATGATCAATTTTCAAATGAAAACATTACTTCCTGCCACTCCAAGCAGACTGGAAGATATTTTCAATATTGTCGTACAAACTTTGTTGTTGTTAATTTTGCCATTAAGTACAGAAATAAATGAAAACAGCTCCGGGGTTCAGACACAACCAAGTGCATTTTTCTATGTAATTATAGAAAAATACAACATCGGAATTGCACTGTAAATCATGTCTGCTGTAAAATTAGACTGATGCGGCTATTTCTGTCTCTTCTGGCTGCAGAGTTCACCCGAGTCCATTTAGCTAATTAACCCTCACGACGTCCCTGTGCGTGTAACAGGATTAGTTTGTGCTCTCTCTCTCTCTCTCTCTCTCTGAACTGTAAGTGCAGCTTTGCAAGCACAGAGAGACCAGACAAACACAACAGGCAGAGGATGCCACCAGACTAAGGCTGTCGCTGAGTCAGGGAGGGGTTTATTCAAGCAGATCAGATCAGTCAAATATTACACTGTGAGCTTTACTGTTTCAAACTGTCCTGACAGATAATCTCTGCTGGGCTTTTACAACTACGAGCAAACAAAGGGAGGTGAACAGGCAGGTACAACATGTACAACAAATAGTAGTATTAACTAGGGGCTTTACATAGACTCAAATATTGCACATCTCGTAAACAGTGTTGAAACATTCAGTATAGTTCATTGATGATTACATTTGTTTGTTCATGGTATTCAGGGTTTATCACATTCTAGCTGTCACTTGAAGGTGTTGAATCATATACAACTCTGCTTGTCTTGTACTCAAAGCACAAACGTTTTGGGGAAATAACAACGGAAACAAGCATTTGACACCATATAGACACTTTGTACAAAAGAGATTGACAATAAAACTGTACATTCACTCCCAAAAAGGAGTTAATAAAATGAGTCGCTCACTGCGATCTTCACTGGCCTCCAGCAGTCTGGGGAAAGAAATACGAATCACGGTTTGTTTAGCAGTCCCAATAACCACACTAATCCCCTGCATGAGCACATGCCTTTGACGTGTGTGTTACCTTGATCTTATGGATGATGGATTTGTTGATGGTGCCACCAACAGCACGCAGCAGTTTGGGTGTGGGAGGTTTGGGTCCGAACAGAGCCAGTCCCTTCTTCTTCTCCTCTTCTGCTTTAGCTGCAGCAGGACCCTTCGCCTTCATAAGCTTCCTGCACACACAGGCACACAGGGGGAAAAACCCTTACAAATACCGGCAAACAATAAACTCTAAAATTGTTTTTTTTTTTGGCAATGTCAAGGTTCAAAGCAGATAAAATAATGGACGGTTGATGAGGAACCATCAACCGACCAATTGACAAGACTTCAGTCTTTGCCTTCAGGCGTCTGACTCACCTGCCCTTCCTGGCCAAGACTTTCTGAGATTCTGGGTAGTGCACCAGGATGTCAAACAGGTCTTTCTTCTCCAGTACGAAGAGGTTAGCAAAGCCATAGGCTTTGACGTTAGCTGTTCGTCTGTTCCCTCCATCTTTAGAAGACTGCAACAAACTGAGTGGGGGATATGTATTGTCTGATTATCAGAGGCATTTGAGTGTCCCTTCTTCTCATGACATTAAAAGATGATTTTCAGTTTTTTTTATTATCCTCAAGACAAAGCATTTGATCCAGCATAGAGAAAACACGATCTCAAATCTCATCTCCTTCATACCTGATTTCTCCAAACACGCAGCCGGCCTTCAGTGTGACAAACACTATGCTGTTGTCAGGTCCTCCCACCACCTGCACCGCTCCACCTTTGATGATGTACATCTCTTTGCCAATGTCGCCCTGCAGAAAAACAACAAATATTAATTTCCAAAACGAACCCTGCTTTTGAACCAAAAGCAAACAATGTAGTTTTTCAACTGCATGTATGCCAAATAAGTGCATGCTGGTCTTTGTACTTTTTTTACACTTTTAATAATAATATGACTGTGGCTTACTTTTTTCACGACAAAGTCTCCAGGTAGATAGATAATTGACTTGAGCCTGAGCAGCATGTCCACCAACATCTGCTGGTCACAGCCCTGCAGATGAACATCAACAATATTTGCTCGACTTCATGTTCAAGCTGCATCAAATCTGTGTTCCTGCTATTTCATGGGCTCTTGAAGAGACACCTTAAAAAGGTCAATCTTCTGGAAGGTGGCCAAGTTGATGTCCACAGCGATGGCAGTTCTCATCACCAGAGGCATCTTGTCCAGTAGCTCGGACTCATCTGAAAGCATGAAGGTCAAACATGTATGCGTGAATGAATCCAATATATTCGCATGTGATGATTCAAGCTTTCCTCCCATTCTGTAAAAGCTGAACCCATCATTGTTACTGACCCAGCATGCCCTGGGCATCCCAGGTATAGGTGTACCAGGTGCGGACTCGGTTCTGCACCAAAGAGGGGATGCGGTTGGTCACCATGTAGGCCACTGTGTTGTCCATGGAGGACCGGAAGTACGTCTGTCCTGCCGTGGCAGCACCGATGACATCCCTCATCTGAGGTAGTGTAAAAACAGGAAACTCATGAACTGAGGAACGTGGCTCCTTTATTGGTAAAACGCTACATTTAGCACACGCAACAAGCGTTTTGACAGTCAAGACGCCACAGGGAACCAGTGAGAGACAAAAACAGTCTGAATGACGGACAATATGAGTGTAAGTGAAGGTGGCAGGGAAACTGATGATTGTCTAAGCTCTGAGGCCGATGGGTTTCTTTCATCTATTACTACTTTGCTACATACATGAGACAGAGGCATGGAGGAGGCGATGAAACACTGATCTGGAGACGTTAAGACGTTAACTTCTACCGGGCTTTCTGGAGGATTCTACAGGCGGTTCTACAGTCTCTGTGTTACCTGGCCGATCAAACTTGAGAACACAAAGACGCCCGTGAAAAAGTTAGTCATCTGAAAGGAAATCTCAAAGACGGTGTGGGGCTCATTAAGGCCCCCGATGTTGATCAGACTGCGGACAGCATAGTAGTAACAGCGCAGGTACCTGTGGAGAGGGCGGGGGCGTTAGAGGGGCAGCTGCATAGTGTAGAGTATGGCACTGTGCTGCTTTTATGGACATATAGACAGTTAGACTAAGTGAGTGTGTGTGTATGTGCTTAAGATGAAATGCATTTTGAATGTTTATTTTTTTCTAGTTTGATTCCCTTGAGGTCTTGCTGCAAAACTTAAAAAAAAAATGTAATGGCCACTCAAAAGACAGAGAGCAAAAAAAGGCAATCAACCACAGGCTGACTGAAGCAATATTACAGATAAGAAAAACAAAAAGCCAAAGCCAAAGTGAAAGCTCAAAAAGAAAAAAAAATCAATAAGATTGCAAAAAGACTACCTGGCCAAGAATGACGGACATAAAGAATGCCCCAAATAGGTAGTTAATCATCTGAAAGATCTGTCCGAACATGCTGTCTGGGATTGGCAACTCAGCGATCATCAGCAGGGACTTCTCCGCATAGAAGAAGCAGCTGAGGTAACTGCAGCAGCAGCAGCAGAGATGGGACAAACAGTTTGTTTTAGATGTTGGATTTTCTTTGGATTTCTCGGGCAGACAGAACAATGTGTCGAGCAGCAAGCAGCACAGACTGTCGCTCTGTTATTTAGTCTGAAACACTACTTTTTGAAGCTGTTTCCGTAACCACTGCATTTTATTACCATGCAATGTTTGTTAATAAGCTACAAATCATAAATTACAATGGAGGAATTAAAGATGAACTGGGATGACTTTCTGTAGCCATGAAACTGTTTTATTACATTGTCTTTGCAATAAGATTTACAAACATTCCACCATTGCTTTGAGATGACGCATTAATTTTCATATTAACTTCTATGCATCTTCTATGCATCTTAACACTGTTACCTATAGTAGCAGTGCTAACACAAGTGCTATATTAGCAATGACTGATTACAAATTAACCCTGTTTAATGGTGTACCATGTAGGCAAAAACCAGACAAACACAAACTATAGCGTTCGGGACTTACGCACTGCCGTCACCGGAGTAGACCCATTTAGTGAGCCCAATGCCTTGGTAGTCTGACGCCACATAGTACAGGCAGGCATTGATGTGGAGCATGAAGAGAAGATAGCCGATGGTCCGAATCACTCTGACAGAGAGGCCAAGAAATTAGTTTGCTTCTCTGAACATCCTTTTATCTTGGTCTTTATAATATGAAAGATGCATGTGCCGTGATGTGTTAGCGTGTACGTCTGACTGACCTCCAGATGTAAGCCTTGGCCATGATGCTCTCCAGTCGATCGCTGAATTCAAAAAATGTGTCTGCCTTGAGAATAAGCAGGAAAATGTCATGGTCTGGAGAAGACGTTTTTATCATGTTTTCATCATCGCTGTCCAACAGCACATGAGGAAATTCACCTTCAGCAGACGATTGAATCTGAAAATGGACTTGAATCCGAACTGCAAATACAGCAAGTCGAACGGCAGAAGTGCAATGGTGTCCATCTGATGAGGAGAGACAGCTCATGATGGGGTCACTGAGATGAGCTCATCCTAATGTTACACCCTCAAAGCTTTCAAAGGCCATTACCTGAAATCTCTCAGAGTCTCTGTAGTTCTTCTTTGTCATATCTCTATCTTTCTGAAAGGCAAGAAATTACAGCTGTTACGCTAGTACTCTGACAGAATCTGATTTTGTCAAGTGAATGTCGTCTCTGGGTCGATTTGTCTGGATTGACATTATACCTGACTAACCGGCACCACTCACAAAAGGGACAGAATAAAATATATGTAATTAGAACAGTATCTGCAGCCAGATACAGCCACAGATAAGCTAACATTACTACTAGTCCTCCCAATCTATTTTTCAATCTTTTTTTTCTCATTTGAAAGACCTAAAAGCGGTGAAATACAATTCAAAACCATTTGAGATGGAAGTGAGCTATATTTTAGTCTGTTCGGCGTCAGTTATCTTGAAAGATAACCTGAAAGATACAGCAAAAATGTAGCTAGCTAGCAAGCTAATGCATCCACAAGTCATGTAATATTTATTTTTCACGTATTTCTTTCTTCATCACACTCACGTAAACTTTGTGTGCATAGTATGTGTGCATATGCATTTCCTACCCCTCTCAAATAATGTTCAAGTAAATCCAAATAAATCTTATGAGCAGCATAAGACTTGCTGCTGATTAGTTGGTGGTAAAGTTGGCTGGACAAAGAAGTATTAGTTGGCGACCCAAGAACAACGTCTGTTTGGTATAATCAGTTTATGTGCATTCTCACTGATCAGGATTATCTGAGATACGTCTGAGACGTCTTACTATGATGTCTCCGCCTTTGACGAACTGCTTGCGGGGCTGGAAGATGATGGAGTCTGTGAGGTAGATGAGGTCAGCCACCAGATCCACAGCAAACCAGTAAGGGATGGCGCTCTCCGTGTGGTACGGGAAACACAGACGAGCTGTCATGAACCAGGTGTTGTAGTTGAAGGCCAGAGTCACCAGGCTCAGCCAGGCAATGTAGCGGCGGTCTGTGAACGGGTCGATGGTCTTCCCCAGCACATGGTCCATCTGGTCTTCAATGGGCTTCAGCACAACATCCACGCAATACCAGCCCGTCTCTTTCAACTTGACCATGAAGGGCTTCTCTTCCTTTTTCTCCTCACTACCCTCTGCTTTCTTTTTCTCCTCCTCCTCTTTCTTCTTCTGCTCCGCTTCCTTCTTCTTCTGCTCCTGTTCCTCTTTCTTCTTCCTATCAGCCTCCTCCTTCTTTATCCTCTCTTCCTCTGCTAGCCTTTTCCTTTCCTCAATGACTTTTGGGTAGACGTCTTTGTGTAGCAGAGGTGCTGAAAAGACAGGGGTACTTAGCGCCAATAATAACCACGAGTCAGGTATGGTGCACACAGGTGTGTGTGTGTGTACACTCACTGACAGGAGGGCTGATCTCTGGGGATGAAGCATATCTATCAATGACCTTCTCCTTGTAGATGTCCAGTCTCTCCCTCATCCGCTTGATAATGCTTCTGAGTTGTTCATCAGAGTACTTGTTGATGACAATTGGTGGAGGTGGAGGAGGGGGCGCCTCTTCTCTGAAGATGGAGATTAATCACACATTAACAACAAGACAGTTCCCCATGACGCTCATTGAATGAAATATCTTGTATTATTCCTCTAATGCGATCATGCAGTAAGAGGATATGAAGGCTACACAGATGCTGTAACTCACTTTCTCAGACCTTGCATGGAAAGTCGTCCAATACAACAATACATTTTTTAGGGTCGCCTGAACTACATAGAAACAAATGGAGGAGTTGCTCTCACCCCCAGTGGATGTAAAGTGAATACCAACTTGTTTGCTAACTTAGGTCAAGAAAGTACTGTTTTGTACTGTTTTCCCACCTCTCTCTAAATGAAAGACAGGTATTTGAACTTTACACTGAAATGCAACTAAAATATTTGGAAAACTACAAGCTTACTGCTCCACAGAAACTGAGGACAAAAACTCCTGTTTTCATATGTCGCCTCCTGGTGGACACACCTTAGAAGGACATTTGTCCAGGTGGGGCTTTGTGCCCATTCTCTATAAACTATCTACCTACCTTCTTCCCTTCTCCCTCCCTCCCTCTCTCCTCATCTATGTACCTACCTACCATGTTCTTCACTTCACATTATAGCATTGTGTAAAATGTAGTCTTCACAGTCGTTGCTAATCACAGTTAGGGATGCTGATTTCAATTTCCCGCATTACTTTGCTGTACAATGTGGAAGACAGTTGCCGACATGTCTCCTCGGGTGCTCTCATTGAACGATTGCCTTTTAAATTTGATTCATCTATTCAAATGAATGTCACCTCAATCGCACACTGCATCACATCAACGATCGTCCCACTTTAGCTCTGTGGTGGAGTTCAATACAGCAAAGCGGCATCACCTCTGAGCTCTTGACACCCACAGGCTATTTATTGCCCACGTCAGTCAGGCTGACAGCTGCCATCCCTGCCTGTGCCCCACATTCAGCTCCTGCTGCTGTTCTCACCACCACTCCTTTATCATCATCTGATGAAACATTTACCGCGCGCCTCCTCTTGTGGAAAAGTAAAGCGCGGTGACGAGTAACAGGCATCTGCGGGATCAATGTGTACCTGTCGCCTTCACTGTTATGATTGTAGAGCCAGAAGAAGCCTCGGTGAGCTTCTTAGATTCAAAAAGCTGATAAGCTTTTAATCCACTTTCAGTTCGGCCCCCTGTTAATGTGCATGTGGCGCCAGGGGATAGAGATCGCACATGCTGGGCTCGTCTCTGAGGGCTCTCTCTGCTGCTCTGCCTCATCCTGTCAGGGAATCTGATTAATTAGTGTTCACTGGCTGATTAATCTGATACTGGTTTGTGGTGTAAGTTTCTTGGCAGGTGAGTGTTTTTGGAAGCTGAAGCAGTGTTTGCAAGCAGGTCAGTGACTCCTGGAATAAACACACTGTATGGACTTTCTGCCGGTTAACTGTAATCAAAACTTAAGACAATGGGAAGCACTTGGTAATGATGGCGTGTGTGCGCTTTATCGCAAATGTTGCCATAACATTAAAGCGTACAAGAGTAACTTATGTCTTACCCCTCTGCTCCAGCTTGATTTGGGTCGGCTGGAGCTGCTGCAGGACCAGATGCCGGGGCAGGACCAGATGCCGGGGCAGGAGCAGGGGCAGGAGCAGGGACTGGAGCAGGGGCTGGTGCTGGGGCTGGGGCTGGGGCTGGGGCTGGGGCTGGGGCCTGGACAGGAGCTGGTTCTGGAGATGATACAGTGTGACGGCAAAGATCAATACATTTTATCTCCTCCATTCTTGTTTCTTGCAGTGAAGTTCATTGTGCTGGAGCTAAAAGAGAGCAACTCAGTCACGCTGAAAGTGGGTGCTCTCACGTAATCTCATTCGATGATATTAATGCCTATTTTTGAATTCACATTTTAAATTGCTTATTTATCATTTCATCTTATCTGTGACATATTCAGCAGTGTTTACCTCTTGAAGTAGTATTAAAACAAGCCTGCACCAGTTGCACATATTTACAAAACCATCTCATTAATCTGTGCTTCTCTTGGTGAAACAATATTTTGATGTTCAAAATCACACACAAAGGGCCATGTGTTACAGTTTAGATGTTAATTTGCATCTCTGTGGTTGTCAGAGATGTTAAGTGAGCGTGTAATCAGCTGCGTTGGTTGACAGGGCTCAGATTGATGACACACCCAGAGTGCTTGACCCTAACAGTGCTGCAGGACAGATGTCTGAGCCGACAACAGCACAATCTGCACGCCATTGAAATTTGCTCCTATCTTAACAAAAATCAGGGACTGTGTTGTTTGGACAGTCGATACGTTGTCCAGCACTGACCTTTTCATTGTGCTACATCTCTATTTGTTGTGATAATGAGCTGATTCCTCTCTTGCACAACATCTCTGCCGCAGCAGTGAATGCAGAAGCATCTGAGGCCACAGGTTACATCATATTGCTGAGCTCCCTGGTCTGCATCACATGCACTTTAACAGCAGGCTTTGCCAGGCAGGTTACGAGTAGCCATCATAAAGATAGCTCATCTGACACATAGCAAAACAAAAAAGGAACATCCAGTAATTTTGTTTCTAAATGTATTCTAAATGTGCCACCGAGGCTGGTCAAGTGAATGATGACTTACCCTGCGGTTTGTCCACTGTCTTGACCTCATTCTCCTTATCGGCTGGCTTCTCCTCCTACACCACAAATCAACATTTTCCACAAAGTCAGATACTTGGCTTCATTAGTTAAACTGCGACCATTAGAGAGACAGGGAGAGAGAGAGAGTGAGAGCGAGAGAGAGAGACGCATTTTTAAAGAATGGCAAATTTAGTGTTTGACAAATGGTTCCCTCGCCTGATAGACTCTTTTAAAAACAGGCTGTGTGTGAGATGAATAGAATGCAGAAGTGCCCGTTGGGTAATGAACAATTTCAATGAGGCCCGTGTAATGAAACAATTTCATTTGATTCTTTGCTGGCGAGAGTACTGAGCAAATTGAATGGATGCAGGAATAGATAAGAAGCCACCGCTGAAATCGAGGGAGTAACAAATGTAATCAAACTTGCTCCGTTACAGGCTGGATGCAACATTTCATTTTTCTCTGGTCATGCTTGATTTCAGCTCTGGCTCCTGCTGCTGCTGCTGCTGCTGCTGCTGTCATCCCTGGCAACCGCTCAACAACATGGAACCCACTGAAAGCTTGTGTGGGCACCACATAGGAGTCTAATACACCATTTTAGAGTTCATTACTCGCTCAGTGAACATACAACAGACGTACAGACTTTTCTATCTCCCTGACAAGTCTTACCTTAGCTGGAGCTTGAGCCGGAGCTGGAGCCGGAGCCGGAGCCGGAGCTGGAGCCGGAGCTGGGGCAGAGGCACCTGTGGGCACCTGCGGGCCACTCAAGAGGCCCTTCAACCTTCCAAACATGTCTGCAAACCTATGGGTGCATCTGCTCCACTGTCTGCATGTGAGTATGTAGAGATCGCACTGACTCCTAAGGAGCTCCGTGGTATTAGTGCTTTTAGCACCACTAATACTCTGGTGAGGAGAAGAGCCCCCACCATCACCACAGTTATCTAAGCCCATCACCATCTCATATTAGATCCCAAGAGGCTTACAGCATAGGCTGGTACCACAGCAGAGCTGAGACGCCTTGGAACCACCTGTGCTGAATATGTTTGTGTGGCGCACATACAGTCTGCATTGATGAAACGCCATTGCTCATCATAACGTGACAGCTGCTTCTACCCACATGCTGTTTACTGCCTGGCAACGCATGCAGCACTGTCAATGTGTCTATGTGCTTTCATGTTCTAAGCCACACTGACAAAATGATTGCTGTGCCTTTAGATAGGCATAAGAGGGGAAATTCATAGCCCAAATCACTCTGATGTTCTTTAGCATAGGTAAAAGATGTGCTCAAATATTGGACTTTGAAAATATGAAGAAAATAAGAGAGAGAGAGAGAAAGAGAGAGAGTTACAGAAGTGGATGACATGCACTGATGCAGTTTACCGTCCTCCTGCTCTGACTGAAACCTAGTATGAGTAACGCTGAACATCAGAGCTGCAGCTAATGATTACTTTCATAATTTAGACCACTTAGTTTATAAAATCTCATACAAGTACTTTGTTTCTGCACTAGAACATAATCTTCACGCTATGTCGACACCTCATCCTGACTACAACTGGCTGACTTCATTATCAGCCTCGCACATATGGAGGGAAACTATCAGCACAGCCATTTCTATTCATAAATCTCTCGCCATTGCCATTTTCATTATATCTGCATATTTCCCTGTTTTCATTCAGCTGTTATCTCTGTGAGACACTCAGAAGCTGGCTTGTCGTGGAGGGTAAAATGAGACCACTGTTGTCCACCCACTCGGGCCACACTCTGCTGTTCAGTTCCTCTTGTCGTGCCGGGGAGCGAGCCTCCAAACACCACACTGATGCAGACAGGGCTCAGGCGTAATGTATCTCAGTGTGTTCTCAAGGGCCATTGACTTGTCTGGGGCAGAAGAGAGAGAGAGAGAGAAAGAGAGAGAGAGAGGGGGGGTGGGGGGTGGGAGAGAGAAAGAGGAGGGATGAGTGAAGGAGGAAGCGGGCCAGTGCTGATGCACTTTTCCGAACCTCTCCATCTTTCCGCTGTCTGTTGATGCAGGGAGATAGGTCATTAGATCCTCTCCATCTCTTCCATTAATCTAATTAAGTCTTGTGGGCGGGGCCTGTAGTCCCTTATAATGCTGCGAAAAGCGTATTAAAAAGAGCAAAGAGCTTGCCTTGGTTGTTTTACTCACTGCACACTCAGGGAAAAGTATAATCTCACTCAGCCTTCTTATTTTATACATGAGTTATCAAATGAGAGAGCTAAATTACACAAAATGTGATATTTGTCCTCTCTTCTCATGTTAGTAGGCCATCCACAGGCAGCACATGACACACGCAATGAAGGAAAAGAACTCAAATGAGATGAATGGCTGCAAATGTACATGCACTTTCAATAATTGAGGCCAACAGTTTACAACACCTCTGCAGTGCATGACACAGTATTTTTTTGGCAAGTTTTCGTTTGGCAAGTTTCCCTCACAGTCCAAAAACATCAATTTTGAATAATATAATAATACTACTACTAATAATAATAATACAAATATCTATCTCTCAAAGACATTTAAGTCAATTGGAGACTGCCCTGAGGTGTGAAGGTGAGAGCAAATGAGTCTTGTGATGGACACCTATGATGGCGGTGACACCTCTGGGTATAAAACTGGGTATAGGATAATGATGGATTGATGGGTGGATGGATTAATCTTGGATCAGACACAATAGACCCGGCCACACGATGTTGCCAGGTTGCAGGTGGCAGATCGGTTTCACCTGTCCGTCAGCTGCAGAGTGACAGCATGCAGGGACGGCTGAACGTACACTTACAGAACAAAGTGGAAGGGGCTGATTTCTCCCTTGGCTGGTGACATATGACTCACTGCTGTAATTGGTTTAACACAGAGCAGCTCCCAACCAGGGGTCCGGAAATTTTAAGAAGGCCTATCCGAGGGAGGCCAATTCACAGAGTAATCATAGTGACAAATGCCACAATGATTACCACTTTAACACAGCCATAAAAATCAAGCGTTGTTCAGCTGCTGCACGAGGGGTCCGCTCTCAGCGAGGACAAGTAAGAGGGAAAATGGCATGGCATGGTTATTTGTTCCAGGGAAGAGGCTCTTTGAAGAACTATTTCAGTTTGCTGAAAAGGAACACGTCATTGGAAATCAATGGGCCGTAACAACAGGTCATACAGAGAACGGGCCGAGGGTATTTAAGGAAAGACAGGTTTGAGGTGTAAACTTAAATGCATCTTTATTTTTGACTGTGCAAGGCTGAAACTCCAAGCTGCACTTTGTCTGAAAGACTGAATGGGCAGAGACTGAGTAGGTTCAGTCTCACATCACCAGCAAGTTATTGCTTGGTGGTTGTTACTTCATGACATCAGCTTTTCTTTTTTTTTGCATGTAGACAACTCAATAACCTAAACTTTAAATTATATTTCTAATTAAGTTATCATATTCTATGTGGGGAAATATCTATAGAGGCTTGCATTAATAACTTGAAATGAAATGTGAAAACGTTAATCTGTATGGTCAGATTACACAGCTGCTTCACTCTGATGGTGTCCCAATAACTTTAATGCCATAAATCTGTGTATTAACTCCAGAGTTGGAAAAAAAAGAAAGAAAAAAAAAAACTCTGGTTGAACTCGGAATAGCTGGAACAAGTTTGCCAACACAGTGATGCAATTCCATGGAAAAGCTGTGACTCTTTGTTGCTCGTTAATTAGTTTGGCTCTCCAGGCACTGGAATACATCTGGAATCAGGATGAGCTGTTAAACGTTATACATTACAAATAACCCTTTTCACTGGCGCTGGACGAGTATCAAAATCGTAAAGCTGCGAGCAGGTCCACCAGGATTAAAGTAGTAATCCTTGAAATCACCGTAGGGGGTGTTTGAAGAGGTGTTTTTGGCAATGTTGTTGCTAAGCATTCTGGTATTTTGTAGTATTTTTGCACCTCTGCATGTCTGTCATGGAGGTGAATTTCAGGCGCAAGTCTTTATCTCTTAAGCCACAATTTCAACCATTGCTTCTCGTGATAAATGCTACTCGATTTCACCGTACAGATCACATTTTAATGCTGTTAACGCATCCTCGTCCCCCAAAATATATATTTGGTTGGGACATACACTTCTGCATAATATGGCACATGATGCCAGCCCTCACACTTTAAATGATGATGCACCTTAACTGTAAAATGCTTGAACACACAAATCTGAATCATGACAGGTTAGTGTTTACTGTAGCTTGGGTAAGGCACTATATCCGTCTTCAAAGGGCTCAGTATTGGTACCTCAAAAGGTCTCAGTTGTGGATGTTGTGCAATGCATTTCTGTGTGCCACCAAAGGAGGGCAGAACATCCTTTCATATCTCCTCTGTCCTCGTCTCCCCACTCAAACACACACTGAAATTGCGTTCATCGGAATTAGCCAGATGCTGTTGGCAATTACCTCAAGCTCCAACAAAGCGAAAAAAGAGGAGACACCAGTGTGACTTATGAGCATTTTAAAGACACCAACATCTGCAGCCACTATAAAACTTGTCCCAAGGAAATAAAAAAAGTCACTAATTCATTCTCGAATCCAAGAGAATAATAGTCAACATCTGATTATGAGGCATTTTCTGGGCAATAGCCATGACTCTGGGTGTCAAAAACTTGGTCCTGAAAAGGTAAAAGATATATATCAAGAATATCAAGAAAATATCAAGAAGATTTCCACCTCAATTCCTCCTTGACATTCTGAACTTTCGGTTTTACTCTGATGATCTGCTTATTCGCTTTGTATTTGTGTCCATCTGTGGTTTTTAGCTACCAATTAGTGAATGCATTTCTTTTTCTTAGGTCTTGGACTCCTTCTTCCACATGTCGTGAAAAGCACTTCACATCTCTTTTCTCATCACTGTCTCCTGTTGATTGTGCACTCAGAATTCCCTGGACAGAAACCAGTAAAATCAATCACAAACAACCGCTTCAACATCTTGAGGTGTGTCTCTGCGCCGCTAATGAACAGTTGACGGATAGCGAGATGAGGTGAGAAAGGAGGCCGGGGTTGTGTTTTTACTGGCGAGCTCCACAGCTCAGATACATGTGATTCCCCAACATTCCCATTGTTTCACTCTTTCCACTTCATCTCTTCTCAAGGTTGCAGAGTGCAGCTTTCCCTGGCCAAGGTGTGCGAGTGTGTTTGTGTTTGGAGCATGTGCACTCCGTAGCGGGCGTGACGAGCCTCGCTGTGGCTTTGTGCTGTGACTTTCCCTGCGAGGCAGGTGCACAGCAGAGCGCCCCAGAGCGCTGAGGTGTGTCATTGAGAGGGCCTGTGGGGCTTAATGCCTGGCACCTCAGCGCGCACATTAATCTGAATGAAGGCACAAAGTGACAGGCCTGTGATTTAGACCGCCCATTAAAGCTTTGCAGTCACGTGCTTTCCCACCGTCATGGCGGTGCGGGGCTTTGGATCAGTCAGCTGCTCGGGTGCTCTGTGCCGTCCACTGGGCGCACAGGGCCCAGATGGACAGGTGGCTGATAAGCAGCAAGATGCTAACATTTAGCATCTCACGGAAGGCCTGGAGATCTGCTCCACCGTGCCAAAGACCTCTTGTGGGTGTAGTTATTCATATCTGCAGCATGTCTGCTTTACGCTCTCCTCTTTGTCTATTTGTGTTGCCCACATGTGATTTATGGCCTGATTCTGATTCACACCAGCTGATAGAAGCTGGAGATGCCGGAAGATGATGCAATGGAGTGATCATAGGTTGGACTCTTGACAGGAAGGAGAAGCCAGAAATACTGAAAGAAATTGGATGCAAGGAGGGAAAAAGCACAGAAACAGGATGGGAAGAGATGAGAGTGAAGACGAAAGAAAGATAGATGGCAAGAGGATGGAAATGGATCAAAGAAAGATAGAGATGTAGAGGAGAATGAATGATGCAAAGACAAGGAAAGAGAAACATGATGGAGGAAGAAAGAAAGTGTTGTATCTATGGAGATAGGGAATGAATGTATGAAGGCAGGGAGGCAAAGAAGAGAAGCAGGAGGGTAGGATGCAAAGGAGTCAGTAAAATCCACTAAAGGAAGAAAGAATGGGGGGGAAGACAGGAAGATGAGAGAGACTTAATAAAGGGGGGACAGAAGGAACAAAGGAAGGAACTAAGGATGGAAGGAAGGAAGGAGAGGCAGGCAGAGCCACACATCTCAGGGCTGAGCAGGAGAAAGATGGCCTGTCACATAGATCAGTGCTG
Source organism: Karalla daura (assembly GCA_029224185.1). Lineage (NCBI taxonomy): Eukaryota > Metazoa > Chordata > Actinopteri > Chaetodontiformes > Leiognathidae > Karalla > Karalla daura. The sequence goes on from CM055208.1 coordinate 13,503,572, forward strand.
TCGGAGAATGACAAGTGGATGCTCTGCCTTTGACGTGGCGATCATTTCTCATGAATGTTAACAGCCCAATTTCTTTTTTCTCTTTTTCATGTCACTGTCTGACACACCCCTTGGCACCAATCAAATCCTACATGACAAGGCTGTCAGGCAGTGTTAAGCCACAGGTCTCCTCATCATAACACTTTCGTTCTGACAAAGGTCAACTGTTGCTGAAGAATATTACTCCCTGGGTCAACACTTCCTGAATTAGTTACATTGACTGAGGCAGATATGATGAGATGAAACTTTAATGATCCACGAGCGGATGTGGACAGCAGGAGACAGCTGGAGGATACAGAAAGCAAACACGGGATATTTATTTTCCATATATCTACATTAGACCTGCCATAGAAAAGGAATATCATCATACATTGAAGGGCCTTTACGATGCTGTGTTAGAATAGGATTTAAAATGCTGAGCAAACCCAGTCAGTGTTTTTACTTGCAGAACAGCACATCCATCCATTGTTTTACCCTCATTGTAACTAAAAAGCAGGGATAAAGCCTGGACTGGTTGCCAATCCCTTGAAGGGCACACACTATTAAACTCTTTTACACAAAATAAACTCTTTTAGCCATTTACTCTTACATTCGCACCTAGGGCCAATGTGTGAAACCCACTCAGAATCAGTCCGACCAGCTTACACATTGGCGATCTAAGCCACCATGTGGCTGTTTACGAAACTGGCCTCGCACAAATCTGCAAGAACCAGAGACTAGAATAGAAGGAAACAGAACTGTGATGTTGGTCATTTCAGCTATTCACTGTGATAGAACGATATAGCATGTGGAACAACTCGAAAACTCAATCTCACCCCCCTCACACTCTGGAACTTTTCACATGCTGCAATGCCATCTGACCACGTGGATTCCCGTGCCATGCACACGCACGCACACGTGAGAACAAGAGGAGGAAGGTGAAGGTTAATGAAAGGTGTGCCTCTCATCTTGTCTTGTGCCACCCTCCACAGATGGAGACACTGATAATATCCTCCCTTTTCCTCTCCTCTCTGAGCCTTGGCTGCTTTCTGGCCTCCGGCCGTCTCCCCTGCCGAGCTCCACTTCCTCTGGATAAGAGCTATAGCACCAACTATCTTCATATCTAGGCTACGGATGCCAACTGCAATCTGTCCGGTCCGTGTGTGTGTGTGTGTGTGTGTGTGTGTGTGTGTGTGCGTATGTGCATGCGTGCAGGTTTTGTTGTGAATAATATAGGACAGGCTTTTATTGTAAGACTGTTTTTGGCACAGAGACTCTTATGAGAAAATGATCTCCTGAAGATAAAGCAGCCATATAACAGCAAGAAAGAAAAGCATTAGGGTAGCGATGCGTATATCTGCATGCACGTCTCCCTGAGCAGCATTTAATACACAAGAGAGCAACCTTTCTGTTTAGAGGGCTCAAGTTGTATCTCAGAGTACATCAAGCTCTTAAGAGTTTTTATCTACATTAGAGATTGAGATATCTCAAAATTTGTTTGCTCTCAGATCCAATTGACCTCTGACCTACTTGCTCCAAAAGTTTCTCCCTGGTGGGAATCCCTCCACCTGGCAATTAAGTTCATGATCCAATCTCAAGATGATCCAATCTCAAGGCTATATATTGAGTGGTAGGTGTTAAATTAATACACAATAAATGTCATGCAATAGAGTACTTATAGCCCAGGAAGACACCCATACTTTTTACAGTGGGTCTCCTGTAACTTTTCTTTTCTCATCATTTCTGCTGATTTAAAACACACTTCCCACAGATGCGCACACAAAACGTAACAACGTAATCACTGTCTTTTTCGGGACTTTCTCAAACTTCAGCTTCTCTTTCTGTAGTGCTTTATCGTTTGCCTGTTTAGCGCACATGACCATAATCTCATGGCAACTGAGTGTTTGGTTCTTCTCCTGTTTATACTGAAACAAACATGAGGCATAAACACATCCCACCCAAATGAATTAAAGGCCATTTGTCAACCGCACGTCAACTGGAGGCGTTTTCGTGAGCTTAAACCGATGTTACTGTATGTTGTGGAGTTGCAGAGGCACAGATGTGACGCACTTATATAAAATAAGTGAAATGAGCTCCATTTTACAAATGTAATGTAGTGTAAATGTTTGGGTGGCAGCAATCCTGCAGGGCAGACTGGAATTATAAAGTTGTGACACCATCCATCATGCATTTTTCATGCACTATATGCCATGATTTCCATATTATGAAATGATTAGGATGGCATATTTGTTACAGTCTTGTAAACATAAATTCTTGCAATTCAGTTTCTTTTGGGAACTATGAAAAGCTTGCTCTGAGTGAAAAGGCTCAATAAAGTACAAAGTGAATACATTTTAATTCCTCTGAGGTGAAGGAAGTGGGTCTGCTTTATTGAATCAGGCCCACAACACCTTAAGGAACCATAACAGAGCCTCGTCCTGTTCTCACACTGGCTGCACCTGCACATTCATCCACCAGTGCACACTTCCTCCACCCCACATCTACAATTTGGCTTCCACTCGGCCCACAGCACCACAGAGGATCATTTCTAACTCTGTCTGGGCCACATTGCAGCGTATTTGTCTAGACTGGGACTGCAGTGAGTGTGGTGTAACCAAAATCTCGGTATGTGCACCTGCATGGCTGTGTGTGTGTGTGTGTCTGTGTCTCTGTGTGTATGTGTGTCTGTGTGTGTGTGTGGTGCACATTTTTACACAGATATTCAAGTCATAAAAAGTTGCTATTGAACACAATTGACTGGTGAATGGTAATTTGCATGTTGCATGGTTTCCTCCCACAGTATACAGCATGTTGAGGCAAATTGGAGATGCTTGCATGTAACAGTGAATGGTGTGTGTGTGTGTATCCTGTGATGAACTGGCAGCGTGTCCAGGGGGTATTCTCTGCATACACCCTATATGCGTTGGAAATGGCTTGGGGTGTTGGGAAAGACTGCAAAGCTACAGTGGAATAAACTTGATGAGCTTTATGGAATACGTCAGATAAACCTAAAACTGATTAGAGATAATTCACTCACAACGCATTCGCCATTTTGCCCATTTTTGAGATTCATTTTTCCTTGGATGCCCTTGGACTGGTGAATATCCCAGCACACATCAGGAGAGAGGCGGGGCACAACCTGGTCAGGTCGGCAGACTATCCTGGGACTGACGGGCAAATTAGAGTCTCCAATTCTCCTGACCTGCGTGTCTTTGGCGGGAGACCGGAGCCCCCAAAGGAAACCCACAGAAACGAGAAAAAGAAAATGAAGAGACGGCACGGCCAGATGGTGGAAATAGAAATAGAATCCGACCCCGCATACCAAACTGTAAATCCAACAATGCGCTTGTCTTACTCAAATCACTTGTCTGAACCACTAATTAGGTGTTAAAGCAGACAAAATAAATTGAAACAGACATCCTGACCACAGGTCTCATAATTTCTGTCTTCACTTAGCAGTAAGACATATGGAGGACTTCTTATACAATCAAGTCCTTCCAGGGTCACCATTACACTATTGGTGTGTCATTACACTTACAGTAGCAGACATCCCAGGACAGAAAAACCTCTTGGATTTCTCTATGGAATTATTCATGTGTATGTGTTCGGCCGGTGAACAGGTTTATTGCCATATGTATAATGAACGATGCAAATTTTCTTTTTTAAAAAATTGTTTCACTTGGGCTGCTCAGGTTTAATACGGCTCTAAACGGTCACTTGACTTTTACAGCAGACCTGCTGAAATGCATTTATAGTGTGTGTGTGTGTGTGTGAGCTTATGTGTGTGCTCGCATATACAGTACTGCTGACCTTACATCACTTCCAAGAGCATTGCGGTTTTTTCAACCTATGCCTGCTGCCTCACCAGATTTTCACTTTCAGAGAGGTGGGGGGCAGAGTCCTGGAGTAGCATACACGCATACGCACACACACAGTGATAGAGCGAGAGACACAGAGAAAGAGAGAGAGAGAGAGAGAGGAACATTTTCTGCTCCCGTGAGAGCTTGACTTTGTGCCAGACAGGGATTGCATACATTGCCCCCCACCCTCCAGGGTCATCCTGCTGGGACACAGCACCTGCCCCTCCTCCCTGACTGGGTCAAATGAAGTGTCTCTCAGGGACAGGGCGGGATGGGTGTCTAGCCCCGGTCTCCATGGGTAATGGCCGGAGAGACACGAGACAGAAGCTCCTCATGCGTGAACTCAGCAGAAGTCGCGCTTTGTTTTCAGAAGCAGAATGGCACCCCAGCAAAGAACCTGCTTCGACTGCACTTCTCTGCACTGTTTTTCTTTCTGATTTCATCTATTTATGTTTCTTTATGAATCAGCCATCTCTCTCCCCCCACCACACTCTCCTTTTTCCAGCACCATTTCCTCTTTCAAACCATTCAAGTCATTGTTCCAGTAGGTGGGTACAGAGAGAGAAATGACCGTTTCCCTTCCTCTCTGCTCCATCTCCTTGCCTGATAATCTCGATCAATGTTTAATACATGTTACATTATACACTGACAAAATGTGGCGAAACTGCAGGTCGTCTCAAAGGACTCGTGTCATTGACTTTTAGATGGGCACTCTGAGATCTGCTATGTCTGCACAATTCACATCATATGCATGCCCGACTGAAATATCAATAGAATTAATCAAAGTCTTCACGGCAAATCCCACAAATATTTCCACCAGTGCGGTGGCGATGCTGAACCATTATAGCGTTTACCATCTTGCCTTAGTGTAGCATTTGCTTAATAGTACAGAACAGAAAGCATTAGTTTTGAGGAATTGGTGGATAACAAAATTAAGGAGGGCAATTTTTTATCTGGTAGAAGCATTAAATGAAGTTACAGATGTTGTGGTAATTTAATTATTTTCCCTGAAAAAATGAAAAAGTGATTTATGTCACGAACAAACATTAAAGTTTTCTAACTAACTAACTAAAAAGACCAAACAAACAAACAAAGAGAAAAACACATCACTTTTACATAAATGCACATTCTCCCAATCTCATTTTGTGGCAATGATCCCACTGCTGATGTGTCTTGGTTCTACTCTCTGTCTGCTCTCTCTCCGGTGAATAAAGTGCTGAATTACACCTGAAGTGACCGTCTCTAAGCAGCATAATCAACAATGCTGCTTCAGCGAAAGAGCTGCTCAGGGGCTAACAGAGAGGAAAGTGCAGAGAGCGGCGCGGTGAACCGGCGCTCGCTCGCTGTCTGGATGCTGCTGCTACCAAATGTCACAACACTCTGAATGAGTGAGGACCTGTCAGCCGGGCAAAAAAGAAAAGCCATCTCAACAAATGGAAGGCTGCCAGAGAGCCCGCTGTCCCTGTGTTGTACACTACAAATACTGCTGGGAGAGACAAGTGTCCACACACACACACACACACACACAGATGCACAATTACTTCAGCTATTTATTTCCTGATTTTCACTCTGCCCTGGCTGATGGCTCTGCTCTTCTCAGAGCCATCTATTATCATTACCCATCTATTTGCCACGACACCATTATCCAAGATCTTAAATCTTTATATATTATACATTTAATCTTTATTAGAAAGTAATGGCAGGTGGTCCTACTTAGAGCAAATGGGGGATTTACACAGCACTGGGGATCCATATTGGAGAGATGCAAGCTCAGGGAAAAACTGCAGCGGCTGAAGCAACAAGGTATTTATTAGCAACCATTGGGATGAATGCAATCAATAGGCACCATCATGTTAGAGTGGATATGGAAATGTGATAGCCAGCCAGCTCTGGCTTTGTGTCTGTGTTTTTTTTACTGAGCCAGAAGTTGTGATCAATACGGGGCAAGTCCTGAGGCATCAGACATAGTGACTCATAGCCTAGAAGCTAAGCCTGTGTAACCTAGTTGCTGCACTGTGCTGACAGTCATGAGCTTAGGTCCACATTTGGATTCATAATTAATTTAAAGAGATATGTGAATCTAGCAATGCTGCACCAAAGACTGTTGCACAAATTGAAAATTTTGTTTATCGCTGCTGGAAAACTGACGGGTGTGTCCAGTATAATCAGTCACGCCAGTATAGTCACGCTGAATCATCATTTTACTGAAGTTCACTGAATGTCTGGTTCAACTGTCTATCTGTGCACACACTGAAAACAAAATAAATAGGGAATGAAAGAATTGGGGCTTTTGTGCCACCTGGGCTCTGTGCAGGCTCTGGTTCCCGGCAGACCCTCACCAACAATAAATTGGTTCAGAACCTTGGTCCTCTGCTGTGACCCCCCCAAAAAAAACAGTTTGTTCTCCCTGAGAACAGTGAGGTTGTAAACTGGCTGTTCAGTCAGCTGTGAAGACAAGAGAAAAGTGGAAAGAGAAGATGTTTGGAATGACTTCGGTTTCTGGAGGACTTTGCAGGTCATGAAAGTGATCCACCTGAGAGCGTCAAGGCTCCGAGACGCCGTAACTGAAACAGACCCTGAGACAGAGACACAAACATGTCTGTGTGAAGGCAGCGATAGCAGTTGGGACTGATCCACACCTTTCTATTCCAGCCAGTCAGCAACAGGTGGGCCTAATCGTCATGCACAGAATTAGGGGGGAAGGGGACCGGAAATGAGTGAGTGGGAGACACGGTTCATCTGGCACTCTAATGCTCAGTCACAGTGTGCAGAATGAGAGGTGCCAAAATCAACAGCCTTTCCCCGGAATGACCTCACCTCACCTTTAAGAAAAATCCTGCAGTCCAGAATCCATAAAGAAGGACGAGGGGCAGGGAGACAGAAGGGGCACAAACTGAGTGATTTCTGCACCAACCGCAAACTAACCCCTATATGCTCACGCAAAGACATAAAACACTGTGGGGCCAAGAGATCAACCATGCTGGGCATGTTATATTACTTCAAACATAACTCCTTGAAACATCAGTCATGCGAATGTTGGCCAAAACGTCTCAAAGATAACAGCCCAACGTTCATTTGTTAGCAGTCGCTATGCAACCACCCCGATGCAATCTCTGGACGCCCATTGGCTCATCGAAGTGTGCGCAACTCCCCCATCACGTATGCTTCAAAAACCTCTCAGGTCATGTCAGACGTGTGATGTACGGTACTTTATGCTTTCACACACTGTATGGGTCTTGGGTCCACAGCTGTGTTTTCAAAGTGCCTGTGCTGTACTTCAGATGCATAGGGGGGGAGGGTATGTGCAGGTGCAGTGCCAGCCCAGGAGATGGAACAGATAGCTGCAAAGTCTGCCAGCACGCTGTCGGCCACAGGGATGATGGAGCGAGCAACAACGGGAGTCGGAGCGTCACTCTCCAAGATGAGACAGGTGCTTGGAAGCAGCTTTGTGGCACCGGGGCCCATCCAGCGATAAAACCCTCCTGCAGTCATGCAGCGCTGGAAATATAATATCCCTGCAGATTACTTTCCCACCATCATTTCACCCTTACTTCATTTTACGCCCATCGGCACAATTTTTTATTTAAATGCGTCGGACACAGTGCTGGGAGTAGGGAGCAGAAGCGGGACATAAATATGACCGGGGCGCCCATCGAGCTGTGGAAACGTCAACACAGAGAAAGGAGTGGAGAGACAGGAGTCGCTGAAGGAGGAGAGAAGGAAAGTTCCCTTCTCATCTGGTTCTGGCAGAGGAGGAGTGAGTCATCCTGTGGAGCGCCACAATGCTAAATGACTTTTCCTTCCCACTCCGCATCGAGGGTCAACTGAGGTAGAGCGTCTTTCACGACTCGTCAGGTGCATGGAAATCCGACAGAGCTTAGTGTCAGGCGAGACGCTCTGTGTTCCCTTCCAGCTTTCTAGGCTAGGCAGTCATTTCAGGGCTGAGTAAAAGGCCAAAGGAGGTGGCGGCATCATTCATTATGAGTGCATGAACTCCGCGTTCCACAATTGCCTATGGAGTGCCTCCAGTCTGGTGGTGAGGCACGAGAGAGAGACTGAGAGTTGCCTGGGGCAGAGAAAATTACAGAGTGGAGCTCTAGCTTAATTCCCTAACGAAAGGAGAAATAGAGAAAGAAAAAGAGTATATTTCTGTCAAGTCAAATAAGAACAAAAGTTGGTCATCTGAATCTTTAATGTGACTGTGTGGTTACCTGAATTCGCAGCACACAAGCATTTCTACTTTTGTTTGCTTTATGCATAAATTACTACTGTATCTTCTGGATTATATGTGGATTATATGTTGCACCACAATGAAGAGGAAAAATAACATATATATATGTTATTTATATATATATATATATATATATATATATATACATATATATATATATACATATATATACAATATATATATATATATATATATATATATAAATGCATAGGTCACATTAATTTTGAAATAATCGTTGAATAAAAATCCCAAAATTAAAGAGCTTGATATTTATGCTTATGCTTGATATTTATGCCTGCACTTATGCTTTAAACCCGGTTATTTATCAGTTACATGATCGACAAAGACCAATTATCAAAATTGAGGGCGTGGTCATTAATGGTATGGCATATCTTTGATATCAGCTCTTATAGTTCAGACAATATGCTCCTTATCTCTATCAAAAGTAATACATACTTCTTCAACCATTACTTTTATGAACAATTGATTAGTTGAGAAAGTAGCCTTTCTGTTTCTTTGAGTAGTATACTTCAGTTCTATAATTATTACACTGCTGCTGTGCCTTGCACCCGTCTTCGCTGTGGATGCCTCAAAGGAGTTATTGGTACTCCAGGCTCCTCCTCCACGCCCAGCAATGCACTGAGCTGGTCTCATCCGTAAGATATTAAACTGCCCCATATTTACTGGACATTTATTGGACATTCTCTTCAGCTTGTATTTGAAATTATACAATTGCTCAAATTAAAATTAAATATAAAAAATTCTCTAATGGACAGCAACTCTAATAGATATTGCTATCACTACCTACTGTGACGCTATAACCATCATCAATTGACCTCACCCCAATTATGTAAATACTACCAGCACATCTGGCTCTCTATTCTATTCTATTTGTCTGTATTTCCAAAGACCTTTCCCTGAGCTTGCTGCTGCATTCATATCACATCCATGTCACTTTATACCAGACGCAAATTAGCACCTGTAGCCAATATGTTTTGTTTTGTTTACTCTTATTTTGATGCGTGACTGCTTTGTGTGTCTTGAATTTCCCTTCAGGAAGGAATAAACATCTCAGAACTGAAATGCAATGAAACTGAATGATAGTCATACTTTAAAATAAATAAAAACAGTGAATGTAAGAAACTCATTATTGGTCATGAATTGCAGAAATTTCTGGAGACAATTAGGACTTTGCAGTGCATTACATAGCCAAATTTCTGCATTCTGCACTAATATTACCCTCTTACTACAACTATTACATGATAATAATAATAATGTTAACAATGACAAAAGAAAATTCCTTTTGTTGTTATTTATTAAAATAGCTACACCACACTGGCAGTGTAATCTGGGCACCTATTTTTACTTGACTGAAAAATGTACCAGTCATGTCATTTTCATATTTTAAAACCCAAGGCAAAACAAAGTATGTTTTGAGATTGATATATCTCTCTGTAAGAATATTCAAGAGTGGACTGTGGCAGCATCCAATTTCTGTAGTCCAAGTTGGACAGAGACGCATGTGGCAGGCCAACATGTTCAGATCGTTCAAAATGAGAAATGAACAAACTAGGGCTACTATTACAAACTGGTTCCAGACTTGGAGACATAAAATGCAGGTTTATAACAAAGCGAGTTTTCTATGAATACATCTCGAGTTTCTGCATGGAGTGGGGAAATTTACATACATAATCTGACAACATCGTCTTGATTATATATTTGCACTTCAGCAAAAAGTGTGCTCAAACAAACCAAGAACTAAAAGAAGCTGGTCCTGCCTCGAGATAGATGTATTGTGTAGTTTCTGTCTTGGAAATTTGTGGATTTCACTCACTTTGTCTATATAACTTTAATGCTTTCATTTTCAGTGGTTGTAAGTATTGATACCTGTGCTTGTTCTTGTGGAGAGTAGATTTATGTGTTGGATTAAATAGATTAGCCAATGTTATCTCTCATTTTCAGCTGTCAGAGCACCTGACATTGGAGGGAGGACTGTAAAGCGAGGGCAGCGATCTGATAGACACTTTATTAAAGGCTGCTTGTTTTTTTCTTTTTATTTCTTTTGTCATAGTGTGTGGAGCAAATGCTTTCCAGTAACACAAAAATATACTCTGGCTGTTGGGCAATAAAATAGACTTGATCTATCTCATATTGGCTTCAGAGAAGTAATCCCCCGCTTCCCTCCCTCTTTCCCTCCGATATCTTACTAGCAACCTTGGATTGGCTGCCGCAGAGCCGCATGTCAGTTGAAATATTATCACTCTAATCTCTGTGGTGGATTTCTTTTTGTCGAGACTCGATTCTTTCTGGCAGAGGTGGGACGTAACCTCGTGTCCCGCTGCCAGGTCTCCCTTCCAGCTCAAAGACAGCTGCTGCTGCAGCTACCGAGGAAAACCCCAGGAGAAGAGACATCTTCTAAACACCAGCTCTTTGCTCATTTATTTCTTCTTTACACCGGGCTGTTCTCATCCCCCTCTCTGTCTAACCCGCCCTCACTTGTTAACAGTTGGAGCGGACGGGGCATTAATCAAAGTCAGTGTTCCAGTGGCTGAGCGTTGGGATCGGCTCCAGACTGGGTGATGATGGTGGACGTGGAGCCCTCTGGCTCTCGTTCCTCTCAGACCTTTGCTGGTGCTGCTGGCGCTTGGCTGAGGCCTCTAGAAAAACACAGTTGTTATGGGTGTGGGAAGGGATTGAAGTTTCTGGAGTGCTCTATTATTGGTGTTTGTTATGGATGGTTTCTCACTTTGTCTCTGTGCTGGCAGCAACATATAAGTCACGCCCACAGTGCAAGACAACAGCAGACTGAAATAAGATGGGTCCTTTAAGGACAGTGGAGGACATTGGTTCTCCCTTCCCTTTTTCTCTTCACAATGCATTATCTAGTGACAGAGGCGTCCCAGGGCCTCCTCTCTGTGCTGTGATGGATGGCACTCGGCGCTCCACATTGGCCACAGTGATTGGCTCTAGCTGATAAAGCTCTAAATGATTTTACTAGGGATCTTATTGCCCCCACGATTCCCCGAAGACTCGACCAGGCCACAGTTCCCTCTGCAATCGCCCTACTGCTGCTGAAATTGAAACAGAACTAGAGTGGCTGTTTTTTTTCTCCACAGGACCGACCTTTGACCCTTTCAAGTTCCCTCTGAAGAAATGAACAGTGTGAAAAAAACAAACAGCGCAATTGTGGCCATCACAGAAGCAATCAGAGCCTCCAGATCCCACTTAAGTCCATCACCTTTTTTCAACCCTTTACCTATTGTCGAGGCAGTGTGGCTCTTAGGTCCTTAACTCAAAATGCCAGATACCTCTTATCAATGGTACCCCATCCTGATGATTAATGTCACCGGCTGACTCTGCTTCAGTGGCAATTTTCTGCTGCCACATCCATTGGAGATAGGGTAAAAGCAGGGTACAGTATTCGTGGGCTGGCAAAGATAGTGTTGGGGGGGCGGTAGTGAAGCCGCGCGATAGCAGCGATTTCTGTTCCCTGTGAGGTGAAGGTGAGGGGCTCTGTCTCCTGTCGGGTCACGAACGACAAGTCTCTCTCTCTGATACTGACGCCCTGGAAGCTGCACAACAACAAGGTTTGGGCATTGTCGGACCCGGAGACTAATCTGATCCAACACCTCCATGCCCCGAGTTTGAGCGGTGAGAGCCTTTGATGCGATGATGCCGGAGGAGCACGATGTGTGGAGGTGGAATCAGCACCGGAGCGATTATTAACGATGGCAGATTTGATGACGGAGGGCTGTAATCTTTTCCAGCAGTAAAAGGCCACTAACACGCAGCTATAACTCCAGAGAGCCAGATTATCTTCAGTTAAACATCAAGCTGTTTCACTCGAGGAGTCTGCTGAGACGCGTTCCAGCAGTTCTGATGATTCTCATGAAAGCACATGTAGCGCTGCCAACTTTTACGAGAGGAGGGCAGAGTTTTTTCCTTGCTTGGCTTTTATCTTTCATTAGCGGCCCATGAATTTGATCCGCCCTGAAAAGAACAAAGTCTCAGGTTTGTATTGACAGAACAAAAGCCATACTGATGTTATTCACTTTAACATGCAATTCGCAGTAACATCATGGCCGGCAGTTTCCATTAGTGTTGGGGGAATTGTTTTCAGAGGGCACCACGGCACTGGCTCTGACTCCAATAGCAGTTTTATTCTGATTGGGAATAGGGAAGCACCTGTTTACTTTAAACAAGCAGAGCAAAGGCACAGAGAGCTGAAAACAAACTGTCAAAGAGAGGAAGGACAAGATTAAGAGAAGTAAGAATGTAAAAGTGGATTGACCCTCTCTCCCGTTTCTGCCTCTTTACTTTCGTGTTTCCCATGAATGACAAACTCTGGAGCACAACACTAACAGCTTCACCGTGCTGCAGTCAGAGATGACCCCCTCTGGCACAGGACACAGCTACTGCTGTCTGTTACCCCCACATCACACACACACACACACACACACAGCTGCACACTACACTACACAAATTAATCTTCCATCCTGCTTACAGAATTGTCCCTTTTCTGACTACTCAGCTCCTTGCTGTATGTGTGTGTGTGCGTGTGTGCGTGTGTGCCTGTATGCGTGTGCTTGTGTGTGTGCCTGTATGTGTATACAGTACGTGTGTGTGTGTGTGTGTGTGTGTGTGTGTGTGTGTGTGTGTGTGTGTGTGTGCGTGTGGCTGCATCAAGGAGCTACAAATCCTTGACACTGCAGAAAATGTGTTTCTTTCCCCCAAGAATAATTCCAGACGTTCCTGTACTCACGATGATAAACTTTTCCAACAGTTAATTATGAATGTATGGAAGGATTAGAGGGTGCAATTATTATTATCACTGGAAAATTTATGATTACTGTCACCAAGTGTTGTATGAAAATAGCAGCTAAAGCCAGAATTAATTAGAGATGTTTGTTTACTGTGAAAGCAGGATGAAGACCCAGCACTCCTCGCGGCCTGACCTTGAGGTTTTAAGAAGAGCGTCGTTTCGCTATTTTGGGGATATATTTAACCTCTGAGCTGCTGTGCGCTCACAGTGAAATATTTTCTAAAACTAACATAGGTCTAGATATAGGTCAGTAGTTTACTAAAAACACAACATGAAAAGGAATCTCTGATGCTGCACATCTATCACTGCTTTTGTAGTAGGTCTGACAAATAAAAAAAAATAAAACCTCAAACTGGACAACCAATATTCATGAGATAGAAATTGTGACCAAAAATGCACTTTTTTATGCAGGTTTCATCTTAACCTGCAGCTTAAGGTCTCAGGTTCAAATCCCACCATGGCTGAAATGCCCCTGAGCAAGCCACCGCCCCTTAATTGCTCCCCGGCAGCTGCAGTGCCTCATTTTCCTGAAGCGAACCTCCCCAAGGAACGAATAACACCAAGGAATTTTTTCCTCTTTTTTTCTGTATCCATTTAAGTCACGTTTCCAGCACAGAAAGTCAGAGCCACCCCGCCGACCCTAACTTATGAATTCAATATGGCTGCATTGTAAATCGAAGAGGACACATCTTTAATGATAAACAGTCAATTCGCTTAGCGCTCTCAGAATATACAGTGACAGAAAAACACTGCATTCTTTCTGCTTATTTTCATCTCCCTCCCATGGGAAGCCATGTGGGTGTCCCTGGCATATTTCTGAAGCCCCACAGCACATGCATGTTGTCTGTAAGAGCTAGAACAACGTGGTTTTCCTGTGAGCATCTTTGTTTTTCCTACTTCTCAACTGGAATGCATTCAACTTGAGGGTCATGTCTCTCCCAGCTTCTATTTCAGACTCCCTATGTAGCTGGAACACAGTGCCATTTGTTGTTGTGATGTAAATAAATAAAGTATCCATCTCGGTGGCTTTCTTACTTCATAACTCATCAGTTGTTGTGAATGTTGTTGTGACATGTTAGTTACAAATGAAAACGTCCTTGTGATTGCTTCTTATAGATGATACTACAGCTTATTTGTACAACCTCTCAAGAGATCTGCAGTATTATGAGACCTGTGATGCCAGTAACACTCAGGGAGGAAAAACGCATGTAATTATCCCCAGACCAGGGGTCAAAAAGACTTAAGAGAGCACTAGTTAAAAGCCTGCAAGAGAACAAGGTCAGTCAATGAAGATTGGTGGTAACTGAGACCTAATTAGTGAAGGGAGCATGGGGAGAAGTCCATGTGGTGTAGTTTCATCACTGAATATAAGGTTAGTAGGGATAGGAGACCCTTCCCATAACCTGGATTCTCCATCTGCTTACACCTAGAGGAGGCACTATAGACTTGTGATTCTGGGTACAAACAATGCCTCTGAAGGCATAATTCCCAACTGTTCCAGTCTCTACACAGGAAGGAAAATTAACTCCATGGTGTAGCGCTCATTTCCATTTTGGTGGTCAGAGAAAACACATGCGGCCCCTCTGAGACTTCAGAAGAAAGGGAAGTCCCTCCATAGGCACATGAATAACCAGATTCAGGCAGCACAGCTCAGCATAATGCTGCTGGCCTTGGCTCCAGTGTAAACTGACAAACTGAGCTCATCCTGTCTCTTATGAGGTGCAAGAACCATAAACTAATTACGTTATACTTGCAAATGCGAGGCGCCATGAGAAGGAAATCAAATGCAGATACCACAGGCTGCCTATTCCCTGTTGGCTCCACTGTGACTTTATACATCAGCATTGATTTAGCATGCAGGCTCTTTGAGCTCGCGTAGCATTGAACCTTTGAAATAAGCTGGGAGCTACGAGGCAGCGCTCAGCAAAAGTCATGCATGACTCGGTCGGAGGGGACAGAGGTCCTCGGTCTCTGAGATTCATCATCGACGAGCCGCGCTCGGGTTGGCAGGTGGGTAAGCTGCAGGACGGGGGGAGAAGCACAGTGCACCGTCTGACTCTTAAAATGTTGGTGGTCGCAAACTGCACAGGTTCTCACTCACAAAAAACACTTGTTGTTGGCAGTACTCTGACCTGTTTGAACTTTGTCACACATCTCCTTTGTATTTTCAATCCATCACATAAAGGATGCTTGCAAACAATTCTAGCAGTTACAACGGCTAAGACCAGGCTTTGACTGCCTGGTTGGAGCAAGACCTTTCTGCTTGCATATTATCCATGTACCTGGGTGGGTTTTGTCTGAGTTTCCTACCACAGTCCAAAACATACATGGTTAGGTTGATTGCCTCTAGGTGTGAATGTGAGACCGAATGGCGTGTGGGTGTCCTGTGATGGACTGGAGACCCGTCCAGTAATTATTCCCTGCCTCGTCCCACGTGGCCAGGGAATAAAACAGATCAAGAAAATGATTGGATAGATATTAACATTTTTCATTTTTCAGGAGACCCACTTTCCATTTTAATTTTTAGTGTAGTGCAGACATGTTATGGTAACTCAATATCTGGTCAAATATCAAACCTGGTTCAAAAATATAAGCAAGAATTTAAAACATCTTGAAATTGACAACATTGGAATTTGAAACTCAAACGTTAAACTTTGACAAAGCAGTTTTTATTTAATTTATGGAAAGCTATTCAACAATATTTTCCAGCACTAGGGCTGCTGCCAGAAAAAGCCCAGAAACGCATACGGTATGATGACGTTAAGTCATTTTCACACCACTCCTGATGATTTGGCTGAACCTGTTTGGTGGTGCAGCAAAGATGGACTGTACACCATCCTCCGTCCTTTTCGCCGGGCTTTGCTTCTCCTGTGAAACTGCTGCTTGCAGCTACGTTCTGTTTTTGTCTTCGCTCTGATAAATGTATGAGACCGTGACATCTCCCTTCGCCGGCGTTGACGGTGTTGACAGCGCTGTGACTCTTCATCAGTCCCCTGCTAAACAACATGAGTCATGCCTGTGGCTGGCTGCAGAAGGCCACGTCAACGTGCGAGAGCGTCAACCCGTGCACAATGAAAAAGAAGCACCTGGAGACTTAACAAGTGAAGTGCATCTATTTTGGTGGTTTGCATGTCGCGGCCAAATGGCTGCTCGCTGCTTTCAGGAGGAATAGGAGAAGATGTCCGTGAAAGTCTCGCCGACACTGGTGTCAGAATTCAACACACAGAAAATGTACAAAAATGTAGCAGAAACAGTTCTGTTGCGTGGAAGCCATTTTCCTCAGGATTTTCTGTTTCACGCTGTTTGAAAAGATAGGTAGGTAGTGAGGCATGTGAGGCGGCCTCTTTCGTTGCATTGTGGAAGCATCTCAAACAGAGATTTCTGTAATCATATATAGCGTGTGAACCCACGCCCCTATGGGCAAATGAAAAAGCGTACACAACCACGTCTCCGTCTGTCTCCGACTCGCGCCTTATAAACACACTGCATCGACAGTCTCCCAGCACGCCTGCATTGTGGAGGTTTCCGTGATTGATGCCTCTGACCTATTCAGCGAGCAGGCAGCCACATCGGCAACCTAATTACCCTATCATCATCACCGCCTTATCTGGTGGAGTAAAAACACACGCAGACACACTCCGTGCATGCACATTCCCAGACACAATCACAGTAACAGCAAGTTCCTGGCGACTTTTCCCCGACAAAGCTGAGAGTACGAGGCGCAGGTTGCAGCATGATTAAATTTAATTCAGATGTCTGACCTCAAAAAGCCTCCTGCTGGGAAGAACATGTGGTTTTAACAGTAATTTTCTGGGCGCTTATTACCGTGCTGGAGGAAAAAAAAAAAAAGAAAAGAAAAGAACAGTTTTCTGGCAGACAATGGGGTGTGTCATACATTTCCTGTTTGGATTACTGTACACATCTTCAATGTCTCCAGTCTGGGATGTTTACAGGAACAGCGAACACACCTTTTCTCTTTGGGTCTTTGTCTCTTGCTTTGTGCTGTCTCTATTGCTTTCACAGTTGGATAGGCTGGTGGTTTGGTGTACTCTGGCTGGGTTCCCTGAAAGGCCATCATCTGATGTGTCCTTTAGCGAGTCGCTTACACCCTGGCTGCTGCAGGAGTGCTCCATCGCTGACAGCCATGACACCGCAACAACTGTTGAGCACAAATTATACTCTGGGGAATCATTCGTCTATCTGCTTCCCGACACATTTACGCAATATAGAGTAATGCTGCTGCAGAGGCTCTAGTAGTGGCAGACAATGCAATGACCGTTTGTTATTGCTGCACTTACAGTGAATTGTCCTTCACTGCTGATTGCTTGCAGATCTACTGTTAGAAGATATCGACTATCCCCTATGTCCTTTTCAAATTGTGTTAATACATTTTAGATCTATTATTTGGAAAATTCCTCTATTTATTTATTTATTTATTTATTTATTTATTACTTTTCACCCCTGTTAAAATCTACTTTTCACCTCCAGCTCCAAATCGTTCAACGCCGCATGATATATTGTCCTCTTGTTGGTCTCTATTATTCCACAGTACAATCCAGATGCAAACTGTATCTTCGTGGGTGGAGAGAATAAAATTATTTGAGGGATCAGAGAGCAGCTCAAAGGATAACTTGGGAAGGGAAAACAAAGCACACACAAAATCATTGAATACGATTTTAATTTCACCTTTCGAACGTTCCAAAGTTGAATTAATCCCAGCTCTTACAGCTGCAGATTGATTGACGTCATCTCACTTCATCTCGCTACAAAAGAAGATACAAAAACTGCAAAACTCATGGGACTAATATGTGTTCAATCGTTTTGACTGGTCTGCCTGACTGTTAATAGGAATAGACTACAATTTAAAACTGAATTTTTGGGACATAATCATTTTCCATTGAATTTTAATGGAGGTGTAACCCCTAAAAAGCATGTCTGCTTTTGTTCAACCTTGTCCAAAGTCTCTGTCTGTGTTTCAGATGTCACTTGATGGGCCGCTGTGGCCGATATTTAACTGGTTGCTCGATCAAAATTCACATACAGACAGGAAACGTGAGAGGACAGGCAGGCAGGGCAGGTTGACGGACAGTTACAACTCTGCCGCTGTTTGTTTGCACAACCACTGTGCAGTTGAAGCTTTGATGTTATTGCTTCAGACAGTCCCATTCCCTGCCACTGCTTTCTATCACGCTGAAGACACAGAAAACACATACAATCGCCATCTATTATTCATCCTATTCACCGAAGCCATTTGAATACATCAAGCAAGTGAGCGTGTCTGTGTGTGTGTGTGTGTGTGTGTGCATGCTTGTGTATGTCTATCAGATTTAGCTGCAGGAGGCAAAACAAACAGGCAGAGTGGGTCTGCGACTCACGCCTGGGCAGTCATTAGATGTGGACGTTTGAGCGCACATGCTAATGCATATGCAGATCTATAAATGCACACAAATGCATATCATCACATCACCCCCACCCAGTTCTCCATACTGTGTTTTCTATATGATGCACCAACTGAATGAATATCAGGGAAGCTGTCCGATGGCCCAAAAGCAGTCCCATCTGTTTCTTTTAATTATTCAGTCTCTATCCATCCATTCACAACCATAATTCACTGTTCACTGCTCCCTCACATCGCTGCTCCTCTGCAGAAAGGGCTCTGTTTCCGAGTAGCAGAGTTGGTCAAATTGGCCACGTTTTCCCCGCGATGAGAGCAGAATGAGGTGGACGTGGACAGAAAATGGGACAAAAATAAGGGAGATGGAGGGACTGGAGGAGGGAAGGGGGAAAAACGGAGGGAAGTCGTGAAATGGAAGGGAGAAAATGACAGGAGTTGAGAAGCACTGCAGGGATTTCCACCACTCGCTGAAATAAAAAAAAACAAACAAAAAGAAACCCCAACAATTTAGCCTCTGAAACAACCTGTTACTCGTGAAGCAGCAACGACCAAGAAATGAAAGCTTGAATGAAAACAGAATTTTAGATTACATTGTGGCTGCTCTGGACGGTCTTTAAAAGAGTCAAGAGCGAGCTTTGAATATGAAATGCTATGTTAGAGCAGGACTCTGGCTACCAGGCAGGGCAGCCAGTGCTCATCTGATGGTCAGGCTTTGTCTGCGGGTCCCGGTTGGGCTCGGTCTGCAGGAGCAACAAAGGCCACTTCGTGAAGTGGGCCCACCGTGTACTTGTGCAGGCAGAGATTGGGTGCAATGCCAATGCTGCAGCAGGCTGAGGAGCGGTCCCCGAGGTGCTGAAGGTCTCTAAAATCTGTTCTTTTGTGCCGCTGCTCAAGAGGCACAAGCCAGTGTGGGAATGTGGCCAGGTATGGGCTCCAGTGTTTATTCTGCTGTCACAACAACCTGGAGCAAGATAAGGAAGGAAATGGATGGATAACAATTCATTGCATGCGTTGCAGTCTAAGTTTAAATCCTTGAGCTAAAGGATAAAGTTTTGTATATTTACGCAGCACTTTCTAACAATAGAAAGCCCTCGTACTAACAACAGTTGACATACATGCATTATACATGGTATAACATAAGAATTTGTGATAGAGGGCGACCGGACTGACTAGGCAGGCAGAAACATTCAATATTTCACATCAGATGAGGCCAAACAGGGAGGCAGAGATTGGATTCTGAGATTATAAGACGGTAATGGGCGGTGGGAGGTGAAGCTTTTCTTAGCGAGATGTGTTTTCAGCTCACAATGGCACAAAGGGACTGGCTGCCTGTGAGGTAACGATTGAGCTGGGAAGGTCATTCATCCACTGGGGAGTCATTGTTCCATAAGCTGTGATTACATTGGCTGATTAAATTATGGGCTATGGGTCTTTGGAAGCCACTGAGCTAAATCAGCAACACATTCCCTCTGTAATTAATGTGCGCCATGCAATCCACCGGTCAGATTGAACTGCTCATATAACTGTACAGCGGCCTCTCCCGACACCTAGGTCATTGTGTCTTATTGCAAAGATCTGGTGCCAAGTGCTACTTTAAAGGTGTTTACTGCTCTTGTAATCTGTAATCATCTGCCAACATGACATAAGTGTGGCACTTAGAAAAGAGTTTAGATGTAACCAAAGTCTTTGGAGAACCTCTAAATAAATCATCATGCAGTATACATAATGTGGAAGGCTTTTCAATGCCACCTAGTACCAACTGACTGTAATAATGCAACACAGAAACTTCAAAAGCAATTTGATGCTGCTGGCAATAGAAACAAGTTACACTTAACTTCGTGGCTACGAGCATTTTGTTTTCACCGTTTTCAGTATCAGATGTTACGTAGTTAATTTCATTGTACTTTCACACTGGTTTACAACAGTTGCCTTTTCATGATGCCGTTGCTTTTTAAAGAAGTGAGTCAAGGAAGAGACACTTTATTGAAATGACAGGTTTTCATGTGCTGGATTCAAGGCTGCGACAAACAAAAGTTCAGAGTTGCACAGACTGGATTTGCACCAGAGAAAGTCTGCCGAGGTTATCGCGATTCTTTAGAGTGATTTGATTGGGAACTATGCCAAATAGTCACAGGAAATAATTCTATGCTCTTCTATGATTTTGTATAGCTTAGACACCCACACAAGCAGATTCAGAGTTTCAAGGATGAAGAAAACCAATGTGTTCAGCACAGGTTGTGGACATTACCTCAGACAATAAACTGATCCAATCTTATCCTCTGCATGAAAAGTGCAGTTCTGAGCGCTGATATTTGGTAGGGTACACAAAGCAACTCAGCGGTTTATGCTATTGGTCCTGGCCACTTCTGGGTGGCATTTGTATGTCCTCCTGTGTGTATATGGATCTTCTCCACGTGTTCTTCACCTTCTTCCCACAGGCCAGATATGTGCATGCTTATGTCAATCGGAGACTCTATAGCCCCTAGGCGTAAGACTGACTGGTGTGTGTGTCCTGTGATGGACTGTGGACCTGTCCAGGGTGTTTCCTGCCTTCCCCCAATGTGTGCTGGAAAACAGGTAGTAAAACAAGTAGTAGATGGATTAAACAGTGTATTTTCATCATCATCCCAAAACTGGACATGAGTAAGACTGATGGATCCAGTCTCACATCATGC
The DNA here is from genome assembly GCA_029224185.1 of Karalla daura. Taxonomy (NCBI): domain Eukaryota; kingdom Metazoa; phylum Chordata; class Actinopteri; order Chaetodontiformes; family Leiognathidae; genus Karalla; species Karalla daura. Next base: position 13,524,573 of record CM055208.1, read on the forward strand.
TTAAGTGCGTGCGGGCAGCATTTTAATGCATGACATGACTTTTTTCCCCGCCACTAAAAATCGTTACCATTCTTCCTCTTTGATAAATAATATCCACCTGTGGTGAAAATGACACGTACCGCTGAGACGTGCTGAAGCTCTTCTGCAAATGAAAATGCGTCCGTTAGATTGACCGTTGGAGACATTGTCGAGAACCTGGTTCGATTTATGAATCAATTTGTCATCATCAAAACCTGTCAAAGCAGAGCCGACAACGCTCAGTGGCTTTTCATTTGTCATCTCGGGATTGCTTCTGCTTTGATTTGAGCCATTCGCTCTTTCTCATATTCACTAAATTGCTTTGCCTTTGTCAGACCTGATAATCACTCACATATTGTAGTCAATCAATGATTAGAAAGAAGTCTGGCACAGAGACCAAGCTGAGGGAGCGAAACAAAAGCCTGCTGCATGGTCTAAACGTGCTGACAGAGAATAATTGATGAATACGTCTGTAGTGAATGTCAATACTGGGCACATAATGAGGTTGGGAGGAGACAACTGTTTTATGAGATTTCCGACAGAAAACACGAAATGTGAAATATCAGACAGGTGTTTTTTATGCCTGTGTGAATTTTTCCTTTGAGACCATTGGTTTTTCCAGACCCCATCGTAGATTGATGTCCACCTTTGTGAAGGCTTGTTTTATTAATTGCTCTGAGAAAAACAACAAGGGCAAGTTCTCCGAAATCAAACTTGAAATTATGGTTCGATATGGTCGATGATGTTGTCCCACACAATTTGTACTCGCAGATGCTCGGCCAGAGTGGCTACTATATTATTCCCTGTCTGCTTGTCTCTTCTTTACCCTGGTGATAAAATGTTTGCAAACTTTCAGTTTTATGTGCTCTGTATCCACTCGGAGGAGCCCCACAACCTGGACTCAGTAAAAGTCTGAGGTGCCGCATTACATCACATTGTGAATTATGGACCATTATTTGCCTGAATTTTCAATTTTGAGAGAATTGTAAACCCTTGGAAAATAATAAATAAAAAAAGAGAATTCTGCTATTTTTCATAGACTGGCTCAATGTTTTCTTTTTTACAGCTGTCTGGTCAAGCCAAGTCAGTGAGAATCTATTTTGACCACAGGACCATCAAAATGACTCCAAATGTCCCTCCCAGAGTACGATACATTTCATTAAATCTGTGTGTGCCTCCAAAACCCCAAAAGTTTGCAAACTGGATGAGATAAATCTCTTACTGGACCTTCACATCTCACTGGTTGCATCAAAACTGATGCTGGTGAGTTTTTACTTTTGCAGCCAAGAAAAAAAAAATTCAGCGCATAGCGTCCAGTTAAAACACACAGTGACATTTTACACTTTTACATTTTAAAATCAAATTTAGTTTGGAGACTTTTTAGAGGCTTGGTTTAATTAGATGTTTTTTTTTCTCATAATATTTTGATCTCATAGATTTAGAGATGTGGCAAAACTTGAAATACACAGATAACATTGACTTCGACCAGATCTGCTCAGCTGTTTACAGAAATCAAACACAGAGCAAAGTGTCTGAATCGTCAGTTTTTATCTCTCCTTTATCACAGAGATTCACACATGCCAGCTGACTCGATTGAACTCCACTGCTTCTGCTTTATACCCCCCCCCAAAAAAAAAAAAAAATCAGATGGAAGTGATGGAGGGGAAACAGAACAGGTAAAAGAGGCAGATGGGGAAAAAATCTGTGAGGAGATAAAAGGGGAAGCACAGAGGAGAGACAGGATGAAGCAAAGGAAGAAGCAGTGAGATGGAGTGGAGGGGGAGATAACAGCTAAACAAGCTGACGGAGGGAAGGTGGATTGATTGTGTCTTATCAGCACCTACGCCCGACAGGTGACTGACAGCTGGATGCACATGGTTTCAATCCAAACACCCTCCCACACACACAAATAGGTACGCACACTCACAGCACGTCACACATCAAATGAAGCAGTCTCTGTCTTAATCATTTTCTCTCATTTGTATGCAACGATTCAAGCGCTTGAGACAGGGGAAAAAAAGAAAGAGTTGTGTATTTTCATGTTCTGGTGTGAGTGTGTATGCCTGTGTGTGTGTGTGTATGTGTGTAAATACGTGAGTGGTGCAAGGTCTCACCTCTCAGAGCTGGGGTCTCCCTGCAGGCATAAAACAAACCCAGTCCTGTGTTTGTGATTGCGCAAGCAAATCTCTCCCTGCTCTGGATGTTCTTGAACTGTGTGTGTGTGTGTGTGTGTGTGTGTGTGTGTGTGTGTGTGTGTGTGTGAGGTGTACGGGTATATACACTGTACACAAAGACACTGTAATGGAAATGGTTGCCTGCAGGGGAGCCTGTGAAGCAGAACTAGTCACCTATTTACTGTCCAACTCTGTTACAGAGATGTGGGAGCTGCATTACAGTACTGTCGAAACATATTATTTCTACGTAACACAAACCAGCTCCGAGTGGGCATGCCTGTAATATTTAATCTAAAAATATAGAAAATGTAAAACTGATTTGCTCTGTGATTTTTGTGAAATGTGACTGAAACAATGGGATTTCAGTTTCTTTGATGCATTACTGTCATAATCAGCTTATTCTCATTTTTTAGGGAGACGTTTGTATCTCAGTGGACACTGTGAAACTTGTTGAGGACATATTTATTTTCCTCTAATTAGTGAATGATAAGAAGAGTGAGCCTGGATAAAGGAATGTAATGGTAAAAGAAGAAACGTCGAAGCTTGTGAGAATTCAGTATTTCCACATGATGAATGGTCACTGCCAGAGCATTTCTGTGTGGAGTTTGCATGTCTCCCTGTGTGGGTTTTCCCTGGGTACTCCAGTTTCCTCCCACAGTCCAGTTTCTTCCCACAGTCCAAAAACATGCATGTTTTCGGTCAAATGAAGATGTTAGAATTGCCGCCAGGTACGAATGATGGTTGTGTGGGTGCCATGTGATGGACAGTTAAGGCTTTAGGCTAGGTAATCGGAAGTAAGCTAACTAGCTGCTGGTGTTATAGCTAGTGATCAGGTCAGCTGAAGATAAAATTCTCCTAGAAATCTTGTATTAGGTTGATTTAGGTTTTAAACATATAATGTACATTTGTGAGTGGCACCACCTTGTCCGGCGCAACCTCAGGAAGATAACAGAAAAGTTGTTGATCGAAAACACATCCAGAAGTGGGTGTACCCATACTTCTGGCTTTTAAAAGAAACATGATAAACATAGGTCAGAGTGAAACACATCTGCGATCTGCACGGGGAAGTCCACTTAGTCCACTTTCAAGGTGGAATGTTTTTCAGAAAAGCAAGACATCTTGAGAAGGATGGATTGATTTTGATTGATGGATTTATGGATGGTCTTTGAATAATCAGCTTCTCTGGTGAGTATGATGCATTTCATTTAACTTTTTAAATCTTTTTGTGAGGTTACTAGATAAATACTAATTCTGGACAGCTTTAGATCCGGCTCATGTATGTGGGACAGTTGCGGTTGGTATAAAGTCTCTCTCTCTCTCTCTCTCTCTCTCTCTCTCTCTCTCTCTCTCTCTCTCGATATATACATATATATATATATATATATATATATATATATATATATATAGACTTTGCTTTGGAAGTGCAAAGATTTTAAGTCTGTGCTGACAACACTGCAATGATCTCACTGACACAGTTCCCTTCAATGAGCATACACACACACACACCCACACACACACACATTATATAGCCTGACACACATAGCTCTTGTGCATATGACATCATTGGACATGTTGGACTGACTGTGACACTGATGCTGCAGCTGCAGCTGCAACACACACACACACACGTGCACGTGTGAACACACACATACAGTAGCTTGACACACATAGTTCGTGTGCATATGACATCATTAGATACACTGGACTGACTGTGACACTGATGCTACAGCTGCAACACACACACACACACACACATGCAAACAAAGCTCACAGCCCCTTTGGCTGGCCTGGCCACATTCAGACAGGAGCTTCACTTTCCCACGCTTCCAAACTGGAGCAGACTGTCCTGGAATAAGACACCATGGAATATTTTAACACTGGACACACTATCGGAATCTAGTGTCTCATGTCCAGACAGTCACGTTAGTTCACTGGCCTCCTTTTTGTTTTATCTTCATCACAGGCACGTATACACGTGGAGGCCGCACACATTGTCATGCTGGACTTCTGCATTTAGAAGTGAGGATCGAATTTACTTCCCATGCAGTTATTTGAATCCCACCAGCCCCCTGGTTTACATGTAAAACATGGTGAGCCATTCAGAGTGGGACACAGCGGAAGACCCCATTGATTTTCCATCCCTCCTGCCTTAATACCGTAAAGGCTTTGTCCACAATGCAGCTTGGCAATGTCTTTTGATTGAGTAGGACGGCTCAGCGTCATGGCATCACTCCTCTGCCTTCAGGGAGTGCAGGTGGTAAAGCCTCTGAATCGCCTCGCATTGTGCGTCTGCGGTAGCATCGGGGATGGTTCCCACTCAAGCTATCAGTGGTTGCGCAGCAGTGTGTGTCCACCGATGTTACGCGATACCTCCTATGGGAATTAATTCATTTCCTCCTAAAGCCTATGTTGGCATCTGGCCTGGGCTGAGAATTCTCAGCTGTCTTTTACTTCTCCTCTCACTCCATCTCTTTCCACTGGTGACGTGCCAGGGCTCCACACTACATTATGGACCGATTATAGCTCCAATAGCCTCATTACTGTCAATGAAGGGCTCAAACAGGGTAATAGCTGCCTAATACTGGGCGATTACAGGAAGATGATTTGCCCCTTTATTAGCCCTGTCTGTTTGGTAACTAGACAATCAATGAGCCGAGCTACAGTGGGTTTGTTTTTTTTGGCAGGGAGCTGTAAAATATACTTGGATGTATACACTATGCCAACGGAGCAATGTTTAAACCCGTGCATGTTGTACACTCAGACAGTAATCTCCTCAGCTGCCTCCACAAACTGTTACAAGCCCTGGTGTTGGTTTCACCCCATTAGCCTGGTGTCAATCACAGATGCCAGTTTCTGGGTCCCACAGCATACATCACATTTAAGCCTGTAAATTACCACCGATTACTAAACAGCTCCGCTGTTACAACACCATGCTGTGCCGCTGTCAAGTAGAAACTACTACGACATGGTATGATGAGCTCTCTTTCTTCTCAGGGTTCTCATTTCTCCTCCTCTCTCCTCTCTAATGAAAGGTAAACAAGACAGGATGTCTTTTTTTTAATGTGGAATACATGAAAAATGTCTCGTGTAGAAATGAGAACCATACTGTGATTTGATCTGCCTAACTACATCTGAAAACAGTCTGGTTCCCACAATGTATAAGTCTTTGGCGGGAAAAAGAATGTATACAACATGCTGCAAATGCTCCATGTCATTTAGATATATGTTTTTAGCCTAAATAAATAAATAAGTAAATAACCTGAAAAAACAGACTTCTATTTGACATTATATGTCTATTTTGTGCTATAAAATGCTGAAATGTGCTTAGCCTAAAAGCTAAAATCCCTGGCTGCAAGCTTCCTTACAATTTAAAGATAGTCATTTAAAAATGGAAAACACTCTCTTCTTGCGCTGTGAAATCTAAGAGTCTAATAAGAATCCGATGTAAAGTTTGTGCAAACCCACAAGAAACAACATGCTGTGTGAACTGTAGTGTAACAGATAAAAACATCCATCCCTCCCTGTCGAGCAACAAGCTCACAAGGTGACCAAGGTCTCGTCTGAACCCGTGTGCTCCCACCCAAACTTTCTCCATCAGTTTCCTCCATCACACTCCGCTGCGTGTCTACACACTCGACCTGTCGCGCCGATATTGATACTGTTACTCCCTGTCAGTGACACCCCGGGCCACACACAGATAAGATTTTTTAACTGCTATCTGCACTGATGCACCGTCTCCTCAAACAAGTCTGTAAATCAATGCAACTGTTCACCACCGCAGCAGCAGACATCACTCCTCCCGGGAGAGGCTAATCTCTTTTTCTTGACCTCTTTCTTGTCTCGCTTTTCTCTCTGACTTCTTTGCTTTTATGTATTATCAGCCCCCGAGCCATTTGTCTGTGTTTGCGCTGAGAGGCTTCCTGGTGTGGAAGTGGGATGGGGGGGGGGACAAAATACACAATATCTGAGAGACAATTTCAGTTAACTTTCGATCTTTGATTAGGGGGGAAAAAAGGGCTTTTGTTCTTAAGTTGTTTGTATGTTCGACTGTCAATGACTTCTTTTTATGGCACTGTGGGAATGATGCATCACACAACAGCAACCCAGCATCGTCTGATTTGTCAGCTGATATTTCAGCTGTTTCACAGACACCAAAGGGACGCACAAAATGTGTTGTTTTTGTTCCATAACAAATATGAAACTTTGATAGCTGCATCGTGCCTGGGTAGCTGTACTCTTCCTCCTGGGTCTATGGTTGTATATATTGTTTTTTTTTTCTTCTTCTTCTTCTTCCACTAGCGCACAGCTGAAGCAGATTGGAACAGATGATGGAGTCTGCCTCGCAGGCTCATTAGTTCATACAGGATGTGGACTGAAAACAGAGAACCGGGACAGAGCAGATGGGTGCCAGTGATGGAAAAAGGATTCGACTGAGGGCACACCAGTTCCAAAAGCTGTTACAGTGACAGGTGCGAAATGCATGTTGGGTCATGTGAAACCTAAAATATGTTTTGGTGGGTGCTATGACTGCATTTAGATAAATTATAGTCCTAGTCCATGCTCGTGTCAGTCAGTGGAGCCGGTTCCAACCCAAATTACTGTCACATCATAAGCCGGGCCTCTTTGAAGTTTAGAGTGAGTGCTGGTGAGAGGGACTTCTCAGTGGACGGGGAGCGGTAAATTAAAAATTAAGCATGAAATACAAACTGCCTATCAAGGGCTTTTTGTGAGTAAAGCGCACAGTTTTCCATATGGGTTAGTTTGTGACCACTGCATCACCAAATGCATAGTTAAATGCCATTACATAACCAAGACATAGGCCTTTGATGTTTGACACACATGCTAATAATGCTGCTCATGGGAATTCCATCATGTGCTTGAAAATTCATGCAGCAAGTGCATATAACTAAATCAAGCCCCGGCAGACGGCTCAGACAGCTTCCTCCATTAGGTGCTGGGGCATGTCAGAGGGAAATATAAGTCTGAGTGATTCAAATGGATGCAAATTTAAGAAGGAAAGAACAAACAGAGGATTAGCAGGCGCATGCAGCACTAAACAAGTGGCTGTTTAGCCTGGATTTAAATGTTGAGACTGTCTCTGTGTCACTGATGCTCTGTATAATTGAGCCTTGCTGCCTGCAGACGTCTTCAATAAATGTTCATTATTCTCGGGTGTTTAGCTGATGCTCCTACACCAAGTAGCTAAAGTAAGAAACAGTGCAAGGTACACTTGCGTGGTTGTTTCCTGGGCTGAGTGATTTATCAAAATGCCACGGGAATCACAATACAGAGAAGTGGAACAATCAAACAGTAGATGCTACATAAAATAGACAAAACTCATACATACGCATAAAAATAATCTCCCATGATAAGACAGGAGAGCTATAAAGGAGCCCTTTATAGGATTTCTTCAAAACTCATAATACCTCAAGTTTTAGCTGCAAATCCATTAGGAAACAGGATAAACAGAAAAAAAATGGAAATACAAATTTAGTTTGCAATCAGGCAGTGACGTGTTTTTGAGACAGACCTGACCTGGTTTTTGAGTGTAAATTTAAATAAAAGTAAATAAATAAAGATCTTGCACCCCTCATCTCCCACCTCACCTCGACACCTAAACTGCTCAGCACTCTCGCTCTCAAATTTGCATTAGGTTCTTTTGCAAATTACAGGGATCTGTTGATTTGTGCACTTCTGAGTCATGCACACCAAAACTTCCCCAGCTGCACTTGACAAATCTTCACATCCAGGCATGATGGCCAAATTGGCATGACCCCGCTGCTTAGACTGGATGAAAGCCTTGAGGGATTTTCCCTGAACAGAACCAACGATGTCGAGTTCCTGAGATTTCCTGTTCTATAAAACCTCAACAGATTTCTGGAAACGGCTTCCCAACTGTTGACAAACGAGGAGCCACAGTGTCATGTGTGCTTAGCAACATCCACATCATTAAGGACAACTCTGCTCGCTTGATTAATGAGGAATGTTTTTATGTTTTGGTATTAGTGGAAGCAGAATATCGGATTTGACACACATTGTGGTTGACCCAGAAGGAGCTAGGAGCTCTGATTCATCATCATGTTTATATCAGTGTCCAATGTAATATCTACCAAAACAAGGATTATCCATCCATCAGCCCATCCATACATTATCTTACCCACTTTGTACCCAACAGTGTACATTATTACAATACATGGAATATCAAAATAGCAAAGTTATCATACAGCAACAGCAGCAAGTGATCTGTTTATATTTTCCTGTGGGAGTTCTATATTCTTCATAATAAAGGCCGACAAGACAATTTATGGTACATAACATCACCTTCTCTCAGGTCACAGAGGATGAATGCGGCTCAGGCAACACATTTAACGTGTGCTGAGGACTAGAATTTCTGCTATTCATTTATTGGCCAGATTAATTAAAGCTGAATATAGCTTTTGCGAACAATTGGTAATCAGTGGATGTCACTGGCAATTATGCAGAATCGTGAAGGGAATAAATAGCAGCGTTCACAGAGGCTGTTTGTGGCGGCTCCCTCAAACGTTGCTCCTGCAGAAACGATTACATCATTGATCGGGGAACGTTAAAGAAGACATCGGACGGATACAGATTCACAGACGCATCCTCAGTTATGTAATGGTTCTTCAAACAGGGGCGGTTATATAGAATATTGTGATATTCTGAAATTTAATTACTACCAGTGGATAAATATATATGGCAAACCTGATATTGAGGGAAGCAGCTTACTAGCCTGCGCCATGGAGATTATATTATAACACATATATATTATAACACAGTGAGCCCACAGTGTGTGTGTGTGTGCGTGTGCGTGTGTGTGTGTGTGTGTGTGTGTGTGTGTGTATGTGTATATATATATATATATATATATATATGTATATATATATATGTATATACATGAAGTTTCACTACAGGTATTTCATTGTCAACAGGCTGACCGTACATCTGTATCTAGAAGGATACATGTGGAGTCAAGAGGAAATGGCGACATGGAGGAACTGCTCTCATCTGGAGTATACAGTGTGATTACACTACGTCTAGCCCTACATCAGAGAGCAATTACATTTCTTCTTTGTTTTAATCTGAAACATTTCCTTTTCATGTTGGCTGAATGTTCAAGGACAGGAGAACACGGTTTGCGGAGGTCGGGCAGAGCAGAGCAATTAACCCTCGCTCCATCAGTGTCACATCAGTGGTAGATGTTTGCACAGAACCGGCTCCGTTTCAACAATACAACTTTTCCATCCTGGCCTGCTGACGTACTTCTAGTGCAGGAGGTCATATTGCTTTATCTCTCTATCAGTATGAGTCACAGGGAGAATCTGGGACAAAGTTTTTTTTTTCTTTTTGGAGTCGCACAAAAAAAAGAGGAAATGACCGCAGTCACACCCAGCACCACCATCGATGTCTTCACCCGCTCATTAGCGAGGTGCTGCTCAAGAGCTGCATGCTGGAGCTCAAGTGGGGTCAATAAGATGGGTCTGCTTGGGTCGGGTTGATTTTTCAAATGGATTTCAATAGGAAAAACTTTGTGTAAAATCCAAACGCTAAGATCAGTATGCAATGAAAACATGCTGAGCAATATGAATTGATGTTTATGTTTCCCCCCAAACATTTTCAACAGCCCAATTTTACACAGGTCATAATTACTGAGCCTCTTTGGTGGACACGAGCAAAGACAGACAAGTGTGCTCTGTTTAAAACTCTCAAACAGCTGAATTATCTTTGTTAAATAAAAAGTATCAGAGCTCTGGGGTCTGACCAGGGTACTGTACAACCTCCAGCCATCAGAACAACTGTAATAAGGCAGAAATGACAGAAATAACTGGTGGTGTGGTGTCATTAGAATCAGCTGTCAGGAACTCATTAAAATGCATTTTGTCAAACAAAATGACACTAATAATATTCAATTTGACAGGGACAGTCCAAAAATATTTCTGGAGCGTTTAAGTGTTTCATCTGAATCCTGCTTTGCTGAACATGTGAGTGTGCAGAACCTGCACCATGATGTGGACACAAATGCTGACTTCCTTTGATCAGGAGAGCTTAATTTCTGCCAGTGGTTTCTCTTTGTTTCCTACCAAACCTCTCACTCTCTCTTTCCATCTTTCCCTCTCTCTCTCTGCCTCTGTCTCTCTTCTCGAATTCCGCCCTCTCTCTTCTCTCCCTGTTTGCGGCTGTGACATGTTAGACGAGTGTTGGGACTCTGCCAGTTTCCCAAGACGATTACTCCGGCGCTGCGCTGTGCTCCATCACTGCCATGGCTCAAATCCTGACTTAGAGAAGGAAATTCATTATGGATGCTAATCAGGCCGGTGCAATCCCTTTAGAGTCCCACGGTCGCACGTCGTCATGCTTGCACAGCTTGCGTGTAATCATGTCAGACCGACAGACAGACAGACAGATAGGCAAACAAGCGGGCCCTGCTGGGGCACGTGAAGCCCAAGCAGAGGAGCAGCAGGAAAGCAGATGTGCACAGGTGCAAAATAGATACAGGGTCTGGATGATAGACGATTGCTTTACCCAGCAGGCCCTCAAAGAATATTAATCAAACACAGAGAATATACAATAAAGCATCTGTCTTGATCTTCGGTCAAGGACTCAATAGCTTTTCCAGGTGATTCACATCTCTATAGGTTTGGCAAGTGCAGGGTTGATTTTCTCTTTTGGCCATCAGGAAGTTTGGCCATTGAGCCTGCCAGGGGAGCCTGAGCCCAGCTGTTGGATTTCAACACGGCCTGGTGCCTGTAGTCTCCTCGTTCGGACTCTCTCTCCCCGCAGGCTTCAGTGGAAATTGTTAAAGTGAACCTTTGGTGTGACGAGGGGGTGGTGGTGGTGGTGGTGGTGGGGGGGGGAAATGGAAAACAAAACAGCAGATTCGTTTGCAGTATGGCTTGCATGAGTTTGTCTGTGAGGCCCAGGCTCGTTGTGTTACCTCGTGCAACCAGTGTTTGCTGTGATGAATCGGGTACTACGACTCAGATGTAGAGAAGGCTGTTTCTCAATTTTACATTGGAAAACAATAAATCAAGCCGACTACAAGCAGCAGAAGACCAGGTTTTATGGGGATTTTAGCATCACTCCATAGCTTTCTTTTCCTCCAACATCTAATCTATCCTTTTAATTGTACATTGGACATTTCAGCATTTGACAGCCAAAAGTTCATTAGGTCCAGTATTTAAAGTTAGTCCATGTTTAACCCATGCTCCATTTACAAAAAGGCTGCATGCTATATATTCAACACTTGAGTGTGTTATAAGGAGCTGAGCCAAGGACGCTCTACCTAATGTGACCTCTACACTGGGAATGTTTCTCAAAATCCATTTTTGGTAAATCCCAGGACTGTTGTCGGGCAGCTCTAATAAAGAAACCCAATATAGGATTTGGGAAAGAGAAGTGGGTGAATCCATCCTATAAATTAGAGCTAGAGCTTGCTCAGTAGTCTGGGCTGTAATTTTGGGACATCAGGACTTGCGTCATCAACAACCCAAAGATAGATTGCTGAGGCTGTTTTTGGTGTGTCTGTGTACGGTTCCTGTCAATGGAATAACTTAGAGGCAGGGATGTGGATGTGGGAAAGGGTGTGGATGAACCAGGAGGAAGCAGATAAAGGCGAAAGCAGAGCGAAGCGACGATGAGCTTCCCTCTAATAATACAACGTTTCACCAGGACTGCAGAAATCGAGGTCTACCTATCAACGCCAAAACCGTGTCTCACTACAGCCAAGCCCGCTCTAATCCAGTGAACGAACATTCATCTGAAACACTGATGATTAATTTAAACAATTTTAGTGCTATTTTCCCAAACTCTGGCCCAATTCAAAATCAAACAAACCCAACAAAAAGGCCCGTGCCCCGATTCCCTCCTCACTGAGCTTAACGTTGATGTGCACCCATTCTGCTGCTGCATCTGTCACTCAACAGCTCCCTGTGTGTGTGTGTATGTGTGTGTGTGTGTGTGTGTGTGTGTGTGTGTGTGTGTGTCCATGTGACTCTGTCTTTGTTCGTGAGCGTGTGTCTTTGTACAGCAGTTAATGAATGCACAATGTGCGTTCTCTGATTTCAATCCAGGGCTGTCCAATGGGCCAGCCAGAGAGCAACGGTTTGTATTCATAAACGTAATGCACATCGATCCCATGATTTGTTTTCTTGGCCAAATCAGTCTGGGTGTCTGCCTGTCACTAATTCATTCTATGATTGGTTATCTGTTTCCTATAATTTTGATCCGAGCAACGTGCCCATGAGATAGTTGAAGTAATAGCACTGCATTGATTTATATACTGTACATGCTCGGGTTGCGCATTGTGTCTGCATCTCGAGGCATATTCTTTGCTTTGTTTTGCTTTATACAGACTTGTCATAGTAGGCTAAAGTGATATGAAGCTGTTGTTGATGTTAATTCATCTCTTTTTACATCTCGCATGTTTGCTTCTAAAAGTGGAGTTAAGGTCGCCTCGTGATTTAAAACTCTACTTTACAGCGAAGTTCAGTTTCATTTATCACAGCACAGCGCAGCACAGTCAGCACTTCAGCGAGCCACAACATGTAAAATACAACTCCAATAAATTCAAACAAGCTCATGGGAGAGTGTAACGATCAGCAGCCAACTGGATCCAAAAAAGCCTCAAACTACAAGTTTCAGACATGCCAGTTAAACATCTGATCGCTCAACAGCCATGGAGGCTCCAGTTCCCCTCGAACCAACTCAGTCACCAGATAAGATCGGCAACATCAGATGAATCCTGGGTCACACTCAATGTCATTATGTAATTAGGTCAAAACACATGGCAGGTTTAGTCATTTTTAACAGAGTGAAGGATGAGACTCCAGGGCAAGGCCATCAATTAAAGTCAAGGAAAAACAGTAGCAGTTAATAAAAAGGTTATGCAAGATTAACGGCCGGTCTGTGACAGGAACCACACCTCACGTTCTGTTGTTCTTGCTCAGCACATAAAGGTTATACTGCTTCCTGCACCGATACTGAACTTGGCAGTGGATGAATGTGTACATAACTCTGGTCTTCTCCAACTTCAAACAAAAGCTGATTTCTAATGGATTTTTGCTGCAAGCAGAAGTTTAAATCAGGTTAAATCCACATCTTGTTTTATGTGAGTGGGAAGATCTTCCCTCGGAAACTTTGATGGTAAAACTCTATATGGAGGATAATTAAATTGAAATTAGATGCACTGGATTTGAATGTCATCTGTTGTTTTTCTACATGCAAAATGTTGTATGTGTATATTGATGATGTGATAGGAGGGAAGAGGAAAGCACATTGATTTCGCTGACCTAGGATTTACCCCTCTTCTCCGGGCCACATTTGTACACATGTTGCCTTTGACTCAGCGGGAAACCAGATGTTGCAATATTCAAATGAACACTGGTACTCTCCCTGCCAAACCCTAATTCGCTGTTTACAGGATGACTTCATCCTAGCAGATCCCACTTCTGACAACAATACTCACCATATATTATCCAGACTTAAACCATCCATCTCACGGTTGCACTGGTGAAGCACCAGAGAAACAAAACTCAGCTTTTTGTGCATCTTTGAAAAGTCGGGTGCGGACCGCTGGGGCGAGGTTACACAGATCTTGAGTTGTTTTTGTTCTTTTGATGCAAGCTCATCGTAAGAAATACTTGCTGAAATGTTGTTTCCATGGTTTCCTTCTGTTTGTTGCCTGGTTTGATGGGTTAATCATTAAGGTCACTCCATACAGACAGTACTTTTTCAATTTGGCTGACAACACAAAGAGAAAGTGAAAAGAAATGACATTTGATAGTATGTGATTTGCTTTTCAAACAGTCGGATCAGAATGTCACAAAAGGACATCTCTACATTTCAAGCATCCGCGCAGACAAACACAGACCTTAAAGGACACCGACAATGTTGATACTTAAAAGTCCTTGACTGAACTTCAGCAGGAATCTGGTCTTTCTCAAATTCCCAGTAGAAAAATAGGAACTGTTCTGGTCATCCTGAACTGAAACGACCCCTCAGTCTGGGTAAACTGATTCTAAAACAAGCCCAGTGACTGAGAGCGTCGTGCTAAATGACCTGCGTTGTTTTCCATTTGATCATATCGGAGCGCTCTCCTTTATACACCATACATCTCGTCTGACTGAAAGGAAAACAACCTTCCGGCTGCACTGGTCTATATCCACCGTGTGGGATGGGATGAAAATAGCCCCGGACTCAGATTGCATCAATGTAATTACTGCTCCAGTCATTACTTTTATGCCTAACTTTATCTGCCAAGGTGGGGAAATATTCCTATCAGCAGAGATGGTAGATGAAAGGCCGACATTAGCGTCAAGCTGCGGCGTCAGTTATGTATTTTGAGATATGAGTCACTGCTGTCGCCGCAGTTTCTGCGGCTCCTCATATAAAGGCAATTAATCTCAATGAAAATCTCTTTCATTCATTTATAATGGTGAAGGAATTTGTCCCGATGACTTTGGTGTTGAAAATGTAAAGCGAGAGGAAAAAATAACATCACCTCGGAGAGTCAGGGCCTACAAAAGCAGCTTCCTTGGTGCAGACCTTCCTCCTGTAAAACAATCGACTGACAAAGATGCTTTTTTTCAAAGCATATTTCATTAGGTGCACTTACTCCGGTTTGTGTGTAAATGGCTCGCTCATCCAGACAGTGACTCATTCAAACACAAGCACAGTAGTAGTGCATTTTGGTCAACACAGACAGTTTTGTTATTGTTTAACTTAATGGTGGAAAATGCTGGACATGTGATTTAGGTCATTTTGAATGGAAAATGATTGTGCCAGAAATTCTGGTTCCAACACTACGGGAAATGGAAAAACTGCAAAAGCAGAAACAAGTAAATCAAGCCAAAAACCACACCAAAAAAGAGGTCAGAGGAAGGTAAGACAGATGAGGACTAATTGGCAACAAGTGTGTAAATGCGTCTCAGGATGACATCATTTTGTTGCAGTACACTGGTAACGGGAGACTGATGTGATTAAGGTGAAAATCTTGTCTAATGTGCGCCTTTGATTCCACAGTGATCAAGCTCAACGCTGCGAACCTGCTTTCAAAGGTTTTTCTCATTTCACATTTGGACACTTGGAACCAAATCAGCCCTGCTGGCAGTCAAAACTAAAGCTAAAAGTCTCGAAATCAGTTCCGTCATATCTTGCAAAATGCATGTCAAGACGTGATAACAGCAGTGAAACCGGTACACTGTCCAGCACCGCATCCTCAATCCAGAAGTGCTCTGTTGTGGTCTGAGGTTTGGTTTTCCCGATGAGAGCTTTATTATCTGGAGCCAGGCTGTCCAAGTCGGGGAGAAGAGTGGAACTCATTAGCTACATAGGCATTTGTGTTCACCTGGTACAGTGCTCTGTGGGTTGCAACTGTTTTCTTATTAAATTTGGGTGCTACCGAGTGGCAGAAACAGCATCTCGTTGCAGATGTTTTAGTATGCTTGTATGAAGGAACAAAAATTAAGGAAAAAACCTTCTGATTTGTACTCTTTTTTTGTCATTCTTAATTGCTATGTTTGTTTTATGTCTACAACCATGTAATTGTTCTGCGCCTCGTCTTGGCCAGAACAAGCTGGAAAAAAAAGATTTTTAATCTCAGTTAGGCTTACTTTCGGTTAAATAAAGGTTAAGTAAAGGAGCCAGTTTCTAGAGTGCCGCCGAGACATTGGAAAAATAGCTGGAGCAAGTTTCAAAAGCCGTGCTAAATCAGCTGACGGGTCTTGGCAAGGAAGTGTACGACTCTGCCATGAAATTTGCAAAAGTGTTTCAGAAACCACTTCTATTCCAAAATGGAGGGAGAAAAAAAAATCACATTTTTCTGTCTTTGAGAGATTTGCTGAGTCTGAGAGGGGGCCTCCTGTTTGCCCTGGTGAGGCACAGGGAAGGAGGGTCGGGGCCGAGCCATTTCCGCTATTCAGACTAAACCCTGTGAAAACGTCCCACGGGGGAAAGGGGACTCATTAGGTGCAGTGACACTATGGCCGCAGGTGGTGTCACCGGGAAACGAGCTGACAGGTCCTTAAATATTACACGCGCTTCCTATGACCTCGTATCCTGGAGCGTGATCGCTGCTTCGCCTCCAAGGCCAATATGTCTTCAGTCATCGTTCAAAGCGGAAAAAATGCAGCACAAACACAGTCTCACACAAAGCGGCATGAATATACACACAAGCAACTGTATGCAAATGAAGCTCTGTGAATCAAATGACAAAGATAAATACAGACTTGCTTTAACCGACATGTTTCTGACAGCATGCAGTAGCATGTGTTTGCTGCCACTCATGTGACGCTCTCATGCTTTCATTTTCAGAATGTGATGATCCAACAACCACACAGGTCTGTGATGCTTTGCACCAGCTGACTACAAAAGGAATAGGAGATACCATGTTCTCTGTGTTTCCCTCTTCCATTTTATCCCTCCACTTCCTGCGAGTGAAGAAAACCAAACAATAGGGCAAATGTTTCACTTTTCAGTTCACTGTCAGGGGAACAAGCTGCTCCATTTTGCATGCCATTGTTGTTTTCTGAGCGATACGGTGCTGCACAGCAACACTGACTCACAAAAGCACTTTCACTCAACACCTGATTTGCGTTCAGAGCTGCGAGAGGGGAGGCGGAGGTAAATGTGTTGCCAGGGCACCTTAATGTTAACCAAACAGTGACCACAAAGGTCGGTCACATTTTGTTTTGCTGAAATGTATCCACCCAAAGAACTCTTCAACAGCAGTGTTTTCATGTGCTCTCATACAATATCTTTCCCAAGGACGGCAAGTTCCTGTACAAGTGAAAGAATAGAAATGCCAGTTTTCTATCAAATAAAAACTCAATATGATAATTCTTAAATCTATTAATCAACACAAGTATAGACCTTTTTTATTTAGACATGTCAATGATAAATGGTAGAGGCTATAATTAATCTTTTCAGTCACATTTACCCACTGAACCTCTCTTCGATTCCTCTTGTTTAGGCCTTTCCTCCTCAGGGTTGTTCATCAATTAGAGTTAGAGTTGTTTAACAGGATAAATAAAGCTTCTGAAGGCAAATGTGCCTGACAACCTACTGACTAAAACATGCCTTTTTGTGAAACACTTTGTCAAGTTCATCACTACATGCAGTTCTGCAAGCAAGTGGAACTGAGCTCAAATGTTCACTGACTTTCTTCACTATGAATCAATATGGCCACGGGCTCAGTCGTCCAGGGAGCGGAAGGTCGGTGGTTCGAACTCAGCCCACTGCAGCCTACATGTCTGAAGCATCCTCGGGCAATATGCTGAAGACACTGATCCACAAACTGCCCCTGATGCTGTGTCATCAGTGTGTGAATGTGTGTGATTAGTCTGAATGTAAAATCCTGGGTGAGCGGGCAGCCGCTGGCCACAGTGTGTGAATGGGTGCAGAGGGGTGATTGTGGCTCGTCTGATGAAGTACTTTGAATGGCGATAAAGACCAGAGAAACAGTGGATAAGAATCGGTACATTTACCATTTTATGTCCTTGTCTGATTCTGACCAGGCAAGATAGATTCCTTATCCATCCCAAGTTCACATACAACAATAAAGCACAGGAAGCAAGAAGAACTTGGAGTGTACCTGGTGAAATGCCAACATGTTGATGTGAGAGCAGCTTCCTATATTAAGTCCACAGACAGTTAAATAGATAATTATTCATCAGTAATCAACACAAACTTCCTGTCTGGCTGACGAGCCAGACTCTGCCTGGGCAGACTGTGTGTATCTGCAGCGGGGCCTGTGGCAGCTCGGCTGACAGAGGACTCCACACGCTGTCCAACAATAAACATAGGACACAGGAGGAAACACGAGACCCAGCTTGACTTCCAGTCCTTATAGGTAATCCATCATCGCAGTGCTGACTGGCTGACTTTAAGGCACCCGCGTGGACAACACACACGATACAGTAAAAAGAGTGCACGGTCACGGATGTGTCGTGTCCCCCCTGTTGACACTCACGTCGTTTCCCACTGTCTCCCTGCCGGCCTGTCAGAGCCCGGAAAGCATAAACAGAGCAGTGAACTTGGCACAAAGTTTGTCCTCCTCCCTAATGAAGTGCAACCTCCCGAGCCCAAACATCATTCATCATACTCCAGCCTCTGCGTCGGCTGTGCGGGCGTGTTTGCGTCTGCAGCGAATGTCTCCCCGTATCTGCGTCTCGGCGCTCCTGTTTTCATTTTCGGCCCCGCGGACTGCAGGCACCCACTCGGAGCTTGAGCGGCTTTAACAGAGAAGACAAAACAAATAGCCCAGTTTGACCCCTTTTGGGTTTTTTTTTTTCGGCTTTTGTTTTGTTTGGCACACAACTCACACATCTAATTTCCTGTCTATTAGATGGCAAACTGAGACCTTGCTTCTATCAGATTTTCATGTGTAGTTTCACGTCACAGACTAAGTTTCCATTGTTGATTCACTTAGTGTGGTGCCCCAACGTCACAGTTATTCTATAAAGGATTCAGCTTTGTTTCAGCCCTGTCATAATATTTACATGATAAATCGTAAGCCTGTGTTTAGTCTGTACTTAGACGTATATCTCAGTGTAATGTGTTACCCCATTACAGTTTAACAGGTTTGAGTTATGATCGTCTCCAGTGAAAGTCATTCACGAACATGTTGTCCTTATGATCTGGGTCAGGGCAGAGGATTTGTTTCATGCGGCAAAACGGTAAAAC
This sequence comes from Karalla daura, assembly GCA_029224185.1. Classification (NCBI taxonomy): domain Eukaryota; kingdom Metazoa; phylum Chordata; class Actinopteri; order Chaetodontiformes; family Leiognathidae; genus Karalla; species Karalla daura. Next base: position 13,543,463 of record CM055208.1, read on the forward strand.
GATCCGGGAACTTCTAATAAATCAGAGTGAAGTAATTAAAAGATGATTGTTTGATCAAAGTGGCTATTGGAAGTGATACTTCTGCGGGTAAAGAGCAAAAGGAAATTATGCTTGGAGATAATTCTGAGAAAGTCAAATCTGGCTCTGGATGTGTGATATCTTCCATATGGCACTGAGCTGTTTTACAGCTGTAGCATAACAAAAGAAGCTGAGCATATCCAGACATGTCTGTGTTGAGTGGGATATATGAGGGGGCCAGTATGGCTGCTTTGTTTCATATGTTTGCTGGGGTTTCTCATTGCAATGGCTAAAACTCTGTGTTTTATAATGCTGACAAATCCATTTATAATTTGCCTCAGATTCTTAACACAATATATTACGTCAGTGCTGTGGTCACAAAAAGATTTAATACAAGAGATCAACGGCTGAACTGGATCTCCTTAAAATGTCACGAAATGAACGCCATGTTTTCTAGATGCTGCTCGTTTTATGCTTGAACTCCAGAATTTGGTTAAGCTGGTGGATGATTGATGCATTTCCCTCTTATTTTGACATCTCTGGTTCGATTTACGCCCACAACTTTTACACCACCAGTACCATTTTACCTTTAGAGACCACCCCTGTTTTATATGTTTTGTGCTCACTTTTCATCACAAATTACGTTGTGTGGCGTTCAATTGCGGACCACACTGATTGGTGGTGGCTGCAAACGAGTAAAATCATTCTTGCCCCGACCAGTAATTGCCTCATATTGGCCGGTAAAGTCTCTGTTGACATTGTGCATTGGGACGCTTCAAATGCAGCTGTTTAAAACATCTGTACGCCTGTTATAAATGAGCACTCAGCGAACAGAATATTAACTCGTTTTCTCTGCTGAGCTGCTGCGGGGTGTGTGTGTGTGTGAGAGAGAGACAATGAAATAAACCTTGAAATTAATGGATTCTCTGGGCTTCAGCTTCCTTTACATGAACCAAGGTCCAACCAGTTATTTAATTCAGCGTTCCTTTCACGCGACTCGCTGTTAAAATGCGTCCGCACAGAGTAAAACAACACAGCACTAAAACTTCACAAAGCTGAACACGCAGACGTGGGTTTCTCATGGCTGTTGCAGTTTCACTCTGTTGCTCCTCTGCTTCGGTTCCTAATGGAAAATCATAAATGTTACATTTGTGTTGACAAGATGTGATTTCTTTTTTCCTTCCACATTTCTGTGGGAGTGCTTGTCTTGTCCCCCTCCTTTGTTGACATGAATCCAAGGCAACGTGCTCAACAGCGGTGTTCACCTCGGATGCCCCACTGTCTCACAGACAAAGGATAAGAGGCAATCATAACACCGGGTAACCTGAGGAGGAGCAGGTCACATTAAGGATATGAACCTCTGCTTGGATATGTATGCGTGTGTGTGAGTGTGTGCGTGACAGAGGGAGCGAGAGAGAGAGAGAGAGAGCTCTCAGCAGGCAGACAGATAACACGCACCTATCTCTGCTGCATTTAGTGCCGCCATGCCTCGGCCTGGGTTACACCGACTGTCGCCTCGGGGGAAATAAGGATACGGCTCTCAGGTTCCCAGCAGGTCCAACATATGGGAGCTGCTCCCGCATCCAGTGGAGATGAATTCATCCCAAACTCATCTCCTCACGCAGATTAATTTGGCAGACATGGCGAGGCAGGTGGAGAGCGTTGAGCAGCATCTGCGCGTGTACGAGATTGATGCGGATACTTCAACTTCTGTGTGTCTCTCTCGCCTCTGCAGCGCTGAAGGCTCGCGTGATGGAAAACGGAATGAGATGTCAGCGTGCTGTTATTTATTGTCCCTGTGTTATTATTAGTTTCAGTAGTGATGGAGGGCAGATAGCATGTGGTAGCAGTTGTGAAGTTTGACAAGGTCATTATAGTCTTAACTACTGTCTTTATTATGGTCAAACTATCATTTCTCTGTGGATTTTATGGACCTCCCTTCTCCCTGTGTGTTCTTTGAGTTTTCTCCAGGTTGTCTACAGGCAGATATCGGTATGGCGGATGAAAAAAAAACTGCTACAAATGTATGCTACTAAAAGAACATATTGATTGTAATGTTTACTTTATACATAACTATGTGATTGACAGTGTGATTTGAAACAGCGAGGAGCCAGTTGGCTTAATTAATGAGCTTCAGAGCCGTGGGCAGATTATTTTGACAGAGCCAGGCTGGTCAATTCTTCTTTCTTGTTTTCATTTTTTGCTACATTCACTGACACAAACGATCGACTGATATCGATTTTCTCATCAAACTCTTTGCCAGACAGCAAGCAAACATGTCCTCCAAAGTGCCCAACTAGTTCTGCAGCATCAAATGTAGAGGACTTGTTTTTTTCGTCCATTTAACTCACAGTAAGGTTTTGAATGTCCTCTTCTGTGGATGCACATTTTACTGCAGCAGGGGACGGCGTGTTCTCAAGTTGAACCAGCTTACACCCTTTTATAGAACAGTTCAGCTTTGACCAGAAGTTGCCTATGGCTACTTTTAAGATTTTATCAGTGGAGATTTGAGCCTGAGCCTTGACTGAATCCAATCTTTTCTTCTGAATAAACCAAAGTACACCTAGCAGTAATGATAATCTATATAAATGTGCCTGAGCACTTATGGGCCAATTAACATCTTTGAAAATAAGCTGTGGACACCAACAGATGGCGTGATGGTCAAGTGAACTCTGGCAGGTCTGCTTCTGCATTCAGAACCAAAGCAGACATACATTATGAAATAATAACACAATAACAGCAGAGAAACTGACTCAGCCCCTGGGCCACTGGCTCCACTGAAAAATAGAAACATATGGTAGAAAAAACAATCTTCCTTGATCATCCAGACCAACACACACAGCCTCCTGGTGCACCAGCTTCCTCCAGACTGAAGTCACCGCCCTCCTGCTTTCGGTCGGAACGAAGGCGAAGGCTTGTGAATCTGAGGCTTCGGGGTTGGCCTGAGGTCATGGCAGGCTACTCTAAGATGAATAAAGGTCTTCCTTTAAGGCTGAATATAATTCACAGTGATTCCAAGACCCAATAACTCGCCGCAAAACGTTGTTACACAGTTGTTTGACAGGTTTCGTTTTCCTTTTACGATATCAAAGTGACACAGGGACATCGGAGCTGCTGTCACACCTGCGATATGAAGGAAAAGGAGCGCATGAATAATTCATTGCCCTTGCAAAGCTTATTCTATGAATATGACTTTCAACCTCTAAAATGCAATAAAAAAAATCCTGATATTATCAAGAGCTGCACGCTGAAAAGCAGTGTCACCAGAGTTCACTTAGTAAACAATTAAAATTTGGAAACAGGCAAAAACATTAACAAATGGTTTTCAAATTAATTTCCTTTGGGGGCAGTGTTTGTTTAATCCCTCAGCAATGACAACCCCCACATGAAATACACTTCATAAAATGAAATATTTAGAGTACAATAATAGATGCAAATGGGAAAACAAACACACTCAAATACGGTCAACCGCGGATTTTTGCAGCCTGCCATTGTCATTCTAAGACTGTTTTCCCTTGTGGAGAAAATCAGGGACCTTCCAACCTCATCATTGTCACTACGGCACTTTAGACTGGCTGCCAACTTGTTGGTCTTTGTGGCAGAGTTTAATAACCACTGTGTTTCTATTTGAATCTGAATCTGTGTGTAAGCCTATGTGCGTATTAAAAAAATAGACAGTGAGGCAGGGGAGGTGCCGTTGGCTCTAGTTCTTGTTCAAGTGCTGCTTTTTGTTTTGCACTATGTTGCTTTGGACAAACCAAAAACAAGCAAACTGGCAGCAATCTGTTGAAGGAATATTAAACCGTGCAGCGTTGCGCTACGCATTTTTTCTCTGCCAGAAGACGTTGATGCTGGAAATGGAATCTGAGCCACAGCCAGGTCGCATCACAAAGTAGAACAACTTTGCATCTTTGCAAAATGATTGTGATGCAGAAATCAACCCTTTAGGTGATGGATTCGATTTTTCATTCATGCAACAAGGTTCCCAGAGCTAACTAGCATACCAGCTATACTAAATGCACCTGACTCTTTGAGACGTGGGAGCACGTATCGCTCCCTGTTCAAACCAGACATCTGTCTTCTGCTCCAGATGTTGTCAGAGCTGTTTCTTCACCATGGGTAAGGAGACGACCTCATCCTGACAACTGCAGCCTACATGTTTGTCCACATTTTGTTCTGTATTGTAATATCCGTCTGATGAATATATAAACGTATACAAATGTACGTCCCATTTGTCGCTCACAGTGTGTTAGTTTGAAAATTGTTTTATTGTAAAAAAAAAAAATCGAATGTGGGTGAGGAAAGGAAACTGGTTCCGCCCATCTGCTCTTGGGCGTCCGGTGCGTCCTCGGGCTTACTCTTCTCAACATACATCTAAACATGCATGTTTTTGGACTGAGGGGCAAACCACAGTACCCACAGAAAACCCAATGGTGCATTGTGAGAACCCGACACAGAAAGGCCCTCGGTCTGACTGGGAATCAAACTGGGGACTTTCCTGCTCTGCGGCGACAGCACTGGCCACCCACTACCGTGCGGCTCCAACGTGGATTAATTCACTGTGATTTGTTTGCCCGTGTGAGTGTGCCCACTCATGAGAGGAAAGTGTCACTAGTTGGAAAAGCTGGTGTGACCAGCATTTATTATTTTGAAGGCAGCACGGCTTTATGCTGAGGTTCACGGCGCCAGGTATCCCAGCGGAGCTGCTCTCATGAGTCATTCATCAAAAGGTTCCCTCTGACAGATTTGCTCTTAAATCCTTTTACCATAAATTTGAATTTATTTACACTTTTTGAAAAACACAGCTATTTAAGAGCTAATGTGACACAAATGTGGCACCTTCAGTGAAAAAAAGCTCCACTAAATGCTGATTATGGAAGCTTTTTATAAGCAAAAATAAAAATTGAGCGATGAATGAGTTCCACAGTGTCTTTCCCAGAACGGCTCTGGAAACATTAAACATATTAAAAACCCGCAGCATTGTGCAAGGCAGTGCTTCTCCTGCTGAGGCCCCAATTAGCCCTCTGAGAGACCTTTGCAGCTTGAGGTGGATGTTGTTGTCTTTTCCTCAGAGTGGGCAGGATTAATATGAAGTGGGTGGTGTGGTGCTGTGATCATTACCAGAGCCAGCCTGTAAATTAAGCCAAATATCCTTGTCAGTTCCCGTCTCCCCCTCAGCTTTGTCATGTTTCTGTGACAAATGGATTCATGTCGGCATCCGACCAAAGTCTCCCTCCTTTCTGTGGTGTTAGAGCCATTCAGCGCTTTTACTGCTGAAGCACTGAATTGGAAAACCTTTGGCATCAACTTCCATTTTCTTGCTGGAATTGTGCAAATGGAACTCTCTTCTTGTAAACTGCTGAAGCTGATTACACAGACTTGTTGTGCTTTGCAAACAGGCCATCAACATTGCAGATGTTTGGTGATAGTTACTTGTTGCTGATGATGCAGAAAACCTCCTTCTTGTGTGTGCCCGGTAAGATGCAGTCTGTGATGAAATATTGTGGAAGTACAAACAAAATCCAGAATCAATTGCTATCAGATGCGATGACTAAAACATGTAAAGGAACCCAGTTCTTTGTGAAGTGGAGGAATAACTGGTTTATATATTACAACATCATAATAAGCAGAAAATTACACTGATTACTTTTAACTGCCCTCTTTATGAGAGGATAGCAGGAGCTCTGATTCTATCATAGGGGGCCTATTTCTTCACATCGGGTATTCACCCTGTAAATGCCCCAATCCTGCAAAGGATTCACACTCACACACACCATTCACTCTCAAACTTACACTTAAAGGGGCTTTTTAGAGTTTCTATTCAACCTAAACATGCAAACTCGACACAGGAAGGACTTCACTCTGACCGGGATTCTAACCGGGATCTTTATTGTTTGTGCTAACCACCATGCAGCCGTGCAGGAGCTCCTGCCAGTAGTTAAACAAATTCTTGTCACACTCAACAATTTGCCATCTGAATGCATTTCAAGGCTAAGCCGGTCACTGTCTTCCAAGCAACCGTGTCGGAACAACTTTATAAGCTAAATGGCTCCAAAAATGTTGTCTTGGGACTGAGATGAAAAACGTCCAACTTTCCCCACGGAGCCGTGCACTGAAATATAGAGGCTAGAGCTCAGGGAATAAACAGAAATGTGTTTGTAGTTGCTTTCCTTCAGTCCTATCCTCCTTCAAACGCGCAGTATTTTCTTGTAGTTCTCTGCCCTTGCATCTCCCCCTGTCACTCTGAAGCGCTCATCTCCTGCAGCCCTCTCCTCCTCCTCCATGCCACTGCTCATGAGCATGACATTACTCCTCATTTTCTCAATGGTCTGCTCGCCCTCCCGAGGCTATGTCGGTCTGTGCCGGCCGATCCGCGTTGCCTTCTCCTCTCTCCTCTGCGCCTCATCCTTGGACTCGGACTCTCTCTGTCCTCTGTGTCGACTTATCTCCCTCTGCTGTCCACCGCTCAGCCCGTCTATCCATCACTTAACCACCAAACTGTCGGACAGATGAAGACGCGGGACGCACTGAAGCGTGCAAGTCAAGTGGGTGAATTGTATGAAATAAAGCCTCTTTGTTCCTTGCTGCTCAAACTGTGATAAGAACTGTGCTATTTCATTCTGTACAGCTAGGACAGGCACACCACACACAACACACATACATGCAAGCACAAAATCCATAGGAATGTAGCTTGGAGCTGATAGACCCTCCTCCTTTAGTATTCTTGAGAAAGTTTGGATACGTTTCCCGCACATACTGACATAATTTAGTTTTTCAGGGGTCAGGTGAAAAATGCTTGAATTTGGCCTAAAAACACATGAACACTGGTCAACTTCTATTTTCTATTTCAAGCCTTGGGTCATGCTTTGTAGGAACAAAGCTATCCTTTTGTTGCTAGAGCTCCATACTACATATCTGTTTTCCAACCAACAAAAACATATTGAAGGACATTGAATGTTTCATGTTCTTTCCTTTCGATGCCTGGTTGTTTGTAAGAAGGATACAAGCTGGACAAAAAGCTGCAGGCTGCGGAACAAGAGACTGCTGATGAAAGAAAGGAGAGAAGGGAAGTCTGACCCTAGCGCACAGACAACTGTTGCTCTGATTCTTTTGATCAATCAGCAGCATTTCCAAGTGAAGTATGTGAAAGCCTTGTACCGTAGAAATTAAAATATACATACAGCGAGTATGCAGAAGCAAATGTGCTGTGAGGGAAACGTGACTGCCCACTGTACAACACACACGTCACTGTATCGCAGCTGAAATCTGAGCCTGCTCAGTGATCACAGAACAAATGGATTTACAATGCACTGAAGATAGATAAGATGACTACAGCTGGCAAATTCTTTTTACTGTGGTTTATAACCAGACCTCACACAACAAACACACTCTTGCTGTAAAATGTGTGTGCCCAATTTCAGTTTTTCCTCACTTTCCGACCAGCGTAATTACATGGACACATGCTGGGGTTGGATGGTGCGGGGTCGGTCATTTAATGTAATGATGTCACACAGTTGTCATAGAGGCTGTCGCTCACACTTGTGAAGGCGTCTAGGTATCTGAGAGAAAACACTCCTGTGGGCTCGCTTGCTTTTGATATCAGAAATACATTACTGAGGCGTCGTGCATGCAGGCAGCACCGTAACGCTGGGCTGATATCTGGGAGTGCAAGTACAAATCGAAAACCCCACTTTCATTCTGTCTTACTCAACCCTTTGAACCGGACGCCCATTTAATGCCAGCGCGCTGCAACAGTTTTTAAAGGGATCCCACGACAGTTTCCATTAATCTTCACCACATACTGCAAAAAGAAAAAAAAAAAAAACAGCGCCTCGCAAACCAATTAAATGTCAGCACGGGGAAGGAAACACACAACGGCGTGGCATCCCGATTAGATGGATCGCAAAATGAAACAACAGAGAGGAAACAAATGACAGTGTGTCAGCGGCGCAAACACCCAAAGGGGACAATGGCAGAGCCACCCTCGCAGAGCTCGGCTCGCCTCCCAGGCTCAGCTCCTCCCTGATCACTACTCCTCACAGCTGCATCTCTCTGAGCCGTGAGACCACAGCATCCTTCATTGGTAAAACTAAAATAAATTGACAAACACATTTTTTGTGGAGGTAGGGCACTAAGAACTCCTCCTCTTTCTGTAGGAAGCAAAACAATGGGACGTAGACACCGAGCAACCACGTCTGTAGATCACATGCAATACTTCTATATGCTTCCAGCATGTGCAGAGTTATCTCTATTCTATATTTGTTAGACTTTTTTCAGGGCAATCTTTGACATGAGAATTCCCTTAGGTATGAGCAGTGTGAAATTCAAGTATGATTTATTGAGTGACAACTGATCAGTACCGATTTCTTAAGAATTATATTTGACACTTGTATCTGGTCACTCACAAGCCGACAAGTCATTCACATGTTGCATTAATGAGGATTTAATGTGCATATATGTTGAACGCGTGGAAATATTTCATTTTGCAGGGCTGAAATTTGGAGTGCACTCCTTGCACCGGTGTAAAAGCTAAACAGCTCGTGCAGACAATTTGCATATTAATGGCAGAGTGAATGATCTGCACAGTGAGGGCTCCAGCATAGATCCCCCCTCATAAAGATTTTATTAGAAAGCTATGCATTATCTTGTCTTATTATCGTCTGCAGTCTAGTGAATGGCCCATTTTTATGGCCCCTTTTAGCCCGCCGCTCTGACATTACATCAGTTACCTTGTCATCTTCGTGCACTCCTCTGTCACCAAGACTGATCTTTTTCCTCTTTTTCTCTGTTCAATTCTTCATTCCTCCCTCTTTTATGTTTTAACCCAAACACACACACTTAGACCTCTCTCCATCAATTTGTGTTCCAGATGTGATAGCCTGAGTGGTGGACCGGCTACAAATTATTCATGATGTAATTAGCCGGTGGGGAAATCATATTACAAAATCTTAACTTAGACCTCAGGGAAACTTTAGGCACTTCATCAAATAACGGACAAGGCATCCAAATAATATTCCTGACCCATTTCTGCTCTCCCAAAGGGGAGCCTGTCTCAATCACTAAGAAACAAGAAGTTTTACCTTTGATCATCCAGCCAGCCAGGTTGAGTTGAACCAACAGGCTAATACATCATAAAGAGATCCTCCTCAGTTTATTGTTGCTGATTACTGATGCTGTAGGAGAATAATGCGTACACTACACTTTGCTTTTTGGTTGAGTGAACGCACCATGCAACTACATGTGCCACATGCTTGTCTAGCTTTCCCGTTCTGTCAGCCACTGACAGCCTCCTGTAGGGTAAATTCCTTCTCTGCTGAGGGCGCCACAGGTTTGTGGACTCTCTCCTCAAGAGAAACATGGATGACAGGGACACGGAGAAGCCTTTTTCCTGAGGTTCAAACACCATTGAACACTGGATCTTTCATTACACATGCAGTAGTGTTCTGTCGCATCTCATAGCCTCAAGGTAAAACTTCTTTGACTTCTGACTTCAATTATGTAATATAATATAAACTAAGCTTACATGTAAAACTTTTTACATCTACTTTGCATACACAATTATCAGGTGGAGGCATGATAGACCTTGTAAACTATGGATAAACTGTCTCAAAGCAGTAATAGTCCATGGACTGTGCGTGTTTCATGCAACTGCGAGAAAAACAATGAGTTTCTCAGTGAGGCTCTCAAAAGGATGATGCAACCAGACCTGATTTAATTAACAAGGTACATATCATCCCTTATACCTATCTGCAGGATCAGACTACACCAGACACTCCTATAGGTATCAGTAGCGCATATGAGTCTAGTATAACACACAAGACAAAGTTGTGAGAACCGCCTCTTGTTTGTATCAACCAATGGATTGTTATTTTGAGGAGCAATGTACTATGAAACCACTTGGGGTCAGGAGGTATGCAGAGTTTGATATATTTTTTTAGTCCTTCCTCTTCCACAGGCGTTTTACTGTGTCATCCATCAACAATGGGATGCTGAAGTTAGTGACGAGGGAATTCAGAAGTTTGAGGAGTGTAATTACATGCTTTGTCCACACGTCTATCCTCGTGCAGATTCATGAGCCTCTGTGGGTGGTTTCCTGACAACCTGTCATTGCGCTTCAAGATATGTGAGCTGCGCTCCTCACCGCTACTCTCAGCAGTGTGTTTAGGCTACACCCAGTTTGTGTTTATCCTGTAATCCACATTGATTCCCAACACCAGACAGTTCAGCGCTGCTCGGAGAGATTTTCCCCAGCATCTGTGGTTCCAGTGAGTGCACATTCAGCAAACCTCTCAGCTCAAGCATCACAATATCATTAGGTCTTAAAACGCCTCCCAAGAATCGCTGAATGCAGAACAGAGAGAGTCAAGCATTTCCCTCGAGCTGAGTCCTGCCCTATAACACTGTACAGTGGCGTGCTGGTAGTTACATGCTAGGAGGAGCACAGGAACTGGTGGATTGGATGATGGTAATTAGGTGAATAATGACTGGAGGGGCGAAGGGAATTGAAACGGGATAGAGCTCACTGTTTTAGTTCATTACGGAGTAAAGTAAATCCCAGCGTCAATCAGGGTCAGGGGAAAGGGGGGAGGATGATGTGTTGTTGAAGGAGATTTAGTACAAAAACACGAGACACCTGCTCCTGATCCACCATGAGAGCCCGCCCCTCCCCTCACTCTCCCTCCTCTCTGGCTGAGATCATCTTGGCCTCCATGAAGGCCTTGTCATGATTGTGTATGTGTGTGTGTGTGTGTGTGTGTGTGTTCGTGTTTGCACACCCTAACTGAATAATACTTTTCACATCTGCTGAGAAATAAAAGTCCCTGGTTCTGGTCCTGAAGGGGAAATGAATGTTTCTTTTTATACACTGTCCTATCAATCTGAACGGTGTGTGATTAAACAGTCCCATCTTACACTCCATACTTTATTGCCAACTGTTCTTTCCTGCTTTTTGCTTCATCACTCAACACCTCCTCAAAGGCAGCTCCGATATTTTTTTGGGGGGGAGGGCCCTTTGGATGCTGCGATGGGAAAACATTTTCAGTTCTTGCCGCTTGCTTTTGTACTTTGTGTTTTGTCCCTTTATAAATAATGAAATGAAAGCGTATATCCCTCTTCCTTTGACTTCCGTTGTTTACCCGGAGCCGATGGCTGCCTTTATTTCGCTCATAAATCTGGTTGTCAGCCTTTGACTGGTAGATTGAGCAGACAAAATGGGCTGCTACTCTGAGCCTAGAAGGAGTTTGTTCCACAACATTACACCGCTGTTTGCAGGATGCCTCCATCCTGAGAGAAGTGGTCCTGTTACAACAGGGAGGGACACGGGAAGAGGTGAATAGATCCAAGAACGTGAGGCCTTGCTCTGCAAGGCTGAAGCACATCAGTTGTCATTTTTACGACGCAATAGAGGTCAATCCTCAGATCTTTGGAAGGGCGATTTTTATCTTCATTCTGTTTCCATATCACGGAAACTACAACATGTGGCTCTGCATTATGGAAAAGGTTTATTTGTTGAGAATTCTGTCGTTTTCCGGAGCACTCATGTGGAAATACTGGCACGCCGGTGTTGACACAATTCCGTTCCCAGACGGAGCAAACAGACTTTTATCAACATCTGCCAAGCCTTTGAGATTATTTAACCTCCTGTTGCTATTATTTGGTCAGAGTTAACAGTGTCTGCGGATGTGCTGATTCATTCAAAAGTACGCTGCGTGAGATCCCTTCAGGCTTTCAATCGTTGCTACCCCACCTTTCCATCATGTCAAGAGCCCTGACAGCTTGGGGGATGAAGGTTCACCTCGGGACGGAATGGGCTATTAAACCAGCGCCAGCTGGTGTTCCAGTGGTGATGTTACGAAGTGCCCGAAGATGTTCGACTCAGCCCTGTCTTGCGTGGCTGCCTTGAGAGCCAATTCTTCTGAAATGCCTTTTTGTAATGGGAGGCATCTGGATATATGAGCATCTTGTGATGACCCTCCTGTGACAATCCCAGACAGATGGAAGCAGCCGGGAGAGAGAAGGATGGAAAGACAGGGAAAGAGCCAGGGAGAAAGGCCTGACGGGGACTAAATCAGGGGAAATGAGAAAGAGCATGTGGACAAGCGAGGCAATGCAGGAGATATGAGCGACAGAGACGATTGGAATGAGGAACGGGGAAAAGCATTTTGCAACCGCACTAAATGATCCATCTGCTGAGGTGCGACGTGGCTGCAGGGATGGGGTTTGTTTTGCCCTTGGGATGTGTTTATCCTCGGTGTGTAAGCTCGCTGCTGGCTCCGCATTCAGCTGGTGAGAGCTTCCAATTTTGGGAAGTGGTCCTGCAGTCAAAAAGCTGTGCCTTTAAACCCCTGAAATGTTCACGATTATTCTGGAGAGAAAATAAACTTTCACCCAAATGGGAGGCTGCAGTGTTGAGGGCTACCACTGAATTCCTTTCAGATCCAATACCAAGTAATATCCAGGCTGGTATCGCTGATACCAACACACAAGCTCAATGTGTTTGGACAAAGGAAATCAAAAGGAGACTAAACCATTTCTCCAGACATCAAACATTGATCAAAAGGCATATTTGCTGGCCACTTTCATTTATTATTGCATTTTTCTACCGCTACTTACTTCACAAAGATAAGAGTGTACATGTGTATGTGTGTGTATGTGTGTGTGCACTTATTGGTTAAAATAGTCACATTCTTGTGCTGGTTAATGATAAAATACATATGTGCCCCAAATTAGTTTAGTTTAGTTTACTTACTTTTACTTCAAACCAATGCAGAGGAGCAGCAGCTCTACTCTGAGCCCCTCCCCTCTTCGCCCTATCTCTAAGACTGAGTGCAGCTTTGAAAACTCATTTCAGTACCTTGTATTAACAATGTAATAGAGCTCAGAGCCCAGAGCTCATGACCCTATTGAGCACTGGATTGTAGATGGACTGGTAAATGGAGAGCTTTGCCTTGTGGCTCAGCTCTCTCTTCAACACCATGGACTGGTTTAACACCTGTGTCGTTGTGGACGCTGCTCTAGTCCAGCGATCAATTTTTCACTCCATTTTCCTCCCACTTGTGAACAAGACCAGGCAAGACCCTTTCCCAGCTCAATACTCGGGTATCAATATTCTCATTTGATAATCAATCCTAGAACGGAAATGTTTGGAATCAATAGCAAGTGACTGCGCACATTAATGTGGAGGCGTGGTGCCAAGATATGGTGCCTTTGAAAAATGCAAGCTCCTGCAACCAAACCTGATTAACTGATTTTATGCATTTCGGAGATGTCATTATGTGAACAAGCTAAAAGGGAATCTGTAAACACATGAACCCAACCTACACAAGCCTCTCTGTCCTCCTGTGTCTCCTTTTAATTTGTCCTCATGTCACTTCATGACTGAGGACTGTCAGCACCTGGTCATATCAGGCCACCAGGCTCTGGTTGAAGGTCATTCATTGAGTTGTGTCAGTCTGGGATAACCCTCGCCTCCCCCTTCCCTTGCTTTATCTTTTATGAGTGACAAAAGCTAAAGCAAAGGATTCGTGGAAAGAGCACTTCCTCTAAGTTTTGAGACATATCCAAAGAAAAGAGAGGCAAAGCAGTCTCTCAGCGGTTCCGATCTCTCCTCCCCCTGGACGTCTGAAATGCTGGCCCCTTTTTCCTGCTTTGATACGGGCTCAGAGTACGGGGGAGGCCCCTCAGGTAACTGGAGCCGGCTCCTTGGACGGCCGGGCTGGGCTTTCACCGGGAGACAGATGTGTCATTGAAGACAGCCAACCGTGACCTCCAGGCATGCCAGACAGCCTGGGAGGGTCTGACAAACAGCTACCAGATCTCCGTATGAGAACACACACATACACACTGTCACACACACAGCCACCTGTTTTTATGCTCTCATAATAATCTCGTTGAGAGAAGTTTCATTTTCAGCCTTGGAATTTCTTCCTCTCTTTTCAGTTACTGATTTCAATCTTCACCTTCTGGAATGAAACACGTAATGTTTCCATGTGAGAGGATTAAATGTGTTCAAGGCCTTGAAAATTGTTTCTCTCCATCATTTTTTTTCTTCTCACTTGCCTGCTTGTTTGATGCCATCTAACGACGAGCATACCAGTAACAATTCAGCAGTAGTTGCTTCCTCGCTGCCAGGTCACTGGCAGTCATTGGAAAGAACATTAGTGTTGTTTTTGCTCTTGGTGGATAGGGCTGAAGATGAGGTCTGACAATGATGATGATCTTTTTAAGTGTGAATTGGATGCTTCAAGCATAAGGAACCATCTCCAACCAATCTATCAGCGGTGGAGTTTAATTGTGGGTAATATAGGCACCAACTTTTGATAAGAGAAGAATGCATGTAAAAAACATTATCGCTAGTTCTGCTGCATCAGTTTTTGTTTATTTCCATCAACCATGAGTTAAAATGTTGGAGTACTGATTTATTTAAAAGTTTCACTTTGATGTTTGTTTATTTTCCCATGAATAATTCATATTACTGGGAAGAACTTAACTTATTTCTGGGCCTTCCAGCGATGCTGTGCCACTAATTGATAAAGCAGTTGATTCATATGCGAAACGAGAGACGCACCATATGTATTTCTATACACTACTTTTTCATGCGAGTTATCGTTGAGACTTGATTGCCTTGGTTTCTGTCTTCCTTTGGTGTGGTTAAATCAATGTTAATTCCGCTTGATGTGAATGGGTCTTTAATGGTGGTTAGCCAAGTCGAAAGTTTGCCTGGCAACGACAGATGCTGATGAAAACAAATTGGCATGAAGAAAATTATAGTTTCTGTGTAAACTTAACTTCACTGCAGCTATTAAGAGGTCGTGATTAAAACCACAAAGTGTTCAAATTAAACCACTAAAACTGCTGAACCAAGACAAGAAGGCAAAATAGTTATTTGTTAGTGGGGAAAATGTGATAATAATGTTACCACATTTTTTTCCTGCTACCCCACAGCACAAAGTCCTTATGAGGGTAATGATTGTGCGCTCCAGAGGCACTGGCTATTAGATTTGCGGGACAGCTTGGTCTACTGACTTGTATGTTGACGCCTGATTCAATAACTGGGGCTTTACACATTATAGTAAAATGGGGTCATTTGCCACCCTGTGTCTGCTCTCCTGCTGTGAACCGCCCGACGGAAATCAATCGGACTCATTCTATCGCATTGACTTTCAATCACGTTCCTCTCAGTTTGCCTGTTCCCCACCAGCCTGCAAACACTGGCTAATTACAGGGCTGGGTAAAGGTAACCAGGCCTCCGCAGCCAATGCATTATGGGCCGAATGCCCACGGGCTAAACGATCTCATCCTGTCCGTGGTGCTGTAATGACGGGCCGCTCATGTTTATGCACTGAGTTTGCCCGCTTCCTTCCCTGCAGTCGCTTCTCCCTGTCAGACAACATCGACTGAGTGAAATCATTCTGAGCCGTGTGAACCTCTCGTGAGGTCACACTTCGGCGTTAACCGAAGAAGTTTCTGAAACAATTACCCACTCAAACGAGTGAAAACCCAATAGACGCCTCCGCTAT
Source organism: Karalla daura (assembly GCA_029224185.1). Classification (NCBI taxonomy): domain Eukaryota; kingdom Metazoa; phylum Chordata; class Actinopteri; order Chaetodontiformes; family Leiognathidae; genus Karalla; species Karalla daura. The sequence continues at coordinate 13,558,999 of CM055208.1, forward strand.
CTATAGCATTTAAGTGGCGAGGGATTCAATTTGCAGACATGTTTTGATTTCAGCAAAATCAATATAAAATCATTTCAAAAGTTGCACCTCCTACACAGACACAATAATGTCGCTCATTGTCACAGACGAACAAAGTGGCTGCAGCTGCGCTTTTTCCTCTAGACCCCCCCCCACACAGTGCGTGTCAAACAAAAAGTCTGTGTGGTTGTTTTGAGAGAAGATGGGTTGTTTTTTTAGCGCAGTTTTGCCATTTTTCAAGCAGATGGTGCAACCCAACAAATTCCCAAAGAAAATTATACAGTGACTAAAGCTCTAATCTCACTAAAAGATGACAAGGAAGACAATTTCCAGGTATTTAACATTCATTCTCTAGTGGATGGAGGGCGAAAGCAGTCATTCACTCTCAAACCTCCAAACATACATTCAGACAGTCTGGACCCCTATCAGTGGCCTTCTTGGTGGAAGGTGACACTACCTGCTACAACACTTCCTTCAATTTCATTTTGGTGCCAACAACATGTAAAACATGATGGGCTGAGGTTCTCCACATTGTGAAACACATGCTTATGCTCTGCAGCTTATTAAATTCTGTGTCTATTCCTATTTTACACACCATCTAAACTTTTCTGAAATTGTGGTTTTATGCTCAGCGCTATAAAACTGTCCAAGCCCTGTGCTCAGCTGTGCACCTATCCTGCCATCAGTCCTGGGAGTCCTACAAACTACAACTATCACAAGTAGGACTGGGAACATGGTGCAGACCTGCTGTTCAGAGCCAGCATTAACAACACCCATCCCATCTGTTCCATTAGTTCAGCAAAAAAAGAAAAAAAAAAGAAAAAAAAGTTTGAGGTCCATCTAAGCAACCACAGAAAGGAAAACAGATTCATCTCCTTTGGAAAATATTATTTGGCCTCCACGGCTGTGTGTACACAGGGTCTGCCTGCTGCCAAGCACACAAACACAGATGAGTTTTTACTGTCTCTTTGGCTAGAAGTGAGAGGTCAGCTGGGACCACTTCCTCCTCTCTCTTGTTCTCCCTCCGTCTACTGCACTGCAAAAAAAGTCGGCTACTGAGTGCTGCTGTCACAACAATCAAGTATGAACAAATTTGAATCAATGCAGAAGTAATTCAGTGCAAGCCTCCGAGTTCATACCAAACAGAGGAGTCAGAGTTGTACTGATAATATTTTTCTAGCAGAGCTGTGAAGAAGTTGGATTTTACATAACTTTATCAACAACCTTTTTTTTTATTTAGGAAACCTAAAAACAGTTTCCATGTATTATTCCTCCAATGGTGTCAAAATAATGATTTTCCTCGGTTTGTGTTTCAGAGAGAGCAACAAAGCTTACATTCATTATTGTGAGCAGCACAACATGCCACAGTATCTCTTTAACCCAGAACCCATGGAACTGAATCCTGTACCTGCAAGAGAAGTGATCAATGAAAAAAATGTGTATTGAAATTTTGTGTATATTTGTGTATTTGTGTATACATTTAATTATGTTAAACTGGGGGAAAAAAGGCTTCTTCTACCCTATATTCAAAGATACAGGCCACATTTGCTATGGGTTAAAACAAGGTCACAATGAGTAAAACTGTGAGGTTAAAATAGCCGAAAAAGAAATTAGATCAGTTTAAACCAATTGTGTCCATTTTCAACGCTAAACCTGAGTTTAAGAGCTGTCCGATTCATCCCAGAGATCAAGGACCATTTTCTTTGTCCCGATTATAGCGCTTGTCACAAAGAACTCATTTTAGCCTCAAAATGAAATGATTTCATCGCTATTGATTTTATCTCAATGACAAATTTTCTCCAGTTTCCTGCTTCCCCTGCCTGTCGTATATTGTCCATGTGGGTGATTTGTACAGCATTTATTGGGTTTTCGTTTGATTTGTGTGTTTCTGAAGTGTATTATTTATAACATATCTATCAAAACAAGCTGTTTAGCATGTAGCTTGTGAGACAGGGCGGTGGTGGTTGTTACTAGGGGATGAGCCACACGTTAAGAAGAGTGGGACTGGACCACGTGTGGTGAATTTAGAGTTCTTTTTAATCAAATCCATGCAGCGAAATGACATTTGACCTTCTCACAAAATGTTAAATTTATGGCCTGATTCTGGAGCTCTTCCCGCAGTGCTGCAACACTGGCAGATTATTACTCAGTGTAAAATTGGTTACATCAGTTCAAGCTTTTGAGAAGTATATTAATACTTCATTTGCCAAATATGGTTAAAAAGTCTTCAGTTATAGGTTGTTATGTGTAAAAACTACTACAGTTCATGTTTTGTTTTTTTTAATCCCAACAGTGACATTTTTTGCAGCGCTCTCCCACCCACTGTACGCTGTCCCAGCTTTTGTTGATCTATGACGTCTTTGTTTCCACGCAGCTTTGCGAAAGGGGGACACACGAGGGTGGGGCGAGGGGTTGGGGCGGGGATTCATTAAGGTGGCCTTGACTTCAAACAGTGATGTGGAAACAAAAACCACACAGGAAAGACAAGCAGCTGAGAGCATCCAAGGCGACCAAGGCCAATTGAAAAGAAGGAGGAGAGGACCTGTAAACGGTGGCATATGGACCAGACAGTAATTGTGCGCACATGCCGCTGCATGCTTTGGTCATGAAGTTGATGGAGATTGAGCCATTAAAGGCATTATGACTGCTCCGCTCAGGGGGACAATTGACGCCGACGCAAACAAAGACGAAACCTTCCCAACCTGTCTCTTTGCCATTTATCATTGTTAGGACGACAGCTGCAGCACTCCCAGTATCCCCACAAAGTCCCCCAAGTGTGCGTGTGTGTTTCTAAGAATCCCTCCGCCTCGCACTGTATATTTCACCAAGGAGGCAATTTACGATGATGTGAGGGAGATAAAGCTCAGGGAAGGCGAGGCAAACAGAGGACGCCGTTGGAAGGGAGCAAATTTTATCTTGGCAGAGAGCAGGTGGCCACAGGGTCGACGCTTGTTTTTGTATTCCAGATGCTCGCTGGAAAATGGGCTGTCGTCTGGATTTCTATGTGAACATAAGAGGAGACAGCGGAGGGAGCGCACTCGTCCCAGTGCAGAGCTGCCCTGCTCTCTCTCCCTCTTTCTCTCTGTATATTTGAGTGCGTGTGTATGTTCTCCAACATTTTAGGAACCTCCGGATGCCTACCCAAACAAAGTTTTCATTGTGCGCTTGTTTATACACGCACATGCTCGTCTTGATTTCCTGTGTGGGTGCGCGTGTTTATACGTGCGTCCAGACCCCTCAGGGGGGCCGGGCCCCGGCCACAGTGCAGGGGCACTGGGCGCTGAGTCAGTGCATTACTGTCGAGGCAGATGTATCCTCCGGCCTATTCCCCGGCTCTCGCTACCAGCCCATAGAGACACATTCAGCTGCAGCCAGCGGCACTTTGCGTGATGAGCCTGGGCAATGGCCTCAATAAGGACTGATGGCACCATTTACAGAGAGAGAGGGAGAGAGAGAGGGAGAGAGGGGGAGGGAAGGGAGGTGGTAAAGAAGGGGATAATGGGAGGGAAGGGGAGGTAAGAGGAGAGAGAAAAGTGAAGGAGGGATTACTGGAAGGATGAGATGAGGATGCGAGGATGGAGTGATGTCAGGAAAGTAATAGCGGGAGGAGATGAGCGAAAGAAGGATAATATTGGTGGTTAGTGAGCTCTGTGTGCACGTAAATGGGCAAACTGCTGGCCATTACTGATAAACAGTCATGTTCCCTGACTGTAGCCAGCTCAGACACCTATCATTACCCTGCTGAATTTATTATGAGACACTGGGAGGGGAGGAGAAAAAAAATTGAATCCATTTCACAGCCACATTGAATCAATGAGCAAGGCCTCGCTGCCAGCTGAGTCCGCAGCACGTGTCGGCCGATGGCACGTTTTTAAAGCCCTCGCTGTGGTCCACCGCTGCTGTTGCTGCCCATGGGAGGGGGAAACCAGAGCAGGAGGGAGCCACCTCATTAGCGCTACAGGTCCATATTCCTGTGACTTATAAATAATTAGCGGTGGGGGAACTATAGGGAGCTGAGCATCCTGCCATCTCCAAAGTTAATCAACACAAGGGTAAATTATTTACACGGAGATCACGCAGGGGGCCAGGTGGTTCGGCCTGTCAGTCAGCTCCTCTTTTACAGGTTGATTGGGTGTTGACCTCAGGTCAGCAACATGCATGTAGAGTGAGCAGAAAAGCATCCTAGGGCCTGTTTTAGCCACAAAAGGCTCCTTGAACTGCGCTCGCTCCGTTTCAACAACCCAAAATATCTCTGCTGTATTGCGGCTTTCATCTGAATTTTTGATCACATCATTGTTGGCAGCGGCTTCAGTCCTCTCAGGAGTCACATAGGCACGCCGCTGCTCTGTAGGTCACCTGCACTATCGTGCAGAAAACAGAGGAATGAAGGCTCCAAGTGCAAAACGAAGCTCCGGATCCCGCTCACACGCCTAACATGAAGCCCTGCGCAGTCTCGCAGCTTCTCTGACAAAAATAGAAGTGTGTTAGTTGCAGCAGACACACACGAGACGCAACACTTCCGCGCAGACAGCAGATCCAAGCTGCCGTCGGACGCTGAGACTGTTTGACTAGTTGGAGAAGGTTTCATAAGCCGCTCCTGACTACCTGCCGCTCGTCCGTCACGTTCGATCGCTCTGGCCAATCAACGTGTCACCGCTGACGTTCGGCTGACTCGCATGACAGATGTCTCAGTGATAAAAGTGATGGATGGCACCACCAGCCCTCTGAGCACTTTAATTAGAGGCTGTTACCTGTTCAGCTGTGGTCATCAACAGAATCAGCCCTCGCCTGGCGATGAGTACAGTAAACCAAGTTATGGTTCGTCACTCCCAACCGGCATGAGACATCTATGCCCACGAACCACTTCGATCTTGATTTTGTTCGATAAAGATATGCTGCGACCGTCTCCCCGTACTCATTAAAGACTGATTGTTCCCTGTGTTGCAATTTGGACAAGAGTCCGTCTCCTATCAATAAAAGAGGACGGCAATGTCTGAATATTGCAGAAGTCTGATAATGAGTTTTACCGATGAGGGTCGACTCAGTCAAAAAGCTTCCTAATCAGGAATTGACCGCCCGCCGACCTGCTTCCATTCAGCTTGATTATCCCGCCGATGATTTCCGGGAGCGTGGCAACACTGCATGACTTCTCCGCCATGAGAGATCGGCGCTGACGACTCTGACTGCTAATTAAGATGGAAAGGGGGAGAGAGGAGGGAGAAGCTGACGCCCAGGGGGGTAACTTTCATTGGAGCATCTTTCCTAAGTGCAACGATGTTACATGCAACATGGAACCAGCTCCAGCCCCCAACAGCCATCAAAAGGATGACTGTTTAATTGCTAAGAATGACTTGTTCATCATTTAACAAAGATATACTAGATATACTATACTATCTTCTTCTGGGGCATTTATTGTGGCAGAAATGGGCTAAAATTTCAGGCGCTCCAGAACAAAATGACTCATGTTTTAATATTGTGGTTCAAAAACTGTGTTGAATCACTGTATTGCACACAAACTTTGAGCCAGTCAAACATGAGAGAGAAAGAATCATCCCTTTGTCAAGTCATGTTAATTCTTGCCAGCACTTGTCGCACGGTTCAGGGTAATCCAGCAATCCGTACATATGATGGTTTCCTAGAGATATGGTATACATTATTTTATATGAGACGTAATGCGCAGGGTTAGAATACATATCTCAAGTCTTGAAAAAAAATCTTGAAAATGGGAATGACTCAAAAATGGGAATGAATGGTGATTCACAGTGTTGGTGAGACACTTCAGAGTGTTGTCATCTAATGAGGTAGCAACAGCACACCCGTCCACCATGTTAAAAACAGCCTGCGGTTATTAATTAGATTATTTCATTTTGTTCATTCATGGCAACAGAGTGTGGAGTGGTTAATTTGAGGCTATTTTTCCAGCTGTTTTCAGGAAAACCACGATGACTGAAAATGTTCGTTTAGACACTGAATCTCAAGAGTTTATCTTGACCTCACAATCACCACTAAGTACAATTCAGAGCACGGTTTACGTGTGTGAGTGCTCTGTGGGAAACTGTGCCGAATACAATTACGCCACGTCCTACAAATACATCCCCACTAAAAATAAATATTTGGTGCTTATGGCACGTGATGCCACTCAGTATGTCCCTCAACACATGGATCAACATACAGCATGAGCAGGAGTCTCACAGCTAAAACCCTCCATCCTTGGATTAACAGACAGCTCGCTGCAGCTCCGGAGCCACAGGAGTCGAGCAACTCTGCACCTGTCAGCGATGGCACAACACGACCAGGATCCACACGTGTCTGAAATCTCAATTAATGGCTCTCCGTAGAGTAAAGTACTGAGTGTGGGTTTTTATAATGTCCTGGTGGCTGGGTCTGGCTGCTGTCGACCCAGCTGAAGTCAGTCCTGGTTGCCCAAGAGTGGAATGACTTAATAGAGCAAAATGTCTACGGCCAGTTGACTTATTGGTTTCTTTCCATTTTTACTACCCTGAGGCCCAACATTCTGCAACCGCGTAGACCAGTCACAGAGAAAACACTCAAACGCCAGAGAGTGATGCTTTGTTATTGCCGAGCTACACTGACTGCGTGGATCTCGCTGATGTATTGTCCCACATGAGCAAAAATCTGTTGGCTTGATGTAATAATATAATTAATAACGAGAGCTAATGAACATCATCTCAGTACGATTACCCTCTGAGGGGAGACTGCACCTGCTGTTTGGGGGAAGATGAACGCGCGGAGACGCGCGCATTCCAGCTGTTCCTTGTTCAGCTCCCTCTTCCTCTGACGAAGCACTCTCCGGCAGCCCAAAGCCGTTCTCCACCTCCCAGCGAACACAGCCACGGTCATTATGTTCCCATTAGCTCTAGCTGACGCTGCTGCTCCAAACATTATCACGCCTAGGTGCTAATGTTATGACTATGATTATCATTATGTCTTCTTGGTGCTGCAAACAGACACACACACACACATACACGCATGCCAGCGCCAGGGACCTCATCCCATTTCCTTCCCTGCCGTGAAACAAATCAAAAACTAGTTACGCCTCCATCGCCAAACGCCGTCCCCGCCACCTCATCGTGGTGTTAATATCAGCTATCAATAGAAGCCAGCCAGGAAACTGTCGACCGGGGTCTACTCCGAAGCTGGAGTCAATTAGTGGGGACGACGACCTCTTCAAATCCCCAATTATCATTCCCGCACTAAAAACCCTCAGGGTGATGCTGCTGCGCCCTAATGGCATCTCGGCTGTGCCATAGAACCAATTCGCGTTTATGAAAGAGCGCAGACATGTCGTAAAGCAGTTGTTCAGCTGCCGCTGGCATCACGACATGCACGCAGAGGTAAAACTGTCCACTTTCAAGGCAGGTTTCCACCTGTTGATGTGTTTTCAGCATTGTAAACACGGTCTGCCACTGGAGCCTGAGGAACAGCAGAGCTGCAGACTTACCAAACACAATTTTAGTAGTTGTTTGATAGTTGCCGGTCCTTAGCAGGGCACAGGCCCACCATTTACTGTCTCACTCACACCTGGGGACAATTTGGAGTCTCCAATCAATTTAAACATTAATGTTTTTGGACAATGAAAGGAAACCAGAGTGCCCGGAAAACCAATACCTCAATGTGGAGAACATGAAAACTTCATAGAGAAAGACAGCCTCAGCCAAGCAGAAGTTAAAATCAGGATTTGCTGTAAGGGGGCAGCGCTAACCACTAATCCAACATGTCACCCACAACCACTACACGCAGTTTGAATTTCAGTCTTTCAGCACGGTAGCATTTCATGTGTGTATCGACAGAGGAAGCTGGATGTCTAAATTGTCTCCAGTTAAGTCTCCAGTTAAATTAAAAAAGTTAATTCTTGACATCTTGAGCTCAAGTTGGTGATGATGCTGAACACCAAGCAGGTCTGACCAAACTGTCGGCAGTCTGGTTGTATTATGGGTAGTATGGGTGCCAAGTTTTGGCAACAGAGAGGAACATGTGGACTAAACAGACTGTCCGTGATCCACTGCACCGAATTTGATACTTTGCAATTTCCACGGTGAGTCTGACAGTGTTGTCGGAGTGCAATCCAACGTATCTGATGGTCTCTTTTGAGACATGTTTTTGAAGTCAGGACCATTAAAATGGATGGAGTAACATAAGTTTAGAGAGCCAGACAGTTTAAGTTGATAAAATGAAGTCAGAGCTGCAAAGTCAACAGTCGGCAGTTTTGTCTTTGTCTGTGTGTAATCGAAGACCCATTAAAGCATTATTGGTAGATAAAGTCTTTAATGTAGTTATCTCTATAAACTGGACTATTGGTTCAGCCGATTAAAACAACCTTGCAATGCTGGAAATCCCCTGTGCTGAATCTCCACTCGCCTCCCCTTTCCCTCCATCACCTCACGTCTTGTTCTGCTCTCTCTTTGATCTTGCACCAACAGATCTGCGCTGCACCCTTGTTTTGTTAGCAGTAATTGAAGCGACATGATATAAGGAAAATGCAGCTGGACTCGATTTGTAACACAAATGCAAATTTGATTTACTTAGGTACAGGGTGCACCCCTCTCTCGTGGTATCAAAGCTGTCTGTTCTCATTCTTTCCCAAGTAGTCAATGAATATAAACGTGATAGGGGGATAGGAAGATATATTTTTTTTATACTGGTTCAGAAAGTCAAGTTCAACAGTTCAACCCAATGAACCCTTACAGTGTTGAATTTATCAGTGCACTGCCGACTTAATGAGTCCTCAAATCAATGCTGCAGTTTGTTTTTATGCTGTAGTTTATGTAAATCAGTTTGGGGAGGGTTACTTCATCTCATTAAATCCTCCCTTGGACTTCGGGCTTTGTTATGAGGCAAAAACTGCTGTAACCTGCAAACAACATTAAAAAAAGGCACAATTAAAGTAAAAAAAATAAACAACCTCTCTCGAACTTGCGCTGTCTCTGTCTGCATTCTCAATCTCATTCTCTTCACCTTCAGCTTTCTAATAACGGTCCTAAGTTGACTTTCAGTTTTTCCCAGGGCCAAACACTTCTGCTGGTGCTGTCTGCTTTCTAATTGTAATAATAATTGTGGTTCCGCCTAATCTCAGCCGAGGCTGTGACCCTGGCCCGCTGTGAGCGGATTTGAGATAATGAAATAATTGCCCCAAATGCTTTCTTTCTCAAGCTGCCGCTGAAACCTGAACCCTCAGTCGAGGCGGCATCAACATTCATGCGTTCTCTATCAGCGGCATTTTCCGCTTTAATTGAAATTTAGATTGTTGTTGACCCCCTGGGTGAGGTTTGGTGGGCCAAGGCGAGGAGAGGGAGGGTAGCATGCAGCTCTAATGGGGTGGGTTAGCCAAAGAACGCCATCTATCCATCATCGTGTGTGTGTGTGGGTGTGTGTGTGTGTATGTGGGTAGGCACGTATGTGCATGTGTGTCTGCAGGGGCATGCGTGAGCGCTCATGTTTTCATGAAAGGCGGAAGTCCAGATGATCCATCTTATTCATCACTGCAGGCGTTTTTGCATATGTATGTGTTTGTGATGATTAGCAGTGAACTTCAAAAACACACACACACACACACATAGATAAAGGACATGCATTCGATTTGTCTCTGCAGCTGGCTGGATATCAGCATGCATCATTTATCATGTGGGAGCCTGGTTCAGGCTCTGATGCAAGTTAATCTCAAGATAATTTCTGACTCATCGGCAAATGTCCCACATGTCAGCGCGGCGCGGCCACTTCAGGACAGCGCTCATCTAAATGCGCTTTTCTTGCTCCACGGGACCTGGGGGAGCAGAGCGGGGGCTGTATGGACCAGCACCAGCGGTTATCTCGCTATAAAACCATCACTCCATCTGCCACCCCACTCATTTCAGCCTCTCTGTGTCCATTTGCTGTATCTGCCCCGCTAACTAATGAGAGTGGAAAAGCGCCCGAGGCGGCAAATGTATAAAATTGCTCACAACTCACCATATGTCTGTGTACGCAGTCAGTCTAAATGGCTTTAGGAGTTCAGGTCAGTTTCGGCAGCACAGAAATGTAGACTACTGACTTGACTGTTGGAGGACACTCCTTCATTTAAACCTGCAGTGTGGGATGTCTGCATATAAATGAACATCTGTTGCATTCAAACCAAACAATTCCAGGTAAATGGGTTTGAGTGGTCCTCTATGGACATTTATACTTGACCACTAATGGACCATCATATGCCTTGGTGTGTACACTATATCAGGTGCTTGACACTTAGAAAAACAAATCCCAAGTATGTCACGTTACAACTCAGTGGTTTCAAATCACTCTGCTCTCATGCGTCAAGTCGGTTGGCTTTATCCCCTGCATGGCACATAATTAAGATTCGGGCGGAGTGGCACTCTGAGCACAACGTGAGCTTGAGTGCAATGAAGAGGGGAAAAGTGGTGTGTCATTAAAGATGACACTGCAATTTCTGTATTAAAGAAAAAGCACACCGAAATTGATTCTGCGGAGGCAGAAATATTGTCTGTCTTCTTTATATTTCTTTTCCTCACTACCCATAATCTACCTGGAGTGACATCACCATGTCATCGTTATTTTTCATTTGGCCATTTTTAGCTTCCATAGAAATTATCCGATAGATTCGAGCAGGATTCCCTCGACTTTCTTTTGGCCCGAGAGTTGTCTTTTGAAAAGTTTGCATACTCTCTGTATGTGTGTGGGTTTGGTCTGGATGCTCTGGTTTCCTCCTACAATCCAAAACAATGCATGTTTAGTCTCTGATTGGAGACTGGATATGAGAGAAAGAGTGGTGTGTGTGTGTGTGTGTGTGTGTCCTGTGAAGGACTGGCAACCTGTGTGTGAGTTTGCTCCCTTCACCCTGTGTATGCTGGAGATCTCCCCTCATGACCCTGTTTCAGAACTTGTACAAAAGTGGGTTAGATGATAAATGGATTGTGAACATGCTCCACAAACACCTTCCTAGCACCTACTCATGAAATGAAGCAACACCCTGCCCAACACACTGCTCCATCACTGCATCATTCATGGGGAACACAGTGTTTATGCCACATGGTTACGTTGCATGTTGGTCAGATATTACTGAGGGGGAATCACTGCAATATGAAGCGAGTGAGAGGATTCCCTGAAGCCACGGCCATTACTGAGCCACTGGTATAATGTGGAAACTATTAGCATGGATCAATATTTCAGGAAAAATGAGAGAGATGTCTGTATCTCGCTCACACACACACAGATATGTGCAGAACCGAGGCCACAGATATGGGGAAAAAAATACATGACACAACAGCATGCATAGAGTGAGAGTGTCAGGTGTCAGTGGTTTGAGTTATTCAGAGCAAAGCGAGCTGGGAGTGTGGGAGTGCACACACTGAAGTGGTGTTAAGATGGCATAAATATATTCAGATATGGTAATAAACAGAATTGCAACACTGTTTTTCATGTCTGAGGGATAAACTCAGCCATGATGGTTTTGCAACGTGCGAGCATTGAGCCTCCACGTCTGCAGCCAGTCTTATACTGCAGCACTACACAATCTGAAATATGTGAAATACAGGACAAAGACAACCCCCCCCCCTCAAACTTCATAAAGCAGTGTTCATTCTGCATTGAGTGGCATTTAGATCCTGGTTCCTACACTATTCATCACTCTAATTAAACTGACTGGGGAACAAAAGCCAACGTAGCCCATCCAGTTTCCTTAATTGCCTCTGACGCAATGCACCGATCGGCGGATAAGAACCGCGGTCGCCGTTAGAATTAGTACGATTTTTAATTAGTCTCTTTTATAGAAGCAATTTTCATGAAGGCAGTAAGAGAGAGACATAGGGACATTCTGTGACCACTGAGAGCACTCAACTGAATGAATGACCTGATTCAGATAAAGGCAATTTCTTTATTATAAGACTGAACAATACTGGACCAGCGTCAGAGGAAGTACTGGGGCTAAATCAAGTATAAATGCACCGCTACAGCCATTGTACAAATCAAGTGGCCTCTCAGTCCTCTTTTGTGAACCCAGTGGCTCCACTGGATGTGGTCAAATGTGTGCAACCTCCATCAGCGCCAAGATATGAGCAAACAGGCTCTTTATAAAATGTCATTGTTTGTATTCAAAAGTGCTAGTGTTGTCTTCAGGAAAATGATTCCTGTTGTTTATCAGGTTTTGGTAGGACCAGGTACCACTGGGCGGATGTGCATGAGATGTTTTAGAAGATAAGGTTTAATATTTAGTATATTTAGTATATATTTAGCAGTATTTGGATGTGTAACGTAGATGTTAAATAGAGCCAAGCAGATGAGTCAATAGTAGAACTGTGTCATTCTAACGTTTGGACCACATCCCTATTTTCGAACAGCCCTCAGACCCATCAATATGTTAGTGATTGTACATTGGTTCTCAGATGAGCTCGGTCTGCAGCTTCATTGCTCCATTTTTGATGCTCTCTCACCATTTTCACTCGTTCACTCCATCTCCTTTTCTTTGCGTAACCACTGACCCCAATTCCATGAGCTTTAACAAAGTCCTTTCACAACACAGACTCAATTTAAAGACGCGGTCAAGCCAAACATATAGTGCTGGGGTTGATGTGCTTTCATTAACTGCCATTATTTTTATGTCAAACTCAGTTATGATTATATCTGAACACCAAAATAAATATCGTCTCTGCACATGTGGGACTGTGTTTGAATAGTTTCTCAGCATCGCCGAAGCCTTAATTCCCAGGCACAGGAGAAAAGAGGAAATGAGAGGGTTTGATAATCAACTCATAAATTTGGGAGGTCAGAGTGCCTGTGTGGTGGGACCGGAGGAGAGATTAAATCAGATCAGAATTTGAGAAGCCTTTTTTCGAGGAAGAAGACAAAGCAGAGTCCCAGGCTCTAACTCCCAGGCCCGGGTGGATGAACACGGTCGAGCATGTCCACTGAGACATGCGTCTTACTTATTGATAAACACACGTCTCTGGAGTTAAAAATTTAACCGTACAGACCATTTTAGATTGAGTGCAAATGTATGTTTCATATTTGAAATAAGCTTTGCCCGAGAATTTTAATCCCAACGTTTCGGCCTGCGTTCCTGAGAGGTTTGGAAATGAGATTCTGCTGTCGTGTATAATCCACTTCTATAATGACTTGCCTGTAAAAGGGATAGATAGTCTGAGCCCACAGGGGCTTGCTAAGTAACTCTGTCAGGGAGCCACGGCTACTCACCACTAACACAGGCGCGTACTATAAATACACACCGTCTGCCGGGCAGCACATTTCCACCACTCCGCTTTGTCCTGTAAATAGACATCTTTCTGTTTCCTCACTGTACAGGTGACAACGCTGGGCTGCAGCCAGCTTACAGTAGAGGCTCCGTGAATGACTGTTTTGTGACGCTTTCACGGTTCCTCTACAAAGTGCCATCTGCGCTGCACTTTTATCAAGCCTGACACAGAATCATTAATAATGAAAATTCCATTATGAAGTCTTAAATCAATTCATAAAGTTGGGCCAAGTGGTGCACAAGTTGAGAGTCTGATAAGACAGGAGGGCTTTTTTTTTTGGCGTTTCTTTAAGCAGCAACGCTATGGTAGATAACGCCGCTTTTGAGCCCTTTGTAAGGAGATGCATTAGCGGGTGTAGTTGAGTAGAGCCCTCGGAGTGAAACTCCTCATTAGTGACATTCATGTTCCAGTTCATCCACAGTAAAGTGGCTCCAGCCGCCTCATTATCCGCAGCTACTGCTCCAGGCTTTCAGGCCAATGAGCCACAAGTCATTACAGGTAAACACAGTAGTAAATAGGCTACAGGTTGTCTGTTACACACCAAATGGCTTCAGAATCCAGGATCTACATCTTGGGCAACACTCTCCCAATGGAACAACCAATGTCTTCAAAGAATTCCTCTCAAAGATTTGCATATTTGCACAAAACACACCATGACAATGACAAGCATGATGGATGTAGGACACTTTGGCACCTGATCTGGCTATCCGGTAAAAAAACACTAAGCAGGTACTTTTTCTAATTTTGCAAAGCACTGCCACAAGGTGGAGCCAGGCTGTGAGCGAGATTGCTCGAGAACATGTACTATGACAAATAGTACTTTTGTATTGAGTGAACTATCATGTACGACTTTTACATCACTGGGGTGTTGTTGCATTTCCTTATATAATTGAGCTCAGTGCCCCTTTGTCTCAGCCTTGCTTAAGGTGGCACAAACAAGGGGAGAACACTCAGAGAGTATTACTGAAAATACATTTATTGACAAAGCTCAAAGTAAACTGTGATCATAAAAACAAAAGGCAACAGGGAGGGGAGATGCCTCCTCGGAGAGCCATCACACTTTCCAACCACTGCACTGAAAGCAAATTAAACTCTCCTCCTCGGCACAGAACACTAAAAAAACATAACGTCTTGGGTCCCGTTATGTCCGTCATAAAGTTTCTTTGTTTGGACGCTCAGCGCAATTCTTTTATACTCTGTTGATAATATTTGTGGTCTGCTGCCTGGATGCTGAGCTGATTCACACTACCGGTTGTGTGTCTTACATATACGTCCTGAAGCAAAGTTACGTGTGGCCCGAGCTCAAACACGGGACACACGCGCATGCACTCCAGGACACCCATGAGTCATACCGCAAGCATAGATGTAACACATACACACACACACACACACATACACATGCGTGGACACATGCCATGTACACACAAATTTCAAGCTGTTCAGGCCACTGACCATACATCCTGTCGGTGGAACAGCGTGCGACTCCACTCTCCACTGCTCTCACTCTGCTGCTCTGTGATCAGACAGCGGAGCATACATAACATGCACTTTGCTTTACAAGGCCGCAGCCCACATTTCCTCTGCAAAGAGCCATTTACATCAGGGTGACCGCTTCGTGGAGCTCCCCGTCGTTTCCCACAGTCATTTGTCTCCTACAGCCCGCTGTCATTTTACTTAAAGCCCCACTTCCTCTCCTCTGCGCGCTCCTCGGAGACCCGATCCACGCTGATATCCACTTAGGATAGCAAAATGTTTATGTCTGATGTTTCAGCTGTAGATGTGTAGGATCAAGGCTAACAAAGTCTGTAGATCTTATCCTAGTTGCCTGAGATTTGAGTAGAATTGTGCAGGAAAGGCTCTGGTCCCTGGAAACAGACATGGGGTCCATAATGGCTGTCGCACCGCAGGCCCCTCATGTTATCTCAACATCGAGGTCTGAGAAGAAAAAGAGGGGGAGCAAATAAGACTGGGACGACACCTCCTGAGCCCGAGTTTCCACTTACTGAAAATAATTCTGAAAGAGAGGAGGAAGAGGAGAGAAGTGGAGAAATATCTGTGTGTGTGTTGAACTAAGAGGTTTGTGTCCGAAGCCCTCAGAACGGTAGAGTTCAACATGCAGAGATCATATCCTGTGTCTCCTGCTGATAAAACTTTATCACTGTCAGCTGTGGCCATGCAATCGGTGCAGGAAGAAAAAAGAAATTTATGTTTCTGTTCATATTGTGTTCTTGTGCTTAAGTAAAGGTCAAAACGCAGACTCAGACCTTTGCAAAAGGACAATCCACTTGACTCATGTCTTGCAAAGTTATACAGGTTCTTCAGCTTTAGTTTTTGTCTTGGCATTGTAAAAGGTGCATTCATCAACATTATGGGAAATGTAGGCTCCAAGGTAGGCTGTGTTAGGAATCAAGAATCAGGCCAACTCGTCCGTTGGTGCACCAGTATTGATTATGCTCTTTTGTTCTTGTACAGCCATGAAATTCATAGGAGCTGTGGAGTAAAACTCCATCATGAGACAGTTCTGACCAGGATCAAACACAACAGTTTCACCCTGAACAAAAAAATATTACATTGCTTTGCAGAGCTGAAATTCACTCCTGCCGTTGTTTCCACAGAGCACAGAATGGATGAATGTAGTTTGGGAAATCCTTCCTCAGCACTTCGTCAAGGAGAGGAGGAACTCGTTATGAACAAGACGTAAACTGCAGATGTGCTTGTTTCGTTCATCAGCCAAGCATGAAGAGTATTAAAACCCACCCTCTGACGTGCTGTCCTCCACAATGAACAATGAAAAATTGTGATAAAATTCAGTCCCAATCATGAAAAAGCACTTACTTCAGAGATGAGTCCGAGCACACTGGTAGGTAGAGCTGCTGCAATACACCAAACAAATAAGACAAATAATCCCAGAGAGGCAGAACGAAAGGTTAAGAAAACATCTTAGCAGGAGAAATGTGTTCATGTTTGTATGTGTACAGTAAAATGGCAGCAATCTATGGTATAAAAAAACAATATGCTGTTTGCAAGTATTTGGCAGTTGATGGTTGACCCATAGCAAAGGCCGTGCTAGATCTCATACATCTTCCTGAAGGGTGGATATCAATCAAAGAGGGAGTCGGCTCACTCCCGCTCTGGAATCTGGCCGCTAAAAGATGGAAACAGTTCATAATGTCTGGGTCAGGAAGTCTACAGAAAATCTATCACCTGGGAGGAAGCAAAGAGGACAAAGGTGATGATGCAGAAAGTGAGATTTGAAAGTTTTCAGCAAAATCGTGGTAGGGTCTCACTTTTTTTGAATAAGCATGGAAGTTTTCAAGCTCAATTCATCTTAATCTATAGGGAGACAGGTATCGACTGCTCCTCCAAAGACGGAAAAACACAAAAATACCAGAAAAGAGCCTGCAGATAAACAGAGACATTTCAACCAAGACGATTCTCCAACAAACAAAACACATCATTTATAGTTAACCACACACCCCTGCCAGCCCAGGAGCTCATAACCGTCTCTCGTGAAAGAGAGAGGGAACGGCCATTGCATTCTGCAGGTGACCAATCAATGGAGTGATTAATGGAGCTAATTTTACCTGGACACTGTGGATCATTACTTCCTGCACTTCCTCTCTGCTCCTTCCTTCTGTCTATTTGGAAGTCAGCGTGGATAATGTGTTTGCCTCGCTAATGAGAGTACCGCAGAGGCACAGAGGACAGCGGAGGGTAAAGCCACGGGCGACCAGTCACCTGGGACTGCAGCCTCGCACAGCGAGAGCGCTGTATCTGCAGCGGCCCCTGAACGCTGCACGCCACCGGTGACCTTCTCCGTAGTGTCCACCGCTGGCGGCGCGTCGGCTTAAAACGTTGTTCTGCATACCTGTCGTACAACAGTATTTCATTAGACCGCCATGCCATGGAGATGGAGCATTTCCTACCAAATACAGGAAGGCAGATATCAAGCCACTTCACTGCAGACAAGTTATTCCAACTTGTGTGTATTTTTAATGGAGGAAACCCATTAATAGGTTCTTTGGAATTAGGTTAGAAATGGCTTTCTCATCTATTCCCATGAAATGCTCTTGCAATTAAGTCTCTTTGCTTTTATTGTCTTCGACTCACTTTCACACACCCCTGTAAAATGTCTCTTTTTTTCTTTTTTTTTTTTTACTTTAATGATGACTAATTAAACTTGACGATGTTTGTAGGGTTAAGTGTTTATCTGTAGGATAAGAGAGTTTTTGGATCTCTCAGGACCCTGAAGCCCTTTCCTGACATGGAAATAGGTGGGAGGTAAAGCTGGCTTTACTGAGCCCTTGCAGAGCCCAAAGTTTGGACATTTTCATACGACAGCAACACTAAATAAAGCATCTTTTGTTGACCTTAACACTGAGTTCTGGGTTTCAGAGCGGGCTGGGGTCATAACCCCTCCCTGTGAATTTAGGTCGCCTGACTGCAGAGGCCACCTGAGAGCGTGGTTTGAAATAAGAATAAAAACCAGAAACCTCCCGGGGCTGCTTTTCTCAGGACGACCCCTACAAAATATGAACTTGTGACCCGTGCAGGAGAAGAGAAAAATAAGCCCATGGGGACTCGTACAATAGATGTGTAAGGCTGACAATGAGTCAGCTGAGCTCTGTGACTCCATTTACAGCTGAACTCCTGAACTGTGGCCCTCTAGACTAAAGTAAAACACACCATTACTGTTGTGTGGGAGGTAGAGAAATGAGGCCACTTTGTGAAAAGATTTTGCGTCTCAAATAATTTTGTCCAGGACTAATCTTAAGCCATGCTGGCGCTGCGGTTCTGTGGAAGTCAATGGTGTTTGATTGGTCAATTCCTGTTGTCCAGACATGAATAACAGGGCATTAATAAACAAACTGTCATGCTGTGATTGCGTGTATTCAGTGATAAATAACAAATATCGTCATGGTAACACACAAAGATAAAGAGGTGAGTATGGGAATCCATTTCTGCAAATATCTTTTGTCTCGTTTGTCATGTAAGTGAATGATCCAGAACTTAACGTTCCTTGCTGAAAAAACCTATCTTGGCAACTTTTCCCTGCTCTTAGTGGTAATTGCAGTGATACAGCTACAGAGCACACACACATCCAGTGTTATATGTTGAAGCCAGAATCGGTAGGAGGAAGCAGAACTCCATTTTTTTTAAATGTTTTTTTGGATATGCCTCTCAGGCTAGGAAATAGACTGTTATATTCAACAAAGTCAGGGCACAAGTGATTTTTCAGTCTAGGTCCCTGATGCAGAAGCCTTGTGTTTTATTGCTTTTATTGGTGCGCTCAGTATAAGTGTGTAATGGCACAGCAGATGGTCTTAATGTTTCTTAGTCTGTAGTCCATATAACCTTAATCTACACAGTAATGCCTGCAGCTCAAGCCTCATCAGCGCGTTCGTAGGATGTCACATCTTGCGCCTTTGCTGCCGTTAAACCAAATGCTCACTAGGAGGTATTGGAAATGCTCTCAATGGGGAGTAAGTGAACGTACAGAAGAGAAACTGCATCTTTCCCTCTGTTAAGTCGGTTCTGGATTGAAGCTCGCATCCTTTTGCGTCTCGATCCATCAGCCCCATACCATTGCAGTTAATGATGTGAGCATGGGGCACATAGCAGCAGCGCTGGAGACAGCTGGGGAATCAGAAACTAGAAATCTCTCAGTCAAAGCATGGTGGGAATTCTAAAGAAAAAGTCAGCAATAAGAAAAAAAAAAATCTAATACTGTGACAACAGTGCAGAAATACTTGTGTCTCACTTGAGTGTCTGGAATGTACAATATGCCCCGGGTATGTTTTCATATGCATGTAGGTGTTATTCTAAACGAGATTTCTGTGAGAGGGTGCACGGCCACACAAACACACACACACACACACACAAACCAACACATTGGGAGCAGTGATGGAAATGATAGAAATTGGAAAGAGATTACAGGCTCGTCTGGTCCGTGCAGCTCATTCAGTGCCAGCAGGCGCAGAAATGGGTATCTCTTTGTAGACGCAGAGTGGCTGTATTGCAGCCGAGAGGTGTCATTGATTTGTTCATTCAGTATCATTACATGGTGCTGTGTTAGAGACTTCAGTGTCCCATCCGCTGTCTGGATCCACCCCTCACAGAGGAGCGCTTATTGCTTTATATGACCATGGCCTATTCTGTGATATGAGGAAAAAAACATTCTCTGCCTCTGAATGGACCGAGGGGGGGATTGGAAGATGGCTTTCATCTGTCATATTCCACATAGTGACAGTAACTATTCAATTTCTCAGAAAAAGAAGAAGAAAAAAACCACGGCATGGCTATTCACCCCTTTGAAGGAATGATAAAGGATCTGTGAATGAACGCGGGAGGAATGACATGAAAGGCTGACATATGATCAAACTGCGAGCACAACGATTGGAAGGTAAAGGTGACGTAAACGTCATTTCAGATCCCAGGTACGGCTGGTTTTATATTCATCTTGCTGCGGGCGCAAGATTAAGAAAAACGATTCAAAGAAAGTTTCTATCTCATCTGTAACTTTTTATTCCATGTCAGAACGTCACGTCGTGATTGAGCAGGCTCGGCTTTCCTCCTGCAGGGAACGGCATCGGGTCGGGACGGCAGCACGCATGAACAAGACAGGGATGCATGGAAACATCTCTCCAAATGTGTTTATTGATCAACAGAGCAATGCCTCAAACGACAGCCTACAGCGGGAGACTGATGCGGAGAGACAGCGCGCGGGAGAAATTGGTATGAAAAAGAATCGACATTTTCCTAAATGGGTGTCATCGCGGCGTTTCCCACAAAAAGCTGGGAAGCGATTGGACGGGTCAATTGACCGTTCACCGGGCGCCGGCCCCTCCGAGGCACCTGCACCTGCAGAGCACAAACAGTATGCAGACTACACAGAGTCCACTCATATACATCATATGGCTGTCAACTCGGACCTGGCCTCTTCGCAGATGTTACCTGGTTCACTGACTGAGGTAACGTTAGCGCCATCAAGTACTGTTTCGTCAAGCAAGAATTTTTTTTTAATGTTTACAGTGTCTTGTGTAAAAACATGGATTTCTAATTCAAACATTGCAAGAAAACACGTGGGAGTTGTGATAACTGATGGCCCTTCTGGTATACTGCAGGCGTACAGATATGACATGTCGACACCACAGGGCAACATACCCACAGTCTTTGCCTACATGTTCCTGCCTGACTATTATTAAATGTAATGTATTAAATGGCAAACCACAGAACGTGCACTCTGCAGTGTCCCTATTTTCTATAGCATTGTATTCGTCTTTCGTCGCACAGAAAAACTGAGTCGTGCACAAGGACGCCCAATACGCACACACACACACACATGCACAAAATCATGAATCTAACAATGAAACACTATAACCTTGGGTTTTTATTCCCTCTTAGCACACACTGAATGACTGAAGGAAGGGACATCGTGTTGTGTTTAAGAAATGGTTTTAAAATGAAAGTGGATGGAATGTAATATCTGTGCATGTAATGTCTGACATTGTTCTTGAGCACTTTAGCACCAAACAAATATCCATAGCATGAATAGAGCTATTCAGGTGTTCTGAGAAAGTTTCTCTGGTCAGAGCACATCCAGCAGCTTTGTTGCCCTCGGCGCTACCTTGGCTGACGTTCTGATAGAACGTGCCACGTGAGACAACTTGGATGAAGAATTTGATCTTGGCATGTGGAGATGACGTCATGGAGTGGGAAACTTTCCGCAACCATGATCAATCATCAGTTTGATATGACAGTTATGTAAAACGTGTGGTGAAAATGTCTCTTTGTAAGATGGTCTTGCTGGTTGTTTGCCTCATGGTTGTTACGCAACGACTACCATATATTCGAGCAGACATGGCCGTGCTTATGTCAGCTTTGCTTTTCTGTTTTTGTTTTTGGGAAAAGGAAAAACCAGCCACTCTTCAAAAACAGAGTACAGATCCCTCTGGCTCACAATGCACAGTTTTTTAGTATGTGCAGAAGGTCAAACCTTGGGTCAATCTTGACAGCTGGAGCTGCAACAATTGATCAGGTCATCAATTATTAATGTAACAATGTTTCCAAGAGATGATCTGACGTCTGCCTTTCTGATCTCTTTATCATCATCTATGAAAGCGAACTGAATATCCGTGAGGTGTAGACAAAACAAGGTGTTTGAGGCCTTAGTGAAACACAGACCAACATCTTTTTTTTTTTACATTTTATCAACAAAACAATGGATTACAGCCCTGTTGATGGAGGCACGGTAATGGCTCACACATACAGTACATACAGTACATGTAATCAAACACAATGATGCAATAAACACAGAACAAAAAGTGGCAAGAGGAGGCGTTACAGTATCATATATCTGAATATGAATGGTCGGATAGGCTTCCCAGCTGCAGAGGACAGTACAAATAAACACCCATTAATCTGTGTGCGTGCTTGTGTGTGCACGCTCTCTCTATATATCTTTTAACCTTTTCATCTGGGCCATCGCGGCGGCTTGACCCCTGCTACCCTTCAGCGAGCTCCCTTCAGCTGCTGCACTGTGGCGTGTTAATGACCGGCGCTGGGATATATGGTCCTTAACGTAAGAGGGGCCATTAAGCAGTGCACCGTAAGGACTCGGGTTAAATGAAAATGTATTACTTTGGTTCCCGTTGTAATCGCTCAAGTTTTGAGCCGGTGACAGCACGGGGAGGAGGAGGAGGAGGAGAAGGAGGAGGAGGAGGAGGGCTGACAAAAATAGCACCGTAGAAAAACAGCCCTGGCCAGTGTCGGTCAGTTTAGCACCAATGTTTTAGCCTGGCAGTCGCGAAAGAGGCTGCCGAGCCCACAGGGATTTGTCCTGGCTCCAGTTGTGAGGTTAACATGCTTGCAAACACACACACACACACACACACACTCACACACACACACACAGTCCCATGAGCGTGCACAGCACAGGATCAAGATGCAGAGAGAGTTTCACTTATTATGAAGCAGACAGACAGAGACACAGATCTGCCTGGGCAGCCAAAGTAATAACTTGTGGTTTGTGAACCAACTTATTACTTCTTTAACACCCACAATGCACTCGTGCGCAAACGCAGGGATAAACAAACAGTCTGAGTGAAAATAAGGGGCCGACTTTTTAGCGCTACTCGTACAGCGCGGCTAATGTGGATGCAGCGCACACGTCTGTGGAAAGACACAAATAGGCACAAAGCAGCAGACGCTCATTGTTTACAGGGATGGAGAGCGAACAGACAATGAGTTAAGAGTCAGGGAGAAAGCACCACTCCAAACATAGCTGACCATGTAATGCCTTTGTCTAAACGCAGAGAGGCAATTTCACCACTGAACAGGCCTGTGATGAGAACCAATGAGCTGTTATCCCGCGGAGTGTAATTTCATCTCGCATGTGCATCGGGTGACCGCAGTAAACCGGTTTGACTTACACCTTCATTGTTGTCAGTAACTAGATGTCAAATGTGTCTAAGCAAAGCCAGAATAAACACAAGCGGGCCGTAGACGGCCACCGTTCCGCACTTATTGCACAATAAATGCCTCCTCTGCACCGCTGGGATCGTACGTCTCAACCTCTGAGTTTTATCGTGCCACCAAAAAATAAAGCAACACACACACACACATGGTACCAGACAACAGTACCATAGCAGCCAGGTTCTCAGGACTGAATCCACATGCACACAATTTTCTGTGATTCAGAGGCATTTTTTTTTCGTTTCTCTTTCCTGCTGCTGGCAGAGTTCATCTCTCTAGGTTTCATTGTAGTCAGCGCCAAAAATCCTGAGTACAGTAAGTCAAGCACTTGTCTGTCTGCCTGTCTGTCGGCTCGCTCCAGACTGATGTCAGCCAAGTATCAAGTTGCTTCGAGTCAAAATGAAATCATATCTAGTGGTCCAAAAATTGTGTCGGGTTGTTTTATTTTCAAACGGATCAAAAGGGGCCTTCGGGGGAAAATACCAGAAATGTTTCTTTGCATTTCAGATGGTGGGGCGTGTCCCTGTCTGTGTTTGAGTGACAGCAGCTGGCAGGCTGAGCCCTGGCGGGGGGAACGACCGCAAAGTGAACAAACGCGAGCTGCAGCTGGACCGGGCGGGCATCATGACAGTCGGTTCACATCTGATACCTTTATTCTAATACATGAGATAAATAATCCAAGTCAACAAATACGAGTACTGAGTTAAGGAGACTTTGCATGATCGAAAGTGTCCATCGTGCATCTATGTGACCATCTATGTAGGCGGACAAATTGGTCAACTTTATTTCAGATTGAGATGGTCAGGGAAAACAATTGTTTTTGTGATATTTGGATATCCACGGTGAACCTACACACAATCCAATCATGCAAAACTATTACGGTCAACAGGCAGAAAAAAAACCATGACGATCTTGTCATTGTGACAGTAATTCTGTGTTCTTAACCGTGTTCAGTGGAACAACAAAAACATCAGATTTTCAGTATTTTCCCCAGAAATAATCATTAAATTGACTGTTTGGTGTGCCTTGAGAGACGGAGGCTTCCTGACTGCTTTCAGATCAGACTGAATACCTCACTGTGCTGCATTCACATCATCTTTGCGCTGGAGATAAAGCAAGAGCACAAACACAAGCAGACGCTCAGCTAAATCAGGCGCAGGGATAGGCACAGCTGCACACTTAGCGTACACACACACACACACACACACAACATGCAAGTTAAAAGATGAGCAGAGAGTTCAAAGGCAGCTCATATATTGATCAATTTATTCATTCTGTCAGGACACGTTTCTCCCTTGTCCCAAAGTCTTACACAAAGAACTCATGGTGAAATGTCCAATTTGTTTTGACCAGAAAAAAAGGAAAGAAAGGAAAAAACAGAATGCGATCATGAAACCAGACACACATCCAGAGACGCTCGCCATGACAGCAAGGAGACGACATGTCGGCTAACGGTTCGATTGTTGAGGCCAATTTGATCTGCTAATTACCCATTACCCGTTATTTTCAAATTTCCCAGGTGTACCACTGGTATCTCTCTGTGTTTTTTTTCTGTTTTAGATTTACTTGTACCTGGAGGTTTCGTGAGGGGTTGAGGTGCACTTTACACGTACAAAAATAAAAATCAAACAGTATTTTCCAGAGAAAACTTCCTCCTCAGCTTCTGAGGGGTTCCAAAGCCACGTTGAGCAGAACCGGTTGGATGTACAGTATGTAAATGCTTGCATGCACGTTGACACAGGCACTGATCTTGACTTGGTGTCTCACTTTGTGGGTCCTCAGTCAGGAGACAAGAGCATTCTTGGAACTGTAAGCTCTCTCAAACAAGGCAGTCAACAGGATACTTAAAAAAGAAATAATGGTTTGTCCATTCGCAAATAACCATACAGGATGGGCATTTTGGATGCACACTTCTTTAAAACTGAGGGATATATGGGCCAAGGACATAAAATAACACCAGCAAATCCAAAACACAAGACTCTCAAGCTTGTACTTAGCCTGATTTCTGTTGTATGGAAATGATAAAAGAAACAAATATCTTAACACACAAAAATAGTGGCTTAACTCCAGAACCTTTCGACTTATTTTTTTTTTTTAGATACAATACATTACTCTCAATACAGGCTGACCCTACTGTATATCCTGTCCAGAATGGCTCAGCAAGCCAGTGCTGAGATTTCTGGGTAACATAATAAAATCCAGAGAGAAAATAAACAATCACAGGAAGCTCACCACTAGCTTCTGTTACAAACAAACAAACAAACGCAGAACAAAAGCGGTATACAAATAAAAAAAACAACAACTCCAAGAACAGCAAAACCAAGCACAAGTCGTATGATCTATAATTAAGGCGAGTAAAAATATTGCAGAATAATTTGGCCCCTGTGTCTCATACAGACTGCCACAACAGTCAGAGCTCCCCGAACCTTTATCGTTGCAAGGATCCAGAGAAGAGAAGTAAGGATGAACTGAAATGAGGAGAAAAAGGCCTAAGTAAAAATAATAATAATAAAACAATAATAGCAATAATAATAATAATAATAAAAGTGATCCTCTTTGGAGAGAAATTGATTTTATTTGGTTTAGTTTGGTCTCTTCCTCAGGAGCGTGTTAAAGGGACAGTGAGGACCTCCTTTCTCAAAAAGAATTCAAATAAAAAAAAACTCAAATAAAAAAAATGAACAAAAGAGGGTTTGAAGACTGGTAATGTGATTAACTTGTGTAATCTTTTTAGCGCAATATGAAGCGAAAGGAGTCAGAAAATATAAAAGCGTTGCTTAATCAACAACCTGATATGAGAGATGACAACGCAGCGCCCCACGGGAAGAGTGTGTGTCCCCCTGAATGTCCTCCTCCTGATTAAGAGCAGTCGGGCAAAGAAAGAAAAGAGGAACGGGGCAGGAAGTCAAGATTCTCCGATACAAAGTGATGCCGACACTCCGGTTTTGTTTTTTTTGTTGTTTTTTGTTTATTTTTTTTGGACTGGGATTGAAGGTCATTTCAGGCAAAGATAGCCACACCCCACAAAAACAGTCCCTGCACCCCCCCCTTGTTTTTTAAAAAGGTGGGGAGGTGGGGGGTGGTGGTGGGGTGCGGGGGGTCGCGGGGTCAGCTTTAAAGTCCTGGGGTCACCTCCTGCGTGTGGGGCCGCTGACTGAGGCCGTGTTTGTTTCTGAGGGTCTGAACCGAGGTTTCAGACCGTCCAAGAAGCGGGAGGCGTGGCTGTGTTTTTCACCAAAGATGTCCAAAGTCCACTGTCCTCCTCCTGTGTGAAAGCGGGAGGGGGAAAAGGGCAGGGAGGGGGCTGGGCTGTCGTCCCGTCCCCCCCGTCCCCCCCATCCCCCGCCTCCTCGTCTCTGCCCGACGTCTCACACCCATTCCTGCATGGAGCGTTTGCAGTACAGTATGTGGCGCGGCGTGCCCTTCCTCTTGAACTGCACCACGGTGTAGATGAGCACCAGCAGGCACAGGGCCAGCACGCTGGGGATGACGATGGCGATGGCCTTCACCGTGTTGGCCTCATTGTCCAGCTCGATCACCACGTCCGTGGTGCCGTCGTCGACCGGCGGCCGCCCGGGGTCGATGGGCGTCAGGTCGCAGCCCATGAAGTCCTTCAGGATGGAGCGCGGGTAGCCCGGCTCCACGCGCAGGAACTGGTTGTTGAACTTCCAGTACTCCTTACCTTTGTAGAAGTAGGTGAAACCTGTGGGAGGGGAAGCAAAGAGGGGGACAAAAAAACAACAAAACTTTAAAAATTCGGTCACATCTAACCGTAGCCATTGTCAACTGCTCCATAAACACTTAGCGATAATTTGATAATTAGGCAATGACACTTTAAGTAAAGGAAAGATGTCGTACTGGCCAAAGACATCTAATAAACCAATAGTATCTTATTCAGTGGTGAAAGAAATATTGGGGTTCAAACCCAGACTTAAGTAAGCAAAATCACAGTGGCTCGTCTTGGTGTTTCACATGTTTAGACATTGGTCGAATTTTAATGTTGGATGTAGTAAAAACACAATATTCCCCTTTGAAATCCGGTGTGGCAGGAATAAAACACATGCACTTCTATCTCCACTCTAAATGTACTTAGAAGCGCTGCTTTAGCAAATATAATAAACAATGCATCGCTGATCTGTCGGTAGTCACAGCTGCCAAAACCCTGTTTGATTTAATCGGTCGATTTCTTTTTGTGGCGAGTATTGTGTCTGTGTCGAGGGCTGTTCATGTGTCTGCCGAGCAGGACAAAGTTCAACTCGCTCTGAGTTCAGGGAGAGCGTTTTCTGACTCGGCCCTGGGACAGCTGCCTTTCCCATCATCTAAAAACATCTGAGAAAAACAAGCGGATTGAAGTGAAATCGAACTGACGATCAGCTGCCAGCAGCCCCGAAACAGCTGTGTGTGCTGCTGTTGAGCCGTTGTTTCCCTCTCAGACTGCTCAGGCGAGATGTCCCTGTCCGTCCCTCAGGACTAATTATGTCTGGCCATAAAAGAGAAATACACACCCAACCAGGAGCCAAAGCCCACAGCTAATATCGCACAACAGCACAACAAATGTCATCGAAAGGCAAGCTGCTCCGGTGCTTTTCAAAGCGCAGGAGCGTCAGGGATTTTGAGAGGGATGTGGAGGCTATTGTGCGGATGTCTCACCAACTCCATATACACCACGACTTTGTGTGCATTTTCTGATGAAAAAGTGAAGGATTTTTTTCTACAGTCCCTCTGAGCGATGGAAATGTCGACAAGCTCAAAAAGAAAAAAAAACAAAAAAACAACGCCTTTACTCTTTATCAAACACGAGCACTATTCCAGCAAACATTTTGACAATGAATAAATTGTAATATAATAATGTCAACTTAAAAAAAAAAACTAAAAAAGTGGTGAAATGACATTTGAGAGTCTCCGTGTGATAACTTTTCTTCTGCCGTCATAATAAGTTGTTGTGAAAATGTTGTCGATTCGGGCTGACAGTAAACTACACTGCTTTCTGCGAGCCACTGTCTCAGTGTTGGGGGGAAATATATGCTGTGTAAAACTGAGTATGACAGCCTGGCTGAATTCTCCAGCTCCACTCTTCCTCGCTGGACCCCTTTACACTTTGTTTCTTCCAATGCATTATTCATGCGCACTTTTCTGTGGAAAAAGAGGGTAGAAAATGCTCTAAATTTCTCGTCAGATGGCGAGATGGCTATTGGAGAAGCCAAGGCGTCTTAAATCACTTGTTAGGCGAAGATGTTTGTGGTGAAGAGGCCCAGGACGAAGCTTTTACAGATTCCTCTAGGAGGTGCACCCTTGCCCGTCTCCTTGGATGTGCTGGTAAGTTCTTATAGGATGCAAGTGCATCAACAAGATCATGTGTTATTTTTAGCTGGTCTGATCTGATCGCACCAGCGATCCCAATTAAAATTCCCAGCTCTGTGACAAATCATTATTTTTGCTGGTTATTTGGTGCTTTCATGCCCTCAGTACACAGCTGACATCTTACAACTAATTTATGAGCAGGAGGAAATGACAGGGATCATTTTAGGAACATCGCTCACTGCCTTTGCCAAGAGAAGATTGAGCCAGGAAGCGATTAGCCGAGGGTATGTAATACATTTTCATTTGATTCAAAGCGGGAACGGCCTCTGCACAGATGAGAGTTTGGGCGCCGTATCGGAATGACTCTCCACCCAGATGAGTGTGCGTGAAAACGCCCGTCACATGACACGTCCGTGTACACTGGGCTTGTGTGTGTCGCTGTTTGGCAGCTGCAAAACACAGGATCAGCGACTTGATTCATTATCCATTCTGAATTAACCACCGGATGTCAAGGCTTACAGATCGGCTACAGAGACTGATGTGCTTTAATCTACTGTACAGTCATGTGATGGGGGCGTGAGGAAGCATCACGTGGTGAATAATTGCCTTAGTGTATAAAGCCTGAATGTCCGTAGAAAAGCTCACAGATGCCCACGTTGTGTCTTCTGCTGGCAGGAATGTGCTCTAACTAGTTCTTGGCAATCGGGAGGAGCAATGACTTCCTGGAGTCCTCAAGTCAAAACAGCCACACTGTGTGAATCCCTCTAAAACCACAGTTTGCTGGCTTCACCTCTGTGATCTTGTGCAGACGAGGCATGTGGGGGAATTTAAGACGTGCATTTAGACCTGCTGAAGGGTTGTTTCCTAAACAAACCAGACTTACTGTTTGCCACCGCTTCCTGTCTTTGTGCAGCGATTAGTCACAGTGGATGCGATGCGACGCGAGTGGCAACAATTTCTCCATTCGAAAAAATAAAAAACAAAAAACATGCGTTCCTTTCAGAGAGGCGCATGCGGGTCATTCTAATGTGGTTTGTATAGGAATTATGAGAGGCAGACAGGAAGAGGCCGCACCTGATCAGTTAACCTGATCCGAGCAGCTTGTGGTTATGTAGGAAACGCGACCCGAGCCAGTGAACACGCATCGCCCTCCGGTCTCTCATTTAGAGCTCAGCTGGGTGTTATGATTAGCCAGAGAATTATGGCCGCTCTTGGGCGCTGTTCTTTTCTTCTTCTTCTTTTTTTTCCCCCCTATCTGGCAGCGGCTTCCCCTACATTTAACACAAACGGAGTGCTGTGTGGAGACGCAAAGACCCAGATGAAGTGACAGGCAGGTGGTGTGGCTGAACACAGGGTTTGCAGTGACTGCGGCGTGCATGCACAGAGGGAGAGAGTGGGTCAGACAGCCGGAGCTGCTGCGGGTTAGAGCCAGGTCAACCTCGCCTTCGGGCCCCGATTCCGATACGAGCCGCCTCGCGTGCACAATCGGCCGTGCACTCGATTACGGGCTGCTTATCTGGGTCAATGTTTCCAGCGTGCCACTTGACACACTGCCTCCGCGACGAGAGAGAGAGAGAGAGAGAGAGGAAATCCATGCATCGAAACATCGTCCTCCTGGATATCAATCCACCCTTCACGCTCCGAATGACGCCCGCTCCACCTGGCCGCACCGGCAGACGGGCCTGGCCGCGGATCTGGCGGAGGAGCCGCGGCACAGATGGCGCGAGCGTTCACGGCGCCACCTGCCACTCTTTTTCCAACCCGGGCGATGGCCCACCTGGCATCTCACATCCAATGGGAAAGGCGTTGGCCCCCCTTCGCACCATCCGAGGAGCCAATAGGCGGGCTCTTTAAGAGGTCTACGTTCCGCCTACCCACCCTCGGCGACAGCCAACTGGCTCAAACCGGAATTAGTGCCCAGCGGTGGTCTTGTCCTTTCTGCCTTCCACAATCCTGCTCCAACTGGGTCTTATGGCACAGCGAGCAGGATGGACCGATCGTGGAACATTCTGCTGTGGAAATGAGCTTTTTTTTTTCCCTGCACAAGTTGGCTCCCCTTTTTCGTTTGTTTATCCCTCCTTGCTATGCACAAACCATCGGTCCATTTCCCATGGAAACACAGGTACGGGAGCATGGCTCCCGCTCAGGCTCGGTGTAATAAGTGGGGCAAATTTCAATCAGTGTTACTCCACTTTACCTCCAGCGCGGCATGTGCCTGTGACCAGCTGAAATCAATGCTGCCTGGCGCATGAACCGCACTGTTGTTGCCAGATCGGAGTAGCGGGCAGAACAAAACGTACCATTGGCTTTGTCGACGAAGGCCCCTTGCGGCGAGTCAGGCACACCTCTCCACACTGTGATGGGCTTGGGGTATCCAGGGTCCATGGTTCTCATTTCCTCATTGTAGCGCCAGTACCTGAGCAGGAAACAATGATAAGCCACAGGAAGGGCACCACCATCCAACACATTGTAGACAATTAACGCTGGGGTTTCCTTCAATTTTTCACACGTTTTTTTTTCTTTTTTTTGCCTCTGCTGACTAGAAATTGTGACTCTGTACAAATGAAACCGCGGTGAAAATCCCTCTGCTGCTGTAGACAAAAAGACTCGCAGCTGCTGAGTGTCGTATCGAGACACAAACCTGTCGCCTTTAAAGAAGTAGGTCTTTGCCACATCCTCCCACCACACAGCAGCCTCGATGCTCTGGGTTGGCATGCCGTGGCCGAACTGGGCGATGTCCTTGGGGTAGCCAGACTGCACTACCGTGTCCTTAAACACCCAGAACTGCTTCCCTGCACATCAAGAAAGAGGGAGAAAAATAAATTAGAAGGACAAATAACAGCTGGGATTACCCTCCAGGAGCAACACACTGAGCGGGCAGATTTACAAAGACAGATACAAGCCTTGTAACAAATGGCAGGCAATAACCTGTTGCCTTCTATTACTTTATTTGATGTTGATGTCTCCCTAATTTAAAATAGGACATAGACATAGCTTTCCTTGTCCTTGCTTAGAGGTAGCGCAGACACTTTTAAGTGCTGGAAGGGCCAGCAACTGCTGAGCTGAGACAAAAAGTAACAGCAACGACCCATGTGGGGAAACTGGCCACCAAAGAGTTTTTAAATGTTAGCTCCAAAGAACATTAGAACATTTTTGGGAAGGACTTTAGAAAAGTGTAGAAAAAAACAAAAAGCCCCATTTTTCTCCCCTGCCGTCAAAACCTCCTTCCTGTGCAGTAAATGGGTTAAGCAGCACGTTTCTGCCACAGCGTGACCTCAGGAAGTGCTTTTCTTCGTCACTGGTGGAGGTGGAGGAAGAAAGGGGAGGAAGTGGTGGGTGGATGGATGGATGGAAGGGTACTGTGTTACATGAGAGAGTAGAGAGAGGTGGAAGGACCGGGTTAAAGAGAGGAAAACCAAAGGATGTCAAATATTTTAGCTCATCACGCTTTGCTGACTCATGTTACACCTACTTTGGCTCTTGATCTAACCCCTTCAAATATCATTCGCTGATTACCATAAAAATGAGGCCAACACGCAATACTGCATGCAAGGGAAATATATTTCATCACAAAGACTATAAATATGATAATAGCTTTGCAGCTGAAATACTTTTCTACACACTTTTTCAGGATAGTCAAAAATAAATGTCTCTTTGCTGGAATGAAGCCCTTCAGGTAGAAAATTTTGTCGGGGGAAAAGAGGAAACTAGGTAGAGAAAACACAAAAAGGCTGACGAGGAAAGGGAAGAGGGTGTGTAGATGGAGGGAATGAGCAGATGATAAATATAGAAAATCACAAAATCACTTAAACAACCTTGTCACTGAATCAGGTTAAATGTTTTAAATTTTGAGAAAGTTTGGCACAGAGAAACAAGGTGGTTTTACCATTTTGGGCAGTTTAATGGGTGAATTCATCCTCCCTCCTCGACTATGAGGCATAACTGCAGAGTCAGCTCTGGGATGACCTGCACCCTTTTTTAACAAATACAGGAAGTGGGCGTGAAATCCCAGCAAGATTTGCACGCGTTCCTCAGCTTCTTAATGGCCACAAATCTGACATTTCACCTTTAAGAAAGCATTTACACTATAGTGCGGAGGTGATGGAGGGAGATTTATTGATGGAATGCAGGAAGGAACAGTAGGACAGAGTGTTGAATTAAGTGGGAATGTTGTGGCCTCTTTTTGGAAAGGAAATTCCTGTCATTTCACCTCTCTCTCTTACAGTGCTCCTCTCATTCTGGGCCATTCTTCCTCGGGCCCTGACATACACACACACACACACACACACACGCACACACACACGCACATACCACACCCAGAGATTAGATCCTATTGCCCTCACTAGAAGAGTTCACAATGATTCATAAAAAAAAAAAATCCCTGCTCTCCCTCCTCTACATAAAATCGGATTCTCTTTTCTTTTTTTAAAGGGTCGACTTGCAGCCCTCCACATAAAAGTCTGGCTTCATCTTCAGAGCTGTGAGGGCTGCTTTGATGTAGCGGCGGCTCCGGCATCTGCTGCAGTGTCACGACTAATCCCCCGCTCGGCCTCAACAGTGTATGAAGAGTGTTATATAGGATGAAGATCTGTTCCCGTCCTCCTCACGCAGGCCACACACAAACACCTACTGTACGACCGCAGACGAGCCACATGTGTGACTGTTAACACGCAGCAGAGAGTGTGTATCTTTAGGACCGTTGTCCTCCAAACCACCAAGCAGTGGAGCTGAGGATCGCTTCAAGAAAATCTCTGTTTATCCATGGACGTTTACAGCAACCTTCAAGTTCCAGGCTGTCGAGGTGGTAGAGTTTATACATCATACTTTTGACTCCTTTTATGGGAGTCTTGTCTGAAATAAATCTCCTGGAAACACTCAGTAACACGTATAGTAACCAAAACCTGACACTGCCCTCAGTCTAACCTCGGTAATTTTGACACTTTTAAACTCCCTTCCCATCTTCTCTTTGGATACCTCGCTTCCTGTTCTGCCTCGTATACACTAGCGTGATAGATCTGCAATGTGCGCATATCGGCAGACATATCGGCCCCGGCTGATTTATCCGTCTAGCTGTGATCTAAAATAACAGACACTCCGACATGTCTGCATGAGGTAAATGAAGCGAGCAGCTCTGTCGGTCTTCTCCCACAAACTGCACCAATCAAGCTCTGATTGTATCCTGCCTCCCGGGAGGAAAACGCACATTGATGTATGGATCTTGTGGGTTGATGTGGTGACACCCCCACACCTCCCACCGCCGCAAAAATCTAATTTGATGAATAACATTTGAATTTATAATGTCGCGTCTCGTTCTGTGATTCACGCTAACGGCACACCTTCCGCGTGTACATGTTCGAGTCAGTCTGTCGGGACCTGTCTCGTCAGGCACTGAGCGATGACTCCATGAAGGCACTGCGACAGTTGATCCTACCGTAGTGCATAATTATCGCTAACACATTTAGCATCTCCGCAGAATGCAGTCGGAGAAGCCGGGAGAAGAACCGGCACTAAACTGCTGTGTGGGAATGGAGAACACATGCTGCATATATCTCTAATGTAAACCAGAGGTGTCTGCTCACTGACCTGCTCTGTGATGCAGTCACAGCGCTCGGCTAATCAGAGTCTTAGCCATCAGCCCAAAGCAGACTTCCGTACGTGTATTTATTTTAGGAGAACTCATCGACCGGGGCTCTGTTATAGGAGAGGCAATGACCCGCAGCACCCAACTTTGTCTTCTGACCGACTTTCTTCTTAATCTTTTATTCTAAATAGGGACGGACAAATAGAGCCTTCTGGGAAATCAGCTGTGCATGTTCGAATGAAAAACTACTCTGTTACTACGAATTCTCTAAATCTGCGTTCAATCCTGCTGGTCTGGAAAGAGGGCAGGGTGGAGGATAAAGCAGCAAAATCAAACTTCCAGAGCTTGTGAGCAACATGGGATATGGGAACAGCAGTCTGTATTTCCAGGAATTGTTTTGTGTTGAAAATAGAAACAGGTCTGAGTGAAGATTTGTCGTTTTTATCTCTGCAGACTTTCATTGCTTACCTTTTCCTCTT
Source organism: Karalla daura (assembly GCA_029224185.1). Lineage (NCBI taxonomy): Eukaryota > Metazoa > Chordata > Actinopteri > Chaetodontiformes > Leiognathidae > Karalla > Karalla daura. The sequence goes on from CM055208.1 coordinate 13,593,111, forward strand.
TCCTTCAATATCCTGCCTCCCTTTCAGTGAATTGTAAGCAAACAAGCGTTCACAGGACTGATTTGTTTGTTTTCTCTTTTCTAGTGGCTTTAAAGATAATTTGCTTTAAATCTCATTGTTTTGATAGGACTAAATTTGAATATGTCGACAAATCTCATCAGTAAGGTTGAAAAAAATCTAAATCTGTGATCCTCAAACACTGGCAGTGAGTTCTGAACCACTCTGTCACAAGCCTGTGACAGTAATTCCCAGGAGTTGCGCTTACTCATTATGTTCAGCTACAGTTTAAATTAAACCTATTACTACCAGCACCACTAAACATAACACCAGCATTATTAAAAGTCACAACTGGTGGATTATATTGGATTTTCCAACCAAGAAGGCAATAAATAGCTTTAATTTTCCACAGATTAACACTGGAGTCACATACACAGATAAGATCAAGGCATTTCAAGGGAAATATGATGACACACAGCCGTTATCAAAGATTAAACACCCTGTTTGTCTCTACAGACACATGTAGAGAACATATGGGGAAGACATGTGTGTGCATTTCATACACAAACAACATGACAGCTCATATCAGGGAAATTCTCCCGAATGAATAACACATGAGATGAATAACATGAGAAGCCAACGTGAACCAGAAAGCTTCAGTTACAATATCTGGACCGGGTGATACTTAACACAGCCACAGTGTGAGCTTACCTTTGAAGAAGACAAACTTGCCCTCGCTGTTCTCGTACACGGCGTCTATCTTTGGCGGCAGGCCCCTCCAGAAGACATTGATGAGCATGGGGTATCCCGGCATCACAGAGTTATCTCGCACTCGCCAAAACCAGTGATCCTGAAAGAGACGCGCAGAGGGCCAGTGTTAGGAGTCAAGAGAGAGAAAAAAAAGGTCGAGAACAGGGCTGAGGATCACTGAGAGGGTGCTACACTGGAGTGAGCCATGTGCTTCAGTTCTGCGCCCCTCTTGATGATACCACCGGGGTTACAGCAGATTGGAAAAAAGAAGTTACCATACACAGAAGCATCGTATAATTAATACTTCAAAATGTAGCATTTGATGGTGGTGCACTGAAGCTCACTCCTGGCTTTTGACCCGTACGTAGCCCAGACACCTTTTACAAACCATAACCCTACATGGATTAACCCCCCCCTCCTAAACCTGTACATGTAGTTTACTTTCTCAGGGTCGCTACACATGCAGAACCTGAGGAACATACTGGGAAAACCATCAAGTTACAGGGGCAAAGTGATAGCCAGGAGCAACACGAGAAGCCAAGAGTCTCTGATTTCCTTTTGAGTGTGTGTGTGTGTGTGTGTGTGTGTGTGTGTGTGGAGAGGAGGGAGGGGGCGTGAGCGCGTCCAACTGGAAGGTATGTCTTTTTGATGTTGGATGAAACTTGATGACAGAGGAGGGCCGGGGTGAGATCCAGCTGCGAAAGCCATTAGGGCTCCGTGAGATGTCCCACCCTTTGGCAATGAACGGCCAATTGCATCTCCTGAACGCTGGGGCCAAAAAGCCTGACCTCATAGTGAGGGACGCGGAGACGGAGGGAGAGGAGACAACGCATCATCACACCCTGCCTCATTCACAGTGAAAGCTAAATAAACAGCCCATTTATCAAACACTCTCCCCGCTGCTCTCTTCCTTCTCTCTCTGTCTAATCCAATTGTTTCTCTGGGACTCTTCGCTCTCCCTAGACTCTTCCTCTCCTTTCTTTTCATTTCCCCATGTCTCTCTTTCCCCAATTCTTCCTCTCCTCCACTCCCACTCTCGCGCTATACATACCGTCTCCATAGATTTCAATTGTTCAGCACTTTCTTCTGCACGCGGCCCGGCCCAGTAATTGAAAACAGATCCAACTGTGAAATCCAACCTATTTGAATCCGTTTGACTTTATAGAAGAGAAAATGTTCCTTTTCCCACCCTGCAGTACGGTTCCTCTCCCACTCTGAAAATGAGGCCCAGGCAAAGCACACTTCACTTCCACAACATTTCAGCCGGCACGTCGCAATTACAGCAATGTCAAGAATCATCATGACAGGTTTGGTCTCTGCTGAAGCTGCAAAGGTTCTACCTCAGCCTGTTCATGTTGCAGCGGTGAAGGGGTTAGTCACGCATGCCGCCTCACACATGCAAAGCAATGATTCTGAGTTCACATGCACTTCTCAATAGGAATATGACTTCTCGATGGCCTTCATAACCAATGAGTTTTGTCAGTGTCATGGAAAGTTTGTGAAGCGGAGCACGGGCTGCAGAAATTACCCTGAGCTCAAACTTAAAACTACACAACACGTCCCTGTGCTGCAGGAGGTTTCTGGCCTGCTGAGCTGACAAACAACCTTTAACTTCAGAGCAGACAAATTATAGTAACAGGTTTGCATGTCATCATTTATTGCTTTAAATGTGCAGGTATTTGTACACAGATCAAGTAATGAGAAGGGATTACTTTGTGCTCTACTGCAAGATTAGCGAGAAATGTAACTGGCAAAACTCATTATGCAAATATAAAGGCCATGAAAGGATTACTGAACAGCCCAACCCCCTGGGTCCGAGCTGCTCTTTGAAGTGATGATTTCCATTTCTTGTTGTTTGATTGAAAGAGAATCGAGATGACTACAAAGAGATGTAAACGCACAAAAATGATGCAAATTGACTACAAAGAGACAAAACGACTACAATTAGGCATTATTAAACGATGCATAACAACAATTAGGCAAAAACGTTCAACTGTACTGCCATCTTTTAACTTCTTAATGGGGGACTTCAGGCAGGCAACAGGAGTGAGCCCAGTGAGGAGTAAAGAGGCTATTTCCTACCCTGACTTTTATGCTGGGGTTTAACCTGACATTCAGGTCAACCCTGGATGAGCATTTGCCACAGCCATACATGTTTGTGCGAGCACGATGAGGTGAGAATATGACAGACAGCAGTGCTAAGAGGACAGTGCTGTTGACCTCTCACTCGGTTAATGTGACGCACGCACTTGCATGGCTTGACTGACAGCAGAAAGCAGGTGTAAATAATTCAGGCGGATCAGGATTAGGACCGAAGCCTGAGATCCCTGCATTTATCAGGATTTCCTGCCAAAGTCGACTCTCACAGAGGGAAAACTGGATTTTGTGGCAAGTGTGTGGATGCGCATTTGTTCTCTCAGGTGTTGAAAGCTATTTCATAGGGTGAAACAGAACTCCTCCAAACCTTGTTAACAAGACTGGAAACCAAAGTATGACCTTGAAAAGAGGCATTACAACACAGTTTGTTCTAAATCAGCAGCACTAGAGTTTAGAAAGTCCATTCAAAATGAATCTTAACAATATCAGTCATGCTGAGCAGACCTAAAACCTACAACTTTGAGACTGTAATTAGCATTTTTGTTACTGTTCAACTAGTGTTAAATGAGTGTCGCTTTTGAAAACTTCCTCTTCTGACTCTTCTCGAGACACCCTGCTATTGTGGGACTATCCATCTCTTTCCATGCTATAACACAAAGGGGAAAGATACTGAGAGGAGTGGACAGCTCGCTGCCCACTTGGCCACTGTGTTCTCATTAATGGATGTCGGAATCAAAGCATGTCTCCAGCATCAGCGGCCAAGTGGCCAATCCTGAACAGCAAGGCAGCCTCCGGCATCCCTGAGTCCCCCGCTCTAAATCTGTCCACATCGAGGGAGGAAGAGTCTCGGCTAACTCCAAAGTAGCTGAAGAGGAGGAGATACTCGAGTCTCAGTTTCCTCTCTTTCAGACCGTCTCGGGACAAGGCTTGGGTGAGAGGCCAACGAGGGAAGTGCGTACCTGCTCCTGGCCAGTGCAAGAGGCTCTGACTGCATCCACGCAGTGGTTCAAGTTACAAACTTTGTAGCAGGCAATCCAGCCATGGCAACTACAGCACTTTACAGTGAGAGCAAAGATAAACTTAAGATGGCTTTGAAATATTAAACCACTGATCTCAACTATAGATAAACTGCTTTCCACTCCAGGAAAAAGCTTCAATTCACATGTAGAGGTTGTAATGGACAGAAGACTTTTGAATTCCTGTAATGGGCTTTTAATTTAAGTGAAATGTCTTCATTGGTTGACATATTCACATAAATAGGAGCACAGAAAAGATGCAAACACATTGGTCTTTTATAGGAACTGTGAGATGACACACTTTTCACTCAGTCTCACTTACTAAATTTCCTTCTCGTTAAGTGTGTCCTTGTGTTAAATTCCAAAAAGCCTTGCTCCATTAAGAGAATATTAAAGATTCAAGAGAGATATGTTTTAGGGAATGTGGGCCTAAAACTCTAGAGCTGTTTGGACTTTCTAGTTCTACAAACTGACAAGAAAACGGCAAACCACAAACTCAAATCCAGACGCTATATTCATATTTTATAACAGTTTGAGCCTGAAGGGAACTGAGTGGCCTCTCCGTAACTTACTGACTAGTTTATGCACATAGGCGACCAGGTCAGAGGCATTGATGTCTGAGAACAGCATTGCTCATGTGCGTGCACGTTCATCAGTGGGGTACCATATGGTTTGAGGGTTCATATAAAGTTGAGCGCGACGTGCCTGCAATCATAAAAGCGGTAGCTGTGTAGTTTCACCGAGGCTTTTACTAGAGACACTGGATCTACACGGCCACACAGTCTCGTGTGAACCTTTAACGACCTTCTGCCTCGCAACTGAGAGAAAAATGATCAACTGTAAAACTACCACCTTAACAGGCATGACTCCTAACCTCCCTTTGTAGATTAACGTGCCGCAGATAAATCAGATCCTTCTTGGCACAGTTGAAAAAAAAAAGCCAGTCACCAATAACGTCTGTGTTTTATCTCATTACACCTACTGTGTGACCCGTTAAACCTCTGACCTGAGAGCTGAAAATGCAACGTTATTGCTGAAGTTCAAGGAGTCACAAGGTCACACCAAGACTGCGAAAATAAAGGGTTGCCTTTTGAGGTTCTCTGTAAAGTTGCTTTTCAGAGTTTGAGAAAATGTAGGTGTGAGGATGGAAAGGCGTAATTAATCTTATCACAGACAAGTAGCTTAATGTTAAGTGTAGATCCCACCCACACATGGAGTAAGTCGTATGTCTGCTCACAGTCTGACTGTACTTCCTTGTCATTCTAAATATACTCTGTGTATACTATGTAATTTGTTACTACTTGTTTTATTGGCTGACACTCATAATGACAAACCTCCACCTCCTACCACGTAAAGTTTACCTTCACGTCTGCGAGAAATGACATTTGGAACACATTGCACTGCCTGGTGCGTCGGAGAGTGGAACATTTCAATATATTTTAACAGTGCCCTCGGTCTTTTCAGAGGAGAGTGAAATGACCCTGATTTTCGCCGTTCAGCACGATCAGAAAACAGTTCTTGTCCTGGAGCGCATCGGTAACTAGACCTGAGCTGAAAGAAAGCCTTGCCCAGGGAAAAAACTTTTGATGAAACCTCTTGGCATTGTATATATTGCAAAGAGAGAATGTGAAAACGGTTTGATTTACATGTAAATGGCTGTGGATACCGTGTAGAAATCTGTAGACTTCAATATACTTTCAAAGAGCAGGAAACAAGCGTGCCGGAAATAGGCACATCCAAAGTTTTGACAGAAGTAATCTTCAGAGACCTGGCATGAATGAGGGCTCCTCTGTGAACATAAAAATGTAACACGTCCTCTCTCTAAGGCTCTGCTTTACACTGCTGGACCACCTGCGGACCCTGGGGGCTGTGAGGCGGATGAGATCTCTGCTATAATGACTTGGCATCGACTTGACTCGGCTCTTCCAAAACAATCAAGTGGGAATGTTGAGTATAGCCAAGCCATGCAGGCTAAATGGACCAGCGGCATTAAGTAACCAAGCGAATAATCACCAAAAAAAAGAAGAAATCACCCTTATATATGAGGGAAACAAGAGACAAACACTCAAATAAAAGTCAAACTAAAAGGAAGCACTAGTTGTAAATCACCCCTGCTCGGTGAACCATCATTACAGTGTGCCTAATGCGTAGACCTTGGCATGTTGTGGAGGGGATATATCAAGCCCTGGAGTAACACAAACATCTCTAATTATGATTCCAGATCTACCGCTGTATAGTTGGGCAGCTTCATCTACCAGGAGGAAAGACAGCACTAACACGATACCTTGGTCTTGTCAGAGAAAACTGGCACCGCACTCGCTGAGAATCAAGAAATATTGGGACCACCTGCTCCTGCTCCGTGAAACTCGCTTACGCAGTGGATCCAAGTCAAACCTGCGATCCCTTATTGATTTCACTTCACCGAACACGTTTGATTCACAGGCTGAGACGAGGACCATGCAAAAGGGTGTGCAAATCACCATGAGTCATAATGTTACTGGTGGTCCTAACGATGTGAGCGTAGTGGATTTACAGCTGAACCTACATGTGTTCTGTAACAAATCACCCCCTCTCTGTCAGTCTTTCCCCTCTCCTCTTCTATGTCTCTGGAAAACTTCGAGCTGCTGCTACTCGCAAAAGCCAACAGGGAGAAGTATTCATCACGGCCGTCAAAATGATGGAGCGCAAATCCCCTCTCCACATCAGCGCCGATGCCAGTTTAAGACAAGCAATTACAGGTAATCCCGCTCATTTAACTTCACTTATTTCTGTTCTCACGTGATGCTGAACACCAGAATCTGTTTTTAAGTTAAGATTTTAGTCTTTCCTCTCCATCCAGCTGCACAACATGGTACAATATACAGCAAGAACTGCTCTCATTGCTGAAAAGAGTTCATTTTGGATGTTTTATAAAATGTTGATAATAATCACTTTGCCTCTCACTAGAAAACATAACATTCCAGTAGTGTAACTTCGTGTGGCACTCATATTTGACAGTTTCAGATAAGTCTTATGGCAGTTTCACAAACACGTGAAAGCAGTGCTGACAGCAAAATCCTGCATTTTGCTTTCGCTATTAGATGATCTCCCAGATTGGAAGAGGTACAGCTGGAGAAAAGCTGATTTTTCCTGCACAGCCGTGCCACCAAAACAAAGAGATGGCTGTTATTTATTTCCTAGGATCCCGATATCAGGAAAGTAATCAAATTTGGGGAAAAACCTACCTAGAAATACAAGAAAAATACCAAACCTTACAAATAAACCTTCCAGAGCATCAGTTATTTGTCCTTCAGCTGGTGGTTATTGAAAGTATTTCTCGATGTGAAAGGAGGCCTTAGGAAAAGTATTAAATTTTACTCAATAACAACATCAAACAGCCAGAACAGCAAAATGATATTTAATTAATCGTGACAGAGAGAAGGAGAGGGGATGTCTACTCTGACTACAGATATTTGTTTCTAAAAAGTAGTGAAAGGAAAATCTGACTTTTCAGCACTGACTCTGACAGTAAAAGAACTTGTTCCTCTATAGCACTTTTCTCGTCAGGACCACTCAAAGTGCTTCACAGACTCAGGTCACATTCACCCATTCACACAACGGCTGCAGAGGCTAGCTGCACGGCCCATCTGCTTTCACTTCGACTGCAAAGAACGGATGTAAGGTAAATTACCCATAAGAATTTTTTACCCATAGAATTCTTTTGTTATTGATATAAAAGGAAAACTTGCGCGGTTCCTCTTTTATATGAATAATTTTCAAGAGAAGTATGTCTGACATAACATGATTGACCCTGATTTAAGGCTTCTTGGATACACAGTTTGTGGCCAGAGCTGTGCAGCTTCTGTATGCGCGGCGTGTCTCAGAGCCGCCAGTGTCTCTTGGTCAGTGAAGGAGAGATTCGCCAGCTTTGCCCTCAGCTTCAGATTGTGTCTCTGAAGCCAACTCGTGGTAAAACATAAGCCTCAACTCTGAAGTCTGTGTCAGGAGTGGTAGGAATAATCTGCTGCATGTGTGTGTGTGTGTGTGTGTGTGTGTGTGTGTGTGTGTGTGTGTGTGTGTGTGTGTGTGTGTGTGTGTGTGTCGGGGAGCTGATCTGTGAGGATCTGCAGAACCCGGAGCAGACTTTTGAGTCGGTTTTCTTAAATTGGTTGTGAACTATATTGGAACTGAACTGTTTTGGGTTGGAGATGAAACAAAACGGGCTCTTTACCTTGAGGCCTGAACTTTGGAAATGTGTGTTGAGACTTTCACACACGCACACATAACCAAATGCAGTGATGTCTTGATCACAGGCACCTATTGAAAACTGATTTTGGTTGTGGTCTGTGTAGCTTTTCTGTTGTATATTTCATTGCTTGTTAATATTTGCTTTGTTATTTTGTGTTATTTGATTGAGCTATGTAACTGCTTTTCATTTAAAAAGCATTAAATCTGCAGCCTCACATTTAACGATAATTCATTCTTTCCGCGTAAAGCTCCACAAATCACCTGCTTAAAATTCCTGCAATGTATGTTGTGGAAAAAAAAAGCCATCTCACAATGTCAGTATTTTCCAATATGGTGAAGCCTTAATTTGTTGCACCCAAATCCAATTACAATCCCACAGATACACTGGAGGTGTTTCAGAGACCAGCTGGCTTTGTATCGTTCACATCCTCGACTCATAAAAGCGTTGTCTGAATGCTGAACGTCCTTTTTGTCTCCACGCTACTTCTGAGCCCTTTCGAAATCCCATGATCCTCATCACTCCATCAGACCAGACCACTGCCCTCGGAGCGATGATGAGCGTCAGGAGCTGCCATGGACGCCATGGGAAAGAGACCGGGGCTGCGTTCAAGACTATAGTAACGAGCCAAACCAAAAAAAAAAAAAACAGTGTGAGCTTTGAGTCTAATTTTGGTGAAGCACCATCGCAGGTAGCCACTCGGGTCTCTGGATTTATTTGTCCAAGTTTAAAGAACACACTCGGAGAGAGGTGGCAGAGAGGGCAGAAAGGGTTTTTCCCCTCACTCCACAAGCCTGTTACTTAACCATTGAATACTATCTATTTATATCCCCAGAAAAATACAGTCACACTCACAGAAAGCATCAGAGGCACTCTTTCTCCTTTCTGTGGAGAACACAGGACAGCTTTGTGTTGCCCCAAGGTTTTTCTTTATTCCTTGCTCCATGTTGCCAAGGTCTTGTGCTCACAAGCTTAGACCAAGGATAAAGATGCATTAAGAGACATGTGTATTTTTTTTTTTCATGCACTGGAATGAAAACCAGGCAGCGTTTGTTGCGAGAGAAAGCTGTGCTGCACAGTGCATGACATGGTGTTTAATCAGAGTACAATATCCATTTTGTCCAGATTTCTGTGCATATAGCCTGGAGTAACCAGGACAGAGCTCATTTTGAAGGTAGAAAGTGCTTTAATTAAGTAGTAAAATACACAGGCACTGGCTCTGAGGTAACTGAGGAGAGATGGTAGCTTTCTCTCCAACAATTTGTGCCAACTTTTCTATTAATGTGCAGCGGGAAAAAAAACAAAAACTAAACCAACTGATATTAATCCAAATGGTCCAGTTTACTCACACTGTAGTTTTCACATTATTGTGACATGAAGCAGACAAGCAGAAAAGCTCTCACCCTCTGTATCAAATCATTTCCATTGGTCTGAATGTGAAAAGGATGAAGGGAGTTGTTTTGACCGGAACAGGATTTTCTCAGGCACATATTATCAGTCTAGAAGCATTGTTTGAAACTACCATTTCAACAAGGTCTCAGGAGTTTGTTTGGCCTGCAATAAGCGATAGCTGTGCACTCACACTGCATCGAGAAGTTGGGGGGTAAAACAGCTCCGGGGAACAAAATGACTTCTCAAAACAAATAAAATGTGAAAATGCCCCAGGTTTGTTTTGATATCAAAGACTCTGCACTTACCTTGAAGACAAACATCTCTCTCCTCAGTATGGCGAGGGTGTTGAAGCCCCCGTCGCAGATGTTGGGTTTAGCGTTGGGGTGTGACGGTCTGTCTCCAGGGGGGAACCTGGGAGGTCGTGTCTGCCTGTCTGGCTTGCGGGGGTCTGACGGAGGGTGGGAGCGGGGCGGCGGAGCCGTCGGTAAAGCCTTCGTGGGTTGGGGAATCTTATCAGGAGGACCTGGAAGAAGAGAAAAACATATGAATATCGGCCCCTTGTATCTGAAATTTCAGATTCACCGTTCATCAAAAAGGTCAACATGGTGTGTAGTTTTGAGCATGAAATGAAGGTAAATGCATTGCAAAACCTGGAGATCACTGCATGGGAAAATAGCATATTTTTCCATGTTTAAACTTCAGCAATGAATGGAAATCTAGCAGAGTTGTCTGGACATTTTGGGAGACTACTCCTTGCTGAAACTTAGATGAGATGACTGATAGCCATGTTGAATCTGCAAGGTAAATAAAACGCCTTGGCCCGTTACAGCCAACCAGCAACCTGAGCTCAACAGAGAGCAAACTTCTTTGGCCAAGTTTAATTTCTCCACTTGTAACTGGAACCATGAAGGCAAAGATGATGTGAGAAGTGAAGAGGAAATTTACCAACAAAAGCAGCGGAGACAGAAAAACAAGGTGAGGCCTTGTGAAAACCAGTGGGAAAGTTTAAACACCGTCAGGTTTCAGGTCACCAAAGCATAATACGATACGTCAAGATGAACAAAACAGAACGTAAAAAAAAGACGAGAGAAAAAGTATTCAGCATGGAGATAAAAATAAAACGTTTCCCCTCATGGAAGCCCACCCGTGATTCTGTGTCAGTTCACGTTCATGATTTTCATGGGAGAGCGCCTGCGAGACACACGCAGCACATGGTGCTAGAGCAGACATGGTTTGTGTGAATGAATAATGTAGCACATGACGGCACATGAATAACACTGTGTAACTGTGAAAATGAGGATATGTGTTAGCATGTGTTGATTGGAGCCAACAGATGCAGGAATAGCAGACTGCGATACAAAGCATGCAAATGTGGCAAGCAAACCCCCCCCAACATTCGTGTGGAGTATTGATGCATAATGGGGTCATATATAAATAATGACCTCAAAGTGCCTATAAACATGCAGGAGTTATGCATGAATCATTAAATGACTCGACAAGTGATTAAAAGGTCGAAACAAAAAGAGGATTAGAGAAGCGAATGAGCAACCCATCATTTAACCGAGGAGCTCCATCTATAGTGAGCAATTAAACAAAGAAATAAAGAAGATAAAGCATGAAACTAGTTGACACACTAGCTGATCAGAGGATTAGAGGGGAACACTCCGCTAGACATCTCCCAGTCTGTAGAACTGATCAGCGGTCTGCATGAGAGATTCCCATTCACTGACTGAATTAAATCCCCTGAAATACATCCCAGATTAGTGGGGCCAAAGCACTCTAGAGTTATGTAAGCATCGGGAAGACTGGGAGTCAGATGGACATGTAGACAAACATGCAAATGTGTCCACTCGCAGGCTTACACACACACACACACACACACACACAAAATAACATTATGCTAAACTAAATTAAATGTGGCATTTGGCCGATTCTGGGTCTTTAAATCTGACCCTTATTTTAGCAGCTACAAAGACGCCACATTTTGTCCCCACTCCCAGCTGTGGTCTACAGGTGGCTCCACATGTTGGGCCTAGCCTGGTGCACTTCAAACCCAAGAACAGGAATCTAATCAGGGAACTCAGCTGGTGCGGTGATTGGCTCTAGTGAAGGCTTGCGTGCTCCCGGGTCTCAATGGAGCATCGACTGAAACCAACAGTCTACACAGAGAACAAAGGTGTCTGAAGAGCCCCTCTGAAGACTGTCCTTTAAGATGTAAGATGGCAATTTAGCAGTGATTTTTCCATGAATCCGATGGAGTCTCCCAGCTGTTGCATTAATAAATAAATCACACAAGTTACACAAGTTACATCCTAACATTTTTAAGTCCAGGTTGTATCTGACAAATAACATGATGGAGCTCATGTGTTTCTGCGTACTATTCAATTCTGGACTGTGCATAACAAAATACACAGTGTTACACTAAAATGACTTTTTCATAAACCCTCTTCTCTCTCTCCGTCTGTGCGTGTGTGTGTGTGTGTGTGTGTGTGTGTGTATATATATATATATATATATATATATATATATATATATATTTATATATCAAAAGGTCCTGCAAGGAAGTTCAGTATAATTGCAACTGTGATCCTTGGAGCGTTCTATTTTTTTTCCTCCCCTTCATCATGTACAGTAATGCGAAGGCTTCCTTTACTGCTGCATAAGTAAACAGGAAGTCAGCTGTTCTCTTCAAAGGACTAGGAAGTCATTATGTTCAAAGGACCATGAGAAAACAGTGATTTCTCCATGGGGAAAAAAAAAAAAAACAAGATAGTAAGTCGACTTACATATCAGTGAATGATCTGTCTATAAACTATTAATAGATGCAGGCTGTTTAATCAGTTGTAAGTTGTTACTTTTGATTAGTGGTTAAGCAAAGTCATATCCAGTTAATGTGTTACGTCTTCAGGAGTAAAATGTGAGGAATAAATGGAAGTATTTCCTCTCTGTTTTACAATGACTTCAAGACTGAGGCAGGAACCAGAAAGAGTAGCTTAAGGTCCACGTCTCTAACAGTGAATCGATCCTCAACATCCAGCCCATCCTTTTCCTGTCAGCCTTTTTCTTCAAATCACTACGTGATGCTGTCTGGCTCCCACGGACTGCAAATCAAAGTCCTCAATTCGACACCTCGTTCCCATTTACAGCCCCATATTACTTCTAAGTAACTCTTACTCTTTATATTCCTGTACAGTGACTGTACCCCTGATGCTGTTCAGTCTCGCCATGGGAAACACGTTCACATTTTGCTTCCCATCAACGTCATCGCCTTCTCATTCATCTGAGGCGCGCAGCTCCCGCCTTCGTCCCCGTTCACTCTACACTTCTAGGAGCACCCCATGTGAGGTAGAAAAAGAGGCCAGCGGCTGCTGGAAAAATAAAGGGAGTCTGAGGAGGGAGCTGCCATCGCTTGTCCTGCCCTTCAACTCCTGGTACAACAGGGAGGGGGGAGGGAGGGAGGGTCGTCCGCAGCGGCGGAGGGGAGTTAAACACGAGAGGGATGAGGAGAGATTTGATCGCATGCCCAGCTCTGTCACTCCCTGAGGGACAAGCCCCGGCCATGTAAGCAGATGGCAGGTTCTTTTGTGAGTGAGTGTGCGAGCGTATGTGTGTTTGCGCAGCCATTCATGTGACAGGCCAGAGTCATCTAAGCCCACTGTGACTAGTATACAGCTGTGACAGCTGTGTGAGACACTATTTCCCACTTCCTCCCACCTTGTTTTTTCAGCTTGTTGTCAAGCTGAGCTTGTGCTGACGCAATGAACTTTAAAACGAAAATCACACATTTAAAAGACAAGTCAAACGGACTGGAATAACACGTATAGATACATTGAATTCCTCTAGCTCTATCCTGGTGTACTACTTATTACCTTGTACTACTCATCCACAGTGATGCTGACATAAACACCTCACCATCAAATCAAATCTCACACCTCTGAAACACCCGCCCCTCAGCTTCATCAGCTCAAAGCAGGCAAAGCACTGTAGTCAGCATTTGTCAACTCGAAATGTGTGTCAGTGAGGAATGTGTAAGTGCTCTGATGATCACGCTCTCACCTTCTACGTTCTTAAAATTAGGTCTTAGATCTTAGATCTGCTCTGTATGTGTACATCAAATCATTGCTCAGAAACACTCAGTTAGAAGTCTGGTGTTGGGGTGAGATGTGTGACTTGAAGTCAGTTCGAGTCAAATTTTCTCTTGGGACTGAGAACAATCTGGATTTGACACTTTCCTGGATTGCATCATTTATTTACCATCATGACAACTCACTTCTCAGTTCAACCCGTATCAATAGTCTCTCCACCTACTCTTACAGTCTGTCATCATCATATTTCACAAAGAGCTCTGAAAAAAGAAATCTTGCTGCCTACTGGGAGGCCAACTGGCCATGTAAACAAGACCTTCACTCTGATAATGCCACAGTGACTCACCATAAATCTTCTGGATGCCCAGCAGGTCGTCCATGGGCAGTTTGAAGTTGTCAGTGTCCATGTACTGGTAAAAAGGAGCCATGATGGCCGTGGGGTCATTGGAGTGTTCCAGGCCCAGCGCGTGTCCGAGCTCATGCACGGCCACCAGGAACAAATCGTTACCTAGAGACAGAGAAAAAAAAGAGGAGGAGGGGGGGAGAAAATGAGAGAGCCATCTGCCATTGTTGTGCTCAACTGTAACATGGTCCTGCTGCATTTTGAGCATCCTGTATCAGCTCTGGATGGCAGGGCTAGGCCTCAAAACAGAGCCAGGTCGAGCAAGTTTTGTCCTAGCGCAGAGCACAATATTAAGGTAGGAAAGGTTTCAGATCAGTTTATATGAAGCACATGTATTAACAAAATGTCAGTGTTTGTGTTTGGGCAAAGATAATCCACTACTTATGCACCTAATGAGTGGATTATGCAGTGAACAGCGACTCATTGGACATATTAGGCAGAGACACAGTGTACTACACATACATATACACACAAGCACATACAATCCCTCCTTGCGGAGCACAGTAAACCCCGTGCCCCGTAATTAGTCTTGAGCCGTGGTAAGCTGATGACTACACGGGGTTGACCTTTTGACTCTCAAACCCTCTGTGGCCGACAGCCAAACCGCAACCCAATCCCAACTGTATTAGATTTGGATATTTGGGATTTGAAGCCGCCCCTCCGTGCCCAGTTTAAGTTCCTCGACTTGCGTCACAGGCAACCAAAACAACAACAAAAAACACTTCTCAAACCATTCTCTGATCTCATGCCATTATAGAGAAACTTATCTTTGTTGAGAAACAGTCGAGGTCAGACTGCTATGTCATATGATTTATAATAATACACTGACTGTCTGTAGAAATCTATTAACCTGATTCCAAAGAGACATCAAGGTCCTCTGGAAAAACATTATTACTCTACTTCAAAGGGAAACCTCTTACACTCTATCGCAAATACAAATCTATTACAAACTGATCTTTTGGCATAAAAAACATACAATTTTAAGACACTGGATGCTGTTGTAATGACCGCAAGTTTTGAATCGTTCAGGTCAACTGGTTTGCAAAAGCTTTTAAATTTACTGGTTTGAAGGTTGACCTTCTGATGCTCCCTCCACCGGCCATGTCTCTCTTCCTAGTTTTGCATTTTCCTCTCTTTCTTATCACACAGGAGCTCAACAGAAAGAAAAGAGCATCACTTATTCATTGAAATCCCCTTTAAAGTGAGACTTATCTGCTGCAAGTCTGTCACATGAATAACGCATCAGCAGATACAGATGGTGATTCACATCACTTCCTAACAGGTACAGTACAATGCTTACGAATTTACAGAGCAGACTAATGTGGAGAAATGGCTTAATTGGAACCTTGTGAAGGATATTGGACTGTATAAATGCCAGCGAGTCCTTTAAGGGTTGATGTAAAGCCCTCTACTGCATAGTTGTAAGGGGACACATTGACTGCCAGGCTTTGCTGCAAAAGCTCCGGATCCTTCCAATGAAAATAGATGGCTTGTGAAAGTTGGAGAAGTAGAGAAAGTTAGGCACAATTTATGCAAGCTTGTAATATTAACCAAGTGTCAGGAGATAAGAGTTTATGGCAAAATAAAGAGAAGCGGGAAAGAGGAGAGAGATAAAGAGGAGGGAGAAACGGCTCAGTGATTCAGGAATCATTTGTGGAGAAAATGTGGTCACACTCGTCTTACAGCTGGAGACCCTTCTCTAGGCCATTTCCTGCCACTGCAGTGGAAGCAGAGGAAGTGCTCAGAGTCAAAGAGAACTAGTCAAAAATGCTAAATTAAGCGGTTTCACACACATTTAATTGTGGTTAAGACATTAGTGCAATTGCTGGATGTGAATGTATCCATGGTTTTTCTCTTTTCCTCCTTTCTGTTGACGTTACACTGGGAACGCAAAGGACCAGCAGCGCACTCAACTGCGCACACACTTTCTTAAGAGGATGTGTGTGTGTGTGTCTGTTTAGTGCTCTGAGGCTGATTGGCATAGTTTTTGAATGACTATAATCATGAGAACCCACTGAACTTAATATAATGACTTATTGATGTGCTGGAAGTGAATGGAGGCAGCATTAGTCTTCAGTGCATTACAGTATAAAAACAGACACTCCATCCAGATTCCCTCAGAATGCCATTACGATGAAGTTAATAATCTGCATTTGATCAGTGTGCGAGAGAGAAAGAGTTGTTACACCATGATCACAATGAGTGAGTCGTCAAAGACTGAAGCACGCAAAATGTAAATTATAAGCAAAAATAATATAGGAAAATTAAAGAGTATAATTAAAAACAATAACAAAAGTGTAATCTATTGTATCTACCAAAATGACGATAATGATGCGATGGATCAGTTTTTAGTAGCATTGAAAGCATGGTAACTGCTGGCCACAACAAATGGCAATTCAGCTCCACACAAGCTGCATTTATTCAGCACAGTCGTTTGATTATTCTACGAAAATGCAATATCTTCTCCCAAAGTACATCCTGTACTGTCTTCCTCCATCCTTCACTCCTGAGGTCTTCCTGCCTCCTGGGGCCATCTCAGGTCAGTGTTGTCACTTTGTGTCGGCTGCTTATGTAAGTCACGCTGCGGTGGACAGGGACGTCCTGTTGGCCCCTGGGCCACAAACAAAGCCGAGGCAGTTTGTACTGCCTGGCTAATTATCAGCTGGAAGCTATACAGAGCCTACACTGGGGATGGCAGAGTGTGGAAAGAGATGTGGAGGGGCTGAGGCAGACAGTGAAGGGTGAAAGAGAGGAACAGGTAATGCGGAGCGATAGTGGTATGGGAAGGAGAAGGAGATTAGTAGGAGGCGCAGATTTGGAAGTGCAGATGAATACAGCGATAAGAAAAAGTGAGGTAAACTGAGGAGAAAGGGCGTCTGGAGCGAGGGCTTAGGAAATGTGGAAAAAACAAAAGCATGATAAAGAGAAGGGGGGGAAACTGAGGCAAGGAGAAAGATAAGACTCGGCTCTATCGGTCATCTTGTAAGATATTCCAGTGTAACAGCAGTCGCAAAAGACGGAGATGATGAATTGTACGACTGTAACCTCTGACCTTGGCATTTGTGCCAACAACTCTCTTGTCAGTGGCCGCGTCTCAGCTCCAAACACAAAACCTAAAGGAGAAAATCGAGCGAGCGGGCTGTAACAACGGGACACAGGCGAAGAAAACAATGCCAGTTCATTACAGAGCTCTGCAGGGCTCGTGTGATAACCCAGTGAGGGCAGGAGCTTTTTTTAGTTTGAAGAGGGTGAAAAAGTCCTGTATGTTTTCAGCTCCCTCGTGTGCACATTCCAGCGCTCCGGCTAGGAATGCATCGACTGCTTGGAGCAGAAAATCTGCATTTCAAGTAACGAAGCAGAGGAATACCAGTATGGGTAATTCATTATTATTATTATTTCAATGATGAGTGGGCAATGATCATAGTGGTAGCCCTGGGCTACAGCAGTCTTGCCGACACCCTCCCCAGGATAGGTCAAGGTCGCCGCTAATGAGATAGCGCAGCCCAGACGAAGCAAAAAAAAAAGAAAAGAAGGAGCGGGGAAGATCGAGTGGAAACAGTGGAGGAGGAGAGTCACTGGAGATTTATGATCAGATGGACCTCTCCGTGCCTCTCCCCAAAGGGTTGCTGTAAAGTAAACAGGGGTTGTGATTAGGAACCAGAAACCCCTGCGCAGGTCTTCCTCCATAATTTACCGGCTCCCTGCACATGCCACCGCTACTACGGCCCAGCTGCCGGCTGGGAGCACACGTGACGTAGGAATACCGGCTTTCAGACGTAAACACACAGAGATAAACACACACCGGCCCACAAATCAGATAGGGGGCCCTGGACATGCTATTCAATTGCAGCAATAGCTCAGGTTGTCAGCGAAGTTCTCCAGGGGCCCGTAACCCTCTCTGCTTCCTGCTGTTTAACAAAGCGTCGGGGCTTCACTCAACACGACATTCTGCCTCAGCTAGAAACATGGAAAACTCCGGACTGCTGTCCGCTTGTCAACCTTTTTTTTTTTTCCTTCCAAATCTTTCCCCAAGCTTTCAATGTTGTCACTCCTGTGTTTTATTTATACAGTGTAATCAAACTACCGATGCTATCAAGGGACTCTCATTTTCCCTTCTCCAGTCAGAGAAAGATTTTCTGAAATCTCGACAATCGCAAATCGGCATCGTGAACTAGCCAGTTGTACAGATGAGGATGTCTGAAACCAGTGATTTGTTACTCCTCTGCCCTTCGTTAAACAATGCTGCGAGTGTTACCAGCGTTATCTCATTGGTGTAGTTCTACTCTCCATGTCTACACAAGCATGAGCGCTCTCTTTGTCCTCAAATTGACCTCTTTCCCATTCATCTCCCAGGAACGTTTCTAAGAACACAATTAACACCTTTTTGGTAAGGAAGGAAGTGATTCGTAATCTCTTTCTGTGATATTTCCCCTATAGCCCTGTTTGAGTCTTTTAATTACCCACTCATCACTTTTCCACTGCTTCTAGCTGCATTTTTTAAACAGGATGAATTTTTCTTGCGCCAAGTGAACATGTAATGAAACGGGCTCCAACTGACCTGGATACAGCAGTCAGCTTTGTTTCAGAAGGTAAACTTTGAGGCAAGTTGAGGTGATACTGTTCCGAGATGTTTCACCGTCCTTGACACTGATTGAGAGCTCAACAGCGGAGAAACAGGAAACGGGAACGGGAAGGGAAATCAGCTGCTATCCACCGGCCAAGGTGAAGTTCACAATACTGACACTGTTTCTCCGAGCCAGGAGTAAGGAACAACCTTGACCCCGAAGGAAGTCAAAGAAATGTGAGGTGAGAAGGAAGAGCGGAGGTTCCAGTGAGGCAGCGCGCAGAGTGAAACAGACTGTGAGTCAATGAGAGGTCTGGCCATCCAGCGCTGTCCCTGACAAGCTGCCAGAGGATCTCAGCCCGGTGGTTCAGTGCCTGGCTCAGAGGGCCCCGGGCTCACACAGCTCTGCTGGCTGTCAAACCGCTGCCATGTGCCCGACGTGACAAAGCGACCACTGTGGAGAATGCAGCCAAAGTACAATGGCGCATTATGTTGGTTTCACTTTCACACTCGCTCTGCTTATGACATGCCCTAGCAGGACAAAACAGAAACTCAGAGTGAGCCATTTGGTGCTTTTCATCAAATCAACCCACAGTGCCACATGTATAAACATAGTGGTTTCCAGGACTCAAGTTTCAGATGGATAATGGGAAAACGATGTTATTTGAGATCATCTTTATGGCTAATGCATAAAATTCAAAAAGCACTCTGATGACCGTGGGTGCACCCTATCTATCCCCTGTCAATTCACACCCTAAGCCTGACAGTGACAATGCAACGCATTATCCACAATCCTACAGTCTGTTGTTTCACTAGCTCTGCTCCCTCCCCACATAGCCTATCCCTTTCCTCTCGTCTGGCCTCTCATTTGCTCTCTCTCTCGCTCCGGGCTATTGACATTGGTTGAGCAACTCTTGTGCTGCTGAATCTATTACACTTAATTCTCGCAAGCTTGTCAGAGAACAAAACCCCCAGCTGATGGGAGCAACATATGTACACTGGAGTAATTATTTATTTACAGAGGCTGCTACAGACTGAAATTCTGTGTGTGGAGCATAGCCAGCGATCCAAATATTGGCCGTTCCTGTGGACTCAAGGTAAATAAACCAGCAGAAAGCAAGAGGGAAAAAAATGCTGCCAAGGAAAGGACATCTTTTATTCTTGTCATGTTTATCTCTGCGCAGCACCTGCGAGCGAGAATAGGGTTGCGTGTACATTTTCATTGTGGTCGTTAATCATTAATAATGCGTTTAAAGGCACATGCACGTGTGGCGTTTCACAAGCGTAGACACACTTTCGCAGCTGCGCCCATGGACATGTTACTTCAGCACAAAGAGAGCTCGGGAAGACTTTCTCAACTCTACTTGTGCCAGTAAACTAGCCGTAGAGATGTTAACAGGATTTAGGAAGCTACGAAATACAAAAAAACAAAGTACAGATCGTAACACTGTCTTCACTAATGCTGCTCTTTTAATAAATCAACGAACCAGTTAATCTTCATTTTTACAGATGTTTGTCTTGTAACTAGTCTTTCAAAAAAAAAAAAAGACTATCTTCTTGCGGGGAAAAAATGCTTTTAGCCCGTTGCCAGCTGACATTTCTCCTGTCAGTTCTTGCTACAAAGTTGAAGTTGAGGTAGCAGCCAAAATCTGAAGACTGAAAGAAGTAAAAATAGGATTCAAATTGGAAGCGCTGAAAGGAGTTTCAGTCCGTTTCAACTGTTTTCAGCGCCTCCACTTCAACTGAATTCTTAAGCTACTTTCACTACTCGCATGCCAAATGACATTTAAACTGCTTTCATCTTTTATTCCCAAACTCTTCTAATCTTTTAGTCTTCAAGTGACTGCTGACTGCTTTCAGTTGTTATACATCAACTAATATTTCAGCTGCATCAATCTTTTCCTCCTTAACTTTTAACATTTCCTCCTTTCAGTATGTGCACCTCCACTGACGCTTCAACCCATTTGGATTTTTTTTTGTTCTTTTGCAAAGTAAAATAAAGTGTTCGCTGTTTTTAAACAGTTAAAAAAAACCTCTTCCACTGCTTCCATTTGTGACTGGATCAATAGGAGCATTATTATGAAACGCTTTATTGCTTTATGCAGAAGTACAAAACTGACACTTATAGACGAATACTGCCTTTGTGTATGTGTCAGAGTGTTTCAAGCCTGCAGAGTTAATGCGGGCTTGATTGACAGACTTGGTTCGGAGAGAATTGAAAAGAAAATGTGACAAAAGCTGATTTTTTTTTGAGGCATGCGATTCACAGGGGTCGTTTAGGTGATAAAATCCTTTAAGACTGTAAAGATGTTTTCTCAGTGAAGTGTAACGGCAGACTCACTTGGCACACTTTGTGTTCCATCCACTGTGATAACGTCTTCCTCAATGGTAGTGCGCCTCTGCAAAAGCGGCCTGCGCGTGTTTGCTAAGAATTATGGGTAAGAGGTTGTGAGAGCATCTGAGTGACTGGTGGGAGGGCAAGACTCCCCAGGTGCGCGATTAGTGTGCGTGCGCGTGCCTGTGTCCATGTGTGGGGGCGGAAGAGAGGACTGCCGCCCACGTGGGAGCTGATACCGCTGTCAGTAGGCGGTGGCTATTTCTAGTGGCAGCCTGGTGGGCAGGAACGCACAGTGGGATCTCTGCTTTTCTTTCTCTTGATTTAATTTTCTTGGTGTAAGCGTGGAGGCAATTGTTAAATCGCCTGCCTTTGTCAAACATGGGATTCATGGTTGAGAATACGTTTAGAAATGTTACGTAACCATCGGGGATTTGCACATCCCAAATGCTGTACGTGGTAAATCAAACACTCTGAAAACACATTTACTGCACGAACAAGTGCTCGAGAGTTCTAGTTTCGCTGCTAGAAAACAGCACTTGCATCTCTTCTAAAAGAGCAGCGGTTAAAATGTAGTCGGAAATCGGACTACATAATATCGGAAACCGATATTCGATCAGCATTGATAAAAAACTTACACCATTTTGTAGAATATCTGTGGCTATAGCAGAAATCACGTCTCAAAAAGCATTATGAAGCGAGTCAAGAATTAATTAATTCAGAAGGAATATTTGCCAGCATTTTGGTATGTGTAATTAATATGATGATGGTGATGTCAGAGGGACAGTCACAGCTGTATCATGTCGCTGACACTTCCAGTGGAAGTCCTGGGTCAGTTGTAGTTATTTTGTTCAGGTTTAAGACACAGAGCAGGTGGTAAATGGTGTCAGGCTACACGCAGTGACAATAATCTCCTCCACTCCACTCACAGGTTATGAGAGCCTGTGTGTTGCCTGGGGTTGAAGCCCAGGGCAGAAATATCTCAAACTTGCTACTTGAATTTACTGAGTGCTACATATTACCATTTCTTACAGATATACAGCGCGTTAAAGGTTTGTGTTTACATGCAGTGGCATAAATTGTTGAGATAACCTTTCAGGACTGGATCATGCAGCATCCTACGGTGATATATGATACACGACTGTATCATACCATTCTGTCACACTGCATAGAATGTCAGCTGCTACAATGCATCCTTGAGATAAACTGTCTGCAAACAAAAAAAAAGTTCTTGTAGTACCCTTGAAAATGTGTGTATGAGTGTGTGTAGCTTTCTACTATTCCTGTGTGTGTCCTCCCACAAACTCTCTCTCTCTTCTTACAGTAGCCCAGCCATCAATACCGCTCCCACTGCCTGCCCAAACGTAGCCACGCTGGATGTCCTCTCGTGCTTCCAGTAAAAGATAAAGATCTGAACCTGTGGCACGATAAATGTATTTGTTTGTCCCCATTTATTTTCTCAGAGAGGTGGGAAGAGGCAGCGTCAGAGAAGGGGAGACAGAGATAGAGAAAGAAGGACGGAGGAAGATTAACGATCTTTAGAGACGGAAGTTTTGTAAAAGCTGAACAACCTTGAAAGAATGAGGAATGATTTAACTTTTCTGTGTTAGAGATTAGAGACTAAAGCTCAAGATTAGAAATAATTTCATGTCTTTGCCCAAGGAGTGATCGGTGCATTTGGGACATGAAAAGCAACTGCACATCACCTGTCCATATTTAGACCTAGAGCATCAATCCTTCTTCATCTGTTTCTTTTACTAAAGACTACATGGGGGTCTGAAACTGCTCCCTTCCTACTGCCAGACCTAAGGCCTAATGGTAAATGTAGAGTAAAAAGCTAATTTTATAATAAAATAAGAAAGTATGTGTGGTTTTATAAACTTGAAAACCCAGTAGCAATAGCAAGCCACTGCACAGCTTAAGCATTTTATGTTTTCAAGTTTCTAGCCTGAAACTTCCCCACAGCTTCACAAATGAACTGCACTTAATGAGTCATAGACCATTACCACTTCTGAGCACAGGATAAATGTTTTCCTAACCATTTTAGCATTACGTCTGGCCCTAACACAGTGCACTTGATAAGGAAATGTAGAGCGCGAGAAACCACTGCAGACTGAATCATACTGCGGATGGACAACAAAGTAACTAACCCTTCACACAGAGCTCTGCCCAATGACAGGAGCAGAGCTCACGCTTCGCTCTCAGGGCAGCAAGTCAGCATCCTTAACGTTCAAAAAGATCTCACGTTGCTTCCAAAATTGTGACTCAACCTCTTAATATTGTCCAGTCGTGTCCCTCTAACAGAGGAAAATAGTGTCCTTTTTGGACAAAGCAAATGCCAGCCAAAAATGACACACCGGGCTGGGCTGTCACACAGAACATTAGATCATATTATTACTGAAGAAAAACAAAAATACATCACTTGCAGGAATGGATCAACAAAGCCAAGCACTAACTGGAATAAAATGCATGCAAATGGCCGATAAGAACCCTAAAAAAAGACCATGACCAAACACAGGCTGACTGAGCGGCTGCTGCTCAACAGCAGACAGACAGAGCTCGCAGACAGATCGAATCCCTCTCCATACATCCTGCGACCATATCCTCCAATCCGACATCCACATCCCACACATCCCGGGACTCCTGTCTTTCTCATTCTGTTTCGTTTTCTATCTTATATTAAACCGTACAGGATGCGCGGTCAAAGCGTCTCTTGCTTACCATATCTTTGTTAATGCAGTCTTCACATGACATGCAGCTCCAGCCGGCATTACTTCCACCAAGTCACACTCTACGTGAACAGGAACAACAGTTCTATTTTTACACCATCATCCCATCGGAACACATCCCACTCATCCCGAGACCCTATCCTAAAACATGCTTTCCGACAGTTGGAAATATACTGTATACACACACTCTAATTTGGTTGTCTGAATGTGCACTCTGAGCTGGAGCGAGCTCAGATGTAAAGAAAAAAATGACACTGGAGGGAACATCATCAAGTAAAGACAAATCCAACATTCATTCTTTGATTTTCTTGTAAACAGTCGACCAGATATGTTTTCATGATTTTTTTCCAGTTTCCTTCGTAATACCTATTATTGCAATCATAACAGTGCCCCAGAGACACAAAACATGACTGCCATGCCAGCTAAACCCACTGAACTTGATGGAGAGAGCGAGTGTGTGAGCTGACCGGGGAGGAACAAAAGAAAAAAAAGAGAAATGAGGTGGAAGAGACCGTCCGCTGCTTCCTCCTCATCACCCAGTAGGAGTAGCAACCTAAAAATAAACCTGCAAGGACACCATATGCTCCTGTACTCCTCAGACTCTCTCCGCTTTTCCTCTCTCATTATTTACTTGCTTTTACATCTCTGATCCACATCCCTTTGCTTGCACTTTTGTTTTTCTGTTTTCTCTTTCCCTGTAATATCTTGATTCAATAGAGGCTGCTCCATGGAATTAAGCCTGGGCTGTCCACTGCTGAGAAGACGAAGAATGATCTCCTTTCATTGCCAGCTAGTAAAAACGTCCGAAATGACGGCCGCTTTGAAAGTACAATCAAGTTACAGGACTGGACGTCAATGATTAACTGTTTTGTCAATAGATGTGAGGGAGCCGAGCCTCCTCCTGCAACCATCAGTCAATCAACTGATCAATGTCGACATCCCTTCCACAGCCAATCATCACTCAGTTATTGAGTGCCCCACCGGTTCAGCCCCCATTATCTAATCCCAAGATCGGGAAACATAAATTCTTGGCACATTTTTCCTCCTGGTGACAGTGTGTTTTTCTAACCTCATTGGCTCATTTTGGGGGCAAGGGTGAGTAAAATAATAAAGCCCAGGAATCTCTCATTTCCTGTGTGTAGGTCTAGCTCACATGCTGTGTTATGTTACATAGTTTCATTTACACTACTAGAGGAGCTGGAGGTCCTTGGAGGCATACCAGCCCTTATAAGTCACCCTCTGGCCAGACAAGGTGTTTGCATACGCTTATGGTATGCAGTGGCAGCACTGAGGCACTTTTATTCTTGTGCCAGGTTTTGTTTTTTTCTCTGCTTTTGCAAAATCCAATCAGCTCCAGTGTGACTGAAAGTCAAAATGGAATCTGTCTTATCTATTCCTACGTGGATCGCTTTGATTTTTCACAAAGCAAAACACAGCGGCCTCAGCCCACGAAGATGACCTTGCGATAAAGCACGGGTGAGCATCTGCTTGTTTGGCTTTTTTTTTTTGTTGTGCAGAAATTGAAATCTGTCAAAAAGAAGAAAAGAAAGAAAGGAAAATGCGGCCCCTGCAAATACGCTCCCTTCCTACAGTGGTCGTGGTGCGTTGAGCTCTGATGAAAAGACAATCTAATCATCTCAATCTCCAGTTCCATTTTTTCCCCCCTTCCTTATCCTGTGTTCACAATAAATCCCTCTACAATCCTCTCCTTTCTGCCCTCCGGCACTCTGCCTCTGCATCCCAATTTTACCTTTGTGGAAACATTTTACGTGATATTTCATCCAAACATATTTCATCTTCGTACACTCCCTGCATACTTTTCCCATCCAACATCTGCTCTTCCATATCCTAAACTGCTATTTCTTTGTTTCTTCTCCCATGCATGTATCCATCGCCCCATCTATTGATCTCTCATACTCTCTAAAGCCAAGCAGTCTAGGAATGTAGGGCAGCTGTGGAAGCTCCAGCACCACTTGTCGGTTTTGCCCAGGGGGATGCTGCACTCTCAATGGGGATATTGGTTTATCATCCACCTCTGCACAATCCTCCCCTGATGTCTCTCGCTGTGCATCATCCTGGTTAAAATAAACGAGCAGCTGTTGCTGTACAATCCTTAGCAAAATAATGTGTGTATTCTTACAGTGACAGACAGGGACGAGTGTGAGTGATACAATAGATTGGTGGCTAGTACAGTTGCCTCACAGCAAGAAGGGCCTGGGTTCAACTCCCAGATAAGGACCAAGTCTGTCTGTCGATTTTTGGATTTCTCCACCTCCCTGAGGTGTCAAGAGTAATTGAACTGCATATGTGTGCTGTGATGGACTGGTGACCTGACCAGGGTGTATTTCCTACCCTCACCTTATGTGCACTGGAACAAGAGAATAAAGTGGGTTAAGAAATCGGACGGATTTAATGATGGCAAAAAAGTGATAAAAATAAAACAAGACGTGTTAAGTGTGCAGGTGGTCGATTGCGTAACTGTGTCGTTACCTAATCCCAGCATGGATGTTAATCTTTCTCGTGTGCAGTATTTAAATTCACTCAATACAAAGAGCAACTTTCCATTCACCACATGCAAGGCTGTAGATTTCCAATTTATAGTTTTCTGTCGATTGGAGATACATTCCATTTTGTTAACGAGACCAATCTGAGCTCAACAGACTTTGATTACGATGGGATAAAACCCAAAAAACAATTTCCTCAAGCAAAACATGGCTCTCTAATCTATCCATGTTCATTTAAATATTGACTAAACAAATTCTTTCCCCCAACAGCGAGTGTAATTATTTTGAAGGAGCAGTACTAGTTGATCTACACTTTATAGGGAACACATGAGGAGAGTGAGGGAGGGGGAGGGGGTCTTCACGATTTCTCCAAACCTCTGTGGTAAACTCTCTTCACTCGCTGCTGCTCCAAACTCATCTCAGGCATGATATGCAGCCTGAGAGGAGTGATATGCAGCACGTAAAAGGTTCTGGCACTGGGACCTGACATGTGCGGTGTGATCATGTTCACAAACACTTGTTACCAAACACAAAGCGCAGAGGAGTGTGAACTAGAGGGAATCACACGGGAGGATAAATGTGACACTCGCCTCCCTACAGTTTCCTCATCTCTCGTGGTTGCACAGATAATAGTGCTGCTGTAAGGCAGGTCAGTCCCCACTTTACTACTGACCACGTTAAAGGCGCTAAGCTGCATTACTCCCATACACAACAGCTGCAAAGCCAACAGAGATTAAACTCAGCCAACGTGTGCTCACAACTCTTCTGTTAAAAAACAGTTTGACTGATAATTGTTTTCCCAGTTAATCACACTCTCTCCATAGTATCTGAAACTGTGTGAAAATCTGCACCTTTCTCTCCGAGGTGACAAGTTTGAGTCAGCACTTAAGTTAGATTTAGGACAAAACAAAGACAAATATTTCTTTTAAAAATAATACACATTTCGGCTTTACATGCATAATACATGCACAATAGTCTTGCAGCCACATCAAGCTCACTTATACCCGACAGACACTGAAGATCCATTTAGAGAGACTGGTTCTCTGAATGCCAGGCTCGTAACAATAACGCGTACAGTCAGTTTGTTGTCTCAATGAAGGTGATGAGGCAGCAAGTCACAAGAGGCAGCGATTTCAAAGCAGCCCGGAGAAGCTCAAGCACTAGCCGATAAAAGCAGGTTCCCTGTTGGAAACAAACAAACAAATGTCTCGATGCGTGTATGGCTATCTGCTTTTTTTCAGAGTGCTCTCTCTTATGCTTGATAAAAGCATCAAGCATATAGAAAGCATCCATTGTATGCTTTATATATCCAAGTCCCTCTTAAAACGCCATTAGCTAATCCCAATAAGAACCTGCTTCTGCTACGTGTGCTAAAAATGCCACTAACTGTAACTTCTGAGTAATCCTCCATCCCCAAAAGCCTGCGCTGCAATCAGAGCGAAGGTGCGGACACAACACTGTGAGCGCACAAATGTGTGTGTGTGTGTGCGAGAGAGTGAGAGTGACAGAGAGCGAAAGAGTATGCCTGAGCACGTAAACACGTGCATGCATGTGTTTATCTCCATGCAGAGACCGGATTAATCCTCCAGTGTGCATCGGTGACGTCACCGTGCATAACAACCACAATAACATCCACGGCGCGATGTTGGCGACACAATGACTGATCCTCCTCGACAACAGTGTGCGCAGGGATTAGGTGTGACAGGCATGGGCAGCTTACTGGACAGGAGCTCAACCACAGCGCGTGGGCGTGCGGGTGTGTGTCGTGGTAACTTTGAAAACCCGAATAAAAGGAGGAATACTGAGAGAAAGACAGATGAGGAGGAGAAAAAGAAACAGCGGACAGACATTATGTGCCGATATTACATCATTTCCAGCTGTTCCCTCCACAGCGTGCACACAGGAAGGGAGAGACAGAGGCATAATAGCTGGATCACACGCGCTTGCAACGGGCTGAATTTAAAAAAGATGCAATGTTTCTACTTTTGATGACGCTTTGCGAGATTAAAAGGAATATCTTGTTTCAAATATATTTTCAAGAGGTGAAGAGTATATGTATCACCATTCATACTGTATATGATTTCCTGATTTAAGAATCATGATTATGCAGTAAAAAAAAATGCAAGCTTCAAGAGAAAACGCCGTTGTTCCAATCTAAACAGCATCACATTTTACACTGCTCTAACTCCTCTTATTTTTTCCAGCCTATTGACTGATGCGGGTAATCCTATGTCTGATAATATGGTGTCACATCACAAATCTCACATTAGATCAGTGGCTCTGATCAATGGGCTTTGCGGTTCACTTGAATAGTGGGTAATGTAGGTCTGGGGATCAAAGGCTTTGTCTTAAAACTGTATTACTACAATATTTGTGACTGACGTGGAGGATATACGTGCTGGCATGTACCGTAGGAAACCCTGAAGTGTATTTCTTAATTGTATTTTAACAAGATTACAGTTTTACAAACAGCTATGGTTTGACTGCGTTCACACCTGTTCGAAATGCCAAAGAAATGCAAACTGGCAGAGTTTAACTGTGTTTGCTGAAAGGAAAATGAATGCAGAGCTGACTAATACACCACAGTCAGAATACTGATATCACATCACAAGAGATGGGGTCATAAAACATGACGGTGATTAACACAGTGGTGCAGCAGCACATCCTTACACGTGACTTTGGTTAATCCCTTGTACTAGGGACGTGCAGCCCTATTACCTTGCTGTTTTTGTTTGTTTGTTTGTTTGTTTGTTTTCATCTGCCTCAGAGGTGATGCCGAAAAACAACAATCTGGCTGGAATACAAAGTACATGATATTTGTAGTAGTTTTGGGGGCAAGCATTGTGACATTTGAAAAAATTCAATATCTCAGCACAAAAAGGGGCTGGGGGCAAATTCAAGCTGTATTAGCCTTTAGAAATCCATCTGAGTGTAACACTAGTCATTGTGCAGGAATAAGAGCAACCCCCCAGCACGGCGTGCGGCTGCAGCTCAGCCAGTGCATGTTCATGTTTGGCAAGAAAGCCAGCTGGAGTGCGTAATAGAACTGCATGCATTATGGGATGTTTTCGCAGAAGTGTGGGCTGCAGCAGGGCCGTATTAATATTGCATTGAGGGGTAGAGAGACGGTTTGTGTCTATGAGTGTTGAAGGGGATGAATCATAGCCCTTCTTTCTCCAAGGAAGGGATGACAAAACAGAGAGTGTGTGTGTGTGTGTGTGTGTGTGGTATCTTGCATGCATACAGTGGATTAACTAGATGTCACTGTTCAAATATGATCATTTTAAAATGATTTTATGATATGACCATGTGGCCAGTAAAACAGCAGATGCGACAAAAGCTTAAAAAACAATTAATGTTGTCACTGCCATTATGGTGCTCAGCCTGCAGGAGACATTCTTGTCAGTTCGATCAAACTCTCAAAAACACGTCAACATGGTGTTTCACAACATCCTTCATGTAAGCCTACAAAAGCCCACCCACTACTGTTCAAAATTCAATCTTCAGCAGCAAGTTCCTCACTTCTATTTCCAATACGTAGTGTTCAACAGCTCCCACTCATCTCCTCTGTCTCCCCTCTCCCCTCTCTCCTCTTCAAATGTTTTCTTGACATCTTGTTACGCTACTTCCTCACTACATCTGTCTCTCGCGAGTTCTTGAACCTCCAATATTTGTCTGGAGATACTCTGCCATTCTCTCTTATCTCCACTCTCTGTCTTATACCTCAGCTGCCTTCCTACTAGTTACTCATCTCCCGCGTCCTCATTTCTTAAGAGCGTCTCCTTGTCTCTCGCTCAGTCTTGCCGCTCGTCGTTTTGACTCCTGACTCAGTCGTGACTCCTCCTGAGATGTCAGGCCGGGCCCTGGGGCAGTCATGCCCCTTAGATTTAATGAGATATTTGAAGAGGGAAGCTAAAAAAAAAAATCAATCCTTAAGAATCTGAAAGATAAGTTTGGAAAAGTGTTGCCCTCCTGCAACAAGCCTCTGGTCAAGAATATTAACCATGTAACGTTCACTTTTTGCTTGGACATCAGTCAATCTGTTTGACTTGCATTATGTCTTCATGTCTTAATTAAGTCTTCTATTCCTTTCTTCACCTTTCAGTCCAGCTGCTCTAGTAGTGGTCTCTTACATCACTGCACTGAGGGCTGCACAGGATTCAGAGGTCAACTTACTGCTGGCCGCCACTCTCACACACATACAAGCAGAGATCTGTTGGACAACACCACTAAACAGCAACACAGCTGTTCATCATGCAACCCGCACTGAAGCATGACAGACAAACCTTGCTAAAGGCTTACATGCAGCCTGACAAGCTGTAACGCACTGAGGGCAAGTGCTCTCGCTAGGGCACGAGCTGGAGGTCACAGTGGAGTGAGGGGTGATTACTACAGTTCACCGAGGGAGATGTCTGCTGGCAGGCGTGGATGTTTTTAAAGAGAGAGAACTCAGAACGCCTCAGTCAGACCGCACCAGTGCACACCAGTACTGTACAATGTGATTTAGTGATTGTGAATGGTGGGGAGAACTTGTGTTGGGATAAATTATCTTCAACCCACATTGTCAACACTGCCTTATTGTTGTAAATATCAGAACCTTTATTTATGACTATACCAAAACAGTCTTCTTTCATATGTTATCAGTCTGAAAACCAGTGGAAACCATGAAAGCAATGACTCTGATGTAGCTAAAAAAAATTTTTTTAATTGCCAGAGATGATTTCCTTCCTACACCACTCACCGTCATGGTTGGGGTTCCCTAGCGTCCACGGCTCGTCTGAGTCAAAGTGCGTGTCGCCCCCTATTCCTGGCCCGGGGAAGTAAGCGTGTGCCAGGAAGCCACCTTCGCCGTCAAAGGGCGAGCTGTCACCATGGAAACCTGAGGCGAAGATGATGGTGATGTCCACGTCTTTCTTGGTCCTCTCCAGCTCGCTGTAGGGCACGGCCTCGAAGCGCAGCGGCGTCACATTTTGCCAAACGTCGAAGGCTCGCCGGATGGCATCGTGGGTCTCCTCCGCACCGACTTTGGGCGTCACGTTCTTTATGCTATGCAGGACATGAAATACAGGACAGGAAATGTTTAGAGCGGGAGAACACTCAAAGCCTTTGTAAACAGATCACTCTCTCTGTATCACCATGCCTCTCTGAGCCCCAAATTGGTATTTCCCCCTGGACCGTCGGGATAAGCAAATCTTTTGTAAATTGGTCTGATAAGACTCACGGGTTTGTCACACATTTAGCAAAGCAAACACACCTAAGAGCAGCTTAATCTGCTGGATGTCCACATGGAGGAAGAAATGAAAGATTAGAGTCCAATCAGGCAAAGTAAACAGCCTCCAACTCTTCCGAAGTATGAGACACTGTGGAAACAATACAGTGTGTTTTCGTTTAACAATTAACACAAGGGCTTAAAATGAGGGGTACATGTCATCTACATCATTACTCTATGCACGGAAAAAAAAAAGTGACTGTTTTCTCTGCGTGCTGCAATTTCACGCTCATCGTGTTCGCCAACAGAGAGCTAAATGGAGCGATTTGGGAGAGAAAACAGCTGAATCCTCCCCTGCCGGCTTTGAGTTGCTGCAGGTGTGGAAAGGATGGAACAATTTCCTGCCTCTGGAATTTATTTTCTAATTAAGGATTATCAACAGCCCACTGCCTGCTGAGAGCCCCAGTCTGGTTTGGGCAATCAGAAAACCCTCTCTCCATTTTGTTCGCTCCGAATATATCCCAGTGCCACGCTCTATTAAAATTTGGCTCCCCTCTCAGGACAGACAGACAGACAGACAAGTATAGCTTACATCGCCCAAGTTAGGCATTCATGAACACAACAGGCTGTTTTCTCGGGTTTACAGTGTGGTGTCAAAGCTGGAAAGTTGGCTGGCTCGTGCTCAGTTGAAAGGTTCACTCTGAATCTGTGCCACTGTCTCATTGCTCAGGTGTTTCACAATGTTTCAGGAGTTTTTCTCTTCCTGTCTTCTCTCTTTCTTTGGCAACCTGTCTCCACCTTAATTCATTTGGCTTTTCCACAGCATCTCTGTTGCATCTCGCTCAGGCTGTCGTTTTCCATAATAGGAATAAATATCATCAAAACGTCTTTTCTCTACTATTGCTCATCTCTGTCTGCCTGGTGGCTAGACTGCTGCAAGGCACATTTATATACTGCACATTAATGTTGCATGTAAGCTCAGATTAATTATTGACTCAACTCTGCAGAAAAAAAGGAGCATAAAGGCTTGTTATGAAATATAAATAGTGCCACTGAATAACCTGCAATGTTCATTTAACATGTTGTAATTGTTCAGACCAAACCACAAACTGCACCCGATTCTCTATCGGCTCTTTCAAGACTGACTTGCTGACAGCTGACTACCAATTAAGCAAAGTGTTGCTTTAATTACTCTTTCAGGTTTGCCTAAAACTTTCACTTCCAGCTAATGATTTTCTGTTTTGACAGAGCTGGGCCCTGCAGACACAGAAACACATAACCCGTCTGACATGAAAGGGTTACACAGCTTTCGGTGGGAGTGAGTGGTTTAAAAATAGTCCACACCAACAGAGCAGATAGGTCTGAACGGATGAACATGAGTAGAGTTAAGGCCCATGACTACATAATGGCAGGGGGCTCATTTGTAGGCAGGTGAACGTTTTGGAAGAAAAGCTACGATGAAAACTTCACTGGTACCTCATTAAGTTCACACAAGAAGCAGTTAGAAATCTTGCTCATAATGGAAAAAGAGAAACACATGGATAAATATGAGTTTTGATTCATTTTGTTTAGGTCCGTCTGCTTTTAGCTCCAGGTTTCAACTCCACCAAATCTTGGAAAATCTCTGGTTCCCCAACTGTCAAACATCTAGCTGTAACTTTCTCTGGTAGCTGCCTGGTGCTGGCCAGGTACATTCCAGTGGAGTTCATTGACTTTCTGGTGTGCTGGTAGGAAACATTGCTGATGTCAGCATTGAGGGTTCACTGTGAATTCATGTCCTTTTTCCTCCTGTCTGGGGATACAATGAAAGGCCTTCCCAACAACTGCGGCCTCTCGAGGACTAAAAAGACGATTCGACTGATTCTATTACCCATCTCAATGTGAATCCTGGGCAGAGGGGAACTGCAAACTACAAAATGAAAGAATCAAAACCTGCTTCGGGGCCGTATTAAATATTAAACTCCATGTTGTGAGGTGATAATGATTCCGGATGCAACTCATGTGCTATAATGGTACCTGCATGCAGGGAGAACAGTGGGGATGCCAAAGCTAATTAGTGCCTCCCCACAGCAAGTACTGTATGTGGCTACATGGAAAGTAGCACACACCTGGGGCGGCCATGCATTTGTTATACTTTCCAAATGCCACTGTTGTTTTTCTTGCTTTTATTTTTGGACTGGGCAGCTTAGAGTTTGAAGAAAGAGAAATAGTAGAAAGACTGACACGAATATAAACAAACCCACAACGCTGCTGTTTTAGAATTGCACCTTAACCAGGGCATGAATGCGTGAATGTGACTTGTGTCTGTAAAGGGCTTTGAGTGGTTATGAAGACCAGAAAAGTGCTAGATATAAGACTGAATAGCATAATTAGAGGTAATAACCTGAATTGTCCTTTAAAAACAACCTTTTTAAAACAATACTTTGCTAACTGATAAACTCCGGAACAGAGGGAGCAGCATATAAATGTATATAACCTGTGCTTGACATATGCATTTCTAATGAGATTTTGATGCTCGTGGCTAAAGTGGCAATGGTTCATGAGTATGGGAAAGCAACACAGAGCTTTTAATGATGTATGCTACATTCTCCAGCTGGCTCCATTGCACCAGTTTTAGTGAAAAGGAGCAGCTGCAGGCACATCCGAATGCTGGCTGGAGGCACACATGACTGTGCAACAAACACTCACACACGGGAGCACACACATGATCACACAAGCTCTCAAAATGCTCCCATCCTATTACATAACCCTAATCTGTCAGAGAGCACCCTCTGCTTTCCACCGGGGTTTCCTCCTCTCCTCTCAGCTCATCTCTTTCTCTCCGCAGCTGCTTCTCCTCCAACACCCACTCCTCACTTTCCTCCCTCCTTAATTCCACCTATCTGCCCCTCCACCCTTCATCATGCCTGCTCATTTTCTTCTTTTCAACGCAGTGCGCCATCGCAGATGAACCGTGCACCAAGGAAAACAACTCCAATCCTAATCCCGGCATAATTTTTCTCAAGGAGAAATGCACAGGCACGAATCAGGACAGTTCTGTCATCCATGATATACAGCCTCCCTTCAGCTGTAGGTTAGTGACCCACTACTGCATCTAGCATGTAATTCGGCCCCATACATTTATCCTCAGAGCAGAGTAAAAATTAAAAAAACAAGCCCGGCATAAGGATTATCTCATGAAACATGAAGCCAGGGGCCATCTGCAATAAAGTATGTGTAAAATGTTACAGAATCTGAGCTACTGACCTCACTACATCAACAGAGAATATTATGCAACTGCATGTTGTCCTTTACATTATTACTCTTTTGGCTGAACATCAGGAAATGTTCATGTGATTTATGAAATTGATGATGGGCTCTCTGGCTTATGCATATGTCTCCTAGTGTACACTCTGTTCCATTTGTGCTAAATATTCTGTGAGGGATATAGCTGGTTCCTTTACTGTCTACTGAAAAAACAGAGTCATTTTTATGTATCATAGTTGAAATTCATCTTAAATGTGCTGAATTTGGTTTAACCTCTGGCTTTGTAGCATTCTGCACACTGGATAAGGGTTGCTTGCGAAAAGAGACATACTGAAGTATGTGGAACCTCACAGTCGAAAGTTTTACCAAAATGTAAGATTGAAAAGAACTGCATCGAATAAAGATGGCAGGCTGGATCCTTCTCTGCCTCTCAGGAAGGAGTTTGCTACTGAAAATGATCAGTGACACTGGTTGAATCCTGAAGTCCTGTGCACACATGCCTCTGTGCCTGCCCATGTGTGCAGCTATCAGTTATTTGTTTATGGCTGTAGGCTCGCATTGAGTTAATCTAGTTGACCGGATGTCTTTCCGACTTGACAAAAGCTGCCGTGACGAGAAGAGTCGGTGCGTGAGGATTGTCTGTGCAGCTCTGCGTGGTTAGGAGAACAGGATGGAAGTTGGGCCATAACAAAATGCAGGAAAGCCACCCCCTTCTATATTAAATTGATGACTTTAACCAACATAATCCAATGACTGGAGAACCACCCACCTGTATGTGATATGTCTGTGTTGCCACTTCTGCCCCGTGAGGGCGTACCGCCTTTTCCTGACACTGAATTTGGCTGCACCTGCTATCTGGTCAGGAACTCCACATCTGGGTCTCTTCATCCACCTGCAGGGAAAACAAGAGGAGGCCATCAATCAGCACTGAGAACAGACGTATCAAAGGTTTCATTAACGGCTGAATTACAGAAGTGCTGTATAGTGACAAAATGATGACAGTCATGATTCATTTGCATACAGATTCTTCTCAAGAGTGTAAAACAATTGATGCATTAAATTGAAACCATCTTAATAGGTCAAAGTGTTGAGATAGAGACAAAACAAAAGCATGATAACGCTTGAATGCACCTCACATTATCACAGTTCTAGTCTTTGGAAACATAGGCTCCTCACATGCAGCTCCTCATGATTCACACAGTTTAACAGCACATATTCATTCACTTAACACATTACCGTACGAAGGACGCCTCACCTTATCGTGTTATCGCTGCTTCAACAAAGAGCAGCAAAGGGAGACAAGAAAGAACACAGACATAGCATCAGCTTATCACATTTGACTCTGTTTCAGCCCAGCGGTTAAACAGATGTTTGTATGCATCCAGAGCACTGGCCACCACATCATGTTCCAGTCCAGTGGCCAGTCTGAGCTCATTACTGATGGTATTTTAGTGTTTGAAGGGGACCAGTGTGAACCAACACTGTCTTTTTAGGAGCAGCAGGTTGAATAATGTCTGATTACGATCCTGGGTTAAAACAGGGTCAACTCTTGTACAACATATAATGTAAATACACACAACATATTGTAAAACAGATAAAAATTAACTGTTCTTGTCATCATTAGGTAAGAAACAGTGAGCTAGTCCTCTTCATCCTCTGCTGTAAACCGACACTACACGGAGCAACCAAACACTGTCTGCTCTACAATCTCATCCACTGAGTATTAATACTTTGACATTTTGCAGCCTTTGATCTGACAACAGAGGTGTACTCTCTGTAAAAAGCCCCTTTGATCAAATTAAAATGCCGCACTTAATCCGGGTCAGGGTAACTTTGTGTCTGGCAAAATGACTGGGCGAGCCTTCAGAATGCAAAATGGGGGATGACTGAGAGGCTCACCGAACATTTGTCTCCCATTTTGAACATGTCTACATCACTTTGAGAGTTCACAATCAAAAACTAGAAATATCCATTTCTTACTCATTTTTATCTATGCATTAATAACCGAAGCCATTTCAGGAAAACATGCAGTGGGGGTGTCTTTGTTTTAGGTATCACAATAATTAATCACACTGATTGGTCATTTGATTGCAAATCCATTACCTTTATTTTCAGTGTAACTTGCTTGTGACCCTTGTTAAATTGCACAAGTTAATTGTTGCAATGCGGGCCAAAACGAGAAATGACTGTTTACACTAATAAATTAAACAATGCTGCTTCTTTGTTTAAACATTTAACTTCTAAAATAGGCTCCATGTGCAACTGGCCATGAATTTCCTTCTGCTCAATTTTTTATGAAGAGGAAACACATCATGAACGTGGCACTGCACTCAAAACCCCATATTGTGGCATCTTTAAAAGTATTTTTAAAGGAGCGTGACTCACTCTATAGTGTTGCTGTCGAGCGTTCCTGTGACATTGAGGCCGTAGCGGCGCTGCATGGCAGCGATAGCGGACTGCATGACTCGAGCCGAACGCAGCACTGACATTCTGGGGTCTGCAGAGGGGAGGTAACCATACCTCTGGAGCCATGCCTGTGGACAAAATCATGAAGAGTGAGAGAGAGAGGTGAGCTTTCTGGTGCAAACATCGCCAAACCAGAGGCGAAAAAAAGCTTTCCAACGACTCTGAAAACCCAAGTGCTCATTAACACACATTAAAATAATTATTAGAAATAATTGATGATAGGCAGTTAATTGCAGGAGTTAGATGACAGACACCACTCCAATGTCGGCATGTTAAATATGAAGCTGGAGTAAGAGGAGAATTAGTTTCGCTGGACAGCAAGATTGCGTTTTTTCAGAGGAAACAAATACACCAACCAGTACCTCTAAAGCTCATTTATTAGTCTGTTTCTTGCCAGAAATGAATTCAGTGCATAAGTGGCCAAGAAATCACCCCTCATTTTAACCCCTTGGGCTTATGTATGAATAAATCAAACAATTTGAAGATGTAAATTGGTCACCTTTAAACAGAGTCAAGCCAAAGCGAACGTAAAGCATTTTTTAAGACATTTTTAAGGGTAAGGTACAGAGTATGAGAAAAAGAGCCCTCTCTGTAGTTTAACATGCAGAGTCTCAACTGTTCTCGTGGCATTTGTCTTGTCAGGGAAAGGTTTTGGAGTAATAGAGTGCCTATAAAAGGCTGCCAGAGGGAATCACAGCTCAGATATTTGGAACAGGGAGAAGAGGGAGAATCGACTGGGCTTTCCCATCAAGGACGCTTTGGGGATTTGGATTTCTGTATTCTCTCCATCTTCGCTGTAAGAAAAAAAAAGAAATGGTGAACACGTTCACCAACTGCTGCATATAGCAGCACAAAGCAAACCAACCAATAAAAAAGAAAATTTAGGCCAATAAAAAATAAATTGTATTGTTTGAAGTGAGGGGAACCAAGGCTACACCAAAGGTCGCAGTCTGGAACCTTAAAAAACCCAATGAACTCAGAGCTGTCAGCCTGCAGATTTGCCTCTCACTTCTTTTCTTCCTCATTCTTCTGTGAAACGTGACCACTACTTTCATGCACAATGTTGTCAAGCTGCTTCACTCACTATGTGGGCCTGCAACTCAGGATAGCATCCATACGGAGGATTAAATTCACTAAATAGAGAAGAAAGCGTAGTGAGAGAGCCAGAGAGGGAAATGCAATAAAGGGCAAACCATTATTCAGCGATGGAACAATACAGAGTCTACGGCTTTTGTTACAATGAGGCAGCCTCGAGAAAGGCTCCAGCACCAAAAAAAGCCCCTTCACAAAGTCATTGGACAGACTCTTTGTAGAAATTCAAACAGGGGGAAGACATGTTTGTTGCAGCAGTGAATAAGGAGACTCACCCTGATTGGCTGAGGGAGGCCAAAAGTTAAAGTGAACCTTGCCATGGTAATTTAATGTAAGGTGTTATATTACATATACCGTACCTGCCGATTCTCTATGTCCTGTCTTGCTCCAAATTAGTTATTTCACCTACCAGAACAATAATAAAAATGATTTATAGATAACTAGAGCCAACGTGGCATTGATTTTGCTCATTTTAACTGTTTGCCATGTGTTTGCATGATGTCATGATGTCATAACGTTGACAGGGCCCCTTAAATGTAAATTTATGCTGCTATGACCAATGTGAGCCTTTTTTACCAGAAAATGTGTATGCACTGTGCATTAGATGTTCAGCTGAAAGTCTGAGAGCTGGTAAGAAGAGCACAGGTTTTAACACATCTGATCTCCTGAGCTTTCGCAACCAAAATACAGTGGAACCTCGAGATATGATAATCATTCATTCCTTCATACGTATCTTGGAAATTTCATATTATGAAAATACAAAAATCTGAAAACAGTCGTATAAAGTGTAAATATACAACTGTTTTAATATATTACTAAAAATATATGACTGTTCATAAGCGTAAAGGACCGGAAGGAACGCGAGTGGGTGGCACTGTCGATGTTGTTTTCGTATTTTGAACATTTTTTTGTGAAATGGATGAAAATTTCTTCAAAGCCCATTTCATATTCTGAATTATTCTTATAATAGGGCGTTAGTAAGTCGAGGTTCCACTGTAACAGTGTACGGAAAGTTGCTATGGCTCGCACATACGCAAAGCGAGCAAGAAGGCGTCTGGAGCCCTGAGCACTGAGTTTTTCACAGAGTGAAACATTAATAAATACTATTTTTGAACTGTTCTAGGTTTGGTTGTGTGTCATTTTGGTGAGTCAGAGACAGAGCTGTCATGTTTGGTTCATCTTTCCTCACTACATCTTCCTTTGCCTCAGTAGTGCAAAATTAAAAAAAATGTTCTTGGTTATCAGTATTGGTTACTGTATGAGAAGTAGGAAGCTACTGCTTATCTGTTTCAGAGGGGGAAAAAGCGATTGTGCATCCCTAACGATAACTGTAGCAAACAATAAAGGCTGTGGAAGCATAGAGAGGAACTGCTAACATCGGCTCATTTTTGCTGAGAGCTGTGTAGAAAGCTGATAAAAACCCAAAGGCAGAGTTACCAGTGGTGATGCTGGTTGTGAGGAATATCTCTTTTTCATTCTCTGATGAGTCCAGCAAAAGTGTTGCAGACATGTTTCCTGACTCTGCAATAGCTCAGAAATACACATCAGGGAGAACCTAGACAACACAGCTCGTGAAATGTAAGATTTTTATTCTTTTGACAGCATTATTGAGGGGATAACTATATTTCCAGATCCCCTCCCTCAAGTATAATATACTTGAGCAGGGGAATCTGGAAATAATTAGCTTATCTTATTTTATTTCTAATTGTGTCTCTTCAGAATTAAAGTCTGAGTTTGCGCTCAAAACTTGTGTATAATATGTTCAACCTTTTTTGCTGACTTTGGAGAAGAAGTGAGCTTTAAACCAGGTTATATTCTGCAAATATGCTCAGCCAGGTCATAATGCTGTAGAGCCAGCACTCATTCTCACCCCTCTGGTTTGCCTAGATGAGATAAATGAAACAACTTGGTAATAGGAAAGCTGTTGGGGTGTTGGTAAAGATAATTTGTCATGATTTGACAGAGCTTGGCACACAGTTTTTACGCTAGGCTAAGCTTAGCAGCACTCGGCTGCAGCTCCATTCCTCCTGCACAGATACATAACTGTGACCTCATTAATGGGGCTCCTTGGAAGGACTACATAATGGAACGTAACAGCAGTTTCATTATGGGGAAGAGAGTTCAACTTTCAATTAATTAATACCAATTAAGCGCTGGTCGAAGTAAGAGTCTTTTATGCGCGCCAAAAGCAGGTCAGCTGAAAAAGCAAAATGTACCATTTTGCAAGCGTGCAGTTCAAAGCCTATAAAGAAGTAGCAAATTAATTACAAATGAATACAGGATTTACTTTAATTAGAGCAGCTCTTTCAAGTAAACACACATATATAGACGTTCACATCTCTGAAAACATCCCTTGTGCCTGTACCAAACTGCTTGTTTAGGAGATTTTTTTTTTCTTTGAGTTACGGACACTGATATGTTAACATAACCACGTAGGATTGATAACACATATGTTGATGAGCTCTATGACAGGAATACCTAAATGTTCACTTATACATAGGTGTCTCAGGATTCCATAAAGAATGAGGTCCTCTTTATCTGTGTTGTGATTGGCACACTGACAAATGCCTAATGCTCTGCCTCCCTACATGGGCACATGCACAGATTTACACTCTGCTACAGTGACTTATCTTGCCATATCATGGCAGATGTCAAAATGTTATGCACAGTTCATGATTCACATTTCTTCACACCTTCCTGCACAGTGGGGCCTCCTTCTCATATGTCAAATTTTCTGCCACCTGTTCACTCCCTAATTTCTCCTACTTTTCATCTCTCCTCTGCTTGGCGCACTGGTTTGCTCCACCGGCTCCTTCCCATGCCCCTAACAAAGGCTCAAAGGGTGATAATGTTACGGAGTCTATCCTATCATTTCACTCTGGGTGGACCTCTGGAACAGGAGGTGCAGGAGTGAGATTTCCACTTGGCTGCTCGGGTGCTGAGAGTACACCTCGGTAATGTGGCACGCACATGCACACACAAGCGCATGCTGCAAGCTTAACACAAAGACAGCTGTGCGTTCATCACACTCGCAAAGGAGCTGTGTGCTCCAAGGGACGCGGACACACACACACACATTGATGCCTGATGACAAAGATATTAAACTCTGCCATGAGGAAAGTCTGACAGAAGTCACAATACTGCACCATGGCCACACGTGGTGCGTATACAAACACAAACAAGGCAAATTTACAATGTCAAAGCACACTCATGTGACAAGTTTTCATTTGAAATCGTGAAGTAATGTTGTTCTCTATAATCACCATGCCTGAGGGGGCCACATGGTGGCTCCCAGTCCGAACAAGGACCGTTTTGAGTGGAGTTTCCTTGTTCTCCCTGTGTGCACATGGATGAAAAGATGATCATCTGTGTTACATGTACAGGTAGCATGAAGATTTTATTTCTAAATCACATGCAGGCACAGGGAGAACATGCAAAGTCCACAACAAAAAGCCGTTGGTCTGACTGGGATTCAAACCGGGGCCCTTCTTCTTCTGCATTCACCAAGCAACCATTTACTTCATTTCAAAATGTATTATTTTTCTTTGGTAATAACTCAAGTAGCATTTAAACTGTACTAGTACAGGGGCAGCCCAGTCATTTTTATTGCACATCATAGACCCAAGTCATTCAAATCCCATTAAGCAGCAGGTATCCCATTGACTTGTTCTCTCCCTGCAATGCTTCACATTTTTCCCACATCTCTTCTCCCTGTCATGTCTTTCTCTACTGCTATTCCTTTTCCTCCTAATGTCTACTTTCCCTCTTCTTGTCCTTTAATCATGCGTCCCTCCCCCGCAACCCCTCTTTGACATGGGAGGATTTTACTGTGACCACGTTGGCTCCGTCTTATAACCGCCGAGCCAGTGAATAGCATGCTAACAAAAACACACTGATGAAACGGCACACAGCTCAGACGTGGCACTGCACATTTAGCCAAACAAAAGTCCGAACGCAACGACGCCAGGTCAGAGGGCTGGGGCTGACTGTGGCAGCAGAGAACTATTTCAATTCACCACAAGATTTAGGAGGCCAGAAGCATTTAAAGATAGTTTGACCTCTTTTTCCTGAGGCTCTAATGTTTCACTATCTATTGTTAACATTATCTATTAACTCCTAATTATTTATTTTACATTCATTTGGATGTGTATTTCCATTAGGTATAAATCAATGTGCGAACAGATTCCACTTTTCAGTCATTCCCTGCACAAGTTATAAAAATGTTTTTATAATTTGAGCAGGAATAAGAAAAAAAATTATGGTGACATTTTGAGAAATCTTGGTGATAGCAACGAAATGATAGTTGATGATTTTTGAAGCAGGGTTTGTGTGACATACTTATCCAAAGTTTACGACAGATGGCAATCAACACACCCCCAGCTTGGAGAAGCAGCATGAAAGTAGAAATAAATACGTTTGTGTGTGTGTGTGTGTGTGTGTGTGTGTGTGTGTGTGTGTGTGTGTGTGTGTGTGTGTGTGTGTGTGTGTGTGTATGCGTGTGTGTGTGTGTGTGTGTGTGTGTGCGCAGCAAAACACATTTCAGCCACTTTAAAAAAGATGCGCCTAAATCTGTCTGAAATCTGTAAAGTGTATGCT
Organism: Karalla daura; assembly: GCA_029224185.1. Taxonomy (NCBI): domain Eukaryota; kingdom Metazoa; phylum Chordata; class Actinopteri; order Chaetodontiformes; family Leiognathidae; genus Karalla; species Karalla daura. The sequence continues at coordinate 13,635,817 of CM055208.1, forward strand.
ATATTTGAAATGTTTTCACTTCACTTTGATGTCGTACAGCTCTTTCTGAAGAGGCTTATATTGATCCATACACACATCAAAGTCAACAGACTCCTTTGACAAAAGCAGTAATGTTACCTCGAGAGGTTTTGCTGCCTCCATCAAACAGGGCTGTTGTTATTATTGTTTGACTCGCATGTTTCCAAGGTTTATTTTGGATTCTGCAAAATATGACTAAGCTTTTTACAGCAGTAGCTCTGCTGCGTTGTTCTACCAATCATGTGGGGGCATGTTACTCCACCTGCAGAACGAAAAAAAGTATCAAAAAGTACCTCATACAGCCCCAATGCAAAAAGAGACGAACTAGCACCTCTATATGAGGCTGCAGTGGTTTTTGGCTTCCAGACAATGGAGCTATTATCAGATATGGAGAGAGACGCTGGAGAACGAGAAAGCTGAGCCTGTTGTCAGATATGTCACTCACTGTCACTCAGATACTGCAATGATATTGGATGGTATATGTTTGTGTGTGTGTGTGTGTGTGTGTGTGTGTGTGTGTGTGTGTTTGTGTGTGTGTATGTGTATTGTGTGTGTGTGTAGTGTGCAGGAGGTGAGGGGGAGGCCGCTTTTTTCAGTGCCTCAGACGAGTATGAATCATTCCGGTCACTGTGTCTGCCGTGTCTTTCCTGTATTTTGTGGCTGCACATGTTAAGAGTGTGTCATTCATCACAGTTGCTGTTTTCTATAGACTCGACAAAGCCTTTCCCTCTTTTGCAAAACAGTACCTCATGCTTAGTTCAGAGAGATGTTGTAAATCTGACTGCGAGCCATCATTCTTGCTCAGTCAAATATCCAATAACTCTCCAACTCTGTTCACATCACTTCAAGGCAAAAGCCCAAAGCAGAAATATTGCAACACAGACTTGTCTCTCCTCAGTTCATCACAGTAACTACAGCTGCACTTTCAGAGTCCAAATATACACCCATGAGCTCCAGTGCAAAACTACTAATACTGCATAAATATCTTTGATATCATGGTGCTATAACTTTTACATTGCTGAGTGTATTCTCTGGCCTCATTTGAGGGTTGCTGGCATCAAATTCAGAAACCAGTGGAGTAAAAAAGGACAAACATCAAAGATACCATCATTCTACAGCATCCCCAGTTTGTTACCACTGCCTACACAGCTGACTGGAGGTAGCTCGTGCTGTTCCACTTCTTGCAGGGTGGTGACCCATCGTCTGCTCAATGCTCGAAAGAAGAGCCCATCCTAAAAATGTGCTTTCCTGATTCAGCAATGAGATCTTAAGCTTTTTTTCCTTCCCTATCTGTCCTTATCTCTTTCTTTATCCTCCCCCTCCACTGGCCTCTTTTCTTTTATCGATTCGCTCCTCCTCAATGTGATCTATGGATGCTGGTGTTCCGCCAATGTAAGGGGTCCTGAGAGCAGGACGCTTCAGCTCGACAGCCTCCTTATTCAATAAGACAGAAATTCCTCCCCATCCTCTCCCCGCAAACAGATAACGAGGTGGCTTGTAAGCACGAATGCTGCTGTTCAAAAGAGCAGCAATTTGGTCCCCTAGTCGGCGTCGGCGTTGTTGTTGCTGCTGCTGTTGTAGTAGTCATAATGACAGAACTATGAGCACACTTCATGTAGTGCAGCATTGAGAGTCCATCAGTGGGCTACCAAAGCGCACGGAAACAGAGCTACAAATAGAGCTGGAGGTATAATCTCAGAGGGACTGCAAACATTATCAGGACACAATCATTATTTTGACCGAGCCATCAGATCATAGCAAGCTTCATGAATTCTTAATGAGGAGATATTGCAGCAAATGTTCACCTCTATTGCACAGTTCTGCATATCAAAACAGAAACTGATACACACGCACACACAGGACATTGGTGCATTTCTATTGTTTTCCATTTAAACCTGACATATTGTCTCACACCAAATAAATAAATAAATAAATAAAGACCACACACTGATTGAGAATCCCTCTTCCTGCATTTCAGCTAAGCGAGCTAAACTAGTAATTGGAAAGGAGCATTAGAGGGATAGCTGCTCAATTGGTAAATCACTCACTATCTTGCTGAGAATTAGGCGAGAAACATGAAAACACAGTAACAGCAAGGAGACAATTAGCTACACCGAGCAAAGTGACAAGACAAACATTCAATGTGCCTATAACCCCTTGGAATTCACTCAACTTTTGCACAGATTGGTCAAAAAATGTGTTTATAATACTCTTCCCATGTGCGAAGTCTGTGCCAGGTACTGTATGCGAAATTGAGAAATAACATGAATACTTCCTGAACAAGTTTAACTGTTCCTTTATGAATACAGCTGGACTCCATCCTCCTCCAAAGCACGTACAGCCCTGGAATAAAAATGTTTTAACGAACCAGTAATAATGTTGGCGTATTTGTTTAAGCCATTCATGCATCCACCCAAACCCTAACCCACATCATGATGCAGCTGAACTGTGAAGACGACATGTAACCAAAATTAGTCTCTCATGGGTAATCCGGCAATGAAGCTGTTAGAAAAAATAGTGAGTCCGGAAAGAGTGGAGTGCTATAATGAGGTTAAACTCCTACAGAAATTGAGGCCCTCTTGCAGCGCAGAGATAAGAAGTCCACCCGCATGCCCTGATGAAGGCTCCAGTGTCTGAAATGCACCAGTGCCTATTTTTGGGTTCTCCACACTTGATTTCACTGCACTTTCAAGTAGATTTTGCTCATGCTTCTGATGCAAGAAGAGCGAGTTCACACCTCTTTTCTCCTCATACGTAGAGCATTTCATTTTCACCTTTGCAATGCCGTGGCTTCAAATCTTTAACGAGAGCAGCTGAGTGCATTTCAATTATTTCTACAGCTACCGCTACGTTTGGACCTGCCGGGACAGACGCTGAAGCCAAAATCAGACTTAGCAAAGTCATCTCGGGTAAACTCTGCTACCGCACATCAGGAGGGCAACATGCGTGTCAGCCAGCCAAAGAGACGGCTGAGCACTGGGGTAATTCAGAGGGCTTGTCCTCATCCAGATGCTTCACACAAGCACTGAACTGAGGTGAACCCAGTATACGCATGTCCTCAGACCACCTCTTAAACAGAAGAAAGCGAGCCAATTAGCCAATGGAGGCCATCAAAGAGCAACCTGTAAGGCGATGGGACCACTCCATTATGGATGAGACATGCCTCGGGAAGCGCAGTCGGCATGGCAACGTGCGGTGGATTCTGATGTTGATGTTTGTGGCCGATCAGCTGATAGGAGCCGAGTTCCCCTCAGGTTACAGGGACTGAGTGTGCTGAGTGTGCATGCATTAACTGTAATGGTAAGTAGAGCTGCAGTGTGACTTTGGCGCTGAGGCAACTTAAGAAAAAGTCAGAAAGTGTGGATGTATGAAAAAATGGAAAAATATCAAGGCATTTTGGGTGTTGAAAATGTTCTCATGCTAGTGTCACAGACAAGTCTCTTATTCGGGAGCTGCTACCATGAATTTGGTCTCATAAAATATGCAGCCCTGCATGTAGTTATATTCAGTGAAATCTCAAGTTTATGCATCACTGGCTGTGACAGTGTCTGGAATCAAACATGAATTTCAAAGTTTGGGCAATGTTTCCTTCAGTCTCCCTGAGTTTTGCTATATATCCTGCAATATTAGAGGTAATTAGGCTCAGATCACTCCATAAAGTGCCCTTATTTATGTTTATGATCAGCAAAGGTTTCACACAAATGTCAGTGAAAGCACAGTGTGTTTACTCATAAGAGATTCACAGAGAAGGTTTTAACAGCTGCACGGGACAGATGACATAAACTGAGCCTTGGATGTTTAACACTGTTTCTCTCTTTAGGTACACACACCATTCCTGAATGTTTGACTTTATCTATGTTCCACATACTGCATGCATCAGCAATGTTGGTACGAACATCATGTATTTGACTTACAGTTTAGCTGCCTAAGTCTCTTTGGTAATGTATCAAGCCCAGTTTATAGTTTTAAAGTATAATCCAAATATGGCGCCTATTTTGGATCTGATCCCTGTGCACATGCTTTCATTATTGGGTAGATCCATTATCAAAAGTGGGAATGGTAAATAACACTCCAGGATAATGTTCTGCATATATGGTGGTCCAATTATGAGCCGCATGCCATTCGGTACAACCTTGCAAACGTCAAGTGACGGGATTGTGTGACAGGACAGAAACCCAGCCTTAAAACTGCCTGCAGGCTGCAAAATGCCATGAGTTCCTCTGCTTCAGGCAACTTTCTGTCAGTTCTTGGCCCCCAGCCTTCCTGGTTTTCATTCCAGTCAACTAATATGTGAATGATTTGCAGCCAGGGATGTCGAGAATATAATTAGCTCCCTGCCAGGAGAGAAAATCAGCAGAGGACCTTGAAATTTTGCATTGAAAGTATCAGGTCTACCAATTATTACCAAGTTACGAAGTTAACATTTGGAATAGCTATTAGTTTTTTGTATTTATGGGCATGATTTCTGAGAAACTGTGTGATAAGGACATACAATTTTTAGGGGTGACATAGGTTAATACAAAAGACATACCACAAATGCCATGCTTCCGGTGTTTTTACTTTTTTATTAATAAAAATTACAAATCAATTTCATACTTTGTTGCATATTCAGCGCGGCAGTGGCAGCTTACAGTAGCAGTCATGTCTCCAGTGGTGCAGCAGCTGGGAGCGACCGGCACTCTGCACAGGTGACTGGTGGGAATTTGATCCCAGCCTCCTGGGAAAGCCAGCCGCCTCTGACCACCCTGAATTATTCATCGCCAAACCACTGGCGTGTGTGCCAGGGTCGTCAAGGCAACCACAGCCTCGCTGCCCACACCGGTAACCACAAACCCACACACATAATTTAACTGATCTACTTGAAGTCATGCTGTGAACTTTAAATTTTAAACACGGCGATACCAAAACTCATCATCTGCACCTCACGGCCCCGTAGCAATGCGATTACCGCCGAGGTCGAGCGGGGGCACTGCTGCATATTTAGCCACTGGCTCCTACACACACAGAGTGCACGGACGCACTCTCCAGAAAGGACTCAGTGCACACCATGCTCACCATCTCGGTGGCCCCATTAGGACAAAATGTCACAAAAATGTCACCCAAAAATGTCACAGTCTGATCGTACATACTGATCAGAACAGTGCCTTTTCTGTTGGGTAATCTTCGGGGGTTTTCCTGCGCATTTCAGTGATTTAAGATATTGAGAAATGACCAAAGGATGGCGTCTAGATTCTGACATCTGACATTAGCCGATCTCCATCAGGACCGATTGTTATTTGGCTGCCTGTTTATGTTAATCTCAGAGCAAATATTGACTGCTTATTCAGACGTGCCGGTGTTAGATGAGATTGCACAGAAATGAAATGCAAAAGTTGATATGAATCAACTCTCTGTGTAGGGCTCCTAATGTCTGTGGGGGTTTTCTGCAGGTACTCCAGTTTCCACCACAGTCCAAAAATAAATCATGTATAGGTCAATAGGAGACTCTAGATGACCCATGGGTATGAGTGTGAATGGTTTGTGAGTCCCCTGTGATGTAACGGTGACCTGTCCAGGGTGTATTCCCTGTCTTTGTTGATATGCACTGGGGATGGGCTCCAGCGGAAGGTACAAACTGCTAAGATAATGGATGGATGGTTATGACTCACAAAATTATCCAAAAAGAGTCTACAAAGAGACACATGCCAAAACACACGTGTCCCTGAGCTTCTCTGTCAACAGCCTAATTGACAGTCTGGCATGTGATGGCCCAGTGGCATCATCTAATGCTGCAGTTGTCAGCTGCATTAAAGATTTAACAGCTCAGTAAGCTGTGACCAAAGATGCATTTCAGAGAGAGAAACGGGGAGTGTTGACACACGGGGAGAAAGATTTGGAACAATATCTAACAATAACAAGTGGCTGCTCAGGATAAATAAGGTGTCTGTGTGTGATTATGAATCATTTAGGTCAGTGCAGGTGTTGTGTATTTCTCTAGGATTGGGTGAACAGACTGACACAGACACCCCAGTGGCTCAAAAATCTGCTCTCTTATCAAAGCCAAATGACGTCAAGAAAGCTGTGTGTTTGAGCGTGTGAGATTGTGTGTGTGTGTGTGTGTGTTTGTGCACTTGCAATCCATACAACTGCTCAGTGAGAAACGAGGGCAAAGCATGCAAGTATAAATACACTCATAAATACGCCTGCAAGCACTCAGGCACAGAAGGTAAGCTCGTACATACAAAGTGTACTGTATGTAGGAGGCAGATCAGGCTGCGCCGAAACCACAGCAACGATGTAACATCTACTCTGTTAAGAGCGAGGGATGGAAATTGTTAAGGAAATGAAAGTATATTTTCTCGTCAATAGAGAGCCCCCGATTGATGAAGCACAAAGCCAAATGTAACAGTCCAGGTTGCTTCGAGTCACGGCAATTTCGGACAATTGTGGAGCGAGCACTTAGGTAGTTAATATAAGTACCGATAACCACCATGGCACAGGAGAGAGACGGAACGTTCAAACTTCATTAAGAGAAATTTCCAAGTGAAAACACACCAAAGTACCACGCGTGCCAGGCAATCTCTCAGAGCAGCCCAGCAATGCCACGGCAGTTATCACCAAAAATAGCAAATAAGATCTTTCAGATTGTTTCGACACGCAGCTCTAAATAGAGTTCAGTTGCGCTTCAGTCACAGTTCAGTGCAGCCTTTCTCTTTGTTAAACAACAGGACTGTGGTTACCAGCGGTGAGGCTGAGCCATGAGGGCACTGATGCCCACACATACACACACACACACACACAAACACACGCACACGCACATGCACACGCACACGCACACACACACACACGGAGAAATGGACAAGTGACAACAAAATCCATGAAAAGTGAAAGAAGCCACAACTGTTTACACTGACTCACACCCTCACATTCACGCCACTTGCTTTCCATTATTCAGATGCCACTCAGAGGCCGGGAATGCCAACCAGTAACGTAAGCTGTGACAGGAATGAATCTCTACCATTCCACACATAGTGACAACAGCACCCACTACTCTGCGGGACTCTGCTAAGCATTAGAATAGCGCTGAAAGCAACTGCACTTCTTATAGGGGAATGTGAATCCAATTTTTTGCACGGATGGGGGCTATGCCCAAAGTGTGTTATTTGTTGCAAACTTAAAATTATGAGGATTTAATTAAAGTGTGGGCCAATTAACCAGGATCCTCTGTTATAACTGACATCATATTTAACTCTTCACAGATATATTAAGGTAGATTTTCTTTCACTCTCAATTTTATGGTCTATATCATGTTTAGTGGCGGTGGCATGAGGTGATTTGGTGAATAGTCTCATGGAATCCATGGCAAGTCCCTGACCTGAATCCTGATCGGACCTCAGGCCTTTCTGTTTCTGCTTATTAGACACTCTGAATTGCCCCTGAGTGTGAGTGTATTTGAGTGATTTGTGTGTGTGTGGAAGAGGGTTTGGGGGGTTAGGTAAGTAAAAGTGGGAAAGAAGTGGATAAGATCATGGAAAGATGGATATAACAACACAGCTCCACATTGAGGAAATAATACATTCTCATGCGTTTAGACCTTCATAGTGACATCTTGGAAATTTGTGAACAATTTATCATTTTGAGGATAACACTACCATTACCATTGAAAATAGGTCACTTCAGTGAGTGCTGCATGGATATATCCCTGCGTTCAGAGGTCTGGCTCTGTATCTGTTTCATATTGTGGCTAAGAGTCAATAACTGAATAACGTTTGGATAACCACATCTGGATAACAACAGAAATCTAATCAACTGCTTTTTTTTGGCTATCCACTGCATTTCATGGAAATGTGATTCCAGATTTTTGAGATACCTCACAGACAGACAGACAGACAGAGGGAGCAGATAAAATTCTTGGTGGAGTTAATAATTACAGCCGACTGTCAGCGGAGTCTAGGGAAACCAGCTTTTATTAATTCATCCATCCATCCGAGACAGATGTGTTAACAGATGGGAGTACACCGCAGCAACTTTGTGGCCTCTTTGTTGTACAGCAGCGGATTATCTGCGACGACGCAACTTTGCTTTGTCTCTGGTGAGCAGAGTGGCATGATTCAAACACTTAATGTGACTCGGAGCGGAGCGCTGCACCTGATGCCTCGCTGTCAAAGCCTGAGTGCAGCCGAGGCAGAACGATGCTCAGGAGGATTTGGCACTTCCACGTCGGTTGTTGTTGTGCTCCTCTAGAAAGCTACCGTGGTGAGAAAAATCAGCCATGAGTCAAAATATCGCAAATCCCAACAGGATGAAGAAGGTAGACGATGGAGCAAAGAAACAGCTGTGAGTGATACAATGAGGATTTTATGAGATCAGACAATGCTGGAGACAAAAGCTTCCAAGATGAATGAGTTCCTCCTTCACAAATTCTTAAAATGTGCTCCTCAGTCACACAGTGCCTGCATTCAAAGCTCAAACCATAAATTCAACCCAATGCGGAAACAGCACAGGGCTAAGAGTTTCAGCAGTGCACTTGGCATTTAAATCCTCTAAGTATGATGTTGCTTTTTGAATGGAAAGCCTTAAAGGGCCAGTTGAAAACAGCCACTTCACAGAAAAAGGGAGGATGGGTGAACACAGTTCAGGCTAGCTGTGCGTTGGTGACGCTGAGCGCCAAGGACGGTCTTATGCAATATTAAGAGAGTCCACGGCGACAGCCAAACAATGCCAAACACAGGACAGCCCATGACGTCTCATCTAATTACCCAATGCTGCACGGAAACTGATGACCCATACAACTCAAGGTAGCACAGCCCATCTACAGTACGTGACCTCACTTTGCTGCCTATTTTCATATCAAATGAAGGATTCAAACACTGAACAACAGTCGCTAGGAGATAAAATCAATCAGCTCAGGGCTTTGACATTCAGAATGAAATTGTTTAATTTAGAGAGACAATCACTTCTTCGGCGAAGACAGTGGAATGAACAAAAGCGGAGGAGCTTTTCAGTTTTAGGAATTTTCCAACACTCAGCAGAAAGACAGATCGCACAACCCACAATATAACTCTATGCAACTGAAAACACAAAGACGAATTCTAAACACTGAAGCCAGCATGGCGTGCCACTAGGTGGCAATAGTAATTATAATTATCATCAATTATTTACCATTATTTAGCACCTTTTTGGCACACAGCCTCGCAGTGCTAACCAAACATTTTTAGTCTTTGAGACTCATTACACAAGCAGCAACGAGTATACATGACTTGAGCTGATATCCCTTTCCGTTCCGGAAATATGGCTATTTTTCTACCGGAAATGTCTGTATCTCAGGAACCGAGATACAGACAGGTCGTAGAGACTCGGGGAAAGAGAGAGACGTGGCGTGTTCAAAAGGGCCTAATTATGACAGACAGAGCATGATTTGAAGTCTCTAGGACGTTCATTTCCGGAGTTATAAGCCGTTAAAGTTTCCCCATAAGAATGCATTGGTTCGCCAAAAAGTGAAAATTTGACTAAGCGGTTTTCGCAAAATCTTCCTTCCAGGACCTATTTAGGAGCACGTTTCGGACCATTTGGAGTCGATTGGTACCCACTTTCATGAGATGTTTTTTGGATCCCATACATTCACGTGTGAGTGCCAGATCCTGCATGTGTGTTAGGGTGAGGGTTAGGGTTAGGGTTAGAAATCATCGTTCCCCGAATGCCCACTTACATGATACATGGAGATCTTTTTCATTCTTCTCTTTCAAAGGCTTCTTTGCAGACCCAAAATTGGGCTTGCATGCGAATGAGGCCATGATACAGAGAAAAATGAAGTTTTGCAAAATCTCTGTATACATGTGGTCAAGGCCTGAAGAGGTGTTACAAGTCAGTATTAATTACTTGCTTTTATCAGCCGGCGACAGGCTGTACTTTCTCTAAAATGTCAACCAGAGCAAAGAAAATTGCTGGAGAGAAGTAAATTGGCAATACAGCAAGCTCAGCCATGAAGTCAAATCCAGGAAGTCAGCACTAAAGCTGCCAGCCTGAAAAGGGTCAGGTTTTCTGAAGGACCACAATTCTGACCAGCAATTGCAGGGCAGGTTTAGGTGACCTCCCACCTCAAACCACACCTGTTATTTAAAAGGCCTTTCTTCCTCATTACCCTCTGTAAACTGTGGCTCACGCATGCACACACAGTCATAACACGTCCAGTGAGTGGCTCCAGTGAAACCAGTCCAGGGCAGCCTACAGTCTAAGATCACAGAGCCACAGCAAGGCACTGGTCAGCCCGGCTACTGCTGGTATAAAACTTTACAGCTGCATCATGGTACTGCTGGGTAGCGTGATGCTGTTTCCACAGCTGGTTGAGTACCATACATTTCAGGGTACTTTGTTTAACCTCAGATTGGGGTCAAATTAATTGTATTCGACCCAATGTTATAACTTTTATTTAGCTGTGTGTGTGTGTGTGCGTGTCACTCTCTTTGGCAGGTAGATGCTCAAATCCTTAACATTTGCTCAGCCATGGTGGACAACAGGGATACAACATGCATCTCTCTCCCTCTCTCTCTTCCTGAGATCTCTCCCATCTGCTACACCCAAGACAGTGATGATGGGTAAATTAGGGGCCATGAATGGCTCGCGTTACAGCGAAAAGCCCAGATTGTTGACCTGTGGAAGCCTGGAAATCCCGCGGCACACGTCAAGAAGGCGAAAAAGACGGCAATCGCAGATGTGAAACTACTGTAACCGCGTTTTCATTTGATGCCTGCATCCTCTCGGCAGGATAATCCGCTGACAAGTGAGAGCGTAGCGGCATCTTGACATGACAGGCGGCGCAGGGAGGCTGCCATCAACATACATTCAACACATCTTATTTCACAACGCCTTCACTCATATGCATGCAGAGATGTACTGACAAGCACTCTCGTTTGTTTCCCCCACCGAGGGTTTAAAGTTTTCACGTTTTCCACGAGCCCACATCACTCTTAAATCTCTGCTTGTAAGTCACTCGTCAGCCATTTCTGCAGCACAGGTAGCCCATGTATAAAAAGGAGATGCCAGATGGCCTTGAATACTGTACACTCGCATTTAAAGCAGGACAAAGAAAAGGGCAAAGTGGAGGCAGGAGATGTGAAAGACTGGAATGTGAAACGCGACAACACAGGCAATAACATCCTTAATCGCTGGACATTCGTGTTTACATTGTTGACCGCGTCTTGAAACTGAGTGGCCTGGATTTTGACATCTGACAACTGGGTCAGAGTTAAGTTATTTTGGTCACGTTACGACGAAATAGCCAATTAAAGAGGCATATCAAGTGAGCGCAGAGAGCAGACCTTTGTACATCTCTCTAACTTTCTTCCTGTTCCTGTCATGCCACCTTGGATGTTTTAACTGAATAACCTGTAGCATCTGGACCAAATCTGCTCCCTGCTTTACTGGCCGTCCAAAGAGAACAGTGTGGCATGCCAAGCCTGCAAATCATGTGGGCATGTGGATGTAGGACTTAAATGACTGTCAGTAGACAGGCCAGGATGTTCCTGTGTGGTGTCTCTGTCTGTGTGTGTGTGTCTGTGTGTGTACAGTGTGTGTGTGTACAGTGTGTGTGTGTGTGTGTGCGTGCGTGCAGCCAGGGTTTGCAGTGTTAACAGTTTATTACAGCTCGATGCATTCAACTCTAAGCAGCAAAGTGATTTGCTCTAGAAATAAAACAGGATGTAAAATAGACAGATGTGCCCTTGATAAAAAAAACACAAATTTGTCCTCATACTCGAGGGAGGAAAGCTCATTAGTTTGCAAAATCTTGAAAGACGGAATGGAGGGGGGAAAAAAAGTAAACATTGATTCTTTTCAAAGTCTGATTGAGTGTTAAAGTTTATTGGCGTTAACACTTACAGCCTGGAGGCTTTTAACAATCCATTAAGTCGAGATATCAGATCGAAATAAAAGCTCCCTTTGAAAAGAAATCTTTTTTTTTTCCTCAGTTCAAATCTCATCTAGCTGCCCACATGGCTGCCTGTGAACCCATAAGATCTCTCTCTGAAGAAATAAGCCTCAGAGCATGTGCTGCTTTTGCTATAATGGAACGGGTAAATGATACTATCTCAATGCTCTCAAGTGGAGCTTCTCATGTTCTGCCTTAAAATTCTCTAGTAACAGACTCCCACACACACACACACAAACAAAGACCTGGCTGTGGGATCCACTGTGAATATCTGCCCCACTGACTGAGGATTTAGTTGACTTAGTATCAAATTACATAGGCATGCAGCGTTTACATGGGAAGATAATAGTATCAGAGTTGGCTATTTGCTATAACTTGTTGCCCACACTGTCTGTTTGGGGACGTTTTCAATCAAACATTGTCTAATTGGAATTAAGAAACTCATTTTTCCTGCTTCTCTCATAACCTTACCGTTAAGTTATAACACAGGGATGCATTAATCCAGCCACATGACGGAAACTCATAGAGAAAGTGGAGAAAAAGTGAAGCGTCGCTGTGCATCTCACAAAGAGCCTGTTGTTATTATCCCACACAACAACACTGGTCTGGAAACACACACACACACACTCACTCACTCACTCACTCACACACACATTCATCTCTGGAATGAAGATGTAAGGAATAAAGGGGAGGGGCGTGCGTGTTTGTTACTTGCTTTCTTTGAAAACACTGTCATGTCAACAAACAACATGAGCTTACCTCCACGCTGAAGGGCTGCTCCTCTCCGTTCACACATAAAATCCACAGCAACAACTGCAAACACAGCGTCCCCATCCAGCAGCTGTGAAGACATCTCCTCCTGCTGCGGAGCGCATACAAGCCCATAGTGAAGCTGAGGCAGCTCGCTTATTGTCTCTGGGCAGCTTTATTCTCTCTCTCTCTCTGACTGTCACACACGCACACATACACTTGGTAAATCCTAGACGTGTAGCGGCCACATCGCTGCTATCGGGAGCGTGTGTGTGTGTGTGGCGGTGCTGCAGGCGGACAGGCAGGCAGGCAGGCAGGCAGGCAGGAGAAGGAGGAGAGGAGAGGAGGGGGAAGGAGCGGCTCCGTCCGTCGACCACCGTGTTGTGTGGATACAGAATGTCCTGTCAGCAGGCTGCCGGTGCTGCGCTCCCCCGGCTCGCTCCTCCGGTGCACCGGCCGTGGCTCCGTGCAGACGCGTCCGGCGGAGTCTCTGCGCCGCTCGGCATAGCTGCCCGTTTTCTAGCGCGTCTCGCTCCCAGTGCGCATGTGTGCGCTGCTGAGAGAGCGCCCCCTCCCCTCCCCTCCCCTCCTCCACCCCTCCCTCCTCACCTCCTCCATCCTCCCTCCGCTCCGCCGAGCCAAGCTCCGCTAGAAAAACACTGTCTGTGGCTCTGAAACGCCTCTCGCAGAGCTCACAGCTCCGTGTTTCTATCGGTGCTGCACCTAAACTGGTAAATAATCAAGGGAAAAGCGACTTTTGCCAGTTTCCTTTAGGATAGGGACAATAGTTCAGTAAAGATTAGTGGCATGTGCACCATGAACATAAAATCAATTATGATATTACATCCCGATCTGTCTATCTATCTATCTATCTATCTATCTATCTATCTATCTATTACTTTTATGATATAGCCCCAATATCAGTTTACCAGAGAATTTAACAGTAATGGACGGGTATAGAGACACTGTATTGTTTTTAAAAGTCTATCTGTCTATCTGTCTATCTGTCTATTGGTCTGTCTGTCTGTCTGTCTGTCTGTCTGCCTGTCTGTCTGTCGGTCTGTCTGTCTGTCTGTCAGAGCAGATGTGTGTGCGTGTGTGTGTGTGTGTGTGTGTGTGTGTGTGTGTGTGTGTAAGCTATATTTTTCCGCTGCTCAAGCACTGATTAAACAGGCTGCCAGTTATTCCAAAATAAATCACTGTGTCACTGTGTGTTTCAGAAAACCACATAGAAGACAGGTGCTTTTCGTGTAGACTGTGCATTTAACCAACAGCTTTCTTTATCTATCATTTTGCTGCAATGTAATTGTTTTCAGCTACCTCGAAAGACCTGCCTGCATGTTGCAGCACAGCACCTCCATCTCCGTGTGTGGGTTTGTTTACAGTATTTGATTTATAAATCCTTCAGAGCCACTAGAGGGCGATAATAGGCTCAAAGGTTATTTCAAATACCCACAACTGTCAGCGTAAGTGAGCCTTTCATAATGCCCACAAGTCTCCTCCGTCTCAGCACCGTTTCCAGTAGGTGACAGTGATGCCATCCATTGTCCTCACAGTTCCTGGAGAAAAACTGACACACTCTTGGTCTCAAGGTCCTGCTGTTACCGGCAAACCTCTCAGTGACGGCAAATCCTCTTAATTATAAAGTATACACCAGGGATTAGTTCAATTTCATCTGTTGACATTAAATGCAATTTATAAATTCTGTCGCCTGGTAAACAACTGATGCGTTGACGCTTGGCTCTTTAAAAATGCTCCAACAAGAATGAATGAGTCTGCCTCTAATATTTTCAGATAATGGGGAAGATTTAATGAGCCAGATCGATGATTTAGACCAACTCGGATGAATGATAAACAAGTGTAAGTATGTCAGTGTCAGCGAGCCACACCAATGACAAGCATTCATTTGGCGCTCACACACAGAAAAGTATCTCTCACCAGTCACACTAAATGCAAAACTCACTTTAAAATTCAGGCGGAAAAAAATCCAAATCACACTCATTTTATCACTTTGAACTCAGTGTGCGCCACCGGTTTTGAGTTTCGCTGCGAGAACAGAGAAGGGAACCCACTGAACATATTGATACGCTGAGGGAGAAACACCATGTAACGCTCTGAGGTTGGCATGTGACTCACTCATCACAGGTCGCCGAGGGTATAGGATGTGCTGTGCTCGGAGGTCTGCTGACTCACACAGCCATTACGCAGCATGACTGCAGACGTGTGCACTGTTGATTTACCTTTTGCACAGCTGAGGCCCTGCTCAGAGCCGCGGTGATTTATTACAGACACAGAGATGGCTGATTTACCTCGGTGCTGATGTGAAAACATCAACTGGTTTCTACACTGGTCGGATCTCGCTAATATCTTCTTACTCAGAATACTGTGTGAAAAACAAGAAATTCAAAACATAAACATAAACATAGCATCAAAACATAACATAAAATCTAATTGAAATGTCTCACTTTTGTCTCCACACAAACTCACTCTCACCCAAGATGTCACAGTCGTCTCACGAACCACAGAAGAAGCATGTACCGATCGATTGCTTTCTTGTGACCCATATGTTACACGTTTGGAGACATGTGTGAGTGCTTTCAGAGAGCCGAAGATGACATGAAATGAAATGAGTTGAACATTTGTCTGAGAATATTCAGAACGAGCACACCTGAAAGGACTCGTAGGCAGCCAAGCAGTAACACTAAAGTCGTCCCCTTGTTTCTCATCCCTTGCATTTAATTAATTTCACCACACTTAGCTGTGATAAAATTTTCCAGTTTTTCACCAGTGTGAGAGTTTGACTTCCTCTCTTTGTTCGCCCTGTGCTCATTTCTAAGTTTGTTGGCTGGTTGAACCATTTTCTCATCCCAGCTTCCTCTCTATTTTCCTGATGCTCCTGCTTTCGCCGTCTCTCTTCCTCTCCTCTTCTTAATGACTTCCTCTCTCACTTGATAATCCTGAATGCCCTTTTTGAAAGGTTCTGGCCCTTTCCAACTGGTCCTCCCACCAGCACAGAGCTTTGCCAGGATCCTCAAAGCCTCTTTCCAAACATGACTCTGTCTCATAACTGCTGCATCTGCTCCCAGTCAGACCTCCTGGATCTCCTGGCAGCATGATTCCAAAGCCTCCCGTCTGTCTCTCTCTCATTTTCTCCAAGCTGAGGGCTGAAGGAAAGAGAAGGATGAAGAGGGGGCAGTCATTAGTAATGGCACGCTGAGTTCCACCAAAGGGATTGCATCACTGAAGGTATTTTAAAGCCTATAGTGCTTTTGTTGTGGGGACAATAATTCCCCGGCACTCCTGCTCAACGCCTATAGTAATGTGCTTCCTGATGTTGGGTGGGATGAGGATCAGATCACGCTCTCGCTCCAGATCAAGCTCTGGGGTCAACCTGGGAGCTCAGTGAGAAGCTGCCCTCTCGACAAGGTCTCGGATTGATTGCAGTGTTATCGTACAACCAGCTGAGGCCAACTAAAAGAGAGAGAGAGAGAGAGAGAGAGAGAGAGAGAGAGAGAGAGAGAGAAAGAGAAACACTTCAGTAAGAAATAACTGCTCTATTCCAACAACAGCCTTTTACACAGTTGGCCCAGTTTACTTGGGTCTGAACCCAAAATCATTTCTGGGTGCTTTTCACCCTCACAGGGCTGCTTTCATTTACATAGAAACGCTTCCAAACCGTGGACAGTTTGTGGTTGTCAGCGTTGGATTTTGTTTACTCAGTGCCCTCATGTCTTAAAAAAGTCTCAAGTGCTTGAAATTATTCCCGTTGAGCAATTTCAGGTAATAGTCTCTGCACGTTTGTTTACTTCACTTGTTTTTTTAGCTCTCATTTCTCCTTTTTTAGTAAAGCTTGCTTTTTAAGCGTGCCAATTCCCATTGAGTTATTTGGTTCAATGAAAGATGGAAAGAGCTGGCTCATTCTGCACAACTTCCACTGAATCCTTTCTCATTTCCAAGATGAATTACTTGTGACTCTGGGTGCAGCATTATTAAAAATAGCATTCTCATGTACACATTTTTACACGCGAGGTCAAATCAAACATATCACTGCAGTGCATGTGCACTATCATAAAACCCACAAGCTTTGCCATTGTGAATCATGGCTTGGCTGAGCAGTCAGGACCAAATGACACAGGAAATCAAC
This sequence comes from Karalla daura, assembly GCA_029224185.1. Classification (NCBI taxonomy): domain Eukaryota; kingdom Metazoa; phylum Chordata; class Actinopteri; order Chaetodontiformes; family Leiognathidae; genus Karalla; species Karalla daura. The sequence continues at coordinate 13,652,634 of CM055208.1, forward strand.
ACATCTGGGTCGTTGGCTCTGATCACAGCCCATCAATGGTTTGATTGCACCTCCTTCTAGGAAGTTCTGACATAAGGAAGGGGGTTGACCTCTATTAACCCAGCCGTGATGCCAGAGTCCCCTGCCATGTGGCTCCATCTGAGCCAGGCACTGCCTTGTTTAAGCTGTGGACACACAGACATGCAGACAAACAGCAGAAATGGATCTGCTTGGTATAAAAATAACCTGATTACAGCCCACACGTTGCCATCTCTGAGAACAGATTGGATATTTACATAATAAGCTTAGTCGTGCAGCCAGTTTCACACCAGCAAGAAACCAGATCCACTTTGCAGAAGCAATGGGGTCCATGTAATCTGCATTGACAAACATGCAGGTAACTAACATGCATGGCACATGGAAGGAACAACCATAACTTGCTCGACTTGGTTTATTGGAAACACAAAGAATGTGCCTAGTATGATGAAGTGTTCCGATATGAGCTGTGTCTGTTGTTTTGGTGCTGGATTAGTTGGTGGTTTTACAGTTCTGGCAGTGCCTTTGCACAAGCAAAGAAACAACAGGGGAACCTGCATGGAGAGGCAGGGAGATAAAGAAGGAGAAAAAGGCAGAGACAGGTAGATGTGGACAGTGCAGTGAAAAGAAAAACAGGAGTAACGGTACTAGAATTCATCATCTGATGCTATTAGGAGTTAGCTGGGTGTGATCGAGTGTTCTGCAGTCATTATCAGATAGTATTATCATATGGTTACAGAAGAGTGTCACTGCCTGAGCCTGACTTGGACTATGCTGTGACTGCTGGGGTTTGACAAACTCATCAGCTTAAAAACCAACGTAGTTATCAGTTTGTTTACATGTATGAGGCGCTCACTGTCTCAGTGTGTGGGCATGCTACAGATGCAGCATTTTGGTCATTTTATGAAACTGAAGGAAACTCATTCCAGTGGCCTGCTATTATGATGATTGTGAGTCATTTCAAGCTTATGGGCCGCCATAATAATTCAAACTGGAGTAGATATTTGAGGAGCGAAATCAAATGGAGGAGGATAAAAAGCAGTGAGAGGACCAGTGCTCTGCCTGCTCTGATTTAGTTTTTTTTTTTTTTTCCTGACTCTGCGTTTCCCAAAGCTCTACAAGCAGATATTGTTGGACCGTTTTGGGACGCACACTGGCACTGAACACTGGCCTTGTCCAAAGTAAACACAAGTCTTGTGGGGATTGGGCCGATACATAAAGTGAAGGTGAAATAAACAAAATGTGGGATTTGGTTGTTTGGACTTGGAAGCTTGCTTACAGTCGTTTCTCACAAGGTGTTTTAGAAGATAACAAATCGGCTGTTTAGACAGTTTAACACTCCAACTTCTGTAGGGAATTCATGTCCCAAATAGAAAATATGAATCGACCACTTGTCAGCACTGTTAGTTTGTTAGAAATGTTTTTTTTTTTTTACAGATATAGATGGCAAACTTATTGTCAAAGTATGTTGTGCACATCAGATTGATCAGATTAGAAATTTTAGACTTCAAAGTCAGGGAATGGAAACTCATTCATTAAACACACACACACATACACACACACACACAAAGACACACAAACAAACGGCTTTAGGGAGATTTCTTTCCCCCAGTGATTGGTTGTGGTCACAGTGGCTCTGAAAACCTGGAGTCTCTGCTCTGCACCAAAAATGTTTCCACCCTTCCTGTATGGGGTAAACATTCATACCATGCAGCCAGCCATTGGCCAAAAACTTGAAACTGATCCGCGCCGCAAAATCGGAAGTAGGTCGATTGGTGCTGTTGGCAAACTCCCCGTCTTTCTCTCTCTCTCCCTCTCTCCCTCTCAGTGTAGCCAACAGTTTCTTTGTCAAACTTGTGCTTGTGGGAATAAGGCAGACTGATGCCATAACGGAGCCATTAATAACTTCAGTGGGAGAAAGTTGGAGGTGAAGAACAGCGCTGAAGAAGGCAATGTCTTACTTCGCATCTCCTGCACTAAATGACAAGATATAACAGATACGTAGTTCATGCGGAGTCAGTCTTTCACGGTGACATTTTTTTTCTGAAAGGGCAGACATATTGCAAGCTTTAGGAAACAGTTTGACATGTCTGAAATACGATCTAATGAAGCTACAGCCAGCAGCCTGTTAGCTTAGCTTACCATGAAGGCTGGAAACTTGCACGCTGCCAAGAAATAGTCCTGCGAACCGACTTCCTGTAAAACCACAACGCGTAATTTTTACACTTTGGATTTGGCTCGAGTAAAAGAAATAGAGTGAAAGCTGTGTCCGAATTCTCGGCAGATTTGATTTGCACCGAGGTGGATTTTGTATAAGATATGGCTTGTTGATAATTGTTGTTAGCTCGGTATTGGAAGCATCAGCAGTGCGTAGAGAAAAGAAATATAGCATACATTCCTGCCACTGATATATTATTCATAGGTAGTGATACTTTTTTAAACAAAATGCTGTGGTGAAGAAGCATGAAATGCACAGGGAAGGAGAGAGAGGGAGAGAGAGAAAGTGCAATGTGTTTGCCAACTGATCTATAATTTACCAGTTACGGTCTAACGATATCTGCACCATCTTCCTCAGATGTGTGTGTGTGTGTGTGTGTGTGTGTGTGTGTGTGTGTGTGTGTGTGTGTGTGTGTGTGTGTGTGTGTGTGCATGCGCCGAGGAAATAAGAAGTCAGCGGCGACCTACACCTCGAGAGGGAACGGGCTGGCTTTGTGTGAGTAATATGACATAAGACTGCGGTCAATACGTTTTAATGCAGCTGATGTTAAGGTGGGAATACTCCCAGTGATGGATCAGTCACCTCCGGCCCTGCGGCTGCCATTCTCCACCTGTCGTCCAGCTCAACATTACAGCTGAATAAAAGCCGAATGGTGCAAGTTCAGCAGTGAGGGGAATGCCACAGCAGAGAGATGAGCATTGCACTTACCACCCCACTTTGAGCAATTATGATTGATTATAGCTCCCTGAAGCGTTTCTCACACCCGTCTTCTCCGAGCGCTAAATTGGTTCTTGGCTGCGGGCGCCGCATTTCACACAGGAGCGTTTTAAAACAGACTGCGGGTCAGCCTGGACCTGCCACTGTTAGGATATGAATTACAGCTACTTTATACTAGACGCGCTTTATTCTTCTGCTGAGCGTGGCTGCAGTCACCCAGCTGTCGGCCCAGATTAGCTTGTATCTGAATGAGGCTAAGACGGAGTACCTGCATCCTGCGGACTGCAGATCAACTCCAGTCCAGTCGGGCCCTTGTTTTTTGTTTTTTTTTCGTGTGAATTTTTTTTTTCACCCAGACCGGCCAGGTTCATGCGGTGTGAAGCAGTGGAAGACTTGGAAGACAGAAAGTTTTGTCAGTACAGCTCAAGGGAGCAAAGGGGAGAAAAAAAGAAAAGAGAACAGGATGGACAGTCACTTTGGACAACAATGCAGTCTAACTCTGACAGCTCAGATCAGCTTCTCCACATCTGATCAGAAGCACTGAAATCCACCAAATAACCAAATTTCTAATTTGAATTACCTTTTCATGTCCGATCTAATTACTTGCTAAAACAATAGGTCCTAAGATATAGCATTCATTCCTCGATGACTTTCTGGCATGTCACTTTATCTGTTATTTGTTGATGATTTACCATGAAACAAGAAACACCTCAGTTAGTTTGAGAGAAAGGAGAAATTTTTTGCACAAAATCAGCCAGTGAGTCACCCTGTGTTTTTCTCCTCCAGGCCATTTGGGCTGAGGCTTAACACACCTACTCTCACTCCAAAACCTGCTTTTATTCGACAGATTTAAATCCAGCATTCACTCTCCACGCAGATCTACTCCAGACTGCACCAACTCCTGGGGTGTCTATCTTCATGTCTACTCTTCACGCCAAGTGTCCGTCTATAATTTAAAGGTCAAATACAGTAGATTTTTGTGTTTGTTATCACTGGTTATTTGCATCAAGAATATGCATTAACATGCATGCAAATATATATTAATGAAATATTTAGTCTCTTGATTATAGCTGTTCTAAACCTGCAACGAGGTTCTTCTCACACTTCTCTTGTCAACTACAAATGTGTTGCACGATTCATATTTCTTAGGAAATCTTACTGCACATTGTTTCCATTACATCATTTTCAATTTCTGTAGTAATAGCAGTAATGTGATCTTGAGATTGAGGCATACACCAGTGCTCGCTGTCAACACCTCCAGATACAAGTGTGCGCTCGCCGTCTAAAATGTAAATGTTAAAGAATGTAATGGGCAAAAATTAGCCCTGGGCCGAGAATAATCGTGAGCTCAAAGCACGCAATGGGAAAACCCGTTATCCCGCAGATGCTTCTCAGATGAATGATCACATTAAAACAAAGGTGTTATGACATTAGAGGCCTTTAGAAATGTTAATTGTAAGCAAAAAGCTCTGGGCTGTTGAAGGCAAAACTGTTCCAATACTCAAGAAGTGCTTTGTGAGGAGGAGTCTGCACCTCAGACGTACAGCTAATATGAAGAGAAATACCTCCAGTCAATGGTCATTACAGGAAATGCGCCTTGCTAATGAATTGGAAACACTGGTGAGGATTCAGAGGGTTCAGCGCCGCGTCTCGCTGTGACTCAGTCTGAAGAGCATGCTCCTGCCTGAACTCTCTGCCAGCTTTTAGAGGGTGCGAGCGGAAACACTACTGGGAGAAGGAGGAAAGAAGCGAGGCCTTGCTGTGCTTGTTAACACCAAATAGTGCAATCTGGGAAGCATTTCTTTTATAGTGCACACCTGCAGCTCAGACATTGAACTAACATGAAATTGCCAAAGGAGCAGAGTGATGTCAGACAATCTGTTACAGCGAGACTACACACACCACTGAAGGCTGTGACAAGCTTGTAAATGAAAGGTTAAAAAGAGCGAATGATGCTTATTCACACTTGCAGAGACACTGTAAGAAATGATGTATCTCAACATCTACTTGACAAATAAACACAGGTTTCCCCACATGATGAACTCCTGGGACTCTTTATTCAAGACAACCGATCATGGCGGAAAATCTTAATCTGTCCAGTTCTTGTTAAGTGGCTGAAAATAGATAGATATGCCACAGATAGATTCTTCACAGTTTCACACGTAGATGCAAACGCTGACAAATGGGGCAACGAACATAACTGTGCAAAGCAAGAAAGGAAATAAAATAAGAAGGTACAAATATGCATAGATATATCTAAAATGAGAGTGGGGGATAGATTATGATCACTCATGTTGTATAAACATTATCAAATATTATCAACTGAGAACACATTAAACTGTGTCTCTCCATGTGTGTGTGTGTGTGTTTATTTGCTTGTTTGTAGTCTGGGTGAAGCCTGGCAGCGTCAGCACCTAGACAACATGTCATTTCCTGGCAGCCCCCCTACACACACATGTGATGGCATCATAGGAAGTTCACCTGCTGCTCCTGACCCTGACTCATGAACCAAACTGCCAACTGGGGTGAGGATGATGTACACTGTGTTTTCAGCGTGTGCTGCATCGCCGTTGGATCCCGGCACAGAAGGTGTAATAGGTCACATCCTCTGGTAGTTACTGTACGTTGGCCTTTTGTTAAAAGTCAGATGCAATTACTGCCACGCTCACGGCACATCAAGGATGACACTTACCACAAACTTTGCGTGAGACTTTCAACAGGTTTTGATTTTGATTTTTATACGCGTACATGTACAAAAGCATGAATCAACTGAGTTGAAAACAAAGAATGTTTAAAACACAGTCAAATAAAATCGAAATAAAAGCGTTGTTCCAACCTGTGTCACTCGCAGGCAGTGAATACTTTGTATGTGCCATTATTTAATAAAAGTGAAATAAGCTGGGTTGTGTCTAAACTTGACTCAAGATGTCTCGTGTCATTCTGCACTTACATTTAATAGGTAAAAAAAGTCCATTTGACACCATTTGAATTTAAGGTTTAACTGGCCTTATTTAATGCAACAAGGCAAAAGTTTTTGCTCATCTTTTTTTTGTTTTTTTTTGTGTTTTCCACCATGGAGTAAGATCCTGATTGAACTGAAGACTTTTCTGTGTCAAGTTTCCATTTGTCTACATGTGTTTTTTCAGGGTACTCTAGCTTCCTCTCACAATCCAAAAACATGAATAATTTGGTCCTTTGGCATTCCCTGCTTTCACCCTATTTGTGCTGCAGCCCCACGTGGCACCCTTTAGGTACAAAGCAGGTAAGATAATGGATGGATAGATGCATGGATGGTAATGATCCTCAATGGTATGTTAAATCTGAGTACACAACCCGGCGGATCAGCATTGCAAACAAAAGCCCATCTTAAATAAACAGTGAAGGCACTGGAGCACATCTTCCTCTTTGTCCCTGAGAAAGTCCCAGCGGATATAGAGCGAGAAGCGCTGTAAACAGAAGAGATGAGCAGCCGACGGAGTCTCAAGCAGGGACGGTAAATCTTTCATTATGTAACTCCAGACAGGTTCGCGGATAGGCCGAGGCCTGTTGACCGCAGGTGGGAGTAGAGGCTTTTATGCTCGGTTTGGGCTGCTTGGAGCGCGCGTTGCAGGTCAGCGGTACCTCCTCCCGCGGGGATGATGAGCCGCCCCTCCCGGTGAGCAGCTCACAGCGGGAAGACGAGCACATCAAAACGACACCGAGAATAAAACCAAACAAAGTCGGCAACGTTGTTTGTATGCAGCATGGCAGCAGCACAGGGTCAGACAAATCTATCAGAACCGTATTCATGATAAGAAGATATATTCATTTGAAAGGTCAGGCGCCTCTGAAATAGACAGACAGCTGAAAATGTCTGCAAATATTACATTATCTATGTATTGAATATTTTGTATCGGGAAGGGGGAGGTGGGGGGGGCAATCAAGAAGTAGAGAGACTGCTCCCAGAGAGCAACAGGGAAGATGAGAATAGAGTGAAGACACTGTGGATGATTAGTTTGTAGCAGGTGATTTGTCTAACAGAGAATACTTTTTATCATACACTTTTATTATCCTTGGATTCTTGATTCAGTCAGAGCTTATTCCATCACTACTAAGCACCCAGGAATTGTATGGGATGTGTGAGTGTGTGTGCGTGCACTTTCCTGCGCGCTCCCTTGATGGATTCACGAGGCCGGCTGAGTTCCTCATCATCATTAATCCCCATTATAAAGGCAAACAGTGATATTTGACAGTAATAATGTTCAATTGCTCCCATTCTGTTTTGTAAGGAATCCAGTGAATGTGGTGCTCCACCGGTGGCCTCCTGCCAGCCAAACAGCTTCAGCTGCTGTCTCTCCATCCACACCGCACACTGCTGTCTGCATTATTATCCATTTGACCCAATATGAGTAGGCAGCACATGGGCGCTTAGAGCTTTATCTAAAGCTATGATAGGCAATCTGTGAAGGCTGTAATCAATGGCTAATAGCCATCCAGGAGGCTCATTTGAACAGCCAGGTGGAATTGGATTATCTGACTGGGTCATTTACCAGTTTGCCAGCTGCAGGGCAGATGTTCCAAGTGGGATCGGTATAATCACTCTGCTGGTACCACATGGCCACAGGGCTCCCAGTGTGGTGGATTACTGGCTGGTTAGAGAGGTTTGGAACATGCAAAAACACGATAAGAGCGGCACAATGATTCAGCAAGTCAATAAACCAGCCTGCTTCGCTTTCCAGTCATGTGCAGTTGTCCCCTGACTTCTTTAAAGTTGAACTTAAATTAAAAATCATTCTAGGGGAGAGGCAATACACACACACACACACACGCACACACACACACAAACATTTTCTTTCATCCGTAAACTCACCTGCTTTGTACCTTAATGTTGTCACAGGTACTTATTCCAGCTCACAGAGGACGGAGACGGGGAAAACACCCTGAACAGGTCACCAGTCCATCACAGAGCACACACTCACCATTCACTGTCACACTCAGTCTCCAGTCGAAATAAACAAACTTGTTTTTGACTGTGGGAAGAAACCCACAGGACCCCCACAGGGAAAGCAAACGTACTCCACCCACAAGGGCCCTCAGGATTTGAACCAACGACCACCAGACATGGTGAGTGGAGCATGGACCTAGTGACACAGTGACTTCCTTCTCGTGCTGATTTCTTGCGTAGGGACGCATCAGCGTTGTTTGACAAAGAGTGTCATGCGTTGAGAAAAGGCTATTAGCATTCGTGGGGTAAAAAGTTTGACATGTTTCAGTCAGAGGCTCAGTGGAGAGCCTGACAGCATGTCACCAACAGTGGCAGAGGCAGCTCTCAAATGTCAGTCAGCAGCTGCCATGGGAAACACACCCCCGTAGGCTTGACGCTCAGATGCTATTTTTCGTTCATGTGTTCAGAAACGTATAAGCACTACAGCTGAAACATCAAAATGATAAAGAGCTCCCTACTCAAAATGAAACGGACGCTTAAATTTGCAGTTTGCTCTTTCAGGTTCGGCTCGCCCCAGTTTGTTTACTGTGTCTACAGTGTTATGTGGGACTTTCTCTCTCTGACCATCCCTCGCTCCATGACAGAAACTTTGATTGAGATCACGCTGTCATCTGCTTTCTGTGTTACTCACACTCAGAAATGGGACACGTCCCTCCCACTACAATCTGTCTCTGTTACAGAGCTGACACCGGGGTGGGTTTCTGGTCACTTCTGGACACTTCCTCTTCTTCTACTTCTTCTTTTCCCTTATCCTCTTCTTGTCTATCTCTCTCTTTCTTTCTATCTCCTCTTCTCTCCACCCACTCGTCATTTGGCGCCCAGATGGAGCCGTTGCAGGCGAAGGAAGCTTTAGCTGTGCACCCTACTTTTAGCAGAGAAATTTGCTGCAAGGCAAAGTGGGGGAAAAAATATCAGTGACCACCTTCTGCTGTAATCTGTGTCCAGTGGAGTAAGCAGATAAATGCCGACCTACATAGAGCCTCTCTCATCATATTTGTTGTCCTGAAAATGTTTACATGACAAGATGAGTTTCAGAAGTGACAGAAGTTACTGGCTTTTTATGACAGTTTTGTTCATTTCCAAAAATTGCTTCCACAACGTTGCTCTGTAAGTGTCTTTACACCACTGGATGGATGCCATGAAATATCATACAGAGCTGTCCTCTAGAGGACAAGGAACTGGTGGTCACTGCTGAGTGAATACATCTGGATCAACTATCTTGGCATTTGTGTTCTCAGCAGGATGTGAAGAAATACATTGAGCACATTTGATGATTAATTTTCCTCTGACGCAGTTATATCAAATTTTAAGTATTTATGACAAATATTTCATTATATTAGTGAAGGAGCTGAAGAATGCACTCGATAAAAATATACTGTTTAACTGTAAGGTTATTCCCAACCTTACCTTCCACCACTATATTCATTGTCTTGATCACTTTAATTCAGGTTCAAGGTCTTTTTCATTTCTATCCATTTATGATTTGGTATGAAATCTAATCACAGTGACATGGAGTAATCAAAGTTACAGTCATAAAAACTTCGGTCCTGTGCATCTGAGTAGGCAAAACTTGTTGTTTGCTCGCCAGGGTGGACGTCCACGCTGAAAGTGTGAGTTCTCCTTCCACCGGGGGCCCCTGGCTCAGCAACGTCAGAGAGACGTGCGTTGGATGATCCTGGAGGTCGCTCACTGTGGAGATGAAATGTGCTTCAGCATGTTGTCAAAAATGAAAACAACAGAGACCAGGGAGGGAATCCCGTCAAGGAGGAACTGGGGAGGTTGGATTGGATTACAGGCCATTTTCAAAACACATCCTCCCTGACATTCTGCACAGACATCAGCAGTAAACTTGTGTTGTACTTTTTCTTCTCACTCGACAACATGGAAGAGCAAACCCAGGCCAAACATCTGGCCACGGAGGAAAACTGCTTTATCAACTCTTGGGTGGATGAAATAGTTCCCTTGATACCTACTGAATATTTATCCTCGCATATGTAGACCCATTCCTTGAGAAATAACGCCAGGAATACTTGAGAGAGTTACTTTTGAGAAATACGTTTTTATTACATGTACAGTATTTGCAGAGTATTAGATTAATTTAATTCAAACCAGTACTGCCTGCAAAATAATGTTGGCAGAAAGGCTCCTAGGTTGAAATCAATTTCAGGCATTTACTAAAAAGCAGTGCATTTTGCAAATGGCTTTTACTTTTTTGTTTTGGAAAGTGTTAAAAAATAGCATCGGAGCTCTGTGGATTATCACCACAACCCCATGCACACCTTCTAAAAAATGTAATTTTTGCACAACGATGCATCTTGTAAAAGCAGGATAATCCAAACTGGATCTTTGACTGCACAGAATGTGCCAAATTAGCTGTAAGTAAACAGAAACACTACCAATTTGTAGGCAGGCCGAGTCCACTACAAATCATCTGGAACATAACAAAATAAAAACCCTGGGACCTATTACTTATACAATGCTCCTCTGGTCATTAATAGCACATGTCATGGTTTTTATAAATCCCTCTCCACCTCCAAGTGAAGTAAAGGCTCAGGAGAGGATTTAATGACATGCTTGGACAGGAGCTCTCAGCCTGCTGTGTCAGAATGTGAATAGAGGCTCGTCCAAACGTTCATTTTACCAAGAAGGAAATGTAGGAGACCATTCAGCGAATGCCCTCTAGCAAAGCACCTGTTTGGACTGTCTCCTATTAAAATGCATCAAAACTCTTGGCCTGAATTATGCCTTGTTTAATTCCCGTAATAATCGAGAAGAAAAGAATCCAACCGCAGTGGCAAACATATTCTATATGATACCATATAGATTTTCTTTTATCAGTCAGAAAGCAATGTGAATCAAAAATGCTGAGAGATATTCCCCTTCCTATGAGAAACATTTTGAAGAGACATGAATTAGAAGCAAATAAAATACTTATTTATTTCTATAAAGCAGTGTACCATGGTTGTCAGTTGAAAGTTTCCCTGAGCCTGCTGAAGACTTTCCTCTGCAGCTGCCAGAGACCAAAATTTACTGTAACAGTCATACAAGAGTGCAGTCAGATCCTATGAAGAGCTCGAGAAGTTTTCAACAGAACATTAAGAAAGATTCTCCAAGAAATCACCAGGGTGAGGAACGAGAACTCAGATAGATAGATAGAAAAGGATAATAAAATGGCACGTTGCACAAGTTTTTTTTTTATCTTTCTTCAAGGCTTCTTGCTTTTTGCATGCTTAGAACTTGCTGAAAACCTGCACTGTCGCCACCATCACCACCACTTGGGCATTACTGAGGAGGAACTTTTACGACGACGGCGCACCTGTGAGAGCTATAATAATAAACCTGATCTGGATACACAGAAAGAAATCACGAAGCCACCGCCATAAAAACACATTAGCTCCCAGTCGTTTGAGCTGCTTGTTGCACCCAGCAGCCAAAAAAACGGCTAGAGGAAAAGAAAAACACCTAATCATCATCATCAATAAAATCGTAATACACTGTTGCTTGTGTAGGAACGGCATTTACAAGAGGACATGGTTTTATGGAGCCAGAGTATACTGTGGCATAAAAATCAAGCCGGTATGATTGCCTTAGGGCAGCTTTTTTTATGTCCAGACCCTGTGAAACCTTGAAAAATTGGACACACAGGGGGGGTTTATGGGTGTTATCAACCCCAGACACTCTGCTGGAGATTGTTAGAGAAAGTCCATCTCCCTCCACTCTTGCGAACTCGGCTGCACTGTATATTTTCACCGGGGTCATGGTGCACTTATAGGAAAAAGTAATTGAGTAGAATTTAACTCAACAAGCATGACACTCACTGGGTAGGAAATGCTACTCTGTGTCTCAGAGGGAGGTCAACTGAGACAGTATACAATTTGGCTCAATATGTGCAGTTAACTGTGTCTCAGCTCAAAGTACAACTTTGAGATTTTTTCTTTTTCCTCTGAGAGGTCTTGTTCGGTCGAGCCGCATCGACGTTGCAGCACAAACTCCTGCTACGCTCGTGGCAAACCCCTGTTTGTCTCGGGGTAAGTTTGTCAAGGGCAAGTGAGCTGTAAATCTACAGGGGGAGGGCTGAATAGCAGTGAATGACACTCAGTCTTGTCAACAGCCTTTGACTTATATCTGACATTCCCCTGATGAGGTTTCTGTTGACCTGTCGTCACCATCTCATCTCTCTCTCTCTTTCTCTCTCTCTCTCTCTCTCTCTCTCTCTCTCTCTCGCTCTCTCGCTCTCACTCTGCTAAGCTCGGTCCCTGCTATGTTCTCCGCATTTGCCCTCGGTCTGATGAAAGCAACATTTCAAATGTCACCACAGTCACCACATCGACCCTAACCCTCACGTTGTCACTGCAGACTCAATGCGAGCCCCTCACTCATCACAGTAAGTCACGGTAAAGCATCTCATCAGTGACAGAGCTAATCAGGCCAACCAAAAGGTTGCTCTCTCCATATGCAATGTATCCTTGCTCATACGCAAGCTCATAACTGCAGACTCACTGGGTTAATTGTGTGCCACTACCGCCACCCCCCCCAAGGGTATCAATGTCTTCAAACTGCTTATTCTTCATGTGAGTGGCTCAAGTATGTCATCAGACTCAGAGGCCCGTTGGGGTGAACAGGAGGACATGCTGGGGATAGCAGGCTTAAAGTCACGCATGAGGGCTGTGTTTGCAGCACGATGGCAATAACTCTTGGTAGATACAACCTCGGGGCAGGAGCAAACTGGACCTGCACAATATCCAGGTGCACCAAGATTGTATGAAGAAGAGCAGCTTTGCCAGCTGACTTTTTTTTTGTGTGAGTTCTCGAAAGAATCATTTTCAGTCACATTTTAATGGGTAAAACGTTTACAGTATGCTTTTCCTTACAACTGTAAATTATTAACCTATTTTTTCATTTGGGCACTGTCGCCTCAAAGGAAGAAGACCTCCAGAGCACCTCCTCTCCTTACCACTGCTTTCACCCCTCTTTACTAAAAACCTCTATCTGCACTCCTCTTTTCCTTCCTATTTTCTCTCAAAAATTGTCTCCTAAGATGCTGTAAAGCAATAATGCTGTCCCTCAATTGTGAGATTTGTCTCTCTTGTGTCAACTGGACAAAAGTGTCTGCCAAATGAGTCAAATGTATTTCTTGGCTTCGCTCTATATGAACCAGCGATAAATACTCATCATCCTTATTCAAACCTCAGACTTTCGAAATTACTCTTATGCTTTGAATTCTGTTCATCCATTTGTTCCATAATTATTAGATTCATTCATTCAGTAACATTCAGTTACCCTCACAGCCTTTTAAAGTTAATTACTGACTAACGTTTTGTATGTACTGTAATGTAAGGATGTGTAGAGTTTGTATTAAAGGCTATGTCTATTTGGTACAAAGTATCTGTGTCAAGACATCCTGCTTCATATTCTGCCAGTTAGAAAATGTTCTGTTTCTCTCACAGTCTTTAAAGGTTCTTGTTTTATCCATCTGGTGTTGCAGTCTGGGCCCAAATGGTTGATGACGGGATAGTGTGTGCTTTGCACACTCTGTGGAAAGAAAGAAATGGCTGAAGAGCCAAATAATCATACATAAGACGAAGTGGGTGGGTTGAACTGTGTCCTCTACTGAGTGATCATCACAAGGCGTCACAACCTGCCCATTGATCATCATCACAAGGCCTCAAAAAATGTTTTTCCCAAATGCTTTCAGCTCAGTTTGATCTGGACTTAATCGCAGGCATCTCATAGCCAACATGTGTGTTTGATTTTATCAGCAGCAAGCCTGTTTTCAGGAAATGTTTCTTTTTTTTTCTCTTGGCGTATATGCAGCTATTTAATGGGATTTGCCTTTCAGCTGCTTTCTATATGCTTTACCACAAATATGCATTTGTGCTTTGGATCAGCCAGCACATTGTGAACACTGAGCTTCCACGGATCCTTTCAATCAATGTCTGCTTAGCTGAATATATTAACACAGTATATATATTCAGGGCTTTTAAATTTCCTCTCCGCAGACCATAGCCAAGAATTTTAAAGTAGGAATGTTAGGGAGTTCCTTGTAAGGCTTTAGATCAATTTTCATTACCCTTACCTTTGTTGTTACTCAAAGAAATGACTTACCAACACAGTTATGCTATTTAGTCATCAACAAATACAGTTCTATGTGTTCAGCTCTTCAAAAATATCATAGTATATTCTTGGGTCTGTGCCTGAGGGAACAAATCTGGGTAACATCACTTCAATTCAGCAGCGACAGATAACCGAACATTATGATTTATGATTCAACACAAAACAGGACAGTCAGAGCTACAGCCACTAATGCAGGACAGAAGGAGGCACAGCCACTACAAAGTGACTGTCAACATTACTGCCAAACTGCACCTGATGTGAGCAAATGTGACGGCAACTTAAGACTCTGATTGGTCTTCCCAAATGTGCAAAGTTGTAGACTTGTGTGCACATGGCCAATAGAATGCTACCTGTGGTGTTTGTTCAACCACACACACACAAATAATATACAATGCATCACAATTCATACAAACACATAGTTGACTTAGGTTTAATTACGACCTCTAGATGCGGTTTCCTGCTAAACATACTAACAGGTTGTACAAACCCTCCGTAACCACCAACGACCGAGTGCACCACCTCAACACACTGAGGACATGACCACAGCAGCCACCTTGTCTATACTGCATAAGAGTGCATATATCCTTATGGTGTTATTCAGCAGTTGTGAATGAATTCATTCAAGATTATTTTCCCTAACTCTTTCCAAAGAACACATGGGGCAAAATCCAGAAATTGTTTCAATTGTGAATGAAAGCAATCTGCTGAATCCGCTTAACTAGTTCGGTTTGGGATTTTAAAGCCTTTTCTGTGTAGGAGCAGTCGTAAGTGAGGAACTGGCTCAACGCTCGCGGATTATGTAAGGTAGCCCGTGCCCACCTGTACAGTGAGCTGTAAAAACAGAACCGTTGTTGGAGCAGCCTTGAAAAGCAGCGAAATGTTGATCATTTTGACTGCAGCACTTGTTTAACACAAGCGGATCCTTGTGGTTTGGTCCTTAAACTGCCAGCCCGCTTCAGTCTGTGGAACATTTCTGCGTTCCCAAGCCGAACTAAATGCAAATGGCCTCAGCAGGGCGAGCCCAGGCCAGAACAGGACAACTCTCTCCAGTCTAAATCTCCTTGCATGAAAGACAAACTTCAATAATTAACAGAGAAAAAAGTGGCTTTGCAGTTTGACGGCGCCTCTCTCGGCAGGTGTTTCAGCTTAAACTCTCTAGACGTGAACAATGGCAATGATGTTTAACACAGACGCAGAGGATCTCTCTCTCAGAATGGTATTTCCTCTTCTCTTTCAAAGCTGGAAGCAATTTAACTGAGCAGCTTTGCCAACTCACTCTCTCCCCACACACTGGTTCTCATATCCTATATCACAGAACTTCTGTCCCGTGCAAACATAAACACACATTCACCCACAGAGTAAGAATATATACAGCCCGGAAACTTTGTGAACCAAACGTAGAAAACACGCACGCACACACACACACACACACACACACACACACACGTTTCTCTCCCAGCCTGTTTATGGTCTGTGTAGCCCTCAGTATTAGAGGGTCCCCGTTTGATCTCCTTGATGTGTTTCTGTTTCGCAAACTCCTCTGGGGCTTTTGGAGAGAGAGCGAGAGAAAGCGAGAGAGAGCATGAGGGAGCCAGCGAGACAGAGAGAGAGAGAGAAAGAGAAAGAAGGAGGATAGAAGCGGATCAGGGATAAAAGTGAATGGACTCTGTTCGGAGATCAGTTCAGGGATCTGGGATGATCTCCTGTCAGTTACACGATGAACCATTTGTATTGTTTTCTCTTAGATTATGTAAATCTAACTGATTTACACTCTCACTTTTTGGAAATACTCTTTTCAGTTTGAATACCAAGTAATAGCAAGGCTGGTATCAGACTGGAGTTCAGTGTGTTCAGAAAAGTGAAATAATAATAATAACTAATAAAAACTAATTCACGATATGTTCAGATCCATTCATACACT
Organism: Karalla daura; assembly: GCA_029224185.1. Classification (NCBI taxonomy): domain Eukaryota; kingdom Metazoa; phylum Chordata; class Actinopteri; order Chaetodontiformes; family Leiognathidae; genus Karalla; species Karalla daura. Next base: position 13,668,603 of record CM055208.1, read on the forward strand.
GGTGGCGGAGGCTACCTTACACAGTCTATCTGCTCAACTAGTAACTGAAACCATTCACACACATTCACATAAGACAACATCAGGGGCAGTTTAGGGTTCACTATCTCTCTCCTGGATACTTCAACATGTATGCTCCAGAGAACTTTAAGTAGATTAAGCAGGTCTACTAAACGATACAACAGACTATTTCTTATTCTTTATTTTTTTTAAAAAGAAAAGTTGCAGTCTATCATTTTTGCAATTCATTTTAGCATGTCTGCCTATGTGCCACTTATATACATGTACATCTGTACACATACTCTGTAGGTGTGTGACGTCTCTCTTTCTCTCTCTGTCTCTCTCTCTCTCTCTCTCAATCTATTTCTGTGGTGTTAGCTTTCCAGTCTCTCCCTGTTGATGATGAAATACATTTACCCCAAATTACTTTAGTTTGGGAATGGATCCTAGAACAGAAATGTCATCCATTATGATGATCTTTCTATCATTTGTAATATCAATGAAAGCTATACACAGGCCAAGCTTAGAGACAGCTGTACTCTAAGCTTTCTCCCATCATTTGCACACTTTCCCGCTTGCTGTGCAGCAGTGCAGACACTTGCATATGACTGAGGCTGATTTAATGGCTAGTCGAATCTTGGCTAGGGCTCCCATGAAAAAGAGATTTCAAGATCTCAAAAGGATTAACCTGATTGAATAAAGGTTTAACAATAATAAAAGAGGCCGGTATAGAGGGGCTCCAAGATGTGACTGTTGTTATTCATGGGGAATTAGCTACCCAAAGCTTATTAACACCCACTTAATGCAAAACCATTACTTAGCCACGAGGCATCTTCAAATACATCATATCTGCGTTATGAAACCAGGAGTTTTATGGCTATATTATGACAAATCACATCTAATCAACAAAATGTTTTGTGAGCATGCCTGTTCTGCAATTCCAACCTGACCTCAAAAAAGATCCAGAAACAAGACTCGTAGGGAAATCTAATGCACTTTTTGATTACCCGGAGACTGCTCTACAAACGTGTCCATCAGTTGTCAACTGGGCACATGCTTCATTTCCATCTGATCCTCTCGAAAAAGGATTGCTCTGGTAACGTACAGTCGCATTTTTCAGATTACGAGAAACCCGAATTGTATAATGAGATTTGCTTCAAAATCTGGATTACTGTGACACAACAAGTTTTAGTTGCAGCTTCAATGTCAAAGCAACAGGAGATATAGCCTAAAATCTGCACTTTCCCCCTTGGACTCTGTTTAGAGCAGCTTTAAAATACTTTGCCCTGGCAGAATATTCGTGTATATGTCCATGTTATAATCTTCTTGAAAGAAAGATAGCCGTCACTTTGGTGGATGTTAAATGGGACCAGTCTGCTTTACATTCGTCAAGCTGCTGTGAACTGGCAGGGCTGGCAGGGACTGAAACTGAATATTTCATAGCTACATTTTGTTTCATTGATTTCTGGCAAAATGCTGTTAGCCCAGTTTCTGCAGGAGCTCTTCCTCCACTCTGTGTGCAGAGGACGCTTGTACTCAGGAACATATGTTCTGTATTTATCAGTGTTCACACAAAATTCTGAAAAATACACCTTCAACCAAATTCAGTTTCCAGTTGTTATGCTAAGCTATGTTTATCACCTGCTTGCTGTAGCTCAGAGTTTAGTAGACAACATGGACGTGGTATCAATTTTTATCTTATCAGATTTTTATGAAATTACTAGTTTGCACGCCATGAATGTCAAGCCAGTTTACAGCTGTTATGCTAAATTAAGCTAATGACCGGAAAGCGAGAGATCAGCAGACAGCACGACTGTGGTATCAACTTCCAACTGTGTGTTGCATATCAAATTACTAGTTTCCACCAAATGTCAGGACATTCTATTAATGTGCGTCTAGATGATCCCCGTTAGAGTGGGACCACTGACACACGAAACTTTCAGAGAAGAAAACACGCGTACACACACACAGATATATCATTGTAATTAAGGACACATGTATTGACTCAAGTTTGCGCAAATATATTGACGAATGTTAACAAGTATTTCCACTCCCACACCGGCACTTAAACAAATGCAGAAGGCATGCGCGTATGCTGAACACTCCCTTGTCAGTTTGAGAGTAGCCATGGTTCGGGCCATCCTTAAAAACCTACTCACAAGCCCTAATGGGGGTTATGGAGGGACCTGGAGGGGCCAAAGGGGACACTGTGTTTATTTAAGGTGAAACCATCCCCTCTCTCACATTCCTGTCTACGTTGAGACTGAATGGACAAGCAGCGATGATTTATTTGTGAAACCGGAGCTGAGTTTGACTGTAGGGCCTTCATGGACACAGAGAGTGGCTCATCATGTAGTAAACTTTGTTTAAGTCGTGGTTGAGAAAAATAACATCAACGTCACTCACAGTCGGGCCATTCTTACGGAGGAGGTGGATGTCTGTTAGTTTCTCACAAGCACAGGTATTTATTTACCCCCTGAGGTTGCTGCGACCAAGAAAATCAAGGGTGTGTGATTTGGGACTGGTCGATTTTTGAGTTAGCTGCAAGGACAAGGGATAGGTGTAATTCCGGGAGGTTTCTATTTTCAGGGGGAAGAAAGTTCTCAGCACAGAGCTAATCTTTATCTAGTGTAGACTTTTTTCAGTCCTATGTGAGTTTTGAAGCATATCCACAGAGCTCTCCTGCTGTGCTGCTGATTGAATGGTTGTATTGATACTGAAAGTGACCGTGTGTGCGTGCGTGCGTGTATGTGTGTGTGTGTGTGTGTGTGTGTGTGAGAGAGAGAAAGAGAGAGAGAGAGAGAGAGAGAGAGAGAGAGAGAGCGTGTTGGAGTCGATCATACTCTGACCTGTGGGAATGTGTTGAGTCTGAGCAGAAAATGGATTGCATTGAGAGCTAGAAATGGGACTTTGGACCCTCTGGGACTCTTTGGCTGCCTGACTGTCCACTGATCAGACTTTAAATATTTATATGACATTTTGACACAGGATCTGTGTCGAGAGCAAGTGTGCGTGTGTGCGTGTGTGTGTGCGTGTGTGTGGATGATACAGACTTTGCCCTGAGCATTATGGCACATTAAAAGACAGAACTGGACTGCTCCCTATGCTACACTTTGAATCGGGAACCTGGGGTGTTTGCCATCTGCAGCCTGGCATCAAAAGGCCTCACACAGATTATGTCATGATATGCAATCAGGGTCATGATCGTTGTCCTGCTGAAGACGTTTCCCACTCTCCCATGTGTTTTCACCAGATTCACTATTCACCCAGGAAGTATTTCAGGGGATATGTGGAACATGCAATGATTGTAGAGTACCTCAATTTGTTCAAAAAGATGAGATGTAGGTAAAAAAAAAAAAAACAGCAATAAACATGTGGCTGGAACCTGCTACCTGAGAGTCTATACAACTGTGACCACAATTATGGAGTGGTGAACTAGATCCTGATTAAAACTGAACAGCTCAAATTGCTGAAACTGTTAAAATGAAAAAACATGTCCATATCTGCAAGAAACAAAATGTTACATTGTGTGCGTCTCTACAATCTAAATAGTTTACAAGCTAAATGTAATTATTAAAATTAAGGTGGCTATGAGATGACACTGAGCGCTCCAGGCTAATGCATAGAGAGTGCGAGGACTAAGGGTAATGGCTGAATGTCTAAAGTAATGGATACACAGATTAAACAGTTGATAGCCAAGAGTTATTCTGATAAATAAATAGGAAAAAGTTTATTTGCTTAAAATCGACAACCTAAATTAGACATTTCCTTATCTAATTTTGAGTTTACCCTTTAAGTGGAGCTCTTGGACATTGGCAAGAGATTTTCCCTTGCTCCTGATGTTGATGGTCAGTGTATAATGTGCATTATCCTCCAGATGATGTATTAAGGGCTTATTTCGGTAAGACATTTAAGCTCTTTGAATCGGAACCAAGCACGCTCCACCATCTTTAGTCTGTAAACTGCACACCAAAGCCAAGACAGTTTTGGCAGAGGCTGCAAGGCTTTTGCTCCATTATTCTAATTGCCTTTAACCTGTAATCAATATTTACGGCACAGACGATCCAAAGGGTTGAAGGACTAAGCATTTCTTCCTCTTCTCTTCTTTTGCCTCTGATTTGATTAAGAAAGACTGCAACCAGAACGAAAGTGCACATGGTTATGGTTCAGGAAGACAAGGTGATTTTCTCTTTCCAAATTTAAAATGTGATAATTCTTGACCTCCAAGTGTACCTTGGTTGTCAAGATTGTAGAGGGTCCTCATAAAAAACAAAAAAGCTGCCTCTATGTGCATTGTCTATTCGATACAATCGACCTTTGGCGGCCATTGTTTGCCAAATGAAAAGACCTGCAATCTGAAAGCAGATAAAAGGATCAGATAAAGAGGAAAACAGAATAGGTGAAACTGAGGCAAAGATGCGCCAACAAAGATGAGACAGTGCAAAAGAAAGGGGGTAAGTGGCGTGAGAAGCAAAAGAGGAAAAAGGGACGGTGAAGGAGAAGAAACAGTGAGAAATCAAGTCTCCAGAGTGTGAAAGGCCAACAGCCCACGCTGTGATTCCATCTGGCCTCCTCGCTCTCCTTGCATGTGTGTGTGTGTGTGTGTGTGTGTGTGTGTGTGTGTGTGTGTGTGTGTGTGTGTGTGTGTGTGTGTGTGTATTTGAATGCATGGAAAAGTGCCAGGGCGAGAAATTACCCCGTATATGTGTTTGTGTATGTCAGCACTAGGCTGCATATGTGTGTTTTTGTGTAAGTACATGGCTGCTCGTCTGTGTTTGCTCGCAAGTTCATGGTTGCATGCCTACAGTCTGCATGCATGTGCATGTGCATGTGCATGCATGTGTGTGTTTGTCTGTGCCTGCGTGCGTGTGTGATGTGATGAAATGTGCGGCACGAGGATGAAAGCATCCACAGTCCCTCTGCGTAGCAGTGTGTGTCATTGGCTGACCTGTATACAGGGACTGAGGGGAGTCAACGGGGACACATCTGTGATGGCAGCCATACACGAGGCTGCCTGAGACACCCAGGGCAGCTCAGAGAGGGCCTGAGCAACTTCAACTTGAATGCTCAAGCTTTGGTCTTTGAAATGTTGCATTTCGCAACTGAAAGTGGTTATGACAGATACAAACCAGAGGAACCGAGCTGATTTCTCACCAACATTTGTCATACTTGAACAACATCAATGTTGGAAATGGGTCACTTTTAACTTTTCAAAGTCAAAGTATTACAGTATGTCTGTTTAATGTCTCTCCACTGAATATGTTCTTCATTTACATACGTAATTGAGACTAATGATAAAAGTGGCTTTACTTTTTTTTGTCAGTCCCAATGAATTTTGCGTATGTCTAAGACAGTGGTACCATAACAAACATATCATACCACATAGTCAAGGGAGGACATATGAATTCATAACAAGTCCAACCTTGAATTTGAACCAAGGTCCTACTCGCTGTGAGGTGACTGGGTTAACCACCAAACATCATGTCACCTTGTTGATTCTACCAAACATGCAACTGAAATATCAAACAAAAACATCCTCACCATACTCAATTTCAGCTCATGTGCAAGTTAATTATTTTTTATTTTCTGAACATCTATTCTGAGGAGCCACAGTCTATTGTGTCATGTAGTTTACCACCATTAAAATACTGTAGACCCAACTGTGGCCACAGATGAAAGTCATTTGGCAAAATTATTTTATGAAAAAAAAAGAAAAGTTTTATTAGCATTTAATAACAGCAACCCAACGTTCTTGTTGCTTTTTTAATCATCTGGCTTGGCCATGATCCTCATTCCCTTAAAACACCCTCATGAGGTTAGCATTTGGTGACACTGACTACATTTCTAAGACCATAACAAACACCAGACACAAAATGATAAAAACAAATACAGCAGCAAGTAGATTTGCACTCTATACACATCTGTGCATCTCTTCAAGCTGGCAAATGACATTTTTATCCGTCTGCACAGAGTGGCATGTAAGCCTGGGAATACTAACTATCCAGGGAGTCCATTGTGAAAATAGCTTAGAGTAAGTTGGTGACCTTAAAGGAATCTCTTGCACTTTACTGTGCTTCGCCCCTTTTGGCCTTATTCCACTAGAAATGCTTAACATCCACACTGTACGATGAAAAAAAAAAGGCAAGTCTCGCGTCATAATCCGCTCTGCCTCAATAACAAATGGTGATGAAACAAACAGCCTTTTAAATCCCTCTGAATCCTCCCTTCTTCACTCCCCGAGCACTGTCTTGTCCCTAAATATCCCCTGACCCATTTCAAGCTTTCATTGGAGACAGTTTTCATGGTGTTGCATAAAAGGCAGTCTGGGCTGGTCGCTGAAGAAGTGTCAACAGTCTCAGGGGCTGATATACTAGAGCTACGTTTGTAGGGTTAGGAGTGTAAAAGATTCTGGCAAAGTAGAAGCAAGTTCTGGGTTTATTAGTCACGTAAAAGCTTACACAGAGTTGGCAAAGGGGGTTTGTTTTCATTTTACTATTATTGTTATTACTATTTAACCTCTGATGGTTCTTATGACTGATTAAGTCAGTGTTCCTTGGGACCTGGAAAGATTCATCACCATGTATTGCATAAACATGAATGCGATGTCCCCGTTGTTTTTTTGTTTGCACTGTAAAGCTCAGGCTGTTGCCATTTTGGCAGTGCCTGACTCAGTGTGAACGAGAAATGGGCAATGGGATAGCAGCGTGGGTGTACAGTAGGTGAATTGGGACAAACGAAGCCCAGTTGTTCAAACAGTAAGCGGCAATAGCCGTAATCATGCATGATTGATTTAATGTAATTTCAACAAGTGGGTTACATAAATTCACCCCCAGTAAAAACTATCTATCAAAGGTCTGCAGGAACTTGTTATTCTCAGCACAAACATCTCTACCCAGCAGTGTGTGACTGCTATTTCTTGCAGCTAAATAAAAGGGGGTCATCCAAAATGCCCAGTATTTGGCACAGTTGTGATGAATTCATTAGTAAACACTCACATAGTTTTTAAACATGTTGCCAGCAAAATCTTGGCAAAGGAACATGATGATAGTTAAAAGCCAGTGATTTCAGCCAATCAGCCCCTCGTAGAAGCCCAAAAGCCCATGTCCATCTCAGTTTGACCTTTATGTACCAAACATCTCCAGTTTGGTTGTGTGAAGCAGTGACCTTCCTGTGCAGAGTCATGGACAGTTACAGGAAGGGGAAAGGGGAGGAGAACATAAACAAAGATGCTGTGTCTTTTCTAGCAACGTATAATGGCGCATCTCTGATATGACCGTCTGAACTCAGTGAGACCAAAGAGATTCAGGATGCCGGTCTTCTCAGTCCAACCAGATGCTGCCGGAAATATTTCTCTCTTTTCAGCCTGGTGGATCCAGACAGAGTGGCCTTTTACTGGGCTGCAGTAAAGAACGCCAGCCTCCTCCAGCTATTCATTATCTTAAGTGTGTCTGCGGCAGACAGTGAGCAGGGAGCGTTCAGATGCACTAAGGGGGGGAAGACTGCTGAAATAAGCTTTTCAAAAAGGGGAGATCTCACAGGAGGCCGGTAATTAATGAGAGGATGTGATGCGTCTGATTAAGATGGCTGACATGCCTGTGTTGTTAGCTCGGTGCCGTAACACTGTTTGCTATTCTGAGTCATATATAATTTGGTGCTCGTTGTAAATTATGATCATTGCTTCACAAATTTGCCCTGAGGAGCACATTGTTGCACAGCTCATTTTCACTTTGCTGCTAATTCAGAAGATTTGGTGGCTGGATAAGAGAGAAAAAGTAATAATAATTCTGGCAAAAGTGATTCTGTCTCCTCTTCCAGGAATCCAGTTGGTGTCTGTGTGTCTACATGTCTAGACTTACACCTTTGGGCTTTGTTCCAAACCTTGGTGATCAGCATTGACCTCTCTTACTCATTGTGAATGGCTAATTCTGGTGGTGTTTTACTGTTACTGCTATTTCTGCTCGACTCAGATGTTTATATGCGGTTGATAAGGACTGCACCATCATTACAGGGGAGTGCAATTGCAGCATCTTTCACTACTTCAGACATGGACAAGAAATGTTGCACTATAGCACAACAATATAAAAAAAAGGAAAGGACGAGTAATTTTATGGGTCAGATTCGCAAATGAACTCTATGTGTTGGATCAGGTCTGAAGATGGTTGCAGCTATATGAGACAAGGTATAGGAATGATTAGGTCTTGTATCATGCAGAGTAAAAAGGATAACACTTGATTAGTGTGCATGGGTCAAAAGACATAAAAAAAGAAATATGTCATTGCGCATTGTGGTCCAGAAAAGCTGATTGAAAAGATTTTTCTGAGGTGGATTAGCCTCACACCTTGATGCTTGGCATTCATTAATGCCCTTACTGTAATGAAGCAGGAAGAGGAGCAGGAAAGAGATGATTAACCTAATCTTGTCAGTGACATCCTTCATCTTCTTCTGATTAAATGCTATAAATGTTAAATGGCTGGTGTTCCTGCGTAGGAGACAAGTAGAGAAAGTTTACTTTATAGACCTGCAGAAGAAAAATGTTGATCTGTATAACTTCAGCTACTATCAAGAAACACATTATTCATTAATTATTCCTCCTTTTATACCATCTTACTTCATCCTCTCTACTATACTATGCATTTTTACTAATTTTCTATATTTTTTTCAGTGTCATAAAATTCAGTCAACGTTTTCAAAACTCCAACAAGATAAGCTGACCTTTATTCATTTCTTCTTTTTAGTTCTTATTAGCAATACACATTTTTCAGAATGGTCTGGTGTGTATGGCAGGCACTGAAAAAAATCAAGACATGCAGGCCAGGCTTGATTAAAGTCTGTCGGGTATAAAACATATTCAGCCTACTTGACTATTTCAGAATATGATTCAGAATATAAGAATCAAAATCTGTTTTATTTTCAGAGAGTTATTAGATTTACAAGGAATTTGACTTTGTGACTAAGCTTCAAAGTGTATTCTATTATTTCTACGAATGCAGAAATGAATAAGAATTGTGTTGATATTTCTATCATTAACCACAGCTTTTGTCAAGATTGCACTTCGGTTATGGAGCAGAGGATGAGAGACAAGACAAGACAATTTCAGTATCTGTAATACAAGGAAAGTTCATGTGAGGTGAACACATTTCATTACCTGAAAAATTCATTCAACTTCACTGCAGCAAAGCTACTGTATACACCCACCAGACGCATATTTGATTTATATAATCATCAAAAAGAATTGTTATTCAGCAGCATGAAAGAGAAGCCAATCAATTTTGCTTGTCCGAACCTAAGAAAAAGATGTTACCCAAGCCGCAGTAGTCAAGGTACATTTTCATTGAAAGTCTCTTTTCTTTTTCAGGGCACTGCATAATCTCAAAGAAATCCGGATGGACACATGGTCTAGACTGCCGGATGCTGAGTCGATATCCCTCCTTTAAGTGCTAATATACAGACAGTACAGACAGATCTTCCTTTTATGTGGAAATGTTTTTGCTACATTTTCACAAATCATTCAAATGACGAGCATGACCTCGAATTGCTGACTCAGACTGGATTTAAAACAGTGATTTTCATATGCGGGGCAAAGATAGAGAATTAATTTAGGTGCCTGTTAATTATCACTGTTGATGGTGGAGGGAAAAATTATTTGAAGAGACTTTTTGGACCACAGCTGCAATGAATGTACCTATTGTTCAGTTTATATCAATTGGCACACAATAACCATCCAATCAAACCAAACAAAGGGGACATTTGGAAGCACAATAGAAAGACAGAGATAAATGCTTGCTTTTAGGCTTCAAATGAAATTAGCATTTTCTCTGGAATGCCTGCTTTTCCCATAATGGTTCGAGAGGTTAGGGAAATGAAATTAAAATCAAAAGCGAGAAAAAGCAATGTCTGCTTCGTGGCGTATCTCGTCTCTGTTCCCCACTTTTAAGACGTTCACGCTTTAAGCGGCGCAAAGCCAAGAAAATCCTTGCAGACAAAAAGAGCCCCTTATCTTTCACTCCATAATAACGGAAATCCAATACATATTATTCCTTGTAGAAATTCGAATTAATGCCGGGTTTATAAAACGAGGCCAATCAATCAATATTTTTCGGCAGCCGGAGTGCATGCAGTCTTAGCAGAGGAGAAACACGAGGACTCTGAGACGAGTGACTGTAATATCTCATTTCTGAGTCAGAGAAGCCGAGTCGGCGCTGCAGACGCTCGCTGCCGAGAACAGCCTGACGCTGCATCTCGGGCCGACTCTCTCTGCTCCACTTCACTCACTTTGCAGATGAAGTTGGCAGCGGTGGCCGACTCAGTATTTCAGACTAATTTATGACCTCTGCAGAGAAGGGTGCATTAGGAAGATCAGCCACATCAACCGCTGCCACGCTGCAACAACTGCCCATGAGAAAGCAGAGGGAAACACACTGCCATGCATGCAGAGATGCAAGTCTCTCTGCGTGTGTGTGTGTGTTTGAGCACATGCCTTCAGTTCAGTCTGAAGTATATTAAATTTGCAAAGCACTCCAGTCTGAGGAGTTGCTCTCCATGTCTCTTTACAACTGTATTTAAGAGTTTTCTGGCAACAGCACTAGCATCAGAGTCTCGCTGTCTGGATGTAGTCTTGCTAGAATAAATAAATGCTTGACACTGAATGCAAATCCAAAAAGACACATCTCTGAAACAAAGTTTTCACTTTCTCAAACTTTTTTTGGTGCAAAAAAATGTATGTCTTATTGTCCCGCAGATAAGGTTGCGGTCACTTGTGTTGAATCTACTTGATGTGTAAACATTTGCAATACCAGGATTTGATCCAGTTCTCCGGTGTGTAGTTATATGATTTTCCCATGTGTGTGGGTTTTCTACTTTGTGTTCCCCAACAAACAAAAAAAGACAAGACCTGAGTCAGAACATGGGAATCAGTCCACAAGGCAGAGGTGCAGAGATGGGGAGCTGGAGGCAAAGTCCAAATCAGGGAAAATGAGTTAGTTCACCAAGTTACAGTTAAATGGCCGGATCTACAGAAATGGTAGACAAAAGAGCAGATCTGAAATCCAGAAATTGGTCAGTACACTGGAATACAAGGGGCCAGGCACAGACCACAGGGAAGGCAAACACAGACTTAACAAGACATAACAAGACACAGACATGACACATTAGGGAAGGAACAGGTAATGACAAAGGAGGGAGACAACAGGTGGACAGGAAGTGAGTGATGAGACACCACAATAAAAACAGGAAGTGGGACAGGGAAACAGTCAGCAGGACAGGGGTGTGACAGGTCAATTCATCAGCAATGATTTTGTTAGATTTTTCGTCATTCCAAGTCAAATGTCTTTATTGGATTTTGGTAAAATTTATACTGTTTTGGGGTTGTTTTTTTTGTTTGTTTTTTATTTGTTTTGTTAGGGTTTTAGTCACCTGAACTGTACTGGAGACCTGTCTAGGGTGTATTCACTGCCTTCGTTCCAGCAGACTTCTGTGACACCATTAGGGTACAAAGCTGTATGGTGATGCATTGATGAAACATTTTTTTACCATGAAAACTCAAACAAAGGACTGAAGCTTGAAGGACTGAAGAAAAGACCACAGCATATGCTCCCTCTTAATGCTCTTGTCTGTTATAAAAGTGCCACCCCTCCGACATATTCCTGCTCTTCATCAGATGAGACAGCTAGATATAGAAATTTATCAGGGAGCCAGGTCATAAGAGTTGCCAAGCGAAGGGAACCTATTTTGGGCGGTTCTCTGGTAAAGATTGAGAGACAAGAGACAATATTAGATGACTCATGCCAAAACTTGCCAATGGTTTGGATGGACATAGATCTCTTCTGGTTGAGTCACATCAAATGACTAAGTGTTGAAAATATCTGATTATTTAGGCAAAAACAAGTCACAGGTACAAAGTCGTGATCATAAAAAGCTGGAGCAAGAATGGCAATCAGTCAAATCTGTATTTTAGAACGCAATTGTCCAATCGTGGCTCTAAGAACTACATTTTGTTGGTTTGAGTGGTATTTCTTCATGCATATGCAAAATGCGTAGGGTGCACCTTTGAAATAATAACACAGTCACTTAAATATCTGGGATTTAATGTCTGAATTTCACAGGCAATTTACCCGACAGTTACTCTTACATGCAGCTCGAGTGTCTCCCCCCTCCCTCACCTCTTATGGGCAGGGGAGGGCAGATGTATAGCCCACAGGACACAGCCACAACTTTGCCTCTAGCACTGACCTCCTCCGATGACAACCATATGCTCCTATATTAAATATGTATGGCTGTGGAAAGAACGCAGCATGTGAAATTCATTACAGCCCTGCATCCAAAGGGAGTCTGAGCACTGTAGCCTCTTGCTCTCAAACGGTTTAATGTAAAGTTGATGTCAACATCTTCACATATTCTCATTCTGACGAGACTCCTGCTTTAATCTTTACAGCTTCATTTTTGTTATACAAATCAACATTTCCGAATTGGTTTCTATATAATTAGAATACTCGCAGTTAGTCCGTTATTTACCAAGTCTGTTATTCATTACCTTGAGGGAGGATTTTCTGTTTTTTTTCTTTGATTAAATTCCTCCAAGGTCAAGGAGAGACAGCCATTTATTTGAGTGGGAAACACATGGTGGAAGAAAGCCAAAGTCAAGACATGGTTGAGATTTTCAAGTGCAGGAATAAAAGTGGAAGGCAACAAATTGTTTCCTTATGTGTACGTGTTTATCTACTAGTGGAGGTGTGAAGTGGCTGAGTGCCCCCACAAAAGGCAAAATCAGCCGTCTACAGACTTCTTATTGGATCACGTTCAGTATCTCCGACACTGATGATTGCATTTACCACTGGATTCCATAATTTGGGTTTTGGAAGTGTGGGATTTCTATCCACCCTGGTGGCATGGCTCAATCACTTTTTGCACCAGACTAAAAGATTCATAGAGAAATATCTCAAGTACTGAATAATTCTAGTGTTGACACATCTTAATAATTGAAATCATGCTCTGTGCAGCCTCAAAGAGCTTTTTTGGGTGGTTGGAGACTGATGAGCATTTACTAGCCTGTCACAAACAGTTCAGCTTTAGAGCTGCATTACTTTTGTGTATACCTCTCATGTCGTTCAGTGTTTTGGTATATTCAACACAAACAGCTTTTTCAAAGAAATTATGCATGTAAGGTGTTGTCGCTGGCTGTTCATTCATATTCTAAAAATCAAAAACACATTAATATAATTTAACTTGAAAGTTGAATGTTTTTTAAGTTAATCTGTATATTTGAGTTCATTCTGAAGAAATGTGTTCAAAATTAATTCATTACATATTTATGTTTTCACAGTTTTTATATACATTTACATACATTATCTTTACAGCTGTATTAGTGATGTTAATTTGCTGAGTCTTCTTCTGTGGTGACATTCACTGTAGTCTAAATCCTTCTAACCTCCAAGAGGTTAGTTTAGTCACATCAGAGCTCAACTTGTTCAAGTTCAAAAATCTCTTCTAGTGTGGAGGAGAAGTTTTATTTTACATTGTATCAAGTATCGTGTCACCACAGTGCACAGGTTTGGGATTAAGCACTGTTTTGCATGTTGTGCTCATGTGCTATGAATAAAGTAGACCTATGCATTCAGCACCAAATGCTATGGATATAACCCCAAACGCCCCGAGGCACGATTGAACAATGTGTTGCTTCATTTGCATTAAATTTAACATCAATTGGCCTGGAGATATAAGTACAAATGTAACATTTCAACAATAGTGCTGCCCCTTGTGGCCAGACGTACAACGTCTGAAATGCGTGAAAATTGAATCAGTTCTTCCCCTATGAGGGATGAATCTGTCTGCCAAATATCAAAATTGAAATCAAAACGGTGTTCGAGTTATCACGTTAACACGAAAAACATGCGGCGGCAGATGAGGCGGCAGATGCGGTGGCAGCAGCGGTCGGGCCAAAACCATAATATCCCCGACACTTCGCGTTCAGGGATATAATTATATCTCCATACTCCTACAGTGGCTTACGGGCAAATGCACTACAATAGCCAAATACTGTGAAAGACAGAAACGTGTTGCAACGACCAAACACTACGAATACAGAAATGATTCAAAATCAGACAGAACAACTATAGCCACAGTGTCGGCTTGTTATAGGCCATGTGGCACCTTACAAAGACAGATTTCTCTAGTTTTACAAGTGTAATACAGCCCATCACACAGGACAGCGCTCATCAGTCATCCTGCTAGGATTCCCTCTCTGCTTTCCTCAAAACTCCCAGGAGCTCACGTATCCTGTGTCTTGTTCACAGGTGAGGGAAAAACGTGTATGTATGTCTCGTATACAGTCAAAGGCTGTGGGTGGTGACCAAAAGGATTAGATGATACCTTCATCCAAAAATAATTACACTTTTTTTTTGTGAAACGATTGAAAGTCTAAAGTTACAAATATCTCTTTCAGACTAAGAAAAAAAAACAGGGAACACACCATGCGCAGTTTGCCAGTCCATCTCAGGGAACGCACACCATTCACACCTATAAACAATTTAAAGTCTCCATTTGAATGTACTGCATGTCTTTAGACTGTGGGACTTAGCTGCAATGCTTTCCACTGATGCCGTTCAGTAATTAATGGACCACCAGGCAGCTGCCAGTGATCTTTCAGGTTTACATTTTGTGCAATTTGGATCAGGCCAAAGTCTGCCCTTAATTGTTGGACACGTGAAAACCTCTGTTCCAAGACATGATTGTTTTTACTGGCCATATGCACATGTCAAATTTAGGATTAGAAACTCTCACTGCTCATATTCCCACAGCAACCACATGGTCTTCACATCCAGGTTGCTGTGATGCACCTTTGAGTTCTCAGGTTGCAATCATTTGCAGAGCGGGTATCAGGTTATTTAACTCCAGGCCACGTCAGATCACCCGGTGGAAACTCACAGGATGATATCACTCGGCCTGTACATGTCTCTAAGGATAAGTCAGAAATCGATCCATATGGTAACATGTATCCTACTCATCGGCCCTACTCACAGCAACATGATCTCACAGCCAGGAGAGCAGTTACAGTCAAATACGTGTGTTGTGCTGGGTGATGAGAAACATTAAATGTCAGATGAGTCACACCTTCTACACGCCCTCTCGCTGTTGCCATGTTATGTCTTTATTCTTCCTTTGAGCACACTGGAGCAAAAAACTGATGACTGGCAAGTCCTCATTGTTATAATAAATTATGTATTAGATGTGTCATCAGTAGATGTCCGTAAGTGATGATACTGTGTTTCATTTTTATATTTTCATTTCTAAGACATCACTGTTGTTTCTGGCTTTATCTCACATTCTTACATCTCTGTGTTGCAATAAAGCTGTGAAATGAAGTGTCACTCACAAAGAGTGACAATTAGCACTGTGCTGGACGTGAGAACCCATGCAAGCAGCATGCACAGGAAAAAAAGAAACAGACTAAAGGAAACTAAATGACAAGTGAAGGCAAGAAAAAAAAAAGAATTACTTGAGGAATAAAGACAGTAAGACGATGAATGGGAGTGTGAAGATGCCCATCCATCTATTATCTTACCAACTTTGTACCTGATGGCATTACAGAGGGCTCATGGGACACAGACAGGGAATACACCCTGGACAGGTCACCAGTCCATCACAGGACACACACACGTGCACACAATGCAAGAAGTAACAGACAGGTGTGAAATTGGAATGAAAAAACAAGTGCTACAAACCATGAAAGCAAAATGCAGGCAGTGTCAGTGTTCAAGGAAAATCTGTGACAGACATGGCTGAGAAACACAGAAACAAGAAAAAAAAGAATATATTCATATGTACAAGCCCTGTAGATTAAAAGAGGAGCATGATTTATTTCTGAAAAAAAAGGTAATTTTTGTCTTTTGTATGCATGTGAATCCACAAATGCTTCCTCATTCGTTCATCCCTCATGTCACTGTGTCTTTTCATTGGAGATGGAGGAGAGCCCAGAGGTGAAGGTCATCTTTCCACCCAGTATTAAAACAGCACGTCAACGGGTTTGACCTTTCAGCACATCAAGCTCTCCTAAATACCAAAACACTTAGCTTAACCACGGTGACACCAGGACCCCGCTGCCTTTCATTTACCTTAATAAAATGCATGAAAGCTGCCGCACATGCAATCGCGCTCACCTCACACATCAGCAAACACTGCACGCAAATTGCATACATAAGCTGACATGGAGCCTGTATGTGCATGCAAATCAGCCTGACTGCGCTGTGTAGGCCCCCCTGTAGCGCTCTGAGCCACACTGCTGGGGTGCATGATTTGCTGCATTAGCTGCGTTGTTGTGTATTCCACTCCAGTCCCACTGACTCTTCCCTATTCCCAGATAACTTTCCTTGCTTCCAGCCTGCCATTGCTATCAGTTTATCCCAGTGCAGCCTGAAAATCTGCTTTCGGCAAATTGAAAACTTGAGTGACATTTTCACCTGCGTTGGTTTGATGTTACTGCAGTTATGTTGAGGTAGGTTTAGAGATGGTCCACAGTTAGTTGACAGCTCGGCAGCAAACAGAAAATATGTCATAAAAACATTAATGTCAGCCAATTTAAAAATTATGAAATTTTCTACAAATTGTAGTCCAGTCAGACATACTATTCTTGTAAAGCAAATGGAGGCACCTTTTTGTTGTAAGGAGACAAAGTTATTGATATATGAAATCAACCTGGAACATTAGCAGAAATAAAATATGCACTCTAATTCAAGTTGTCTGAATCTCTGTCTCCATATCTCCAGGGATTCCAGTAGGTCTGTCAATCATGGCTGTTATGCCCTAATTGACCAATTAGAACCTTGTAAGTGGGACATACATTGGGGATGTTATCTTGCTCCATGGACAGTGAGTGACTTAAAAAGAGTCTGTCGTTTTTCGTTGCAACTGTCTAATTCTTTAAGTGTGACCACACACAAGTGAAGCTCTGTTCTTTTCTGAAAAACAGCACACATCTCCTGCTGGGTCGCATCAGTGCTGCAGACAGGGAAAAGGAGTTTTGGGCTTGTGAAGCTGCAGCATGCATGATTATCTCATTTGCTTTCTGGTGGTCATTGAAGCATTAGGTATGTGGCCACAAAGAGTCAACAACCTTGACATGGGTAGAACATGCAAACTCTACGCACATAGGTCCTCTACTGGGATTCAAAGAAGGGACCTCTTACATAGCTACGTATCTGGCTATAAAACATGCAGAATCATTGGTGGCTTCCTTTTTGTAGAATGTTCTTCACAGTGTATCCATAACAAACATATCACCCCAGCTGAATTTGGATCGGTGTTTGTGCACATTCAAGCTCACAGCTCACAGCTGAGAAAAGCAAGCTTCCCTCACTATAGCTGATTTTCCACACTTTCCCCAGAACCCGAACAAAGCTTCCGTTGTTGTCTCAGTTGACAGGATGTGATATTTGCAGCGATCATCGGTGATTGTCTGCTGACTCACCACAACAGTAGCTCAGGAAGAGGCCCATGAGTCATCGGCAGAAAAAGGTCAGCTCAACTGGACATTTAGCTCCAGCATGGCATTCAAGAGACGAGAGGAGGAGAGGAGAGAAGAGAGGTTCTTTCGCACTGCAGGAGCAGTTTGAGAACTCATCTGAGCTACCAAAAAAAAAAAAGGCTTACAGGTCTGATATGGGGATTCACTCTGATGATGAAATGACTGCACTGCTCCTAAAAGAGATATAAAGCGACACACTGAGAGTGATAGATGATAAGCAGCATTCTGAATCGTTAATTCTGTTGTAATTAATATTGATTAGATTAGCTGGCAATAATCCATGCTTATCTGCTGCAGATAATATGGGATCCAAACGCACATAAACAACTGCAGGGCCGAATGAAAATAACAGTATTTCAATAATGAAGAGTCACCTTTGTGGAGAGCACTGAGCGAAGAATTAAAACTTTAGATCTAAATGGCTTGCTTTTATGATTTAGCCCACAGCAATTAGGTGAGCTTGCTGCACCGCTTATTTGTTTTATGGTGTTGTTTGCTTTGCGGATATGTTTATTTTATGATGCTGTTTGCCTCTGTTAAATGGACATCCAGCAGCTCCCAACAAACACCACTTCAGTCTGTATGGGAAAGCCTTTCTCTCTCTCTCTCTCTCTCGCTTTCTTAATAAATCCCTCAGGGCACTCAAAGTTGCTCAGCTTCCTTACGGTCTGTCTGTTATGTTTATCTGCAGTGGCACATCTTTTTGGTTTTTATGGTCTTTGTTTCTCCTCAGGATCTGCTTATGCCTGAATGGGCCC
This sequence comes from Karalla daura, assembly GCA_029224185.1. Lineage (NCBI taxonomy): Eukaryota > Metazoa > Chordata > Actinopteri > Chaetodontiformes > Leiognathidae > Karalla > Karalla daura. Next base: position 13,686,873 of record CM055208.1, read on the forward strand.
CACACTTCTAGAATGATGAAGGGGAGAGCAAAGTGTTTGGGAAGGCAATCTTTTATTTGCGTGATGCGCTTATGGTTGTTTCCATTTGTTATCAGCCCTCACCAGCCGCACGTAGAAATGTGAGGAGAATGTTTCAAGGAATGACGAGTTAGCACGAGTGTGGTTTGTTTCCCTTGTGCAGCAACATGTACAAGTGATTGACACTGTGCATGTGTGGTGCAAGCTGTGTATTGTGTGCAGAGTTATTATATGAAAGGAAGGGTAATAAACATTCATTCAAAACAACACTGACATTTGTAATGAAGCAAAAGTCTTCTCTAGTGTGGTTTACTTAAAACATTAATTTATTGAGTTTTTAGAGGGATTAGTGTTCAGAAAGAAGGCTGTAGATGTTTTTAGACCACTAAGATTTCAGCTAATAAGTTGGAAAAATAACATTGGAGAGGAGTTTTGGTGGATATAATGCAGATAAATGAACCATATAGCAAATGGAGCCTCTGTTAATCCAATCTGACACTGCCCTTAATGGCCGTTCAAAGTAATAGAGCGTGTTCTCTCTGTATAAATTAATGACCAGGTCATTTGTTAGTGTTAATGTTTGCCAGTAATGCTGTATTTATCCAAAAGTTTTACTATTTTATCTGCAACATTAACTTATGGCTCTAGCTGAGTTTTTCAATAACACCAAACAATGTGAACTTATCAAAAATAAACACCTTTCTTGAAAAAAAAAATCTCTCAATTAATGATATAAATAACATTAATTTATATTCAAACGTGTAGCAAAGAAATTATGGTTCATTCAGTCTTACCACAGTTGATACCATTGGCCAGAACTACATTTTGTTTGTTTATGCCCTGCATTGGCCAAACAGTGGATTGGTGGTTATTGATGGCACCTCACTACAAGAAATGGTCCCAAGTCAAGTCCCAGTTGGTCTGAGAGCCTTTCTATGTTTCTATGCATGCATGGAGACGACATTTGCCACTGGTAGTAATACTAGTAGCAGTAGCAGTAGTCATAGTAGTAGTAGTCGATTTTACAAGGACAATGCATGTAAACCAATTGCATTAAACTGTTACAGATTTTTACAGAAGATACAACTTGTATTTCACAAAGAGCAGCCTTCGTCCGGCTGGCTTCTCATAACATGATCCTGATTGCTGTGAGACGAGGACACTACTGTATCTCAGTAGCTTCGATCATGTCTGACTGTTTGGGAGGTCTAAGCCCATCAAAGATTCAGATGACCTGTGCTCTGCTGGAGTGAGGTGAATCTAATCAAATGATTCTCGGTAAATGAAACCACTCATTAGAGCCACTCAGTCTGAGAAATATGGCATGTTGATACGAGCAGCTGTAGGCTGGTACCCTCAAGTGATGTTATAATTAAATTCACCTTTATTCCTGTTACCAGCAGTTGTTTACATTGTGTCCAGGTTTTCCACTATCATCCCTCAAGACACGTACACTAATGGTCACATCTCAGTTGCTGTGAGGAGCATTACAGGAAACGGATCACTAATCAGGTTTGCCTATAGCTATACTATTACACTAATGTGCAATGCATTGCACAGTAGTGATACAATGACATTAGTGCATTTTGCCTAAAGAGCATCATAGTATGGGTAAAACTGCTAAATAAGCCAAAAAGTAAAGATGAACTTCATGATCTGGCTTTGTTAGATGTTTTTATTGTTCATCCTTACTCACTGATTGAACATTGCGTCAATAAGTTATTGTTGTCCCTCTGAGCCTGGGCTTTCAGTGATTAAACTAACACCTCTGTGTATCATATCAACACTGTGCCACCGGGACAAGTTACAAGTGAGGACTGTGAGGATATGAATACGCTGTCAGAATTCAGGAATAACATTCATTCTAGATGACTCAGAAGTGCAGTTTATGGCTATGTATGTAAGTCATAATAACAATGTCTTTTATATACAATAAAGTTAGGTATGTTCATGCAGCTTTATTCTGTGTTAAGGGTCAAATTAATGAATGAAAATTCATCTTTTCTTTCTTGATAGTGTTTGCCATAGCTATAGTCAGGTTTGTGAAACTCCTTTGCATTAAGTGTAGGTAGAGACATCTGAGAGTGAACAGCAAAGGAAGCAAGAAGAAACTAGGAAACATAATTCTAGCTAGGTGAACAGCACTGCCGCAGGAAGAAGGTACCCAATAAAGAAGATAGAATTCAGTTACATTTCATTTTGTTCATTTCTCAGGAGGCAGATTTCCGAACCTCTGGCCATTGTTTTCAGTTGATTTCACTATTCTAACTCTATCATAGGCAACAGACTGAACCTGTGGATCTGTCTTAACTCAGAAAGAAGGTCCCCCATACAAACAGAAGCTGAACTAGGGGACTTTCTGAGTTTGCATGTACTCCCTGTGTCTGTGTGGGTTTTCTCTGGGTACTGTGGTTTCCTCTCACCGTCCAAAACATTCATGCTCAGGTCGATTGGAAAGTCTAAATTGCCCCTAGGTATGAGAGTGAGAGTGAGAGTGAAAGGCGCTTGTGCGTGTGTATGTGTGTGCGTGCGTGCGTGTGTGCATGTGTGTATACACCCTGAAATTGACTGGGTACTTGTCCAGGGCGTATTCCCTGCCTTCACCATACCTTTGTCTGGAAGAGCGGTATATCGTACCCTGGGTATTCGAAATTGACACACTGCGCTGTATGGTCAAGATGTTGATTTCCATCAGGATTTCAGATGTTAAAACTAGTCCAGAGATTTATGTTTAGCGCACATGCAGTGGAGCAGAGCTATCAATGAACATTACAGTGGTTAAAATGAATGGCAGGGTTGAACACAACATGGACAATTTTTAAACACTTTACCACCACCACCTAACCCTTAACTCACATGTGACTGATCTAACCAATCAGAAGCTAGAAGAACTCAGACTCATTGAGGAACCACAGAAGCAGATACAACAAATTATCATTTCTGACAAGATGCTGCTGTAAAATGTATAACATGTGAATAAGTGTAAAGAGTACAACAACACTACAATAATGTAAATAGTTAATTATGTGAACATTGTAAACATATTTTTAAAGAATTAACGAAACTAAGTGAAGTAGTATCCCACCCTTTTTTAAACTTAAAAATCCATACATGTCATTTTGGGAGAAGCCAACAATGTTTTGGGTAGATTAGGAATAAAGGCTGTTGAATTTTTGATGAAACTACAATTATCTATTATTACATATCACCGAGTGACAATGAAATTTGCTTCGGGCCATTTTCCCTCTAGGTTTCCCTTGAAGGAACATTGCTGCATTTTATTATCTTATCTTACACAGGGAGAGGAACATTTTGGTCTTGGTAATACATGCAGAAAAGTCTGTGAATATGCGGATAAGAAATGTGAAAATGGATGGAAGGCTGGTCACTCTACTGTATCTAAGCTTTCAAATACATCTCAGTGTCCTGAACAGCGCCTGCCAGTAACAAACAGCACAGCAGAGCTTTAACCGATAGCTGTGACCACAAATGAACTCAGCAAACAGGAGAAATAAAGAATACAGCAATAGTGGATTATGCTCTAATGTCTACAGTCAGGCAAAGACTTCTCTATTCACTTTTAAAGCCTGTCTCTTTGAAATCTATTTATGTCAAACCCCTTCCCCCAAACCAACTTCTCCCAATGCCCTCTGAGCTGTTGTTGACGGTATTTTGAAGAGAGGAGGTCTAAAATCTCATCAAGACTTCTGGGGAAGATTAAAAGTAACACTTTGGGGCTGACAGCTGATCCCTGAACAGCCTGCAGTGGGGATGCCAGGGTCTCTGTAATCTGTGTCATTAGGACAAACATAATCAAGTGTCTGGCCTGAATTTACCTCAGCAGCTAACGTGAACGACCAAACTGCATTTTCCCCTCAGTACTTCTTACCTGACAAAGCCCTGAAAATGATTAGACCTCATTTGGCATGAAAAAGGGACAAAAGTGATCAAAAGAAAGAAAAAAAACGCAAAACATGTTTTGCTTCCATGCTTCCATATGTCTGATATTGTGTTTTTCAGTGTTGATGATCAGGTGGACACATGGCAGACAGAAGTGTTCTCTGTGGTGTAACAACACGCAACCGTGCATAACAGAGCACTCAGGATTAAAATCTCCCTGATCTGTTGTGCAGATTAGCTTTAGGATGAGCATGTGTTGTTTGCTCTCGGCATGTCCAAGCATCTTAGGTCTGAGATTTACTCTGCACTCAGTTGACATGGTGATGATGTTGTACCTCATGCTAACAAGGAACATGTCAACAAACACATGGAAACCAACGGCAAAGGCTTAGTGTATGGAGCAACTGCTACCAGACAAATATCACATGCACACACATACACACACACTCAACTAAAAGACCCAGTTTTTGCCCTGGCCATGTTAAATACACACAGGAGCACTTAGGTGTGTTTGATCATATGTCAAATCAGTATTTGTTTTCAACAACATTATCTTCTCAAAGAGTATTCCCCCTGATGTCTTGTGATTTCTAGAAGTCTTCAGCTGATGAGGAACACAAAAATGGCAAAAGGAAATCTCACAGCCTAAAATAGAGATTTAGAGACAGAGCTTTGGGGTAAAAAAAAGACTGACATCCATTGCAAAATGGAGACAAGTGATGTGTCTAGTAATTGAATTCCTGTCAGATTTGCTTAATGTGCTTGCTGTCAGCTTGTCAAGATGTTGGCATTCGCGCGTCTTCCAAAACTTTCATTATGCATGTTGGTGTGCCCACACAATTGTGCCCACATGGAGAACGACACAGTTATGAACACATACATATGCACGCCTACAAACCATTTAAAATCCTGCCTTTTTTCCTCTGCTATACAGCTCCAGCCCCAACCATCCGTCTGCTGCTACGGTGGTCTTTATTCAAAGCTGTGTTTGACGTTTTGCAAGTTAGGGTGTCATCCAACTTCCCGGTGATTCACTCCAGGACCACAGATGGAAGCAGCACCGGCTGGCTTTTCTTTTTTATGAAGCCTTCACCATTTTTAAAACTCCATACCATCAAGACGTTCAAGCCAGCTCTGGCCTTATAAGGCAGGAGTGAAGCTTTGAGGGGGGAAAAAAGCAACAGGTTTTATTCTGTTTGCTGCCATTTATTCTGCAAGTAGGACCGGTGCCAAGGAGAAAATGGACAGAGCGTGCTTTGGATCTGGTGCATCAAGTGGGAAACCAGTAGATTAAAGGGGGATTCAGGAGGGGGAAAAAACATAAAAGCGAAATCAAAAAGCCACACAAATTGATATTTCGGGGATGAAGAGAGGGATTTTTATCATCTCTCTTTCATGTGCACCGTGATTTTGTTTAACAGGCTTGTCAGGTGTTCATTTGTATTTTCTCCCTTCCAAAAGCCTGCTTTGGCCCCTGCCAGCAGTACTGGCACATGGATTAATAGAATATATAAATCAGCCATGCTGTCTGCCACTTCAGGTGTCAGGAGAAAAAATATGGGACTTCACGAGAGCTCTTTTGTCGCAACGCACAGCGGCACCGAAACGTGATCACACGCTCACATTGTAAGCAAGCCGGACCCGGTTAGAAAGCAGAAAGAGTAATGAGAGGCCTGATGCAGTGTTGCAGGCTCTCCAGCCATAGACTGATGGGCCTGGGAACTCATTGCATTAGGGAGAGAGGGATGGAGGAGTAGACCACTCCACAGTGAAATAGTCACCACATACACACACATGCCAGTAGAAATGCATCCCACAAACACAAATTACCTGCCAGCATCAATTGCAGCTCCTGTATGTCACATTTATGTGAAAGGTTAAACAGGAACAAATGGCTGATTTGGCCCAGCGCTGAAGCCTGGCAGTGGACAGACTCTGTTTGGCCCAGGGATCCAGGACCAGAGGTGACCACAGCCGAATGGGGCGCGACTATGTGCAATTTATTGCTGATTTAAGAGCTAGGAAAAGGCATAGTTGTGGTCTAGATGCAGATGGACTGAGGAACAAAAGAGTTTTGTTCCCAGATGTGCCTCACGGTGACACTGTGGACTTGTTTGAGACACATCACTTAACAGGAGCTGCTCCTGGCAGCCTCTGCCACATGATTTAGTAACTTTTCACACCCACACAGCAAGCATTTCCCTAAGTTAGGAAACAATGCGACACTTCGAGCAACGAGGCGATTAGATGCTTTTGCACTGCCTGTGAATAAGGTTGGGGCATTCAGCATCACGTGCAGGCAAAAACAAAAGCAAGCTTCGATAACTAAAGCTGATTGCAACAAAAACAGAGTTGAACAAGCACTTAAGCATAACGCACACAGCTAGAATCAGCATAGACAATCCAACACAAACTGAACTAAACACAGGACTTAAATGCACACAGCAGTAATGAAGGACACCAGGAGCAGCTGGGGAGGAAGGCGGCGGGATGGCTCTGATTGGTGGGAACAGTGTAGGCTTAATCAGGCAAAACACAGGACAGGTGTGAGAACACATGGAATAATGCACGGCCAGGAAACTAACCAAAACATGACACACAAGGAAATATTTTACAAAATCAAACAGGAAACAGAAAACCTGAAACCAGAGACCAGGACCGATGTCAAGATATTCTCATTTACAGCATGACCTACTATGGTGCTTGAGAACATAGATTTTTCTCTCTTTTATTATTTTGCTAATTAGATTTTGCTACATTAATTTACTATTGCACCGTGCTACATTCTGACAAATTAAGAAGTGGCTGCAGAGCGGTTTCCAGTGCTAAATATAAATGTCTGTGATTAAAAGAATGCAAAAATTGTAAATAAAAAGATGACAGAGCGATGGATTAGCTAAGACTGTTTTCACCACATAGAATGGTGCAAGTAATTGGACTTGCTGGTTTCTGATGTTGCCACACAGCAAGAAGGCTGTGAATTTGTGTCCCAACTGATGGTGTGTGCAGCTTGTGACGGACTGGCATCCTGTCTTCACCCTATGTGCACCCTACACTACTAGTGGGTATAAAGCAGGTAAGATATTATAAGATATATAAGAAGATATTTCTTACAAGTTTTATATATACCTGGACAACTGGGATGCACACAGCAGCAGAAAAATGAAAATGAAGAGTTCAGAGTGAGGATGAGTGGGTGTTTTCTCCCCTCTTAGATACCAATCCAGGCTGCCTGCTCTCACCAAACCACTGCAGGAACAATTGCTGCTGATGACCAAACTACTGCAGCTGGTTACAGGCGGAAGGTAGCGGAGGACATTTACTCAACCATTGTCCTCAGAGGAAGCCTGCAGAGCATTCTTCGTCCATCCATTATCTTGCCTGCTTTATTCCCACTGATGTTGCATTGCTCCTCACATCTGGGGGCAATTTAGGATTTGTAGTAGACGTTAATGCATGTTTTTGGACTGTGAGTATGTGGAGAAAATCCACACCCACGCACACAGGGAAAACATTCAGAATGGTCAAGACTGGGATGTGAACCCACAAACTTCTTGCTGTGCGGCAACGGCAAGAGGGATAAAGGGTTGATGAGAAAAACAAATTGTCTGGAGACTGGAGCAGATCCAATGAAGGTCTTATTTTTCTGGCTCGACATCTCATTTGTTGTCAGATGATTAATCACAAATAGTGCTTTTTATCAATCATACATTAAAACTGGAGTGATAGCAATTTAGAAGTGATACCCAGAACCTTTCTTCATTTCAAGGCATCTTCATGAAGGGCTCTGCAAAAGTTTGTTTCATCTCATTCTATCAGTTTAGTTTTTATGCCGCACTTAAATCAAGCATATCATAAGCCAACAGATAAATGAGTGCACTATACACATAGAACTACGAACTACATTGCATCCTGAGGTGTGTGTTACACTTTTATGCTGCGCAAGTGTACTGTTCATATTCAAAGTGCTTCTGCTATTAAAAAAAAGAAAGCTGCTACTACTAAAGTACTGGTGCCACTTTGACAAATCCTTCTATTATTATTCCATCCATTATGCATTTACCTCTGCTATTGTGCCTAATGCTGCTAGTTGTCATTGAATGGAAACCATATCATAACTTCATTTAAGTAGGATTATCAGATACGGTTCAGCCAGAATTGCAACCATGGTTTTAAATCTACAGGAAATACAGTACCCAGTATTTACAGTAGCCTGACTGTGCCCGAGGTGATTGATTTGTGACGAAGTTTCAACAATTGCAACAATCAAATCAGCCCCATAGTTAAATCTGTCGCCTCCGCATGCACAATCACACACTGGCATTTTCAGCATTCCGCCTAACCCCTCTCTCCCTTTCATGTCGAAAGTTGTTTTTCCCCAACCCAGACGGAATTGACGTACTGATGCACCTACTCAAAATGTTGTTACTGACGTCTTTGCTGAGCAAATGACATGTTTGCATAAAGGTCAGGGTGACAGTCAGCGTGAATCACTAAAGCGTGCAGTGTGGGGTCTATCTCTGTGCTTCAGCTGGTACGATCGGAGTTCATGACACCTCTAATGGTACGTAAGCACAAGCTCCAGTGCAGGACGTGTGTGTAACCTGCGTACGAAGCGAAACATGTCACACACAAGAAAAAGGCTCATGTGGGCACACATATCTGTGATATAAAATCAGTGTTTTGATGTGACAATGTCAAGTGCTTTGTCCACGGAATGCTCATTCACTAAATTTCACTTGCACACATAAGGTAGCACTGTGTGTGTAGTGCTGTGTCCTCTGCCTCTATCTCCATCATGAAGCAGAAATCAGCAGCACTAACCACATCCTGAAGGCATTTGGACTAGTCCACATATTGGTGAAGAGTGGATAGGATGGGTTAAACACCTGTTTTGCTTGTTCATAAACGAGGGGCGATTCATCCATTATCTAATCTGAAGTTTTTTTTTCTTGTTAAATCTGTGACTTAGAGTTGTTCATACTGCATTTGTGCAGTGTAGGGACAAAAGAACTGACAAGTGTAGTCGGAGTGGGGTTTGCTTGCTTTAGAGTTTCTTTGACCAAATAACAAGCCATGAAGCCTCAGGACTCATTTTAATAATGATTTTACAGAGCAGGTGACAGAATGACAGAACCAAAAGGACCTGAATAGAAAATATTTGCCCCTGGTGAGCTCCTCACCATGCGCTAGCATAAAACCAGGTCTGAACGGTCTATGTGGCCTGGAGAGATGGCAGATTTTGGTGAGACTTCAGAGCAGGAATGCGATAAGAATAACAGCTCACCCCCCCATAAGTCTAGCTGAAGGGGTACAAACAGAGAAAACGGGCCTGTGTGTGGGAGAGGGAACAGAGGAAGATGGATCACTGCAGACAGGGCAACACTAGGCAAATCTGAAGTATGGAGTGAGGACGCAGAGGCCACATTGATTCCAACAGGAGTGACAAATCATTAAACCCTAGCCATGCTTTTGCACGGCGAGTAACACAATCAACAATTCACAGGAAGTCTGTTAATTTCCTACAGAGCCAAGGAACAGGGGGAAACGAGCAGTCGATGTCAACAAGCCCGCCATCCGAGGTTTTTGCCTCAGCTGAACTGTGCAACTGGCGAGCAGACACTGAGTAATAATTCACCCTTGTGACAGGATGAGAGTTCTTGTCCCAACCAATCATCCATACCTTATTTAGGGCCGAAGCAACATTTCTGGTCCAACAAAGCTAAAGTAAAACCAATGGATTGGCTACATTCACTCTATGCATGCTGGAGACAGCCACCAGCAGACCCCTGCAACATCATTGGAGATAAAGTGGGTAATGGGATGATGGATGAATGAAACAGAACTGGCATATTCAAAGAAAAGTCAAGGTTACCCTTTGTTCAAATTTATTTGACCATAAAAGTGTGTTTACAACATAGCCTGTGCATTTTGATCACCAGAATTAACAGGAAAGATATTTGAAATGTATTGCTCTGCGACGTAATGCTTCAGTGCCCAAGCAAATGAATTAAATAACCTTACTTCCTATATATGGTATATGATAGGGAATTATAGTAGTTAAAGGTGACTCATGTTTTGAGCAAAGTGCAGTCATCTGGTAATCATATACAGATGAATCATCTCTTGAACTCCCTGCTGTACATATTGATTAGTATGTAGAGTGACTTAATATATGCATGGCAAGACTGAGACTGTAGGCACAGTTCATAAGGCTTGGGGCACTGGAACAAAGACTATGGACTTCAGTCTTCAGAGAGTTTACCTTAACACGATTGAACAGATATATGGCAGGCTAGCAGGACAGCCTACAGTCTCGGCAGGGAGTAATTTTGTCTACTCCTGTCTTTAACCCTGTGGAAATAGTAGCTTAACCCACAACACAGCAGCCAGGAGGTGTTTTAGCCCCATCAAGACTTGTGACAGATTACTAGCTGGGTGGAAAAAGGGTGAAAACACAAAGGTGCAGCTGTCAACATGCAGCATGTAGAAGCAAAATGTGGCCATAGATTAAAAAAAGAGAACATGAATAAATATGTGAGACAAGATGTCACTTAAATGCAGGAACAGTGTGATGGCAGGTGTGTTGTTGTCTTGCTAAATCGCATTTGTCAAAAGGCACAGGTTGACACTGAAATTCACTGTCAAGACAAACGCTCTAAAACGCTTCAGCATGGGCAGCTGACTGAGGAAAATCAGATTGTCTAATGTCGGATTACTTCAGTACAGGGCGTCTGCAACTTTTGTAGCAGCCTGAAAGGTTTTTACTGTCTCTTAGAGTGACTTGCACAGTGTATACCTGTTTTTAGTGTCATTCTCCATAATGATGTCAAATAGCTCAGTAATAGTGCTGCAGCTCCTACCACACCAGACCAGACCTGCACCATTAAAAGCCAAGCTAGAAAATGGAGCAAGTGCTGATGCATGGGAAGTGAATGGATTCAGTAGTTTTGGACACTTTAGGCAAGAAGGGATTGCATTAAGACCAGAGCCAGTGGGGGGGGCAGCTAATTCTTCTATCACAAACTGTATACACAGGATATGGTTATATGTCATGTTGTATGTATGTTGTATGTATGTTTTCTATTCATGTGTATATTAAAATGCATGTTTTTATAGGCAGAATGGTGTAATTCTTTAATATTCATACTGCATTATTTCTTCTTAGTTTCTCTGGCAATACTTTTGACTTATCGATATAAGTATTCTCAGAAACGGGTTAAAGTAATTGAAAGAGGTCTGCAGATGGACATTTCATATAAAACATGTTATTTAGCAGATGTGAAGGCCTGCAGGGAGGTTGCGGGACTGCGTGCTCTCACTGTGATAAAAGTTCTTCCTTGCAAAGAGACTTCATGTGGACTCATGTGGATTCTAGCTCCAACTGAAGGACAGAAAACAGAGGGGAGCCACGGTGGGAGGGGGCAGGTACGCAAATCCCGCTGCGATCTAAAAATGTAAGTCCTGGTCAAGTCCTTTGCTCTGCTCACAGCAAACTTCAACTTCAGAAATACAGCTCTCTGTTCAACGTAAACCACGAGAAAACCATTGTTGTATCCAGCACACAGTCATGATGCATGTACTTTCCAAATCAGTGAGACTTACTGGACTGGGGAAAATTGCTGTCAGAAACATCCATGAATAAGCTCGGAAACAGAAAAAAATGACCAAAAAAGAGGATGTTTTTAATCCCAGATTTGAAAAATCCCCAGGGTCTTTGTGTTTCACTCAGTATCAGCATTATTCAATAAAAACTGTTTGTACGCAGGCTCCTTAAAAATGGTAACTGTTAATTGCTCATTTCTAATGGCAACAATTTTTCTGATGTGGCAGAGGTGTAGGAGGAGGAAGGTATAATGATTTTAAGTAAGGGTTAGGGTGTAATGGTACAAAGCAGTTTCGTATAATCCATCAATCGTCAACCGCTTATCCAGAGTCGGGTCATGGGGGTAGCAGCTTGAGCAGAGAGCCCCAGACTTCCCTCTCTCCTCTGCACTGTACATGTTCTTTTTTTCTTTTACTCTTCTAATAAGTTAAAGAGTTTAAACCAAAATGACTTTATTACAAAAAGGGAAAGTTCAAGGGCACGATCAGCCTTCCAAAGTCCATGTAGATGTGAATAAAGCTGTCTTGAATTTAAAATATCAAGACAATCTGCAAAGTTTCCCCAGTGAATGGTAAATGGACTGATTCTTTATTAAGTGCTTTTCTAGTCTTCACGACCATTGAGAGCACTTCACAGACACAGGTCACATTCAAACCCATTCATTCACTGGTGGCAGAGGCTAGCCCACATGGTCCACCTGCCTAACCAGCAGCCGTAACCATTCACTCACATTTGCACACTGATGAAATGCCATCAGGGGCAGTTTGAGGTTCAGTGTCTTGGCCAAGGACACTTCAACATGTAGGCTGTGGCAGGCTGGGATCAGACCACTGACCCTCTCATTCATGAATGACTGTTCTGCCCCAGAGCTACAGCCGCTCTAGATCTTTGAAGTGATTCAAGAGCAAAAAATAATTTTCTTAGCAAGACACAGTACATCAAGATCTGGTGGTTTTTCTTACATTTCCTTTCAACTCAGTGTGATTTATCATGGATCCCTGTGAACTGCTGATCCAAATTTATGTGAGGTGGGTTGTAAAGAGAATAGTGTCCTCGCAAAAAGTTTCTCCAAACAGTATTTGCTATTCAAGAAATTCTCCCTATGTCCTTGAGAGGCATCATGGAGTGTGACTTAAAGACTTTTTATCCCTCCTCTGCCTCCCCTCTATGCTTCTGCTCTCCCTCTGTCTCTTCCCATCTCCCCTCTGTCTTCAGTCCTCCTCCCACCATCTTTCTATGGCTGGAGGGGGGTCTCTCCACGCTCTGATTGGTTTTATTGGCAGTGGTTCAGCTGTGGAGGATGCCGGCGTGACTGTGGATGTCATGCACGATAAAGATGGATCAGCACAAAACACCAGGCGAAGCCGCTCTCTTTTCCATCTCATTAAAAAGACAACATTGGATGAGAATAGGAACATCCTCCGGTGTCAGGGAGATTCCTGTTGGGTTATTCGTCTCCTTTCATCCAAAGACTTGCAGTCAAGCAACGCCGCTTCTTAAAAGAGCAGGAGCCACACAAGTACTGCCGCCCAAAATGAATTTCTGTGTATTTTTACTAGAAAGACACCTCTGCATGTGGCCCACATTCCCCCTGTCTCCTTTTCTTGTGTTAAAAGAGTCAGCAAGTGCAGCCAAGCAATATCTGTCACATTGAATAAACAAGCTTTCACAGCACTACTGAAAATGGCTTGGTGCCATTTGACAGGACAGAGAAATTGTCCTATTTAAGAGAAAGTCTGACTGTATGAAAAGAAAAAAAACATAAAATGCAGCTTAAATCCTGGGGACTCACATTAAACATTCAAGGAACATTTTGAAATGAAGAACTTGCCAGGTTTTACCTGCTTAGTACCCAAAGGTTTCAAATGTGTCTACTGGAGGCTGTGTGTGTATGGCAAGGGCAGAGTGCACCCTGGACATGTCTCTGGTCTATCATGGAGTATACATCAAAGGTGGTTTGGGCTGAGGATGCAGCATGCATCACTATGTCCTTTACTTTCTGGTGAAAAGGGGTCATGCCTTTTCCATTATGGCACTGGGCCTGTGGTCAACAGGTAACAGCTTGTTTCCCCTAATTGGCATGCAACTCCACACAAAAAGACCCTCAGCCAAACCGGGATTCATACAGGTTTTGGAATAATTGAGGATTAGCAATACCAAACCCACATGAAATCTGATATACGGATTCCCAGTTACTCAGTTCAACCAAACATCTAAATTTCAATATATTAACTTCATATTTAGCTAAGAATACCATGGTTGTATAAACAGACTTCTCTCAAACCCAGTCCAACTAATTCCTATTGGTTTCTTCAATTAATCATCCACCTAAGCAAACGATGCTTCTTCTGTAGGACAGCATTGTTATCAATAGCTGCAGCTCAGGTTGTTGCTGTATTGGTTTCCACAATGATCCGGTCTGGACAAGAAAAGACCGCTGGCAAAGTAAAGAAAAAAGTAGGGAGTAATGAAAGAAATGGCAGGTGGCAGAGACAGATAGCACAAGTTTATATCCATCTGCCAGATGCAGCCAAGTGCGTTTTTTTGTTGTTTTTTTTAGTAGCAGACAGAGGCAGCATGGAGGCCAAGGCGAGGCTGCAAGGGTGTCTGGCATTTGATAATTGAGTGGGAGGGGGGCCTGTCCTTTACAAGCTGCGGGTTCAAATTGTGTTACAGTGCCACGATTGATGGAGAGACGTCCGCCACCCACTGAGAGAGCGAGATGAAGAGGGAGAAGAAGTGAGAATTTACCAACCACCTCCAGTGCACATCTCGTGAAACAAAAGCAGCCAGTTCTTTTAACTATTCACTAACTGCATACAAGGGCTGGATAGAATAAAAACCTGATGTAAGAATGACTGGACCTTCCATCCAATTGTTGAATTTGTGTTGGATTTTGAACTGACATATAGGAAACAGGCTGCAGGTTCAAAAGTTCATTCGGAGGGATTGATTCAGTTTAGTTTCGCTCTTTGACACTTTGATTCAAGGGTTTCAAAATGGTCAAAAACTCAAGCAGCTTTTATATCATCAAGCTGCCCTAAAAGAGGAGAAAAAAAAGCCTCCAGATTTGCTGTCAGTGGATGCTGCTGAGGCGCAGACCGTCAATAAAAAAGCTGACAGAGCCGGCGAGGAGAATAGCATCTACCACCCACTGAGGCTCCACAGGAACGCAGCTATTTGAGTGCAACAGCTCCAATCAACATCTATTTAAGGCGTGTAGCACACCGAATGTGGGCAGTCCACCAGGATCCTTTGCATGGGAACATGTGAAACTAGACAGCTTAAAAAAGAATAATAAATGTTTGATTATTGTTTGCTGCACAGAGCTGGCCGGACTTGTCATGATGAATGAAAAGGATGGTGGTGTATAATTAGCTAGAAATATATCTTAAAAATCTGTTTTCTCTGTCTTAAGAATATATTTTCTCATAATTATAAGGCAGGGTTTTGACAGATTGTCAAGAAGGCATGTGTGCATTCATGTGGTAGCATCAGGTTAAATATGTGCGTGCTGGTTGATCATTAGCATTAATTAAGACTAATCTCGTTCTCGGAAAGTTGAAATGCATCTGTGGCCATAGCAACCCACTCCCAGACGGTGAGTAGCAGTTGAGGCCTGTTGTCTCTCCACTACCTGCAGCAGTCATTGTGTTTTGTGGGGCAAACCAGAGGAAAGGGAGCACTTCAGCCAAACAAGTGAGAGTCCCGCCTGATGCGTGCTCCTCACCGGCTCGCACGCTTGAGGCAACGAGTCGAGTGTGGAGTGGAAACGAAGCCACATGTTGCTCAAGCCAGGACGGCGGTGGATCTGGCTTTGGGTTAGAGGGCGTTGTTTAGTGTCAGGTGATGTAAAGAAGACTGCCAAAGGCTGAGATATAACTTGGAACTGAAATATAAAACAGAGTGGTTCACCAACCTGGGAAGACAGCCCAGGGAACAGTGGCTACATCAGTGTCAGCGAGTTACACATTTCTCATCAGAAAGTGCAAAGATTAGGTTAATTGTGACCTTTTGAAGAAACTCAATGTACATATTTTGCAGATTTCTGGTGTGTCGGACGACTGTGGCTCACAGGCAGCACAGTTGTCCACGGTTGTCATTGGAGAGTTGGTGGTTCAATCACTCAGTCTATATCAAAGTATATCAAAGTATCTTTGGACAAACCGTCTCATCTGCATATGAAACCGATTCTGCTGTCGCAGTCCACTACCCACCACGCCTGCCTGTCTGTGACATAAAACATAAAACATCACAGCACAAAACGCAATGTTTCACTCACTCAGTGAAATACCATTTGAATATGACCTAAGCAGCAATTACCTTTATATTATGATGAATCCATATTAGCTGGAGAAAGATGTAGACTCTTTCAAGAAGGTCATTAAGAGGGTATAAATACCACCATAGAAACCACTAGAACTACTTGTGTTTCAGTAGAAATAACTCAGATACATTTTTTTTACTGTTATGTCTCCATACATTCAGTAAACAACACCATATGAATCACTGGATCAATCTCTGAACTGTATCTAATTGGGCAGCACAGGTATGGATAGTACATTCATTGACACTAATGGTTTGTAAAACATTGTAGTGTTAATAACTTCTCAGTTGAAGGAATGTTACTTACAAATGCAATGTTTTCATTTGCGTCTTTCTGGAGCAGTGCATTGTTATGGCTCAAACATTATGCATGCTGTGTACTTTCAAGCACAGCATTATATAAAGAACTGGATTTGCTCTGTTACATTACATGCAGTATTATTAGAAAAAAAACACCAGGGATTTGACATATGGGTGCAAACAGATCTGGTGTACTCCAGCATGCATTATAGTGACCAGCTGCCCTGAGCTGACCCACTGGGATGGTTATTTGTTGTCAAAGGCAGCCACCACGAGACTTTAAGAGCTTCGGGCTACGCTGGTCCCCAGTCGTGTATGAAAAGTGACATCAGCTGAGTCCCCTTAGGCACCAGGACAAAATGTCCTCAGTGGAACCATTGGAAACACAGGACCTGCTTAACTTGTGTGCTGGATCAGAAATTGGGTTATCTGGGAGTCCATGTGTGGCGGTTAGTGTGGATAAAGACTGCCATCTTGTGGTTGAAGAGCATCATAGACGTTTGTCACCATTAGTTTCGATGGATTAAGTCGACATTGGGGAGCATCAGAGCAATTGGTAAATAAATAACTTGTATGACAATAATATTATTCCTGTGTTAACTACTTTGAATTCTGATAGCTTTAATAAACATGTACATAGTGTTAATGTTAATTCAGAGTCTCACAGGCCTCTTCCTTGAGATTGTGATATTTGTGCCAATGATCCTTGTGCTAGCACGTTTTTGTGCTGGCAAGCTCGTGATGTTTATTCTAGGGACGTTTACGCTACAATATGTTTATACTGCAGTGTTCATCTTGGACAGTGTAATCTCGGTATTATTCTAGACGTCAAGTGAGGCTTCAACTGAGGTAATTAACGACCAGCGGAGGTCATTCTTAAATGTTGCTTAACTAGTTAAATGAAAAATAATTACACTCTGGGATAAATTATATCAAACAAAGTCCCACTCAAAGTCTAAACTTTTATCTGTTAATATCGTCTAAATCTTCTGATCTAGACGGGGACAATACGCTAACATCGTTAATCGCTCATGATAATTTCATTCCGATGCACTACTGATGTGAAATTTTCATTCTTTAAACATTTTACTTTGAACAAGTGCTCCGACCGTCTTCTCCATTGGAATCACATTGCGCTACAGTTCGTTTGTGCTAACTTCCTGGAACACTTGAAGGGCTCCATGGCCCCAAAACATGAACCACTGCATCGAAAGTAGGTGGCGCCTCTCTCTCTTTCAGTGTATTCTGTAGTGCTCTTATGATAACGGTATCTTTGCTATATTTTTTATGTTAAACACTGGCTGCAACAGATGAACGTAGCGGACGCAAGTTCTCGGATTTCTATCCCAATGTATATTTACTCTTTGTAAACCGCGTTGACGTCCACGTTACGGTCCAAAATGTTAAAAAGCCCGAACTACATCTAAATTGTCATGTCCTTTGTATTCATAGCAGTGTAAATTCGCTCACAACAGCTATAAATACCACTATCACTTCGTAGAAATCAGATTTTAATCAAATGTTGATGAACACGTGATGGTTTCCCAGCAAGCTTTGCGGGGCACGGTAAGCTCCAAAACCAAGAGATTGACTTTCACGTCGTCAAAATGTATTGTTTTGCATTGACATGTATTGACATGGTACAGAATGTCTGAACTGTTGACAAGAGTCATTGGATAATTGTGCGATTCTTTCTCGCACCATACGATAAATTCAGACACGTTGCCTTGGGTATAAAAGCCAGGAAGGTCACTTTGCTTCTTTCGGTTGGTCCGATGGTGGTGAGATTTCAATTGATTGCTACAGTGAGTTACAGAACCTCTACGTTTCTTCTCTCCCCTCCCTCACCGCCGACCTTGACCAGCCTTTTGTCCACCGCACCGTTGCAAGCCCTAACCCTAACCCTTTTGTTAGATTTAGGGCTTTTGGCTGAGGAGGTCATATGTGCATGGGTTTCTATTCCAGTTCCCTCACACGGCACAAAAACCTGTATGTTTGGACCTAGTGGAAACTTAATTGACCCAAGCTGCAAGAGTGAATGTTGTGGGTGTCTGTGCCCTTTGATGGCCTGACAGCCTGTCCTGCTGTGTACCAGGCAGGAAGCAAATAAATGGACGTGTTGATTTTCCGGAACATTTTGAATGTAGAGGCTCCAGGTGAGGTGTCTTGGTGGTTTGTCTAATAGAGCAGATGGGGCAAACAAGGCACGATGTCCAGTCCAGTGTTACTATTTAGGTTGGCAGGTTTACTTGTCTGGGCAGGAAGTTAATTTTGTTACTGGAAATCCATTGAAGATGGTTTAAGTCTTGTTTGTAGCACAAACGCTGAGAAAAGGAGAGCACTGACGTGTGCAGCCACCTTCAGTTCTTAAGTGCTGCATGTTTGCACAGGTGAGTTGGGTGCTTAAAGAAACTACGAGCTCTTCCCATCCGACAGGAGTTCCACAACAGCAGCCGATAATTTATAAATGTGTCATTTGATGAATTTAGTAATTCAATAGTTAGGAAAATGAGCCGACAAAAAGGAGGGTTATGAGGTTTATTAGAAATGCCATCAAGAGAGAATCTTACAAAAGAAGCAGTACATGACTGAGTGAACCCCCCCCCACACACACACCACCAAACAAACACCCCAACCACGACTTGATTCAGCTTGTTTTTATTAAGCAAAGTAAATACAGTGACAATCATCCTAAAGTCTAACTCGTGTGACTCCAGCATCCGTTCACAACAGTCCCATTTTGTACTCCACCATCATGTGTGGCTCTCCCATCATTTCACTGTGTGCTGGATCTGCAAGATGAAGAGGAGAGTTGAAGTTAGATCTCATATTCAGGCAGGGATTCCTTAACGTTGAAGGGATGGGATTCTCACCATTGAGGATGTCCTCGAAGCCAATTGCTTCATCATTGCCCCGAAGTGTATCCAGAGCCAGGTTTGAGCTCTGCAAAAATGGCAGACGCTGGATCTGGAGGGAGGAGAGACACACATCAGGAGTGATTGCAAAATAATATAAAAATAGATTAAAAAAAATTAAAAAGAACAGGGCTTGGTATTGGGATTGTTACCTGTCTGGCCGCCCTGTATTCCATCTGCAGTTTGAGAGGAGCATGAAGACCCTGGATGTTCCTCAGTGTGGAGAAGTTCATCTTGTCCTTATTGAGAAGGAACTGCATACCACAGAAAACCAGTATTAATCCCATAACATTTCCTTCTTTATCTTCACATGTCAGAGTAAGCCTAGAGAACATTCACAATATAGACAAAAGTTATAAACTAGGTACACTTAATAATTTTCTTGACTTTATTTAAGACATTACTCACATTTTTCTCTGACACCTCCAGCGGGTGGCTTGGAAGAAGTTCATTCTTTACGCTGGAAAAGCTGAAGAACCAAAAGCACCAGACAATTACAGACTGCTCACTCTGCCAGGATCACACACCAACATTCAGGAGAAGCGATTGTAATTTCTTCAGTGAGTTAAACCAAGACAAAAATGAAATGCTACTGCCGAGCAATAGTATAAATCAAAAGAAACAGTATATTACTACTGTTGCAGCTTTATGTACTAATTGTGGAGTTCTGTACTTTCAGTATCCGTTTCTGCTTAATGCACAAACAATGCTGCACATTGCACTGATAACCTAACCCTCACAGTTACGTTTTGCTACCTCTGTTAGATGTGTGCTTTTTATTAAATTAATGCGTTAAATTCCCTGAGGGAACAGTTACATTTATTCTGTATTATATCTGTCCATCTTTTCAATTCCACAGCGAGAGGCCTGTAAATCATCTTAACTTATTGATAGAACTACCATTATCAATATGCAAGTTTACATGCTACGGTTTCTGCACTCTACACCACAGTCGCGACCTCTTTCTCTTATTTTGGAACATTTTTGGAGCAATACACATAGATCCTATACGTTTAGAATTTAAAATCCAGCAATGGTTGCTTCCGATTGTCCGCCAATATTTTGACATATCGCTCTGTGACGCTCTCCAACTCCTGGTGTTGTAACCTGGAACTTTTCCGAAAAGGAAAGATACCCGACTGTAAAGCATTAAGTAAAGAGTGTGTTAGTGTGATTATCTCACCCGCTGCGTAGCGAGTCCTGCACTCCATAAGCTCCCTGTGGACACAAGCCTGCGACCGGCACACTGTCTTTGAGCTGAGAGCGGAGTCCTCGAGTGTCCTGTGAAAAAAACCCAACCATAACCCATTCAGCGCTGCTTACATTCATGTAATCATACAATAGCTGGACGGTCTTTCTTTTCTCAAACGATGAATTCAAAAAGCCTTGTGGCTAAGCGCTAACTAGCATTAGCTCGAGTGACTAATCACATTCAGAGATGCAGGGTATCGGTACACATATAGAAGGCACACAGGTGGAGGGAGGTGTAATAAACATGTTGAGAACTAGAGAACCAGACCGCGGTGTGGCGAACAACACGGTTACGGTGGGATAAACTCCATAACACACGAAGAAATCGGACAGCAGACATACCATGATGATTTCTTCTCTTCCACTTTCCTTTCCTCAGTTGAATATCCGGTAGAGTCGTGACGAAGCATCCGGTTTAAGATGGTGCGGGGCAAATAAATTTACTATGAGCGCTGGATTACTGGTATCACACGGGCCAAATGTACGTTGTTAGTTTATTTGTACTTCGCGTGTGACAAAACTAATAAGGTTGTTATTTGGACATCGTATAAAATTAGTTTTATAACCGAGTATTTTCGAAGTAGTGTGTAACGGGGGTATAGCTCAGTGGTAGAGCATTTGACTGCAGATCAAGAGGTCCCCGGTTCAAATCCGGGTGCCCCCTCTTTTCATGCGACGTCTATGGAGTTGATTTTATTTTAAGGCATGAACAGATTATGTAGTCCGGAGCAGCATAGAATTGTCAAACCAATCAACCAATCAATCTCGACAAATCGACAACCAATCCTCAACAGCTAATTTCTCTGGTATAAACTCGGTAGTCGTGAGACAAGGGACTCTCCTTTATAGACGGCAATATACACATACAGTATTAGGCAGAGGTGACCATTGGTATGTGTAGATTTGTTTTCGTTTCAAGATAGAGAAATCAACTCGTAACAGAAGGAGAGGACTGTGACCTCACCTATGCCCGCATGTCCAATCACTGACACAGACAGGTGACTAACAGCTATGAGCAACAGCCTGGCACTCACAGTGACAATCCTTATAACGTTAAATGCTGGGCTTCCCCATCAGCCAGTCAGAACTGAAGAAGCCTCTTGAATGAGAGGTGAAAACCCTTCAAGAATCTAGAACGAGTTCAGTTGCCTCAACTTCTCCTTTAATCAAAACTCCTTTTTTAAATTAGCTGAATAAACAAGAATCTCTACAGGCAAGCCAGGCCATTTCCAGAAACAGATGTCCATCCTACTCCATAGCCAAAAAAAACTGATTAGATTAGAATAATCATATCGACCAATCAATTGTATCTTATCATTGTATAATTATTAGTTGAGCCACAATAACTTGATTGCATAAAGTTTCCAGTTCTTTTTAAATGCACAATCAGCACATTAACATTTGGTTTGCCTTAAATGTCTTCATTTTATTTTGGTTTACTGTCTGTCATCAGCCATACCAGCAAATAAATGTGCATCGGAGTTCTGTGTATGAAGACCTGAAGAGAAGAGGAGGCCAGGGGCAGGATATAGAAAAAAAGGGGGGGGAAATTAGACACGCATCAAAAGGGGAAAAGAGGAGAACAGAATACATCAGAGAAGATTAATGGCTGTCAGATATCATTTATGTGTAAAAAGCCTGGTTTTTCATAGTCTTTGCACCACAGTAAATCTGCTTTTTACAGATAAATCCAGCCATGTCCGTCCCTAAGTTAAGCAGCAGGTGGCAGTACGGAGCATACAATGAATAACAACAAGGATAACAATATTATACCTTCAAAGGGGTCAGATGATTTGCTGCAAGCCAAATATTTCCACTCTTCTATGTAACTAGAAGGGCAAAAGAGCCACACAATGAAATAGGGTTAATAAAAATGACACCAATAAGATTTAAAACTGTTTTAGATAAGAACTCTGTCGGAAGCGTCACTGTTATTTCTAGGCTCTTACTTCTCAATGTTGAGACTGTTGGTCCAGGCCAGAAGCTCTTCGACCTCCTTTTCAATAATCATCATCTCATTTTCTTCCCATTCATCTCCCTCCTTTTCAGTCAGCTGACGACCCTGCTTATACCTGTAATCAGGAGAGGACATATATCATATAAAGTGTTGCAGCGTGACAACAAAAACTTAGAATCACAATTGACTGAAAGTAGTTGAAATTCACTGATCTGGTTATATTTATGTCTTGTTTTGAGAGCCCTATCAAAAGTTTTCTGGTGAATGAATGTGGTAGTAGTAAGCAATATCCTATCCCAATATCTCGATCTGTTACACCCCAGAGCTTTGCTTCTATATGCAGATCAGCTCGCAGATTGAATCTAACTATAATTTCAGACCATCCACACTTCAAAAGCCTCACATCTCCTTCAGCCTTTCCGTTCTTCTCCTCTTCCTCCACCTCATTACATCCTGCTGCCGCAGCAGTGGAGGGGCGAATGACTGATGGACGTGTCTTTTTGCACCAATCTCTTTGGGCTCACCTTCAGGAACTGCCTTTCAGAGGACAGAAGCACATGAGCGCTGTCTATCCAAGTTCAATTTTAATCAAGGCCTGTAGTCTGATTATGAACAGTGGCACACAAAAGTGTGTTTGTGCCAGTTGTTTACTCCAAGTTCATAAAAATGTACACATGACACTGGGGCTAGCCTTGTGCTGGATATACATGTGAATTAGAATGATTGGTTGGTTATCTTAGGGAAATTTAGGTCAATAGCTGAGCAAATAGAGTAGACACCTTGATACTAAAGAGCCTCCAGGTGTTGTTGTCGATTCGTTGGTACCACCCGGACAGGTCTTCTTCTATAAGAGGCCAGCCGTTGTGGGTCTGCCGTGGAACGGGCATCTTAAGGCCTGCTTGGGTGTAGTCCCGAGGGTTTGCGGCACACACGTCCACAATGGGACGATGGGTGAAGATCTTGTAATAGATGAGGGGAGGAAAAGTAATCTGAGGGAAAAGGTGTAAGTGAGAGGGTAGCAGGTGTTATCATAGTGGAGCAGAAGGACCTGTAGGTCTACCATTTTATGATTAAGTTATTGAATGGTGAAACACTCTTTGCATCTCACCCCTCCAAATCGAAATCTGATGTACACACCAGCAGCAGAGTCCAGCAACTGCCCCTGCCACAGGAGAATCAAATTTGACTATTGTTCAATTCTTTTTTTTTTTTTTACACATTTCTAGAAAGCAGGTTTTCTTTACCTCTCGGGGATTGACAGCTTTTAGAATCAGCTTTGGGTCCATTGGACTGAAGTGTCTGATAACATCTTTTAAACATTTGAAGGTCTCTGTGCACTACAGATAAGTGAGGAGAAAGACATTTAGGTCAATCTTTTGATCTTTTGTTCTTTCAGTTTGGTCACGTTGAAGCATGAGAGAGTGTTCACTGTGACAGCTCCCACCAGATATCTTCTCCAGGCCTTCTGTATGACTCTGGCTGCTGTCTGCTGGAGAGCTTCTTCCTGTAAACTAGCATACAACCAACTAAGACAAACTGTGTAATATTGTATAATTCCGATTTCTGCTTCTTTATACCAGGAAGCAATATTAGAATATATTCATCAAAAGTGCATGTTTGGGTAAATTGCTCCTGGGTGTAAGGGTGAGAGTGAATTGTCTGGACGAATGGATGGATGGATGGATGGATGGATGCATGGATGGATGTATCAGTTATAGTCATTAGTTACATTGACGCAAAATGCTTATATAAGTAAATGCAGTTAAGATGATAGCATCACTTGTTATCAAACTTCTTCCGCATCTCTAAATTTGTATCATTCAAAGATTATATTTACAGTTTGTTTCTATTTTAAAAACTGTATTCTTCTCTTAAATTGCACCACACCACACAGTCCCTGGTCCGGCCCTTGCATCGGTTTATCGCAGCATTCAATAAACTGCATTCATGAGCACCAAACACAAATAGACATACAAAAATAAAAATAGAAACAATTTATTACCTCATGATATCCACTTTCACTGAAATAATATAATGTGAGATCAGTTAGCTGTCTGCCTTGTTGACAAATGATTTCACTGGTTACCTAGCAACACAATTTACAAGGAATATACGTTCAAAGCAGAAGCGATTATTAACAGTGGTGCTAGAGCTGATCAAATACAGCTCATGCCTCATGAAGAGAAAAAACATTTCATCTGTCCACCATGAGGTGGAGCTCTTACACCAGTCATTGAAGCGTTCCGTTTTGTCTTTGTAATATTACACATTACTGTTAAGTTTGCTGATGTATGCACCACAAACTTGCAAATCTGTAATGAATAATGTTCTTTCCTCTAAATTTCCTAATGTCAACAGCCCAACCCTTGGCCCCAAATCCACTTCATCAGTTACTTTTAATACAAATCTTTCACAACTGCAACACCAGGATGTGTGTGACCACTCTCTGCCTATGGGCAAATCAGATGTGTTGTTGTAGTCTAAGTGAGTTCATGTGACTTCAAACCCTGTCGAGTGACAGCACACATGTGCACAGCAGTATAAAGCCTGGAGACACACGTTATAAAAGACATGCCTTCATGGTTTTGCAGTTTCTGTTTTTGAATTCCAGTAATTGTGGTCATTAGTTTCTAGTTTAGGCTGTGATATTTAATCTACATTATATGTCTGATTTGTGTGTTTGTTTTTTGAGGGTTGTGGCAATAAAAAAGTACACATTTAATTAAATACAGAAAGAAACTTGTTGCACAGAAAACACAAAAAAAATAGCATGAATGAGGCCAGTGTCAGCTAGAAAAGCGAAAGATTTGGTCTCAATGTCTGACTGTTGAGCTGTGGCACCGTCGGTACGAGTATTTAGATGAAGCTGGAAGTGATTTCATACAGGTTATCTCTGCGGTCCACTAATAACCAAGGTGATAGCCCTGTTTGCTCTCAAGGCGAGCTCAGCAGTGGCTGATATGACTTGCTAAGAAGACAGATGTCCATTATGCAGATATCCACAGAATGCATCCCCTCACCAAAGCCTGTGGGCATGTAGCAGACCTCAATTCCCCTTTATTTCAAGAAGTCCTCGTCTCAATTCAGTCTGTTTGTTTTCTCCAGGGTGGAGAAAGGGGCTTTTATCAGCCCCAATTACCCACAATGCAAAACAGTACTCTGGTGTGTGATACCAATGACTTTCACACAACTGACAGTGGTTCTCCCGATTAGGTTCTCTGTAGGTACAGCTGACATTTCTGGCCGGTGCGATTACAACAACATGAAACTTTCCTAATTTGCTGATGGCTTAGTATTTAAATTAGCTTGCTGTTTTGCTGCCAAGAGTAGCAGGAGCAGTGAGCCAGGTGACAACCATCCAGAACTAGGGGAGCGTAGGGGTGCGAGCAGGGCTCCGATGAAAGGAAGGGAGAGAGAGAGACACGTTTGCAGCTCCATCTAAGGATATATCTGAGCAGATGGAGGATTAGCTGATGTGTGCACCCAGATTCATCCCGACAGTTCATTGCTTGTGACTGAGAGAATTTTTAGAGAAACAGCATTGTGTGTGTGTGCTCGCATGTGTGCGTGTGTAATGAAGAATAGAGACTTTATTGATATGGTAGTGTTATTGCACCATGTATTATTTTCCTGACCACGTCATACCTGTTTATGAGAAGGCAGAAAAATATGCCATGTCCTTGTAAATGAATACACAAGGGCACATTATAGATGCACATCCTGTTAGGCCCTGGAAGTGCCTATTTTCATATCAGTTCTGCATTTTAACAAGGTGTGCTGAAGTTAGACAGCATGCATGTCACTTAGTGATTCCCCCGCCTTCCTCACTGCTCATCAGCCGCATACAGCACTGTGTCATTTCCTCCATTAGCTTCACATTTTTATGAGTCTTTCTGTGACAGTGAAAATTGTTTTACCCCCGAGCCCGGAAGTGATGGTCTCGCTTACAGTAAATGGAAAGACATTACACACATCATTTATATGGGAACTATGCAAATGCACGATCAATTGCTTAACAGAGGGAAGAGCTGAATTGTGTTCCAGATAGTGCAGCAGTTCATGCTCAAGAGTGTGGTAGCAGTAAAGTCGGTTGAAAGAAATTTGAGGCAAAGTGGCCTTGTATGTATCCTTCTATCCATGCAGCCATTCATCCAGTCATCCAGTCCTGTTTTCAGTGTGTATTGCTGATCTGAAACCATATTTATTTTGATTACTTGTCAAACTGATGCATATGCAGCCAATCAATTATCTACTGTTACAGAATACTGTAGACAAAGCTACTTGTACATCTATCCATCCATCACCCTACCCGCTTGGTACCCTTTCTGCTGGTGCCTATATCGTGTTACACCTTGGACAGTTCTCCAGTCCATCACACCTAGGGGCATTTTAGAGTCTTCGATCAAGTAGACATGTTTTTGGCCTGTGGGAGGGAATTACAGAACCTGGAGAAAACCCACACAGACATGGGGAGACCATGCATACTCTGCACAGGCAGGGCACCTAATCTTACTGGGATTCAAGCCAGGGACTTCCTGGAAAGGAGACAAGAACACAGTTCACCAATCCACTGTGTCGCCCTTCTGCTGCTGTTTTGCAATACTTACTGCACCATCCAATCTGATGTACATTCATGTAATTTATATTCTATGGATGTTTCCGAAATCACAGGATGGGACTGGGTTACATCAGACATGAAAAAGTTTCGGAAGACAGGAAAATAGCATCAGAGAAAATCAATGAGCACATGGAAACGTCAGTGTTTCATCATTATCCACGTCACAAGCAATTTAGCTGATAGACCATTTTCCTTGAGGGGCTGCACGACCAATTCCCCAGATCTGCTTCCCTAATCCGTTTATGCAGATGATGTATGTGCAGGTAGAGATGCTGCTCAGACAGTGGCCTCAAGGTTGAGCTGAGCACTTACACTTTCAAGAGTGTGAACCAAAATCAAAGTTGAGATCAAACCACTGATCCTTTGGTGTGCTCATTATAGGTCCCTATGGAGATGAGCAATGTGTCAGTGGAGGACTTTGACTCAGCTGCAGCTGGGTACTGAGAGTTGTCCTAGTGCTGCCTCACAAGCATGTGAAATGGCACCTTCGCAGCAGCTCTCTCGCCACTAAATCACAACACAACACTTTTTGGATGATCACACCTGGAAATATATGTACGAGTGTAGATGTGCCACACGTGGGTATGTACAAATGTCCGTATGAATACACAATGCGTTTGACAATGTCCTCTCACACCTCGTTGGCTCATTGCCTCCAACACCAATTCCAAGTGCAAACAAGATGATGGAGTCAGGCAGTCCATTCATTATTGAAAAATCCCGGGCAGAGCTCGCTGTCCGTTCTAAGTCAGCCAGAAGGAGCAGTCACTTTCCTGCAGTATGCTACAGACAGAAAAATCTGCCTTTTTTGATTTTCCTCACAGTAAAGGTCCAGGACTTACGGTGCTGTGGAGTTAGTGTCGATGTCAGGGCCTGTTTCCTATTTTCAGCAGCACCTGCATGATGACATCTGCCAGAGACGGTTGTTAAAAGGCTTTTGAGGAGTGAAAACAGATGGGAGTTTTGTTCTCGATTGAGAAGGTTGTGAGACTGAAGTAATGAAGCAGTGAAACATTGTCTGCAAAGGAGGTGGTGCAAGAGAGGTTTATAATGTGTTATTTCCAAGATCAAAACAAATTTTGTGTTTTTCCTCCCGATTATTACCAAACAGAAAATTGCAGCTTTGGAGGGAACAATAAAAGCAGTAACCAGGGTAACTCCATGCAGTGCATCCCGTTTGATATTCATGTGTTGGGATCTCTCAGTGTGAACATTGTTTGCAGTATCACAGCGCCACAGTTCTGCATGCATATTAAAGTGATTTTCAGTTGATTGTGTTGATTACTATACATCAACCTCTCTTTCTTTCTATTTCTCTCGCTCTCTCTGAGGCATAAAGACTGGATCACTCTCTCTGACGCACACACATACACACAGTGTAAGAAGTCATTGTGGAGAAGCTGAAGAAGGACAAATTGATCGATTCAAGGGCACACCTTGATACTTGGACGCAACAAATGTTATTGAAAGCAGGAACATTTGTTTTTCGACTTCGTTTTGAACACACCTCATTATTCAGAAGCAGTGGTGCCAGACATTGTTAGTGTTGAGCTCATTCTGAGATGAAAAAGATACTTGATTGTTTACATGAAAATATTGTTTCCATATGATGTCATCAGGATGAGATCTGCTGGGAACTCACCCAGCAGTGGACTGCAAATCGAATAGACCAGAAATAAATAAATAAAAGGAGAGTGAGTTGTCTTTTCAGATGTATCCGAGGTACAGGGAGAAAGGCAATGAAGGTCTTTATAGAGGCACTTGAGAGCAAATACACTTAAACTAATAAGTGGACAATAGACGAAGCTCCTTCAAACACAACAAATAGATTGGGAGACAGAGGTTGAGGGCATACAGGAACATCAGTGAGCTCAGTCCTTCCTTTCTTCCTTTCTTCCTTTCTTCCTTTCTTCCTTTCTTTCTTTCTTTCTTTCTTTCTTTTCAGAAACTCTTCTGTTTTCCCTGCTTTGTCCTTTGATGGCTTTGACTTTGCTGCCTTCTTTCTAATGGCCCTGGCTCTCAGTTTGCTTATTTTCAGCCCTGTCACCCTGTGGATTGAACCCATCGTGCAGCTGTCTGTCATCTCAGTGGGGGGCATTTGATGATGACATTGTTTTTCCTCTCTATGCCGATTTCAGACACATCTCAGATTAAATAAATTAACTTTTTCTAATCAATTCCACTTCCTCTCTCTCCCGGGAAAAAAAAAAGCAACAACAGCTCCTCCAAGAGTCTGTCATTGTTTACCTGCCTCATACCTCTTTCTGCTTCTTGTGTGTTTGCCCTCCACTTTCTGTTATCTGTTCTCTTCACCTCTTATCCAGCTCACTGTCTGCCTGTTTCCCCGCTCTCTTTCTCTCTCTGACCCGCCGGTCTGACCCAGTCAATCAGCTTTTCATTTCAGCCGAGTTTTCCATTTGATGAAAAAGTAGACGTGCTTCGCTAAATAGATGTACACTCTTTGAGACGAGAACCTTATATTTACCTGCAAGAGAAAAGATAAACGGGCTGGTTCACCTATTTTGTTTTTCTCATCTTCATGACCACACAAAGCACTCCTTACACTTTTTCTTTTAGACACAAGTTAGATTCACACGTTGTAGGCCGAGGTCCAGCTGCTTTTACCAGAAGCTTCAACCATACACAAACATTTAGACACTGGCTTATGACTGATCCCTTTTTCCCTGTCTTGTAACAGAATCCTTTGTTCTTTGGTTTACTTAACCCGGCTCCAACATCACAATCCAATAAGGGATACACAAGGGATATCGTGCATCATATACACAAGAAAGAAGAGCCATCTTCTTTGATGCAACATCGATATGGAATAATCCATCATTGAAAACAGGGAGAAAGGTGTTCCTCTGGAGAGAGCAGCATTCTAGGGAAGCCGAGCAAATCAGATCACTTTACCATAACAATACTTTTAGGACATTTGAAAGATTGAAGGAAATAGTATCATTTGTACAACAGAGACTTTTGGGAAATTTTTACAGCTTGGGGACTTCTTGTTCAAAGTACTCCCTAATCGCTCTAGACTACGTACCCAAACTTCTACCTAAGCTGGAACTCGACTGTTGACTCAAGCTGTAAACTCTGCTTTTATTTATTATCATAACACATCCATTCTCTGGTTAAAATAGATGAAGGAGCTCAGCAGTGTGGAGTTGACTTCAGACTCCTTTTTCATTTCTGTTAAAGTCTTCCTTCCTCTCTCTCGTTCATTGTCCCAGTGAATCAACCAACCCTGTGATTTCTTAGGACTATCTGGGACATGAAGTGCAGTATCATGTGCATAATTCATGAACAATCTCAATTACGATGTACCATTACCTCTAGCAAAGGTTTAATATTGTACCTCGAGTACATAAATACATCTCATCTTTTCTTTGTACCATTTACAATCGTTTAGACATCACATTATGTGTTTTAGCCTATATTTGCAATCTCCTTATATTGAAGCGCTCTGCCACAAGAGATAAAGTTCTCATCCAGCGCTCACAGAAAACTCATCACATCCCAGCTTTTCACTCAGTCAGTGTGTGTGTGTGTGTGTGTGTGTGTGTGTGTGTATCTGCATGTGTGTGTCACCACAGCCACACCTGGCAGGGGTGAATGTAATCAGGACACAAGTTTGTTCCAAAGTGCACACATGAATATAGACTAGACTCTAGTCGCTGCCGGGTAATTGCAGCAACACATATTCAATAACCGCACAGGCGCACAGTCACGGACACACCGGCGCACAGACAGCTATCATCACAAACCACAAGAAGCCCGTCGAGACTGCTGCCTTTTTGTCTCGTTATTATAATTCGTTTAAGCAGACGCCCAACAGGATTCAAGGCCTCATTAGGCAAAGCCTTCCTGTTTTCCACCAGAATGTAATTCAATGTAAACAAATATCCGGGCATCACAGAGGGTCTTAGCTACCACTTACTTTAATTGTAACTGACAATTCATTACGTTTTTACAGGAGCTCACTTTCTGTGTGTGTGTGTGTGTGTGTGTGTGTGTGTGTGTGTGTGTGTGTGTGTGTGTGTGTGTGTGTGTGCGTGTGAGTTTTGTGAGCATCTATAACATGCTGATGTAAAGATTTTTAAATATAGGAATTGATAAATATCTGTTTAGTCAATTTGAAGATTGGCTACGACAAATGTGTCCAGTAATGCTGATAGGTTGTATGTCTATCATACCACATCAAGAGAACGAAACCATCCCAACCTGGTTGTAACAGGTTACAGACAGAACTAATACATGTGAATGGCTAAAAGCTTGTCCACTGAGCCTGGGAGTCTCATTTTCCCACAAGGAAAAGCTGTGACGACTCGTAAAATATTGGTCGGGGATTGTTTCCATCAGGGCCAGCACAGAGGAAGCCAATCTCAGGCCTAAGGATGAATAACCACTGTTGGTGGTTTTATTGCACCCTGAAAGGAAACAGGGATCGCGGCACTATCAGCTGTGGAACAACACATCCCAGGCTGGAGGGGATTTACTCACTCTCTCCAGAGCACTTGAGTTCTACAAATATTTGTCCTAAACCCTGATTCTGTGGAATCAGTTCATTACTTGCCTTGATTTCCCCAGGTCACCTAAATGCCATGGAAAAGCTTTTGTCAAAACCACTTCCTGGCCTCCCCAGTGTGGCACAGCAGGGGTATAGGCCACCACTAACTAACACATTTCTCCCCAAATGTCAAAGTGAAAGTGCTCCTAAACAGAAACATGCTTGCCTGAGCAATGGATGGACCAGAGGAGCTGTGGCTCATAGCATTTTGTGGTTTGCAGTTAAATAAATCTCATCATACATCTCTCTCTCTCTCTCTCTCTCTCTCTCTCTCTCTCTATATATATATATATATATATATATATATATAACATATACATATACATATACTTATATAAAGTTATTTGACAGCAGTGGATTCCAGCAACAGCTAAATAGATGAATGAGCCCCTGGTGAGTGTTTTTATTCCACATATCATGCTGTGGAGAAAACGGTCTGTCTCAAAAGTCATGTGTCAAATGTGTTCCTAATGAGCCCCATCTATGATTCATGATCAGCATTAATTATCCACTGTTGGCATAATAATAGTAATAATTCTACAGACAGCGAAACTGTAAACATCAGCATCCTAGTATGTATTGTGAGCTGATCTCAGCATTACAAACGTGCAAGCTCACATGCACGCTATCTTTTCAAACATGCTACACTGTGTGTGTGTGGTTGGGTGTGGGTGTGGGTGTGCTGTGTGTGTGTGTGTGTGTGTGTGTTGACAGAGAAAACAGGTGCTTCCTCCATTTGCAGCTTTTCTCCACTAACCTTTACCCCTCAAGAAAATGACATGTGACACATGTACGAGATATCAATAGCACACATGCAGACACGCACGCACGCACACACACACACACAGTGTGTCCAGTTTTTACTATTGTTATTCATAGCAGCTTGAGTCATGGCTTCCCCCATTGTTCAAGATTAACCCACTTTACAAACTTGTTCACAAGAGGTCTGATAAAGCCTAAAAAAGCACAAACAGCCTCAGTGGGCTGTTATTCCCGGGCTGGATATTTGGTGCTATTTTAACATGGCCTTAACAGCACAATAAACAATGTTTCCATTCCCTCCGTGACTATTGTACAGACTTGAATGGAGACACTAATGGTGCTGCCTTTTCCCACTGCGCTAATCATTAAATCAGTGCAAGTGGCCACAGTAGAAGGCATCTCCGGGGTTTTCAGGACAAACAGATATTTCTTTTAGCAAATGTAATCAGTGGGACCAAAGTTAGGCAACAACCTTCTCCTCTTGTCAAATAAGATGAGTTGAGATGAATTAGGGCTCTTTGGATAACACTGATTAAGTGTTTCATGCATGGGTCAGTATAGTTAGAATAGCTCTATTGTAGAGAGTAAAACGAGGTGAATGGTGCATGGGATAACATAGACATTCTCCTTCAGCCATCACTGCTTCACAGGATGGGTGAGTCAGAATGGGCACGTGCAGGACAGCTCTATTCAGAGAGCAGGTTTAATGGATTTCCAGTACGTCCAGAACTTCCCAAAGACCTGCAGTGGCCAGGAGAGGTTCGTTCTGTGTGGATGAAGGCAGGAAGACAAATCTGAGCCACCTAATATTAGAGGAAATAGGAACATATCTGCGTAGAGTCCCAGCTCCCCTAATGGTTATACAGTCTGCAGTCTGTCTAACTTCACTTGTAAAAAAATTCACAGACTGAGCCATATCCTCAATATGTAGGAAGAGGAAACTTTTAAAGAGCTAGTAAATTATTAATGATCTCCATAGGTCCAGCAAGAATGACAAACCATTTCAGTAGTTTCACTTGTGGTGTTCATAAATCATTCTTGAAATTGTGTTATTATCTAGTGCCAGAGGATCATTAACTGAGCTGCATTAATTGAAAAACGATGTCAATATTGTCATTAATGCATGACATTTAGGCTTGATCCATGGATTCCATGTGACAATCTCCTAACTGCTCCAAAGAGTTTGTTTTTTGGAGTCTGTCATAATCTGTTTTAATCTCCCTAATTAGAGGGCCTCAAAGGATGTTTCAATCGCATGCTGTTCATTGCAGCAAAATGCAGGGTAACCAGAAGTAAATACACAAGGCTGGACAAAGACCAATCAGCAGAATATTTGCTCTTGTCTTTCTTTTACTTCACTTCCCTGAAGGAAACTTACAGGGAATTAACATTTCTAACTGTAAATTTGTCAAATATCTACTCTTTCATGTCTAATGTAAAGTAATGGGCAGGAGGCATAAAATGCTTTTATCAGAGCTTTTCCAGTGAAAAGAGAAAGACTGTACGAAGAATTGAAAATCAAAACTGAAGTTTGCATCAAGGGTCACAGCAAATTGCTAGTTATTTAGATTGTCTGGCAATGACAGGAAAGCAATGTCACAGGAAATGCGGAAATAAGTCCATCTCCCTGTCCTACCCCCCTCCTCCGGTTCCCTGGTACCGGCCACGTATGTTTCAACACCAGCCACGTGCCTTCCTTCACATTTCCAGTGTTTAATAAAGACTAAAAAAAAAAAGTAATCTACTGTGTTGCCTTTGGGTCATCCAACCATACTGGTGACATGTAGTGAATATTCCATCTCCACCGAAGCCCACAGCGGATAAATTAAAGTCTGATAGATTTAAAACCTTTTATCAGAGCGTGGAATTGTGTGGATGTGGGAGAATGTGCCAATCAAATTACAGGAATAATTATATATTTTACTGCCTCGTACCGGATTTGACCCTCTGAACTTCATCTTAGAAACCATCAGTGCTCACACACACTTGGTGACAGAACTGCACGCTTGTTTCATGTTCCATTAAAGCCATTATACCCTATCAGAAACCAGTGTGTGTGTCTGCTGGGACATTATAAATTCAGTGCGGCTTGAGCAAGATTCATGTAGTTCTGGTCTATGAGCAAGATGAAATGACCTTTCCTATAGTATGTTTAGAATTGCATATTGGTTTTTGTGCAAACTACAGATGTCTCGTTGCTGATTGCTGTATATGATGTCAAGAAATAGAAAATGTCACAGTGTGCAGAAAACCTCTGTAATAGTACTTCAGTCTAATAATTAAACAAACCAACACAGCTGAGACCACTGCCATATTTGGGCTGTGTTCATTCATGTCTGGATTTTGAAATATCCTCTTTCTGGTGCACTGGAGAAAAACACACACACACACACAGTACGCCTCAAGGTTTGGGCAGTGACAAATTCATCTTCTCTGCTCACCTTGAAAAAGGGGTTTAGTAGTGGAGGGGAGGGCGGTAAGATTATTAATGTCGACCCTGCTGAAGTGGCTTCTGCAGGCCTCAGTCAGAAAAATATGAGCTGCTTTGGAATTGGGGAGAAGGAGGAGTTGCAGGCAGAGGCTGATATTGGACCGGCTCTTTGCAACAGAGCTGATGAGGTTGGCTGAAATGTAATGGCACAGCTATCAGTAAAAGTAGATTATACTGTATATATTGACTATTATCTAATAATGGAATGTGACCGGCTTGTTACTCAGTTTGAGAGATGAAAACAAAGACAGAATTGGCCCATTTACAAGCTGCATCAACGTGATCTGTATCTGGCTATTGTTGTCTGGCTATTAACAAGAAAATACGCACATTCACACAACTGATTGTGATCAGTCTAGTGGTAATGTGATTCAGGCAGTGCACTGTCATTTCACTTTTCCTTTTCCTGTGAGAGGTGACAGCAGCAGTAGTAGGTGCCAACCTGGAAATCAAAGCTGGAGTCGAGACTCTCTTTGCAAGAGGTTGTTTACAAATAATTGACTTTCACACATTGCTTTTCTTCTCTTTGAGAACTGCCACATCTGTGGCAAGAACTGAAGTCTGATCGAACCACCAGAGAATCAAAACAGATTTTATGCTATATACACTACCTATAGTGTGGAGGAGATTTATATTGTTTAAAAGGTTTCTGTTTCCAACCATCCGCTTCCTCTCCAGCCCTCGTGTTACATTATTACATTACATTACTATGTCTCTCAAATCTATTGTGCTGAAGCCAAGAAGTTTTCTCTCCTGCATTTTACTGCTCTTCCGTTTTCATCTGAAACCAAACAGAGATCCTGCCGTCCGCCTTTCTCTCTTCCACTGGCTCCCGTTGACATGGCTGTCTACATTTATTAATGTATGGCGTCTGCTAATTGCAGCTCTCACTGTTATTCGCCAGCAGCTGTATGAAATCCTCCATTAGACTCTTTCTTCACTGCACAGAAGAAATGTGGCGCATAGTTAAAAACTCCACATCAGCAGGTAGGCTTTAAGAAGTGTAGGAGGAAGGATTACCTGAGGCAGGAGATTATCTGACCTCATCAAAGTCCTGCACTGTAGTGGTTCAGGCCATATTCATGAAAGGTCACACCCGGCTAATGGTTTTTCTGCAGCTGGTCTTTAGGCCACATGAATGCTAGTCTGGCAATGACATATAATTGAGCATGATGGATGCATTTCTGACATCTAGAGAGTAAATTGTAGAGCTACCTACGGTAGCTACCAGTACAGAGCGAGATAGTAACATGTCAGGTGTTCATCACACCTTCGCCATTTCTGTAATTAGTTTATACGTGTGTCATATCAGCAGAGCAGCAGGTGCTTCCATGCATTTAGCACTATTCTGCTAACTGATAGCTGGCTCGTGGGTTTAAAGTGTGCCAGGGTTTGATTAGCTTATTTGTGTGTTTTACTGTCACCATTCCAAACATGAATGTATCCGTGTCCCTGTGTTTATTTCACAAAGATATAGAATAGGTATGAATATTGCGTGTGTGTCAGAGCCTCAAGTGGCTGTCATAAAATCTCCAGTCACTTTCCTCCAGTCAACCATTCCCTTTGCCATCTGCTGAGTTCGTCATCTGACTTTACACTGATAATTCAGACACATTATATAGTCTGCAGATACTTGTGAATTGTTGCCTGAGATACATTGTTTTTTGAACATTTATAAAGTATATTAGATTATTTATGTATGTGATGTGAATATCACAATGACTAAGCGAGAAACAAAAATGAAAGAAAAAACTTCCAATGTATGGTGTCTGAGAAGGTGCAGGACTGAATAACTGTGGACTAACAAAGATATGCCACCTTTTGTGTTATTACATGGCATAAAATACACATAGATGCTTCAAATGGTCATTTTAGGGGATGTTGGAAGTTGCCTAACTGTTGTCTCCCTTTCCCTCAAGCAAAGGAGACAGGTCACTGTCTGTGTGCATGCATCCATTTGAGCTTTAAAGTGTGTCTCTGTGCAGACCATCAGCTCATGTGAATTAATGATTAATTGTCAGGATGATGAAAAAGAAATTGACTACTGTAGAAAGCTGATCAATAATAACAGCTGCAATGAAATCTAGTGGGACTGAGTGAACACTGCCCTTGACGCTATTACTGAAATCAGCCTACATCAGGAGCAAAATGGAGCCTTTAGAGACATCAAGTTGCTTCTAGCAGCGAGTGGATATACAAATGACTCCTGAATTTGAAAAGTTCTGTCAGCAGAGATGTGTTTGTGGCGAACACCCTAGGTTGGCATCCTTCGTGTGTAGCTATGCGAACGTTTGTTTTCTACAATCTCAGCTGGTGAAAATGAGAAGTGACGAAGGATTGCTCTTGTATGACTGCAGTGCAGTCAGCAGGGAAACGGCTGTCAACTCCCATCAGCGTGCGGAGAGGAAGCTATTGACACACCGAGTCAATGAGAGTAATCTCAATGACTCAGAGTAAAATAAAACATGGAAAAAACGAAGAACTGCTGAAGGTACTTTCCTGTTCCCCGCACATACATAAAGTTCTATCCTGTTTTTACATACAAGAGATATTCATACATCTTCATTCATCTAAACCAACGTCCAGAGCTGGAGAATGTTATTTCCATGAACAGACAATATAAGATGCAAGTCGACCACCATAATGCTTGTTCCTTTTTCTTTCTTTCTTTCTTTCTTTCTTTCTTTCTTTCTTTCTTTCTTTCTTTCTATCTTTCTTTCTTTCTTTCTTTCTTTCTTTTTTTTTACTTCAGACAACATTTCGAAGAACTGTAATTTGCACTGTCAACCACGGTATTCAGTGCCTGGCAGCTGCTATTTGGGAGTTTGAAATGAAAATAGTGGGTTGTTCGTCTCATTGCTGGAACTGTCACCAGCTATCCTACTACTAAAGCGTCCCTTGTCATCTGCTTTTGGCTGCACAGCTGCCTTCACATGGCCGGGGTCCATCCACACAGAAATGGATGGATGAATGGATAGAACTGTGGTGACAGTCCATCTAAAGTGAGCACTGGACATGTATCTCACCATTTAAAGGGTCAGTGAGGTAAATGTCAGGAAATTTGGCTTTTTTTTCTCGATGTAGTCTCTAATTTTTTCACACTGGAGACCCTTCCTGTAAATGCCAACAGGTCATCCACTGGAAAGAGACTCTTGGCTCTTAGTCCTTTCAAAAACACAGAGCAAAAATCTGTCTTCTTACTGTGTGCCTGGAACAGTCATAACATTCATGATGAAGTGAGCCAAGAAAGGCTTCCAGGAATCACAGTCATCACCTCATGTTGATGCAATAATCTGCACAGTTGTCTTTTCACAAGTGGATGGCCCAGCTATGCTAAAGCCTACATGTGGCCCTACTCAACAGTTCGAATGGTGAACATCAGTCATGTGGAGGGCTTCCTGCTCTTCCTGTCAGCTGTCTCGACTGTCTTGCTCATTTCTATCCCTGCCTCCACAATCCCCTCTTCAATCATATAATTACCTTTCCACCCACTCCTCTTGTTCTCTCTCAAGCCTTGCTTCTTGCTCTCTGATCCTTCCTCCTGCCTCTCCGGTCTCCACTTTTGTTTTCTCCTGTCCTTCCATGTCTCTTCTCTATCTCCCGTTCCTCTAATCCTTGCCTCTAATACTGCTTGTCTTTAAGCGAGTGCATTCACGACAGCAGTCTCAGTGGACCTGGTAAGCATCATTTCAATCCAATTACCTGACTCCATAATGTCCGCTGAGGCCAACATTGAGATTTATGGGCAGTCAAAAAGAACAAATGAAGGTGGGCAACAGTCAGGGCCATTTGAGATTACCTGAAATGAACTGTTATACTGATGATCTGTGTGTTGAGAGACAATAGTATGTAGAGTTTTCCGGCAGAAAAATGTGAGTGCTTACGCACATAATTTGCATATTTACCGCAGATACCTCTCGGCAGCCAATTTGCATTAATCACCAGACGTGGTTCTTATTCCTGAGGTGAGATAGTTTCCAGACTGAATGCTGCGGAGCAGCATAGATTGTCAAGGACTCGTCACAGTCATGTCAAGCAGGTGATTGCTCTCTGTAAAAACAGCATGAGAATCTTATTATGTGGCGTGTTATAATGAAAGCTCATCATTAGATAACTCTGGGGGATCTATGGAGGGATTGGACACAAGCACCTTGCCCTGGCCTCTCGCCAATTAATTTCTGTCCGAGTCAAATATGGACAAAGAGATGGAGCTTAAATCGGGAGAACCTGGACACCTAGATGCTGTATTGCTGCATATTTGCAGCTCATGACTCTGTACCTGATAAGAGTGTGTTGTGGAAAAATTCAGTCGGACCAGTGAGACAAGATCAGCCAAGGTCAGCAATAGTTAATCTTGAGTATATATAAAGATAATTCTGGATCAAATAATTCATCATGCTTCATATAAGGACACATCCCTTGATTCACAGAGAACCAGGGGTGATATCGTGAACTACCTCCACCGAAATGGAGGTAAGCAGCAGAGGAGGGAGGAGGCACTGACAGAGGAGTCAGAGGAGACAGGAGAAAAGCAGCTATATGTTTCAGGTGTAGCCACTACATCAACAGAGCCGTGCCAGGAGAAAATCTACACAGACAGGGAGAACATGCAAACTCCACACAGCTATGGCCGAGAGCAACCCACAACCTTCTTGTCGTGAGGCAACAGCACGAACCACTTTGACGCCATTAAGCCCTTCTATACCAAGCATGCAATATATTATTCAATTATTTTGCCATAGGTGGCAATAACCCAGCATGACACAAGCGTTGAGGTGTCAGGATAAATGAGATAATGAGCTGTCGAAGCCTCAGAGGGTGCAAGAGCAGCACCCTTACAGTGAAACATGTTGTGGAACCTGCGGTGCCAATAAACGTGTGTGTTTTCCGTGCTTCTGAATAAGTCAGTGCTTCATGCCTCTGCTTTGTATTATGTCAAAATGAAGAACAACATGACCTGGAGGACAGCAGGAAACAGGCTGCTGTGTTTTCTGCATCTTCATTTCACCTCTTACAATCCCTCCTGTCAAACTGAAACCACAGGCAACTACGGCCAGCCTTTTTACCTCTGAGCACTGTGAATAAAATGTATCTCACGCTTTCAATAGAAAAACACTGAAAAGACCGAAAAGGGTTCAAATAATATTGAGTAGACACTCTTTTGTCAGGAAAATAAATAAAATATAAGATGTCAAGAATAAAAATGTTCATGGTTGATCAAAATACAATCTGCATTGACTTTGACTAATTTAGGTCTCAAAATATCTGAATCGCTTTATCATTATGTTGACTTTCTGCCTTGTGTTTTTTTATGAAGCAAAAATTGTGACTTATCATGTGCTTCTTCATGTTTTGAACTCATTTCTTGCTGTGAAGTGGAGAGGCCTCTGAGCCAGGTCCTCATGGGAGGCTTAAGATCTCCTTTGATAGTCACAGTAATGAAATGAATGAAAGTGGGCGAGCAGCCTGGAAGGCAGGGTGAGGCTTCACAGCTTTCACAGACAGTGCAGCACTCCCAAAGCTCACTGCATGGTTCCCTGGTTTCATACAACAGTGCATATGCAGCAATCCTGAAGTTAATTTCAATATATTTTTAAGACTGTTTAGAAATCTTCCAAAAAAACTTCAAGATCTCACTGCCACAATAAGTTCTCAGCAGACAGACATGTTAACCTTACTGAAGAGCTGCAATTTACAATTAAATCTATTAATTACATTTTTAATTAGATTATTAATTAAATCACAACTTTGTACAGAAATTTGGTGAATGACATGAGCGCTATGGAGAAACATATAAAGAGGCAGGTGCTCCAAGTCAACAAGGGGAAAATGAAACCTGATTTCAAAACACTGTGAATCCAGCAAGAATCAAGAATTATAGCTCAGTTTTCTATGATGTATTGCCATACAGTGAGCAAGCAAGAGAAAGCAGCGGACGAACAAGATGCTATTGCTAACCAAGCAAGTACTAACTTTAGCTAGAACTAACCCTTGCAAGAGTGAGAGTGATGAAGAAATTGTGACAGGAAGGAAGGAGGAAGGAAGGAAAGAAGGAAATTAAGTTTGCAACGTATCTGTCTGCTCAGAATGCATTAAGGCAATTTAGCACAAACTGTAAGCAACAATTATGATGCTCAGTGCATGCGTAGTCACACTGATTTACAATTTGGATTTCATTTGCACAAGCCTGAAGTACAGCCTATGGTTCTGTGAGCGTCAGGTTAATGTACACTGGCAATGATTAAAAGGCACAGTTGACATCACTAAGGTGCCAGTAAGCTTTGTAGGCATTTAATTAACAGTCAAAGCTTTGGAAAAAGTCAAACTTTGTGACTTCCTAACCCTTCTTTGTCTCCTGCTATTATCCTTCCTGACACCTGAGAGTTGATCTCAGGTGTCCAGTCCCATGTGATCACACTCCGCAGTGTCAAATAAGACCTTATTTGACCAATTGGGAAGCACGATGCTTGCTTGAAGACCTATCGTATAGGGGGTGCACACAAGA
The DNA here is from genome assembly GCA_029224185.1 of Karalla daura. Taxonomy (NCBI): domain Eukaryota; kingdom Metazoa; phylum Chordata; class Actinopteri; order Chaetodontiformes; family Leiognathidae; genus Karalla; species Karalla daura. The sequence goes on from CM055208.1 coordinate 13,728,092, forward strand.
GCAGCCTTATGAGAAGCTGCCACCCTATGGGGAAAATCCTCTGAAAGTGCCTCTGACATGACCTCAACAAAACATGAATACTCATATTTCCTGTAGGCCATGTTTTTTTGAACTGGAAATAGGCTAAACTTTATTCTATAACTTCGGAGCATGTTACAGTCCGCAACTATATCTATTTATCTGCAGCAACACTAACAAAGAAAGAGGGCAGGCAAGGATACATTTTCTAATATATAACCACTGTGTGTTCCAGCTTCAACAACTAAATAGCCATTATAGTTATAATTAATAGGACTGGTGATTATGAAACTTCAAAGTGTTATCCTTACATAGAAATCAAGCCTTTGCATGTGCCTTGAACTACTTAAGAGCAACATCCAATTTAGTCTGTGTATGTTTTGGTGAGCATTTGGACTTAAATCTACCAGAATCACAAGGGGTTTACTTTGAATCAATGCTGAAACTGAGCATTCAGCACCTCCAACTGCACTGTAAATGTGTTTCTAAACAAGATGTCAAAATGACACAACGACAAAGTAAAGCCATCATTTCCTCAGCATTTTAATAATGGGATTAAAATGAAATGGAGAAATTAGTAAACAAACAAATGCCTGTGACCTCCCTGCTATTGCAGGAGATTTACCATGAAATGAACATTTTCTAATCCCTGGGATGCATTAACAATATACTTAGCCACATAATCCTGACATTGTGATAATCTTGACATTGTGTTGGAAAACCTTAACTGAGCCGTTGAACCATACATTCATAGCCTACAACCTGAGGGCACATAACAGTAGAAATAGATACTGAAATTGTGGTTTCTCCAATCAAAATAATATCTACTTTTAAAACAACCTTTTTTAACAGTCTGTCAAGAGTGAATACATTTATATTTAACAAATATAAAAGATGAAATAACATGAAACCAGCACTGAAAATGACATGATTGTTTCTCATCTCATGTAAGAAATCTAACAGCATGATCAAATATACATAAAAAGTTGTAAAGCTCATATCTGTTACTCATTTCCCATTATCTATCTGACTGAACATCCTTGTGTCCCTCATAAGTCAAACATGTAAATATTGTGCCCTGGTCACCTCATCTCAAACATGGCAGAACACAGTGTGGGTCAAACAAAAACAACCACAACTAAGACAAGAGAACTTTTGTTAAAATAGTTCTAATTAACTCAAATTATCAAATGAACTTCAACTGTATCACTACCTCTGAGGACATTATGTTTTCATTGATTAAGTTAGCTAAGTAAAATAAACTGTACAAATCCATGTGAATATTGAACAAAATGCTATTTTAGTGCTTTATCAGATGCATAAGCAAGGTGCATAAGCAAGGTTAAACTTGAACTTGTTTCACTGCACAGATTCTCAAACAATCACCCACACACACACACACACACACACTATGCCTTAACAAAAGGAGATGAGTCCGGCGGTCACTGCGAGTGTAAACTAAGACTGACCGGAGATGAATAACAAGGGGAAAACAACTGCCAGGAAACCATTTACACATATATACAGGTCAAAAGGCATTGACCTCGCCAGCATCTAATGCAATTAAAAAGTTACTTCATTCTTATGACACAAATTCTGCTTCTGAAAATATTTGACATTTTGGAATGTCTGCATAAAATTCAGCTCAGCAAGGAAATTGTTAAAGTGAAGCTCTAAGGACTCTGAAGGTTCAAATCCCTGCTGTCAAATTCAAGAAAAGAATCATTTTTCATTCTGGAAATATGAAGCGAAAATATATAACGTAAAACATAAATATGAATGAAGGTTTTTATGGGAGAAATCCCGAAATAGCACAGTTGTGAGAGGGTCATCAAAGTGTCCAAATCTATGCTGTCACATTCAAGGAAAAGATCAATGGGCTCTTACTGTACTTCACAAATTCGGCTTCTTTGTACATTTGGCATTCTCGCATACCTAATTTTTGGTACGAAATAGCTCAGTTCGGAGAGCATTAGACTGAGGATCTAAAGGTCTCTGGTTCAATCACCTTCAAGAAGAAAATCACGGGGCTCTTACTTCACAAATTCTGCTTCTGACAGCATTTGTCAATTCTTGAAGCTCTATTTCTTTCTGCATAAATGGCTGAAATTGCGCAGTTGGGAGAGAGTTACACTGAAGATCTTGAGGTCCCGGGTCTCAGCAGTGGGATACTCCATCATTTCTATGCTAGAACTTCAATATCTTCACAGTGTCTGTTTCCAGGTCAGCCGTTCCACATTCAAGAACGGAATCATTCTGGGGTCTCGCTTCACAAATCATGCTTCTTTGTACATTTGGCATTCTCGCATATCTAATTTTTAGTACGAAATAGCCGAAATAGCTCAGTTGGGAGAGCGTTAGACTGAAGATCTAAAGGTCCCTGGTTCAATCCCGGGTTTCGGCAGTGGGATTGGCCTCCATTTATATGCTAGAACTTCAATATCATCAAACTGTCCATTTATATGCTCGAACTTCAATATCATCAAACTGTCCAAGTCTATGCTGTCACCTTCAAGAAGAAAATCACGGGGCTCTTACTTCACAAATTCTGCTTCCGACAACATTTGTCAATTCTTGAAGCTCTATTTCTTACCGCATAAATGGCTGAAATTGCGCAGTTGGGAGAGAGTTACACTGAAGATCTAGAGGTCCCGGGTCTCAGCAGTGGGATACTCCATCATTTCTATGCTAGAACTTCAATATCTTCACAGTGTCTGTTTCCAAGTCAGCCGTTCCACATTCAAGAACGGAATCATTCTGGGGTCTCGCTTCACAAATCATGCTTTTTTGAACATTTGGCATTCTCGCATATCTAAATTTTTGTGCGAAATTTGTGAAGCTCAGTTGGGAGAGCGTTAGACTGAAGATCTAAAGGTCCCTGATTCAATCCCGGGTTTCGGCAGTGGGATTGGCCTCCATTTATATGCTAGAACTTCAATATCATCAAACTTTCCATTTATATGGTCAAACTTCAATATCATCAAACTGTCCAAGTCTACACTGTCACCTTCAAGAAGAAAATCACAGGGCTCTTACTTCACAAATTCTGCTTCTGACAGCATTTGTCAATTCTTGAAGCTCTATTTCTTTCTGCATAAATGGCTGAAATTGCGCAGTTGGGAGAGAGTTACACTGAAGATCTTGAGGTCCCGGGTCTCAGCAGTGGGATACTCCATCATTTCTATGCTAGAACTTCAATATCATCACAGTGTCTGTTTTCAAGTCAGCGCTTCCACATTCAAGAACGGAATCATTCTGGGGTCTCGCTTCACAAATCATGCTTCTTTGTACATTTGGCATTCTCGCATATCTAACTTTTTGTACGAAATAGCCGAAATAGCTCAGTTGGGAGAGCGTTAGACTGAAGATCTAAAGGTCCCTGGTTCAATCCCGGGTTTCGGCAGTGGGATTGGCCTCCATTTATTTGCTAGAACTTCAATATCATCAAACTGTCCATTTATATGCCCAAACTTCAATATCATCAAACTGTCCAAGTCTATGCTGTCACCTTCAAGAAGAAAATCACGGGGCTCTTACTTCACAAATTCTGCTTCCGACAACATTTGTCAATTCTTGAAGCTCTATTTCTTACCGCTTAAATGGCTGAAATTGCGCAGTTGGGAGAGAGTTACACTGAAGATCTTGAGGTCCCGGGTCTCAGCAGTGGGATACTCCATCATTTCTATGCTAGAACTTCAATATCTTCACAGTGTCTGTTTCCAAGTCAGCCGTTCCACATTCAAGAACGGAATCATTCTGGGGTCTCGCTTCACAAATCATGCTTTTTTTGAACATTTGGCATTCTCGCATATCTAAATTTTTGTACGAAATAGCCGAAATAGCTCAGTTGGGAGAGCGTTAGACTGAAGATCTAAAGGTCCCTGGTTCAATCCCGGGTTTCGGCAGTGGGATTGGCCTCCATTTATATGCTAGAACTTCAATATCATCAAACTGTCCATTTATATGCTCGAACTTCAATATCATCAAACTGTCCAAGTCTATGCTGTCACCTTCAAGAAGAAAATCACGGGGCTCTTACTTCACAAATTCTGCTTCCGACAACATTTGTCAATTCTTGAAGCTCTATTTCTTACCGCGTAAATGGCTGAAATTGCGCAGTTGGGAGAGAGTTACACTGAAGATCTAGAGGTCCCGGGTCTCAGCAGTGGGATACTCCATCATTTCTATGCTAGAACTTCAATATCTTCACAGTGTCTGTTTCCAAGTCAGCCGTTCCACATTCAAGAACGGAATCATTCTGGGGTCTTGCTTCACAAATCATGCTTTTTTGAACATTTGGCATTCTCGCATATCTAATTTTTTGTACGAAATAGCCGAAATGGCTCGGGAGAGCGTTAGACTGAAGATCTAAAGGTCCCTGGTTCAATCCCGGGTTTCGGCAGTGGGATTGGCCTCCATTTATATGCTAGAACTTCAATATCATCAAACTTTCCATTTATATGGTCAAACTTCAATATCATCAAACTGTCCAAGTCTACACTGTCACCTTCAAGAAGAAAATCACAGGGCTCTTACTTCACAAATTCTGCTTCTGACAGCATTTGTCAATTCTTGAAGCTCTATTTCTTTCTGCATAAATGGCTGAAATTGCGCAGTTGGGAGAGAGTTACACTGAAGATCTTGAGGTCCCGGGTCTCAGCAGTGGGATACTCCATCATTTCTATGCTAGAACTTCAATATCATCACAGTGTCTGTTTTCAAGTCAGCGCTTCCACATTCAAGAACGGAATCATTCTGGGGTCTCGCTTCACAAATCATGCTTCTTTGTACATTTGGCATTCTCGCATATCTAACTTTTTGTACGAAATAGCCGAAATAGCTCAGTTGGGAGAGCGTTAGACTGAAGATCTAAAGGTCCCTGGTTCAATCCCGGGTTTCGGCAGTGGGATTGGCCTCCATTTATTTGCTAGAACTTCAATATCATCAAACTGTCCATTTATATGCCCAAACTTCAATATCATCAAACTGTCCAAGTCTATGCTGTCACCTTCAAGAAGAAAATCACGGGGCTCTTACTTCACAAATTCTGCTTCCGACAACATTTGTCAATTCTTGAAGCTCTATTTCTTACCGCTTAAATGGCTGAAATTGCGCAGTTGGGAGAGAGTTACACTGAAGATCTTGAGGTCCCGGGTCTCAGCAGTGGGATACTCCATCATTTCTATGCTAGAACTTCAATATCTTCACAGTGTCTGTTTCCAAGTCAGCCGTTCCACATTCAAGAACGGAATCATTCTGGGGTCTCGCTTCACAAATCATGCTTTTTTGAACATTTGGCATTCTCGCATATCTAAATTTTTGTACGAAATAGCCGAAATAGCTCAGTTGGGAGAGCGTTAGACTGAAGATCTAAAGGTCCCTGGTTCAATCCCGGGTTTCGGCAGTGGGATTGGCCTCCATTTATATGCTAGAACTTCAATATCATCAAACTGTCCATTTATATGCTCGAACTTCAATATCATCAAACTGTCCAAGTCTATGCTGTCACCTTCAAGAAGAAAATCACGGGGCTCTTACTTCACAAATTCTGCTTCCGACAACATTTGTCAATTCTTGAAGCTCTATTTCTTACGGCATAAATGGCTGAAATTGCGCAGTTGGGAGAGAGTTACACTGAAGATCTAGAGGTCCCGGGTCTCAGCAGTGGGATACTCCATCATTTCTATGCTAGAACTTCAATATCTTCACAGTGTCTGTTTCCAAGTCAGCCGTTCCACATTCAAGAACGGAATCATTCTGGGGTCTCGCTTCACAAATCATGCTTTTTTGAACATTTGGCATTCTCGCATATCTAATTTTTTGTACGAAATAGCCGAAATGGCTCGGGAGAGCGTTAGACTGAAGATCTAAAGGTCCCTGATTCAATCCCGGGTTTCGGCAGTGGGATTGGCCTCCATTTATATGCTAGAACTTCAATATCATCAAACTTTCCATTTATATGGTCAAACTTCAATATCATCAAACTGTCCAAGTCTACGCTGTCACCTTCAAGAAGAAAATCACAGGGCTCTTACTTCACAAATTCTGCTTCTGACAGCATTTGTCAATTCTTGAAGCTCTATTTCTTTCGGCATAAATGGCTGAAATTGCGCAGTTGGGAGAGAGTTACACTGAAGATCTTGAGGTCCCGGGTCTCAGCAGTGGGATACTCCATCATTTCTATGCTAGAACTTCAATATCTTCACAGTGTCTGTTTCCAAGTCAGCCGTTCCACATTCAAGAACGGAATCATTCTGGGGTCTCGCTTCACAAATCATGCTTTTTTGAACATTTGGCATTCTCGCATATCTAAATTTTTGTACGAAATAGCCGAAATAGCTCAGTTGGGAGAGCGTTAGACTGAAGATCTAAAGGTCCCTGGTTCAATCCCGGGTTTCGGCAGTGGGATTGGCCTCCATTTATATGCTAGAACTTCAATATCATCAAACTGTCCATTTATATGCTCGAACTTCAATATCATCAAACTGTCCAAGTCTATGCTGTCACCTTCAAGAAGAAAATCACGGGGCTCTTACTTCACAAATTCTGCTTCCGACAACATTTGTCAATTCTTGAAGCTCTATTTCTTACCGCATAAATGGCTGAAATTGCGCAGTTGGGAGAGAGTTACACTGAAGATCTAGAGGTCCCGGGTCTCGGCAGTGGCATACTCCATCATTTCTATGCTAGAACTTCAATATCTTCACAGTGTCTGTTTCCAAGTCAGCCGTTCCACATTCAAGAACGGAATCATTCTGGGGTCTCGCTTCACAAATCATGCTTTTTTGAACATTTGGCATTCTCGCATATCTAATTTTTTGTACGAAATAGCCGAAATGGCTCGGGAGAGCGTTAGACTGAAGATCTAAAGGTCCCTGATTCAATCCCGGGTTTCGGCAGTGGGATTGGCCTCCATTTATATGCTAGAACTTCAATATCATCAAACTTTCCATTTATATGGTCAAACTTCAATATCATCAAACTGTCCAAGTCTACGCTGTCACCTTCAAGAAGAAAATCACAGGGCTCTTACTTCACAAATTCTGCTTCTGACAGCATTTGTCAATTCTTGAAGCTCTATTTCTTTCGGCATAAATGGCTGAAATTGCGCAGTTGGGAGAGAGTTACACTGAAGATCTTGAGGTCCCGGGTCTCAGCAGTGGGATACTCCATCATTTCTATGCTAGAACTTCAATATCTTCACAGTGTCTGTTTCCAAGTCAGCCGTTCCACATTCAAGAACGGAATCATTCTGGGGTCTCGCTTCACAAATCATGCTTCTTTGTACATTTGGCATTCTCGTTTATCTAATTTTTAGTACGAAATAGCCGAAATAGCTCAGTTGGGAGAGCGTTAGACTGAAGATCTAAAGGTCCCTGATTCAATCCCGGGTTTCGGCAGTGGGATTGGCCTCCATTTATATGCTAGAACTTCAATATCATCAAACTGTCCATTTATATGGTCAAACTTCAATATCATCAAACCGTCCAAGTCGATGCTGTCACCTTCAAGAAGAAAATCACGGGGCTCTTACTTCACAAATTCTGCTTCCGACAACATTTGTCAATTCTTGAAGCTCTATTTCTTTCTGCATAAATGGCTGAAATTGCGCAGTTGGGAGAGAGTTACACTGAAGGTCTAGAGGTCCCGGGTCTCGGCAGTGGCATACTCCATCATTTCTCTGCTGGAACTTCAATATCTTCACAGTGTCTGTTTCCAAGTCAGCCGTTCCACATTCAAGAACGGAATCATTCTGGGGTCTCGCTTCACAAATCATGCTTTTTTGAACATTTGGCATTCTCGCATATCTAATTTTTTGTACGAAATAGCCGAAATGGCTCGGGAGAGCGTTAGACTGAAGATCTAAAGGTCCCTGATTCAATCCCGGGTTTCGGCAGTGGGATTGGCCTCCATTTATATGCTAGAACTTCAATATCATCAAACTGTCCATTTATTTGCTAGAACGTCAATATCATCAAACTGTCCAAGTCTATACTGTCACCTTCAAGAAGAAAATCACGGGGCTCTTCCTTCACAAATTCTGCTTCTGACAACATTTGTCAATTCTTAAAGCTCTATTTCTTACCGCATAAATGGCTGAAATTGCGCAGTTGGGAGAGAGTTACACTGAAGATCTAGAGGTCCCGGGTCTCAGCAGTGGGATACTCCATCATTTCTATGCTAGAACTTCAATATCTTCACAGTGTCTGTGTCCAAGTCAGCCGTTCCACATTCAAGAACGGAATCATTCTGGGGTCTCGCTTCACAAATCATGCTTCTTTGTACATTTGGCATTCTCGCATATCTAATTTTTTGTACGAAATTTGTGAAGCTCAGTTGGGAGAGCGTTAGACTGAAGATCTAAAGGTCCCTGGTTCAATCCCGGGTTTCGGCAGTCGGATTGGCCTCCATTTATATGCTAGAACTTCAATATCATCAAACTGTCCATTTATATGCTCGAACTTCAATATCATCAAACTGTCCAAGTCTATGCTGTCACCTTCAAGAAGAAAATCACGGGGCTCTTACTTCACAAATTCTGCTTCCGACAACATTTGTCAATTCTTGAAGCTCTATTTCTTACCGCTTAAATGGCTGAAATTGCGCAGTTGGGAGAGAGTTACACTGAAGATCTTGAGGTCCCGGGTCTCAGCAGTGGGATACTCCATCATTTCTATGCTAGAACTTCAATATCTTCACAGTGTCTGTTTCCAAGTCAGCCGTTCCACATTCAAGAACGGAATCATTCTGGGGTCTCGCTTCACAAATCATGCTTTTTTGAACATTTGGCATTCTCGCATATCTAAATTTTTGTACGAAATTTGTGAAGCTCAGTTGGGAGAGCGTTAGACTGAAGATCTAAAGGTCCCTGGTTCAATCCCGGGTTTCGGCAGTGGGATTGGCCTCCATTTATATGCTAGAACTTCAATATCATCAAACTTTCCATTTATATGGTCAAACTTCAATATCATCAAACTGTCCAAGTCTACACTGTCACCTTCAAGAAGAAAATCACAGGGCTCTTACTTCACAAATTCTGCTTCTGACAGCATTTGTCAATTCTTGAAGCTCTATTTCTTTCTGCATAAATGGCTGAAATTGCGCAGTTGGGAGAGAGTTACACTGAAGATCTTGAGGTCCCGGGTCTCAGCAGTGGGATACTCCATCATTTCTATGCTAGAACTTCAATATCATCACAGTGTCTGTTTTCAAGTCAGCGCTTCCACATTCAAGAACGGAATCATTCTGGGGTCTCGCTTCACAAATCATGCTTCTTTGTACATTTGGCATTCTCGCATAGCTAACTTTTTGTACGAAATAGCCGAAATAGCTCAGTTGGGAGAGCGTTAGACTGAAGATCTAAAGGTCCCTGGTTCAATCCCGGGTTTCGGCAGTGGGATTGGCCTCCATTTATTTGCTAGAACTTCAATATCATCAAACTGTCCATTTATATGCCCAAACTTCAATATCATCAAACTGTCCAAGTCTATGCTGTCACCTTCAAGAAGAAAATCACGGGGCTCTTACTTCACAAATTCTGCTTCCGACAACATTTGTCAATTCTTGAAGCTCTATTTCTTACCGCTTAAATGGCTGAAATTGCGCAGTTGGGAGAGAGTTACACTGAAGATCTTGAGGTCCCGGGTCTCAGCAGTGGGATACTCCATCATTTCTATGCTAGAACTTCAATATCTTCACAGTGTCTGTTTCCAAGTCAGCCGTTCCACATTCAAGAACGGAATCATTCTGGGGTCTCGCTTCACAAATCATGCTTTTTTGAACATTTGGCATTCTCGCATATCTAAATTTTTGTACGAAATAGCCGAAATAGCTCAGTTGGGAGAGCGTTAGACTGAAGATCTAAAGGTCCCTGGTTCAATCCCGGGTTTCGGCAGTGGGATTGGCCTCCATTTATATGCTAGAACTTCAATATCATCAAACTTTCCATTTATATGGTCAAACTTCAATATCATCAAACTGTCCAAGTCTACACTGTCACCTTCAAGAAGAAAATCACAGGGCTCTTACTTCACAAATTCTGCTTCTGACAGCATTTGTCAATTCTTGAAGCTCTATTTCTTTCTGCATAAATGGCTGAAATTGCGCAGTTGGGAGAGAGTTACACTGAAGATCTAGAGGTCCCGGGTCTCAGCAGTGGGATACTCCATCATTTCTATGCTAGAACTTCAATATCTTCACAGTGTCTGTTTCCAAGTCAGCCGTTCCACATTCAAGAACGGAATCATTCTGGGGTCTCGCTTCACAAATCATGCTTCTTTGTACATTTGGCATTCTCGCATATCTAACTTTTTGTACGAAATAGCCGAAATAGCTCAGTTGGGAGAGCGTTAGACTGAAGATCTAAAGGTCCCTGGTTCAATCCCGGGTTTCGGCAGTGGGATTGGCCTCCATTTATTTGCTAGAACTTCAATATCATCAAACTGTCCATTTATATGCCCAAACTTCAATATCATCAAACTGTCCAAGTCTATGCTGTCACCTTCAAGAAGAAAATCACGGGGCTCTTACTTCACAAATTCTGCTTCCGACAACATTTGTCAATTCTTGAAGCTCTATTTCTTACGGCATAAATGGCTGAAATTGCGCAGTTGGGAGAGAGTTACACTGAAGATCTTGAGGTCCCGGGTCTCAGCAGTGGGATACTCCATCATTTCTATGCTAGAACTTCAATATCTTCACAGTGTCTGTTTCCAAGTCAGCCGTTCCACATTCAAGAACGGAATCATTCTGGGGTCTCGCTTCACAAATCATGCTTCTTTGTACATTTGGCATTCTCGCATATCTAATTTTTAGTACGAAATAGCCGAAATAGCTCAGTTGGGAGAGCGTTAGACTGAAGATCTAAAGGTCCCTGGTTCAATCCCGGGTTTCGGCAGTGGGATTGGCCTCCATTTATATGCTAGAACTTCAATATCATCAAACTGTCCATTTATATGGTCAAACTTCAATATCATCAAACCGTCCAAGTCGATGCTGTCACCTTCAAGAAGAAAATCACGGGGCTCTTACTTCACAAATTCTGCTTCCGACAACATTTGTCAATTCTTGAAGCTCTATTTCTTTCTGCATAAATGGCTGAAATTGCGCAGTTGGGAGAGAGTTACACTGAAGGTCTAGAGGTCCCGGGTCTCGGCAGTGGCATACTCCATCATTTCTATGCTAGAACTTCAATATCTTCACAGTGTCTGTTTCCAAGTCAGCCGTTCCACATTCAAGAACGGAATCATTCTGGGGTCTCGCTTCACAAATCATGCTTTTTTGAACATTTGGCATTCTCGCATATCTAATTTTTTGTACGAAATAGCCGAAATGGCTCGGGAGAGCGTTAGACTGAAGATCTAAAGGTCCCTGATTCAATCCCGGGTTTCGGCAGTGGGATTGGCCTCCATTTATATGCTAGAACTTCAATATCATCAAACTGTCCATTTATTTGCTAGAACGTCAATATCATCAAACTGTCCAAGTCTATACTGTCACCTTCAAGAAGAAAATCACGGGGCTCTTACTTCACAAATTCTGCTTCTGACAACATTTGTCAATTCTTAAAGCTCTATTTCTTACCGCATAAATGGCTGAAATTGCGCAGTTGGGAGAGAGTTACACTGAAGATCTAGAGGTCCCGGGTCTCAGCAGTGGGATACTCCATCATTTCTATGCTAGAACTTCAATATCTTCACAGTGTCTGTGTCCAAGTCAGCCGTTCCACATTCAAGAACGGAATCATTCTGGGGTCTCGCTTCACAAATCATGCTTTTTTGAACATTTGGCATTCTCGCATATCTAAATTTTTGTACGAAATTTGTGAAGCTCAGTTGGGAGAGCGTTAGACTGAAGATCTAAAGGTCCCTGATTCAATCCCGGGTTTCGGCAGTGGGATTGGCCTCCATTTATATGCTAGAACTTCAATATCATCAAACTTTCCATTTATATGGTCAAACTTCAATATCATCAAACTGTCCAAGTCTACACTGTCACCTTCAAGAAGAAAATCACAGGGCTCTTACTTCACAAATTCTGCTTCTGACAGCATTTGTCAATTCTTGAAGCTCTATTTCTTTCTGCATAAATGGCTGAAATTGCGCAGTTGGGAGAGAGTTACACTGAAGATCTTGAGGTCCCGGGTCTCAGCAGTGGCATACTCCATCATTTCTATGCTAGAACTTCAATATCTTCACAGTGTCTGTTTCCAGGTCAGCCGTTCCACATTCAAGAACGGAATCATTCTGGGGTCTCGCTTCACAAATCATGCTTCTTTGTACATTTGGCATTCTCGCATATCTAATTTTTTGTACGAAATAGCCGAAATAGCTCAGTTGGGAGAGCGTTAGACTGAAGATCTAAAGGTCCCTGGTTCAATCCCGGGTTTCGGCAGTGGGATTGGCCTCCATTTATTTGCTAGAACTTCAATATCATCAAACTTTCCATTTATATGCCCAAACTTCAATATCATCAAACTGTCCAAGTCTATGCTGTCACCTTCAAGAAGAAAATCACGGGGCTCTTACTTCACAAATTCCGCTTCCGACAACATTTGTCAATTCTTGAAGCTCTATTTCTTACCGCATAAATGGCTGAAATTGCGCAGTTGGGAGAGAGTTACACTGAAGATCTAGAGGTCCCGGGTCTCAGCAGTGGGATACTCCATCATTTCTATGCTAGAACTTCAATATCTTCACAGTGTCTGTTTCCAAGTCAGCCGTTCCACATTCAAGAACGGAATCATTCTGGGGTCTCGCTTCACAAATCATGCTTTTTTGAACATTTGGCATTCTCGCATATCTAATTTTTTGTACGAAATAGCCGAAATGGCTCGGGAGAGCGTTAGACTGAAGATCTAAAGGTCCCTGATTCAATCCCGGGTTTCGGCAGTGGGATTGGCCTCCATTTATATGCTAGAACTTCAATATCATCAAACTGTCCATTTATATGGTCAAACTTCAATATCATCAAACTGTCCAAGTCTACGCTGTCACCTTCAAGAAGAAAATCACAGGGCTCTTACTTCACAAATTCTGCTTCTGACAGCATTTGTCAATTCTTGAAGCTCTATTTCTTTCGGCATAAATGGCTGAAATTGCGCAGTTGGGAGAGAGTTACACTGAAGATCTTGAGGTCCCGGGTCTCAGCAGTGGGATACTCCATCATTTCTATGCTAGAACTTCAATATCTTCACAGTGTCTGTTTCCAAGTCAGCCGTTCCACATTCAAGAACGGACTCATTCTGGGGTCTCGCTTCACAAATCATGCTTCTTTGTACATTTGGCATTCTCGCATATCTAATTTTTAGTACGAAATAGCCGAAATAGCTCAGTTGGGAGAGCGTTAGACTGAAGATCTAAAGGTCCCTGGTTCAATCCCGGGTTTCGGCAGTGGGATTGGCCTCCATTTATATGCTAGAACTTCAATATCATCAAACTGTCCATTTATATGGTCAAACTTCAATATCATCAAACCGTCCAAGTCGATGCTGTCACCTTCAAGAAGAAAATCACGGGGCTCTTACTTCACAAATTCTGCTTCCGACAACATTCGTCAATTCTTGAAGCTCTATTTCTTTCTGCATAAATGGCTGAAATTGCGCAGTTGGGAGAGAGTTACACTGAAGGTCTAGAGGTCCCGGGTCTCGGCAGTGGCATACTCCATCATTTCTCTGCTAGAACTTCAATATCTTCACAGTGTCTGTTTCCAAGTCAGCCGTTCCACATTCAAGAACGGAATCATTCTGGGGTCTCGCTTCACAAATCATGCTTTTTTGAACATTTGGCATTCTCGCATATCTAATTTTTTGTACGAAATAGCCGAAATGGCTCGGGAGAGCGTTAGACTGAAGATCTAAAGGTCCCTGATTCAATCCCGGGTTTCGGCAGTGGGATTGGCCTCCATTTATATGCTAGAACTTCAATATCATCAAACTGTCCATTTATTTGCTAGAACGTCAATATCATCAAACTGTCCAAGTCTATACTGTCACCTTCAAGAAGAAAATCACGGGGCTCTTCCTTCACAAATTCTGCTTCTGACAACATTTGTCAATTCTTAAAGCTCTATTTCTTACCGCTTAAATGGCTGAAATTGCGCAGTTGGGAGAGAGTTACACTGAAGATCTTGAGGTCCCGGGTCTCAGCAGTGGGATACTCCATCATTTCTATGCTAGAACTTCAATATCTTCACAGTGTCTGTTTCCAAGTCAGCCGTTCCACATTCAAGAACGGAATCATTCTGGGGTCTCGCTTCACAAATCATGCTTTTTTGAACATTTGGCATTCTCGCATATGTAAATTTTTGTACGAAATTTGTGAAGCTCAGTTGGGAGAGCGTTAGACTGAAGATCTAAAGGTCCCTGGTTCAATCCCGGGTTTCGGCAGTGGGATTGGCCTCCATTTATATGCTAGAACTTCAATATCATCAAACTTTCCATTTATATGGTCAAACTTCAATATCATCAAACTGTCCAAGTCTACACTGTCACCTTCAAGAAGAAAATCACAGGGCTCTTACTTCACAAATTCTGCTTCTGACAGCATTTGTCAATTCTTGAAGCTCTATTTCTTTCTGCATAAATGGCTGAAATTGCGCAGTTGGGAGAGAGTTACACTGAAGATCTTGAGGTCCCGGGTCTCAGCAGTGGGATACTCCATCATTTCTATGCTAGAACTTCAATATCATCACAGTGTCTGTTTTCAAGTCAGCGCTTCCACATTCAAGAACGGAATCATTCTGGGGTCTCGCTTCACAAATCATGCTTCTTTGTACATTTGGCATTCTCGCATATCTAATTTTTTGTACGAAATAGCCGAAATAGCTCAGTTGGGAGAGCGTTAGACTGAAGATCTAAAGGTCCCTGGTTCAATCCCGGGTTTCGGCAGTGGGATTGGCCTCCATTTATTTGCTAGAACTTCAATATCATCAAACTGTCCATTTATATGCCCAAACTTCAATATCATCAAACTGTCCAAGTCTATGCTGTCACCTTCAAGAAGAAAATCACGGGGCTCTTACTTCACAAATTCTGCTTCCGACAACATTTGTCAATTCTTGAAGCTCTATTTCTTACCGCTTAAATGGCTGAAATTGCGCAGTTGGGAGAGAGTTACACTGAAGATCTTGAGGTCCCGGGTCTCAGCAGTGGGATACTCCATCATTTCTATGCTAGAACTTCAATATCTTCACAGTGTCTGTTTCCAAGTCAGCCGTTCCACATTCAAGAACGGAATCATTCTGGGGTCTCGCTTCACAAATCATGCTTTTTTGAACATTTGGCATTCTCGCATATCTAATTTTTTGTACGAAATAGCCGAAATGGCTCGGGAGAGCGTTAGACTGAAGATCTAAAGGTCCCTGATTCAATCCCGGGTTTCGGCAGTGGGATTGGCCTCCATTTATATGCTAGAACTTCAATATCATCAAACTTTCCATTTATATGGTCAAACTTCAATATCATCAAACTGTCCAAGTCTACGCTGTCACCTTCAAGAAGAAAATCACAGGGCTCTTACTTCACAAATTCTGCTTCTGACAGCATTTGTCAATTCTTGAAGCTCTATTTCTTTCTGCATAAATGGCTGAAATTGCGCAGTTGGGAGAGAGTTACACTGAAGATCTTGAGGTCCCGGGTCTCAGCAGTGGGATACTCCATCATTTCTATGCTAGAACTTCAATATCTTCACAGTGTCTGTTTCCAAGTCAGCCGTTCCACATTCAAGAACGGAATCATTCTGGGGTCTCGCTTCACAAATCATGCTTCTTTGTACATTTGGCATTCTCGCATATCTAATTTTTAGTACGAAATAGCCGAAATAGCTCAGTTGGGAGAGCGTTAGACTGAAGATCTAAAGGTCCCTGGTTCAATCCCGGGTTTCGGCAGTGGGATTGGCCTCCATTTATATGCTAGAACTTCAATATCATCAAACTGTCCATTTATATGGTCAAACTTCAATATCATCAAACCGTCCAAGTCTATGCTGTCACCTTCAAGAAGAAAATCACGGGGCTCTTACTTCACAAATTCTGCTTCCGACAACATTTGTCAATTCTTGAAGCTCTATTTCTTTCTGCATAAATGGCTGAAATTGCGCAGTTGGGAGAGAGTTACACTGAAGGTCTAGAGGTCCCGGGTCTCGGCAGTGGCATACTCCATCATTTCTATGCTAGAACTTCAATATCTTCACAGTGTCTGTTTCCAAGTCAGCCGTTCCACATTCAAGAACGGAATCATTCTGGGGTCTCGCTTCACAAATCATGCTTTTTTGAACATTTGGCATTCTCGCATATCTAATTTTTTGTACAAAATAGCCGAAATGGCTCGGGAGAGCGTTAGACTGAAGATCTAAAGGTCCCTGATTCAATCCCGGGTTTCGGCAGTGGGATTGGCCTCCATTTATATGCTAGAACTTCAATATCATCAAACTGTCCATTTATTTGCTAGAACGTCAATATCATCAAACTGTCCAAGTCTATACTGTCACCTTCAAGAAGAAAATCACGGGGCTCTTCCTTCACAAATTCTGCTTCTGACAACATTTGTCAATTCTTAAAGCTCTATTTCTTACCGCATAAATGGCTGAAATTGCGCAGTTGGGAGAGAGTTACACTGAAGATCTAGAGGTCCCGGGTCTCAGCAGTGGGATACTCCATCATTTCTATGCTAGAACTTCAATATCTTCACAGTGTCTGTGTCCAAGTCAGCCGTTCCACATTCAAGAACGGAATCATTCTGGGGTCTCGCTTCACAAATCATGCTTCTTTGTACATTTGGCATTCTCGTTTATCTAATTTTTTGTACGAAATAGCCGAAATGGCTCGGGAGAGCGTTAGACTGAAGATCTAAAGGTCCCTGATTCAATCCCGGGTTTCGGCAGTGGGATTGGCCTCCATTTATATGCTAGAACTTCAATATCATCAAACTGTCCATTTATATGGTCAAACTTCAATATCATCAAACTGTCCAAGTCTACGCTGTCACCTTCAAGAAGAAAATCACAGGGCTCTTACTTCACAAATTCTGCTTCTGACAGCATTTGTCAATTCTTGAAGCTCTATTTCTTTCGGCATAAATGGCTGAAATTGCGCAGTTGGGAGAGAGTTACACTGAAGGTCTAGAGGTCCCGGGTCTCAGCAGTGGGATACTCCATCATTTCTATGCTAGAACTTCAATATCTTCACAGTGTCTGTTTCCAAGTCAGCCGTTCCACATTCAAGAACGGAATCATTCTGGGGTCTCGCTTCACAAATCATGCTTTTTTGAACATTTGGCATTCTCGCATATCTAAATTTTTGTACGAAATTTGTGAAGCTCAGTTGGGAGAGCGTTAGACTGAAGATCTAAAGGTCCCTGGTTCAATCCCGGGTTTCGGCAGTGGGATTGGCCTCCATTTATATGCTAGAACTTCAATATCATCAAACTTTCCATTTATATGGTCAAACTTCAATATCATCAAACTGTCCAAGTCTACACTGTCACCTTCAAGAAGAAAATCACAGGGCTCTTACTTCACAAATTCTGCTTCTGACAGCATTTGTCAATTCTTGAAGCTCTATTTCTTTCTGCATAAATGGCTGAAATTGCGCAGTTGGGAGAGAGTTACACTGAAGATCTTGAGGTCCCGGGTCTCAGCAGTGGGATACTCCATCATTTCTATGCTAGAACTTCAATATCTTCACAGTGTCTGTTTTCAAGTCAGCGCTTCCACATTCAAGAACGGAATCATTCTGGGGTCTCGCTTCACAAATCATGCTTCTTTGTACATTTGGCATTCTCGCATATCTAAATTTTTGTACGAAATAGCCGAAATAGCTCAGTTGGGAGAGCGTTAGACTGAAGATCTAAAGGTCCCTGGTTCAATCCCGGGTTTCGGCAGTGGGATTGGCCTCCATTTATTTGCTAGAACTTCAATATCATCAAACTGTCCATTTATATGGTCAAACTTCAATATCATCAAACCGTCCAAGTCTACGCTGTCACCTTCAAGAAGAAAATCACAGGGCTCTTACTTCACAAATTCTGCTTCTGACAGCATTTGTCAATTCTTGAAGCTCTATTTCTTTCTGCATAAATGGCTGAAATTGCGCAGTTGGGAGAGAGTTACACTGAAGGTCTAGAGGTCCCGGGTCTCGGCAGTGGCATACTCCATCATTTCTATGCTAGAACTTCAATATCTTCACAGTGTCTGTTTCCAAGTCAGCCGTTCCACATTCAAGAACGGAATCATTCTGGGGTCTCGCTTCACAAATCATGCTTTTTTGAACATTTGGCATTCTCGCATATCTAATTTTTTGTACAAAATAGCCGAAATGGCTCGGGAGAGCGTTAGACTGAAGATCTAAAGGTCCCTGATTCAATCCCGGGTTTCGGCAGTGGGATTGGCCTCCATTTATATGCTAGAACTTCAATATCATCAAACTGTCCATTTATTTGCTAGAACGTCAATATCATCAAACTGTCCAAGTCTATACTGTCACCTTCAAGAAGAAAATCACGGGGCTCTTCCTTCACAAATTCTGCTTCTGACAACATTTGTCAATTCTTAAAGCTCTATTTCTTACCGCATAAATGGCTGAAATTGCGCAGTTGGGAGAGAGTTACACTGAAGATCTAGAGGTCCCGGGTCTCAGCAGTGGGATACTCCATCATTTCTATGCTAGAACTTCAATATCTTCACAGTGTCTGTGTCCAAGTCAGCCGTTCCACATTCAAGAACGGAATCATTCTGGGGTCTCGCTTCACAAATCATGCTTCTTTGTACATTTGGCATTCTCGCATATCTAATTTTTTGTACGAAATTTGTGAAGCTCAGTTGGGAGAGCGTTAGACTGAAGATCTAAAGGTCCCTGGTTCAATCCCGGGTTTCGGCAGTCGGATTGGCCTCCATTTATATGCTAGAACTTCAATGTCATCAAACTGTCCATTTATATGCTCGAACTTCAATATCATCAAACTGTCCAAGTCTATGCTGTCACCTTCAAGAAGAAAATCACGGGGCTCTTACTTCACAAATTCTGCTTCCGACAACATTTGTCAATTCTTGAAGCTCTATTTCTTACCGCTTAAATGGCTGAAATTGCGCAGTTGGGAGAGAGTTACACTGAAGATCTTGAGGTCCCGGGTCTCAGCAGTGGGATACTCCATCATTTCTATGCTAGAACTTCAATATCTTCACAGTGTCTGTTTCCAAGTCAGCCGTTCCACATTCAAGAACGGAATCATTCTGGGGTCTCGCTTCACAAATCATGCTTTTTTGAACATTTGGCATTCTCGCATATCTAAATTTTTGTACGAAATTTGTGAAGCTCAGTTGGGAGAGCGTTAGACTGAAGATCTAAAGGTCCCTGGTTCAATCCCGGGTTTCGGCAGTGGGATTGGCCTCCATTTATATGCTAGAACTTCAATATCATCAAACTTTCCATTTATATGGTCAAACTTCAATATCATCAAACTGTCCAAGTCTACACTGTCACCTTCAAGAAGAAAATCACAGGGCTCTTACTTCACAAATTCTGCTTCTGACAGCATTTGTCAATTCTTGAAGCTCTATTTCTTTCTGCATAAATGGCTGAAATTGCGCAGTTGGGAGAGAGTTACACTGAAGATCTTGAGGTCCCGGGTCTCAGCAGTGGGATACTCCATCATTTCTATGCTAGAACTTCAATATCATCACAGTGTCTGTTTTCAAGTCAGCGCTTCCACATTCAAGAACGGAATCATTCTGGGGTCTCGCTTCACAAATCATGCTTCTTTGTACATTTGGCATTCTCGCATATCTAATTTTTTGTACGAAATAGCCGAAATAGCTCAGTTGGGAGAGCGTTAGACTGAAGATCTAAAGGTCCCTGTTTCAATCCCGGGTTTCGGCAGTGGGATTGGCCTCCATTTATTTGCTAGAACTTCAATATCATCAAACTGTCCATTTATATGCCCAAACTTCAATATCATCAAACTGTCCAAGTCTATGCTGTCACCTTCAAGAAGAAAATCACGGGGCTCTTACTTCACAAATTCTGCTTCCGACAACATTTGTCAATTCTTGAAGCTCTATTTCTTCCCGCTTAAATGGCTGAAATTGCGCAGTTGGGAGAGAGTTACACTGAAGATCTTGAGGTCCCGGGTCTCAGCAGTGGGATACTCCATCATTTCTATGCTAGAACTTCAATATCTTCACAGTGTCTGTTTCCAAGTCAGCCGTTCCACATTCAAGAACGGAATCATTCTGGGGTCTCGCTTCACAAATCATGCTTCTTTGTACATTTGGCATTCTCGCATATCTAATTTTTAGTACGAAATAGCCGAAATAGCTCAGTTGGGAGAGCATTAGACTGAAGATCTAAAGGTCCCTGGTTCAATCCCGGGTTTCGGCAGTGGGATTGGCCTCCATTTATATGCTAGAACTTCAATATCATCAAACTGTCCATTTATATGGTCAAACTTCAATATCATCAAACCGTCCAAGTCGATGCTGTCACCTTCAAGAAGAAAATCACGGGGCTCTTACTTCACAAATTCTGCTTCCGACAACATTTGTCAATTCTTGAAGCTCTATTTCTTTCTGCATAAATGGCTGAAATTGCGCAGTTGGGAGAGAGTTACACTGAAGGTCTAGAGGTCCCGGGTCTCGGCAGTGGCATACTCCATCATTTCTATGCTAGAACTTCAATATCTTCACAGTGTCTGTTTCCAAGTCAGCCGTTCCACATTCAAGAACGGAATCATTCTGGGGTCTCGCTTCACAAATCATGCTTTTTTGAACATTTGGCATTCTCGCATATCTAATTTTTTGTACGAAATAGCCGAAATGGCTCGGGAGAGCGTTAGACTGAAGATCTAAAGGTCCCTGATTCAATCCCGGGTTTCGGCAGTGGGATTGGCCTCCATTTATATGCTAGAACTTCAATATCATCAAACTGTCCATTTATTTGCTAGAACGTCAATATCATCAAACTGTCCAAGTCTATACTGTCACCTTCAAGAAGAAAATCACGGGGCTCTTACTTCACAAATTCTGCTTCTGACAACATTTGTCAATTCTTAAAGCTCTATTTCTTACCGCATAAATGGCTGAAATTGCGCAGTTGGGAGAGAGTTACACTGAAGATCTAGAGGTCCCGGGTCTCAGCAGTGGGATACTCCATCATTTCTATGCTAGAACTTCAATATCTTCACAGTGTCTGTGTCCAAGTCAGCCGTTCCACATTCAAGAACGGAATCATTCTGGGGTCTCGCTTCACAAATCATGCTTTTTTGAACATTTGGCATTCTCGCATATGTAAATTTTTGTACGAAATTTGTGAAGCTCAGTTGGGAGAGCGTTAGACTGAAGATCTAAAGGTCCCTGATTCAATCCCGGGTTTCGGCAGTGGGATTGGCCTCCATTTATATGCTAGAACTTCAATATCATCAAACTTTCCATTTATATGGTCAAACTTCAATATCATCAAACTGTCCAAGTCTACACTGTCACCTTCAAGAAGAAAATCACAGGGCTCTTACTTCACAAATTCTGCTTCTGACAGCATTTGTCAATTCTTGAAGCTCTATTTCTTTCTGCATAAATGGCTGAAATTGCGCAGTTGGGAGAGAGTTACACTGAAGATCTTGAGGTCCCGGGTCTCAGCAGTGGCATACTCCATCATTTCTATGCTAGAACTTCAATATCTTCACAGTGTCTGTTTCCAGGTCAGCCGTTCCACATTCAAGAACGGAATCATTCTGGGGTCTCGCTTCACAAATCATGCTTCTTTGTACATTTGGCATTCTCGCATATCTAATTTTTTGTACGAAATAGCCGAAATAGCTCAGTTGGGAGAGCGTTAGACTGAAGATCTAAAGGTCCCTGGTTCAATCCCAGGTTTCGGCAGTGGGATTGGCCTCTATTTATTTGCTAGAACTTCAATATCATCAAACTTTCCATTTATATGCCCAAACTTCAATATCATCAAACTGTCCAAGTCTATGCTGTCACCTTCAAGAAGAAAATCACGGGGCTCTTACTTCACAAATTCCGCTTCCGACAACATTTGTCAATTCTTGAAGCTCTATTTCTTACCGCATAAATGGCTGAAATTGCGCAGTTGGGAGAGAGTTACACTGAAGATCTAGAGGTCCCGGGTCTCAGCAGTGGGATACTCCATCATTTCTATGCTAGAACTTCAATATCTTCACAGTGTCTGTTTCCAAGTCAGCCGTTCCACATTCAAGAACGGAATCATTCTGGGGTCTCGCTTCACAAATCATGCTTTTTTGAACATTTGGCATTCTCGCATATCTAATTTTTTGTACGAAATAGCCGAAATGGCTCGGGAGAGCGTTAGACTGAAGATCTAAAGGTCCCTGATTCAATCCCGGGTTTCGGCAGTGGGATTGGCCTCCATTTATATGCTAGAACTTCAATATCATCAAACTTTCCATTTATATGGTCAAACTTCAATATCATCAAACCGTCCAAGTCGATGCTGTCACCTTCAAGAAGAAAATCACGGGGCTCTTACTTCACAAATTCTGCTTCCGACAACATTCGTCAATTCTTGAAGCTCTATTTCTTTCTGCATAAATGGCTGAAATTGCGCAGTTGGGAGAGAGTTACACTGAAGGTCTAGAGGTCCCGGGTCTCGGCAGTGGCATACTCCATCATTTCTCTGCTAGAACTTCAATATCTTCACAGTGTCTGTTTCCAAGTCAGCCGTTCCACATTCAAGAACGGAATCATTCTGGGGTCTCGCTTCACAAATCATGCTTTTTTGAACATTTGGCATTCTCGCATATCTAATTTTTTGTACGAAATAGCCGAAATGGCTCGGGAGAGCGTTAGACTGAAGATCTAAAGGTCCCTGATTCAATCCCGGGTTTCGGCAGTGGGATTGGCCTCCATTTATATGCTAGAACTTCAATATCATCAAACTGTCCATTTATTTGCTAGAACGTCAATATCATCAAACTGTCCAAGTCTATACTGTCACCTTCAAGAAGAAAATCACGGGGCTCTTCCTTCACAAATTCTGCTTCTGACAACATTTGTCAATTCTTAAAGCTCTATTTCTTACCGCTTAAATGGCTGAAATTGCGCAGTTGGGAGAGAGTTACACTGAAGATCTTGAGGTCCCGGGTCTCAGCAGTGGGATACTCCATCATTTCTATGCTAGAACTTCAATATCTTCACAGTGTCTGTTTCCAAGTCAGCCGTTCCACATTCAAGAACGGAATCATTCTGGGGTCTCGCTTCACAAATCATGCTTTTTTGAACATTTGGCATTCTCGCATATGTAAATTTTTGTACGAAATTTGTGAAGCTCAGTTGGGAGAGCGTTAGACTGAAGATCTAAAGGTCCCTGGTTCAATCCCGGGTTTCGGCAGTGGGATTGGCCTCCATTTATATGCTAGAACTTCAATATCATCAAACTTTCCATTTATATGGTCAAACTTCAATATCATCAAACTGTCCAAGTCTACACTGTCACCTTCAAGAAGAAAATCACAGGGCTCTTACTTCACAAATTCTGCTTCTGACAGCATTTGTCAATTCTTGAAGCTCTATTTCTTTCTGCATAAATGGCTGAAATTGCGCAGTTGGGAGAGAGTTACACTGAAGATCTTGAGGTCCCGGGTCTCAGCAGTGGGATACTCCATCATTTCTATGCTAGAACTTCAATATCATCACAGTGTCTGTTTTCAAGTCAGCGCTTCCACATTCAAGAACGGAATCATTCTGGGGTCTCGCTTCACAAATCATGCTTCTTTGTACATTTGGCATTCTCGCATATCTAATTTTTTGTACGAAATAGCCGAAATAGCTCAGTTGGGAGAGCGTTAGACTGAAGATCTAAAGGTCCCTGGTTCAATCCCGGGTTTCGGCAGTGGGATTGGCCTCCATTTATTTGCTAGAACTTCAATATCATCAAACTGTCCATTTATATGCCCAAACTTCAATATCATCAAACTGTCCAAGTCTATGCTGTCACCTTCAAGAAGAAAATCACGGGGCTCTTACTTCACAAATTCTGCTTCCGACAACATTTGTCAATTCTTGAAGCTCTATTTCTTACCGCTTAAATGGCTGAAATTGCGCAGTTGGGAGAGAGTTACACTGAAGATCTTGAGGTCCCGGGTCTCAGCAGTGGGATACTCCATCATTTCTATGCTAGAACTTCAATATCTTCACAGTGTCTGTTTCCAAGTCAGCCGTTCCACATTCAAGAACGGAATCATTCTGGGGTCTCGCTTCACAAATCATGCTTTTTTGAACATTTGGCATTCTCGCATATCTAATTTTTTGTACGAAATAGCCGAAATGGCTCGGGAGAGCGTTAGACTGAAGATCTAAAGGTCCCTGATTCAATCCCGGGTTTCGGCAGTGGGATTGGCCTCCATTTATATGCTAGAACTTCAATATCATCAAACTTTCCATTTATATGGTCAAACTTCAATATCATCAAACTGTCCAAGTCTACGCTGTCACCTTCAAGAAGAAAATCACAGGGCTCTTACTTCACAAATTCTGCTTCTGACAGCATTTGTCAATTCTTGAAGCTCTATTTCTTTCTGCATAAATGGCTGAAATTGCGCAGTTGGGAGAGAGTTACACTGAAGATCTTGAGGTCCCGGGTCTCAGCAGTGGGATACTCCATCATTTCTATGCTAGAACTTCAATATCTTCACAGTGTCTGTTTCCAAGTCAGCCGTTCCACATTCAAGAACGGAATCATTCTGGGGTCTCGCTTCACAAATCATGCTTCTTTGTACATTTGGCATTCTCGCATATCTAATTTTTAGTACGAAATAGCCGAAATAGCTCAGTTGGGAGAGCGTTAGACTGAAGATCTAAAGGTCCCTGGTTCAATCCCGGGTTTCGGCAGTGGGATTGGCCTCCATTTATATGCTAGAACTTCAATATCATCAAACTGTCCATTTATATGGTCAAACTTCAATATCATCAAACCGTCCAAGTCTATGCTGTCACCTTCAAGAAGAAAATCACGGGGCTCTTACTTCACAAATTCTGCTTCCGACAACATTTGTCAATTCTTGAAGCTCTATTTCTTTCTGCATAAATGGCTGAAATTGCGCAGTTGGGAGAGAGTTACACTGAAGGTCTAGAGGTCCCGGGTCTCGGCAGTGGCATACTCCATCATTTCTATGCTAGAACTTCAATATCTTCACAGTGTCTGTTTCCAAGTCAGCCGTTCCACATTCAAGAACGGAATCATTCTGGGGTCTCGCTTCACAAATCATGCTTTTTTGAACATTTGGCATTCTCGCATATCTAATTTTTTGTACAAAATAGCCGAAATGGCTCGGGAGAGCGTTAGACTGAAGATCTAAAGGTCCCTGATTCAATCCCGGGTTTCGGCAGTGGGATTGGCCTCCATTTATATGCTAGAACTTCAATATCATCAAACTGTCCATTTATTTGCTAGAACGTCAATATCATCAAACTGTCCAAGTCTATACTGTCACCTTCAAGAAGAAAATCACGGGGCTCTTCCTTCACAAATTCTGCTTCTGACAACATTTGTCAATTCTTAAAGCTCTATTTCTTACCGCATAAATGGCTGAAATTGCGCAGTTGGGAGAGAGTTACACTGAAGATCTAGAGGTCCCGGGTCTCAGCAGTGGGATACTCCATCATTTCTATGCTAGAACTTCAATATCTTCACAGTGTCTGTGTCCAAGTCAGCCGTTCCACATTCAAGAACGGAATCATTCTGGGGTCTCGCTTCACAAATCATGCTTCTTTGTACATTTGGCATTCTCGCATATCTAATTTTTTGTACGAAATTTGTGAAGCTCAGTTGGGAGAGCGTTAGACTGAAGATCTAAAGGTCCCTGGTTCAATCCCGGGTTTCGGCAGTCGGATTGGCCTCCATTTATATGCTAGAACTTCAATGTCATCAAACTGTCCATTTATATGCTCGAACTTCAATATCATCAAACTGTCCAAGTCTATGCTGTCACCTTCAAGAAGAAAATCACGGGGCTCTTACTTCACAAATTCTGCTTCCGACAACATTTGTCAATTCTTGAAGCTCTATTTCTTACCGCTTAAATGGCTGAAATTGCGCAGTTGGGAGAGAGTTACACTGAAGATCTTGAGGTCCCGGGTCTCAGCAGTGGGATACTCCATCATTTCTATGCTAGAACTTCAATATCTTCACAGTGTCTGTTTCCAAGTCAGCCGTTCCACATTCAAGAACGGAATCATTCTGGGGTCTCGCTTCACAAATCATGCTTTTTTGAACATTTGGCATTCTCGCATATCTAAATTTTTGTACGAAATTTGTGAAGCTCAGTTGGGAGAGCGTTAGACTGAAGATCTAAAGGTCCCTGGTTCAATCCCGGGTTTCGGCAGTGGGATTGGCCTCCATTTATATGCTAGAACTTCAATATCATCAAACTTTCCATTTATATGGTCAAACTTCAATATCATCAAACTGTCCAAGTCTACACTGTCACCTTCAAGAAGAAAATCACAGGGCTCTTACTTCACAAATTCTGCTTCTGACAGCATTTGTCAATTCTTGAAGCTCTATTTCTTTCTGCATAAATGGCTGAAATTGCGCAGTTGGGAGAGAGTTACACTGAAGATCTTGAGGTCCCGGGTCTCAGCAGTGGGATACTCCATCATTTCTATGCTAGAACTTCAATATCTTCACAGTGTCTGTTTTCAAGTCAGCGCTTCCACATTCAAGAACGGAATCATTCTGGGGTCTCGCTTCACAAATCATGCTTCTTTGTACATTTGGCATTCTCGCATATCTAATTTTTTGTACGAAATAGCCGAAATAGCTCAGTTGGGAGAGCGTTAGACTGAAGATCTAATGGTCCCTGTTTCAATCCCGGGTTTCGGCAGTGGGATTGGCCTCCATTTATTTGCTAGAACTTCAATATCATCAAACTGTCCATTTATATGCCCAAACTTCAATATCATCAAACTGTCCAAGTCTATGCTGTCACCTTCAAGAAGAAAATCACGGGGCTCTTACTTCACAAATTCTGCTTCCGACAACATTTGTCAATTCTTGAAGCTCTATTTCTTCCCGCTTAAATGGCTGAAATTGCGCAGTTGGGAGAGAGTTACACTGAAGATCTTGAGGTCCCGGGTCTCAGCAGTGGGATACTCCATCATTTCTATGCTAGAACTTCAATATCTTCACAGTGTCTGTTTCCAAGTCAGCCGTTCCACATTCAAGAACGGAATCATTCTGGGGTCTCGCTTCACAAATCATGCTTTTTTGAACATTTGGCATTCTCGCATATCTAAATTTTTGTACGAAATAGCCGAAATAGCTCAGTTGGGAGAGCGTTAGACTGAAGATCTAAAGGTCCCTGGTTCAATCCCGGGTTTCGGCAGTGGGATTGGCCTCCATTTATATGCTAGAACTTCAATATCATCAAACTTTCCATTTATATGGTCAAACTTCAATATCATCAAACTGTCCAAGTCTACACTGTCACCTTCAAGAAGAAAATCACAGGGCTCTTACTTCACAAATTCTGCTTCCGACAACATTTGTCAATTCTTGAAGCTCTGTTTCTTCCCGCATAAATGGCTGAAATTGCGCAGTTGGGAGAGAGTTACACTGAAGATCTAGAGGTCCCGGGTCTCAGCAGTGGGATACTCCATCATTTCTATGCTAGAACTTCAATATCTTCACAGTGTCTGTGTCCAAGTCAGCCGTTCCACATTCAAGAACGGAATCATTCTGGGGTCTCGCTTCACAAATCATGCTTCTTTGTACATTTGGCATTCTCGCATATCTAATTTTCTGTACAAAATAGCCGAAATAGCTCAGTTGGGAGAGCGTTAGACTGAAGATCAAAAGGTCCATGGTTCGATCCCGGGTTTCGGCAGTGGGATTGGCCTCCATTTATTTACTAGAACTTCAATATCATCAAACCGTCCAAGTCTATGCTGTCACCTTCAAGAAGAAAATCACGGGGCTCTTTCTTCACAAATTCTGCTTCCGACAACATTTGTCAATTCTTGAAGCTCTGTTTCTTACCGCTTAAATGGCTGAAATTGCGCAGTTGGGAGAGAGTTACACTGAAGGTCTAGAGGTCCCGGGTCTCAGCAGTGGGATACTCCATCATTTCTATGCTAGAACTTCAATATCTTCACAGTGTCTGTTTCCAAGTCAGCCGTTCCACATTCAAGAACGGAATCATTCTGGGGTCTCGCTTCACAAATCATGCTTCTTTGTACATTTGGCATTCTCGCATATCTAATTTTTTGTACGAAATTTGTGAAGCTCAGTTGGGAGAGCGTTAGACTGAAGATCTAAAGGTCCCTGGTTCAATCCCGGGTTTCGGCAGTCGGATTGGCCTCCATTTATATGCTAGAACTTCAATATCATTAAACTGTCCATTTATTTGCTAGAACGTCAATATCATCAAACTGTCCAAGTCTACACTGTCACCTTCAAGAAGAAAATCACAGGGCTCTTACTTCACAAATTCTGCTTCCGACCATATTTGTCAATTCTTGAAGCTCTATTTCTTACCGCATAAATGGCTGAAATTGCGCAGTTGGGAGAGAGTTACACTGAAGATCTAAAGGTCCCTGGTTTAATCCCGGGTTTCGGCAGTGGGATTGGCCTCCATTTATTTGCTAGAACTTCAATATCATCAAACTGTCCATTTATATGCTCAAACTTCAATATCATCAAACCGTCCAAGTCTATGCTGTCACCTTCAAGAAGAAAATCACGGGGCTCTTACTTCACAAATTCTGCTTCCGACAACATTTGTCAATTCTTGAAGCTCTATTTCTTACCGCATAAATGGCTGAAATTGCGCAGTTGGGAGAGAGTTACACTGAAGATCTAGAGGTCCCGGGTCTCAGCAGTGGGATACTCCATCATTTCTATGCTAGAACTTCAATATCTTCACAGTGTCTGTTTCCAAGTCAGCCGTTCCACATTCAAGAACGGAATCATTCTGGGGTCTCGCTTCACAAATCATGCTTTTTTGAACATTTGGCATTCTCGCATATCTAAATTTTTGTACGAAATTTGTGAAGCTCAGTTGGGAGAGCGTTAGACTGAAGATCTAAAGGTCCCTGGTTCAATCCCGGGTTTCGGCAGTGGGATTGGCCTCCATTTATATGCTAGAACTTCAATATCATCAAACTTTCCATTTATATGGTCAAACTTCAATATCATCAAACTGTCCAAGTCTACACTGTCACCTTCAAGAAGAAAATCACAGGGCTCTTACTTCACAAATTCTGCTTCTGACAGCATTTGTCAATTCTTGAAGCTCTATTTCTTTCTGCATAAATGGCTGAAATTGCGCAGTTGGGAGAGAGTTACACTGAAGATCTTGAGGTCCCGGGTCTCAGCAGTGGGATACTCCATCATTTCTATGCTAGAACTTCAATATCTTCACAAATTCTGCTTCCGACAACATTTGTCAATTCTTGAAGCTCTATTTCTTACCGCTTAAATGGCTGAAATTGCGCAGTTGGGAGAGAGTTACACTGAAGATCTAGAGGTCCCGGGTCTCAGCAGTGGGATACTCCATCATTTCTATGCTAGAACTTCAATATCATCACAGTGTCTGTTTTCAAGTCAGCGCTTCCACATTCAAGAACGGAATCATTCTGGGGTCTCGCTTCACAAATCATGCTTTTTTGAACATTTGGCATTCTCGCATATCTAATTTTTTGTACGAAATAGCCGAAATGGCTCGGGAGAGCGTTAGACTGAAGATCTAAAGGTCCCTGATTCAATCCCGGGTTTCGGCAGTGGGATTGGCCTCCATTTATATGCTAGAACTTCAATATCATCAAACTTTCCATTTATATGGTCAAACTTCAATATCATCAAACTGTCCAAGTCTACGCTGTCACCTTCAAGAAGAAAATCACAGGGCTCTTACTTCACAAATTCTGCTTCTGACAGCATTTGTCAATTCTTGAAGCTCTATTTCTTTCTGCATAAATGGCTGAAATTGCGCAGTTGGGAGAGAGTTACACTGAAGATCTTGAGGTCCCGGGTCTCAGCAGTGGGATACTCCATCATTTCTATGCTAGAACTTCAATATCTTCACAGTGTCTGTTTCCAAGTCAGCCGTTCCACATTCAAGAACGGAATCATTCTGGGGTCTCGCTTCACAAATCATGCTTCTTTGTACATTTGGCATTCTCGCATATCTAATTTTTAGTACGAAATAGCCGAAATAGCTCAGTTGGGAGAGCGTTAGACTGAAGATCTAAAGGTCCCTGATTCAATCCCGGGTTTCGGCAGTGGGATTGGCCTCCATTTATATGCTAGAACTTCAATATCATCAAACTGTCCATTTATTTGCTAGAACGTCAATATCATCAAACTGTCCAAGTCTATACTGTCACCTTCAAGAAGAAAATCACGGGGCTCTTCCTTCACAAATTCTGCTTCTGACAACATTTGTCAATTCTTAAAGCTCTATTTCTTACCGCATAAATGGCTGAAATTGCGCAGTTGGGAGAGAGTTACACTGAAGATCTAGAGGTCCCGGGTCTCAGCAGTGGGATACTCCATCATTTCTATGCTAGAACTTCAATATCTTCACA
Organism: Karalla daura; assembly: GCA_029224185.1. Taxonomy (NCBI): domain Eukaryota; kingdom Metazoa; phylum Chordata; class Actinopteri; order Chaetodontiformes; family Leiognathidae; genus Karalla; species Karalla daura. The sequence goes on from CM055208.1 coordinate 13,758,667, forward strand.
GTGTCTGTGTCCAAGTCAGCCGTTCCACATTCAAGAACGGAATCATTCTGGGGTCTCGCTTCACAAATCATGCTTCTTTGTACATTTGGCATTCTCGCATATCTAATTTTTTGTACGAAATTTGTGAAGCTCAGTTGGGAGAGAGTTAGACTGAAGATCTTGAGGTCCCGGGTCTCAGCAGTGGGATACTCCATCATTTCTATGCTAGAACTTCAATATCATCACAGTGTCTGTTTTCAAGTCAGCGCTTCCACATTCAAGAACGGAATCATTCTGGGGTCTCGCTTCACAAATCATGCTTTTTTGAACATTTGGCATTCTCGCATATCTAATTTTTTGTACGAAATAGCCGAAATGGCTCGGGAGAGCGTTAGACTGAAGATCTAAAGGTCCCTGATTCAATCCCGGGTTTCGGCAGTGGGATTGGCCTCCATTTATATGCTAGAACTTCAATATCATCAAACTTTCCATTTATATGGTCAAACTTCAATATCATCAAACTGTCCAAGTCTACGCTGTCACCTTCAAGAAGAAAATCACAGGGCTCTTACTTCACAAATTCTGCTTCTGACAGCATTTGTCAATTCTTGAAGCTCTATTTCTTACCGCTTAAATGGCTGAAATTGCGCAGTTGGGAGAGAGTTACACTGAAGATCTTGAGGTCCCGGGTCTCAGCAGTGGGATACTCCATCATTTCTATGCTAGAACTTCAATATCTTCACAGTGTCTGTTTCCAAGTCAGCCGTTCCACATTCAAGAACGGAATCATTCTGGGGTCTCGCTTCACAAATCATGCTTCTTTGTACATTTGGCATTCTCGCATATCTAATTTTTAGTACGAAATAGCCGAAATAGCTCAGTTGGGAGAGCGTTAGACTGAAGATCTAAAGGTCCCTGGTTCAATCCCGGGTTTCGGCAGTCGGATTGGCCTCCATTTATATGCTAGAACTTCAATATCATCAAACTGTCCATTTATATGGTCAAACTTCAATATCATCAAACTGTCCTAGTCTATGCTGTCACCTTCAAGAAGAAAATCACGGGGCTCTTACTTCACAAATTCTGCTTCCGACAACATTTGTCAATTCTTGAAGCTCTATTTCTTTCTGCATAAATGGCTGAAATTGCGCAGTTGGGAGAGAGTTACACTGAAGGTCTAGAGGTCCCGGGTCTCGGCAGTGGCATACTCCATCATTTCTATGCTAGAACTTCAATATCTTCACAGTGTCTGTTTCCAAGTCAGCCGTTCCACATTCAAGAACGGAATCATTCTGGGGTCTCGCTTCACAAATCATGCTTTTTTGAACATTTGGCATTCTCGCATATCTAATTTTTTGTACAAAATAGCCGAAATGGCTCGGGAGAGCGTTAGACTGAAGATCTAAAGGTCCCTGATTCAATCCCGGGTTTCGGCAGTGGGATTGGCCTCCATTTATATGCTAGAACTTCAATATCATCAAACTGTCCATTTATTTGCTAGAACGTCAATATCATCAAACTGTCCAAGTCTATACTGTCACCTTCAAGAAGAAAATCACGGGGCTCTTCCTTCACAAATTCTGCTTCTGACAACATTTGTCAATTCTTAAAGCTCTATTTCTTACCGCATAAATGGCTGAAATTGCGCAGTTGGGAGAGAGTTACACTGAAGATCTAGAGGTCCCGGGTCTCAGCAGTGGGATACTCCATCATTTCTATGCTAGAACTTCAATATCTTCACAGTGTCTGTGTCCAAGTCAGCCGTTCCACATTCAAGAACGGAATCATTCTGGGGTCTCGCTTCACAAATCATGCTTCTTTGTACATTTGGCATTCTCGCATATCTAATTTTTTGTACGAAATTTGTGAAGCTCAGTTGGGAGAGAGTTAGACTGAAGATCTAAAGGTCCCTGGTTCAATCCCGGGTTTCGGCAGTCGGATTGGCCTCCATTTATATGCTAGAACTTCAATATCATCAAACTGTCCATTTATATGCTCGAACTTCAATATCATCAAACTGTCCAAGTCTATGCTGTCACCTTCAAGAAGAAAATCACGGGGCTCTTACTTCACAAATTCTGCTTCCGACCACATTTGTCAATTCTTGAAGCTCTATTTCTTACCGCTTAAATGGCTGAAATTGCGCAGTTGGGAGAGAGTTACACTGAAGATCTAGAGGTCCCGGGTCTCATCAGTGGGATGCTCCATCATTTCTATGCTAAATTCTGCTTCTGACAACATTTGTCAATTCTTGAAGCTCTATTTCTTACCGCATAAATGGCTGAAATTGCGCAGTTGGGAGAGAGTTACACTGAAGATCTAGAGGTCCTGGGTCTCAGCAGTGGGATACTCCATCATTTCTATGCTAGAACTTCAATATCTTCACAGTGTCTGTTTCCAAGTCAGCCGTTCCACATTCAAGAACGGAATCATTCTGGGGTCTCGCTTCACAAATCATGCTTCTTTGAACATTTGGCATTCTCGCATATCGAATTTTTAGTACAAAGTAGCCGAAATAGCTTCAGGTCCTTGGTTCAATCCCGGGTTTCGGCAGTGGGCTTGGCCTCCATTTATATGCTAGAACTTCAATATCTTCACAGTGTCTCTAAATCAGCGCTTCCATTTTCAAGAATGGAACCTCACTTCACAAATTATGCTTCTCTGAACATTTGGCATTCTCGAACATCTATTTTTTCCCTGCATAATATATATATATTTTTTTTTTCTGATTTTCATTTGTTTGTTTTTTTTAGTATTTATTTGTTCATTTAGTGTTAGATTTTTTTATTTTCTATTATTTCTGTTTTTATTATTATCATTATTTGTGAATATTTTATTATCTTACAAGAAGTCTTATGGGCAACCCGTGCCCATAATTATTGCAAATTTCCACCTCACCACTTTTCTGCACCACAGGCAGTTGGTGATGCTGCAAGCAATAACACACGCAAACTACTGATGAATATAATGCTTGTCTTGCTGTTCCTTCTCTCCAGCGAGCTGTGTCTCATTAAATAAGAATGTCTTGAATAATCTGAGGAGACGTGTTGTTTCGTATAAAACACTTTTGACACTAATCATAACACCCAGGTCCCTCGACCAGGATCACTTAATCCAAAGGAGCAAGACACACAGTACATTGGGTCTGATAGAGTTCAGCAATCTCGTGGAATTCAGTGAGAATGAGTGGACAAGTGTGTGTGTGTGTGTGTGTGTGTGTGTGTGTGTGTGTGTGTGTGTGTGTGTGTGTGTGTGTGTGTGTGCGTGTGTGTGTGTGTGTGTGTGTGTGTGTGTGTGTATGTGGCGGGGGCACTGTTGCCTTCAGTGTCATGCAAGATATGATGTGTGTCTGTCTATCCCTGCTCTTTCACAAGCTAATTGCAAGGTCTATTGAACAACAGATCATTATTTCCAGAGGCTTGAATGACAGTTCAAACTCATAAGACCCAGTTCTGTCATTTCAAACCTTATTCAATGGTAGAAAGTACATTAGATCTACTTTAATAAACGGTCAACCAATTTACATGCTGCTCCTCATGAAGGCAGAAAGCAATGAGAAAGACATTTGTAATCCCAAAGCAATCTTCACTCCTTAGTTTTTCTTCATATTTTCTTTGGAACTTCATTTTGCTAGTCAGGATCAGATGAGGGAACATTTCTCTGCTGCTTCTTTCTTAGATTCATACAAAGTAAGACTGTTGCTATGCATCATTCTGTCATTCAAGTGAGTGACAAAAAAAATGTACTCACTGAACTCACTGTTTTCTACAATCACAGTCTAATCGTTCATGGTTTATCTATTTTGTTGAAATTTGCCTTGAAAACAAGCGCTTCATCAAATGGATGATACATGTCATAAACAAGGAGTAAAGAGTTATGATTGCAGTATTCTGATCTAGTCCTCTAACACAAGCTCACTTGTCATTCATCTTCTCTTCACACATTTATTTTGGAACTATTGGAACACTTTGCAGAGCAGAACATTTTTGCAGGGAGGCGAAACGAGAAATGCAGCTTTTCAGATGTGATTCAAATTTCATGACCGAATTACTTCATGCTAATTCAGATTTGTGATAATATCCTGATAGAGGAATGGACTTGGTTTCTGGCTGCATGTCTTATTCCCCTTAGACCTTCAGAACTGAAAACAGAGAACAGGGACCCTAGTCCTCCTCAGGCGTCCATGGTAAATCAGTGACTGATTGAAGTGACTGAATTGTGAAATCTTCATCTTCCGCTTCTATCTGTTGATGTCATGCTGAATGTCTTGCATTGTATGCAGATTCATCCACACCCTGAACTTCAGGGTGGATCTACTTCTATATGTCGTTCTTTGCCTTGCCAGTGTGACAATGATCAAATTAAATCAAGTTTCTTTCCTCTCTGGGGCATCTGTAAAATGGTCAGGCTCTAATTAAAACAGAGCTGCTCGTGAATCAGGCTGAACAGCTGAGCCGAGGAATGATGACTCATGTGACTCATGAATATATATGAGGCAGGGGTGTGATAGCATCATGTAATATTTCATAAGGGTCCTCATGGCCTGTGTTTGACCTTTTGGTTAATTACATACACAGTGTTTTTGGACACTCGGTCATTGATGGCCACACGACTGTAGGCCAACAAAATCTCAGCGTAACAAGACGTACTCAACAGCAAGTCAGCCAAGTGGAACCATCTGTCTGTACCATTCATGTTCAGTGTCGAGTCCCTCTGGCTGGAACAAAGGAGTTTTCTGTGCGGGACGCTGTAATTAAGGGTGTTGATCTGAGGGTCGTGAGTGCTGATCCCCTCTCCCTTTGTCTCGTCAGGGTTACGCTATGGTCATTGCAATTAATAGCTTTGCTACAGTGAAGGTCTCACCAAAAACTGTTTAATCTAACTTATTTGACACAAGAGTTGAATTGAATAGACCCAAATCAAACTGTCTTAATGGAAGGCCAGATATAGTATCAAATTCTCTGTTTAGTTGGATGATGAGCTGTTGTTTTGTAAAGCAATGTGTTTACATGTTTGATTGGGTTGTTGGAATTGTTGTCTTTGTGTACATGCATGTAGACCTTTAAGAAACTGGGACAACCCCCAGCCTGGTTTGTGGGGATGAGGTTTTCCCAAACCAGACCTCTGTCTGACAAGTATACTATTTAGTGTTTGCACATGCGTTACTTTTGTTCATACAATCCATCCTGTTCAAGACCAAGCCAAACACAAGTTAGCCATGGGCCACGCCCAAGCCCCAACCCTCTGTGACATCAGTCATTGTTTGTGAAGGACCATTTATGAAGCCAGGAGTTTGACTGTCACGACACTGCCATCTTGACACTGGACTCAGCAGAAACCACAGGGCAGGGGTGCAGAGAAATGAATTATGGATATAACTTTTCACCTTCGTCATCCTCAACACACCCACATATCCATACAATCGCTGGCTATATGGCTATAAAGAATAATCCAGCCATACAAACAAGGTATACAGAGTCTATCCATCTGATTAGACTCTGGGTCCTCTGTCAACCAAATAGTTGTGCCCATATTCATTCATTTTTTTAAAGATATTTTATGATTATTTGCTAATTGACAGATTACCCACTGGCATGGGAAACTTTAGCTGGTGTGAGTTGAGAAAAAAAGTGTCAAATGAGTATTTCATTATTTGAAATTACTTTTTTTGACTGGGTGTGTATTGGAGATAGTGTTTTCTGCTTTGGCTTCATTTTTCAAACCGGAAGACTACATCCATCTTTCATACACTGTTTATGGCCATGCCAGGTGCCACCCCAGGAGCCACCCTAGTAAAGAGGGCATTCAGGTACCATTGGAAATTCGAGAATCTGACAATTATGGAAGTTTTCAAACTTAAGGAATCAGGGCAAATGGTTATTTGTCACATGCAAGCACTGCACAGATAGTAGGCAAAGCATCAATCTTCTTGGAGTGAAGAAACAGCACAAACCACTGCATCATTGTGTAGCCCCACGCATCCACAATTCACACTGAAATGGATAGTGTTTTCTGTCCTTCCATGTGGGTTGGAATCCCTGCTGTGTTGTTTGGAGCAGGAACACATCTGCTGGTTTGATGCTGAATCCATCTGAAGCGGCGACAAGCTGAGCAAATAGTACAGAGGTCTGACCGCGCCACAGGCCGAGTATGATGTGATCCTCAGTTCCCTCAGATCACTCTCCATCTCTCTGTTGTACAAACTGAACATTTGTCCATGTCCCAAGTTTATGTAGCTTCTGAGTGATTTAAAAGGTGATACAAAAAAAGTGGTTTCAGCACAAATTTTTTATTCATGCAAAGCATGCTCATGCAGCCACATTCTGCTCCAGCTAGAAAGAAAGGAAACAGTTTATTCCTCTCTCTGCAACAGGAGTTAAAAGATAATGCCTTTGCCTTTGTGCTCCTTGCTTTAACATTGTGTATCAGATGCCTTATCACAACCTTTTAGTGCCCTTTATGTTATTTCTCTCTGAACGTGACTAAAATTTGAACAAAGAGTCTAACCCGATGGGGTAGCTGGTCTTTCAACAACACATCTGGCTCACATCCATCGGCAACAATAAAATGTCACAAGATTATTGATATTGGGAGGTGGCAAATGTGAGAAAGACGCCTTTGTTTTCCTGTTGGTTCCTGTTGGTGAAGGCACAGCAGGATATCCACTTAAAGAGATAAAAGCAAATCAGGAACAAATTATTAAGTAGAACCAAGAGCAAATTTTATATGTATGGCTTGATCTGCTACATAATGTGCCACCAATGAGAAATGAATGAGATAGTTTCGTTGCTGTTTTTCTTTATTGTTTTAAAGAAAAGGAAACAAAAAGATTTTTCTGAGAGTTGTAGGAGGCCAACCCACTCCTCACCCAGGACCTATTCACATGTATGCACATATGCAACATACTGACTTTTATTTTTTTTTAGAATAGAACTGAATCTGGCTTTAATCGTCCTACAACAGGAGATTTATTGAACATATCATCCTGTCAGTTAACAAGCAATGGCCCCAAAGGCAAAATTTTTGGCCAAAGGCTGTGAATAATTATCACAGGTCACAGTGCTTCCTGACTGTCTACTGTCTGACTGACAGTATTTCCTTCCTGTTACCATCATTAATCCCTATGTTTTTTTGCTATCATTTTGCAGGATACATAGTAAGTTGAGACATAACAGGAAATGATTCTGAAATGGACACAAACTAAGAATGATGCTACCGCTCTCAAATAGCACTGGTCCTCCAGCCATCTAATCTGCACACTGACAAAACTGACAGCACCAGTGTGTTCCCTGTGCCATCAAGTGGTCTCCTCCCATCACTAATGCTCACTAGACACTTCAGGAACACTTCACTGGAGAGATATCTTGTCGAAGAAAATAACTATGGCTCTCTACTCCAAATATGGCTGGGATGGCTTCCACTACTTTGAACCTGGACCTTTCTCCTGGTTTATCTTACTCAGACTCGTCCTGCACAATTCACACAACTATTGTAAACAGTCCTGACTTCTGCTTTCTAGATCTGACTTTCTGTTGTTTCTCCTAGTGTCCCTTGAGTGTGTGTGTTTGTCAAGTGTGTTTCACCTCATAGCTTAAATGGACTCAAGTAAAAGAATATTTTTATGTTTGTGCTTAATAACTACAACTGATCTGTGTAATACTTATTGTGAATGTAAATGGGTCACTCAATCCACCCATCATCTCACCCATTTTATGTTCAGTGGTGTCATATGCTGTGCCTATTTCCAGGGACAGTTTGAGTGAAAGCAGCGAATACACAACACCATTCTCTATCACAACCACATTTGGGAGCAATTTAAAGTCTTTGATGGACCATGCATATTTTGGGGCTGTGGGAGAAAACCAGAGAAAACACAGGCACACCGAGAGAACCAAAAAAACTACTCAAAGACAGGGGTGGGACTGATCCATCAACCTTCTTGTGAGGCAACAGCACTAACCACTGTGCCACTGTGCGGCCCTGGATGGGACATGTTATCTTAAAATGAAGGGGGGCTCCATTGAAGCCGATCGCTGTCTGCACAGAGAAATGGTCAAGAGAAGCAGACATTTTGTCCCAGTTTTCTGGCAAAGGCTATCATAGTTAAAAAGGGGCTAACAAAGGCCACTTCTGGGGAAGCATAGCTAGATTATTGCTGATTTTGTGATAAAAAACACCAGATTTGGTACACTTATTGCAGATTATGTGTTGAATGAATGAATGAGCCACTGCAAATTTTTATTCTGATGACTGTGGCAGGTATTTTTCAGAAATGGCTGCCAGTGATTACTGGCATGGAATGCTTTGCCTAGGATGGAGCGGCAAATGCTTTGCCTACAGCGGCAGTTTCATGTTTACAGTACCACATATATCATTTATAGACATTTTGAAGCGGGAAAAAGCTTTATTGCAATGTAACAGAACAGACGTAACAGCTATGGCCACTATAAGATTTTGATGTCTGATGCCTCAGTATCTAGATTTGTTTGGTATATCCACCAACCCATTTACCAAAATTAGTGTTTTTATCACAAAATGAATGATCATATATTGAGCTAAGCCATCCTGTGTGTGTGTGTGGGTCCCAAATTGCCCCACAGCTGCACAATACTCAACGCCTTTAAAGGCTCATAGGGAGTGAATGGTTGTGTATGTGCATGTATTAATGTCATCATAAGTTATAGCCAACGTGTCAGTAGCAGCCTGTGGGGTTTTCCATCCTTGTAAGAATAGGTTGTGCTGACCTACTACAACTTTCACTGCAACACACACACACACACACACACAGCTTATGTCCTGTTTTTCTGTGAAGCACATGGTGAGAATGAAGCCACCCCAGTCTATCTGACCTGCGGGTTCTTCCGCACCTCAGAGATTGTGCCTCTGTATCTGCCAAGTCTCACCAAGGAGATGAGAGACAGCGGGTGATGCACTGGACAGTGAGTTTGTCCCTTGAGGAAATCTCAAATGCCAGTGCATGTGAGGAAACTCAATGAATGCCTGGAGGAAAATTTCCCCATGGAGATTTGCTGTATTTTTCCTTCGGTCAGTTCCATTATTATGTGACATATATACAGTATTTTTCCAAGAACGTGTATAAATGACCACAATAAGTTGTTTCCATTTTGAATTAAATCAAGATTCTCATTGTTTAAACTCATAGCTAAAATGATGGAATGACTGATGTTTTCAGTTTCAGACTTTTTAAAGATCAATTTTATTCCATTTGATGAATGTGACAAACGTGCTAGAAGTACCATTTATGGAAAGGTTTGACCTGAAAAATTGGGGGCCACCTTGTGGACAGAATGAGTAACCACCTTTTTAACGTTCAACAACAAATGAACTATTGTCTTTTACCAAGCATTTTATATGAACTACAAAAAGAAAAAAAATTTGAACAAAACCATGAGATAGAGATACAACAGACTGCCGATAGGGCTGTCCTATAACATTTTATGTAGTACCCTGTAGTATTCCCTCTCATTTCTGTTGATATGACTTGCTGAAACCCACTGACCCAAAAAAAGATGTATCAGGCGAGTGGCAACCATTGTGATCTGTATGTTGCCATGGCAACTGGGCAGCATTCCCCCGGAAGCTAGCTCGATGTGCAGTGCTAATGGGCTGCATGGTTTCGTATGTTAAAGTTGGGTTGGTACTGACTGGATAGTCACTCCAGAGTTCTTTCTGTGAATGTTAGCTTGCATGTGTGTGCTGTTGCAGGTATCAAGCATGACATCACAAGCTCATGTTTATACTGTATGAACGCTCTTTATATGCAAAGTAGTCATATCTCTGGGGCTTGCTCTGGTAAAGATCACTGCCAGCACCATTTCAAGCTCAGTTGCAGTTACAGATACTAGGTGCAAATGTCAAAGTGGTGGCGAGGGGCCGCTGCTCTACAACGACTGGGTGAATTCATTTCAATCATTCATATGGATGAGTGTGGTTCCATCTGTACGTCCTGCTCTCAATTCTTTTTCCATTCTACAGCTGAGACCCTCCCTCCCTCTTGTCTGTGTGAGAGTAAGACGATCTTGGACACATGAATGATCTTTTATTCTTTGAAGGGGCTGTATAAAGCTTTTCACCCTAACACAATTGAATGCAGAGTAACAGTTTATATTATTGAGAAGTGCAATTTTAAAGAGAATGAATATGGTTAAAATAAGAGGATTAAAAACTTGGCGCATGATAGTCGAGCATTTGGAGTAGTGGAATGCTGTCTTGAAATAAAGTCATCCATGTATCTCTGTTAAATCTTTTACACCATAAGATGCTGATCCAGTGCTGGTTCTGGGATGGTGCTAGTGCTGGGTCTGAGTTAAGAACAAGTCAAGTATCAGTTGTTTTTCCACCACTTGGGAGCCATGTTATTATGTCACCGCAGACATCAGTTACGTCGCTGCTTTCCATAAAGCTGCTTTCCAGTAGCTTTGCACGCCAGTCTCATCTAAAGGACCGAGTCCAGGACATCAAAATGTGAATTTTTCCTGGCTGCCCACATGTTGTTGTTTAACTGAGGTCCCTAGAGTCTTCATTTAGCCTCTAGCTGCTATTCATCATGTCACCTAGCAAGAAAAAAATGGCAAGTCGTGCATGTGTTTTTTCCTTCCAGGTCTTCACGATCCATGGCCAGTTTTTCATCAACGGAAACAATAACAAATGTCTCAAACTAAGCACTAGCCCAGAACCAGCTCTGGAACTGCTTTGGTGGGAAAAGGATCTTTGATGCTCTCTGCTCATAAAAACGATAAAATTTTCATCCCTATTTATTGAAGCCTCAATGAACTCTGAAAGAGAGCAGTGATAGTTCTCATGGTGAGATTATTCTGAAATCCAGTTACTTGCAGAGCTGACAAGAATCACATTTTAATATCTAAGCCAATATATGAAGGCAGTTCAGTATTTTTTATTCACTCATAAAAGTCAGCAATATAATTCTTAATTCCTCCCTTCTATGAATGTGTCTCTAACAGCTGGCCTAGTCCTGTGTGTGTTATCTTTTTGTGATATTAACATTTTAATTTGAAAATAAAAAGGAGGCAAATTCACACTTGGGCTGAATCTTTGAACATCAATGTACCACAATCTCTTCTATGATGATATCCATCCTTGAGCTTCAGGAAGTATCTTGGTAGACTGCATGCTTCCAGGAAGCCACTTTCTGCTGCAGATTGAGCAATTTATCAAGCCTCCAGTGGCTCCTTTAATCTCATTTAGCTTCCCGCTGTGTTGCAGTTTTTAGCCTGCTTTAAATTTTAAATGTGACAATGTGTGTTGACAATGAGCTGTGACGTGCAGGCTTATTCGATGCTGCAAAAGCCAGCTGCACCGCGCTGAAATATTTATTCCTGGGAATCTTATGCAATATCTGTAGCGTAATTTTCTCCCGCTACAAGAGCAGCCTCCAGCCATTTTCAACAGTGACACAAGACGGAAAGTCTTTCCCTGCCCTTGCGTTCCTTTCACGTCATTGCAAACTGTTTTTATGACAGTTCAACAGAGAATCCTCTTTATCTGGTTATTGGGAACAGGAAGTGAGAGCGGAAAAATACAGTGGAGAGCCAACAATACACTACGGTATATAAACAAAGGCCCAAGTTCAACTTAAACTGTGATTCAGATTCTCCAGTCTGAGGGTCAGAACTGCTGCTGACCTCCAGTCGCAGATAGATTTGTGTTTATCTTTTATCTTTGCTTTCATGCTCTGTTATCAGTGCAAAGCTGGACGCTTGGATAAACATTGTAGATTCATACTGATGTCACTAACTTATAAAATGTTTGATTTCAAAGCTTTTAGAAACCACAATACACACACAATGCATGTTACTGTGAAAAAAAAGTGATGGGATGTTATGTTATGTGTTGGTTTGTTCCTGAGGAGGAGGTCAACCTCTCTTTCTCCATACTCAGAATAACTGAAGGCGAGCACAGTCGTACAGCACTGATCAGTGTTATTATTCCAATGATGTGTGGCTCTTCCCAATACTGCCGCTAAATGTTAGCAACGGCCCTAAATCTAGGAAGAGATGTTTACATCTTCCCTTGCTTAACACCCCCCCATACACACACACACACACACACACACACACACACACACACACACACACACACACACACATAAACTGTACTGTATTGCATTTCTTGCAGAGGATGTTTGGCTTTATCTTTTGTTTGGACTGAAGGTCCTGCAGAGATGTGTTGTGTATACACACAGATAATGCAGTTTGGTTTGTCCGTTGTCCTGCATCCTGCCTGCCACTGACGAATCTGCAAGAAGACAATGGAGCCCCATGTGTCGTCCTCAGGGATCCCAGACACTCTCTACCCTACCTGTAGGACGTTTGCAATGTCTTCTGGCCTGTTCATTTCATTCAGTCATAGTGTCCTGAGTTTCAGTAAATTGGTCAGTACACAAACTATTTGCAGTCCAGTTAAATGACTCAAGTAAGCAAGTCCTTTTTTCATTTTGTAAGAATTTTACATCAGAAGTTAGAGCTAAATAGCAAAGCACTGATCCCTGATGTTATTCTGTGCAATTCTTCTTCTCCTTTTCTCCTCGTCATTTTCTTTTATTATAAGCATTAAGAGTACCCAGACAAATTATATACAAAAGCTGCAGCTCAATTGGACTCAGTGTGCAATCATGTTTCTTTTTCTAAGGAATATGGATTTTTTTTTTCGTTATTTGTGAAAAACTGTGAACCAGTAAATAAATGGGACAGAAAATAAATGGGACAGCATAGCATTGCTGTAGAAGGTAGACAAGTCACGTACCGTCACATAGAGTTGGGACAAACACAGGAAAAAGAACTGTTTGTTTGAGGTGCCATGTTTGTTTTTTTAAGAGGTATTGAGAAACTCATCATGATATACACACTCTGGTATATCATACCAATCCATTGTACTGTATCACTCTTAAAATGTTCTAATTTGTTATGTTGTAACTGGAAAATGAAGTGGCAGGCGGAAGAAAAACATGCAGTGATTGTCTTATCAATGTGTTGTAATTTCCTTCCAGACCTGCAATTGTGGACGTAGATGTCATATCAGAGTAGCAGGAATTTCCCTTGTGGTGACGACATAGTTATCTTACATGCCAAGCTTTTGCTATCAAGGTTCATTGATATCATTTCACAATATTGCCTTGCTGACAAATACAGTTATAAGATAAAACAAATGTTACCTGAACAGAAAACAAACAAGAATGTTCCGTTGTGCGATGACTAGTTTGTAGTCCTTGTAGTAAAATATTTTTTGTAAACCTACAGAATTTCTTTTCTTTCTCTGAACCTTTTTCCTTCTTACTTTGAAGAAGCACACTCTTTTTTCCTGTGATTGCCACACGCTTTCTCTGTAGCACATCCGAGGTGATCTATGAGGCTTTCAACTTTGCCTGGTTTGACTCATAGCTCGCTGGGGCATGTTTGTTTGTGTGTGCGTGTGAGCGTGCATGTGTGTGATTAATGGCCCCTGTGCGTGCAGGTAAGTTGGACCCATATAACTCTCAGAGGCGGTTTCTAGGTGAAGATTGCTTTTGTGTACAGTCACTAATAGCAACATTATGGAGCAAGCAGCACAATGAAAGCCGTTCTAATGTAGCCAAGAACTGCCACTGTACATTGATGTGAGAATGAGTGGTTTAATAGTCTCCTTGCCTCATGAATAAAAGGAAAAGGTCCCTGGCTGCCCTTTGTGGCCCTGGAAAAAATAGTTTTCATCAATATCAATCACTAGGAAATTGTTGTTAACAGCAGAAGTTAAACTTGTCTAGTAGGTGGGCTGTACAGTATAAGGATGCAGTGGTACTTTCCTTTAATGGACAAACACAGAGACACAATGGTTGCTAGTGCTGTTTCCTCAGAGCAAGAAGGTCACTGGTTCTGGATTGAAAGCTGTGTGGAGTTTCTAAGTTCTCCCCATGTCTCTGTGGGTTTTCCCTGCATGCTTTGGCCTCTTCTCGCAGTGCAAAAACATCTATTTCTATGCTTTCAACATTTATAGCTTAAGTCTCCTAAATATTAGGAGCCATGGAGATTCGATATTATGTTTCTCATGTTAAATACTTAGCATTTAACAATAGTATGACAAAACAGAGACAGTAAACAAAGCCAAAATATCAAATAGGTTGTCAACTGACGCTCAAGAAACAACACAGGCACTGTATCATACTCCTGTGATTACACAGTTTCTCTGCATCTTTGTGATTCCCAAAGCCTTTATAAAGCAGCTTCCCTGGGAACTTAGCCAGAGATGAGGCTCTAATGTGGGGGAGTGGGGAAAGATTGAACACACTCCTGGGATTTGACAACAAACCTAAAGCTGATGAAATGCACTGAGAAGAGTTCAAATGTATGCAATAAGATGTTCATTTCAGCTGTTTGGGGACACAAACAAACAGAGCAAGTTTGTGTTTGCGCTTTGGTCTGGAAAAATGCATGGTGAAATGATGCACGCACAGCAAAGGCTCAAAGCCTGGATCCTCGCAGTTTTTATGTGAGGCCAAGCACCACTTAACCTGATTCCATTTTCAGTCCAGAAATGCCCCAAGCCTCCTCTGTTTTATGACAGAGCACTGTGTGTGTGTGTGTGTGTGTGTGTGTGTGTGTGTGTGTGCGCACTGAATATAACAACGGATACTGTGTTTATGTTCTCGCCATCTCACCATCCATTTTTATATCCGCTTATCTGCTCAGGGTCACAGGAAGCTGAAGTCAATCCGAGCATCCAATGGGCAAAAGGGATTTAGAGACTGGACATGTCACTCACTGCCACAGAGGTCTCTCTCTCGCTTTCTCTCTCTCTCTCTCACTCTATCTCTCTCTCTCATTCTCTCTGTAAGTGTGTTGTTGGATGTCAGTGTGCATTTTGTTCAGGGCATACCTTGGAGCTACTGATGCTTCTCCGCAACTTGCACATCATTTCATGATACTGCTACAGTCAGACAACCTTGCAGTTTTTGATTTGTCTATGTCCCTTGGTACAGATTTGTATTTATTCATTTTATTTATTTGACTTGTGATCCCATAATTTTATAACCACGGTAAGGACACAATTCGTCACATTTAAGCTCTTCCTGTCCTTTTTTACTCTAGATCTGGATGGATGAGCATCACCAATGGGAACTTTTATCAACTGTCCATATACCTGACACTTAAATCAAGTCAGCTGTCCTCTCATTGTATTTTAAAACATTCTTTAGGGAACACACATATTTTGGCAGTAAGTGCGAAACAAAGCAAAACTTCATAAACAGACATACATTTTGTTTAATTGGCCACATGACAAAATTTCCCTAGCCAGTGACACCAACAATTGATTCATGTGGGATTATTGGGCTCTGTTTGATGCAGACCAGCTCTAATGTTAAGCGTCTTGAGATAACATCAGTATAAATTCAATAAGGTTGAACTGAATTGATCTAAATGAAAAAACATAAATTCTTAGAGTAAAGACAGGAGCTACAGCAGCTCTACAGGCTGTTATTGTACGCCAGTATGACAAACAATACCAGTTACTGTTTGTTTTAAGAACTCATAAAAAACATGCACACAATAAGTGGTGCTGTATAGTGACCATTTCACTGTATAATAGCCCTGGTTGCTTGGTAACAGGCAGGTAATGAGGCTTTTATTGGAGGGTGGTAAATCCTAAATCCTCACTGTAACTCTGCACAGATAGTGTTGGTGTTTACCTTCTACATTCAGCCTAATTTGCTGCCTGACACACTTAACGGATCATGCAGATCGGAATCACCGCAGTGAAGCTTCATGTTAAAATAAAAGACTCACTTTAACGTCATTTCATAAAACTGACAAAGTGTAAACTGAATTAAGGTATTCGTCAGCATTATTAGTGCAAGCTAAAACGTATTTCATTTAGCAACATCATCAAGTCTAAATCACAATTTCTCTAATGTCTTTTTAATGACCAAATGCCTACAATAACAAATGTGTTCCAATCAGCCTTGGTTACTTTTTTTTTACTCCCAATTACAAAATGTTGGCATGCTGATCCATATACGTAAGTGGGTTAATATAGTGAAGATAATAGTGGCAAACCATTATTATAATAAAATATAACAAAACTGCCGTAAGTTTTATGCTTTAAGTGTTGAAACATTTTGATAACATCAGACTAAATGATGAAGTTGGTTCGTAGTCAGAGGTGGTTGTGGCTTCATAAAACACATGAAAACTCAAAATCCAGTCAAATGCTCATAGCATGACAGGATATAGTGATAAGACTGCCTATCCAAAGGTCAAAGGTGAACATCACTGCAACATTATACTGCTCTTCGGCTCCTCCTTTTATGGCTGCCCTCTCCCAGGCAAATAGGGATCTGAAAGAAAAAGCATAAAACCACTCAAGAACAAAAACACTGAAAAAGATTTCCCAGGGCTTTCAATCTCAGCTTCTCTCTTCTTTTATTTCTACCTGTCCACAATTATCCATCAATGTGAAATTCTTTAACAGAGATGGTGACCAGTCTTCTTAAAGTCAGGTGTTCCTTTAGAAAAAGTGAGAAAAAAAAACTTCAGAACAAAACTCTGCTGGTGTGATGGGAAGATATTGTGAGGTGAAGTGTGACTCATCTTAATTCATGTTCTTCCTCAGACATTCTTCCTGTCTCCTCCTCCTCCTCCTGCCCTCCTCAAGTGTGTGACAATGAATGAATGACTCGTTCCGTGACACACGTATAATTTCAAACCACCCGAGCATTCCCGGGTCACATTGTTTCCATTTCTCGTCTGGACGTAAATCTGAAAAACCTTGCTACGACAAGACCTGCCGAGGCTGATGATGTCACGGGAAAATCCTGTTTGGAGACAGTTCGAGTGGTTTACTGGTGCATTGTGGGAGGTCAATCAGTAGGCAAAAACATGAGGAAGAGTGCCTGTGGATTAGACTGCTGTGTCGGGGATAGGCATATTTTTGCCTGTTCCTGTGATTGGGATATCTCAGGTAAAATAGTTTAAACCTGATGATAAATGTGTGTGTGTATGTGTGTGTGTGTGTGTGGGGGGGGGGGGGGGGGGGTGTAAAAGTGTGAGAATGGGTGTAAGCAGGAAGACGGAGCTGGAGGGAAATCTGCTTTTAGAAAAAGGATCTTTTGAATCCACTTTTGTACTCGCTGCAGCAGGATGCAACACCCAGAATACAACAAGGCACACACACGTCACCGGAAAAGTGAAACTGACATCTGAGCCTACAAACACCACAGAGATGTACTGATGCCTCTTCATAAAAACATAAAACACTTCCTACTGACTAATAGTATGTCACTCATGAAGGTGTACTGCTTTTACCCATTTCTGGTTTTTGCTTTTGAGCAGACACAAAAAACAGAATTTTTGGAGAATGTCTGCTCTTGGAACATTTATTCCACAGTCAGGATTTGGCCTAGTTGACCACCGTAATCACTGTGATATTTGGGGGCATGCCCCAACCACCCCCCCCAAAAAAACCCCAAATCTATCCCCTTTAATAATGTGGAGAATCCAGCAGAGTCATTGTGAAAGGGATATTAAAGTAGAGGCTGGACTAGACCACTTGGTGACAATTGGTTGTTACCCCACCCCCACACCTGTTGACCATCAACATGACCCCCCCCCCCCCCCCCCCCCCCCCCCCCCCCCCCCATGTCTGCACTGCAGTTGTGAAACTATGATTCTATGATTCTTGAAAATAACCATGTTAGAGCTTGTTTGTTTAATCTGTGAAAAAAAATGTCCTCTGGACAATGTGACTTTCTGGAGCCACCACAACATGTGAGGTTATCTGAGACAAAACAAACATGTCAAGTGTCTTAGGAGTGTTTCCCATGGCCGGAGTTAGGCTGTCCTTTTCCTTCATTTTCAGCCTTCATGTTACACTACTAAACTATAAAACCGACCAAAAAGTTGAATTCCTCCTCAACAGGGTGGACTTATGTCTACACTTTGATTGGTGCCTCCAGATGAATGTATGTCAGGGGATTACAGTAGATGTACAACAATTTTTCAGTTTTTCACCTGTCAGTTGCAGTTTTGTCGCACATGGCAGCCCCCCGTATGTTTTGCTATAAATGCTCTAATAAATGTAGGCAAGAAGAATGAATGAGAGTTTTTTTCTTTTGCACTGTGGCACCAAAAGTGACTGGCTTGTCATCATATATATATAGATCATAAGATTGTGCCATAATTGCAATTTTCATTGAGAATATTGTGATGTTTACAACTTTGGCCTTATTTATAACAACATTACCTTTGGATGCTCCACGTCAGTGTTGCATGTCTACCACGCATGATTTGCAGGGGATCAGTAGACAGTGTTGTGAGCTGGATATTGAGTGTGATCACAGAGAGAGAGGGAGATAGAGCAAGAGAGAGAGAGAGAGACGAGCCTCAAAGTAGATAGAACAGTGCATTTTCAGATTAATTTATTTTATCAGCAGTTGAAATTGAAAAAAAACATTACATTTGATAATGGCAAAACTGCTGAACATGATATCTGATAATCGGTTGAGCAGACAATCCTCTTATCTAACTTTCAGCCAGAAAGCAAATAAGTGTGTCTCTTCCTCAGATCTCAAACTATAAGTATAAAGATGCAAAAAGTCCTGGATTTAGTGTCAAATTATTTTGTGGCAAATCCTTATCTGGCAGCTCAGCGAGCAGGCCAACCTCCATGAAGACGTGATAAAGTCAGGCGGTAAATTTGATGGCGATGGCGTTATGGTTTTCTTAATTCACTGAGGGCTGTGTGGAGCAGTTGATGCACAGCAGGATCTGTCCTGTCTTCCTAACGGGAACTTTAGAAGCTCGTACCAACACTGCCAGTTGTCAGGTGGATGATTACTGTGTTGCACCAACACTTTCACATGCTTCTGGAAACTTGTAACCTGTAAATATGCCACAGGGCCAGCGACTTTGATTCCTGTCAAAGCGCCAGGAAGCAGGCGTAGGGTCTCTATCGCTTACTTCAGCATGTTCTCTCAGATGTCTTCATATGACAAGTCGACGTATCTGATTCTTACCGCAGCGTTGACCCAGTTTTCAAATGGGAATCATTAAAATTTCATGTCGTCTTTCATCTCTCCTCGTCGAGTTTTACAGATTCAGAGTTAGGGAATTTAGTTTCAACACCTACACAGTGGATGCAGGTCTGGCCAGCAGCTTTTTTGCCAGCTTGTCAAACCAAACAAGAAACCATTTGTTGGAGGTTGTTTCTACCAAAGACTAAAACTATAAGGTGTAGCCATAGCCACTCTCTGACATCAAACGCTATTTGTATTTCTGTTGCGAAGCTTTGATCATAGCATTTTGGATGTCAGCACCTTTTTACTTTTTGGACTAGAACATGTGGGTGTAAATGGCAAGACAATGCATAAAATTTTCACAAATAAGCATAAGCAAGCATAAGCATAAGCTTAGCTAGCAATATGTGTTGGTTTACAAGGCGTATAATTCACATTAAGTGTGACATTACCTTGGGCTGCTACTTTTGTCTGGCAAAAACAGACAGTACATTTCTAAAGAAAATGTATTTATACAATACATTTAGCTTCTGAGGGGTCAAGGAGTGGTAAACCTCGTTCCTCTTCTCTCTTATTTGACTTAGTGGTTTTCTTATCTTTTCATTCCTTATTTTCTTAGCCTCATCTTAAAGAATTATTGCTGAATTTTAAAAAAAAACAAAACAAAATACAGCCTAGAGTCTGCAGATCATGCTTTGAATAAAATGATGCAAGATGTTGCAAAAAGTTGGAATTCATTTGTGGAATAGCCCCCAGGCCCCTGCTCACTATATTGCAAAATTGATTGAGCTTATCACATGGCACAAGCGTGTTTTGTAATAGCTGTGAGCAGTCAGTTCCAGCCAAGAATGTGTGAGCAAGTGTGTGACAGAGTCCAGCTGCCTCATGATCCATCCAGCCACGGGGGAGTCGCACAGAGGAGGGCAGAGGTATCACCGGGGAAGAGTGGGGCTGGAGAAACAGATGAGGAGAGAAATATGAGAGAGGTGAAAGCAGGATAGAGGATTAAAGGGTGATAAGAACTCGTAACTCTCACAGGGAATTTAAGGCTTCCTTAGCTTAAACTAGAGAACAAGTTGGTGGCAGCACTCTTTCTGAAAAAAGAGCGGTAAAGCTGCACTTTCTTCATTCATATGTAAAGAGAGGTTTTATGTTGAGACCATTTCCCACAAGCTAATCATCAAGGTATTTTTTATGTTTTCCACTGCAGCTGCTCTGCACACAGAGATCGAATGGTGGCTGTGGCTTTCTTCCCATTATTGCCTGTTCCATATTTGCCTGTCTCCATCTAGGCAGCTGTGTCCACAACGCAGTGAGTGTGTTCTGTTCTGTCTATTTGGATAGTCAGGAATATTTTTACTTTGTTTTCTGTGATGCTTTTTCTTTTGTCAAAATCTGTCTTTTGACCTTTTGACCGGGCCAGAGAGGAGAAGCACCTTTCCACATGACCTAAGCAAGATCATGAAGGAAAGAGCTGCTGAGGTGATGTCAAGAAGCACAGGAGGGCTTCATCCTCAGTTCAGCGCTACAGAAATCAGTAAGTAACTGGGAATGACTCGTTTATGGGGGTGGAGGGGGAGAGTGGGAAGAGTGGGAACTTGAGAGGGTGAGGATGTCCTGTTTAGGTCATGTGCTTCAGAGCATTTTACTGTGGGAAAGTGTGTGTGTGTGTGTGTGTGTGTGTGTGTGTGTGTGTGTGTGTGTGTGTGTGTGTGTGTGTGTGCATGTGCGTGTGTGTGTGCGTGTGTGTGTATGTGTGTATGTGTGTGTGGTCTGGTACATTTACTTCTGAGAACTGACTCTTAATACTCCGTGGCTCTTACGTGGACTTATTAAAATATCATCTCAGTCATCGTCTTAGTTATGAATCAGTTCCTGTTAGGGTCGATCATGCAAACTAAGATGTAAGTTGATAAAATGCACAGGACCACCATGTGTGTTTGTGGGTTTGGTGTGTGTGTGAGAGAGTTCCTTCCCACTCCTCTGCACACTCATGCAGAAGACTTTTATCATTAATTATAAAAGCAAAACATACCCATGACCCTGACAGCGATCGGTCATACTGTCGACATGACATCGAAAATAGACCCGATTGAAAACATGCGGCGCTGCAGGACACCAAGAAAGCAACTGCGGCCTGTCAAATATTTATGAGAATGTAGCTTTCCCATTACATTATGTCTCTCTGAGAATATTCACGAGGAATGATGAGTGACAGGAAACAATCCCAAAAACACGTTTATATAACGACAACTGCTGGAAATAAATGTCTCATACATCATATGACCTCTCACACAGTGTTAAGATGATATATGAATCCATCAATCAATCATCCTTCAACTATCCACAATTCATCATGATCATCTTTCTTCTAGTCATGTCATCCATTCATCATCGACCATCTATTCATTATCCATCCACTATCCATCCATCCATCATCCATCCATCATCATCTATCATCATCATACACACATTATCTATCCATCCATCCATCCATCCATCCATCCATCCATCATCATCTATTATCATACACACGTCCATCCATCCATCCATCCACTATTCATCCATCTATCCACTATCCATCAATCCATCATCCATCCATCTCTCATCTACTCACCATCCGTCATCATCTATCATCCATCAACTATCTGTCGATTGATCCATCCATTACCTCTCATCTATTCATCATTCATTATCCATCCATCTGTCCATACATTATCCATTCTTCCATCCACCTATCCACCATCCATCCATCCATCCATCCATCCATCCATCCATCCATCCATCCATCCATCTATCCATCAATCCACTGGAACTTATTTCTTTTACTCTACATATATCAGTATTTACCATGTCTAACATGACGAAGAATTCGGCCGAGTCCCCCTTCTTCTTGTGGCGTACAGTCAGTCTTTAAAAGACAGGTTGGAAAACAATGTGTCGCTTAGTGCTCTTTCAAGTCATCTGAGAGATCACCAAGATCACTGTGGTGATTGTTAGAATGAATACTTATAGACTATTGACCTTCGCTAACAAAGGTTCTAGCTTTAATGTGTCTATTTAAAACAATATCATGAATTCAATAGTTTCTACATCACAATGATAGTAAAAATAAATAAATAAATAAAGCTCTCTCATACAATAGCCGAAAATGACAGCAACCTTGAGATGCCGTAGTTTGTGCCTCGCCAGCAGTTCACCCACCACAACAGTGCAGCTCTTTGTGGAAGCATGGTACTCTCACACTTCCTGAGCTGCTTTTGGTCAAAATGGCTGGGCCAACCCACTTCCCTGTATTCTTCTGTCAACTCTGGGAAAAAGCTTTAATATCCTTCCTCCTGCCTCCAAGACACTGGCAATGGAGGCGTTGTGAAAAGCCATCCTTGAGAGTGACCGCACTGCGACATGTCCCCTCACGGTAGAGGGGACTATTGTCTCCTCTGTTTGTGTCTTTAAAGCCTGCTGTTTTGCTTCGGATGAGGAACAAAAACCTCTTACATCCTTTCCTGGACAGTTTCAGACGGAATAAATATCGCCTGATATCTTGCCATTTGTTTGTTCTGGTGGAGTTAGTAATGATACAGCGATTGTTCCGTGGTTATTGGGTTGGTTGTGTCCAGCTTTGTGCCTCACAGTGAAGCCACGGGAAAATGTCCACAGTAATGTCAACATCATTGACTATGACCCGCTGACAGTGATGACTGCATTGTGTTGGGCTCTGAGTAAATTTACGTGATGCGATGATAAGATTTGAAGCTACGAGTCTGAGTTGTGTTTGTATTGTTTCAGAGTATACACAGGGGCATAGCAGAACTGTCGAGGTTTCAGCTGTTTGGATAGATCCAGATAATATTGTTGTCATGATAAAAGAAGTCCCAGTTTGAATACACCCCTGCACACACACTTGCGTGCCAGGGTAAACTCTCCCAGGGCCTCAGTGAATCTCTATCTCAAGGGCACATTTACACAAGAGTGCGAAAAATGTTTTTCCATTTTGGTTAAGACCAAAGAGCAAGGCAACATTTATTTATGACATATTTGAAGATTTGCTGAGGCTGACAAACAGAGACAAGACCTTTTTTTCTTTCCAGTGTTTAATCTGAGTTTTTTATATTGTATCATAAATATATTATCCCATATTGGCTGCCAGAAGAAATTCCGGCTCATCCACTTTTGGCTCATCTAATTTAACTGCACATAATATGAATAAATGAATTCACTTTGCCTCACAAGCAGGCAGATAACTGTTCTGTACATGCATAAAACTAAGAATAGGACTTACTAGTTTGGGAAGTTTGAGGGCATCATGCAATTCTAATCAGACAGACTATTTAAAACCACTGCCCGAACCCCAAAAAGTCTGTCAATAATCATAAAATATTGAAGTCTTCCAGCCATTTCTAATGTGCCTATGTCATAGAAATTGAATTACTTGAAATGAAACATATTATAATGCTGTTGAAAATATATATAAATGAAATAAAAATAAATATGTAAATAAATAAATAAATATGTATGTGCAATAAACTTGAGAAAAGAGTGATTTCACGCTACTGTGGCACAGAGCAGATTGGGGAAGTCGAAGATTGGATATGTCAGCAGCTTTGAATATTTGTGCTGTTTTCTGTCTTCTGTCTTTGCTCCCTTGCAGACGTCACTGCAGCTGTAGTGAAAACCAGCCGATTGAGACCGACAGCATGTCTGGCTTTTTTCAAATTATTTGATTTATTTTTTGTTCATTTTTGTCACCATAAAAATGCCCAGTTAATAAAGAAAAGTGCTAAAATTAACATGGCCTTTCAGGACGTGATAATGTCATCCATTAATGAGTGCATTCCCTTTGGACAGTGATGGATGTTTAATTGCATATACACACACGCACACACACACACACACACACACACACACACATTTACATAGCTCTCAGATGATGGATGACATGAATTATAAATGAGCAGCCACTCAGGTGGTCAGAGCAGCTTCTGCAGACTTCAGAGTAGCAACATACAGCTGATGCTGATTTCATGAAGGAAACACCTGCAAACACTGAGTTGAGTCTGCTATGAAACATGTCCGATCATGCACCATGTACATTGTGATACATTGGTCCAAGCATTAAGTTATGCATATGGATCAGCAGTTTCTGCTGCAAAGTAAGATGCCCTGAAACAACTGAGAACAGCCATCTACTCTGCCTGTAACAATGCAAACTTCAAAAAAGAAAGATAATTATCACATTATGCAGGAGGAACACAGGGCTTGAAAAGTGTTGAAAAATTGGGTTTGATTTGGTGTCATTTTATATTAGACCAATTGTAAAACTGACTCTGGATGTGATCAGAAAGTCTTACCTAATCTTCTGGCATTAGACTGCAATTTCAGAGCCATGAAACATTGTTGTCCAACCCATTTAGTAAATAAGATATTGCCTGCTTTGAGATTTCGGTAGTTTGGCAGAATTATTGCCAAAATTATCAATTATTGGACAATTTCATTTTTGCGTCCAAGGTACACAGAAAGGATTTAGAGTGTCATCAGACTGGTTTATACTTATATTAGGTTATCTTTTTTTAACAAATCAAAAAACAAACATTCAGAAATATAAATTCCCAGATATTCATTTAATTAAAAAAATTGTTTTGCTTTTGCTAACTCTTGACTGTGTCTTGCCCTGCGTTCAACGTCTTGCCCTGTGATCGAAACTCTTCAGGTTGTTTCTTTTTCTGGCTTCTCTCCATATGTTGTACTTGACATTTTTACATATTTTGTGTTGCTTGGCCACTTTTAGTCAGCATAGTACTTCTCATTAATTTCTGTATGTAATCTGCTTCAAGTACTCCTGCATTCGGGTGCTTTAAAAATAACAACAGGAAAGGAACAAGAAAAGCGAATGTTTTTAGAGAGATTTAATCAAGGTATTTTGCTGAGCAATTTCAGCTTCCTTAGACAAAAGTGTGCAGGTGAGTGCTGACAAACTTTATTTATTCCATATGCTTTGGAAGAAAATCAAAAAGCAAGTGCTTAGTTTAGTTTGTCTAGTGGCTTGGTGAAGAATGCAGTTCAAAGAACCGGTAAAGTGTGTACAAATCAAACCTTTACCCAGGGGAATTGATTATAAAGCATCAGTGTGTATTTCTCACTTTTCTGAGTAACACTGGAGAGGAAACGCACATACAGTAGACAGCACAGACAGAGAACATAACTGTACAATACAAGGTCTCAATGTCATGTCATATTCTTTTTACAGTGAGAGCCCCTCTTTATGAGTATATTTCAATAGTATTTTATTCAACAGTATCCGATAAGTTACACTACTATAAAACAGTCCATTGTGGCTCAGGTAGTCACACAAAGAAATTCAAGTCCCAAAATAAATGAATCATAGTGTCGCCTCATCTCTGGTTGCACACCAGTGTATCCTTTCCAGTGGTGACAGTCCATTAGTGAATCAACAGTAAAATGAAGTTTACAGAATCAATATTAAGTCCACACTGGGCTTCTTTTTGGATCCAAGCCATCATTCAGTATCGTGTTGAATACTCTACTCCAGGAGGTTCATCCGTGAGTTCTGTCACTGCTTGTGTTGCTTCTTGTATACTTTGGCCTGCAGCAGCAATACAGTGCTCCGACAAGGTTCTCAGAGGTCAATGGTCCCTTTCCATGAGCTTTAAAGAATGCAACAAGATTTGGTTGGTGGTCCCACTGGTCAATTTACCCAATGAATGAATGATGACAGACTGAACAACCTGTGGTTGGAAGGAATAGTCCGTACTCCAGGTAGTCTGCTTAAAAAGTAGGGGCAGCTAGAGATATTAAAAACAGGACACAGACAGAAACAGATATGGTATGGCTCTATTCAAATGAAACTAAATTCACTCATCATCAACTTTTGAATGCACTACTTAGCAAGATTTAGTTTGTTTCTTCTATGCAAAATCTGTGTATAAAAGTGAAAAATTGTATAGGAGGTTACTACTGCCCCCGTTTTCACCATTTGCTTTTCACACAGATTACATGGAGCTGTGTCAGTTTGTGCCGGTACATAGAGCTTTTTACCTTTGTATTGAGCCAGGCAAGCTGTTGTCCACAGTACAGTTGCTAAGCTAAGGTAACCAGCTCCTTGCTGCTGCTACATGTACATTGAGCAGAAAAGGAAATAAGCATTTTCCAAGCACAATCAAATTCTGCTCTGAAAGATCTGTTGAGCATATGTTGCTCCAAGTCAAATATTTGATGTATACACAACCTAATTGAATATTATTGACAACATTATTTTATACCTTCTGGCACTACTTACTGTGGTTCCACAGGGTTTTGTAGGTGATTTACAGCACCACTGTTAGGGTAATTTGACCAACTGAAGCAATCTCCCGAAATGCATTCCTTCATACAGTATTGTTTTCGTGGATGTGATCGGATGTGAAAGATTGTTCCTCTCCTGTTCTTCTACATCCTCCTCTTCGACTTCTCCTAAGCCAGGATATCGCTCCTCTTGCTGCACCAGACCACCAGGGCAATCATGGCCAGTGTGAGAAAAATGGGGATGAGGACAAGGATGGTTAACGTTTCGTCAGGCGGGTCCACCCATACCACCTGCTCAATGGTGCAGTTGGAGAAAAAGTGCTTGTGTATGCGGATGATGTAGCTCTCCACCAATGGATTAGGCCAGTAGCAGTGCACAGTATGGGACTTTACCTCTGTGCAGCGAGTGAAGAGGTGGTACTCACTGAGGAGAAACACAGGAAGAAGAGGAGAAGATTAGAGGAAATCAGTACTGGGTTCTATTTGAGCAGACGTATTCCTAGAGGGTCAGATTTATGGATAGGTGCCTCCTGATCTTACTGGCTTTCTCTTGTACAGGAAGCCTGTACAATGCATGTCATGCAGTAGTGGAGGTGGACAGTTCAGACAAACGACCTTAAATTTCGATCTCCAGGCTTTGTGAAGGTCACACAACCATTTAATACCCTACTACAGTAGTGCTCCAGTTGTAGTATCAACCAAAGCATTGGGGGTTCAGGAAGTAATCCATCATTGTGACAGGGGATATACCTCCTTTAACTCCCTTTTTTGGCCCACGGCTCAACTCTTTTCCAACAGGCATTCAGGGCTGGGTGAGTCTTCATGGAGCTTTCCAGGCTTACAGCTCTGCTTTGATGAATCCATTCAGTCATCCTTAATCCTTCTTTCTAAATCATGAATTCTCAATCCTCCAGGTGCATTTTCCCTCATCTATTGGTATTCTCACAAACAGAACAGTTTTATTAGACTGTCTCAGAATGTAAGGAGAAAATGTGTTGTTTACACCTTTTGAATGTAAGATCGAGATGTTCTGTCAGCATCAAAATGAAGTACAATGAGTACCATACAAACTTGTTCTTTATGCCAAATGTTTTAGTGTGTTACATGATATGCATAGTCTTAAATTTTTAATAAAAAAAAAAGTCACATTTGCAAAACCCATAAATCAGTTGGGACAGCCAACAGTGGTCTCTTCCGATGTTGTCTGATCTGAATTTGTAATTCACATAATTTTGTTTTTCTATTTTACACATAAAGTTAAAATAAAGCAAGAAGAAAGATTAAGCTTTGCTCTGTACATTGTTCAAACGAACATTATTGTTAAGGACGACTGGATATATCCTGAAAGACAAACCATAGAACACAAAAATCAGGTTTCTGCTCGATTTATAACTGAAAGAAAAAACAAATGCATTAACATTAGTGTTGGTAATCCGTCTCTGATGGACAAGATAAGATCTAAACTACTCGCTGTATTTATTCACCAGACTGCCTAGGAGGCTATTGTGACTTTCTTAGAAAAAATATTATACCTTTCATATAATTATGGAAAAGTACTGTGGCCTTGTGTGATTTCACAGACAGACTCACAGTTATTCTTCATATTGGTTCGTTCTCATCAACACAAAGATGGGCAGTTACTTCATCCGACAGCACTGTACCAACTCTGAATGGTGGGAACTACCTTCCCATCGTTTTTACCAAGATGTCTAAAACTTTCTGTATGTTGCTAGGTGGTTGCTAGGTGGTGCAGAAAATGAGGCAGATGGCGTGGGGTAGGTGACGAGATAAGAGTGGAGTGATCCTAAAGGATGAATCTTGTGGAGACCGTTGTTTTGGCAGCTCCTCTCTTGTTGTTGTGGGAGATTACTGCACATGGCCTGAGTAAAGATGACATTGCTTCAAAAGACCTCCTTGTGTAAGAGAAATTATTTCTCCATCAGACATCGAACATATGAGACCAACTGCCCCCTGTGAAGCACATATGACGTCAAGCTTTTCAGCCACAGTTTCGGGTGACCTTTTGCTTAAGTGCGGCAAATTATATAACCTGTCCCCCGCTGTGTGTTGGGGCCATTCATACAATATATTGTTTAGATGCCATACATACGAAAGAAAGGCACCGTATGCCAATGATGAAAAAAGTGTTTTGCTGAGAAAAGCTTCCTGTCAAACCTGAACTGCCCCACAGTACATCACTGAACCTGTGGAAGCTCATATGAAAACAGAGAAAATCTGAGAAACTCTGAGAAGCAAGCAAGATAGATTTGCTATATAGAACAATGTTGCAAAGAAAATCTATCAAACAAATTGCTGGCTGAAGAAACATTTTATAAAAAAAAAAAATATATATATATATATATGCTTAATGTTACTGCTAAGCTGATTGGAAAACCACAGCAAAGGGAATATTCGGGGGCAAAAGAAAATAGAGGGACACAGCAAGACATAAAATATATATCTATATAAACTGCGTTCAGGCAGAGGCGATCAACATACAGCCTGAAAGACTGTAGGGAATAATAGGCTTTTGAAGTTGTTTCCCAGAGGTAATACACAGCAGATGCCAGGTTTTCAGACTGTCATCCACACCAAAGCATCAGCTGGGGGGATAAAAAAAAATAGCTTGACCAGGTTCACAGTCAATTTACTGACTGAGCAGAGGAATCGCTGTTAAAAATAAAATAACCACACTGCTGTACTTCTCACCAAGGTTTATATACAAATATGATCTTGGTCTTGGAAGGAATATGGTCTTCCTTCCAATGTTCCTCTGTAAATACTAATGAGGCGTACCATACTGAAATTATTTAGAGTCTTTTTTTGCCTTTCCTTTGCATTCCTACTTCAATCTAAATAATCCAATTTGAGCATCTAATTCCTCATGTCCTGCTCTGTACGCAGTAAATCTACTCCATGGACATACAGCAGAGAGGGGCAGAAGAAAGAATGAGGTGAAGCAATGGGACATCTTCTTGAAGATAATCAATAATCCCATTTGTGTGCACAGATTCACTTTGTCTCCTCTCCAAATGTTGGAACACTGGAGCTTTTTGTAGCATTATGTCACAAATGTTACTTGTGCCTTGACACTTGAATGGTTGCAAAAGGCAGCAAATAATCCTAGAGCAATATTTCCACTCTTTGAGCTCCCTATAGTCCTAAATTGATTTTAACCATTAACCCCCAACCCCCACCCCTCCCTATCTCTCTCTCTCTCTCTACGGCTGGCTGTTGCAGGCTCTTGCCAGACCACATTTGCTGCTTAACCTGTTTAAAACAGTACTTGCTCATCTAAATGATCAATTAATACTCATTACTGGCAGCAGGGAAAAAAGCTCTGAGGACTTGAGAGCAGCGCCTGGTCCACACTGATGGTGTGAGTCCAAACACTGAAAATAAAAAGGTGCCGATAAGCCAGCGCCACTGCTGCCCCGTCCCAGTGTGCCAAACATCAGGGCTGCCTGCTCCTGGAGCTGTAAACTGCTCAGGGCAGGAAATCAATATGTTATTAAAGCTAAATGACTGAAGCCTGTAAACACAACTACAGACACACACACACACACACACACACGGTCTGTTGGTGGTCTCCATACCCTGTACTCTGGGTACCAACAAGCTTGTACGGGCTCATTTCTAACAATAACAGTCATGCTCACCGAGTGTTTAGCCAGCAGCTATCACTGTAGAGAGCCACAGCTCATTTGACAAATAGAGGAAGCTTTGTAGGGGTCAGTGCTTGTTTAAACACGAGGCCCCTCGCTGTCCGTTCTCACCGCTCTCTGGTTCTTCTTGTGACTTTGCGATCTCCCTTCCTCTCTTTCTCTCTCTCTCTCTCTCTCCCCGTCGCCTCCTCTTATCGCCTTCTTCCAGGCTCCAAAGTAAACTGCGGCTGAGAAAAATCGCTGTATCCCACCACGCTCACATAAATTAAGTATCGTATGCAAAACGCCCAAAGGAGTCATGCCTCTCAAGAGGAATGAGAAATGTGGGCTCATGCAGGCAGAGTTCCTGGAAAGGCAAGTCACATAGCTATGGGAAGCCCTTGTTTGTTTGTTCTTCCCTATGTCAATCACATTAGACATGGAACATACCACTGACAGATCACATTTTGATTAAAAGTGGATCAGACTTTTTAAAATCCCTCCCTATGTGCTTCCATTTTGTATGAGTAAGCATGAACAATAAGTATGAACAAAACACATGAAAAAGCCCGGACATTACACCACCCATCCTGCACTTCAGATAGACCAAAGCGGCATTCGAAGGGTCCGAAAGGGCTAAACTATTTATAGGCATGATGGACAGTCTCAGCTAAGGCTGTTTCTTTTAACACAGCAGGGGAGACAGAGGAGACATGACTGTGCTTTTCAAAGTGAAAGCCAGACGGTGCTGAACAACAGTGCCCTGTCCAGCAGTGTAGTAATCTGACTTCAACTGACTGAAGTAGTTTCTCTTATCTGCCACTTGTGAAAGATCACCCCCCCCATCAGTGTCAGAATGGACCTTATTTTGGCAGGTTTGAAATGATTTCCATGATGAAATCCAACACATCCCATGGGGTTATTGCACACAGTGCTGCCAGCAGCAACTGTTGCAACCGTGGTCTTCAGTCATGTGGTTTGGACTGGTGTTAGACGGATCCCAAGAGTTGAATGACTTCAGAGCCGTTATGATAAAAACCAGAAGATGTGTGGTGCTTCAATTTAAATAGCTTACAACGTCATTGGGCTAAAGCTCTATGATGTGAAAGGTTCCTATTAACTCACCGTGGAATAATCCAGGTTGGACCAGTCACATGCTCAGAGAAAGGACAGAAAATCAGGCGGGCTTAAACCACAGGACAATCAGTGAAAATCAGTCTTGCACTTCTGAAGTTGTGATTTGTGATTTTGCTCTCTGGTGACACGCTGTCCCTATGAGTACCACTCTCACACAAAGTGCCTGTGGCTTTTCTGCAGGTATTCCTGTTTCCCCCACAGTCACCAAAACATGCATTCAGGTCCACTGGACTAGGAGTGAGTGTAATAGTGAATGGTGCGTGCCCTGGATTGGATTGGGTTTCCAAACTTCGCCGGATATAAGCTAAAGACCCACACAAAACTGTTCTGTACAAAGCGGGTAAGACAGGTGGATGTGTCTTGTTGTTTCAGTGCTGAGAAGAAAAAGAGAAATATGCATTTTGCAGGTTTAGAAAAATCCCCCTTTCGTTTATTTATTATTTCTTAACCTGAATTGGCATGTTTTTGGACTTGGAGTCTGGGGGAAAACGCCTTGAAGGAGAAAGAATTGTTTTTTTAGGTTGGTATAGGGAACGTTTAGCTGTAATTGCCTCGTAGGGAAAAATGTAAGGATTCATTAAGAAGTGAATTTAAATGTGGATTTAACTGATTTGTGCCTCTTTCTGATCTACACTAATTTCTGCTGGATATATGACTTGCCTCAGCAGCTAAATGTTCCACTATGAAAAAATATTTCAATACACCTTTGGAGCACCTTTGGAGCACTTTTTTCATTGAAAGCCATCTGCCGGTTGCAACTAGACATGACACTGTGAAACTCCTGGGTCTGCTTATACTGACTGTCTGCTCATCGGTGACACCTTAAACATAACAAGTTGTCCAGTGTATGTCGCTGATCTGTTTGCTCTTTGCTCTCCAACAGTTTTTTTTTCTGTACGTATGTTTCTATTTAAGGGACACAGTCGTTCGAATTTCAGATGTCTGCTTTCCTTTCTAATAATCGACGAGTGTCTGTGAAAAACCCATTCCCACACACTGTTGAGATTCCACAGAGATGAACACAGGCACATGCACACACACACACACACACACACACATACACAAATAAATCTGTGACTCTAATGATTATTTTTACAGTGATTTGAATCGCTTGTGTGTTATTGTATGAGAAACCAGACTCGTGCCTCTCTCCCTCACCTCCTGCCGCTGTATTTGAAGGAGGAAAAAAAAACGTGTCAGGCCAGAGGTGAGAGGAAGGAATGAGGTGAAAATCTGGACAAAGATAGATACAGATGGGTGGTCGGGGCTCAAATGCTTCTAAAAAACAGCTCAGGTTTGAGGAAGCAAACCTCCAACTGTTCTCCCACCCACACACATCCAACCAGCTGCTAATCCTGAGCTGGATCATGGACTCAATCTGAGCAAGTTTTTAATATTTCTAAAATAAAGTAGAAAACCCACTGGAGACAGACAGAAGTATTACAAAA
Organism: Karalla daura; assembly: GCA_029224185.1. NCBI lineage: Eukaryota > Metazoa > Chordata > Actinopteri > Chaetodontiformes > Leiognathidae > Karalla > Karalla daura. Next base: position 13,791,201 of record CM055208.1, read on the forward strand.
AAAATTTGAAAGAGCCCTCATGGCCGGATGTCCATTTTCTTTCACCGCCGTCTTGCAATTGCAGAAAATGACAAATGTGACTTGTGAAAGTCGCCCCGAGACGGTGCACTTCAATCATTGTCAGAGTAAAGCAGCAGAGGGTGACTAATGCCAGCAGAAAAAAAGTGGCTGTTCAGAAAAGACGTGTGCAAGAGACTCTCTGCTATGTTCCATTTCAGTACTTCCTTTTCGTCCAGCAGATAGACTTTCTGAGCTCCCTCTTAAGGAATTAACAGGTAGAGCTATTCTTAGGTTGTTGTGTTGAAATTTCATGAACACAAGGAAGGAGTAGGAGTCTATGTTGCTGTGGGTAATCCACTTTGGGAATACACAAAACCAAGTTAGGCAGTGATAAATGCCTCCAAATAAAATTACAGCTGAACTGGTTCCACGGCTGTGGGTGTGTGTCTAAATGAATGCCTCTGCTCTGTGTGATGAAGACAAATGCATAGCCGAGCATATCACAGGGGGTGTAAATGATTATGAGGACGTTGTTTAGATAGTAACAGATGTTTTATTTTGAGCGAATGAGCCTTGCCCCCATCATCATAACACTCATTTGTTAGAATTTGGTTTTAACCTTTACCTCAGATTCAGAGCACAGCACAGAAACGTGCTCCGTGTACAGGTTGTATTTTTATATCATGACTCAGTAGTGAAGCTCTTCATCTGACCAACAAAATGCTGAGGCCAGGTTACGTCTCAAAAATGCATCCAAGGCGTCCTTTTGTAGATATTCACTGAGTTTTTTTTTTTATCATCTCTTTACACCAAGAATTAATTTCATTTAAACCACCACAAGAATCCCTTTTTCACCAAATTAGTCCCAAGGCTGGTGCTGGACTAGTGCTTAATTTGGAACCAGTTTTGGATTTACCACAAGTAGCACCACTTCTTTACTGGACCAGAAGTAAGAACCTGACACAAAGGCTGGGGGCGGACCATCAGAGACAGACAAGAAGGACTGGCGGATTACTCATGTATACATGGTTTTCATGTAATGAAAACCAACCTCAAACTAACTCTCTCCAAACCAATAAAATCTAAAGAAATTCAAGCAATATTTCTACATTTGCTCCTCATCTCTTTTAACTAGTGCAATTCCTTTCCACAAGAATGATCGCCATTCACACAGGTTATAAAGCAACCCATACCTTATGAAGTGTGTGAGGTTGCACCAGTACTGTGGGTCTATGTGACCCATGTCTCGCTTGAAGTCCTCGCCACAGACCTCCATCTCCCACTGCAGACGCGATTCATTGCAGGAATTCCTAGGCCGGGAAGGAGTGGGCTCCACCTCTGTGTTGAAACTGTCAGTGGCTGGGAAGACATGGAGAGGAACAGAGCAGAAAGTTTGCAGTTGATGGAGCCTCCTCTGTGCACGTTATTTCTGCGCCTTAGACGACGCATGACAGAGATGGATGCTCCTGCTGGTTTGACTCGTATTCTTGTATTATTAATGTGATGTATATTGCACTTTCTTGACATTTTCCCTTTTCTCATTACGTTCTGCCTTTAAATTATAATGCATATTTTTCATACTCTCCGATATGAGTTCTATTTTTGAACCCATGTTCTCGGAGCAGTGGAAATGTCAGTTTCACTATGTGTCACAACCATTAAGTGGTATCTTGATACCGTGCCGCCTTCCCCTGAGACTGATATAGTTTCATGTTGGATGGATATATGGATGGATGGGTGGGTCGGTGGGTATGTGGGTGGACAGATATTTACCTGTTAATCCTCTTGTCATCCAGCCGTTGACTGTAAGGAAACAAAGGGATAAGTCACTTAGACCAAATAAGTAGCTTTCCAACAGTTCCACAGACTTGGTCTACTTTAAATTTTCTGATAGACAAACAACCATCTCCACTTATATCCGTGACCTTTAATTTACTCAGTTCACAATCATTTCTCTCACAGATGTCATGTCCAGTAATCAGTGCTTTGCACGATATAACTATTTTCTGTGTACCAATTGCCCCTGTGGACCTGAAAAAGGGCATTGCTGACATTTTTTTGAGTGATATTTATCCAATGCTCTGGAGTCATAGGAAGACTGTAGGTGAATGGAGCATTGGACATTTCGACAATGTGGCACAAGGACCTATGGGTTGGTGCACACGTATTACAGTATTGTGTGCTAGGACGGCAACCAGTGAAACAAGATTTTCTGACTGACCTGAGCAGATTAGTACTAATACATAAGAGGTAGGCAAGAAATACTCAGCTACACCTGGTATAATCCATCCACAACACCCTAAATCCATTATTTGTGACATGCAGCGTGTTTTCAACTCCCAGTTTTTATTTTCACGTCTTGCAGTGAACCTCCAGCAGAGTTAAGCTCGGTAAGAAAGAGGAACAGAGATGGAGGAGGAGCGAGAATGTTCTCTGATCCAAAGTCTTGCACGCGGCAGCTCATTGTTAGCGCGGCAGTGTTGCGAATGACCAAAGCTAATCGTGCTGCTGCACAGGAAGGTGTATCTCTCTTTGAAGTGCAGAGAATGGGTTTGAAAGACGCCCCGCAGGACAAAGACTGCTACCAACTCGGAGTGCTAAATATAGAGACTTCCCTGTTTGAGCTTGTAAGGATGTTTTGAGGTGGAGTGATGTGACAGGGTTATTTCGCCGAATGCACTAAGAAATACTGTAGTTTGAATTGGCAAGTGTTTTAGACGATGCTTATTGGGTAATATTCTACCTGTGCTGGCATTTGGTTTTCATGTGAAGGCATAATAAATGAAGGAACGTTTCAACACTGTTATGGAATTGTCTCTCTTTTGAACAGTTTGATGGCACAAATCTGGTGTAAAATGTGCAGCGGACCAAATGTAGTGTTTAATGGCAAGGTCAAATCTTTTTCTACAGGGCCACAGAGCCTTGATTAAATATCATTATAGCCTCTTTTTGGGAATTGTGTAACACCTTGTAATTTAAAGGTCAGGTCAAGTGGTTTTACAAAGAGAAAGATAAATCACCATAATTAGAAAGAGGTCTTGTAAAAGGTGATAGAGGAGCTTTTCTTTAGCACCGGCCTGGAACCAGCACTAGCACCCAGTTTTGGTGGAAAAGGGCTGCATATGATTAACATTTTCCACAGCCCTGAGAACCCTTGGACAGACAAAATCAACTCCAAAACTCCCACGTGGAAATTTTGACAGTGCCACTGGAATGTACTGTTGGATGGCTTCACCAACAGATTGTAGTTTGCTTACATGACACAGCATTGCCTCTCATAGAGAGATGCAAACACCAGGCATCGGTCGGATGCTCATCGTTTGAACTGTGTAAGTCGCTCAGCTTTTTGGAGCACATTGTATGAAAGAGTGTAAATTCCTCTACAAAAGCGGAAAATATCATGTGCCTACTGTGTAAATTGTGGCTTGAAGTAGCGTGAAAACAAAATATTTCATGGAATTTTCAAGCGATTCTACACTTTATCAAAGCCCTTGGGTCTTTGAAATGGCACGGAGGAAAAATTACACAACTTTCTGATTTTTATTTTTATTCTTTGAATGGGAAGATTGAATGAATGAATGTATGAGAAAGTGAGTTTTTCTGATGAACAATAATAGCACACCGATCCTGATGTTTTGATGTACTGTTTACCTTGCAAAACTGTAGGTGGAGTTGGAAATTAAAGAATTATCTGGCAGAGGAATTAATACAATAAAACATAACGATCGCTGCCCCTGGACCCTAGCTCCAGTGGCACTGGCTGTAGCAAGAGCATATTAGAAGAATACTTTCTGAATTTGTCAGTTTTAGATTTCAAAATTGAGCGTTCAGAGAGTGCGTAGTAAAAGCTTTTTCATTATGGATGACAGGATTTGCTCAGACATGCTGTTTTCAGAACAAAAGGGGCTCTGGGGGTGAGAGCCTAACCATACTCATCTTTATCAGACACGACTGAGAGACGGCTTGGGGCACTGCATAAAAATCCCTCAGCTATGATGAGAAGCCAAACAGTCAAATCCATATGCTCATCTTTTTCTGCAACATTATCGCAAGACATCAAATCCACTTCCTGTCCTCTCCTCCAAGGGGAATTAGGGAATTTTTAAGAGGCACATAGACAGAAAATCATTTGAAGACTTGTGAGAAACACTCCGAGCAGCCAGTGCAAAAGTAAAGCATGTCTTCTATCTTTGTGCCATTGTGGAAAATTACAGAACACTTGAAATACTGCACTGTTTGAAAGTTTTCATCTCCAATACCAAAACTTGGCTTGCAGCCCTCTGATTCCCACAGGTCCTCTCTTGCATTCATTTCTCCAGACGAGAAGCCTCATGCAAGAGATTCCAAAAATAACATCTCATGTATGACATCCAACATAAATACATCTTGAGTACATAAGCTTCTGTGCAGCAGCAAGACCAAACATTTTGCTTACACTCTTTGATAACAAGCCAATTAAGATAACAAGAGCTCTGAAACAACATTTAAGGAGCAATTACATCAATGTACATTAGCTCGGTACCTGTTGATGCTACAGTTGCTAAAATGCATTTGTTTTCGATCGAGCAATCATCAGAGAGAAGCTGCTAATATGTTGTTGCTATTGTGTTTGACTCCGAAGACAGCAGATCATTCTCTGCTGTCCTCGGAGTCCAACAACTACCAAAAACACAGGACAATACCCATGTGGAAATGATCGACCCCACTCTGAGACTGAAGCATGTTGAGCGAGAAGGTTAATAGAAGTTGTAACAACATGGTTTAGGGAGTACTTTATACAGCAGGGACTGGTGCCTGGGTGGCGGCTGGAAAAGAAAATGTGAGGACGTAAAGCACAAGTTTGTTCATTCATTTAATCTATAATAGGTAAATGGGAGCAGATAAAAACAACGCCGGCATGACTGGATTGCCAGTTGGCATTTATTTTCCTGGCAGATTCAACACAATAGAGGATATCAGCAGGAGCCAGTCTGATCTAATCAAATGTCCATTGAAATTGTTCCACCTCCATTACAATCAGCAGCAATCATCATTAAATACATAATGACACATTAATGCAAAAGATTAGTCTGAGATGAGTTTAATCATCAGAATTGGCACTTTTGAAACCACAAAACACTATAAAAACTATACATGTGGTAGTGCAGTGGAATAGCTCCTTATGTGTAAATGCTTATTAATGCAAGATTTATGCCAGCTAAATAAAGGACACAACACATTATTTTGTGCTTTATAGATAGAAAAAAAAATACAGGCGAGAAATGAGTGTCCAGTAGACAGCTTTACCAATTCTGACTCCACAAATTCTCATGAGCCGCAGGCCAATGGCCCCTCCGTACAGTCTCGATAACTGTGGCCTTCTAAGTCATTAAAAAATACGAGTAGGATGGAGGAAGTGATGAGAATGGCAGCAGCAGGGTTCCCTTTAGCATGAGCTCAGTGTGACAGCAGGGAGATGTTTCAGGCTGAATCTTCAGCAGCAGCTTTATTATCTGTGGGAATGCCTGAGTGCATAGCAGGGGGCATACACACACACACACTTTCTTTAACTACTCAATCATGTCTTATGTAAGGTTCTCCACTGCCAGAAATTCAATTATAAAAAGTGGACCGATAAATAACTGAACAGCAGCTCCGGTGCTTCATCCTCACTGCAAACAGATGCATATCAAAATCCAATCAGTGGCAGGCTTGATCTATACCTTGCTTTCCAGCCTTTCTAATGACTTATCGAAGGTAAGTACATCCTTTCAAGTCTCAAGTCTGCTGGATACGAACATACAGAAGATAGATAGGCTTCCACATGGTGACGCAGTGGTAAGTACTGTTGCCTCACAGCAAGGTTGTGTGTTTGTGTCTTGATCCTGGCAACTTTTCTTTCACACTACATCCAAATATGGAGCAGTCTGGCTTAGAGAAAGAGCTGAGGTCTTTGACCTTCATGATGTTAAAACAGTCACAAAAAGAAAATTCCTTTCGTTTCAGCAGCGAGGAGAGGATGGATAGTAGCAATGTAATGTAACTGCATCTCAGAGGCTAATTTGACCCCGTCACTCCAATAAAATGAAAACCTTGCACATCCATTTGCGGTGCAACCTACATGAAAGCTGTTTTTGCATAGCAGGAGCTGAGCTGTGGCAGATGACAGACTGTCCATGTGCCTGATATGGTATTTTTCCCATCTTACAAAATGTAAACAAAAGAAGGAACATTAGTTAATTTCTCCACGGCCTCTAATTAAAAATGCTAATTTTATCTTGGGTTCCTAGGGCTGAGTTGCTTAATCACCCATCAGTCACATGAGGGTCAACACTTTATTAACCTCTCTGGTCCTCTCGGATGCCTCTGGTCCATGATATAAACAGATCAATTATAAATATCAAGAGCCAAACTGTGAAAAGTTTTTTTCTTTCTTTTTTCATCACAGTGCAGGGAGGTACTGTTCTGGCGAATTATCATTTTAATGCCTCATCCAATAAGCTCTTCTCTGGTTTTCAATAAAATTATGCACGGCTCCTGTCGCGTTATGCTTTAATTTGAGAACAGTTAGACTGCTATTTATAGAGCAATAACCAACTATTGAAAAGATCAGCAGAAACCATGCATGTAATAAAACTGGCATAATTAATTCTTTTTCTGTTGCTCCACGTATTGTAAAAAGAAAAGGAATTACCTCGACTGCAGGACATTCATTACTTTCTCTGCATGTGGAGGTTTAAAATTAGCCAGACACCAACAGACGGCAATAATGAGGTTCCTCCGAGCTCCCATGTGAAATTAATTAAAAGAAAAAAAACACAATTTAGTGAGACTCTTGCACCTTTAGGTTATAGTCGTTAATACTTGTCAAAAAGGGCAATCTCTAAGTCGACTGCATGAACTGTCGAGTCGATGCTAATGCAGCCTTATCACTTTTACTATAGTGTGTTTAAATAGCATTAAACCTGCAAATTATGCGCTTCAAGCAGAGCTCTTTCACACGAGAGGGGAACAAAATCAAGGTACACACACGTAGGTGTTACACACCAGTTGACGGTGTGCCAGATGAGTATCTGCCCAGCTGGGGCACTGTCACACTGTCATCCACTACCCGTTAGGTCCCCAAGATAAATATAGATGAGAGAGAGCCAGAAGATAAAAGAGCAAATGCCAGCGGTGTCCAAACGGTCCTAAAGCACACAGACACAGGACGCACAGCTTGTTTAATTAATTTCAAGTCTGCTCCTCATCATCATAAACACACGTGACAACGCGTCTCCAACAGGATATGAAAGTCTTGTCGAGTTATCTAACTGTAGCTCAGAGCAATAACGTGTCTTATGTTTAAAAAGCTAATCTCCAAAATTAAAAAGGGAAATAATTCGCGTGGCCTTTTGTCTTGCTCTCTCTTCCTGTTCCGCCATCTGTCCTGTCTGTCCTACTCTCTCGCTACACTGGCACACGCACAACAGTCAACATGTACTGAGTTTTGAAGGTATAGAGACAGTTTATTATCCTTCTGATTCCCTCTCTCTGATTAGGCTATAATAAACAGGGTGGTAAAGTTAAGCTGTATCAGAGGTAACAACTGCCACACTGAGTACATAAAGTAACCACTCCAATTCATGATCAGAGGTGACATTTCAGTAATAGTATGGTAAGTAAAATATCAGTTAATTAATAATCATGGAGTAAATACTAATATGAGAAATTGTAATGATCCTTGTGTAGAACCCTGGTGCATCCTCTTTAATAAGCTGTATGTTTAATACTGCCTCGTAGGCCTGAGAGTATGCCTTAACGAGCCCATCCAGCAGGGCCTAGTAATCAGGTTTAAAGAGCTGTACAGTGGTGGGAGGTTGTGCATATATCACCCGCAAACATTGGTATGTCTTGACAAACCGGGAGCATGTGGGGTGCGTGGAGCGAAATTTGCGCTGCGTCTCAGAATAAATGTGTAGCTCATTTTCGTCTACAAACAGCACAGCATTTGAGAACACGAGTCTGACCTCCCTCCCTGCTCTTTTGAAGATCACTGAGCTCTCGGCTTTCAGATGAGCCACCACCCGTGTTCACCATCTGCAGAAAAAGCAAGCGAGCTAGATCAACGAGAACACAGGCCTCAGTGGAAGAAGTTTGATTGCCTGCCTCTCATCAAAGTGGGACAAGGTGAGGAAAGTGGAATGGCTTTCTTATTGTAGAGTGGGCCAAAATAGACATCTGTGAGGCTGCGTCTGGCACATTTCTTTTTCAGGATCAACAGAGAAAAAAAAAATCACACGAATTGTTTGAATAATAGTTTTCATGTCATGAACGGGCACCTTGGTCTTTACTAAGACCATTTTAAATAACGTCTGTCTTCGCAGGCATAGTTATTCCTTTTCCCTTCTGTCATTCTTTCCTCCCTCAGGTCCAGGGGAATTCAGTTCCCCAAACAAGGACTGAGGATATTCAGCTGAGGTCACTGAGGCTGATAGCTGAAGGGAGCTTGCTTTTAAGAAATTCTCTCTGCTTCTACATCCAAACAGCAATCCTTTGCACCAGAGCCAGCAGAGGGAGAATGTAAGTGAACGTCAGGTGCAAAATAGAGTGTCATGGGCACAGAGAGCAAGCATGTTGTGAATCCGTTATTGTTGATTGGTGGCCTCAGACACATTACCATGAGTGTTTCCCACATTCTTCCTGCTTCGCTGAGGGTGTTATATATACATAAGCATATATTGCCTCTTCTTCCATCAGTTAGTTTATTTCTTTATGGCCAAGAGGCACAGGAGCTTTCCATTGCTTTTGTGCTTTGAAGCAATGGTTTACCCTCAGAGACACCTAATCTTATCAATTTCTGATACCGATTCTGGTCAAAATCAATCACATGCACAATCAATCACATGGAGGCACTGTATAATTAAAGCTAGAAGGAGCTGTGAGAGATTGAAGGCAGAAGTCTTCAGCTACTTTGACCTTGCGGGGTTGATAACCCTGTGACAGACGGTGACAGGCTTGTCAGTCACCCTTGTTATCAGCACAGCTCCCTGACAGGAAAATGGACGACCTTGTGGCAGAGGTCCATCGTAAGAGGCCGCCGTGGTGCCCCCGTCTGACAAAACAACAAGGAGAGGATGTTGTAGCGATAGAAACACCGACCTGAAGCGGTCGTGTTCAATCATAGTGAATAAGGAGTGCAGCTCTGCTCCTCCAACCACCAAAACAGAGGAGAAAACACACAGTGGTAATAAGCCATGCTTCAATGTACAACAGTAAACGCAAGTGAGTCTTGTATTGACAAATTGTGAGGACCGCACAGGAACGCACAGGCTTATAATGAGCTACGCCAGTAGATGTATTGAACCCATGGCCTCAGCGCTATCCAATACTTGCTAGGGTTTGACAAACAAACCTTTTTAGGGTGCAACTATGTTTGACCTGAGAGTGCTGATTAGAGTGGATGTCTATCACTATCCTATAGCTTTGTACACACTGAAACACTCCAATACGATCCAACAAAAGGCCTTTTCTTCTCAGGAAAGTTTCTGAAGCGGCGATGAGGCTTTCATGTGTAAAAGAAAAAGTCCCCACAGACTGTCTGATAACGCCTCATTCATGCTGGCTGTCCATCACAGCTGGCTCTTAGCTCGTCCATAGTCAGGTTCGGGTAACAGTTCGGGTGCTAAACAGGGATAAACAACAGCAACAAATATTTCTTCAACAAAGCTACAATTGCTTGATTTCTCTTCTTGTTTTACCAGCTAGGTAAGTGAAACATGCTAAAAATAAATGCACCTGTATTGTGCTCCTATTAAACTGCGTGGCTCCCAACATCAGCATTTATCTGAAATCATGATCCCGGCCACCTGCTGTGTGGATGTTTGTGCTCGACTGCATTCTTCTGCTGGCATAAAATTAATTCATCAGAGCATTTTTTCGCTGAACAGAGCCGCACCTTGCTGACAGAGACAACCGTGATGAAAGAAAGCTGCAGGGTGCAAAACCAAGACGATCGCCCTATCATGGCTGATGGAGACATTTGATTTTGTGATTACGGCCATTTGTATTGTGCACTTTTTAAAATGATTATTGTACCTTATACTCTTTACATGGATCAGAATATTTATTTTCAGTAAATGTTTGCCAGTGGGGTGAGAATCAGAAAATGACACCAATGTCGTTTTCTCCTGTTTATCTCTTTGTTCCTCTGTCTAATATTAGCACTGGTATTTTTACAGCGCCACAATCTGTCTGGGTAAATCTGTTTGACATTTTTTTTCTCCATGTTTATCAGTTCTTATGCAACAAATAAGATATGTTTTACATATTAGGATTGTCACTGATGCATAATGTGTCACTGACGGAGAAGACTAAATGTTAATTTCTCCTCACTCAGCCGTGCCATGACAGACAGCTTGTGTGTTTGCCTGGTGTTGTCGCTGTGAGACCTCAGCTTTGATAAAAAAAAGAATAGAAAAAGAAAGCTTTAGATGTTATCACATTTCTGAGAATGCCCCCTTTCTCAGGAGAGACACAAACCAGCCCGACACAGTGTGACTCTTTCAAACATTTTCAACTTGGATTTGAAGTCATTTTGCTTGCAGACAAAAGCAATCACTTGGTCATAAAAACAGGTCTGTGAGGTTCACAGTGAGGGGAGGCGACAGAGACTGACTGCAGGGCAGTTTTTACTATTCACGTAGCAGTTGATGTGCCAGGTGAGGCGAGCAGAATTCCATTCAGAAACTCTGTGAAAGAGGGTGAATAAGGCAGACTTTGGGTAGAAGAAGCCAGTCTGAAGTTGTACAAAGGAAGAGGGAGAATACTGCCCAAAATATTTCATTCAGTGAATGTTGGGCTCAGTGAATGTTGGCAAAAACTGTCTTTAAATCCAAAATTAATCTGTGAGGATTTGTGAAACTGTGGTAATGAACAGTTCCACTTCTTTTGCTTGTACTATAGTACAAGCACACCCCGGAGGACTTTCCCCTTCTCTGGGCTCTTTCTGTCTCAGTGGGGTCTTCCATGTGGGGGATCTATAGGGGTCAAGGAGGAGGGAGAGGAAGAGGAGACTGGAGAGTGACACAGATGTGCAAAGACCGAGGAAAGGAACTCTGGGACTTGGCAAACAAAAGCAGGAAGAGGGGGAGGAGGATAGATGGGGGTCAGGGGGGATGGGGGGTAAATAGATGATCATGACGGAGACAGTCAGAAATAAAATGCCAGTGGCAGAGAGGAAATCAACGATGGGGGGGACTTTCCGGAGAGAATTGCTCTTTTTTTAACCTTTTATGCTGCCAGTGCGGATAAGCCCACAGCAGCAGGTGCTAGAAAAGATCTGCTCCTGATTGCAGGGTTGATATTCGACAGTATATCGTGTGTGAATGCAAGGCACCATGAAGGGCTTTTGGGATAACGGCTCTATATAAATGCAGTCTATTTACCACGTGGAGAGGAAAATTACAGCCCAGCTTCAGTAGAATAGGACCCCATGGAGCAGATCCATCTGCCTACAAGCTCTTGAGGCTTGCTTGTACTATAGGGGCACTGGAGTCGCTTCTCATGAACATTTTGTCAGAGGCAAGGCATCTAAATTAAATGATGTCTTTAAAAATATGTTTTTTTTAAATGTCTGTGTGAGTATACACTGCATTTTGCTCAAACAGCTGCAAGTGGCGTGCTGGTTCGTGATAGATAAGGAGACTCCAATTACAACCCAATGGGCAGAACCAGCACACATTTTAAATTCCCAATCAATTTTTAGATAATAAAGCAGAAGTGGTGCCACACAAATTCAGGCTTGCATCAGTATTCCCCCATGTACTCCTCAGAGTGTTGGATTCAAACACATATGAGCCCAAAACAGCCTGAGGCCTCCCTGCAACGTCCCTTCTTTGGCAAACTACAAAATAACTCCACTTGCATCCAACAAGCAGCAAACGCTGTCTGTTTATAATAATATAATGGAAAGTATTAATTATACACCTCAGGCCAACTTTAAGGGTAAATAAAGGCTAAATGTTTCTGACAGGGCGAGCGGTTGCATGGCTACACAGAACAAAACAAAACAGTGAATTTAGCGCTTCAGTTGAAACGTGCTCCTTTTCTTCTCGGATAAATAAGCTGTTTAAATTCAGCCTTGGCACCATTACATAAGCTCTCAACAAGTGTTCTCTCTGCAGTGGATCTATTCTGTCGGCACAGTCATTTTACCTCAATTTTCTGCCTCCTTTCGCCAAAATGGCAGATAAGTTGATGCACTTTACGGTAAATGTTCAAACACTGTGAAACACAGCAGCGGTAAACATTTCATTGGGGTCTGCGATGTGCAGTCCCACGTCATCACCGCCAATCTGCAATAAATATGCCAACCAGTTCTGGCTGTTAATTACAGTCCCTGAGCACAATCTGTGTGAAAGCAGCCAGAGCACAGCAGAGGAATGCATTATCACTCCAGTGTTCAGCACAGCCTCAAAGGGTTTGTGGTAGATTTACGCACAAGCAGGCAGACACGCAGACGTGTGGATGGTGGGTCCCCTGCAGTCTGATACAGCACACGCACAGCCAGATCCTTAAAATCTATTTATCACCTTCACTGTAGTTTTCGAAGATGCTGCGATTCAATCATAGATCTGTCATGCTCTCACATCCACCCAGTTTCTGTCAGATAAATATGATAATTAAGATGAGTTTGGTATCAGATCTCATGAGTTGCAAGCCGATAAAGAATAAAAATTTAGGGAGTCCATGTTGAGGATCAAAGCACAAGGGCCGTATTTCTGACGGTAGTTTGGCCAAAGACCTCAGCCTCGGAGGCAGTCAGGAGAGGGCCAAAAAGATGTTCATCAGCCGGCCTGAGAGACAAGGGGGCGAAAAAAAAAGCCAACAGAGGAGCCAAAGAGAGAGAGAGAGAGAGAGAGAGATAAACTTAAATTACAACACTGCGTCAGAAGCTGAGGGGACAGATGGGGTTGTTAAAAGGCCATTACTGAATATAAAACCTTCACTGACATGGTTGTCAGGGTCTCGGAGAAGTCAAAAGTGGAACAGCTGTGGTGACACCCTTTCAAAGATGAATTCAGGAGATGAAGTGGAATCTGATAAAACTGGCACATGCACTAACCCAGTTGTGTCTGTGCGTGAATAAATTAACTGTCTGACTCCTGCAGGTGTATTTCACATAGAGAAAGCCAATGCTAAAACATACTATTAAAAGCACAGTCACTTGGAGAATGTCATAAATTGCTTTAGACATTATTCATCCACCACCTCCAAGTCGTGACTCATTTCACTCACTCAAGAGATCACCGCAGTCAGTTCATCACACTGCAGGGCTCGCAAAAGGCCAGCTATCTCAAAGGCAGCAATGCACAGGACAGATGTGGAAGAAGCATCTGACCAAACTATGCTTGATATTGCCATGACGATGCAGCATGTTTCCCCCAGTTCTCCAGCACTCTGGACAGATGAAGCTGAAAAAATAACTCTGCCATAACATTTTGACTCGGTCAGAATCAGTGATTTTGTTTGCACAGTCCGTGAATAGTGTGCGACTGTCAACACTCGAAACTGATGGTTGTTCACATAAACCAAAACAAACATTCGCAGATTATTCCCGGAGAAAGAAAATGTTAACAAGCAGCTCTGCTCAGTGATCAAAGCGATTCCTAATACCTGGATACATGAGCAGGCAGTTGTTTCTGAGTGTGAATGTCTGCTGAGTGTTGATTTAATGTTAATCTCGGCGCGCTTTCAAGTGTCGATCAACAACTGATTCACGCTGGAAGCGAGAGAGGATTACTGCCAAATAGCCCGGTAAATGGAGGCAGATATAGAAGTGTTGAGGATTTGCCTCATTCACTTTGCCTGACGGATTCCACTCATTAAACTGCTGTCATCATTTCAGCTACTTGTCATCTGAGTGGGGATTTCATGACAGTGTTTTGTTTTCTGTGAATAGAATTTCATCTGATCCAGTGTGACCCTCTCCTGTCACTGTGAACTCATTTTAGCCTATTATATGTCATTAATTTGGGTCCTTAGTCACACATTTGATTCAGCTCTGAGTTTAATGGTGCTCATTAGGGGCTATTCTACTCTGTGATAGCATATCGGACCTGGCCTTTGACAGAAACCACCTCTCTGTCAGAGACAACTAACTAACTACTGCTCGGCTCCAGCTCCCAGCTCTGGTTTCTCCTTTGAGAAGACAGTGCCAGTATATAAAGTTTCTTGCAAATGGGAGCAGATAATGAGGGCTGGCTTTGTCACAGTCAGCCAATTAGTTTATTTATTTATTAATTTATTTGCAGCATTCGTGTGCATGATTAATGGCAGAATGAGAATCAGAAATACTTTATTGATCCCTGCGGAGTAATTGGGTTTCAGGAAGGTTACTCAAACCAACAATAGAAATACACACAGACAAAGAGAAGTATCATGAATATACAGAGACATATTAAGAAGTATGGAGAGAAAATGAGGCTATAAATGTGTAAAATTAATATGCACCGCTGAGGTATTAATTATTGAAGTTGGAAAAAGTAATCATCAGAGTTTCTCGCCTACATTTGGCAGCAAAGAGCAATTCTTTATATTAGCTTTCTCTTTATAATGAAAAGACGTTCTCGTGAATGGTCTGAAGAGCAGAGGAGAAAAATCTCAGAATCCTATTTGATATCATCAAGTATTTTTTTATTAAATAAATAATAAGTGTTCCATTTTTTTGCTTTGAAAAAAATACTTACATGGTTAATGAATCAGAATTCATGTTCTTTGAATGGGTATTCCATGTGCCCCATTTCTATCTTGTATATCTTAAAAGCATGTCTTTAAAGCTTACCTGCAGTTTTCTTCAGCTCAGTGACTCTATTCTAAACTGAATCGATCACACTGCTCAATGAGGAGACGTCAGTCACAGCTAACAAGCAGGCAATTACTTAATAGTACCGTCTTTAAAGTGAAAAATACCTCTGCAATCTGTAGTCCATGTGGTGCTTAGTCAGGAACACGCCGGGTAGAAGCAACACCTCAGCATTAAAGCGTGGTATGAGCAGGATGAGCGAGGAGACAAAGTTCAGACCCCTCCTGGTGCATAAATCTTTAACAGGCAGCTGAAATATTAATAACACTCTTAACACGCTTGTACTGCAGTTGAGCAACGGAAAAAGCAAACCATGTCTCTGAATCAGCAATAGCTGTAAACCATAGGTTTGGTACACCAAACATGTTTGACCTCTACATGTTGAAGCAGAGGTAGTGGTCACACGAGCATCTACCATCGACCAGTGATGATATGATATTCAGTATCTCCTCTCTGAATATGAAAACCCTTAAGAGATATCTACATTTTAGGGTGGTAGGATGGAGATGGGCGGAGACGGCGACTGTGCCCATGTTTTATACAGTCAGTGAGTTCATTCAGTTTCAGGACAAGGATTTGTCTCTAGCCAGAGGGATTAATCTTTTTAATTATTATTTATTATTTGGCAAATAGGGTTTTCATTATTCAAAGGAAGCACCATCTCAAAAAAAAACAGAGAAAAACACAGGGAGAAACCAGAGGTTGAACAACAGTGGAGGGGCCTACGCAGCAGATGCTGATCTGAAGAGTGAAGCAACATATTAAAAATGTAGTGTGGACAGTTAGGATAAACTGCAGGAGATGGACACTGTTCATTTTGTCGGCTGGTTGTTTGACAGGAGCGTATGGTCTGTCAGTCCAAAATAAACTCTGTGTGTGTGTTTGGGTGTGTGTGTGTGGCACGGGAACACAAAAATGTGTTTTTAACAGTTTTTTGGCAACAAATACACAATGAATTTTAAAAAAGCTGACAACTGGGCTTGGAAGCACCTCACTTTTTTCATGAAAACTGTACTGATGGATTTGGTCTTTATGTGGGATTCAATAACAATAATAAAAAAAAATTAGGCTGTGATATATAAATGTCAATAATCTTCAATTGACAACATTATAAACCAAAGCGTGTCACAGGATAAAAGTCTGACCGGGACCAACAGCTCATCTTTTTTCACTCAGCAATTCATTTGACTCGATTAACTAAACTTGAAAGCATTGTAGGCCTGGAATGTGCAGGTGGTAAACACCACCGTGCATAACAACATCCATGTGTATGGACAGGACATATGGACGTCAGCCGCACGCACTGAAATGAGCTCAGCACACTGACATCTCTGCGTGCGTCTATGAATAGCAGTCCCCCCCCAAAAAAACTGTCTTCACGACCATGTTTTCTCTTTCGGATGGCGGCGGAACAGAAAAAGCCCAAGGCACTTTCCCTCGCTCTGAGTGTATGAATAGCTGTTTATTGGGGTAAGCAGATGCTTCGCAGTCAGTGGGAATTGCTCGATGCAGATGGGGACCTTGTACACTACTTTCTACTGCATCCATCTGGCCTCCAACTCCAACTGGTTCCCTATGGGGGAGCGTGACAGGAGACTCTTTTCGTCTAGACAAGAGGTATCAGGAAACTGCTGCTGCTCCTTACAGTACAGGAACATGCGGTAAACACCCGGCGCTTTAGGAGTGTCAGCTGCAATAAATGGCACAATCTGTCATTTCAAGCACTCAGAACACAGAGTCTGATTGCAAATGTTACCACCAAAGAGGTTATGCTATTTTTGGTTTCCACAGTCCAAAAACATGCATGTTTAGAGTAGGTGGAGACTCTTAATTGTTATAAGGCGTGACTCTGACAGTGATTGTGTGTGTTCCCCGTGGACTGACTGACTGTTCTATTCAGGGTGTATTCCCTGGAAAACTGCTCAATGCATGGAAATTAGCCATCATTAAAGTATGAAACCACCACGGTCCGAATGCTATTGCACTCGAGTGCTGCTCTGGTTTCCGTCTGTCTCACAATGTCGTTACGGAATCAACATTTTAAACACTGGGCATACAACACGTTTGAAGTCAGAAAAGGCTAAAAGGCAGAGAGGAAAAAGAGCTGTGGGCCCACAGCTGTTGCATGGCAAGCATCCAACGGAGTCCAGGCTGAAGGTCTTGGCAAGACATACTGTAGACCACATCCTCTTGTCTGCTGTTAGCGTCACTCCTCAGAAAGGCATAACTGTACGTGTGTGTGGGATCCCTGCTTTCGCCTGTCTCTACACCTTCAGCTTTGCTACTGGGAAGAAGCAACCACCCACTATTGATTAAAGCCAGAGTGTGAAGTGAGCCACGGAGCTTGAAATTGAAATCCCGTATCACCAGACTGGACGGAAACCAAGTAATTTCAATTAACATTAGGCCATCTATCTATAAGTGCTCTCACCCCACACCAGCAGGACTGCAGGCTCAATATCTTATCTCTTTGACTACAGGACGTCATGCAAATCCACGCTTCAATATTGACACGGACACACAAACTGAGTCCGGACAACAGTAAAACTGGTGTGTACATTGAAGAGCTAATCTGTGAAAATCCCCGCGCCACAGGGAGCATCATTTCATACATGACTTCATCCCTGTACCAGCAGTTACTGAGCCAGGTCCACAAATTCCCATTGGCCACGATATAGGTCAGCCCTGTCCATTGGGCCGTGAGGCCACGGTGCATGCATTCAACTACTCAATGCGTGGAGCCATAGGAGGTATGATTGATGTTCAGACTACTCAGCAATCCTAATTAGGCCCACTGTATGTGCACTGTGCATCCTGACACGCTGCTCAGGGGCGAGTCACGCTGACAGGCTCTCTTTCCCTATGAATGCTCAATAATGCACTGGAGCACTCTGACAACGGTGTGAACGTGTACAGGCTACTGCTACGTTAGGTTTGACGAGAAAAAAAAACCTACCTTCTACGTACAGTTGCTACTTGGCATAGTTTGTTCTTGAAAGATTTCAGCTTTTAACACACGAGAAAAAAAAATTCTGTGATACTCACCCAAGATCCCAACGACAAAAAGTTTCAGCACTATGAACTCATTTGTATCCATCACGCTGCCGGGATCCAGTCGGACTTTGAATGAAACCTCAGCTGCTGCGGCTCCCGGGAAATGTACATTTGAAGCGAACCATCATTGTAAAATTATCCCACATGTTCAGGTCCGAGTCCCATCATGCTGTCATGAGTCGACAGAAATGTGTGAAGGGATCTGGAGTCGGAGGAGAGAGGGGGAGGGAGGGGGAGGGAGGGAGAGAGGGCAGTGAGGCTGGCTACAAGTCTGGAGAAAAAGCGAGAGAAATCGGATCCAAATGTTTGATTTGTGACCGCACTCCGTGATGGTGCCGTCAGGAGTCAGGAGCGGTCCCTCTGTCCTGCATCCTCACCGTGGGAGGAGGAGGTGGAGGAGGAGGAGGAGGAGGAGGAGGAGGAGGAGGAGGAGGAGGGAGGAGGGATGGCTCTGAAACTGGATTACATTTAGTAAATGTGCGTCCGGATTTAATCCTCATCTTCATCCTTTCCGTGAATTTACTTTTCAATGTGAGATGAGAAACTGTATATCATGAAGCGCAAAATAAGAAGGGATTGCAATTTTGTGTTGTCACAGCCGTCTCACAACAAAAGCTAAGTAAATACATATTTTAAATTAAAAATAAGCGATCGGTAATAACCGTAGCTATCAAAATGTAATTATGATAATGTAGATCACAGAAATCCGACCAGCGGCACCACCGTTGACAGCACAGCTGTTGAAGTCTTTTCCCTTCGTGAAGCAACACTGACCTCTTCTGGTTTCTTATGGAACTGCACCTATCAGGTATCTATCTATCTATCTATCTATCTATCTATCTATCTATCTATCTATCTATCTATCTATCTATCTATCTATCTATCTATCTATCTATCTATCTATCTATCTATCTGTCATTAAAGCAGGTAAGATTAAGATAATGACTTAGTTTGGATTTGATTAATTAATTAATCTATCTGACCCCAACTCTTAAATATATATAAATATATTTCATCCTTATACCAAACAGACTCTAGTTGCTACATATTGGTATTCATGATTGAGATTTGTGGAATAGCATAGCTACAGTGTGATTGCTTGTACTGCAAAGGAATCACCTCCAGAGGTTTCCTGTTTTTCAGGTTTGTTGCAGATTGACAGTCAGGTATGGGTATGTAAAGTATATTGAAAGGGTAGTAAAAGTCAACTCAAAGTTAAGTGTAACCATATATTTATGCATCTGGTGTCATGTGTGAGTAGAAGAATGCAACCTCTTGCTCTGTGAGTACAAATTCGATATTGTAATTTTAATTGAGATTATGAACGCAGACAACCCCTTGCAAACTTTTAATGAGATGACCTACATTAGCATATACATTGTGTTTTACAGCAGATTGAGACAGAGGATTAGGTTATTTCACTGATAAAATTTCACTTATTTTAGCACTAACAAGCCCTCCAGCATTCCTCCCCTGAGCCGACAGAAATGAAAGAAACATTTTGCAAGATCAGGAAGAGGGCAGTGTTCTTCCTGTAGAAACTGAGCCAAACCTCCAAAAAGTTCTGGCAGGTGCTGAGGGGTGTGGAAGTTTAATGGACAAAAAAGCAACTCCGAAACCTTTGTCCTGTTTTGAAAAGGAAAGGAGAAGCAGTTATAAAGAGCACGTCTTGCAGACTCCCTTGGCTCCAAAACATGAAAAAAGTATCAGCAAGCGTGTGCTTGTAGTAAAGATCAAAACAGATTCCTATGTTAGTTCATTGCATTTGATTAACACAGGGTCATCCAGTAAATTCTATGTACTGCTGATTGTTGGGGCTGAGGGCTGAGGAATCATTGGTAGTAACTGTTTGGAATGTCTGAAAGCATGTGAGGCCGTGTTATGTAATTTATTACCCTGCACTCTGGAGTAGACATAAACCAGAGCGCTGCTTTTGCCCCGTATGTGTCTGTTTGAGGAAATAACACCTAAAGGCTGAACGGATGGATTTTTATCATACCTAGTGAATGTTGCTGGGTAAATGGTCCCCAGATGATTCACTTTTTAGTTAAAGGCATACACCCTTGTCTATTGTTTTGTATTGCATTGCAAAAATGAAGTCATGATAAAATCATATGTCATCAGAACACTTTTTTATATCGACATGATTCAAAGACGCTGAGACTGAGGATTGTACTCCATGTTCAGTATAATGAGATTCTATTTGTTTTGAGCTTATGCTTATGATCAGTGTATCATTAACTTTGTGTAACTGAGTCTATGTCATTATGACTTGACTCATGTCAGGCTTCCTGAATAAGCACATGAGCATCTTGTGGTTTACAACTGAGCGTACAGAGGTGTTTGCATAAACCAAATCTGCAAAAACATGTGTAGTATCAAAAGTTGTTGGACAAACTCGATGAAAGTTTAAGCACACTTTGTTTCTATTGCTTTCTACATTGTGGATTAATTCTCAAGAAATCACACATATGGCATTATGTGAAAAACATCTGGACAAACCAGATATGATATAATATAGATCATAGGCCTTTCTAGGCCATTTTTGGGGGTGCTGACGCACCCGTAAATTCATTCCAGCACCCCTAAAAGATAGAGACAACATATTTTTATACAACTGTATATCTTTTTTTAACAATCTAGAAAAGTGTCAAAACCATACAGTACTTGGTAGAAACGTAATTTTTAGACAACAAAAATACACTAGTGTCATGCTTTTCTGTCCTAAATGTGAAAATTAAATTGCATTAAAATGTAAAGAAGTGAAATTTATCTTGCCCAGCCTGCTGCTCCCTGGGTGCTCAGCACCCCTAAACCTCTGATCCTGGAATCTGCCCCTGTTACAGATTCTTCAAAATACCACATTTTGCTTAGCTGCCAGTTTTGCGCAGTCTTGGCATTCTCCCAACAAACTTCATGACACAGTCACCTGGAGTGGTTTCCCAATAGTCTTGAAAAAGTCCCCAGAGGGGGTGAGCACTCGTTGGCTGCATTGCCTTCTTAGGCAAAGCAGCCAACTCAAATGGGTTTAGGTCAGGCGACTGTGGAGGCTGGGTCATCTGACACAGCACTCCATCACTCAGTCATGTCGGTCAATTAGTCCTGACTGTAGCCTGGACGTGGGTTTGGAGAATCTCAATTCTAGAATATTTTGCACCGTTGATCACAGTCAGCGACTTCAATATCCGTCTATGACGAAGAAGACTCACATATCTTATCTTTTACAACATTATAACATCACTGTTTAAACACCAGTGTACAAAGTTTTATTCCTGCTGACAAATGTGTAAAACTCCCCTGGTTGGATAAATTAAGTCATTCAATTCGTCGATTGAAATGTTGTCTTTAATGCTGCTATACGTGCATCAGTATCACAATTCAAAAGATATATTGCATTTTTCCCCGGCTGATTATACACTGGCTTGATAAGAAAATGACTCGAGGGAGGTATACCTTCCCGGTAAGCTTCCTCAGGTGACCGCAAGTTCTCACCTGTTTGCCAGGTGTGCTGTTGAACTTTGACCTGCGCGGTGGCACCGTGGCATCATGACTGGATGCTCGCCGCGCCACTGCTCTAAATCCCGCCGTACATTTTTAAGATTCACTGTTTGTGTCGTCAGTGAGGATAATGAAGCCTTACTGAACCGGTTAAAATAGGATGTCAACAAGTGACGCAGGAGAGTTGTCGGAGCTCGGAGTTGTAGGAGGAGAGACGCCTCTGGACCTGACAGAAACACGGATTTCATCTGCGCGGTAGGTCTCGAGGCTCAACAAATCTGAATTTTGATAATGTATGCTTATTTGTTTTGAGGTGCTGGCGACCGGGGTGATCGGTGGATGTGTCTGTTGTCGTGTTTGAGACTTTTTTTTGACGCGTTTCGTGCAGATTTGTTCGAGAGCAGCCTTCGCCGGACTCCATGTATAATTTTTCATGTTTTACTCTCACTCCGTGTTTCTGGAGGCATACGCGGATCTCACGGCCGGTTCAACACGTCTCACGATTTGTGACGTGTTTCTGGTAAATTCGGCTTTAAGATATTTCAGTAACACGGCATTTTGGACGCGGTTTACAGTTCGACACTGCCCACCATGCTGTGTTTGACAGCAGAGAGGAGGAGGGGATAACTTGTGAAGAGTCGTCTTTTCGCGGAATTACGTCGCAAATACCAGGACAAATTGTTGTTCTGGTGATGTAAAGTTCGAGCTCACCGCTACTATTGAACATGTTATCTCTCTTGTTTTGTTTGTTTTGCAAAAGTTGGCCGCTTTCTGACCGGGGTTTGGCACCGACGGCTTCTACCCCTACCTCCTAAAACGTGGCGTATCAAGGTTTCCGCGTGTAATTATCCAAACTGTAGCTGTTAAGACGAATGCTGGGAGGTTGTTTTATGACGCTTGAATGAGCCTGCATCTGTGTTTATGATTGCATGACTGACATAATTAATTGTGACAATGACATAACCACGTATAGTGAATCACCATCCGGAGACATTATGTCAGTCTCAATGGCTTATTGGGCAAGCTCATACATGCTCACTCGCGTCTGCATTTCGGCAAAGTCTCCGCCATCCATCCATTATCATACCCGCTTTATACCCAGTGGTGTTGTAGGGGTCTGCCCATGCCTGTCTCCAGCACACAGAGTGAAGACAGGGAATACACCCTAGACAGGTTAAGGTTGTCGTTCCTTCATAAGTCACGCATTCTATTCACACCTTGGGCAAGTCCAATGTGGGAGGAAATTGAAGACCCATGCAAACATGGTCACCACATGCAACCTGTTTGCTGGACATTGCTGGAATCTGGACACAAACTCGCAACCTTCTTCCTGTGAGGCAACAGCGCTATAGGTACATGGTAAATGCTGCTGTGCATGTCCAGACCTCTGCCTCTCTTAAATATCTGTGCGTCCCCTGCTAATACCTTCCACCTCCCTGTACACCCAACTTAGCACACAACTCTCCTGGAAGTCTGACAGACATTAGAAGGTGTGGCAGCAATCGGAACAAGTCTCGCTTTGTCGTGGCAACCTTTTGTTGCCTCTCATGCAGTCAGAGCAAAGTCATTAAGGCCTCTGCAGATGAGTCTTAAAGCAAAGTTTAGGGTGTAAATCATTGGCTACAGTTGGAGCATTTTAATGCGTTTGTCAGTGTTGAGCACACACCCACACTCTGGTACAGGCTGGATCCTTGTAGTTATATAAGTGTTAGCTGGCAGATATGGCGGGCACACACCCACAGCGAGGCTGACCTCAAGTGAAGAATACACCGACATGCTTGCATGAGACTCACTGCTCGTAATGGAGCAGCACAGAGAGCCCATCTAAAATAACAATTAGTCATCGGTGTGCAAAAACAAGCATAACAAACCGCCAGGCTGCTCACGAAGTGCAGGAACCGTGCACATTACAGTGTCGTGTATGTACTAGTGGCTGGAGTTTGCTAATTACTCATGTTTTGTAAACCAGATCAGATCTAACTAATGCCTAAGCTTAGTTTCAGGGATTTGGCTCTTAACATGGGAAAGTACTTCAGCCTCGACACATATTCAATTGAATAAGCGAAAATGTCATTCTGCCATGACACATCTGGAAAAGTATGGTTGCGCCTAGCAATTATTTTCTTAATCATTTCACCAATGTTTAGGTATTTGTTTTGGCTATAAAATGGCAGGAAATACTCTAAATATCCAAGAGCCCATTTGAAATCTTGACATTTGATCCGAGCAGTTATTCTAAAATCTGAATTCAGTCAATTTTATTCAGACCAACTAATTTTGCAGATATGAGGATTTGATGTTTTCCTGAAGACGTAATTGGATTTTCAGACTTCTGAAATTCTGACTCGGATCCTCACTGTTTCTTGATTTTCTGTGGGTAGATTAAGCTGCAGATAAAACAGTGACGGCATCATCAACAAGTTTGTTTAGTTGCATTCCCTTTCATCGCAGACATCACGTGTTGGTGAAACTATCCAGGTTTAGAAACGCTGATATTGCTGTGATGTGCTATCTTATGTTGCCTGCGGGACAGGAAGGATTAAAAACACTCTGTACCATCCACATGGCAGGCTTTGGCACCGGAGTCGCTGTTGCAAAGCTCTCCCTCCCTCCTCCCTGCTCCATGTTCCTTTCAGCTTCTTGTTCATGCCATGTCATGTCTGGCCTTTGCCATAGCCTAGTGCAGATTAAGCTTCTAATTGGGCTAATGAATCTCCCCTGGAGGGTAGGTGGATGGGAGGCGGTAATGACAGCGGTATTAAGGAAAGTTCAAGACCAGAAAATCAGGACGCATGACCCGGAGCGCGGCAGGTTACACTGGGTCCTCAGTATCAGTTTCCATCCATGATCAGACTGCTGACTTGGATTAAAAAGTGAAGATGCCATCCTGGAATAACCCTGTGACAGATAATTGCTTTCATTTGATTTGTTACGTGGTAATGAACAAGGACTGCAGCGACACGCACTTTCAGCTGACTGCTTCATCTGTGTTGGGCTGTCACCATGCTGGGCAGTTGGCACACAGCCGTGGGTTCAATGTTGGGTTGCAGCACTAAACGCGCATATGCATACTTGAGTGGCTGTGTGAGTAGGTGTGTTAGCTCTGTAGCTCTGGTTGTAAGAGAAAGTGTGGTGCGAGCAGAGAGGAGCTCTTACATAACCATCGCTTATCAGTCCGACCCCGTAGAGCTGATAAGACGTTTGAGTTTGCTGCCGTGAATCTATAGCAATCATTTTATTTCATACTGAGTGGATTGCAAATTTGTGATTCAGGGTTAAAGGTCAACAGGTCCTTGAGAAATGCTTCTGTAATTATTAACTGTCGAATCAATTAGTCTTACAGCAACAAGTGTAGTCAGCAGCTGGTCATCCATATGCAATTTTTCAACCAGATTTACCAAACCTTCACCATGTCTCGCTCTTCAGGTGTGATGACTCTCTGTTTTTTATTTTTACAAGGAAGAAGAGTGTTGCTCTTTGGAATTTTGATAACACAAACTGTTATCTTGTCCCACAGTGGCGCAGAAAGGAGATATGGAAAATATTCAGCCACATTCCAGAAGTCTGGACGCTCCAACAAATTAAACCGACACTATGAAAAACAAAATGTCCAACATGATTCTTTGTGGGACTGGTAGGCCACCAGTTGAAACATGCATTATGTTTCTACACCACAGGGTTAAGGGAAGAGCTCTGAGCTAACATGCACCTCCTCCAAAAATGTCAAAACTGCAGAGAAAACATGATGGGACTGAAGGAGAGGTTTCTGTGAATAGTTTGTCGAGTGTGGAGGTGATGCTATGGTGTTAATTCAATAAGTTCATCTTAGTCCTGTCGACTGTTTCAATGCCCCTGGGCAGGATTTTATTGTCCCAGCTGCCTCATTAGCTACCCTGCTGTACAAATAGTAAAAGTTGAGTAAAAATGAGTTTGACATTTTGAACGTTTTGGGTTTTTTTTAGAGACCAACTGGGTGATACAGTCTTTGAAAGTTTAAAGAAAGAAAGACTCGGTGGAGATCACTCTGCGGCTGCACAGCAGTGCCAACCATCAGTCATCACTCAGGAAGAAACACACAAAGGTGACACACACACACACACACACACACATTTCAAACACATTTATTCAAGTCAATAATCTGTCAAGCCTTAATAATTTGCATGTACAGCAGTGGGCAGAACAGAAATCCTCTCGTTTGATACAGCGTCACTAACAGGAGACGACAGAGGAAGAGAAGAAAAGGCTGCTGGTGGTGGTGATTCACAGAGCCAAAAGTCCACTGGAGCCACATTCACGTCCTACCTCTCCATCACACTCTCCCGAGCTGTGGGCCCCGATAGAAATCTAGTGAATTCAGACCGCTGTCTACACAGGTAAATGAGATAAGAAATCAGTTTTCCCTGAGATGAACCTTGATGAAATTTAGCACTGACCTTGATCGCAGACTCGTGAATATATTTTGCTTCCTGAGCTACAGTTCAAGGAATAATATGAAGCCACACTTCACTGTAGACATGGGTTTAGAGACGAGCTTATAACATTCTTCAGGAACGTTTGTTCACACGTGCTCAATAGCATTATCAGGTCCCACAGATATGTTTGGTCCCAGATTCTGCAGACTGTAAATATGACATTGGCACATTAAGGATATTATGCTGTGTGAGTCTTCGTACTCGCAAAAAGTTCCTGAAATCATAGGACATTTACTGCAATAAGTTAAACAGTAACCACCTGAAAAGTGTCTGCATACTCAAGACAAGGACAGTATCTGGAAGAGGCAGCTATGTATAAACTCATAAGCGCTCCAGATTGTGTGATCCCAAGGCTGAAGATGTTGTGCAGCTACTTGCCTGCAACTTTACACTTAAAGCCCCAATACTGAAAATACGAGGATAAGAAACTCTTACTTTTCAAGAAGTTGGTTTATCAGCCTCATATGCCTTATCACAAATGATCTACCTTGGGGTTGACAGTGCCTCCAGGCACCAGGCAGCAGTACAAGCAAATTAGTGATTTTATCTTTTCCACTTGACAGCTTGTCACCTTCTTGAGGCACAATTGTTCCTCATATTGTGTATACATGGTGGAGGCTGTTGGTGCTGCCTGTTTTCCCTAGGCATACTTTCATGCCTCTGTGTGATGCAATGTCACACATTATATTGGCTTTATCCCAAGAGGTCATTGGTCAGGCTGGCTTTATTAGTTGAGAGACGAACACACCCACTTCCTATCTCCTAGCTACCTGCAGTGTTTTCATACCATTCAGCATGACCGTATATAGTCATGACCATGCACTGTGAATACCACATCCAGTTAAATAATGCTACGAGCGCTCATGATTTCTCATGAGGTGTGACTGGTAAACACATGCGGCGGTGGGAAAACTGTTAAGTAAAGAGAAAGGGACACAGGCGAGGAATGCTGGCCATCCTGTCGATCAGCATTACTTTGGCAAATGACAGACATCTGATCCCTCAAATATTTCTCTCTGCACAAAAACATCTCTAGAGCTACACAAAATCTGGACGCCAGCACCAAGTCACAACTAATTTATCTGTAATACAGTCGTACAGCTGTATAAAATTGTTATTTTCAGGCTCTGATTATTATGGTCATGATGACTTGTACAGCTTTGTCAAAATGCCAGGGGTGACTGGAACATTTTGTTCCTACTGTACACAACAGTCTTTCCGACCTACAGTTAAGTGGTAGCTTTTGTCCCAACCAGAATTCCTAATGTGTTTTGTGCTTCCTTTCCTTCCTGCTCTGCCAGTTTACCTGAAACACAAAGGACTGAACACAGCAGATTTCGGGTAAGAATTAACCGCAATCCTGATCATTACGTCACGTTCAGAGCTTTGTTTGAGTCCCTAACATGCATGGGGTCATCAAACACTGTGTTTCACTTCTTTTTGTTCCCACTTTATCAAACATATTTACAAATCAATATTTACACAGTATGAAGTAGCAAGTTCGAAGCCGCTTACATTGTCTGAAAGCCACAGGAAGCATGCATGATGATTATTTTAGTTGGGAACAGGGTGTGTGTAATTTAATGAATGTGTGTCTATCTGTTGAAAGGCTTGCATGTCTTTTGGAATAACCTGTTTGTCAAGGCCTGAATCCTTTAATTAGTTATGCTATGGGAACGGGAGCTTTTCAAATACACTGCCTCCTGTGCGTTGCACAGTTTGCAATTGTAGCTAGCAGGTCACCGTAACATGCTTGCTGTAAATGTCAGATAACATTTTACTGTGCAAGTAATTTGCATTGCTACCCTCAAGTAGAAAAGTAAAATGAGTCTATCATTTCAGCAGTGGTTGCAATACAAGAAGAGGGGTCATAAGGTGGCCTGGAATATCAGTTGTCAAACAGAGAAATCAATTTAGAATTAGCAAAAATGTTTTTTGCCCCTACAGTGATTAAACATTTCAATTCATTCATCAACAGGTTCAAGGTCAAACATCACCACCAGACACTCCTAAAAACACAGCCAGTGACTCATCAAAGGACCCGTCTATACCCCACAGTTTGGGACAACAGGAGCATGATGGCTTGTGCATACTTCCAAGTGGGTCACAAGACACAACCTGCAGCAGTGCGTTTGAGTTAAGAAACAATTTCGACCGCAAAAAGCTTGAAAAGCAAGCCCATTCCGTGGAGCTGACCGACTCTGGGACAGCCATGCTGTCTTCCAGTGTAGTAACAGTTCTGGCCCCACACTGGAGTGGCCGCCTGAGACGGACCAAAAGATTTGAAGTGGCTGGCAGTTCAGAAGCACAGGGGAGTTTCCAAGATGTGACAAATGCTGCAGCAGATCATACACATGAACACACCCAGAAGACATCGACTGATGAATTCCAAGCCCAATCGAGGGTGCCATTTCAGGGCACCAGGAGGAATACAGTGGGCTGCTCAACTGAAAGCGATCGTGCAAGTTATGAAAGTAAGAGGAAAATGATACAGACTGCCTCTTTGGATGCAAACCCTGGGAAAATGGACAGTAGGCAAAGAGATGTAGGTGCCTTGAACCCTGGAGTTACAAGTGTTCCTCCGCTCTCTCCGCTGCCCCTTAACCCAAACGAACAAATAAGGAATGCAGAAAATGATCATCAAGGAGGACTGTCATCTTCAAGCTCAAAGCCAACAACCAGCAGCCTACTCCTCTCTTTAAGAAGATTCAACTCTAACAGCAGGATTTCTACTGCACCTTCCACTTCCTCTGAGATAAGCCCTTTGCATCTGGGCAGTTCACCAAATGACCAAACTGAAAATGTGTTCACGGCACACCTCTCTCAAAACGTTCACAATAATAATGAACATGAGAGGTCAAAGCAACCCATCTCTCCATCATTAAGTTCCTTTCGGACAACTGAAACTGGGTCTGCACTTTCCCCATCATCCTCAAATTACCAAGAAATGCAGATGTTGGAAGCCAGATTCTTTGCAGTTTCACCCACAAACAGGGAGACAAGACAAACACCTTTTTCTCAACAACCTCAACCAACAAGCAGGACTCAGTCCAGTCTTGCATGTTCCAGGCAACCAATTCTAAGTAGAGGACCATCAGAGAGGCAGCTGAAGTATGGGGGATCAGACAAAAGTACAAACTTCATGGTCGAGAGTGCTGTCTCTTCACCCAGGCATGCACCATATGAGAGGTCTGAGCTCCTAAAAACCCATTCTCTCCCAAGGAGGACCACCCTGACTCCTACATCATGGTGGAAAGACGTTACCCATGACGGCGATTCCCCTTTAACATGCACCAATGCAACAGCTATCAAAAACAAGCCACAAACAAGTTTAGATTCATCCTTTAATGATAAAAGTATTGTGGCCTCTCCAGGTCAGACAGGAAACAAAACATATAGTAGTCAATTGTGCAACATTAAAGATAACAATAACACAACAGAGTCAGCTTACAAAGGTAACCTGAATCATGTTTTGAACACACAGGGTGGAACTCACAGCCTTAAACAAAGAAATCCTGAGGATTTACCCGACCACAACTCAGACAGGCTTGTCAAACAGCAAAATGGATTCTCTCACAGAGAATCACAAAAGCCTCGTACTTTGCCAGATGTTTTGACTAGTTCTAAAATTAGCAGAGCTACAGTGCAAACAATATTGAGTCAACCAAAGGATGTCACCAGGCATGAATTAATTCATAATTTGTCAACAGCACATGCAACTGAGATACCACCTCCTTTGCATAATCCCAAGGGTTTAAATGCTCCCACTAAGAACAGTGGCAAATTCAGTAATAGTTACTGTGGATCCAAAAACAGCATCACGTCAGGATCCTACCACAAGGACACTCAGAGGTTTTCCAAACCATCGACTTCTCTTGCTGCCACAAGCAGTCTGAACAGTCAAGCCTCTAAAAACGCCTCTAGTCTCCCCGTGACCCCAAATACTAAACCTAGCTCCTCCTTTCACTCCCACCCAGTGGCTTCTCAGACTAGTAGCCATGCATTATCACACAACAGCTCTTCTTCCCTAACACCCAAATTCACAAACACGGGTCACGCGACACCTCTTGGTTTTGAACGAAGCTACGCTTCCGTCCCCAAGCCTGCCCACTCCAAAATGATGTCCAGCCTTATTCCCACTGTCAGTACTATCTCAAAAACAACTCATAGTCCTGTAAATGCTGCCTCCACCTTCTCATCATTTACTGGTGCTAGCCAGTCTGCAACCACTGCTGCCTCTAGCCTGTCACTTCTGACACCTTCTGCGACTCCCGCTCGTGCATCTTCTACCATTAGTACCGTTTCTTCTCTTTTAACACCCCCTGCTACACCCATCATCACCAGCCCTAGTTATTCAAACACTTCCAGCCCCAAGGAAGGCAAGACATTCTTGAGCAGTGAAGAGAGGGACACAAACATGGTGCCTTCCCAAATAGAGGCAAAGAAAGCACGAAGGGTGACATGGGAGGACTCGGTAGATTTGCAACATTGTGAACCCATTACCCCAGAGCCACCTCAAGTCCCAGCAAGTTCTCCATCTCCTTCCAGGTCCCCTCGTAGTATCAAAGCTCCTTCGATCTTCTCTTTTCTGAGATCAAGCAGTCCAAGCTCAAATCCAGCTCCCCTTTATTCCATTAGTCCAAAGTCCTCTAGCATACACATGGAGAAAGGTGGGAAATATCGATCCTTATCATCAGACTCTGCTGATTTACCATCTAGAGGGCAAGAGAGATCCAAGCAGAGACCCATTGACACTGTTGTCTCTGACCAGGGAAGACGGCCCTTAACCACACTTAGGCAGGAGAGGACTCTATCAGCAGAGTCTGGCACAGCTCAGAGCTATACGGCCACTGCTCTCTCTCTCCCCCCCGACTTTTCAGGCAGCTATAAGCTTCGATATAGCTCCACGCCTTATTCCGCTCTAATGTCTAATAGGTCAATACAGGGAGAAATTAAGGCTGCAACACCAAGATCACCACTCTTCCAGCACTTATCACAGTCAAATTATGCGACACATCGTTCCATACACACTGACCCAGTCAAGGCTTTATCATCTAAACCCCCACTACCACCTATCAGCCTACCGCAGCCAATATCTTTGTCTTCCCAAAACAAAACTAAAGCAAGGGAGAGCTCAAAGCATGGCTTTTCAGAAACTGATCAACTTAATAATAACCACAACAAGAGCTACAGTAAAAATCATTCAAATGATCATTTGCTTCTGGTCAACAACCGAGTGCATGTCTGTTCACAATCCTTGCAAGATGAAAAGATAGACAGTTCGTCTTCCACATTTGTAACTGAGACTCTTGTTTATAGCATTAGACCTAAAGTAGATGTGGTTTCTTCATCCTCAAAGAACACAATGGCTAAACCTCTGCAACATCCCACAAATGCAGTGGTGTCAGTGGAGACCATGCTAAGTCAGCAGTCACACACAGTGCAGAGTAGGGGGGCTCCAATGAGACCATGTAGTCACTCAGACCAGAGTTCCACTGGTAGTAGTTCAACAGAGAGCCAGACCCATGATGACGAAACCACTAACAGAAGAATGAATGCACTAGGTAAAAGCAAATTTTTTTCAGTTGAGGGCAGCATTGGGCAAAGTCCAAAGAGAAGTCGGTTTGCTTTGAAGAAGAGTGTCAGCACACCAGCTTCAAATTTATCAAGGTCAGAGTCAGAAAGGGTCAGCAAGGGCAACAACAAGATGGACCAGGTCCTAAACAAACTGAGACAAAGGTTCAGCTCAAGACGGTCTGATGATGATGTGTTGTTCCCATGGAAGTGGAAGAAGGCCTCCCAAGCACCTTCAGTTAGTGGGTCAAGTGATATCAGCAATGTCAGTGATAACACTGTTGAGAGTGCAAAATCATTAGAGAAGCAAGAGCAGGAGAAAGGGGGGGTGCTTAAGGACCCTGCAAAGAGATCGGAAGCGGCAGACAGATGGACACAGAACCGGTACACACTCGCACTACCCTGTTCTCCTGGGAGCTCAATGTCAGGAGAGAAGTTCTGCGTTTGGTCCGATAAACCACCTGCTGAAACTCACCAAGAGGAGCAAATTGCTTGTACAGAAAGTAAAAAGCCGTCTCATTTGACAACAAATACTCCAACAACTGTCCAACTTGACTTTTACAAAGACAGCACGGCAGATTACAAACCAACAAATCAGTTCCACTCTTGTAGAGATCCCAGCCCGGGCAGATGCCCCGTTTCTCCTGCAGCTTACCCTTCACAGTTTGGGAAGTCCACTCCCAGCCCAAGGAGCCCTTTCTCCCCATTTTCTTCTCTTTCCCCTCTTTCCTCAATGCCTTCGTCTGAAATGACAGATGACAGTGTCTTCTATAGCCCAAAACTGCAACGTCGTAGAGAATCTTCCTCACCATGTGAGCCAAGAGAGGGACTGCGCCTTGGGAGTTCAAGAAGGAGCCGGGTATCCACAGGCCCACCAAGTTTAAGTCCGGGACATGACAAGGAAAGCTTGACATCCTCCTATGCAGACTTGAAGTATGGCATTGAACCTGGACGCTCATTTTCTGTGAGTTCGGTGCTGTCCAGTCGGCCTTCAGGGCCCGGTCGCATCTCAACTGGATCCAGGTTCATGAGTGTGGGCGACCTCACTGATTCTGCCATGACCTGTAGAGGCTCTGGCAAAGACTTGGACCGCTGGTGTGTTACACCTGACTGGATGACACAATACGGTTGCCAGCTTAGAGAGGACCCTCGAATGTCATATTTCTCCAGTGATCCAGGTAAAATGCGATCTCGATCTCTTCCTCGATCACTGACCAGGCGCTTGGCCAACTGGAGCTCTGGTGTTTCAGCTTCACCTGCAGATTCCACTACCACAAAACCACCCCAACATTGGAGCCCCAAATTGAACTGTCACTTTGCATGGGATACAGAGGGTCCCCCAACTCCTCCCCCAACACCTCCGATGTCTCCAGTATCCAGACGCATATCAAAAGCTCCCAGTCTCTCCTCCCCTACCTTTCCAAGCTCACCAGGATCGCCTCCGCATGTGGACAACCCAGCCTCCAGGGGCCACCTGCCCTCACGGAGTTATGTATCAAGCCTGAGCACCTTCGAGGAGTCAGACTGCAGCTCAGACACTACAACAGATGATGAATATTACTTGGAGACGGCTGATGACGGGGAAAAAGAGACAGAGTTGTGACTGCAGAGTGGTAGCTTTTAAACCACTCTTGGCTTTGTGATGCTGGACACAAGTGTCCAGAAAATGGAGAAGGACATGATAAGTCAACATTCACAAGAAGAAATATGGGCTATCGTGGGTCTGTCATATAGCGTGAGCTTTGCCTGTTTCTTGTTTTTTGTTTATTTTAAATAGATTTTTGTCACAAAAGAGATGTGTGTTCAGCAGGGGCAGGTGGGGCAGGTCTTGATGGGTTTATGGAAGTTACTGTCATGTCACAAAGGCAATTCTAGGTTTAAAAATGTCTGTATAGTGTACTATATTGATGACTGCGTATCTTTAACATATGGATATGAATCATAACTTAATTGTTTCTTCATCACATTCTTTACTGCTTAATTATTTCACATTTGTCACAGAAGAGTTGCATGGCATAAGGAAGTGTAAAACTTAAACCATTTTAATGACCAGTTCAATGTTGTAATTTTGTAAGGCACGTCTCTTAAGTTTGCATTTATCCCCGCTACTAAGAGCTAATAAGAACAGAACACTTTCATGTAATTTGTTTTCTATGTTTGCAAATTGAAATGTGGTTAATCTTTTGGATATATATCAGATACAATATTTTTTGTGGTACATTTTAGGAAAAGTCAGAAGGTTGCATTGAAAAATGGAAAAAGATTTCGTTTAAACTTCTTTATACATTTTGAGATGAGATATAATACTGTAATTTAGAATTTACATTTGTTAACATACAATATAAAGTGCTCTCCAAAAGTGCTTGCTCTCTTTGCACAGTAACAAGATTAAAGTCCTAATATATCTGTTTGATAAATAAATGGAAAATGTCCAACACGAACTGTTGGATTCCTGTTTGCCTACAACTCTTGTGATGCTGCTTTTGAAGTTGGGAACGTTCTCTGCTGCCCGATGTCTGATTTTAATCACCATGATTCCTAATTGTCATCGTGTTGCTAGGGCTCCCGTCACGGTATTTGCGTGTCACCGTTAGTGAAAAGGTATGCTAAACACCAGCATGACACCAGCATGACACACAGGAGATTCAGTGCCCACGATTAGTATCTACCATTGGTATCTGCAGCCTAAGTGATTCGTAATGCTTTGCCGGGTGCAGTGTTCTTGCACGGGTGACAGCTACAGGTGAGGCTCTAACAGTCTCACATTATTCATGTGGGCGTTCCCCTCCGCTCTTGGCTGCGGCAGCACATAAACTGCCATGGTGATGGACAGATAAAACCCCCATGACACAGGCTGAGGTTGAGTGAATTCAGTAAATTCATTGCACCGTGTTCACGATCGCTCGCATTTTTCTTCTGTTTCTCTCTTTGTGTGATTTTCACCATAGAGACATTCTCACTGAGCCTGTTCAATGTGCTTTGTATTATTAGCCGTGACATCATCGGGGAGAGGCACGGCTGCTTCACATCGCGTGTCACAGCGTTCAGAGCGACAGGATTGAATCTGTTTTTCCACCCCGTGTCATCATAACAAAAATGGAGCACGGTGTACAAGGCAACGGTGGATGGACTCGTCCGTCAGAACAGACCAGGCTCAGAGTTGACATTTATTTTATGTTTTATAAAGCCGTGACCCTGCAGGCTTCGCAGCAGGGCAGATATGGACAAAGTGTACATGACTCCAGATCAGGTTTCACCTCACAATAAACAGTTGCTGCGCTTGACGTGGCGATTATGGCATCAAACAACAGGGTGAGGTGATTGTGCTTTGTGTGCATACATGTGTGTGTGGGGTGGGGGTATGTGTGCATTTATGCAGCTCGGTGCGGTGCATAGCTTTCTTCAGCAGCTCTACTTCTTCAAAGAGGTCGTCAGATAAAGCTTCTTTGCACACTGATGGAAACACAAAGTCATTGCACATTCCTATGAGATGATGTGGCATAGTCTTCTTGGTAAATGTAGCTTTTTAAGAATCTTCATTTGTTTTTGATTTCTCGAGCCCATGGCAGGACAGTAATATTAGTTTTGTCTCATCAATGAACACTGTGGTCTTATTCTTTGACTTTTCCCTGAATCAAATTGTCCTGTAAGTACTTACTATATGAACAAATATTACTTTTGATTTAATAACTGATTCAAGAATATTTGAGTATGTTGTGATTCTCGAACAGAGATGCAAGTATGGCTTCAGATGTGGAGCTCTTTGGCCATCTAGTGGCAACTGAGTGTAGCCCACCTCAATTACTGAGACCTCCCTTCTTGGTTCCTCACATTAACTGTAGAAACATGAAAAGCAACTTGGTTTTCACTTTATATTTGGACACTGACGTCAGGAGGTGACTTTGAACATACGCATCAGTTTAGTGTTTTATTTTTTCTGTGTTGAATCCCTTCTTTTCATGTCACTCGTATGTTAACTCACAGTAAACGTGGACAAAGTGATGCTTTCAAATCACATTTATTCTTTATTCAACATGTTGCATGGTGAATTAAGAAACTAAGATACTGTAGTTACACTTGAAGATCCACTTCAGGGCTTCACTCTTCATCATGTGATTTCTGGCAAAAGAAAGACATTTTGTCATATTATTTTATTATTCAGAACAAATTATTAAAATTGCATTCTCAACATTTCAACTTTAAAATTGGAATGATTCTAACAGATCACTGACCTTAGATCCAGAATCACGACTCTTTGCCCTCATCTTGTTGACCTGCGACTCAGCAATGTCGGCCCTCTCCTCTGCCTCCTCTAGCTCATGCTGCAACTTGCGTAGCTTGCTCAGATTTACATTAGACTGCTCCTCCTGAAAAATACACCATGAAATTGTTTCAAGCATGCCTATAATATCAGCCTCATTCATAAAAAGGCATTGAAGGGAATAAAGTGTTTTTATTTTTTCTGCTTACAGCCTCCTCTGCAGATCGCTTGTAGGATTTAACTTTCAGTTGAAGTTTATCCACCAGGTCCTGCAGACGACTCAGATTCTTCTTATCCTCCTCTGTCTGTTAAAACAACATTGCATGTTAAAGTTTTGTCTTTTGGTAAGTGTTCATAACTGTCTCTGTAGCACATACCTGGTAAGTCAGCTCTTTAATGCGCCTCTCATATTTGCGTATACCTTTCACTGAGTCACTGCTTCTCTTTTGTTCGAGATCCACCTCATTTTCCAACTCTCTCACCTGAAAAAGAACAGGTATGGATGCTTGTTGAGGTCAGTATAGGACACTCACACTGTAAAGCAGCACTGTGGGTGTCTGAAATCCTCACCCTGGCCTCCAGCTTCTGGACCTGCTTCTTGCCACCTTTCATGGCTATTTGCTCTGCTTCATCCAGACGGTGCTGCAGGTCTTTGATGGTTTGCTCCATGTTCTTCTTCATGCGCTCCAGGTGAGCGCTGGTGTCCTGCTCCTTCTTCAACTCTTCGGCCATCATGGCAGCATCAGTAATAGCCTTCTTGGCCTTCTCCTCTGCATTCCTGCACTCCTGCACCGCCTCCTCTACCTCATTCTGAAGCTGGCCTATGTCTCCCTCCAGCTTCTTCTTCTGGTTCAACAGGCTGGTGTTCTGCACACAGTTGTTTAACAGTAAATGCTGTTGGTGAACTTGGTCTGGACATGCAGGGAAACTTCTTATTTAGAGGGATTTAACAGACCTGAGAGTGAAGCAGCTGGACTCTCTCACTGACATCCAGCAGCTCCTGCTCTGCCAGCTTACGACCTCTCTCAGTCTGCTCCACCATGGACCTCAGCTCGTCCAGCTCAGCCTGCAGCAGGTTGTTACGTCTCTCCACGATGGCAATGTTCTCCTTCAGATCATCATTGGCACGGAGAGTATCGTCCAGCTGCAGCTGGGAGTCCTATTCAAGGGGATTTTTGGGGGGAAATATTTTATCTGTCTTTTAAGTTATAAAGGAAAAACTAAATGTCAAAATAAGGACATTTCCAGCAGTGTTCAGTACCTTCAGATGGGCATGCACTCCCTTGAGCTGCTTCTGGGCCTCTGCTGCCTGCCTGTTGGCTTGGCTCAGCTGGATCTCCATCTCATTGAGATCTCCCTCCATCTTCTTCTTTATCCTGAGAGCCTCGTTTCTGCTACGAGTCTCAGCCTCCAAGGAGCTTTGCAAAGTGTCCACCACTCTCTGCTGGTTTCGTTTCATCTGCTCCATCTCCTCATCCTTCTCTGACAGCTTCCTCTCAATGTCAGCCTTCACCTGGTTGAACTCCAGCTGAGCTCGGAGGATCTTTCCCTCTTCGTGCTCCAGAGAGCCCTGTACAGGTGGTCTGTTGTATGAATTCACATATTCTTTGGACTATGAAAGCCATGTAATGTCATACATATGAGGTCTCACCTCAGCTTCCTCCAAAGCAGCTTGTATCTCAGCCTTCTCCTGCTCCAGCTGTTTACGGATCTTCTCCAACTCATGGATGCTCTTTCCTCCCTCACCAAGTTGCTCAGTGAGGTCAGAAATTTCCTCTGTATGAGACATATGTCCTCAATTGACTGACCTTGTACAAACCTTATATACCATAAAAATGTCATGTTTTGTTGCACCTTCCTACCTTGGAGATTCTTATTCTCTCGTTTCATGGTCTCCAGATGATCCAGAGATTCCTCATAAGAGTTCTTCAGTTTGAAGAGCTCAGTGCTGAGAGAACGAGCCTCTTTCTGGGCACCTTCCAGCTCTGTCTGGGACTCCTCATATTTCTGCTTCCACTCAGCAAGCACCTGGATTCACAACATTCAGCATTGGATTACCACATAATAATCTATCTTCTCATATTTCTCTCTTTTGGTCCTAATTGTGCCCATTACCTTGTCAAAGTTTCTTTGCTTCTTGTCTAGAGCAGCAGCAGCAGCATTGGATCTCTCCACATCCACCATGAGATCTTCAATCTCACCCTGGAGCCTGTGTTTGGTTTTCTCCAGGGAGGAGCATTTAGCATTTGCAGCTTCAACAGATTCCTCTGCATCCTGCAAGCGTTGGACCAGTTTCTTCCTGTTTGACAAGGAAATGTTACATGTCATTTTTAAACACTTCATGCCTCGAGAGTGGAAGGAGTAAGGGCTCTTACTTTGCATCCTCCAGCTCCTCCGTCCTTTGGATGGCATCAGTTTCGTACTTGGTTCTCCACTGTGCAACCTCAGAGTTGGCCTTGGACATGCCACGCTGGAGCTCAGCTTTGGCCTCTTGCTCCTCTTCAAATTGTTCCCTCAACAAATCACAGTCATGGCGTGCTGACTGCACTCCATGGGCAAGTGCATTCTTTGCCTGTGAGGTGATAGTATATGTAAGTAAGCTGGAGTGAGCGTATGTATTGAGGAAACATCCATCTGGATGCTGAATTCACTGTCTTACCTTAACTTCCTCTTCCAGTTGTCTCTTGAGGTCTTCAATCTGCTGAGTGTAGGACTGCTTCCCTCTGGTCAGCTGAGAGACCAAGGCGTCCTTCTCCTCCAGCTGTCTTGAAAGCTCACCTGAAAAATACATGTTTATCTTTGAGCACTCCTTCATCAGGCTGCAATCAGTATTTATCTACATCTCATTTTGCAGCCTACTATGTGGGATGTCTTTCACACTTTATTATAGCTTCTCTTTTCTTAAAATTGACAAAGAAAATCATCTTTTTACCATTTTCTGTTTGAAGCTTTGCTTTTTGCATTGTGAAGTCATTGATAATACGCTGTCCTTCATCTGCTTTCGTCTTGTATTCGCTCAATTGATCTTCCAGTGTGCGGCACAATTTCTCTGTGTTGGACTGTGACATTTTTTTCATATTAAAATACAAACATTACCTTACATAAAGGCTCATTGATATCACTTCTCTATCCGTTGTCTTACCTTAACTTTGACGATCTGCTCCATGTTGGAGACCACATCATCCAGCTCCAGTCTGAGCTCGCTCTTCTCTTTCTCCAGCTTCTGCTTGACTCTCTGCAGGTTGTCAATCTGCTCGCCGAGGTCAGCCACGCTGTCCGCATTCTTCTTTCTCAGTGTAGCAGCAGTGGCTTCGTGCTGCAGAGTGGCCTCTTCAAGGTCTCTGCGCATCTTCTGGAACTCAGCCTCCCTCTTCTTATTCATCTCGATCTGGGCAGCTGTGGCTCCACCAGCCTCCTCCAGCCTCTCACTGATCTCCTCCAGCTCTCGGGCCAAGTCAGCCCTCTGTTTCTCCACCTTTGCTCGGGCAGCTCGCTCTGCCTCAAGTTCTTCCTCCAGCTCTTCAATGCGAGCCTTGAGGAGAAGAGCATATCTTTTTTGAGTGAGAACTCCTAATTTATATATAAAAATCTTACAAATTAGACTACAGTTACCTGCAACTCCTTCAGTTTCTTCTGGAGTTGAGCGGCCATGGCCTGTTCATCCTCAATCTTACTGAGCTGCTGGCTGAGTTCAAAGTCTTTCCTTCATTCAGTGGCAAAAAAAAGTTCAAGTTAATAATGCGCTGTTGTAGCATAAGGTTGTAGAGTTTATGATTGTGAGTGTTAAAGATTGGTTTTACTTTTTCAGCTTTTCCTCCAGCTGCTGCTTGTCATTCTCCAGATCCATCACATTCTCTTGGGTTAACTTCAAGTCTCCCTCTAACTTTCTCTTGGCTCTTTCCAGATCCATCCTTACTTTCTTCTCTTGCTCCAGTGACCCTTCAAGCTAACAATCAAACCATTCCAAATATTATCTCTACATGTGTTGTGTCTCTACATGATGTTTAGATCAGAGTTTATCTAGTGAGTATGTACTCACATCATCCACTTGCTGCTCCAGCTTAGTTTTGGCCTTGGTCAGAGTGTTGACTTTGTCTTCTTCACTCTGCAGATCATCCAGCGTCTGCTGATGAGCCTCTTGAAGAGCTTTCTTCTCTTTGGTCAACTTAGCGATGATTTCATCCAAAGCTGCCATCTCTTCAGTCAGGTTTTTCACCTAAATGATTATCAAGTTAGAACATCTCATCTTGTTGAATGTGTTCTATCAGCTCTTGAGAAAGCTCTTGTTTACCTTGTTCTCAGTGGCATGTTTTTCCTTCTCCACTTTAGCCAGAGTCAGCTCCAGGTCATCAATGTCCTTCTTGAGTTCTGAACACTCGTCCTCAAGCTTCCTCTTCTTGGCAGTCAGCTCTGCATTCATCTCCTCTTCATCCTCCAGCCTCTCAGTTAGCTCTTTGGCTTTGGCCTCAAGCTGGATCTTACTCTTGATCAGACCCTCACAGCGTTCCTCTGCATCTGTAAGATTGTCTTGTTCCTGTGTAAAACCATAGTGCAATTCATGACACCTGCAAGTATGAATCCATGCAGATTTATGGCACAATGATTGACAGCTCTTACAGATTGGACTTGAAGCTGTAAGTCATTCTTCTCTTGGAGCAGGGTGACCATTTTTTCCTCCAGCTCCTTTTTACGTGCCTCTGATTTGGCATAAAGTTCTTTTAGCTTTGTAAACTCTTCCTTCATGTTTGCCATTTCTTTCTCAGTCTCAGCTGATTTCAGGAGAGGTTTGATCTTGAAGTACATCTTCATCCAGGGCCAATTCTTGACACCCATGAAGGCACGGACGTTCCATTGGATCACCAGCAAGGCATCTCTGGAGATAACATGAAAAAGATTTTTCTTTAACCTTCAAGTCCCTTTCCTTTTTAGCTACAATGGCAGCATGGCATGACATCATCTGTCACTTTGTCCCAAGAAATATCTTAGTAGTTATTAGATGGCCTGAAATGATACTGGCTCAACAGATGAGAACTTGTAGTAGTCTGATATTGCTCTGACAATCTCCTCGATAAAACAAAGCAAATTAAAATTTCACCATTATATCAGCATGTCATCACTGTGAGCATATCCTGATACGAAGTACAGGCTCGTGGAGATGCCAGCATGACCTAAATGTCTCCATATATGAGCTGTCCGCTGTCCATATTTGCCCAAATAAAAATGCACCAACCTGCGCTCAACAATTTTCTGGAACTCCACCCTTGCAAGTAGTCCTCTGGCTCTAGCTTGAATTCCAGTAATGATGAGTGCAAGACGATCATCTCGCATCTCCTCAAGAACACCCAATAGGCCAGCTTTGAAGAAAACCTTGTAGAGTCACAGATATGTCAGTCTAATTGTGTCTAAGTGAGTGATTTGAAATATATTTCAGCCCCATCTATTGCTTCACCTTTGTGTGTCCCAGTTTGTACTGCTCATGGTCAATATCCAGAGAGCCCAGAAGTTTTTCTGCTGCTTTCTTGTTGTCAATGAACTGCCCCTCAGGGATAGCATTAGGGTTCAGGATACGATATCTGAAACAAGGACAAATATACAAAAAACATAAGAATGGATGGATCATGGTGTATTTCACATAGGACATATCCAGTCCAGATATAGACAGCCTCGTTTTCAGCATACTTTTTGCACTTATAGTACCTTTGTTTGAAGTCTCCATACTGGATCCTGTTGGGGAATCCCTTCCTGCAGATACGGATGCCCTCCAGCACACCGTTACAGCGCAGCTGGTGCATGACCAAAGGGTTCTCCATGGCCCCGGGTGTCTTTGTCTCATTGGGGATGATGCAACGCACGAAGTGGGGATGAGTTGACCTCAGGTTGGTCATCAGTTTGTTCAAGTTTTCCTGTAAATAAAGACAATGAATATTTGTGTGTTTCATTAACAAAGTTTAGGACACGTACCAAACTTTGACCACATTTTACCCTGTGCAGTGCAGATACAGTCTGGAAGGAAGAACCCTTCTTCTTTGCTCCTTTTCCTCCTTTGCCTCCTGACTCCTGGGCTGTATGAAATTTGCAGATGTACACAATAAGCATGATTATTATTCTTTATCACTGTTTTTGCCCTGCAACAGTGAGTCAACAACTTCATAAAGTGTATGGTCAACAATCTCTTACCCGACTCTGCTCCTGCATACCCAGCAAACAGGTTAGCCAGTAACTTCAGGGTCGACTTCTGATACAGTCCAACTACCGTCTCGTTCAGAGGGTCCTTATTCTTCACGAGCCAGTTAGTGATGTTGTAGTCCACAATTCCAGCATAGTGAACCAGGGAGAAATGAGCCTCTGGTTTACCCTTCACCACCCTGGGCTTCTGGAAGTTGGGACTTTTACCCAGATGGTTGTCATACAGCTTAGCTTTGAATGTTTGGTCGCTGGCTTTGGGGAACATGCACTCCTCTTCAAGGATGGACATGATACCCATGGGCTGAAAGAATAAGTTACAATTAACCAAATGTCAGCCTGTTTTATAAGGAAGTTATGTTTTCTGAATTTTTATTGTGAAATCAAATTACTCTCACTACAAACCTTCTCAATGAGCTCAATGCAGGCTGCCAAGTCCATGCCAAAGTCAATGAACTCCCACACGATGCCTTCTTTCTTGTACTCTTCTTGTTCCAGCACAAACATGTGGTGGTTGAAGAACTGCTGCAGCTTCTCATTGGTGTAGTTGATGCAGAGTTGCTCAAAGGTGTTATACTAACCAAGCACAGTCAAAAGTTAGATGAAGTACATTTCAAAGTCACATCTCCATAAATCCTTTTTATACTCACATCAAAAATCTCAAATCCAGCAATGTCCAGCACACCGATGAAGTACTGACGTGGCTGCTTGGTATCCAGGGATTGGTTGATTCTCACCACCATCCACAAGAACATTTTCTCGTACACTGACTTAGACAGTGCACCAATAGAGTAGTACACCTAAATAATTGCACAAAATAATAAATGCATTACACCTGTGGCTCATTTCTTTCTTACACCTTATGAACACCTAATGGATTTCAGTGCAATGTCTCCATTTCAGCCTACCTGCTGCACATTCTGACCTTTGGTGACCCATTCGTTTCCTACTTTCACTCTTGGGTGGCACAAGCCCTTGATGAGGTCAGCGGAGTTCAGGCCCATAAGATATGCAACTTTGTCTGTATCTGTGGAGGATTTATTTTGGAGAAAAATTTATTATGCTGTTTCTGCCACAAACAAGCATGGGCTGTTTATAGCTACACTGCTCTTTATTGTCCCAATAATTAATCACCCTCTGTGCCGTCAGGTTCTGCTTGCTCCTCCCTCTGCTTCTGCTTGAACTTCATGTTTCCATAATGCATGATGGCACCAGTCAGCTTATAAATGCCATTCTTCTCCTCTTGGGTGAAGCCCAGGACATCAAAAGCTTCCTAAAATGTCAGGATTAAATGTTAGTTGTTAAATTCAGGTGAAACAGTTAACAAGTAGTCTTTTCACTTACATCAGTAGCTATCAACTCCTCTGCATCATTAATAGAAGCTACAGTTGTCTCTCCTTGGGAGATGAAGGAGTAGTCATAGGGGTTGTTCGTAATAAGCAGCATTTCTGTCAAAAAGAAAAGTTTAAGTTTGTACATGTGTTGAATTTCTTTCATGTCTAATATCTGTTCTTTTTGTCATCCATGTCTCACCCAGCAGCTCCGGTTTCCTTTGGGACAGAATC
Organism: Karalla daura; assembly: GCA_029224185.1. Lineage (NCBI taxonomy): Eukaryota > Metazoa > Chordata > Actinopteri > Chaetodontiformes > Leiognathidae > Karalla > Karalla daura. The sequence goes on from CM055208.1 coordinate 13,834,632, forward strand.
TGGTAGAAGATGTGGTAATCTCTCTCAGCCTTGAGCTGATAAGTGACACGGGACTTCTCCAGCAGATCTGCCGTTTTGTAGCATGTTATTATTAAGGTTTACTCCTGATCTTGGAAATACTCTTTCCACCATAAAATGTGTACTTACAAGTCTCAATATCAGCTGAAGACAGTTTCCCACTGACTCCAAAGTGGATTCGAATGAATTTACCCTGGAATGAGAAATCTTTGTGAAGATGTGTGAAACAGTCACATCTAAATGTGTCTGAAGTCTTTCAATCTTACAAATCTGGAGGAGTTGTCATTTCTGATGGTCTTGGCATTTCCAAAGGCCTCCAAGGCAGGATTGGCCTGGATGATTTGATCTTCCAGGGTACCCTGGGGGTGTAACAGGAATCAAAATAAATAAGCAGTCAAAACATAATTTCCATCATTAAGCAGCTGTCTCAGCTCACCTTTTTCTCCTGAGAGGGATCCTTCTTGCCACTGACAGCAGCGATGCTGGCAAAGTACTGGATGACTCTCTTGGTGTTCACAGTCTTTCCTGCACCAGATTCTCCACTGGCAGCAAAAACAAGCATAAACTCAACAAATGAGGGGGACAAAGCATCATGCTCTTCTTTTATAACCTGCGTTAATATAACATCTCTAAAATACTTACGTGATAAGAATAGACTGATTTTCTCTGTCTGAAAGATTGTAGACAATATTACTGTAAGTGCCAGGACATTTCAAAAAGTTCACAAAGTTTACTTAGTTAACATAGACTGAGCACACCTGACAGCATGTACTGGTAGGCATTGTCAGAGATGGAGTAGATGTGAGGAGGAGCTTCACTCCTCTTCTTCCCTCTGTAGGCATTGACCACTGACTGATCGTACACTGGCAGCCACTTGTAGGGGTTGACAGTCACACAGAACAGCCCAGAGTAGGTCTGATGACAAAAATAAATCAAACACACAAAACATTTTCATGGGACTGAAGAGTTCAAACACTGGAAAGATCAGAGAATCTGAGAACTTACGTAGATCATCCAGGCTGCATAACGCTCTTTGAGGTTAAACAGCACAGCAGGTTCATGGAGGAAAGTGAACATCGCCATGTCCTCAATTTTATCGAACTTTGGCGGATTCTGAGGGTGGATATCAGCCTCCTTATGGGTGACAGTCTGAAAAGATTAAACACAGAACATCCATTTGTATCCATTTTCATTCTTGTTTAAGTCATCACTAAGTTTGACTGCTGTGTCACAGCCACTCTCATCACATCTGACATACTTACTTTTCCCTCCTCAGTATCGACGGTGACTTTGTCGCCATCTCTGCTGGTGATTAAGGCTTTGACATATTCAACCTCAGGGTCAGGCACAAAACACTGCCTCTTAATGTCAAAGGGCCGAGTCTGAGCCTCCAGACGCTCCTTGTCTGTCTTTCTCAGGAAGGTAGCAGCGGCCCCAAACTCCGCCATGAGGGCGTCACCCGACATCTTGAAAGCTGTAAATGGAAACTGGAGTTTAGAGTGCTTTTTGCACAGAAAGTACAGTACAAGAGCCTACTTAGCTTTTCAGTATGCAACTAGTTACCTGTTTCCTCCTGTTATCCTTGGTGATAGATTTGATGAGGTGGATTTCTAAAGAGGAGTTAAGTTGCACTTTACAATATCTGATATGATAATTAAGTTATGTGTTAAATGTACATCTACTTACCTGGAGGTACTGTGTTCCTGTCTTTGACCCGCTTTCTGAATCCCTTTTATATGCGCCCAGGAGGCAGAGCTTGGACATCCAGCTTCCCTATAAGGTAAGGGCAAGAAAACAATGGATGGTAATCAAAAAAGGCAAGATCTGTATTTGGAAATAAAGGAGTGGACAACAATGACTCTCATGTAACCATTGGCCAGTGAATTGAAACTCATCAGCTGTTCTTATTCAGTGCTTGGATCAACATCAGCTGACTGATCAAGAACTAATGAAGGACTACATTTATTAAAATGTTGAAAAATGTAGAAAAAAATAAAAATTCACTGATGTATGGAGATGTTTTTGTCATTCTGAAAATTTCCTTCAGTAGAACAGTTCTAATCAGTGGCAGTGTTTATTGACCATGAAAGAAACATGTTTTGTATTTCTGTGATAAGTGCACCTGTTGATCTGCCGCGACTGCAATAAGTTCTGTCTCTGTGTCTACAGACTACAGCATTGTCGGTCTTCTATTATCCTGGAGGACAAAGATAAACCTGTGAATTTCTGAGTTGGATTCCTTCTCCTCGTCCTTGTTTGCCTCAGCTGACTCTCAACCATTGATAATAAAAGATCGAGTATGACAGCTGCATGCTCCCTGAGGTTTAAGCACCCATGCTGTACATAACACTTATCACTTTCCCATGTATAGATTATTAATGACAACAGGTCAGCGCTTGTAATAGCTCTCACATTAACAGAGGATGCCCTTAAATCATGTGTTTATTGAGTGCACCACCTCAAGACCTCCTCAAGAAGCATACGAGCCCTTTTGACTTTAACAACTTCACACTTCGGGCTTGACTGTGACCTCTTGGGTCTTGACAGTTGGTTGTCTGCGGCTGGCGTACCATTCCTTAGCAGATCAAGGGCAGCGCTGAGGCTACCATTCCCAGCTGTCTTTTGTCCTTCTCCAGTCAACACTTCTGAGGGAGCATCAGTAGCTCTTTGCTATGCAGCAGGGACATGGCTCGGTTGTTTCAGTCAGTAATTCAATAGATGTGGCAGCTTGTTAACAGTCACAATGTGCAGCATTGTATTGTTTCAGTTGTGTGTGTTTTGTAGATTTATCACCTTTGCAGAGGTTAAAAAGCTTTAACAGAAACTTCTACCCATAATAAGTTTTGAGGTAGAGGGTCAACACTCACTTGATGACTGTCACTCATCCACTAACTGAGACCACTGAGACCAGGTTAATCAAAGCAAAGATTTCAAGTCAAAATCTGTGACAAAGCTCCTTAATTTTCTTCTTACTATTGTATGATCATAAAAATCATCATGATCATCACCATCGTAATCATAATAGGAAGAAGAAGATGATGACTACCAGTAGCATTACCATAAATACCAATAGAAATTTTAAAATGTCGAATGAGAATGAATGGAGAAAGCCAGAGAAGATACATACTGAAATAGTTTTACAGAGATACGTGTAAAATTGTGTAAAATTGCAAAACACAAACATGTCTGTTCTGCACAAATGGCAAAATGGTGTTATGGAACCATGTTGTGAGCTGCTGGGTGTTTATACCACATTATGTGCTTCCTTTTGTCCTTGAGCTGAAAGAAAACCACATGACATTCATGAAGCCACTACAAATGTGGTTGGCACACTTGGGGGGTTCACTGACACATAATATCAAACTTAGACACACACTGTGGCACTTGCTCTGTATCACACACTCACACAACCCCGACCAAATATGAAGTGGCTATTATAAAACACCCCTGCATCCTTGACGGGTACATCCTGCATGGGGACATAGGATTTGGCTGTGCTAGTGTGCAGCTAAGTTCATTATCAAGCTGTTTAACAAAAGGATATTTAGGAAAGCAGCTCCCAGAAATATCCTCGTTCTGTCAATACCCGATAAAAATGAAAAGTCAGCTACTTGTATTAGCAAACCAATTAGTAATAATAGTCATGATTTTAAAATATGCTCCTCTTCTTTTCATTTTGGAAGGAATAGAGGACTTAATTGAAAGACTGACATCTATTTTTAGTATTTAGTCTTTGTTTTGTTTCACTTGCCTTTGCCACTAAAATATGACAGCATCAGTTGCGTGCGTAAGCATCATCACAGTTGCAGCTGTTGTTCATAAAGGCCAGGTCATCACCTTATATATTGGCACCCACAGCTACTTGTCACTGTAACTCCACACTCCTTCTTGTTGGACTGGCATTGTTTCCTTCTATTTACCCTTGAGGACAAAGATAACCCTGTGAAATTGTTTTTGGATTCCTTCTGCTGAGCTTAAGTGAAAGCTCTGCCACATGTCCCTGACAGAGAGCATGCTAGTGATTTCAGGTTTGACAAAAGCAGTGGTGGCCTCCCATTGTATGGTTGATTTCTTACTTTCTTTCTTTTTTCTTTCTTTTGCACAATTGCACAAAGTATTACTAGACTAAGATCAAGATGAAACAAGCTGATGCCTGACTTAATTTATTTTATTTTTGTCCCCTCAATCACAGTTAACTACTTGTCTTCTTTTGACAACTTCAGAAAATGTCATGTGCCCCCAGAACACAGACATTAACATTTTAAGTTAACTCTTCCAATCAGGCAGCAGAAAGGAGAACTTTTACAGCATGAAGTTAAGGTGCTTTAAGCAAAGCTAAAATTCTATGAATTCACAAATGGCCGTAGTCACACCAGGTATTTCTGCGCCATGCAGAGTGTTAAGCTATGGACAAAGTGATAATTTGTCTCAGAAATAGTTGGAGATGACATTTCCTCCTCCAAGACCTCTGCACTTCATAACAAGACCCTTTCAGCACTACATGGCTCAGATCCTAACCTTGAGTCGTCTAATCAGCCTTCGCAACGCTTTCCCTGCTGGCACGTTCATTCTCAGCTGTGGGGTATAGAGCTGGCCTCTGAATATGTCTTGTTCTCGAGTCACTCTCTGTCAGCCATCTCATATGTCCCATGTTAGCATTAGTGTTCTGATTTATTACACCACTTTAGGAGCATGTACACTGAGACAGATTAGGAGGTGATGGGTGCTACTGGAGAGCTGAGAGCTGCTGGTTAGACTATAGGGTTTGGATGTCTGTATCTGCTGTTGGATCCTAGATAAAAGAGGACCAAAACACAGGTGGGTGGTAAGCTTTAATGGGATGTGAATTGCACAAACGAGAGCAGACCAAAAGTGAGCTGCTGTGTTTTGCAGGTTGTTCCAACACAACCTACAAAACACAGTAGCTCACTTTTGGTGAAAACCTGTGGAGTAGCAAAGGGTCTGCAACAAAAAACAGTCCTCTGGGCAGATGAGAGAAACTCCAGGAGAAACTCCAGGGATGCCACAGTGCATTAAACACACTGGTGTAGCAGCCCAGTTTATTAGGGAGGTTCATATACCACACCATTCACCACCATGTTCCCAGCAAGATCAAAGAAGTCATCCTCAATTATAACAACTTCAGTTTTACTATAATTCTGGGTCTGTAACTTCAGGATGGCACCATTTGAAGAAGGGAATCATCACCGAGTGTACGTTCTGTCATTGTCTATACTCTCTCTATGAAAATAAGTAGAGAAAGCTGTAGAGGCGGAGTGCAGAGGCCCAGCCAACAGCCTCCCGTCAGAGCCTACACAGGTGACCTCACAGTCATGACATCCTCTGTACCAAAGGCCAGATGGACACTCCAAGGACTGGAGAGGATCATCAAGTAGCATGAATGGGCTTAAAGCCTTCCAAATCCAGATTGCTTGTGCTTAAGAAAACGGGTCCATCAGCCCGAGATACCCCGGGGTACTACAAGAAGATCATGATGATGATTGACAAAGTGCATCCATTGGATGTATTTTTCATCACTAATATCTTTGCCAAGGAATTGCCAAAGTGGTGACTTCTGATCACACAAAAAATGGGGCAATCGGGTGAATCTGGAGGGAATGGACATGATACTAATCTTGCTGCATGATCATTTTTAGATATGAAAATACATGTGTTTAATGCAATTCTACAGCTTGATGCATTTCCACATTTGTCCATTTTACAGTAAAACTGCCTTGCCGTGCCAAGAACTGTGTTGTCTGCGCAGGGTGGTTGAGTTATTTCAAGACCGACTGACTTTGACAGAAGACCGACTGGCTTTAACAACACAAACATAGGTTAAAACAACAGCTACATTTCATAGATTCATTTTAATAGTGTGTGAAAGCAGAAGCTCATACATTCAAATCACACTTTGTCAACGAGGCGTCATGTCAATGCTCAGGCTGCAAAGGCCAAATTTACCACTTCAACAAGTGCGGTGTCTCATTATAAGGTGATAATGTGGCCCTATATGACTTGAGAGAGTACGACAATGTATGGAGCGTCTTGCCCTGTTGTCTTCATCACTCAGCTCCACACCTCGTGTGGACAGTGCTGCTCTAACCTTGAGGGCATTGTTGCACCAGGGTGGAACATACCAGTGTGTGCTGAGAGACTCATTCTCAGCTGTCTTACACTTGTCATGTCAGCCCTTTGTGCACACACAACGACACACTGGTCAGGCTGAGACAAAGAATAACTTTATCCTACTGTCACTGGGGTGAGGTTAATGGAATCTGAAAATAAAAGGTGACTGCAGGGAAGAACTCACCTACTGCACGTTTGTAAATATTGGTGATTGTGTATTTTACAATAGGCCGATTTCACTATAAATTTGTTTGGTGTGAATGTTAAACCGTTCAACTATCAAACTGTTCAGCTTTCAGAGGACTTATGCGATGACTTCTCTCCTTTCTGCCTTTTATATTTTAGTAATGGAAATTTTTCAGATGTTTTTTTTCATTTGAAATGAATGCGGAACAGCTAAAAAAGTGGTCACATCCTGGTCCTCTCCTTCTGTTTGGCCATACTTAATGTAGATAACACAACTGTGATATATTGCAATACATAGATGTGACCACAAAAAAAAAACAATGCTTTTACTGTGTAAGATGTGCAAATTTTACCATCTGTAATAGGTTACATTTCACTCATGTCTCACTCGCCCTCCCTTTTACTCTCTGTCCCTCTTACATAAAACTTTCATCCTCACCTTGACCTTTCACCTCTAGCCCTTGCATTCTCCTTTCAGGTAAGACTTTATATATTCATGCAAACAAATATCAAAAGACGTAAGTAAAAAATACAGGAAATTTAGACAATACCCAATATTGCCATAGAACTACAGGTATCCATTGGTTCCAGCTGTGTAACACTGTTTAACAGTGTTGTAACATTATCAGATTTATTGAGGACAGAGGAATCAAAGTGAACTGTGACTGTAAAAGCTGACATTGGGAGTGAATAGGCCCATTAGTTTGCTCGTGGTATCTGAATCAAAAGAAGTAAAGAAACTGTTCTAGAATTACTTTGGTTGTCCTACATTGATATCTGAGGTAAGTTGGATTATTGAAAAGAAACAAGGAACAAGAGGGTAGTGCTACTTTCACTACATGAAACTAACACTTTCATATCAAGTTTATGAGTCATAGAGGTTGACTTCCTCCTTCACATGGTGTGAGGAGGAAGGATGGCTATTTATATTGTTTGATACTAGCCTTACCCTCGAAGTTTTTACTTCTCAAAGGCTCAGCAGGCATTGTCTCGATTCAGCTGCAATCTACTTGGGTAATGTCAAAGCTTGTGTTTATTTTGGATCATTTTGAGATTATCTTGAAAGGTGACATTTCTCATCGATGCAATCATACAGTTACATCTGTGATGTAACTTTCCAATATCCTATTTTATTGTCTTGTTAGTAGTGAACAATGCTTTGCTAGCAATTTTGAGTCACTTTTTCCAAATCAAATACAGAGGATGAGTGTCAGTGCAGTCCTGTGTGTGAAGATGCTGACAGCCAGCATGTTGCTCGGTGTCTTCTTTGTTCCAGGTGAGCTCTTCGTTCACTCACATTGATCATTTACAGTCTGGACTTCATGCAGAAACAAAGCAGAAAGAGCAGCTCAGACACTGTGACTCTCTCCTACTGTTCATGTCCTGCACAGTGAAATGTTTGATATAGAGAGGAACAATCACCAAACATGTTGCTGCTGAATCACACTTTGTCTGTTTCTGTGCAAATTTGATCGATTGTAATTCTTTCCAAACGTTGTTAATCAGAGGTTGATTTCACAGGTGTTTTGGATGCTTGTCCATCTGCCCTCTTCATCACTGCACCAAAACTGATGGAATCACTGAGTGGATCTTGCTTGCAAATCCCATGTAACTTCAGTTTTAAGCCAGACATATTTAATAGCACAAAAGAAGTCTTTGGAGTGTGGATGAAGAATAGCGTATTGTTTTTGACCTACCCAAACATCGTGATTTTCAACAGTAGCAGCAAAGTCAACGAATATCCAATGAGAATTATTGGAGACCTGCGTAACAGAAACGGCACCACTCTGTTTTCTAATCTAACCACAAACCACACAGGCACATACTACTTCAGAGTGGTAAATGGCCCGTCATATGCAACAGCTAATTGTGATCCTCTGCAAATCAATATAAGAGGTAAGCATGTCCTGTTTCCATCCCTGTTTATACTCTATAAAATCTCTAAATCTCTATTTGTTGGTGAACCACCCTCTCCTAGCCAGTGCTGTGAGGAGTTTGTATGTTATCCTGCATGTATTGGTTTTCACCAGAAACTGGAGAAAAAAACATGCATATGTGTAGGGGACTCTAATACCACTAGGTGGTAGTGTGAGAGTGAATACTGTGTGCTCTGTGACGGTGGTCAGAGTGTACTCCCTGCATTTGCACTTTGTGAGCTGCATATTATCCCCAATAGCTACCAGTGAGCACAAAGCCAATAAATGCTTTGGATGAATCAGTGTTGTGAAGAAATAAACCATTTACAACACTTAATCTGTTTCAAATTGGAAAATATAAGAGGAAAGACTTTAGATTTCTTGTAATATTTTTACTTTCAGTTATATACGGGTTTCTTATCAGGAATATGTTTGATCTGAACCCACAGATTCTCCCTGGAGACCCAGGATTGAGATCTCAGGTGATGTGAAGGAGGAGGAGTCTGTCACTATAACCTGCTCAGCTCTCACTCCCTGTCCACACTCCCCACCTCGACTCTCCTGGAATCTCCAACATGACTCCCACAACAAAATAGAGGAAAACAATGATGGAACCTTTACCACTAAAATCCAGGAGACCATCACTCTGTCGGAGCACGATGGATACAACATCACCTGTTCTGCCAGATATCCTGTGAATGAAGGGAAAGGAGTCAAGACAGCAGAGGAGAGACAGGCGCTCAGTGTTCCATGTGAGACAACCAGAGTTTATGATTAGATCCTGTCAGCTCCTGGTAAAGATAAAGCATCTTATTCCGACTCTGATGTTGCTCTCACATCTCTGTCATGTTCTCCTCAGATGCTCCCAAGGACACCTCAGTGGTCATCATCAGTTCATCAGGTAGCTGGAGGAACCTGAGCTGCTCGAGCAGAGCCAAACCTCCCATCAGCCACTTCACCTGGTTCAGGAGGAGCAGAGACAGGGTCCAGGCTGTAGCTGGAGGACGCTTTCTGAATGTGACAGAGGGAGGAGTTTATTACTGTGTGGCCACAAATGATCTTGGGAACCAAACATCATCAGATTTCCATGTGACTATAGAAGGTGAGTTCAGCTCTGTGACAACTCAGACACAGAAAGATGCACTTAAAGCTCTGGAGTCTGTTTGACTCTCAGCGTTTTACTTTGGTTCATGACCAAAACAAGAAGCTGTCAGTCGTACGGACTGCACTGATGCATGAATGAAAGTGATTGAGCAGGAACATTTCCCATGAATGAGGAGGTGACCATGCTGTGTTGTTATAGAGAATCCACAGTTTGGACTTGGTGTCTACGTCATAGTGAAGATCCTGGGAGTTGTGATGCTCTGCAGTACAATCATCATCTTTGAGTGGTAACTTGGACTCTTCTGTACACATTCACAGCTACAGACTGACACTGACACTTCATGTGTATCTGTTGTTCATGTTTGTTCACTCCATCTCCTTTTCTTTCAGGTGGTTTCAATCCAGATGCTGTAAAAAAACAAGGAAGGTCAGTAGCTACGTGAGGACCAACGTTATTCTTTCAATAATAATTTGTCATCATCTTAATATTTAGTTCTCTCTCTTTCTCTCTTGTTTTTGTTTATCACAGGAAGCAGTTGAAGCTGATTATGCTAACAGGGTGATTGAGACTCAAGCATCATAGAGGAGAAGAGGAGCCATCACTCATCATTTCTTTAATTCCTCCTCTGGTCGCTTAATCTGAAATGACCTCATAGATGACTCCAACGCTGGACAGAGGATGAGATTAATTTTTTAGGCGTAGCTGATTTTTCTGTTTGTTTTTTCATTGTTTTTATTTTGATATTTTGATTTTGGACATTACTGCAGGATCATTGTCTCAGTGACTTGATGGACTTTAAAACAAAGAAAAAATGATGTTTCCAACCAGACACACATGTTCTTTGTTTCAGTGTTGTTCCTTTAAGAAGATGTCATGTCATTTTATTTGCTTTACCAGACATTAAAACACACCTCAAAGGCCTATTGTGACTCAACAGTGTATATATTAAAGCACAAACACAGTGGATGTGCTTTCAAGAACATCAAAATAACTTTCATGATATTTTTTCATATTTATTTTTAACTTCAAAATCCTTTAACTGGAGGTACCAAGAGATGGACTGAGGCCCCTGAAGATGATCCTCAGTTGTCTCCACCTCCAGTGTCAAATCTTCAGCTTCATGTGCTTGACACTGGTGAGCTCTACCTCTCTGTCATCTCTGGATTGGATTTCATAATAATATTGTTGAATCTTTGTTCTGAATGTTTCTCTCTTCTCTCGTGTCCCAGGAAAGCTGATCAGTGCAGGTCAGCCACAGGAAGTGTGTGCAGGAGGAGCATCCTGATGCAGCACAGACTGTGACTCCATCAGTTTGTATGGTACTGCCCTCCAGCCTGTCTCAGAGCTCAGAGGGTTGAATTATCCAATGTAACCTGGACTTTGCTTGTAGATGTAGAAATATCAGTGCTGTGACTTCACTGTTTCATCTGCTTTGTGTTGAAGGAGTCTTCAGTGTCTCAGTGTGGGCAACAACAACAACTACAGCTGTTTATTTGACTTATTTGCTGCAGCACTGTGTCACTGTGGACAACAGTATGGAGAGCAGCAGCTGATGCTGAGTTTATAGTGATTTATTCTGAGTGGATGTTTGAGGTGCTTCTACTGAGCTGAACAGCATCTACCTGTTCTCTTTAGCATCAAGGAAGCACAGCGGGTTAGACTGTGTCCATCAATAACACATATTTTAATTCTTCAGCTTTTAACTGAGTATGAGGTTTGGGGTTGTAACACCAGTGTGTGTGTTGGTGCTGTGTTGTTATGTTGACTGTTCAACACTTTCAACAGGGAAACAACTCATTAGACCTCCTGCAACTTTACCAAAGAGTTCATACGGAATTGTATTAAGCTGTCAAGTGGTTTGACAGTAAAGAACAGATGTCAAGTTATCAGCCCATTTATGGCTGTCTAAGTCAACACTGGGTGAGTGAAGAGGCTGTGACTTCCTTTAATGGGTTATATTTACGTATTAGTGTCACAACTCACTGTGTGTCAACAGTATTTGTTGTTATCTGGTGTAACAATCATGACTCCATGTAGCATTGAACTTAAGAGAGAGAGCAATGGAGAAGTTGAGGTGTATGTGTGAACACTGACAACATTCATCATAGGAGACAGTTCATAAGTCTCAGCAGTCATCTACAGTAAGTGTCTGCAACAGTGTTTTCTATTTGTTCTATTTCATCTAATAGAGAAGTGAGAAATTATTTTCCACACCAAAGCTGTTGACTGTCAATGAAAATGCTCCACTAACAGAGACGTAAAAGGAGCTACAGGCTCAGTCTTTTTCCCTCCATCCAGTTTGTGCTGCTATGTGCTGCCAGATGTTGGTGGCAGCAGGTTAAAGACAAGGTAGTCCAGATGTTTCTCTACAACAACCACTTGTGTTTTCATCCTGACAGATCCAGAGATTATCAGCAGCAGAGACACAGCTGCTCTGCACCAAAGAAGAACCACAAAACAGCTGGAAACACTTTAAGAAAACAACTTTTATTAAAGTAAATGGACTTATACTGTGGCAAACTACACTACAATTCAGGCTGTCAAATATGTAATTAATTTGTGAAAACAATGCAAATTAAAATGTAGTTGCTTATTATCATTACTAAATCATTTCGGATCAGAAATGGCAACATAAGCTGACTTCCTCATTCACTGGTGTGAGGAGGAAGGATGAATGTATTTCTGCATTTAAGAGGTGTGATGTGACCCTGAGACCAGTCTGTTTGATTTCCAGTGTCAAGGGCGTAGCAGAGTTTCTGGTTCTGTTGCACTGATGCTAAAGTCATTTGTTTGTGTCTCAGCTGCAGCTCCTTTGGTAAGATCAAATGATTCTGCTTGTTGTTTGAACTCTTCCACCCTTGAAGTCTTATCATTTGTTCATTAAAAGTGTTTCTTATATCTTACTTGTGTTTTTGCATGGCCTTAAAAAGTAAAAACAAAAACTCTTTGCCTTGTTTTTCATCAGATCATAACCAGATGCTCAATTTCCTGTGTGAGTGAAGGAAAGTAGCCTTGGGACATAAATGCTTTTGTTATCGTTCAGAGCAACTTGACATGGTTTATAGAAGTGATAATCACAGTTTTGTGTGTTAAGCTTGCTGAACCAGGTAGCAGATCTTTGTGAAAATGTTGGCCAACATGATATTACTGATTCTCCACTTTGTGTCAGGTAAGTTTTTTTGTTTCCTGACTGAACAATGTATTGGTTATATTTTGAGATCTTTTTGTCATAAACTTCCTCTAAGAGTTTTGTTCTTTTATTTTTTTAATTTCTACAACTTTATGAGTGAGTGTGTTTTTACAGGAGTTTTGGCTACTTGTGACAAAGCAGCTGATCTCTTCATCACCACACCACAGAAGATGGAGGCACTGAGTGGATCATGTTTGCACATTCCATGCAGCTTTTATGGAGATCTGAAGGAGTTTGACAGCCAAAGACAAACCTATGGACTGTGGATTAGAAATGACTCCAGATTTTCCAGAAATCCAGCAAATGTGATCTTCAACAGTAGTAAAACATCAAATAAATATCCGATGAGTATCACTGGAGATCTGAGTCAGAAAAATTGCACAACCTTATTCTCCAATCTACGGACAAGTTACACGGACACGTACTTCTTCAGGGTTGAGAACATAGCATTCCGGATGACAGCTTCTTGTAGTCCTGTTCACCTGACAGTTAAAGGTGAGAGAGGTTTGTTTACAGTGCTGTTGCAGTTTTAATGAAAGTAACATGTAAAATGCTGAAAAATGATCCAGAAACAAGCCAAACTATATCTACAGTGATGAAACCAATTGTAATTTTATTTCATTTTTCTGTAACAACACTGCTCAACTGCTCACTGTGTTTGGTCTGAACCCACAGATGTTCCCTGGAGACCCAGGATTGAGATCTCAGGTGATGTGAAGGAGGAGGAGTCTGTCACTGTAACCTGCTCAGCTCTCACTCCCTGTCCACACTCCCCTCCTCTACTCACCTGGAATCTCCAACAAGACGCCCACAACAAAATGGAGGAAAACAATGATGGAACCTTTACCACTAAAATCCAGGAGACCATCACTCTGTCAGACCAACACGATGGATACAACATCACCTGTTCTGCCAGATATCCTGTGAATGAAGGGAAAGGAGTCAAGACAGCAGAGGAGAGACAGACGCTCAGTGTTTCATGTGAGACAACCAGAGTTTATGAACAGATCCTGTCAGCTCCTCATAAACATAAAGCATCTTATTCCGACTCTGATGTTGCTCTCACATCTCTGTCATGTTCTCCTCAGATGCTCCCAAGGACACTTCAGTGGTCATCATCAGTTCATCAGGTAGCTGGAGGAACCTGAGCTGCTCCAGCAGAGCCAAACCTCCCATCAGCCACTTCACCTGGTTCAGGAGGAGCAGAGTCAGAGTCCAGGCTGTAGCTGGAGGACGCTTTCTGAATGTGACAGAGGGAGGAGGTTATTACTGTGTGGCCACAAATGATCTTGGGAACCAAACATCATCAGATTTCCATGTGAATAATGAAGGTGAAGATGTTCAGTCCTGTTTCTTTGGTGGATCTGTTCTCAAGTCATGTTTCCTTCTGTATTTCTCTCAGGAAACAAAAATGTAATATAAACTCATCTACTTTCCATGAAATTTGATGGAAGTCTTTGACGTTGGTCAGGAGGAACACACCAAACCTAGCAGCTGGTCTAGATCTTGGGGTGAAACCAGGAAGTGCTCTCAGTTTGGTTGTGCCTTGGCCGGGGTGTGTGCTCTCTGAGTGCAGCTGTAGTTCAGCTCTGTGACAACTCAGACACAGAAAGATGCACTTAAAGCACTGGAGTCTGTTTGACTCTCAGCGTTTTACTTTGGTTCATGACCAAAACAAGAAGCTGTCAGTCATACGGACTGCACTGATGCATGAATGAAAGTGATAGAGCAGGAACATTTCCCATGAATGAGGAGGTGACCATGCTGTGTTGTTACAGAGAATCCACAGTTTGGACTTGGTGTCTACGTCATAGTGAAGATCCTGGGAGTTGTGATGCTCTGCAGTACAATCATCATCTTTGAGTGGTAACTTGGACTCTTCTGTACACATTCACAGCTAAAGACTGACACTGACACTTCATGTGTATCTGTTGTTCATGTTTGTTCACTCCATCTCCTTTTCTTTCAGGTGGTTTCAATCCAGATGCTGTAAAAAAACAGGGAAGGTCAGTAGCTACATGAGGACCAACGTTACTCTTTCAATAATAATTTGTCATCATCTTAATATTTAGTTCTCTCTCTTTTACTCTTGTTTTTGTTTATCACAGGAAGCAGTTGAAGCTGATTATGCTAACAGGGTGATTGAGACTCAAGCATCATAGAGGAGAAGAGGAGCCATCACTCATCATTTCTTTGATTCCTCCTCTGGTCATTTACTCTGAAATGACCTCATAGATGAGATGCAAACAGGAGAGATGGATGAGTTTTTACGGAAGATGACAAAAATACAAGATTCTGAGCTTTGCTATAAATTTTTTAGATGTAGCTGATTTTTTCATCTGTTTTTTCATTGTTTTTATTTTGATAATCATTTAGTTTGATTGTACATAAATGTAATTTGCAAAAGAGAAATGTGAATGGTTGTAATTAGTGTTGAAATATAATGTTTGAATAAAGAGGAAGCAATGCTGTTGTAATGCAAAGAGTTTTTCTGTGTGCTTGAATGTTTTAAATAAAATGTGAACTCTGGTTCAGAGTCAGTGTCGGAGCTATGCTTGGCTCTCTGCTAACAGATGAACGTCTTTGTGGACTCTGAGTCATGAGCACTACACTCAGCAGCAGCTGCCAGTGCTTGAATTGAACTGAATTCATAAAACACATTTTCATCACTGTAAATGAGACAATGCCAAAAGGTCATAGTAGTTACTTAAGTTAAGTTACTATCATCAAACTCTTCGTCAACTAAAAATCAAATTGTGAACATGACAAAAGATAAACATATTTTCAAACAGTTTCATTCATATGATGCTTAGAGTTAGTCATCTGTGAAAGAGTCAAAGACACTTCCTGCTGTGACGTCTCCACCAATCGTCATGAGCAGTGAGGTCTCCAGTCTGGGCCCTGCTGTAATGTCTCCATCCAGTGGTTGTCAGAGGTACAGTCCTCCTCATGAGCCTTGTGTTGAAGTGACCTCATGACTGAACCTGGTCATTTCTGCAGGATCGTTGTCTCAGTGACTTGATGGACTTTAAAACAAAGAAAAAATGATGTTTCCAACCAGACACACATGTTCTTTGTTTCAGTGTTGTTCCTTTAAGAAGATGTCATGTCATTTTATTTACTTTACCAGACATTAAAACACATCTCAGAGGCCTATTGTGACTCAACAGTGTATATATTAAAGCACAAACACAGTGGATGTGCTTTCAAGAACATCAAAATAACTTTCATGATATTTTTTCATATTTATTTTTAACTTCAAAATCCTTTAACTGGAGGGACCAAGAGATGGACTGAGGCCCCTGAAGATGATCCTCAGTTGTCTCCACCTCCAGTGTCACATCTTCAGCTTCATGTGCTTGACACTGGTGAGCTCTACCTCTCTGTCATCTCTGGATTGGATTTCATAATAATATTGTTGAATCTTTGTTCTGAATGTTTCTCTCTTCTCTCGTGTCCCAGGAAAGCTGATCAGTGCAGGTCAGCCACAGGAAGTGTGTGCAGGAGGAGCATCCTGATGCAGCACAGACTGTGACTCCATCAGTTTGTATGGTACTGCCCTCCAGCCTGTCTCAGAGCTCAGAGGGTTGAATTATCCAATGTAACCTGGACTTTGCTTGTAGATGTAGAAATATCAGTGCTGTGACTTCACTGTTTCATCTGCTTTGTGTTGAAGGAGTCTTCAGTGTCTCAGTGTGGGCAACAACAACAACTACAGCTGTTTATTTGACTTATTTGCTGCAGCACTGTGTCACTGTGGACAACAGTATGGAGAGCAGCAGCTGATGCTGAGTTTATAGTGATTTATTCTGAGTGGATGTTTGAGGTGCTTCTACTGAGCTGAACAGCAGCTACCTGTTCTCTTTAGCATCAAGGAAGCACAGCGGGTTAGACTGTGTCCATCAATAACACATATTTTAATTCTTCAGCTTTTAACTGAGTATGAGGTTTGGGGTTGTAACACCAGTGTGTGTATTGGTGCTGTGTTGTTATGTTGACTGTTCAACACTTTCAACAGGGAAACAACTCATTAAACCTCCTGCAACTTTACCAAAGAGTTCATACGGAATTGTATTAAGCTGTCAAGTGGTTTGACAGTAAAGAACAGATGTCAAGTTATCAGCCCATTTATGGCTGTCTAAGTCAACACTGGGTGAGTGAAGAGGCTGTGACTTCCTTTAATGGGTTATATTTACGTATTAGTGTCACAACTCACTGTGTGTGGAGAGTATTTAGTGTTATCTGGTGCCACAGTCATGACTCCATGTAGCATTGAACTTAAGTGAGAGAGCAATGGAGAAGTTGAGGTGTATGTGTGAACGCTGACAACATTAAACGTGAGAAACTTTTTGTATTGTTTATTTTTTTTGTATCTGTCGAGACTCAAAAGTCTCGACAGTGTCTGTTTTCTATTCGTTCTATTTCATCTAATAGAGAAGTGAGAAATTATTTTCCACACCAAAGCTGTTGACTGTCAATGAAAATGCTCCACTAACAGAGACATAAAAGGAGCTACAGGCTCAGTCTGTTTCCCTCCATCCAGTTTGTGCTGCTGATGTGCTGCCAGATGTTGGTGGCAGCAGGTTAAAGACAAGGTAGTCCAGATGTTTCTCTACAACAACCACTTGTGTTTTCATCCTGACAGATCCAGAGATTATCAGCAGCAGAGACACATCAGCTCTGCACCAAAGAAGAACCACGAAACAGCTGGAAACGCTTCAAGAAAACAACTTTGATGACTGTAAATGGACTTGTACTGTGGCCAAGTCCACAAACACTACAGTGAATCAGGCTGTTTCATATGTTATTTAATGTTGAGAACCATGAGAATGAATACGTTTTTGTTCTAGGTCTAAAAGGGGCAACATAAGCTGACTTCCTCATTCACTGGTGTGAGGAGGAAGAATGAATATATTTCTGCATTTAAGAGGTGTGATGTGACCCTGAGTCCAGTCTATTTGCCTTCAAGTGTCAAGGGCGTACCAGAGTTTCTGGTTCTGTTGCACTGATGCTAAAGTCACTTGTTTGTGTCTCAGCTGCAGCTCCTTTGGTAAGATCAAATGTTTCTGCTTGTTGTGTTTGAACTCTACAACCCTTGAAGTTTAATAATCTGTGTTCATAAAACATGTTTCTTATAACTTATTTGTGTTTTTGTGTGACCTTAAAAACTAGAGACAGAATCTCTGTGTCTTGTTGTCTTTCAGCAGGTCATAACCAGACTTTAAATTTCCTGTGTGAATAAAGGAAAGTCACCTTAGGACAGGAATGCTGTTGTTATCACTCAGAGCACACTGAGATGATTCATAGGAGTGATAAATAACTGTTTTTTGTGTTTAGCTTGCTGTCCCAGGGAGCAGATCTTTGTGAAAATGTTGGCCAACATGATGTTATTGATTCTCCACTTTGTGTCAGGTAAGTTTTTTTGTCTCCTGACTGAACAATGTATTGGTTATATATTAGATCATTTTTGAAATCGTAGTCTTCCTCTTTTATTTTTTTATTCTTTTTATTTCTACAACTTTATGAGTCTGAGTGTGTTTTTACAGGAGTTTTGGCTACTTGTGACAAAGCAGCTGATCTCTCCACTACCACACCACAGAAGATGGAGGCACTGAGTGGATCATGTTTGCACATTCCATGCAGCTTTCATGGAGATCTGAAGAAGTTTGACAGCCAAAGACAAACCTATGGATTGTGGATTAAAAATGACTCCAGGTTTCAGCAAAATCCAGCAAATGTGATCTTCAACAGTAGTAAAACATCAAATAAATATCCGATGAGTATCACTGGAGATCTGAGCCAGAAAAATTGCACAACCTTATTCTCCAATCTACGGACAAGTTACACGGACACGTACTTCTTCAGGGTTGAGAACATAGCATTCCGGGCGACAGCTTCTTGTAGTCCTGTTCACCTGACAGTTAAAGGTGAGAGAGGTTTGTTTACAGTGCTGTTGCAGTTTTAATGAAAGTAACATGTAAACTGCTGAAAAATGATCCAGAAACAAGCCAAAGTATATCTACAGTGATGAAACTGATTGTAATTTTATTTCATTTTTCGGAAACAACACTGCTCAACTGCTCACTTTCTTCTTTAGTGGAAAACTGTGTTTGATCTGAACCCACAGATTCTCCCTGGAGACCCAGGATTGAGATCTCATGTGATGTGAAGGAGGAGGAGTCTGTCACTATAACCTGCTCAGCTCTCACTCCCTGTCCACACTCCCCTCCTCTACTCACCTGGAATCTCCAACAAGACGCCCACAACAAAATGGAGGAAAACAAAGATGGAATCTTTACCACTAAAATCCAGGGGACCATCACTCTGTCAGAGCAAGACGATGGATACAACATCACCTGTTCTGCCAGATATCCTGTGAATGAAGGGAAAGGAGACATGACAGCAGAGGAGAGACAGACGCTCAGTGTTCCATGTGAGACAATCAGAGTTTATGATTGGATCCTGTCAGCTCCTGATATAGATAAAGCATCTTATTCAGACTCTGATGTTGCTCTCACATCCCTTTCATGTTCTCCTCAGATGCTCCCAAGGACACTTCAGTGGTCATCATCAGTTCATCAGGTAGCTGGAAGAACCTGAGCTGCTCCAGCAGAGCCAAACCTCCCATCAGCCACTTCACCTGGTTCAGGAGGAGCAGAGACAGAGTCCAGGCTGTAGCTGAAGGACGCTTTCTGAATGTGACAGAGGGAGGAGGTTATTACTGTGTGGCCACAAATGATCTTGGGAACCAAACATCATCAGATTTCCATGTGACTATTGAAGGTGAAGATGTACAGTCCTGTTTCTTTGGTGGATCTGTTCTCAGGTCACATCTTCAAGGTTCAACATTCCACCAAACACAAATATTCTTCTTGGAATCACTATCTTTCGTTAACTTTATTTACTGTATATTTGTCTCAAAATATCCAGTTCACTTATGTATATCACATGTCCACAGTAAATCATGTTTTCTCTCCATCACATAGTTCTTGATGGTTCTCCTCAATGGATGCTGGCTGTAGGAGGAGTCATAGGGGTCATTTTCCTCTTCAGTCTTATTGTCTGTGTTTGGTAAATATCACAAATCAAAGAACATACTGGACTCATAGTTTTTACAGCCATCACAATGCCTCACTGAACTCTAAGCTGAAACAAAGCCTCTCCTGTCTCACAGGCATTTGATGTCAAAACAAGCAGCTCAACATCAAGCAGCTTCAACGCAGCAAACTCAGGTGTGATCATGTTCCCAAAGCTTCATTGTTCTTTAATGTGTTCGATCTGATTACATTTAGTTTATGTTGTCCCTGGATGAAATTATAACAGGTTTGTCCAGAATCAACATCATGACCAAATAATCAGCAGCACTTGTTGCATGCAGATATTAGCCTGTGTGCAAAGAAAACCTGTATATTTTATTCATAGAGCAACACCCACTCACTGTGGTTTCTGGTTTTATTTCAAGGAAAACACAAATATATACATGTACACACAAGATGTTTGCAGCTTTTAAACTTCTCTTTCTCCACTTCTGCTTCGTGCTTATCAGATAGTGCTAAATTAAGCTCTTAAACATGTCCTGTAACAACTTTTTAACACTCAGTGGTGACATGGTCACACTCTTGCCTCTCAGCAAGGATGTTGAGGGTTTGACCTCTGGTCATGATGTGTTCTCCCCTGAGTCTGTGTGGGTTTCCTCTGTGTACTCCAGCTTCCTCCCACAGTCCATGGTTACTTGCATGCCGTAGTGATGAAGATTAGTTGGTTGTGGTGTTCACCTCCAACAAACCAGTTTGTACTCTGGGGACATTGCATTTGACATCTGTGAGATCATGTTTTTTAAAGATGGCGTTCACATAGAAACATCCACACTTTTTGTTGGGTTTGTGTGTATTGCAGAGAGAAGCAGAAGATGGAGCAGAGGAAGACAGAGGAGAAGAAAACATCCAGTATGAGGAGATCAACTTCTCTAAGCAGAGGCCTCGGCCGTCCTGTGACTCAGTGCAGGATGGTCAGCATCAGGAGGAAACGCTGTACGCACAGGTCAGAGTGTCTGAGGCTGTAAACAGCTCTGCAAACAGCTCTGATGCCCCACAGGATCTCTACGCCCAAGTTATGAGAAAATGACTGCTGCTGCTTGGCCATGATTACAGTCACACAGTTGGAGGAGTGTCCAATGTGTCTTGTACAGGATGTACAGACAGTTTGTCACTCAATAGCTCTGAAATGGGGAACTATAATGTAAAATGATAATGAATGTGACTGACAGGCTACCAGAAAAATAAGCAGTGTTGTGTAAGAGTATACTCAGTGTGATATTTTAAAATGTCTGTGGGCACTCTGGTTTCCTCTGACAATCCAAAACTCAGTTTTTTGTAGCATTCTATTGTGACTTATCTTGCTTCAGCAACAAGAAATAGCATAATTTTAATAGCCTGGTGAACTTTGTAACTGTTTGTGTCACATTGTAATGAATGAATAGGTCTTTTTATGTTCACTGGTAGTTGAGGCCACCATGTATAGCTTTTCGTATAGCATGTCTGCTTTGGAACTTGGACTGGATTGTTTTCAGTTGATTTGTCATTATATGTTTACTCACATGTAATTTATATTGTATTGTTCATTGTTCATATAAAGCTTTCTGAGAATCCTTAGCTTCAATGTTTTAAGCATGTCCTTCCTGGAATTATATTCTATATCTAAATGTTACCATCATTCAGTTTAATAAAACTATGAAATGACTGAACAAAAAAGAGAGAGGCTGTTTTTTAATATGCTTTATTCTTTATACAACTTTTTACAACTCTAAGGCACTTCAGTGCAAGGCTATTGAAGGGTCCAGCTTCAGAGCTTCACTCTGCATCATGTCCCTACAATATGTTAGACAATGAAAAACAATAGTTTAGTGTCCTGTCACTTTATTAATGGTATTGCTACTGCATGCAAAGAAACTGCGAATATGAGCACCATTATCATTTTGACAAGTATCATTAAATAGATGAATTATATTTATTGGGACAGGAAAACACCATTTAGACATGGGTATATTGATGTATAGATCAATAGTTATTATACATGTATTATTAATAATCCATTACTGATCTTAGACCCAGTATCACGGCTCTCATCTTGTTGACCTGCGACTCGGCAATGTCGGCCCTCTCCTCTGCCTCCTCTAGCTCATGCTGTAACTTGCGTAGCTTGCTCAGATTTACATTAGACTGCTCCTCCTGAACACAAAGCATTGTTTTAATGTGGCTATGATATCAACCTCATTCATAAAAAGGCATTTAAGGGATAAAGAGTTCATTCATACTGTAAAGCAGCACTGTGGGTGTCTGAAATCCTCACCCTGGCCTCCAGCTTCTGGACCTGCTTCTTGCCACCTTTCATGGCTATTTGCTCTGCTTCATCCAGACGGTGCTGCAGGTCTTTGATGGTTTGCTCCATGTTCTTCTTCATGCGCTCCAGGTGAGCGCTGGTGTCCTGCTCCTTCTTCAACTCCTCAGCCATCATGGCAGCATCAGTAATAGCCTTCTTGGCCTTCTCCTCTGCATTTCTGCACTCCTGCACCACCTCCTCTACCTCATTCTGAAGCTGACCTATGTCTCCCTCCAGCTTCTTCTTCTGGTTCAACAGGCTGGTGTTCTTCACACAGTTGTTTAAAGTTAAAAACTGTCGCTCCATTCATCGTGGAGGAGAAGAGGAGTCATGATCGATCATTTTTTAATTTTCATCCTCCTGATCCTTGGAAAGATTTACAAAATGGCGCGTGTGTTTCGGGTGAAGATAAGATAAATATGATATACTGCAATATACTGCAGCCTCTTCATCCGTCCATGGTGGAGGCCTGCAGTGTGGTTCCTGTCATAATGTCTCCATCTAGTGGTTGTTAAAGGTACAGTTCTTATGTGCATTGAAGCGTTGAAGTGATCTCACTGCTAACAGATAGGAGATAGATAAACAGAAATCTCTGAAGGCTCAGTTTGCCCATAGATGGATTATTTGATCAATAGTTGCTGAATCATCAAGGTCACCAATGTTTTTAGGTGTAGCTTATCCTTACACTACATGACCTGAGGCCTTTGCCTCTCTCTTCTGCATTGGAAAAAGAAAATAACATTTCATTGCCACTGTGGTCCTATGTCCTTTGTGATGCGTGATACACATTCACAAAACCTATGGCTGGTCAATTGCATTTTGTTCCTGTACATCTTCCATGCATTTTTTTTAAAAGGTTGATACCTTTAGGTCAGTGTCATTATTTAACCTCTCACACATCACAGAACTTTAACAGCAAAGTCTTGAGCAGAGACTTGTCTGCAAATTGACATCTGCCTTCAGAGCTACAAATTCTGATTTCTCCAATAGATCAATAGAACACTAAAACAAATGTGCTACTTTCTCAAGTCCTTAGAGAAGAGAAATATCACATTAAAACCATGCCTTTTAATCTCTTTGCCATTACACAATCTAAATATGCAACCTGTGCTATTTATTTTTGCCACTAAATGCTTGCCATTAGAACCGGTGCTATTTACTGTAATTACGAAGTTTTAAATGTGTTGTTTCATGTCTTTGAAGTAGATAGGTTGAGCGTACTGTAGAATGCTCTTTCAACAAAATAGAGACACGGGAATGAGACGCTTTGTTTCTGTGGGCATTTATTCATTGCACTGTAATAAAAACCTTGGCATACATCCTCTAAAAATACCTGATAATCTCTCGTTGCATTTATTGGTCCAACATTTCACATATTGTGTGTAAACATCCCCTGAAATTATACAATTTAATCACAAACATTAGAACAAAGTGGCAAGATGAATAATGCATAGTAATTCTCGGGTCCACTGGTAATCTGCTACAATATATCGAATAGTTCAAGGGCCTGTGATATGCTTTTCTCCACCAATTTAAAATTGAGTTTTCATGAGACTCCAGACACGCACTAAAAGAAATGTTGCTAAAATTCACTTAAAACCATTTTGTGAGTAAAAATGTTGAAACCTTATCTACTCTTTGGGTTCAGCTTGTAAACATTAGCAGCCTTGACGCTGTGCTGTGATGTGTCTTCGCAGAAATCTTAACCTTCGCGTTGAGTCGAACCCTGCTCCTTTCGACCAACCCAGCACCAGTACTTCAGTGTTGCAGTATTACAGAGCAGTAGTGTCCGTAAGGTAGTTATTGCATTGTAGATTATTAGCTTTGCCTCCAATTCCTCATCTGACATTTGATTCAAACAGACTTCCCTCTTCATAAAAGAGAAAGACAGGAGTCACTGGCTGCGTTTTCAAGCACAGAGCAAGTTACCTGGTTACTGTCGCTTCCTAGTCAACCAAACCACCTTTCATGAACTGAAAGAATCAGAGCTAAACTCTCTATGCGTGTTAACCCGGCCAGTGACTCCGACTGCACCCTGATGACCTGGATCCTGTCTGGATCCTGGGATCACTGCCTCCCCCTGCTGGGGGAGCTTCCTGTCTGTGGGGTTTTTAGTTGTGCACTCTGTCCTCGAGCGCCTTCAGCTCGGCCTCCACCTGCGCAGGCAGATCAGCTCCGACCTGCTGCGTGAAGTAGGCCCTCAGCTCCTTGGTCTCCTTCTGCCAGAAGGGCGCAGGCACGTCGAACAGTGCGCCCATATCCACCTTGCCAGCCAGGCCTTTGGTGTCGATGGCGCCCTCTACTGGGAGCCAGCCGACGACGCTCTTCCTGGCCGCCTCGTCCTCCCGCTCTCGGCCACAGCGCTTGAAGATCCACTCCAGGACGCGGGCGTTTTCCCCGAAGCCCGGCCACAGGAAGGAGCCACTCGCGGGGTCCTTCCTGAACCAGTTGACGTGGAAGATCTTGGGCAGTTGGGTGGGGGCCTTCCGGCTCTCCATGCTCAGCCAGTGAGCGAGGTAGTCGCCAAAGTTGTAACCAAAGAACGGCCGCATGGCAAAGGGGTCGTGCATGAGCACCTTACCTGAGGGAAGACATGCAATGCTTTGTAACTGGGGTAACAGGTGTCCTCAATGATTGTAAACACACTGCTTTGGATTTCAAACTACTCATGATGGGGCCCGATCATTCGCATGCTGACTGGACAGTCTCATTATTTACTCTCTATATATGTATATAACAGTTTATGTCTGTCTATTCAGCGTAAAACTGTCTCCAAGGTCTAACTCAAAACTTTAGCACTTCTCAAACCTTCAGAACACAATGAATTTCAAGTATTGTAAATCGACATGGAAACCCTGAGATTAGAACAAATCAGGTTTGGATCGGCACACAGACATGAGGAAATGAGGCGTAAGAGTTTGTACCTTTGTGCTCAGCAGCTGCCGTGGCCTCTGACCTCATGGAGGCTCCGACGAAGACGCCGTGCTGCCAGTTGAAAGACTCGTAGACCAGGGGGACTCCTGACAACCACAACACCACACTGTGTTTAACACACACTGCTACCCTCACATGGCGGCTATGACCAAGATCTGTCTAGTACATAGATTTCATGACAATTACAAGTTTCTAAGCTTCATGGGGAACAACCTGGAGTTGGTTTTTCTCCATGTCAGCAGAAGTACACCAGACCATCAACACGCGTGCTAATGATGATAGCGTTAATGATCACAGGCACGTAAATAGTGACACTTCTGTCCAAACTTCGGACCAACCTTCTGGCCTCCGACCACCAAAGATGATGGCATCGATGGGGACGCCCTCCTCGCTCTCCCACAGGGGATCGATGATGGGACACTGAGCCGCCGGAGCACAGAAGCGGGAATTGGGGTGGGCACACAGTGTCGAGCTTCCTGTTTAGAGAGACCACAACTTCATTCTCTCACCGTCATTTTATGACTGGGTCTGCTCTATTTCTTGAAGAGTTCCTTGAGGGAACCCTTTGGACCAAAAATGACTGTGATCAGCCAAAGACCTACACCATGTCCTAAAATATCATCACCTACTCATGGCAAATCTAAACAGAAACAGAATATCATGTGAAATAGGACATAGCTGTACTGACTTTGGTGCGTGACTGACTGAAGTTTGCAGGGGAGATGTTTCAGCAGACTGATGTGTGGGGAGGAGTTTACCTGGCTTCCAGGATTTGCCGTGCCAGTCAGTGAGCGTGATGCCGGCTGCCGGGGGGTCCAGACCCTCCCACCACACGCCTCCGTCGCTGGTTTCGCCCACGTTGGTGAAGACTGTGTTTTTGGCGATGGTGGCCATGGCGTACGGGTTGGTCTTGTCCGAGGTTCCTGGTGCGACGCCGAAGAAACCGTTCTCCGGGTTGATGGCTCTGAGTTTGCCTGCACAGAGGGAGGAAGCACGAGGATGAGGATTTCCTCATCTGCTGCTGGTGATTCTGTGTGTGTGTGTGTGTGAGTATGTGTGCCAGTGAGGTGTTCTCCTCCCTCTCACCCTGACTGTCGAACTTCATCCATGCAATGTCGTCCCCCACGCACTCCACCTTCCAACCAGGCAGCGCCGGTTTCATCATGGCCAGGTTGGTTTTCCCGCAGGCGCTGGGGAAGGCAGCAGCCACGTACCGTTTTACGCCCTGAGGGTTGGTTATGCCCAGGATCTGACGAGAGGAGAATGAGTTGAAGTCTTCACTCAAACCACAAGCACAAATCCTGCCAAATGCAAAGCCCTGGAATGTAGTTCTCAAAATATGTCGGTTAATAACCAGTTCACATCGTTTCGGAGATGTGATCTTCAATACCGTTTTTCCAGTTCCATCCTTCTTTATTAGAGCTGTAATTAACAACATACAGGAATAAATTTCTCTTCTGTTTAAAATTCTGTTAAAAAGGATTGAGTCGTCCACAAGGTGGCGCAGCTAGTGCGGTTCCGACCCCAGCAATTTCTGTGTGCACTTCACATGCTCTCCTTATAGCTTTACCCCCCCCTTCCATGTCACTGTGACATTACAGTGTGTATGACATCCACTAAAATGAGAAAATAAAACATAAAACATGAGTCTGAAGCACATGGGGCTAACCAGTCATTCCCCAGAATGATCGTATCACAGCCGGTCAAAAAGTGCACTTCCAGTTTTTAGCAGCAATAACAGAGGATCTTGCACTCACCAGCATGTGCTCAGCCAGCCAGCCCTCATCCTTGGCAATGCGGGAGGCTATGCGCAGGGCGAAGCACTTCTTCCCCAGCAGTGAGTTTCCTCCGTACCCGCTGCCGAAGGACATGATCTTCCTCAAGTCTGGCAGGTGAGAGATCAACACCTGCTCTGGGTTGCAGGGCCAGGAGTTGACCAGAGGAGCTGGGCAGCGGACAGACAGAGACTGGGGTTCACGCATGGCTCAAACAGAATAGAGGGAATGTGGTCAATGACGGGGGAGATTTTCGACTTTCAGTACCTTTGAGTGGTAAAGGGCGACCAAGAGAGTGCTGGCAGCGGACAAAGTCCACTCCTTCAGCCAGCTTATTCAGGACAGGTGTGCCCATGCGGGTCATGATGCCCATACTGGCCACAACGTAAGGGGAGTCTGTCACCTTGACGGAAAGCGAAAGGATTAACACCCTGGTTTACGAACATTTCAATGGGTTTCACTGAGATTCGGATGTTTCAGGTACCTGGACACCGTATTTAGTCAGAGTGGAGCCGACAGGACCCATGCTGAAGGGAATCACATACATGGTACGACCTGCAGAGGAAGACACAAGAGAAGAGGCAACACATAGGTGGGATTGACACATCGTTATGGTTAGGGATGGAGACGTACCAACACCTATGTCTACTTGGACACAACGTGACAAATGAAAAGTCCATTTAAGAGTGACTTAACACCTGAGAACTGTTTGTCTACTGCTGGGACACGGTTGTGGGTGCAACAAAGCACATTCCTGTCCTGACCACACACACACTGAAACTTTCCACCTCGCTCTTGCTTCACATTCAATTACTTGATTAGCCGTGAGTTTCAGATGTCAGGGTTCACATCTCTCCGAGGGACAGGGGCCAAACATTTTAATCCCGCCGTAGACGCACCTGCCATGCAGCCGGGGAAACGCTCCTCCCTGGCTCTCTGCCAGTCGGACTCACTCATCCAGCTGCCCAGTTGGCTCTTGGCGCCCCCAGCAGGGATGGGGATGGTGTCTCTTTGGTTCTTGGTCACAATCACAGTCTTGCTTTCCACCCGGGCCACATCCTTGGGGTCAGTACGAGCAAGCCAGCTAGAAAACATCCCAACATGAGTTATGAACACCGGGCACACGTACTCTTTTTTTTTTTTTTTCTTCCACGCTTTTTACCAGTTGTCATATTTGGGAAGCCTCTTGACCATCCCCTCCTTCTCCAGGCCGGCCAGGATGTTGGCCGTCTCCTCCGGCGTCCCCGTCACCACATGCACGTTGCTGGGCTTGCACTCATCCACCGCTCCCTTCACAAAGTCAGCCACTGCCGGAGGCAGCGAGGGGACGGAGGCCAGGGTGCGGACCCCCAGGGTGGCCCCGACACCACCATGTCTGGAAGAGAAGTGGCATTTTTTTTTTTACCTTTGTTGAAGAGTCAACCACCTTTTTTCCCCAAAAAAGCTCATACACAAATCCATTTCAGTGACCTGGCTGTTACTAGAAAGACTTGCACATAATTACACAAGCAGCGTGGACTTGCATCTTATGTACAACAAACAAATCGAAGGAATTTTTGCTCCATTGTGTTGAGCACATTCCTGTGGCTGGGCATGTACCTGTAAAACCTGCCACTCAAGGTTTATTTTTCTTCCCTATGTGAACATAAGAACTGTCCTGCAGCCCCGAAATCAAGAACCAAGTTTTCATGAGTCAGAGCAAGAGGTGAAACCTTCCCTCCGATCGTGAGTCATGAGACGCTTGAATGCAAACTAGCCAGATGAGCTGGAATACAATCCAGAGATGTCTGTGATATTTGATACAACTCCGGTTTGTGTCCACTGCTGTTTAAGTCAACGTTCACCCCTTTTTTTTCCCGAATATGTGAGACAACTGGCGAAAAGCCACAGATTGAAGCCCGTTTCAGTCTTCCATCAGTGGAAAGTGATGGGAGCTCTTCAAGTCGGAGAAGAGCACGAGGCAGCAGAAACGGGTTCAAGCGAGGCACCAAACTGTAGTCATGTGCTCTTCATGTGACATCAGTGATAACGCGTGTCGCCATGGGGCCGTTATTAGTGCAACCTGAGAGGCTCAAACGTGCTCCTCTACAAAAAGAGAGGCATGCGGGGGGCCGGCCTTTTGTTTGTTAATGGCATGATATTCACAAACACAAGCTACCGAGAGGGCTGCAGCCGTGCAAGCTGTTAAAACACAAGGCTGTGTGTGAGCCCAACAACCGCAAGTCCCGGGCAATGAATAGACAAACTGCATGCGCTTTGTTTTCAGTGTGTCCGGTCAGAGTGGACGAACCCACATGAACTCTGTGGAAAGTGAGATATTCATGACCTACCAAATGTCCATAGGAGGCCTCGAATTGGGGTAAATGAAGAGGTTGGTGGTGGAAACCCAATTACATCTCTAACTTACCTCACGTTCTCCCTCTGGTCACAAATCAGGGGCCAATTCGACAAATCACACTCCTCTACTTTGAGTCAAATGCAGGCATGCAGCTCCCAATCTCGCGGCGCGTGAGCGTGTCATCGTAAAGCTTCGCACACACGCGCACGCACGTAAATCTGGACAGAGCACATGGGGCACGAGCTGCGGGCACGCCAGGAGGCTCGCAGTACAAAGGAGATAAGGTGCAACTTGACAGCGAGAGGGCAAAGAGCTCGGCGCAGAGGAATGCCAGCCTCAGGGTCCAAACTCCCCACAGGGCAGATGACCCGGACCACGCCAGCTGTTTAACCATTGATGTGCACAATTAATAATGAACGGTCTGCGACTCCGGATACTCTCTGACTCTGTCATTGAGGCACTCACCTGAGTCGCACTCCTGTATCACCAAAGAAACCCTGTCTTGTCTTTTATCTCATTACACAGTCTCGGCAAAGAGCTGAAGAAGCAAGAAATGTATTTCGTCCTGTGTTTTACCTCCCAGACCGCCCAACCTACTGTAACTCTCAACCCTGCTAAAAGGAGTACCACATTGTTACAGTAATATTTAACAGAAGTCATATTATGTCAAATACTTCTATTCCCAAACACAAACACAGGTCATGGTGTCAGCTGTGGTCTACTGCTCTACTAAGTCCAAACAGCTCAAAGTCAAACGGATAAACCTCTTCTTGTTTGGAAAGAAACAAAAAGAAGGAAAAAGGGAGGAACAAGGCTGCAGCTTCTGATGGGGTCTCGGCCTGAGAAGACAACTCTCGTTGCACTTATCTATAACCAATCAAGCTCCACAGTCCCCTCTCACACACGCTCAGTAAATCAATTACCTGCATTTCCAATCGTCACACCACTAATCATTGTAACCATACAGGCGGTGCTGAATATTATCTCCAGTGTGATGAGGATTAGGAGATTAGGGGAGGAGATGAATGGCAGTGAAATTAGAGAAACAGAGTGCTTGTTGATTTGAGAGAGTTTTATGCATCCTACAGGGGGAAGAGGGGCGGTTACCAGGGGACTTGAAGCATCTGAACTGTGTGGATGACAAACTTCTATTTATCTGGACTTTGAGGCAACTCCAGTCTTCTGTCTCGACTTGCAAAGATGAAATCCTTGGATTTGCAGCTTTTCAGCACAGTAAAAGCTCTTTTTTAGCACAGTAAAAGCTGCAATATCACACCCCTTATCATGCTAAAATGCCCCCTGATGACCTTTGCACCCGGTTTCCCCCGCAGTCATTCATCCCTACGTGCCTTTGTCCCTGCCTGCCCATTCCCACTCCCCATCCCCCACAGCTGATGGAGACAAGCGTGCCTCCATTTGTGCTCTACTCAGAAATCATCTTTCAGAAGAAAACTAGTCTGTCTGGCGGTGAACTGACAGGGACAACTCTGCCTCTGAAAAGGGGACAACATCAAGGGGGCAAAACGGGACACGCCGAGAACCAGATAACCCTGATATGGTATTCATTCCTCCGGCTGCGTCTTGCTTCCATATGAGCCACTTCTTTTTTCTTTTTTCCTTTCCCTCCAAGCACACCTCCATATCAGCAGGCCAATCCTCTCGCACCACAGCCAGACACGCCCACACTCCCCACTCTGGTGGATCCTGGTCCGATCCTGGTCTTCAGGGGCAGAGTCTACTCATGGAGCATGGCCGAGACGCAGAGCACGCACACGTGCTGCATATATAATCCTGCTCACACTCTGTACAGTATGTACACAGGCGAGTAACACAGGGAACATGTTCCAGGACATTAAGACAAACGGCAGAGTAATGGCTCGGGCTGTCATCACGCTCTCATGCAGAAATGCAAACAAAATGCAGGGGAACACAGGACGCATGCCCCCGTCCTGGTGTCAATCAAATGCAGCCGTAAAGACATAATAAAAGCAGGCACACAGTCCCGTGCTGCGCTCACATCGGGCCCATGGTCCAAACAGGATGAGGTCCGGTCACAAAGACTGATGGATGGAAGGTTGCTAAAAAAAATGGAATGCAGTGAGACAAAGCTTCAAGAATAATAGTGACCACAAACTGTGGTGAGGTGTCGATAGTGTCAAAAAGTTTTCAAGTTATGTGACTTGACCCGAGGCTCATTTCTGCGATCATGTCTGACAGGTTCCCAACAGCAGCCAGCAGAGCTTTGGACAAACAGTGCTGACTGTGCAACACTGGAAGTTTTTACAGTGAATGCATGGATCCTGGATGGAGGCAAAGCGAAGTGCAAAGCCACCCAGTCGTCCAGTCATTCATTCACTGTGATCTCAGGGAAGCATTTTACAGTCTGAACATGATCCTGAAGATGTGTGAGTTTAGATGGGCTACAGGAAATGGCCTTCAGTGGCGAGTACATCAACTAAATAAATAAATAACGCCCGAAAATAGCTTTTGTGGATGTCTCGTGAAAGAGAAAACTCCACTCCTGCTTGTCAACAAACATTTGAAACTGAACCACAACCACCAATTCACTGTGCTTTTTACCGTCTGGTCGTGAGCTAAACCCTGATGAAATGTGATCAAAACAGTGACAACAACTCACCTCCGAATGGCTCCTAGCAGCAGACACGACATCTTTGGTGCTAAACAAAATTAAATAACACTAATAAAAAAACCTATCTGGAGGAGAGTAAAAGTGTGAAGAGGAGCATTGAAGTTGTAGAGGAGGAGGTGAAGTGAGGGGCGCTTGGTTAGAGCTGATCACAGCTCATATCTGCGCTCGGAGGAGACCTTGCACTTTGGTCCACGCCAGCATTTACACACAAACACACGCACTGAAGTAACTCCGAGGCAGACCAGAGAGGAGGAGGAGGAGGAGGGGGAGGTGGAGGTTGTCCAGGAGGAGGAGGAGGCTTTAAAGTGTAGTTATCAGACTACAGGTTGTGTCCATGTCTCCACCGAAACCGGCGGCTGATGCAAGTCCTCGGAGTCTGCACTGGGGGAACCGGCGCTGGAAGCCGCAACACGGAAGAGGGAGGGAGGAGACGCGGAAACGGTCCTGCCCTCTCCGGGGTTATACAACAATCTCACCCCCTGGAGAAAAAGACAAGGGGAGTCAGGTTACAGGGAGGCAGAGCACGTCCCGCTCCGCAGCAGAGTTTAGGGTGAACAGGCTGTAGTGTAGGAGCCGGCCGGTCGGTCGGTTGCTTGGTTGGTTGGTTGCCATGACAGCTGCCGTGTTAGTGCGTTGTGCTGCAGGGAACGATGGGTAATTAAAGTTAAAACGTGTATCAAAAACACGTTAATATGTGACTAAGGTGAGGATAGTTTTCAAGGATGAGGCAAAATTCTTCAATCCCTACACTGTGCTGATGGTACTTTCGACATGCAAGTCTAGCATAAAGCTTTGGCACTATATATAGGCCATACACTGTATATGTACTCAATGTGTTTTATGTGTTGATCCGTTCTCCCAACATAGATGAAACTTTTGATGGAACATACAAGATCAATTTTGTGATCTAACTGATCTAACTGATCTAACTGTCTGTCTGTCTATCTCCACAGTGGATGGAGACAACTCATTATTTCTTAACATGTAGATAGATAGATAGATAGATAGATAGATAGATAGATAGATAGATAGATAGATAGATAGATAGATAGATAGATAGATAGATAGATAGATAGATAGATAGATAGATAGATAGATAGATAGATAGATAGATAGATAGATAGATATACACATTGATAAAAGAGCACAACATTAAAACCAATAACTGCATTTCCACGTACCTTCAGTCGTTATAAAGCAGTCAAGGTAATCCCAATCCCTGAAGTATAGTGTGTATTTAAATTGTTCCAGTTTAGGTCTGAAGTGATCTTCTATATTATAATAAGATGATTACTTTATTAACTGATTGGTTTATTTCCAAATTGTACGCACTTCCAATTTTCAGGAGCATTTCTTTGTTTGCATAGCTGCCAAGGTCTCTAACACTTCAATACATGATTGCAACAGTATAATCCTGTTCTTTAATCAGATTGTCATGTTGTAAAGTCAATCAAAAGCTCGTACACTGTGTTGGGGTCGGGGCCGTTGTACTGATTGTCATGTCATGAATGACAAAGCACTTGAAAAATTCAGCAGAAGCTTTGTCTTCAAACAAGCACAACAGTGCAGGGCAATCAAGCATGTCTGCGTCCCTTAAACGGTTTCCTGTTAATGTTTCTACCCGGGCGAGGGAACTACACACACTCACACACATGGGGGCTGTGGGAGTGAGAGGAAGTAATGGGGTGGGGTCTTAGCCTGAGAATATAGTGCATATTGGTGATAAGAGATACTGCCGTCCAGCATGTCTGGTTAGACTTCAGCCCTCTGTCTCATGTCTCTGATAGGGCCTGCAGAGTCAGCAGCTGACCAAAGAGACTCTGAGTGCACATGGACAAAACACACACACACACACATTTAGTATGAATGAAGGCATACAGTCTATACAGCCAACACCGTGGCCTGCAATTATGAAAGGGAGCATTCATGAATGCAGCAACAGCCAAAGAGAAGCCATTAGCAGCTATGACATTAATAATCTTTCAATTGATTTGCCAGTCATACATCTGTTGCTTGTAATAGATTAGCAAAAGTGTGTGCAAGAAAATATTTATCCCCTGATTCGGCATCTGATGAGACAATTTTCATGCAAAGCTCATAATAGTTACATTAACTGTAGTTTGAATACATGCAGTCACTTCTGTCACCCTTACACATTAACAATTCTCTGAAATGGAGCAATCAGGCATAAACCACACAGCATACTGCACCCTGTATGTTTGGTCTGCATTAGGTTAATATAGTCAGTGTGTAACTGTGGAGACTACATCCTGTAGCACATGAACACAGGACACAGGAGTGCATCTTTTACTGACACAAACCAAATTTGAAACTTCTCATTTACCCCTGTCCACGTAGTCGACCTTTGTCCAAAGAGTTTCTCAACAACCTCCCTGACGTAAATAACACACCGAGTTTTAATCACTTACTCAATCAAATTGTAGAATCAATAACTAATGGTGCTCACACTGTAAACAAGTGCAACCTTTGCCCCCTAAAACAAACTTGGCTCTTGTTGTGTTGCTGTGCTTTATTATATCTAGACAACAGGTGTTCAGCCAGATGATGAGCAGATTTTTACAGCAGAAAAGAAACTGTAGACCCACCCCAGGAACAACTTTTAAACTGACTGACATAGAAGTCTCTGTGACTACATGACCTGTTGTGAGTTTGTGACTGGACGTGATGGTTAAGCCTGTTTTTATCTAGTGTTGCACAGAGCATATTGGCATAATGATTGCATGTAGCCATGCAGACGAGCAGCGGGTGTTTACAATAGGAAGCTCTGACGTCCTTTCTGTCCACTCAGGATCCTCTATTTGTTTTAGGCCACAACCTGACTGGGTTGACCCCGGCTCTGTGCACACAGCTGCCTGTGTGACGGCAGATGTGCAGCAGCAAGGCCCTGTCATGTTGCTCTCATTACCAGGTGCCCTTTGACATCTAACTCTTCAGGTGTATAACTGATCAATGCTGAGATAAAGTGGAGCCCTCCTACTGTTGGGTTTGCTCAGTTGTAAAGACCAGCAGAAACTAGGCTGTTGATGCCAGTATTTAAGGCATAATTGCTTAAATTATATGATGCTATTACATGTTCAATAGTAATTTTTGCATGATTGAGGGTTTTTTTTCTTTTTTTAGGAAGAATATCACAGACCGATATACATACAATTGATTTAAATCACATCAACACTTAACAAATGGCATTAATAGCAGGTTTTATGTTATTATTTAGTTTAGTTTATTATATTTATATGAATCTTAGTCTTTGACCTATTCTACCGCACTGTCCACTTCACTGCCGTGTCTGTTCTGTGATTCTATGCTATCGTATTCTATTCTACTCCTACACTCGTGAGGCCTCTAGTGCGGTTTTCTATAGTTTACGGCGCCATCCAGTGGCCTCATTTTGAACTTACGGGAGAAGTTGGACATACTGTAGGTTGTGGTCAAAGTCCACCCTGTGGTTTTATTTGTAACTACCGTCATGATTTTTGTCGGCCTTAAACTTATAGACATGTGCAAGATGCGCCTTTTAAAATTATATATGTTTAGAACAAGAGGAAGAGTAGCATTTTCAGTTTCACTGATTAAAGCTTTCACTTTCATCATTTTCACGAAATACACACTTATTCTCATAAATGGAAAGTGTTTTTAAAGTGGGTATATGGGCACATTACAACATTGTGTTCTTGCAGTAAGTCATGTGGCTCTAGTCACCAACTTAAGGAAATAATATTATGTTCAGTACAGGAATATGTACTGTAAAGTCGTGTTAACATGTGAAGCCCGCAGAAGAATACGTACATATCTGGAATTTTTATGTAGAGAAATACAATTCACAACGTGTTTCACAATATACAATCAACAATAAAGCAGATCAATAAATACATGAAAACAATCCAGAAATAGAAACACGGAACAGAAAACGACAACAACAACAACAACAAGAATAACAGTCAAAACGGTTCAAACAGTTAAAAGATCGAAGGTAACAAACTACCACATAACACATACTAAAACACAAGGACCATAATAGCAACAGTCCAAGAAAGATGCTCTGGTCTTATCTTTCAGATAGTGGGGTTAACAACAACGTAGCAGAGTAATTAGACAGCTCTAAATACAACTTGAAAAGCATATCGTTTCATTTCCATCTTCATTTCCTCGCAGGGGTTAGCGTTTTGAGGCTCTCCTCCTGCCTCTATCCTTTCTGCAGGATCAAGATGAAACCTTAGAAAACACTACAAGTCCCAGCATCCACCGGGGTGACTGTATATCAAACTGGGAAAGTACGGAACTGTGTGGGCTGGATGGTTACTTTCGCTTTCCTTTTTTATGCTGAGTAACTGTGAGTATCTGTCCGCGACCTCCTCGGCATTGAATTACACATTTATCCGGCTTCTTTCCTCCCCCTGGTAGCCCTGTCGAACATTTCGCGCCTTCATAAACTCTAATACTCGGCTTTTCCTCCGCAGAGGCGCCATGGCTTTCCAGGATCTTCGTGTGGAGTCGAAACAGGTGAGTGCCAGCGGCTGCTAGCATGGCTGCGCACAGCCACGCAGCCACATTACGAAGCTGCTTTTAGTCCCTCAAGTAGTGGGAGAGCAACAGATGAGCTGCAGGTGCGCAGACAAGAGGCGGCTCCTATAGGTGGGCAGGCAGCAGGGGTCAGGCCAGGTCAGCAGCCTCTTATCTCAGCTTTAGGCTCAATGCTACCCGCGCTCACCGGAACCTCATATCGCCTCGTTTCTCTCTGTCCAGGTGGACGACTTCTGTCAAAAGCTCAACAAGGAGGTAATTACCGCACTAAACACAGCTCCCAAACATCTGTCCCATGAGCAAGAGTTACATGATGGTAACTGACTGTTGTTGACGCTCTGTCGACTCGCAGGCAGAGGAACTGGTTTCTGTATTCTTCCCCAAGAAGATTGAGGAGCTGCAGATGCTGTTGAAGGTGTGGGGAGTAATGTAGTGCTGCACACACACATACACACACACACACTCACATTCAGAGTGGTATCCATTTTATACTCAAATGGGTATAAAATGATTACATGACATATCCATCTAAGGGGAATTGCGAGTCTTCAGTCAGCCTAAACATCCATGTTTTTGGAGTCCCCGGAGAAAACCCATGCAGACGTGGTGAGAATGTCAGAATGTCCTTGGTCTGAGATTGGAGACCTCGGTGCAAGCTGTCTCATCTACTATGTGTCCTCATTTACTCAGTGACGCCAACATTTTCTTTTCTTTTTGTTTCTTCCACGCAAACACATGATGACAGGTCTGAGGAACTTTAAAGACTGCAGTGGGAGCTGTAAACTAAAGCGCTCAATTAAGTAAATCATCTAAAAATTGTGAATCACTGCAACCATAACAGGTCGTTGAATGTGCCATTGTTCGCATGCAAAATAATTATCAGACTGATGGGTTCAGTAGTGTCCAAGATTAGATGTAAACACGCACCACAAGATGTTATGTTCTAATAATGTCTCCGGAGATAAAATGTCATTTAATTCTGTAATGGAAGGCACACTATATCAAAGGGTTGCATGTTTTCTGTCAGACATCTTTCAACTGTGACGACCTGGCAGCTCTGAAGGCTCCACTGGACATCCCCATCCCTGACCCAGCTAAAGAGGAGGCCAAACGCAAGAGGAAGGAGGAGGTTAGTCTCGCTCGCAGGCTTTTTTTTTTATCATTATGGGAAGCACACTGTCTGGGAAGACCCTGAGTCTTCCAGGTCGTGATTATCTTTTGAGGGTCAAATCAAGGGCATTTGGAACTGGTCGTCGACCGTGGAAAATGTTTTACTTTTCATCTAAAGGACATCCTCACTTCTGTGTTATCTGGATAGAAATGACGGGGGGTTTAGAGAGGAATAAAGGACTCCATTTATTTAACAAGGAAGAAATCACCTTTTAACCAAACAGGGGCCTACCTCATCCACCGTGTTGTCCTGGGAGATTCAACAAGTTATCACACATGGCGTCAGGTGATAACGGCTGCAAAGATGTTCTCAAAAGCACAGATTCGGTCGGCAAAGGTCGCTCATGTGATGTCACACACCTGCCACAGTTTCAACTTTGAGAAATGGAAGTAGATCTCCTCTATTTCAGTACCTACTGCTTTATTGCACAGATTGACTTAGAAGAGGAAACTGTGCGAGGCTGCCAGTCCCGCTCGTTTAATGTGGGGGGAAAAAATGGGTTGCAAGAATATTTAGGATCTCACAGCGACTCTTGGGAACAATCTTGAGGCAGTTGGAGTGCATTCAGAAGCTGTGCGCAACGAGCAGGGGCTGCTGGAAGTAGGTTACATTTCTTGTACAACGCCAAAAAAAAAAAAAATCATCCAACATTTGACATCTTCGTTTAAGGCAGCCATGGGGAAAAACAAGTCACGTGGGTGAGCTGTCTGAGAGATTAATAGGCGGCGGAAACTCTCTGACCCCCCGCCGTCTGTTCTCATGTTGCAGAAGGAGGCAAAGGAGGGGAAGAAAGACAAGGACAGCGATAAAGAGGAGGAAGAATCAGGTAAAGGAGGAGAAGTCGGGTCCGCCTGCGTGCCCATTGAGTGTGGGAGAAATATGAAGCTTTTCAGAATGAGTTACAGCCCCCCAATTCAAAAAAAGGGGTATCCCAGTCCCATGTGACTGCGTTGTGTGCAGTTTATGTAGAAGAAAATATTTTAACGGAAGCAAGTGTCCTTATAAATTCATATGCTAGGATGATGATTAATGGCCAGTGAATTAGGATGATAGTCAAAAGGTTTGAATGTTGAATATTTATTAAAAACAGGAATCCCGTCCAAACATTATTGCTCTTGGTCTTTTTCCTCCCCAACGACACCGAAGTGGAAGAGTCCCAACTATAACCCAAGCGAACACAAAGCCAGTTTTCATGTGCGAGCTCTAAATTAACAAGGAAATCCTGTTGGAGGGCGGCCCAGATGGAGCCCGGCTGAAGCAGAACGTCCCCATAGTGTGACTTGAGTGAACCGGTGTTTTGTCCACCAGGGCCTCCCTGCGGTCCCATCTGCAGCAACGAGCGGGTGGAGAGCCTCCTGCAGGAGGTCAACCCTCAGATCCAGACACTCAAGGAGAAGCTCAACACAGTGAGTCAGCCGCTACCCCTCGCCACTGTCTCGGCCTCGGCTGATGCCTCGAGTTTATGTGCCATGCCGCGGTTCGGCACGTAGCTCAGACAAATAATAACAGCTCTGTAGGGATTGAGAACTGTGAACGCTGCAACAAAGTCGTGATGCGCGGATTTGACATTTTCCCGCCAGGTTTCCATGTGGGTGCAACTCCAGATCCCTAGAATCGAAGACGGCAACAACTTTGGCGTCGCCGTGCAGGTTGGTAATGCCTGACTCTCCTGTTCTGTGTGCTGAGGAGGCGTTGGGACGTTTGCTTGCCAGATTGCTTACCTGTTCTGTATCTCTGTCGTTGTGGAACAGGAGAAAGTGTTTGAGTTGCTGACCAACACGCGCACTAAGATCGAGGCATTCCAGACTCAGATTTCAAAGTAAGACACCACACCATTGCAGCTAGTTTAGACCCCTCCCGCTTGTCGTTTGGATCCTTAATGCTTTTGAAGACAGTCAGGTATCTTATATTTCCCCATTAACACCAAACTTCTCCTTTCCTTCACTAGATATTACAATGAGAGAGGTGACGCGGTGGCCAAAGCCTCCAAACAACCGCACGTGGTCAGTATATCGCCCGTAGCTTGTCGCCAACAGATGCTGCCATCTCTGGTATGTTTTTCACATGCGCCCTGGTGTTTCTTGTGCCTCTCCGCTGCAGGGAGACTACAGACAGCTGGTTCACGAGCTGGACCAGTATCAGTACTGCGAGCTGCGCCTCGTAGTCCTGGACATCCGCAACACATACGTAAGACACCTGTTGCTCAATGTCACGTCGTATTTCAGTGGAGGGGGGGGGGGGTCAGAAAACGGATCAAAGTTGAATGGGACACAGCCCAATAGTTCAAAGATGGTCAACATACAGCTGTATTACAAATTGCATACATTATAGACAGACTAAAATTACCCTCACATCTCTAAAAATATTCCAGCCATGTCCCGGCAGCAGGGACAGTGGCTAAATGGAATCCCTTCCTTCTTAATAGCAGGGTAATTAAACTAATTGCTGCGCGTGTGTTAAATTGATGGGCACGCCGTGTCCTTTCTGTTTACCAGCGTTTGTTTCCCTCCACTGGCTATTGTCTTCCAACCTTTGATGCTTTTAATGAACAAGGCGGCGCAGGTGATGATGAAAGGAGCTGTTCTGACACGCTTAGGGCTCTGGAGCTGGGCGTCTCCCCCTTTTATCACCGCCTCTCGGCTTGTTCTTTCTCTCTCTCTCTCTCTCTCTCTCTCTCTCTCTCTCTCTCTCTCTCGCTCACACACTGTCTGTCTTTCTCATGTGGCCCGCACACTGCATTTTCCACCCATGTCTCTCTCCATTTCTCTCTGCAGGCTGTGCTGTTCGACACCATTAACAAGAACTATGACAAGATTAAGAGGCCCAGAGGAGACGGCAAGGCTCTCATCTACTGAGACTGACTCCAACACGCTCACGGGCTCCCTTTAAAGATACGAGCCGTGTAGTATGACACCCCAGTCAACTAACAATACGCCCTCTCTGACAGAAATGCTTTTTCTAATAAGTGCATTCATTTTTATCCACACTGCCTAATAAAGGGGATTCTAATCATGTCGAGTCTGAGAGTCACGTCAGTGTTTCTTTTGTCCAAAACTGAATTCAAAAAGAGATTTTATGCCAGAGTTACGATGTATTGTCATTTGATAAACTGTACCCAACTCTAATCATGAGAAGCAGAGATTAGACTTTCCAACACTTGCACTTATGCTTTTATATTCACTCAAATCATCGTCTTCTGAGTGTTTCACAATGCTGAGGATTATCACTCATGTCCGTGGTGGTCAGAAGTCCTTCTCCTGGCTGACAGGGGCAACTCCAGCCCAGTTTGAGTCTGTAGACGCCTTGATAGAGTCCTCGCCATCCCAGGTAGCCCAGAGCTCCTCCCAGCTGCTGGGCGGGGAACTTGGGGAAGTACGCGAGCAAACACAGCAGCAGGAACATCCAGACAGCGAACAGGAGGACACACAGGAGGAAGACGACCCTCAAAGGGCTACCGGCAGACTTCCCTGCCTGCGCCAGGCGAGGGCCGAAGACCGACATCTCCTCGACCAGCAGCAGGCAGCACAGGCAGAGGAGGAGGACGTCCTGGGACACCTCATAGCCCCTCCACACCATGTTGGATTTGAGGCAGGAGGCCTTGGTCTGGTCTTCATGCAGGAGCAGCAAGGGCTGGACAGAGGAGGCGGCCCCAGGGACGTCCTGGCCGGGGGTCACGGGTTCGTAGCAGGTGCCCGCTGCGTTCTCCAGCACGGCCAGGAGGTGCCGGCAGCCCCACCACAGCAGGCCCACCAGCCCTACTCGAGAGAGGTGGCGCAGGGAGAGGGAGGGTGGCAGACGGGCTGAGATGGAGAGGAGGAGGAGGAAGGAACCTGAGAAGGTGCAGGTCCAACCCCAAGTCGACTTGAGGAATTTTCTGCAAGAGATCAAGCACAAACTATTGAAACAGACCCAGAGTCTACAATCAGCGCTGGCACTTGACTAATCCAGCCACGGATATGAGATCTTGGCTCCATGGTTGCACAGTTAAGAGCTAAAAGCTTCATGATTTACATGAGATGAAAGGGCATCATTACAAAAAATGCCTGTGCACAGAGCTAAGCCTCGAGGCTGCTCAGTTCCTGCCTGAACTTGTACGAACATGCACAAACGTCTTTGAAATGCGCAGCCGGATCGGCGCTAAATCACCCACATCTATCTAGTGCAATTTTAACACATCTTTTGATGGATTTATAATGGCCAGGGTTACCTGAA
Organism: Karalla daura; assembly: GCA_029224185.1. Taxonomy (NCBI): domain Eukaryota; kingdom Metazoa; phylum Chordata; class Actinopteri; order Chaetodontiformes; family Leiognathidae; genus Karalla; species Karalla daura. The sequence continues at coordinate 13,876,176 of CM055208.1, forward strand.
TGCTTTTCAGATACGTAAATAGGGTTTTACAGTGCGTGACGTAAAACTTTCAGGCGTGATTGTGTTATTGCTGTAGAGCAAAAACATCAGAAATGTAAACTAGACTGATAATTCAAACTTTTAGAAACCGGAGCACACACCCGACGGCAATAGGTCACAACAGGGTGCAGAGGATTCAAGGTTTTTAGTGCTTCTCACCTGTACAGGTAGTGGTTGCTGTTAGCGAAGATGCTGTACCTGGAGGCCCAGAAGCTCAGCACGGGTCCGAACAGAACCAGGGCAGACAGCATGAGGTGGAAGTGTCCCCTGACCAGGCTGCTGCCCAGCACTGCGCCCAGCAGGTCGGTGAGCAGCACCAGGGCGGAGTTCAGCAGTCTGAGGAGGAACTTTGCTGGCAGCGCCAGCTCCGCGGCCACCTTGTGGAACTTCTCCAAGCTGATCACCGCCGTGAAGCCGTTGGAGGAGCCTTCGGCCTTCAGGTCCATGTTTCTTCTCTCTCCCGTTCGACCACCCGACGGCTTCCGTTTATAGCTCCAGATTTAGATTTGGCAGCGTGCTCCCTCTTTCTTGCTCCCTGCGTCCAGTTAGAGAGTCCTGCGGTGGAGCCTGCTTCACTTTCTTTTGTCTTTGAGAGGCTCGGCAGTCCTGCCACAGGAGCCTTTCTACTTTATCACTGTCAGGCATGCAGGACGGCACATGGTTTATAAAAATACAAGCCCTCTGTCCCCTCTCCTCTAAAAAAGCCCCCCCACACTCCCTCCCTCCCTCCCTCCCTCCCCCTACACACAACACAGGCTCGGTGTGACATGGTAATAGCTGCCGCCGCCGCTGCTGTAACTGACCCCGTTATTGTTAAAACCAGATCCGCCGGCCCGTGAAAGCGATCCCGGCAGAGTACAGTCGACGATACCAAATGTAACTCTGCAGCCCGAAAACGAGCCCTGAACTGTGCAGAGATGGCTGAGAAGAACCACTCCAACTATCAGACCTGCCGGCGGGGCGCTCGGTTACATCTGGGTTAAGCCTTCGAAAAGAAAAAAACAAAAACACACATCTCGTCTACTGCCGCAAAAAGAATCAATTTGACTTAAAAGGAATGATTTGGCTCCTCGTTTGCTTCTCCTTTCGTCCCTCCATTCTTAGAATCAGCTGTTGGAGCCAAAACTAATTTAAGTTGTACACTGCTGCCAGTCTGCATTTGGCGCCACGGACAGCTGCGTTTCTCACAGCACTTCCAGTCGTTTTTATTTCCAGGCCCATTCCTTTCAGGCCGGAGCCTCTTAAACCTCCGCAGCTCCGAGAGCCAAATTGAGTAAATTTAGTCTTTCCACGGAATTTATGCTCAATAAAACAGACTCGCAGTGCTTTCACAAGCGAGGACTTCCAGTCGCCCCTAATAATACGGACTCCAGACCCACTCGCACACAACAACACCGCTCGGGTCTGCGCTGAGGCTCCGTTGTACGCAGATCTGACCTAATGTGCGAGTCATTCAGATCATAATACACAGTAATGTGGGGTAAGTGTTTTCAATGATTTGCCGAGCTTTCCAGATTTCCTTTTTTAACCTCCGCTCACTGTGTCAGTGGCTTTTTATAAGAGCCCAATTTATATAATGCACCAACGTCGACTATAAATGAGACCAGACATGCCAGAGAATGTCTGCCTAATTTTAGACCATCCAGTGGCTTCGCTGTCATTTCCATGACCTTCAGGCGACTTTGCTATAGTTCCTGTTGCGGCCACTCGCCAGTTGTCTGTTTGTGTGCTACTGGGCAAGCCGCTCTTTGCCAAATGACATTTTCAGGGCGGGGGGGAAGAACTTAACAGCAATTTCATCGGAATACTGTGCGATGCTTTTCTCAGTGCAAACAGACACTTATCTCCTTCGCTTAGTACACTTGTTATCGGGACATGAAAGTGTGGCATTGTCTCCGTGCCCCACTTCTGCTGTGTAAAGCCTGACGGGGCACATTCAGAAACAAGACTCACAAAAGGACCTTCCCCTTATTCACACACAAAGTAGAGAACACTCCGGCAAACAATCCGGCTCGTACATTTAAAGAGGTTTTATTGTTCCTGTAAAACAATGGTCTGAGAGTGAAATGTGGGCTTTGATATAAACACCTGAAAATTGCATATACAGATCAGTGTGTAGGCTTTCATCTGTGCACACGCCTCCCAACCCCGGCACATCATCATTCACATTCGCACCTTTCACAATCACCGGCGTGCGCAGGCCAGCAGTATCATTACTTCTTGTCTTCTCCTGTGAAATCAACCCCGGGATCGTGTTCCGCGTGCCGTGCCAGGATCAATAATTGGACCTCAAACTATCACTAAATTGAAATACGAGGGCTGCCTCGAGAGCCGAGGCAGCCGGAAAGGGATTTAGCTTAGCGATCATTGCGAGTTTGACAATAAAAGTTAAGGAGTACATCTGGGCATCCTGGTCTGCGTAATATGCAGGAAAGTGGCCCTTCGACAGCGGACCAGGCGGTGGGCCGGTGGCCGAGCCGGGGGGGGGGGGGGGGGGGAGTCGCGCGCCATCCTAACGGAGGAGTTGTGGCTTGCATCAGGCGCTTTTCCGTCGGGACTCTGAACGCAGACGCACCCCCCGACGGGACACGGCCGTCACGAACACACGCGCCCAGGCGCGCTCCCCGAAACACGCATACCATCGAAATACTATACATTTATACAGAATCACCATCGCCCCGTTTCTGCACCCCCCCCCCCTCCCTTCATCCGACAGTGATTTTCATACGACTACTTCACATTAAATTCTAATAGCTGATCAAGCGTCTCAGAAAGGCCTTGGCCCGTCGACGTGGCGCAAAAAACGGTGAGGCAAAAAGAGAGAGAGGGGGGGGGGGGGGGGGGGGGGGGGGGAGAAAGTGGGCCGTCCCACCGCGCCGCAGCGCCTCTCCAGTGAACGCCTCACAACCCCAACCCGCGCTGCGGCTGTAATCTGTGATATCCAGCATTGAATTTGAAAAAGACTGAAGTCTCTCGTTTCCTTCCCGTGTCCGGGGGCCCGCCTCGCCCCGCCTCGCCCCGCCCCGTCTCGCCCCGGCCCGGCCCCTCCCGCGGATGATGTCACTTCCCGTGACACCGCTCTCCCTCGTCGCTCCTCTTCGCCCGCCGAGCCGAGCCCCTCGCCTGCCGTCAGTCTCTCTCCCGCTCCCTCTCCTCCTCCAGGGGGTGGGTCTGCCTGTGCTCCCACATTCGCACTGCGCCGTCCCACTGTGAAGGGGTGGGGGGGTGGGGGGGAGAAAACACACCCAAGTGACTCTCCCCGCTGGACACAGAAACCATCTCGCTCCCGCTGAATGGGATTCATTGGTTGGGGGCACTCACGGAGCTGCTGACGATGTTGTCCTTGTACGGGTGCCAGCTCACGTCCCTCACGCACGCGTCGTGACCCGACAGCCTGGAGACCACGGTGCCCGTCAGCACGTCGTAAACTGCACACAAAGAGTTCAGTCAGGCTAGCCGCCCAGGGTTAGGGTCAGGGTTGGGGTTGGGGTTAAGGTTTGGGTTTGGGTCAGGGGTCGGGTTAGAGTTGGGGTAAGGGTTAGTGTTAGGGTCTGGGTTTGGGTTTGGGTTAGGGTCAGGGTTTGGGTTTGGGTTTGGGTCAGGGTCAGGGTCAGGGTCAGGGTTAGGGTCAGGGTTAGGGTCAGGGTCTGGGTCAGGGTCAGGGTCTGGGTCTGGGTCTGGGTCAGGGTCAGGGTTAGGGTTAGGGTTAGGGTTTGGGTTTGGGTTTGGGTTTAGGTTAGGGTCTGGGTTTGGGTTAGGGTCAGGGTCAGGGTTAGGGTTAGGGTTTGGGTTTGGGTTTGGGTCAGAGTTATGGTTTGGGTTTGGGTCAGGGTTAGGGTTTGGGTTAGGGTTAGGGTTTGGGTCAGGGTCAGGGTCAGGGGTCGGGTTAGGGTCTGGGTCAGGGTTAGGGTTAGGGTTTGGGTTTGGGTCAGAGTTATGGTTTGGGTTTGGGTCAGGGTTAGGGTTTGGGTTAGGGTTAGGGTTAGGGTTAGGGTTAGGGTCAGGGTCAGGGTCAGGGTCAGGGTCAGGGTCAGGGTCAGGGTCAGGGTTGGGCACACTCACTGATGATTTTGCCGGTGGAGCAGCCAGAGTAGATGAACCTCTGGCCGGTGCTGAACTCCGGGGAGAAGCGGCAGCGGATGAGGGTGTGCAGGACGCCGTGGCCGCGGTAGGTCATCACCGAGGTGTCGCCCGTCAGCTTGTGCCTCTTCAGGGCTGCGGTGGGAACACGTTTGGCGTGAACAACCACGGGCTGAAACCGAGGCTCTGCATTCATGCCTTAAAAACCCCTGTCTGTTCAGAGCGTGCGCCAGGTGTTTTATCTGAGCTCAGAGTCCTTCCTCTCCGCTCGCTGCTGATACCGTCATCGCCCCCCTACACGCACTCACACCCATATTTCACCTTGCTGTCATTGGCCTGCGCTTGTTTTTAACTACATCATTTCATCTCTGTCCCCTCCTCCTTCCTCCGCATGACCCCCCCCCCCCTCCTCGTGTCCTCTACCTCTCCTCACTCAGTCACTCACGACCACCACCGCGTCCCCTTCCTCCTCCTCCTCCTCCTCCTCCTCCTCCTCCTCCTCCTCCTCCTCCTCACCTCTCTGCGGAACCTGCTGCCAGCGGTAGTCCCAGTTCTGCTGGGTGACAGCCAGGCGGGAGGCCGCCAGCCCCTCCCGGGGAGAGAACTTCCTGACGTCCCACAGCTTGATGGACTGGTCTTTGGAGTTGCTGATCAGGTAGCGGGCGTCACCCTGGTTGCCGCCGAGACGCGGGCCACACGCGAGAAAACAAATCAAGGCGAGTCAAGCTTGGACCAAAATAATGAACTGACACAAATTGATTAAGTTTCTGAACTATCAACAGACAAGAGCGCCTACCCACGAGTTTCAATTGACAGATATGACAGAGTACCAGCAGCACTCCTCCCCCTCCCTCCCCCTCCCTCTCGCCCCACCTTGCTGTGGATGAAGGTGATGCCGTCTCGGTGGCCGGCCAGCTGTCCCACAGGCTGCGGTCTGTCCTCCCGCAGCGTCCGTCTGTCCCACACCTTGCACAGCGCGTCGTCGCTGCCAGAGAAGAGCAGCTGGGACGAGCTGTCGGCGAACGCCACCGCATTCACGTCGTCCTCGTGGGCATCGATCTGCGGGGCCGAGAGGAAGGCGGGTGAGCGTGCGAGGGAGACGTGCAGCCGGCGGGCGGACCGAACGTTCCCAGAGCTGACCCGGCGTCCTCGCCGTTTTATTTAAAGGCCGACATGTTTTCTGCCAGGCTGACGTCCAGGCACGATCAACTCACAACGCGATGATGCACACGTAGCCCTGCGCAGCAGACAAGCAGACCGGCGCTCGGAGGGAGGGAGGGAGGGGAGTCTCAAGTGGCATCGAGGGAAAAAGTGAAACGTACAAAGGCAAAAGAGTATGTGATGAAAGCACGAGAGAGACGGAGGCTGGAAAACGTCATGCGGAAGTTGTCACTATTCTGCATCGGGACAGCGACGCGGCCTCTTGCGTTTCGTCTTAAAACTTAAAGACGCAGGGGAGAAATAAACAGGGAATGTGACGCAAGTACGAAAAATGTGCTTCCCTATCGCAGCACATGACACGTTTTGAGCTAAAATGGAACATCACACCAAGATAAATGGAACATTTGCTGGGGCGTGGGCTCACCCCTGAATGTAGCGCTCTGAACAGCAAAAATGTGTCTGCGAGATGAACTCAACAACAGCGCGGACTGGAATAACAGAGCGTGTCATCCAGTCCCCCCAGAGAGGCTCCGCACTGTGTTTTTAGTAGCTTTTGGCCAACCGAGGGGCCGGAGCAGGCCTGGGCTACATCCGTTGCATGTCGGTGGGAATGGTTTACTGTTTGTCGTTTGTCTGATCTCTTCGTGGGATTTGTTAATAACGAGACAAATTGTTAGATTATTGGGAGAAAAGAAGTCAAGGTCGGAGACGCGGAACAGTCGCGGCCACTCAGAGGCGACGGGACACGCGGAATGAAGAGGAGTGTAATACAAAGACAGCGATGCAGCAGACGGCGGAGGTCAGCTACTGACTCCTACACAGAGGGGGGGGGGGGGGGGCTCAGGGAGGAGGCTGTCACCCAGGGCCGGGCCGGGGCGGGGCGGGACCACAGAGAACTTTGTGCGGGCCGGCACACTCTCACTGGTGCCTCGATGGCGGGAGAGGAGGGAGCAAGAGGCCCGCCCCAGACGCACTAACCTTCAGCGTCCGCTTGTTCTGCTCCAGGTCGAACACGTAGAGGCAGCCGTCGTTTGCTCTGGGAAGGAGAGGAGGGGCGCAGAGTTACGCTTTTCTCTTTTTTTCTCTTCTTCTAAATAAATAAACAAACAAACGGAACACGATTCAACCTTGAGCGCGCAGCTGTCACAAAAGGAGAGCTGCCGGGAGTCTGCGCTTCTGCGTGAGCGACCCCGGCCCTCGTCTCAGCGGCTGTACTCACCCGCCCAGGATCTCGTTGCCATCTGTGGACGCGGCGAGCGAGAACACGCAGAACCTCCTCTCATCTGGACTGCAAAGCACAACGGCACACAGACACAGGCTGCTTGACACCACGGCAGTGACACCATTCCCCGGAGCGCGCACGGCCACACCCCCCGCTACTGTACATCAGCATCACCATCCTCATCTCTTAAACAATGCAACTGTTAGGGGGGGGGGGGGGGGGGGGGGGGGGGGGGGGGGGGGGGGGGGGGAGTTTAATGGCGGCACTTTGTCCAAATAATGAGCTCGCCGATTAATTAGGGGTTACACACACACACGCAGAGCGGGGGGATGGATGGCGAGGTGACAAGTTCTGGCAGCATCATTCATCCAGGTGGTAATGATGGGAAAGGAGGTGGCGGCCGGTAGGGAATGATGGATTACCTGCTCGGTAATGCTATAAGTTACTATGAGGGGAACACTAACTTGAGGTCCAGGGCGGTGTGGTTTTCGCTGTCGCCGTCTATACTGCACAAATGGACTGCGGGGGAAAGACACACAGAGAGCAAACAGTTCGCAGCGGCTCGGACACGTATGAACAGTCACTGTTGAGTCCAGTCGCCCGAATCAATCAATCGGGAACTGACCCGCGAGGGGTCAACAATGTTTCCTCATCAAATTAGCCCACAATACTTGACATTTCAGACGAAGCCTTCCATTGAGGAGCATACAGAACAGGATTCAATGAGGACTTGGCAGAGTTCAACACTGGCTCTCGTCCAAGCGCAGTTGTTAGTATTCAATAGTTTGAACCATAAGTCATCAAATTTTCATTATTAGAGAAATTTTTAGAGCGTTTTTGGGAAAATAAAGACTTTAAACTAATAAACACTCTCAAAACAAGAGTGAGCCTTGTTTTCTCTGACCAATGTGCAGAGAAGGCTGAGATGAGTAAGACTAAGAGGCCTTGTCTGTTAAAGCAGTGCAAAGACATAATGTTTAGGCTGACTGGGGAACCTACATTGTCGCTAAGTGTGAGTGTGAGAGTGAATGGTGTGTGGGGTCTGTGGGTGTGTGACCTGTCCACAGTGTATTTTCTATGTGTGCTGGAGACAGACACCCAGACACCCACTGAGTCCTCAGCCAGTGAGAATATGGATGGCTGGGTGACTGGTTCTTGGCTGTTTACTAATCCTGGCAGACATGGCACTCCGTCGATCAGCGCCATATTCGGTGTTACAGGTCCCCAGGGCTTACTGTAGTCAGACCAGCTGGAGTAGAGCACGTGATGCGCGTCGGGGGTGAAGCAGACGTCCAGCACACTCCAGCCCACGTCCCGGGCTTTCACCGTTCGCCGCAAGAGAAAGCGCCCCCTCGCTGTGTCATACAGGCGGATGTTCTGATCTGCGGCGGGCAACAGACAGACAAGGATCACCGAGTGACACTTAGCCGGTGACATCGGACACCTATCGTCTCTTCACTGTGGTGTCCGCATGGAAAACAGAACCTTCGTTAAAAGCCTGCTATTAATCAGTAGACAAATAATAACTGTGACGTGGTGGTGGCCGATCTGGTGATTTCACTGCTTTCTTGTTTGCTTTGCATCAATCCCATGCAAGATGGCGCAGGGACGGCACTAACGATCTGGTGGCTCTGAGCGGTTTCAAGCAAACGGGCGATTACCAGATACGATGCAGCTCCACTGAGTTCTCATGCCGGATCTGAGGTTATTTACCTTGGCAGGCAGAGAGGAACATGTTTCCATCCTCACTGTACACTCCACAGAAGGCCTTCTGCTGATACGTATCCTTGTGGGATACATAATTTGGCAGGAAACTGCGAAGGAACGAGAGTCAGAACCATGTGACAGGCGACGGCGCGGTGCTCTCGTAAACATCACATCGTGTCAGAGAGCCTCAGAGAAAGAGAGGGGGGCCGGCACAACCAACTTTGTCACGCCTCTGAACTAACTGATCTCAGTTCATTTTCTTGTCAGTTATATGGCATAATTTCAAAGGGAGGAAGAAACACTTACTGTGTGCGGATACGACTGCACTCCCCGTGAGAAAAACTGGAGCCTCTACATCTGCCTTGTTCCCTCTGAAAACCCAACAGTTCGTTAGAAAATCCGTCAACAACAACTGGGAATTGAATATGCCAAAACAAGCAAGTGACTTCAATCATCTTGAAAATATTTGGATAGAGCGGTCGGAATGAATCTCAGCTATTCCGTGAACTAATGAAAACGAGTTGCTGTCCGATTGAAATTCACCACTAACAACAGCCCCGGAGTCCAAATTCCCCCTTTACGAGTTTCTCTAGTTAGGTTTAGCGTGAATAGTTGTTGCTGAGTCGTATTTCTGTGGCCTGACCTCTGTTAGCATGTGGGTGAAGCTCTGCCGGCCTTTCAGAGCGGAGGAGGCCGTGGCCAGGAGGATCTGAGTTCGGATCTCGCTCCGGTCCACCTCATGCGTGTCTGGCTGCGTGTCCACTAGAGAGATCGCAGAGAAACCTGTCCGTTACAGTGCGTACTCCATCAACAGTCCTGTGTGTGTGACGATGAGCTGATGACGTGCAACCGAGCGCGAGCAACGGGTTACCTGGTGGGTTGTAGCGGTCACCCAGCCGCCCCTCCCAGGCACCGTCGCTGTCCTCATCGGAGTCCGAGTAGGACTGGACCAGCTGCAGGCCTGTGGCTCCACTGCCGTGGACCAGTCTGACCTGGCCCCTGCACGCACAAACAACACATCCGCTGAACTCAGGCCACCCATACATCCAGATTGTCGAGCTTCCCAGCTCCGGCTCCTCTGACAGCATGCTGCCTTACTACCAAAGGTCGCCGTCACGGATCACTGGCAAGAGCTATAACAGCTTAAAATTGTGGTGGTGGTTTGGAGTATAGAAAAACTTTCCGAGCCACTAACTGCATTTATGTCAGCCTGGAGAAGGAATGGGGAATTCCCAACCTCCCCTCCAGTGGCAACTAAATTGTGTGAATGTAATTTGACACATTTGCAATTATTTTTTCATTGGCAAGCAGGGAAATGGCTTCAGTGTTACCTCTGGTTCATACTATTTGGAGGGTGTCTGATAATACACCATTGTAGTATTACAGTGGTGTATTATAGCATTGTTGTAGCATATCTTGGGCCACACAACAGCACTATGTGGAGCTTGCATGTTCTCCCTGTATATGCATGAGTTTCCTCCCACCAAAAACCTGTGTGTGTGTGTGTGTGTGTGTGTGTGTGTGTGTGTGTGTGTGTGTGTGTGTGTGTGTGTGTGTGTGTGTGTGTGTGTATGTGTGTGTTCCCAGCCCTCATCCTACCTAAGCTAGAGACAGGCAGACCATCAGATACAGAGCGGAAAGACAACCTATGACAATAAATGGATGGGTGCATAATGTTTGTTTTCTAAAATTCGATGCGGTAGATCGATGCTGTGCGTCCAAACCTCTGTTATTTGTATTTAGTCAATTCAGTACAATACATTAATTAAACAATGACATAAAATGCAATTTGACATTTAACCTCACAATGTATCTACTATTCACACATTTGATGTGTGTGGTTTTTTTTGTTTTGCTCTGATCACTTGACAGCATGCGGAACCGGACCCTCATGTTTGGTGATCCATAACACCGGCATCAGTGCATCAGACTTCTAAACTCACCTCCTCAGTAGGTAAGCCAGCACTTCGGCTAAGTCGACGTCCTCCTCTGATGCTGGCTGTCTGTCTCCTTGCTGCCTGTCAGCCGTCCTGCGGCCCCGGCTGCTGCTGCTGCTGCTACTGCTGGTGCTGCTGCTCTGGTTCGGTTCCGATGTCTCAGACTGCTCCGCTGGGTTGCCACTGGAAGAGCCCCTTCCACCAGACATCCCAGAACTGGACTGAGAGCCCATAGACTGAAGAGGGGCCTGGCAGCAAGGATCAGAATCAGAGACACGTGTGTGACCAGGTAATTATACAACTGCGTTACACAGGAGTACAATGAACAGGCATAATATACAAGTAACACTGAATGATAACCAAAAGTTACATTACATCATATAACTTTGTGTATTTCAAGAAAATCTGAAGTGCATACTGCGTTTCAAATACACACTGATAAGAATCAGGTAGTTATATAACTTACTTATGCAACTTACACAGTTAAGTTTTTCCCCATCAGTTTCCCCCTCTAAAAGCTTGTTAATTTATGGGATCTTTTGGAGCTTTGTTTATTCGCTACTGTAGTTTGTTTAGGTGAAGTGTCTTGTGTCTTGTTGTGAACTGGCACTTCAAACAAAGCTGAAATGAACTGAGGGCGGATGACACCTCAGTTTAAGGTGCGCACACCTGGAGACGTAAGGTAAACACATGACCAGTGTATGTGTGAGACGGGACAAACACAAAGGAAACAAAAGTTAGGCTGTATCACATATCTATGCCAGTTTTACTGGTATCTGTCGTACGACAACATCTGCAATTTAACCGGCTGGCTGCGCAGCAACGAGATAAACCAGGACACAGGAACTGTGCGTTAGCTCGTCGTGCCTGAGATGCAGAGCAGGGTTTTTTTTGAGCTAACATGCTAACGGTACGAAGGTATCGTTACCGTTTGACAGACAGACGCTCTCCCTGACAGCAGCCCTCGGTGCGGACTCTGTCCGGCCTCGATATTCACAAGGTCGACGAAGCGTTGTTTACCCCACAACGCAAAGAAACCTGAGGTGGAGATGTGTTAAATGTGCTGTTGACAGCGCAGTGTCTTCAGTCTGCTGGCAGTAGCTCTCCGTGAAGCGCCATGTTGTTTACAAAAACGTGAAAAAACCCTGCGCGTGCCCCTGCCCCAAACCCGTCACGTCATCAGCGGCAGCCCAGCAGCGCGACGTCAACGGTTGCTTTATGGCACAACAGTCATGGCGGGTTAAGTCGCATGTAAACAAGTTAAACACACTAAATACAACAGCTTCTACAGTTAGGACCAGAGGTCTTTCTGTGAAAGCTCCACTTTAAAGAGTTCATTAGAAGAGAGTACCCATTCCCACATAAATATTATTAATAATAGCCTTTTACTTACCCCACAATGGGGAATTTTACAGTTTTTCAATGCGATAACCTGGAACATAATCCTTCATAAACTCAATACTTATCTTAAAAACACTACAAAAAAATAACAACTAGTAAATTACTCAAATCAGAATACATTTTTGTTTTGTTTTGCGTGATGTTAAGACAAGCATCACAATACTGTATTTTTGTATTTTGTATTTCCTGTGTACTCAATGTGAATGTGTTCTAACCATAGACTGTATAACTCAACCAACCTGCTTCTGTACCAGTCACACAAACAAACTCCTTTGAAGTTGTACACCTTATAAAAAATTTGATTATGTAGACTCTGTTGTTCTTCCATGAGTTAATGTTTTCATGTTTTCAAAGTTATCCTTGTTCAACTTTCTTAGTTTCTTCATTAGACATGATGTTTGTGTTACAATTCAAGTGGTCCAATGGTTACAGTGCGATAAGTATAAATATTTAGCTTCATTAAATACAATATTGTAGTGTATTCCAGGTTGTGTCTCGTTTGCTTCCTGAGGCTAAACATTGTTGGCAGTGAAAAAAAGATACTGAAACCTCTTGACCCTGCCATGCCTATAATCATCAGTCCAACCTTGGATATTCGTCTGAAAGTAGTAGGATAATCCATTAAGATCCAGCTTTCTTCACACATGGTTTTAGTATAGGCTTTTCGCTGTCACAATCAGATATGCTGTATCTGCCATACCTTACATAAAAAACAAGGGTAAGGTGTATTTATATAAATAGACACTGAACAAAAAAATGTTAGATGGGTTTTAAAATCCTTTAAATATCTCTTTGGCTAGATTTGTGTTTATTTAAACTTTGTGTGAGTCACTTGAAATTCCATTTTTCTCTGGTGAAATAAAACAATCCAAATGATACTGCTTTGTCTTTGTCTTTTATGAAGGAGACAGTTGCACTGCATTTAAATAGAGCAGATGCAGCCTGTCAGTGTACCACACTGGTTGTATATGATGGCGGCCTCCAGTGTCCTCCCGAAATCAAGAATAAGATAGGGGGGACCCAGCAGTCACAGTGAACATTTGTATATAGGAGGAGCAGAGGTATGTTTCCCAAACACTAACAATTTGACATTTTATTTTATTATGTGTGTGAATCACAGGTATCTAGACACAACGTGTCCATAACAGGTGCTGGTACAGTAGAAACAAGGCCTGGCTCATATCATCTTTTCACTTACCTTCTCGTCCTAGAAATTGAAAATGTTGTATGTGTGACTGTGGTAACGCTTTTGTTACAAGTCTCCCTTTAGTTAAAAAATAAAGTGTTGCTGTCTCCACAGTGCTGCAGGAATGTTGGACAGAGAATTTGTGCCAGTGCCTGCATACTAATTACATTTTAATGTATCTTGCTCACCAAGAGCATGCAGCAAAACAAACAACTGGATGAGATCATTTGCTGCTTCCAGTCATTTACTTGCAGCAAAGCACGAACAACACTACTTTCAACTCATCTCATTAGGATGAGAAAACATCTGTTGTAACTGTGAAAAGTTTAGACACTTAAACATGATTATTTTCTCAGTACGACCAGATGCTTTGTTATGTTAACACATTTGTCTCTTGGTTAAAGGACAAAAAAATATTCTTTTCAAGCAACATGCATGAGACTGCTGTAATTATGCAGTCACTGTAGGAGTGAACTTAAGTAACACAAGATGTTGGATTTTACTTTTTAGATGGCAGGATGAAGTATTTACTCTCCCTGACAAAGCACTACTTTTCGAAACCCCTTTTTGAGCTGAAGCTTTGACAATAGGAACACACATTTAGTAGTTAAATTCAATTTAAAACGTACAACTTAAAATAGAGCTGCATGTCACACTGATGCAATGTCCTCCATCAGTTAAGTCAATGTGAATATACATGAGTAGGTACACGAATGGCTGTGGAATTCAAACACATCAATAAAATATAATCTGCACAATGTTATGCATAATGCTTCATTAATTATGTCACTTGAGATTCTCATTTACCCAGGTCATTGTAAACCTAAAAGTCATGGCAACTGGACATGTAGATTCTTCTACACATATCATGTCTCATCCAAGACGCTTCTTCAGTTCAGAACTAATTGTAAAGTCATTAGCATAACCATTGTTAGCGATGGTCGTTGAGAACCGCTAGAGTCACCTGAGGTCTGCTGTAAATTATTCTCATTGTGCGTTCCCATTGAAAGCAGGTGTGAATGGTATTTGAAACTTCCTGGGAGGGATGATAAGACAGCATTGTATGTTGGGGGAAGGTGGTGTTGCAGACCTCCCCCTCTGGAGATGGTTTTTCTTGCTTGACTAAAATGGCTTCCTTTACTCCTCTTTCAAACCACCTGTCTACCCTATCCAGTATGTGTACACTGTTGCCCTCAAAGAAGTGTCTTTTGTCATTGAAATGAAGGTACTGCTGAATATAGACTTGAGGAATTAACCCTCCTGTGCTGAGCTCTGCATTTGTAAAGTGCTGGTTTGGCCTCACGTAATTCGTGGCTTTCTCTGAGTAAATTAGGTTGGTCTTCCTGCAGTATGGCATGTGCCCCTTTGGATGAACACATCTCTGTCTTCGTGTGCTGGTGGGTTTAGAATATACTGGGGTGTCATGTTTGGAGAAAATCTTCCTGTGTTTCTCACAGTGGAGGGGATGACTATCCCATATGCATCATCCTCTGTCACTAACATTTCTCTAACAGTTCCATCGCTTTTCAAAATCCTTCATACCTGGCCTCAATGGAAACCGTTGGCTCTCAATGACTGTTAAATTGCTGGTACTCACAATGGCATTAACGGCATCTCTTGAGTGTCCCTGAGGGATCCTCCCTTAAAGATCAATAAAGTTTCCTTCATGTGTCATCTATATATCTATAATTTTAAAACTTGTTGGACAGTCGCCAGAGTAACCAGAATAATGCCATCAAAGTGTGACATCATCGTGAAAATAGGTGTTTAATGCAGACTGAATGGTCTCATTTTTTCCTGAGTAATACTCCAGCTGCTTGCCTCAGTCTAAGGAGTCAGTTTGCTGTGCTTTTGGATAAACAGAAGCACAGTTTATGTCTAATTATCTATCATCTTGCTACAAAACACTGCAAAACAATCATCATAACTGATGAACTGACAACAAGGAATCACATTTATTTCAAGTATTCACAGTTCCTCTAACAGTGTTCAATTTACAGATAAAGAAAAATGTACAGTGACTGCTACATGTATGACACAAAAGGTTCAAGTATACCTTTCTTATAAACAGTACATTCTCCAGAATTCTTTGAATCTTAAAAACTTGAGATCACAAATAACATGACTTATAGAACATGTTTACTCATTAGTTTTGCATAGTGTTCTGGGAGATTTCTTCGAAGGTAAACAGTCATTTTACCATCAACTCGCCGATCACCTGTCAAACCTGTGTAGTGAAAGAACAAATAATAGTGAGTTTTGAGGAAAGCAGGTCACAGAATGGCAAATTTGAAATGTGGTATTTTTGTACAAAGGGCTGGGCATCTTGACAGCTTTGAGCTCACCCAGCTTTTGAGCAGTTCTTTCAATCTTCTCCAAGGCCGACTGCACATCTCCTCCCTCTGGAACCAGGACCTCGATCTCTCCCACATGGTAGCCAAAGTCGGCCTCATCGAGATCGATCTGCACCCCCTCTTGCTCTAAAATGAACGATCGCCGCACCGTTGTGAACTCTGCAAAGCACTGCAGGTTCATTTTCCTGTACCAAGTCTCCTCATCCTCCTGTGAGGAGCTTGTGACTCTGTCCTCACAAACGTCTTTTACGACCTCCCTCACTCTCAGTTGTATTTCAGGCAGGTCGGTTATCTCCTTGTAGCGAGTGCAGAGCGCTGCCTCTTTGCATTGCTCCTTGCCCGTCTCTTCTATCCCATCAGCCGTTGTTGGGCACTTGAGTTCCCAGCATCCTTTGCGACTACGCAGCCACATGTCTCTCAAAGTCAGGTCGAACTCTGGAGTGTCAAAGTACTGGTCGTGAAACTGCCGTTGACCAGTACACACTGAATAAGAAAGGGGGCGAGAGAGAGAGACACAAGATTCAACACATGGGTAAATAAATATAAAATACTAACGAGGATGATACAGATAATTAAGCTTCATTATTAACGAGAGACAGATGGCCCATATCACTAGATTTACAGAGTAAACTAAAGAAATTATTATCATTAAATCTTCTCCTTCAGTGACCATTTTAAGCTGCCATGGATCGTGGCATCAGTTAAATATCTCAATTACAAATGTACCCATGCATTAACATATTGTAAATAAATAAAACACATACCGCCAATCTCCTCCAGTGTTTTCAGGGTGTGAGCACTGCATAAAAACTTCCTTTCCACCTCCACACTCATCTGAAATGACATGCTGAAATCAACACCAACAGGACTATGATAACAAGTCCAGCACTGTCCTGTTTGACAACATTCATATGAATACAAGTCTTTGTGGTAAGTAACAGGCAGGTGAAGGCTATGGCATACGGAAGTATGTGTATTTTCCATTTGTGGAATTTATATCTATTTATAATACAATATTTATAATATTTGTTATCACTTAACCTGTTTACCTGTAGATTATTCTGAACACATGTTGGAATAACTGGTGTTAGAAATCTCAGGTTGGCACCAGTGACATAAAATGTGCTCAGAATCAGACTATTTCACTGTTGCCAATAATAGGAATAAGAATACCTTTAATTGTCCCACAACGGGGAAATGTCATTCTCACAGGAGCATATTGATTACATAAATTACATGCAAAATACAATAACCCTATCCCAAACAAATAAACATGAAATAGAGCTAACGGTGTTGATTATAGAGTCTGACAGCAACAGGAAGGAAAGACCTCTGGGAACTCTTTCACACAGTGAGGGTGAATCAGTCTGTTGCTGAAGCTGCTCTCCAGAGTGGACAGTGTCCTGCAGCGGGTGAGACTCATGGTCCAGTTCAACAGGTTTCAAAGCTACAAGGAACTTGCTGTGATGAGTATCTATCTATTAGCAATTACTGTTACATTCCTATTCAAAACTGCATCAAGGCTATTATGGACTCCTGATTGCTATATCCCACTTACTTTCCCCAGAACTGTAATTTTCCTAAAACAACTCTTTGTAATTTTGGAAATATGACTAAACTGTTATTATGACTCATGGATACAAACTTTCTTTTTAACACAGTTGCATATTTCATTGCAGTTCTGTTTGGTAGTCTAACTGCAAACCAGACGTTTGAAAACCACAAGACTCATTACCGCTATCTGCACAATCACTGCTGACATATAAATACATTTCTTCTCTTGTTGCTACTTTTTGACATGTCACTCATGTTTGACTACAACTACTGCTGCTGTCACTTCATTACTATATGCCATATATAGTTCTGCACACTCAACACATTCGCACATGCATAGTACTGCTGCAACCTTGCACACTGATCACCTGTAAATTGCTCCTTTGAACCAACAGCCTGCTATCCTCGTTGATATGTTTTGCTACCTCTGAAAGACTCATTGCTCTATGTCCTCAAGGTACCTCCCTAAAAGACCAATCAATCTATCTAATCTAATCAAACTGTTTTGGTTGCGTTTGCACAGCACTGAGTAATACGGCGTTATCTGCTGCAGCTGGCATGCATGAACTAAAAAAAAAAAACACCTAAAACGCCAAAAGAAAAAGCACCGAAACTCTCTGCCTCTGCCTATTCGCCGAAACTCACCTTCACTGGTCCAGACCCTACACTCCAGACAGATCGGCATGGGTAGCAGTGCGACAGATCAATCCGGGCAGCCCCTACACGTCAGCAGAGCTTGTTCTACACAGGCGCAATGAGGAGACTCCGCCTCCCAGCAGTGTGTTCAGGCACATCACTCCCTGTCCCAGTAACGCAGGGGGGTTATACAGATGGTGCAGTTTTAATCTCTCTCTCTCTCTCTCTCGCTCTTCTCCTTCATAAATATTTATTCCACATGCACGACTGCTGACATGCGCCACACCTATCGTTTGATTGATCATAAATCGTGCGGATTGCGCAGGAGTGTCATCTCAATTATCCGGCCTTAATTAACTCGTCACACTCCTTGTGACAATCCAAGTTGGCAGAATGGGGACTCATTTTTTATTTAATGTGAGGAAAAGGGTTGTAATCTAGGCATCGGCACACTTTTTTATATAGGAAATTATTTCATCGAGGGTGTTCAACCAGTAATTCGAGATAAATTAATAATCTCTAATATCTGCAGGGGGTTACATAAGGGATTTGATAGCCCTGCCTGTCCGTCCTGTCTGAATGTCAGCAATCAGCCTTGGGGGGAGCTGTGGTCTGTTTACTAGAGGGGAGAAGAGGGGAAGGAGAGAGGGATAGAAGAGAGGGAGGGGGAGAGAGAGAGAGAGAGAGGGAGGTAGAGGGAGAGAGAGAGAGAGAGAGAGGAGGGCAGGCAAGAAAACTTTTCACTTCTGAGGAGCCACGGAGGAAGCGTGTGTGTGTGTGTGTGCTGGAGCGACGACCATGCAGGTAAAAAAACGCATTAGCTAATTGCTTCCCCAAGTTAATTAAAACGGCGATCGGTTTAATTGCGTCCGTTTGAGCTTCGAGAACCTGCGACTGATACTACATCGAGCAAACGACGGATTGAGCCACATACTAATCCGATCCCTTATAGAAATCCAGCATTAAATCCCAAACTTTTCCCCCCCTTCTCTCTGCCTCTCTCTCCGCGTCTCTCTGCTTTTCTCGCCCCACCGTCGTCGCCTCGAGACCCGCACGTAATCGGGCTCGCGAGCCGCATGCCCCTTTGAAACAAACGTGCGGTTCGTAACGTCAATTACGCGTGGAAGCTGTTTTAAAAACGATAGTTGAAATGGCCATGTGTTGAGTGTTTAAGGAGTGGATCGTCTTTAAGAGAGAGAGAGAGAGAGGGGGGGGGGGGTCTGCTCGGGCGACCGAAGGGAGGAGGAGGGGGGTAGCTGAGTGTTTTCCAACACATCTGTAAGCGGAGAGCCCCCGTTCATTAATTAAATGGCTTTAGTCCGGCTAGGCCGCAATTTGCGCTGTTGAGCAGCAACGGGTGGTGCAACACTAGATGCCCGATTGGCAGCCCACAATCAGAGGGGTGAGGACATAACTCGAGGCCGAGGTTGTTTTTTTTTTGGTATCGTGGTGCTGGCGGTGGAGCTTGATAAAGCGAGTGTGTTTTGTGCTCGGTCGGCGTGTTGAAGCTCCACCTGGAGCAGGCAGGGGAGTAGTTTTCCAGGGGAGTGGAGACAGTTTGAGGAGGTTAATTATCCCAGCCTGCCTGGCTAACAAGCTAAGCTAGCCACGACTGTTATTAGCTCAACCCCCTTTTTTGTGTGTGTGTGTGTGTTTATGAATTTAATGAGCCGCAGCCAGGAGATTATGCCGACGCCTGCCGTGTCTTTCGCAGTTTGGGAGAAGTGAGTAGTCGGATTATTTCCACTAAACTATTCGCTATTACCCCCCCTAGAAATACGACAGTAATGCGTCGTTACCGTGGGGTGGGGGGGCTCCTCCACCTTAGCCTGCTGGCTAATTGATTCATCTCTAGTTCGACGTAGCTAATTAGACCGCTCGTTAATTAGCCAGCCACGATTAGAGACACGTCAGCCTAGTTATATCTCTGCTTTTAATTACGACACTCGTGACGGGCTCCCTTTTTCACGCGGTGGTGTTGGAGTTAGTCGAAATATAATCTGGTTATTACCCTGCTAGCTTGCTAATTGGCATGACGAGGAAGTGAGGAGGGCTGTGTTGGTATTTCTCCCCCATGAAGACAGAGTCGCAGCCTGGGCTGAGGTTGACTCCTGGCCGGTAAATAAAGACAGACCAGCGGGTCTATTTTGAATTCACTAAAACATGGGAGTGACATTAACTTGATCGTGCGTGTCGCTATGGTCTCGGATCATATTTAATATACTGGCCTCACGCTCCCCCCATTGGTCGAAACGGTGGGGGGGAAATTAGTGGCGTGAGGAACAATAAACTCATTGTAAATTGTCAAGAAGTGCGCGCATTTATTACATTTTACGTGCACATGCGGTGTCAGATTAGTTTTGTCGAAAGTTATTGAATGCAAAGTCGCGCGAAACAATGGATCTTCTATCTGTCTGTCTAGCACCCACATGGAGAGTGCAGTATAAAATCCAATCAAGGCAAAAGGTGGAGACTACTGTTAGAGGGTGTCATGTAAACAATAGCATTATAGTGTAATTTGATACTGTCATTGAGGACAAAATGTCTGAACGCCCTTGCGAAATGTGGTTAATGTTGAAAAGAAGTCAATGCTCTGTACGACAGTTTGTCTGTATAGTTTTGCCTCTAAAATAAGAACACCGTGTGCCGAGTGAGAGATACGGTGGCTGAGATCCATCCATTATCTTGCCCTCTTTGTACCCAACCGTGTTACTGGGGTCACACCTAGGGACACGCTACAGTCTCCAGTCCCCCTAAATGTGCCCGTTTTCAGACTCTGGGAGGAAAATGGAGTATCCAGAGAGACCCCATGTGAACTCAAAATCAGGATCTGAACTGGTGACCTTGCTTTGGGGTGACAGTGCTAACCGCGTATCCACCGTACCTGCATTAGAAAAGTGTATATACAAAAAGATGCTTGCGGCTCATAACAAGTATTGGATCTTATTTTGTTTTAGTTGATTTAAAATACTCTTTGCAGGAAGTGGAATTAGTTTGATATTGGATGCAGCAAAGTGTTTTTTTTTATTATAATGCCAAACTGAAACTAAAGGACTAACGGGTATAATCACGATAAGTAATGGGTCAACTACCTGAAGTGAATGAACAACAAGTGAGCAATGTATTAATGGTGGCGACTGCTACCATGGATGCACTTCCTTGCATCGCATTTTCCTCCCCTCCTCTTTTCTATGAAATACCACAGCATTTGTTACAGATAATAACAGCTCCAGGAAGAGTGGGCCTCTCTAACATCCAATTTATTTTGCCAGGAGGAGTCTGGAGAGAATGTGAGCAGTGAAAGCAATGGGGTGGCAGAGTGGCTGTGCCCCCTGTGCCAAAAAGGACAGCCTGACAGATCCTCCCTGTCTCTGCATCTCACAGAGCAACACAGCGTACTTCCATCTTGTGTCGACAAACTGCTGGACATAGTGAGTAGGGCTTTTCATTGTGGCAAAAATATCTGATAAGATTGTCAGTGTCATAATCTGTGACAGAGTTCACATGAGCCTTACCACACGCCAATTAGACTCCCTGAGGGGTTGATTTTGATAACTTTGGATAGTCCTTCATTTATGTGCATAATGTTGAATAAGCCCACTTGTTGCTGGCGGGTGTACAGACATTTTGCAGTGATGAAGCTCTCCAGTTAAAGATTCACTGAGCGCCATTAGGTCACCTCCACCCCGCTTTTTGAAGGTGCTTTTCAACTTGCCTAAAAGTCGTCGCGTGAACCTTGGGGTGTCGGCAACAAACCAGACCACACAATCTGGCCTTTATCACTTTTATCGTGCGAGTGTGCGATTAAGGATGCCTTACATGGACACTTTGTTATAAATCCCCTGATATCGTCACTTGGATGCATTTGAAGACTATTACATCCAGGCATTGGCAGAGCCTGTTAAACAAAGCGCTATTATATAAAGCTACACAGAGCAAACATTTCTTTCCCATAGAATGATAAAAACGGTCCGTTTGTGTTCCGTTAGTAATCGAATAGCCAATGGATTTCTGGGGTTAGTCCTGTTCTTTTCCCATCCGTAGTTTGCATTCAGCTCTTATGGTGTTGGAGTTCATTTGAATATTAACTTTTCTGGATTAACCACTTCAGTAAGCATCAGATACAGGGAGGGGGAAGTACTGGCACCGCCATGAGTATAATATTTATCATGTGTCCATGACAATTTGGTGTGTAACATGATGGCACACTGGGACTCTCATTGGTAGATGAACTGATCAAAGACAGTTAAATTTATGCCCTTTGGGCATTTTTCAAATTACAGGATAGCCAGCATGGCTGTGTGTAATATAACCACACGTGTGTCACACCCAAATGTTTTGCCGCTCTCATGAGCCACGTCGTATCCAGCGCTGCATAGCGGACTCTGCCGAGGAGATTTCGCTGACTTCCCCTTTCACTCTCTCAACAGGTTGTTCTCAAACAGGCTGCCAGCGCAGAAAAGGACAAAGGTGCTCAAAAGGCTGCAGGTGAATGTTAATGATGTTTTTTTTAATTAATTACATCATGGGCAAAAACTCTACCAGTAACCCACATGCATGCGCTTCTTTGTTCTTAAAATAACAGATTATGTAATTGTATTATATAATTTAATAAATGCTATTTTTTAACTTGCCAAACTCGATTTAAGATGTAATTTGATTATTACATTTAGGATCTTTATTTTTTTTAAAGATAAGATACTTAAACCCCAAAAAGTAACAAGGGTTTGAAGTAGAATCTAAGAAACTTGGAGACCTGCTTCTGATGTGGGTTGGGTTAGTTCAGGTGAGTAAGAAGGTTGAGACGAGATGATTAAACAGTCAAATCCAGGATGCAAACGACTATCTTCTGTTATTGGGTCGTCCTCCATTTATTAAAGCAAAGATGTTTACCATGTATGTTCCTTTGTCAGATGCTGAATCTTCACAACTGAAGCACGTGGGTCCAGATCCCAGCCAATCTAGTGAGAGTTCAGACGCTACCCAGACGGTCGGAGACAAAGAGATGGAGGAAGAGAGAATAATGGAACAGGAGGGAGGTGAAGTTGAGCCAGAGCCAGAAGAGGAGGGAAATCAACTCGCAGGAGCCAAACAGCAAAATGCAACTGAAAACACAGAAGTCTCAGACGCCAGTGAAAAGTCAGCTGGTAGAAATGGGGTGCCAGCTGAAAATAACACCCGGTCGTTCAGATGCAATGCCTGCCTGGAAACTTTTCCCAGTAGAACAGCCTTGAGCGTTCATTACAACTCTGCATCCCACATTCAGAGGATGACAACGGGCTCCTCAAAACCAGGTGGCGAAAGTGATTCCCCCTCCGTTCCCGTTTTATCTCGGCCATATATATCCAACAAACCCTACCAGTGTGCTATATGTCGAGTCTCCTACAACCATGCCATCACCCTCGAGAGCCATATGAAATCGGTCTTGCATCAGTCCCGCAGCAGAAATGCAGGAATGGCTGCACACGCTGCAAACAGCGCAGGGGCCACGGCTAGCACCACCACTGCTCCAAACACTGTAGTGACCACATCTGGAAGTGGGACCAGCCAGTTGACCACCACCAACTGTGCTGCCCCCGGGACATTGATGGTTGCTACTACAAAAGAGGGAGAGCAGATTCAGACTTCTCAAGTGGCTCCCTCCCTGCTCACCTCCCCTGTGGCCTCGGCTCAGGCCGTCTCAGCCTTTCTGACCCTGCTAACATCCAGCCCCAGCACTCTCTCGCACTCCCTCCTCCCCTCCCTGTTTACGGCCGGTGCTGCTCCTGGTGCCGCCGTGCCTCAGCTCGTGCCTCAGCCTCAAATGGTCATGCCCTTGATCTTGAATGGGCTCCAAGCCCAAACCCAGCAGCACCAAGAGAACCAGCAAGGCCAGCTCCTTACCCAGTGTGTGCCATTCGTAGGTCTCAGCACAGCCCAGCAAGCCCTCCTAACCCAAAGACTAAACAGCTTACAGAACCAGTGGCCCTCTGCAGGACTCCCAACAAGCATACAGCCCTGCAAGGAAGAGCAAAAGCAGAGTACAGAGGGCGAGAGAAAACCAGAACGACAGGACAGTGAAGAGACGGTTACAGAGGAGGCCTCAGATCAGAGCAAGGACGAGAATAACTGCGCTGCCGTGAATATTAAAACGGAGAAAGTTGAGGAGTTTGCACTTAGTTCAAATTTAGAAAGCAAAGTGAAGGTTGAGAATAATGAAGACAATGAGAAGGCACATGGAGATAGCACAACAGATGGAGACAGCTCGACTAATCAGTTGGACCTGGAAGGTGATAAAGCAGCTAGCCTCAGTCTCTCCCCAGCGGGCGCCGAGAAGAGCCTTCGCAATAAGAACCTCTCGCCTTGTGCATCTGTTCCCAGCAACCCCAGCCTCAGTCCTGTACATTTAAACCTTACACTTAGTCCCGATTCCACCCCTCGAAAATCCCATTCGGGCATGAGCCCTTGTGGCTCTCTCAGCACCCCGAAATCCAGCCCGAGAACAAATGCCTTAACTAACAACCAAACTCGGCCCCATTGTGCAACAATGGGATCTGTTTACGCAGACCTTCCAGTGCTGTCAGAGTTCCAGTCGGAGGTTCTCTGGGCGTTCTTTGAGTCACGTAGTGAGGCCGATGCTGCGAGTCCCCCCCACGAGGACTGTGAGGCACTGGGCAGAGAGGTGGGGCTGTCTGAGGACGATGTCCGCAGGTGGTTGAGCCACGCGCGGCAAACTAAACAGAGGCAGAGGGCAACAGAGTCGGGACGGCTGCACAGCTCCGCATTCACAAAGCATGCCCAAAGTTTTGACGATTATGACGAAGAGGAGAGCTCACTCGTTATAGCAGAAGGTGAGGACGACGCTGAGGCGTCGGGCAGTCAGGCAATAGATTTGTCCAGTAGGAGAGGGAAACACAGGCAACGAGACTCAGGAAGGGACGGTCAGGGAGACTCCTGTCTCACCTCTGACTCGGAAAATGAGATCTACACGTCTGTCATTGTGTCTGATGAGGAGAGTCAGAATGAGTCCCTGAGGGGGGCTCCCGAGAGCCCCGCTAAAGACGATGTCCAGTGGGAGGTCCGTGGCGAGAAGGGACCCGTTGGAGGAAAAGTCCTGCGCTCCACAACGGTGTTTCTCTCTGATGCAGAGGAGGAGTACGAAGATGAGGAAGGGGGAGGGGGTCAGAGGGCTATGAGGAAGAAGCGAAAGGTGGAGTTCGATCGCGATGAGGTGGAGGTTAAGAAGGAGAGGCAGGACCCAGATGTGGACCTTGAGCTCGAGGCGCAAGGGGATCCTCCTAGTTCACTGTCCCACAGTATGGATCACCATGAGATTCCAGCCAGTGCCCTCCACTCGCTTCCACTGTCCCTTGCTCCGTTTTCTACCCAGTTCCTCAGCCCTTATGTCCTCTCTCTTACTCCCCCAGTGGTTGGAAACGGGAGCAAGGTACCAGTCTTCCCTAACCCGCCAACTATCACACGCTTCTCCAACTCCCTCCTCTCGCAGTCTCTCTCTTCCCCTGACCAGACATCTCACTACCTGTCCAATGGTGGTGAATGTGAGTCTGCTCTAGATCTCAGCATGGGGAAAAACAACTCAAAATCTGCATCTTCCTCATCTCTAGCTGATAAGATTGCAGCACAGAAGGGACAGCTGCTGGACGGGCTTGGCCTTAGACCCACATCCAAAGGTCTAGTAGTTGTCCAGGTGAAGCCAGAAACTATTAACGCCATGTCATCTACCAACAGCAGCATGACTCTGGTCAACTGTAACAACATGACAAAGTCTTGTATTTACATGAGGGCGGCAGAGAAAATGAATGCAACGCTGCTGGAAAGGGAGCGAGAAAAGGAGAGGGAGAAGGAAAAGGAGCAGGAGCAACATCAGCAGCAGAGGAAGGCCAAAGGCAAAAGGTACCGGGACATGAGGCGTTCAAGAACCATCATTCAAGCTGAACAACTTGACATTCTGTATGGCTGCTATTTCAAGGACCCGAACCCTGGGAAACACGAGTTTGAACAGATTTCAGAGTGGGTCCACCTTCCAAAGAAGGTTGTTCAGATTTGGTTTCAGAATATGAGGGCGAGGGAGCGAAAGGGCGAGGTCCGCTTCATCAGCGACGGGACCCTCGCGGCGGTCGGCAAACCTCTCATCAAGTTCACCTGGCCGCTCTCCAAACCCATTTTCTCCAACAAGCCTCCCTCAAATAATTCTGGGTCCATCACAACGTCTCCGATTGTGCGCACCCTCATCAAGACGGAGAGAGAGCCTGGGAAGGAGCTGGGCAAACCGACTGTGGTGAAAAAAGTCATCCCAGTTCCTATCAAGCCCAAAGAGGTCGTTTCCTCTACCACAATCTCTGCTGTCAGCAGCAGTGCCTCTGCAGTGCCAAAGACCAAGGTCGAATCCACCAGCAACGTCACTCTGGTCAAAGTTGCACCCAAAGTCAACACCCCCGTTGTTTTAGTACCACCCAAGGACCCAGTCCTTATTGCCCCGAGACCAGCACAGAAACGCAAGCTGGAGGATGAGAGCGAGGAGGAAAAGACTGACGAGGAGAAGGACAATGAAAATGAGATGGGTCCCGGACCGGGGATCATTAACCGCATGGTGCCCAAGGTGCCCACCACTCCGATCAACAACAGGCCGTCTGTCACAACAGTGGTGCCTCAGAAGCAGAATGGGATCAGCTACTGGACCCCCAAGGTCCCCATAAAGATCAACACGATAACCAGAGAACAGCTGGCCCTTCCCACGCACCCTCCGCGCACCATCGCCCCTCCCCCCACGCCCAGCATCGCGCCGGTCAGCCCCAACATACCCATCGCGGCCAAAGTGGCCAGTCCCTCCACGCCGGTGGTGGCCAAATCCAGCCCGACGGAGAGCAGCTTCCTGCCCCACTCGTCCAGCCGCCGGCCGCGCACGCACCTGTCCTGCCTGCAGCTCTCCATCCTGCAGTCCTGCTACGAGACCTGCGCCCACCCCAACGCCATGGAGTGCGAGGCCATCGGCACCGAGCTCAACCTGCCGCTCAAGGTGGTGCAGATTTGGTTCCAGAACACCAGAGCCAAGGAGAAGCGCTGGCGGCTGCAGCAAGAGAAGATGGTAAGCCGGCCAGCTACGATAGGGACCGATAGAACTCTATGTAAAGTAGGTCGCCGAGAAAAGGAAATTTGATTTTTTTTATTTATTAATTTATTTAGTGGGATTGCGTGGCTGCTTTGCACCTTTATTGCACAGCTGGGTGGCGGTTTAATTTGTATATTTACTTTCAGGGGGCGGATATTGCACTGGACCACTTAAAACATTAAATGTAATTACATTAGGTGCTCCAAGCATGAAGTCACTGTAGGCTATCCTCCATTTATTTTTGAAGCATGACTTGTAAATGCAGTTTTGATCAGTTTGCACCTTTGTTTCTACACCATGGTAAAACCTTCTCTGCTCTGTTTTACCTGTTGCTGTATTGCATGCCAAATGTAGTGTGACTAGAATACACGGCAATTGAGAGCAAATACAATATGGGAGCCATGTTGGGTTGTATTGCGTTTTTGTCGGGACCGTTTCCACACCATACTCACACCATCTTCCCATTTCCAGTCTCTGTCAGGCGGGAAGGTGGACATGAGCTCGGGAAGCTACCTGCAGTACAACGCTCTCAAGGCCAATCGCCCCATTCTGCCCAAACCCGTCCAGCTGACGGTCATCGAGCCCTCCTCTCCGCCGGTGGCCGGCCAGCCGGTGCCAAAGGAGACCCTGACCGGCCGCTGCGACGCCTGCAATGTCACCTTCGAATCGCGGGCCGCGGCCAGGGCGCACGTCTTCTCGCCGCGCCACCTGGCGACGCTGAGAACCACTAACTTTGGCCAGCCGACGACGCTCGTCCAGAAGAACGGCGGCGGCGGCGGCGGGGCCGCGGCGGCCAGCGCGCAGGTCCCGCACTCCTCCCCGGTGAGCAGCTCCGGCGCGGGCCCCGGCGCGGGCCCCGGAGGGGACGGGGTCGTCGAGTCGCCCCCGCCGATGGCCACCAGCAGCAGTTAGACTCAGATCGGGATTGGTCTGCACACTTGACTATTCTCGGACCCATTTGGGCTCCTCAGATTTTATTAAAACAAATTTCAGCACTAATCCTCGAAAGCTAATATTCTTTAGTTTTTGACGTCGCCCCCCCCCCCCCCCCCCCCCCCCCCCCCTCCCCCCGGCACCTGCTTCTCCCTTCCTCGACCTTCACCGACTCGGAAGCGGTTACACTCGGAGTTCCCCGGGATTCCAGTACAACAGCAGACTATTTCCATGCTGCTTGATACTTAATCAGTTGCTGTTTGATAAGTGATGAACACATTTCGAGCCCCCCCCCCACGCCCCCGCAATCCTCACACACTTTATCCAAACATTTTTTGGTCCTAACCCTGTGGTTATATATAACCTTACTACAATGACCTTCCTCTAATTTGTAACGGCAGTCAACTCGCCATGCTTGAACTGTCCTTCCATGAAGACTGATGCAAAAGTGTCTCTTTGGAAGTGGCCATTCGACATGAGGCCAGGAAATACCTTTTGGGATAACAAATAAATATTCACATTAGTAACTCCCAGTTTGCTCCTGTGGAATTGTTTTATTCACGCCTACTATCACTTTAAGAGCAAATGTTTCTTGGATATAATTTGCCCGGACTCAACCGTTGGGAGAGGAAGAACTGCTATTGACTGTCACCTTTTTATTTGCTACGGGAGTGCGATCTGAAGAGTGTTGTGTCCACTCATTTGGGATATAAAAAGAGGTACTTCTAAGAGAATAGGGCTGTTGAATTGTACCAATTTACATGTTCATAGATCATGACAATCCAAATAGATGGCAAAAAGAGAGCCTAGGGGAAATATAATCTTGGCATACCGCACTTTGACACATTTTACATTGTTTGAAATGTTTTTAAGCATTCTAATGCAAGTGTCTTTTTATAGAAAGATACATTAATGCATGTTGGATGCCTTAATGTAAGTCACATTAAACGATTTGGGTTTTTGCTAGTCTATAGAACAATGCTTTAGGTGTGAGCATAATGATGTGCAGGAGGCAGACCTGGGTGTATAATTCATGGAGAGCTATGTTCCAAAATGCGTTTATATCCGTTTTTGAGGGAACTCGTTGAATGTTTTATTCCGCGTCTACAACACGTGAAGAAGTCCGGGTGAAATTGTCAGCATTATCTCGGCCAAGGAATATAATTACCAGTTATCTTGTTTTACCAACACTTCTTTGTTCCCGTGGATTTCATTTCCCCACCCCACCCCTCAAATGGTGTATGTCTCATTTTGAAATGCAGCTCTTCAGACCTGTTTGGGGCGGGGGATTAGTTGTTTTCGCCTATCACTGGTGTCTATGATATGACGGCCTTAAGAAGAAACCACCAGGTATATAAATTCAAGCCCGGGTGATCCTTACGTAATGTGTATGCATCGTCATCCCCACCTGGCACTGAGGGTCAGAAGGATTTTTGTAAATTTAACGGTTCCCCCTCGCCATGAATGCTGTGCATAAGACAGGAAATTTAAGTACTCGTTTTATTCAATATTTATACAAAAAGAACAGAAGCAATTAAAAACTGGTAACAGATTTTTTTTTTTTGTTTTTTTTTTTTAGGTCAAAAGCCAATCGTCGAGAACTATTCAGAAAACAGGGCTTGAAATGGGCTATTTCCCCATGATCTCTTCCCCCTTGTTTTGTTCAGTTTTGATACAGAGTTACTAATTCTAGTAATGTATGTGCTGTGAAATGAGATCTAATATCTGGAAACCGTGACAAGGGAGAAAGATGGGTATTACTAGTATCCTTGAGGGACTAAGGGATACCTAAATCTAGGAAGCAAATTGGGAAACATATGAAATGTGTGTGACTGAGAGCTAATAAGATGGTGCTGTGTTGAAGGACACATAACATACTAAAGATGTTTTCCTTCAATTTAAGTTGTATATTAATGTTACTATTGATAGTTTTAACAAAATGCAAAACTAAAACGTAAACTTTTGTAAAGAAATATATTAAAAATAACTGATATTCCAAAGTAATCCTCGCTTTGCTTTCTGTCATCAAAAAAACCAAAAAGCAATCTCGAGGTCGACAGAGAGCGGGAGAGGTGTTCATTAATGCAAACTGTAAAGGACATCCCATGGCTTGACACTTGCACTAGTCCACAATTTTTGCACAAGCTACAGACATTTCAAATGAACACAGCCATTAACAAAACATTAAGAGTCACTTGGTGTGGTTTTCAAACAAGGAGAGTTACAATGTCCTTTTCATGAGTAATAATTTGTACTCCTGTTAGAACTGTATCTTGTGTGTAAAGCAAGGACTGGAGTGCTTTTACTTCAAGACTGGGATTACACACGCACACACACACACGCACACACACAGACACGGTGTTGCACTGTCCAAACTAGATAGGTTTTTATGGAGATCTGCTTTTTGTTCCCCTTTGTTTCATTGTCACTTTGATTATCACTATTGTTATAACTGTACTACTACTTATATGATTTATCATTACTACTCCACTGTTTTTGATTATTATTGATCCATAATGGTTTTAAATGCCACCTCTCTGCTCAAAAACAGTATGGTATTCCTATGAATATTGAACAATAATAGTGGCAGTGTTGTTAAGAATTGTTAGATTTTTTGATTAAGCTTATTTTTCCTCCTCACTTGTACCTGCCTTTTTGTGTTTGGTCTCCATTATGCTTTCTTTGATATACAGAAAAATAAAATCAGTTGAACAGCAGAGCATATTTGTTTGATTGCAGAGTCAGATTTATTGCCTGGTAGCTGCATAGCTTCCAGAGCCATAATGATTTTGCTCTAGTGAACTGGTAAAGAAAACGGGCACCTGAACAAGGAATTGGATTGGCGCACCAACATTGACGTCCTGTATAAGAAAGGCCAGAGTCTACTCCACCTGCTGAGCAGGCTGAGGTCCTTCAGTGTGTACAGAGCACCACTGCTACACTGTTCCAGATTTCTTTGAGGGAGGAGAGCAAGATGAACAAGCTGGTGAGAAAGACCAGCCTCTGTCCTGGTCTGAGGTGTGTGTGATGTCCATCATGAACGACACATCTCACCCCCTATGTAATATGACCATAGCTGCCCTCTGTTTTTAACACCATTTTAACAAAGTTTATTGGACAAAATTTCAAAGATAGAAGCAATGAAAGCTGATATAGTTTGTATTTGTTAACAGTGTGGCCTAGGGTCAGTGTGGTCCTCCATGAATCAGATGGTTGGTGCAGCCTACATGTCATAGTATCCTTGGCCAAGATACTGCACCCCAGCCTGCCCATGATGCTGTGTCAGTGTGTGACTGTGTGAATGGTTAAGCAGACCAACTGTGCAGGGAAGCCTGTGCCACCAGTGTACTTTGGTGACTTGTGTCTGAAAAGGCTTTTGAGTGGTCATAAAGACTTCCCATTTTTGCTAATTTTAGCATGTACATAAGGTCAATAGACAGGATGCACAGAATATACATATGTAGCGCTAAGAATCAATTTATTTGAATGTCAGATTTGAACAAATACATTTTTTAGACACATGGAAACGTTTCCAGGCTCCACATTACAATGCCGTCAGTTAGAAAAAACAAACACAATTCCATATACAAAGCACATGGGATTCATGTGACAATGGGCTGAAAAACTATTCCTTTTTGAGGTTCTCTCTGGGAATTTCAAGCAACACCGTACCTTAAGTGAAAAGGCACACATCTTACAGAGGTCGCACACACATCAATGATGATCGAAGATTAGTGTGCAAATTGCCGGTAATATAAGTGCAAGGTAGCAGCAGTTGACCTACACATGAGCTACATGAGTTACTTGTCTATAAATGAGTCGCAGTTCTAAAGGGAAACGGTAGTTTCAACAACATAGTATACATTGTATACAAAATACATAATGATGTATTTGTTTGAGTGTCACATTTTAGCAAAGGTCACCAAGACCACTCAGGGGGAAGGCAGTTCATAACGCACATTCAAATGTGCTTGGAATTAATTTGCTTGGGAATTGGTTTAGCCAGTCGACTTACTTACGACCGACGGCGATATGATCGACAGATACGTAATCCAATTACGCTCACACTTGCAATTGGAGAGCCGGACAGTCCTGTGCCGTTGTCCAATAGGAATAAGGCAGACGCCGAGGGGGCTGGACCGGAAGCACCTCTCAGCCAATAGAAGAGAGAGTTGTCCGCCCGCAGTGATACATGACTCCGCCCCGGCTTCCATTTCTGAACAGGAGGGACGCCGTCGCCGCTTTTGCCTCGCCTTTTTATAC
This sequence comes from Karalla daura, assembly GCA_029224185.1. NCBI lineage: Eukaryota > Metazoa > Chordata > Actinopteri > Chaetodontiformes > Leiognathidae > Karalla > Karalla daura. The sequence goes on from CM055208.1 coordinate 13,907,758, forward strand.
ACACGTTTAAGTCAATAAACTCGCTTCTCTGTGGTAAAGTAGCACCATTTCGTCAATTTAACGACTGAAACAGGCGTACTTATCAAGCGTGCTATGCTGTTTGAGCTATACTGGGGACTCTAGCTCGTATTTTATTCCCCATTTTAACTTTACTAAGCGGCGTTTTCCGCCGTTGGCTCCCTCTCCCCCTCCTGTGTGTGTGTGTGTGTGCGCGTGTGTTTGTGTGAGTGTGTGTGTGAGTGAGTGAGAGAGAGGACGGGGCCTGCGACGTTGGTTCGACCACGAGGTTCGGTGATACGGTCGGATCAGGGCGATGGCGGAGTTCGGTAACGGACTGGCGGAGGAATCTCTACTAGATTCAGACCCCGGACACCCTGAGCTGGAAGACCCGGGTGTCGGCGACGAAGAGCCAGGGTTAGAAGAAGGAGAGGCCGCGATTGAAGACCCGGTACGTGAAGGGCATTGTTTGAACACTCCGACGCACCGTGCGGGATACGTTGACTACGGGCGTTCGGCTGGGCTCGTTGTATTAGTTTCTATCCGTCGGGGAATTAAACGCATGCCGTGTGCGTTGCCGCTATCGCCAGGTCGATCTTATCCGCCATTGTGGTTCACGCAGTGCAGTAGAAATGGGTGGTGACATGCGTGGTGCCGGCAGCCATCTTGGCGCAACAGCGGAGCCAGTTTCTCTGCAGCTCGTCGAGTCGTTTTTTGGGGGGTGAAGGCGAGACGGAGATGCGGGAGACGGTCAGGGGCGAGCCGGCTAGGACAGGCCTCCACCGCTAGCCTCCGCTGCGCGAGTCCACCCGCTTACTGAGGGCGACCTGCTTACGGTAAAGACATCTTTTCATTATCCCGTCCCCATCATTGCCGCTGCTCGAGCGCCGGTGTGTGCACATGCAAATGATCGAGCGTCAGCAGGCCAGCCTGCATCAGTCCTGCGACGGCGGAGACCGGCGAGGGCTGCTGACATCCCGAACATGCATGTTTAGGTCGATCGAAGGCTCCAAATGGACCCTGGGTGTGAGAGGATTGAGGGTGTGATGGACTTGGAGACCTGTCACGGGTGTATTCCGAACCCTGCCTATTCCCGTGTGCAGCAGATGGTCTCTGTTAGGCACAAAGCGCGTGAGATAATGGATGGATGGATGGAAATAACGTAGGTTTTTTTTAAAGGCTGTATGATGCAAGTCGCCTGCCCGGCCGATATAAAACGAGTGGCTAGCAAGCAAGCTAGGGTGGAGGAGGCAGACGTGCACCTGATCGTCGTTTTTTTTTCCGTTTAGCCGGCTCTCAATTCATATGACCCCTTCATATGTGCTGTGTTACGATTAGAGATGCGCAATCGTGGCCCTAATTTTCATTTTCATCATCACCACCAGCAACAGCAGCAGCACCACACACACACACACACACACACACACACACACACACACACACACACACACACACACACACACACACACACACACACACACACACACATACACACAAAAGAAGTCAAGGGGCCCATTTATGCAGCACGTCCAGGTGGGCTATGTCTCTCTCCGCAACGCAGAAGCAGGGGGTTGCGGTATTTGAGGGGCTGGGTTTGCATCCCTCTGTGTTTTTGCCAGGGCACGGAGGATGGGAGAAGGGAGGGGATCGAACATGCGACAGAAAATAAGAAAACAAAGGGCCCCAAACGTGTCGGCGCCGGGTGGGTGATGTTAAACAGCCCTGTTGCGGGTGTGCATGCCTTCAAAGCTTGTTGTCACTTGATGTGTCTGAATATCGCACACGTGGGAAGCCAGCAGAGCTTGTGTGTGTGCGTGCGTGTGTGTGTGGCAGCACGATGGTGCAGTCACCATCTCGTCCGGCACGTCTCGGGTGCTGCCCTTAACTCCCGACTCTGGTGAAATGAGTGAAATGGGGTCGTCTGCGCCGATGGACCCGGGAGCACAAAGAGCCTTTACATTAAAAATCCTGTCAGCACGGGCAGCCAGCAGCAGCAGCAGCTCTGGATGGAGCTGGAATGACTCCCACTGTGCTGCAGTGCACCACTGTCAGACAGGAGGGTCCGCTCCCACACGAGGACACAGGCACCTCAGTGCTCGCCACGGGAATGCTCAATGCTTCGATCTGTGGCTTTCGCCCCGTTCCTCGCATCCTCCGCACCACAGCGTCGCCGCCTCCCCAAATACGCCGCGAGTCGACCCCGAAGCCGCACGCGCCGCACACCTTTTGATCCCGCGTTGCACATTTTTGAAGCCGCCGGATGGTTTATTTTTGGGCGACTATGAACAACAGGTCCATCTTCCAGTGTGTAACCACGTCGTACACCTGGATGCCACTCTTGTACCTTTTTAGATTTTTCCTCCATTAGGGCGCCCGGGTTGTAAATTTGCATGACTGTGCAGGAAAGGCCGTTTACAAAATGTCAAAAGTCCAGGCCCGTCTTCAAAGCTGCATGTAACGGAATTAAAGTGGACGTGCGGACCAGTTTTTGACATAAAGGTCACTTCCTGGGATTTTCCACCGGTCCCGTTCTTGAAACTCTGCAATACGCACCGAGATGCGACCAGAAATGCGGCAACGGAGGTGGATAAAAGGTCCTCCAAACGTAGCAGTGAAAGAATCTCAGCGATTCTTCAATTTTGGCTGAAGTACACACACACACGCACACTTGTTTCCTTAAAAATCGAGTTTGTGTTACGACCACGTTTTCACTCAAGTGTCTTCTCATTGCTGTACCGCCGGGCCACTCCGGCGTCCTGACATCATGGTCAGGCCTTTGCGAGTGGTGCGAGGCCGCCGCCCGCCCCGTGCACTTCGACGTCCGCCGAGCCGTGTTGCTGTGCTTATGGTGGACCGACCGCTCTGATCAGATCTGTGCCCGCGTTGCAGGAGCTGGAGGCGATCAAAGCCCGGGTGAGAGAGATGGAGGAAGAGGCAGAGAAGCTGAAGGAGCTACAGAACGAGGTGGAGAAACAGATGAATCTCAGCCCGCCACCAGGTCCGTCTCGCCATCTGTCCACATATCCCATTTCCAGTGTCTCCCTTCTGTCAATTCCTCAAAAGGAAGAATACCGTGATCTTGAAATGGATGGATCCTGTGCTTTTTATGCCCACTGTAAAACACAACAGGCACACAGAATTAGCTTGGGTACTTGTTTTCAGAGTATCATGAGAATAGACAATCAGAAGTATTTTGTATTTGCACTAATTTGAGAAACAAAGCCAACGATCTCTCTAAGTGTCTACACCGAAAACAACTGTTGACTGTGTATTTAATGTATATTAAATATATGTATATGTATATTTTCTCCCCTGTTCAGTTGGCCCTGTCATCATGTCCATTGAAGAAAAGATGGAGGCAGATGGCAGATCGATTTATGTGGGAAATGTAAGTCATTACCCCCCGCGCAGACGTCGTCTTGGTTTGGGTCACGCACGCCGAAGCCAGCGGCAGAATCACGAAGCCACTCGGGTGGCGCACTGCAGTACTCAATCAATGGCTGGGGACAAGATTATCACGCAGGAACGGCGTCCAACAACTGAGCCCGCTTCTCTGCGGCACAGGTTGTGCTTTTATCGCTCCCAGCCAACACATCCAGCGCAAGATGCCACTCACACTCCCGTCTCACCCCGTGGAGACCTGGTCCAGTAATGCAGCGATCCAGAACCTTAGGAACTCGGACGTCTGTCATGTTTGAGATCCAGTACTGACCGCATCCCCTCTCACAGCACCACTGCTCTCCGTGTTGAAGGAGGGGTCAGCAGTATCCATCATCTTTGTAGGGGTCTGCTGGTGCCTATATTTAGGGTACACAATGCTGTGGCAGGGAGCAAATCCCCAGTCCATCACTGGGCACACACAGCAGTCCCACCTGCAATTTAGAGTCTTTCATTGTCCTAAACGTGCCTGTTTTTGGCCTGTGGTGGAAATGGGAGTACCTGGAGCAAACTACGTGCTCTCTCCAGACTTCCAGTCTTGCATATTTTCTAGCATGCATTTACTTTTCCTGTATATACATAAAGGTGCAGCTGCTACAGGACCTTGCGCAACACCTTTGGTCAATGAAATTAAGCCCTCAGCTCTTTCATATTTGTCGAGTGTTAGCGTTGCATTGTGGCGCTGTGTTAATCAGTGTTCTGAAAAGGACATTTATACCCGATTCTCGGCCCAGGCATTGTCCATGTACATTTCTCACATCCGAATCAAAGGGGGGGGGGGGGAGCGTACGCTGAATGCTGATGAGTGTCTGACCCGTGTCCCGTTCTTCCTCAGGTGGACTACGGCGCCACGGCGGAGGAGCTGGAAGCTCATTTTCATGGCTGTGGTTCAGTAAACAGAGTCACCATCCTATGTGACAAATACACAGGGCATCCCAAAGGGTAATTCACCATCGCCGTACTGTATCCGCAGTGGATGAATCAGAGGGTGGGGGTGTTCCAGTTGTGTGTGTGTGCGTGCGTGTGTGTGTGGCAGATGCAACAAGATGTCACGCCGCTGACAGAAATATAAGACAATCACGGTGTAGGAGGACAGATTTATTTTGAGCCTCAATACAAATGACATTTCAGCGCTGGGCGGTTGTTAAGACAAACATTTGGACAGTGTTAAGACGTATACAATGTTCTGCATCCAGTCAGGAATGGCTGCTTAGATGATGTACAACTGTTATCCAGATCTCCGTCAGCATTTAGATGCGTGATCCTAAAATACATCGCTGGACGGTCTGTACAAAATCAAGATACTGCTTCTGTTAAGTAGCGCGATGCTGCTTTTTGTGTCGGTTCCTCCGAAGCTAAATCTCATCTTTTTTTTTCTGCCCCCTCTCTGCAGGTTTGCGTATATTGAGTTTGCAGACAAAGAGTCTGTTAGGACAGCCATGGCTTTGGACGAGTCCCTTTTCAGAGGAAGGCAGATAAAGGTGAGCGGTTATCCCGTTTTCGTTTTCACATTCCAGCGGTTTGAGTTCATCGCCGTCAGGAGGATGCACAGGGCCAGGGCTTCGTCTATGCTAGATGTCCAACTTGGCACAGCTTGGTGCATTTCCAATGGGAACTGAACACAGTCACAGGAGAGTCACCATTTGCTAAATGTAGTTGATGCCAGCGAGTGACGTGGCAAAAAAGTACTTGGATCACTTCCTCAGTTAGGGGGATGTTTGGCTTCATCTCAAATAGCAGAGAGGATGATGTCTCCTTCAAGGTGCCACTGAGTTATGAGACTTTACCTTCCTTCTTGTTGCTTTACTCCAAGAGGAGAGTAGGTTTTCCATTCCAGTTGTACTCTGAGAGCTCAATAAGCCAATGTCCATCTCTGGGTTGGGGTACACTGTTGACACATCCTGAATGAGATGCAAACGTCACTGAAGTGAATCCCGCTCGTCTCTCAGGTGGGCGCCAAGAGAACAAACAGACCGGGCATCAGCACCACAGACCGCGGCTTTCCCCGGGCTCGGTTCCGGTCACGAGGAGGAAGCTTCTCGTCGCGGGCGCGCTACTACAGCGGCTACACGCCACCCAGAGGCAGAGGACGGGCCTTCAGGTGAGCTGACGCCGGGACGCCTCTTGTTCTGACACCGCGGGAGAGCACTGCACCGTCACACACTGCACCCGAGTCACTGTTTGCATGGAGGGGAGAGGAGAGGAGAGCATCTCGGGCCCTTTGCGGAGGAGAAGTCTGGGATTGGACTGCTCGGAAACTGCTGTATAGCACGTCAGAGTTTTGGCCTCGGGTTACCCTGTGCGTCTTCCTCACTTTTATCATGTCACCAGAACAGGGCAAGGGAGCTGATGTCCCGCTGGAGGAAGCACTGTTGATCTCCCCTTGATAGAATGCTTGGAAGACTGAACAGGACAGTGCTGATTACGAAGTGGTAGCGTTGTAAAGATGTTAGACCATTAAAAAGAGATGGCACGACATGAGGCTCGTTTCTCTTCACTGTGGTAAATGTATATTTTCTAAATGCCTCGGATGGGACAGTAGTAGTAGGGAGCGGACATGAAAGCCAGACGAGAAGAGCAGACTTGCTTCGTGATTGGGTAGAATAGAGGAGGTAAGTACGGAGGAGCCAATGGGGCTCTCTGGGCATTGTCAGCTGATATCTACAGGGTCTGTTACACCTGAACTGGCTTTTCCGCGGTTCTCGGCTGTGCAGGGAGACGTGGGAGCGCACACGCGCGGTGCAGTGGGGGTCAGCACTCACATCTGGGCGGCCGTGGGACCGAGAGGCTCATTTGCATGCCACATCGCATACGACCATTCCAGCACAAGCGGCGAGGCCCGGCGCCGTGCTCTCCCCGGGCCTGTTCACGCTCTCTCTATGTTGGGTCGGAGCCGGTGCGATCCCCTGCCCCCTTTTCATTTCTTTGATTTCATTCTTTTTATTTTACCATTTCCCCCCCCCCCCCCCCCAGACAGGTTGGGTATGGTTGGCTCTGTGGGGCTGTAGCGTTGCTCTGAGGGCGGCCGGTTCGCTCCAGCCCATCGACGGTTTCCCCAAACCAGACCGCGCACGCGTCAATCCCGGGGCTCGTTTGGAGCGTCCCGACCCGGTGCCGCTTCTGTGAAAGCCCCGGGCCCTGTAAGGCAGACCCTGCCACGAGCCGCCGCGTCGCTCTGCCCGCGCAACCATCTTGTATTTTCTTTTTCTGTCTCTGAGAACGAGAAGAGGAGGAGTGGAGAGTGGGGGGGTAGCCAAATTCGTTGATCACAGCATGCCAGCGTTCCCCGCTCATGCAACCAGCATTTGAGGCTGAGGGATTCTGATTTGATCATCCTTGAAAAGCATCTGGAGCCTTCGGGCCTTGGCAGCTGGTTATTACTTCACGTTCAACAGAGAGCGTTTTCCAGTCGAGGGGGGGGGAACAAAAAACAGAGGAGTTTAAAAACCTTCGCGCCGGGGTCTTTATTTCAGCGATTTAAGCGCTCGCCAAGTCCCCCCCCGACAAGGCCCTGTTTAGTTCGTATTTATCTTGCCCCCCCCCCTTCTTGTTTCCATTTTGCCCTTGGTCTCCATCCGAGCATTCGCGCGGTGAATTCCCGTTCCAGTGGGGCCGCCCTTAAATAACCACAAGAAAGGGTTACATCTCTATTCATTCCTTTGTGTGAGAAAGTGTCTGAAACTCAAGGTCAGAATCTCTCTCTCCCTCTAATCGCTCTGTGTACTCGCCCCGGCCACTCCCACGCATACCAAGAACCCCTCACCCTGCCAGTTTACTCACTGGGATTTGGCCCGTGCTGCAGGACAAGGCACACAGGCCCAGAAAGAAGCTGCTGGCTTTTCTTGATATATTTAAGCACACTTTCCAAAAGCTGAAGCGCTCGCGTTGAAGGGTAGTCCATTGCGAGCAAGCAGACTTTGCTTTCGGCCTCATAGGGTCTAAAGCTGCTGCTTGTCGGTTCACGCGTGCAGGTAAATTTTACTGTTCTTATTGAGCTTAAAAGCTAACGCCATCGAGGTGTTAAGTCGGTCAGATCGGCGCTGGCCGCCTCAAGGTCATCGATTAGTTTTCCGAGCGGTAGTTGGGACTGTTAAATCTGTGCTCGTGATCCCAGAAAGGGCCCCGGGTTTTGCTAACTGCGGCCTGTACCTTCCCACTGTCTAACGGCATCGGTTAATGTGTAATACTCGCCCGAAGAGGGCAGCGCGCAGAGTTTTTCCCCACCTCGGCTGGCCTCGAATCGCTGCTCGCAAGGGGAGAGCGCAAGGGCCGCTCGGTTGCTGCATCAAGAATCCATCACTCGCCTATTTAAGGCAGTCGAACAGAATCGGGCTCGGATCTGAAGCACGAAACACCCGCCCCATACACACGCACGCACACTGGTGCCTTGTCTTGCTGTGGGAACACATCGACGGTGAGGAGGAACGCCCAAAGAGTTCAGAATCTTTACATCGAGCTCTTTACATCGTGTTCTTGGGGAGATGATTGACAGTCCTAGTCCCAGAGCATGCGCTCCGTTGGTGCCGATCGGCTCCGTTCTCGAGGAGTCCAGATACCGCCGCGGCTAGCACAGGAGGCCCCCCTCTGCCAGAACTGAATGGCATTACAGGCTAGCGCAGCCAGACATGGGCTCCTGGTCTGCATCCGCTTAAGGAATCGGTCCCGACGCATCGTCTGTTCGCGCCATCGTTGCTCTCCATCGTCTTCCTGAGTTGCCATGGCGAGGTGCAAAGATTTCCACCCGGGCCAGCACACACACACACACACACACACACACACACACACACACACACACACACACACACACACACACACACACACACACACCCCCCACGTACTGTACCTGTGGACGTGGAGGAACCGCATTAGTTTGTCTGTGCTTATGTAGCACACACACACACACACACACACACACACACACACACACACACACACACACACACACACACACACACACACACACACACACACACACACACACACACACAGCCCAACTGGGACTCAGTTTGACAGCGTTCACTTCCAGAAACGAGGGTTCATTGCTGCAGCCTGACCTCAACATCTAGTCTAGACCACTGGTTTGAGTCCCAGTGTGACCTTTTTTTGTGTTTTGTTGCCACTGAATTTTGTGTGTGAGAGAGAGAGAGAGAGATGGGAGAGAGAGAGAGAGAGGTTGTGTGGAAAGTTTGCCGCTGCCTGGCTTTTGTGTACGTGTCGGGCAGTGCTCTGAATGTTTAATAACGATGCAAGTTGTGACTTTCCCCCCCTAAAATTGTGTGTGTGTGTGTGTGTGTATATATGTGTGTGTGTGTGTGTCTCTTGCTGGGGGTATATGTGTGGTGCTGTTTGTCCTCCAGGTCTTTCCCCACAGTGACCCCAGAGGCGACTCTCGCTGAGAGAGACAGAGAGAGAGAAAGAGGGAGAGAGAGTGCCTTTGCTGTCCCCTCACACCCACACACTAATCACTATTCTGCTATCTGGAAATTCAACATTTCACCCCCCCCCCCCCCCCCTTCTCTTGACAAAGCTGCTTTCCAGCTTCTCCCAGGACTTGTAGCCTCCTTAACTTTTTCCAGATTGATCTGTTTGTAACGCAAAGACCAAAGGCACAATACCGTTAAGATGGTATGTCTCTAGTGATTTGTGAACATTGTCCTAAACATCCTGTCCTCTATAAATATACTCCTTTCCCCCCCCTTCAGTTTTTTTCACTCCTTGGACTGAAATTTCAGCCGATCCTTTCTGTACCCGCAATCGCACACATACACATATCTATTATATCACACCAGGAAATTGGTGTCCGTCTTCTTAAGCCAACCAGAAAAAACTCACCCTCTTTTTCTCTCTCTTTTCCAGGGGCCGAGGGCGAACAACATCGTGGTATTCCCCTTACTAAACACCCCCCCCTCCCCAACACACCCTTACTATCAATCCCCCCCCCATCTCTGTTCCGATTTATTAAAAAAAACAACAACAAAAAGCCCCCCCCCCTCCCCTCCCACACACTGAAAAAAAAGTCCTCCCCCATTCCCCAACAATAAAAGAAGAGAACCCCAGAAGAAAAAAAAAGACAAAAAAGGAAAAAAAAAAAAAAAAAAAGCATCTTCTGGACAGAGAGACTGACTGGCCGCAGTGTGCGATTGTGTGTGAGCGTGCGTGTGCGGAGGTTGATGCGGTCGCCCCCTGGTAAGGTATAAGTTTGGCCGTTGGGGAACGAGCACGGTGGCAGGTTTCTTTCTTTGTACTTTTCTGTTTCGTTCTGAGTTCTTTTTTTTTTTTCCCGTGTTCGTTTTTAAATTTCAAATTTTTACTTTTTTTGTTTTTTTTTTTTGTTTTTTCTTCCCCCGGAGGGGCGGGTGTGGAAAGAGAGAAGCTGATGGTATCTCAGGCTGCAGATGTGTCTCCTTGGGTCTGGCTGTGACCCGCCTGCTTTCACACCCATCACCCGACACAGCCCACCCACTCACCCACCCACCCCCCACCACCACCACCACCACCACCACCCGAACCAGAGAGAGAAAAAAGAAAAGAAAAGAGGAAAAAAAAAATAAGAGCGTGGCGGGAAGAGGGCGGAGGTGGGGTGGGGTGGGGTGGTGGGCAACGAGAAAAGATACTGTATTCATTTTTTTTATACTGAACCGTGCATATGTGAAAGCCTCACTAGCCAGAGTATTTGTTGTGTTTTTAAGTTTGTGGTTTGGAGTATATCACCCCCCCCTCCCCCCAACCCCACCCCCTCCCCCTCTTCTACCCCATTTGTGCCTGATCCCCGCCCCCCCTCCCTGTGTCTTACAACTTGTGATCCCCCCCCCCCCCTCTCTTGTCCCTCTTTGACCCATCACACCATCGACTGTATTTTTCTCTGTCCGCTGCTCTCTGGGGGGCAGTTCTGGACCCTCAGTGTGATTGTACATGCATAACCCCCCCCCCCCCCCTCCCTTCGCCCCCTCCCCCACTCCCCATACCTGTTGCCTCCAACTCGGGCATGGCCAGAGCTCCTTTTATTCTTTTTACAGACATCAGTATTTTTATTTTGTGCAACCCCTGCACCCGCCTCCCTCCCATCCAACCCCTGTGCCCCCCCCCCCCTTTCCCTCCCTCCCTCCCTCCCTCCCTCCCTCCCCACCCACCCGCCCACCCACCCCTACCCCCCCCTCCTCTCTCTGTATATTAGACCACTTCTTGTCGTTTCAGGTTTCAGGACCAGTGGAGGCTGACGACCCCTCCCCAGGTGGCGCCGGCCCCCCCCACTGTCTCCGCAGCGTCTCTCTCTCTCTCTGCTCCCGCTATGCACACTCACCCCATCCTGTCGGTGTGGGGGGGCGGGGGAGGGGGGCAGGGCGACCACAGGCCCGCCGCCGGGGGCATTTACTACAACAGCAAACGCTGATGATGCTTTTAGTCCTTTTCACACTCGCGCACACACAGACACATAACACACACACGCATATACACACACACACACACACACACATACACACACCTGTTGAGCATACACCACAGCACACTGCAGTACAGGCGGCACTTAACCGGCGGCCAACCCAACACATGATTTATATACAGAGAGCTGAAGCCAACATAGCTGAGTGGCAGGCAGGCAAGTTTGCGTGAGAGCGAGGGAGGCAGGATCAGAGACGAAGGCGTTCTGATGGGGCGGGGGGGGGGGGGGTTGGGGTTGGGGTTGGGGGAGCACAGTGCGGTCGTAAAGGGCGCCCCCCTTCTCCGACCAGGCGCAGTGTAGTCACGGCTTGTCCGAGGAGGGCTGATGAACTAACGGCATCGACGATTAACTTAATGAATGGAGTGGGCCGGAGCTGTTGTTTTAGGGCCAGGTGAGGGGGGCAGGGCGGGGGGGGGGGGAGTCGGGGGCGGGGGTTTGTGTGTGGAGACCCTTTTTTTTTTTTGTTTCGTTTTTTTTTTTTTCCTTTTTCATTTTTGAAAAAAAAAAAAAAAAGGGGGAGTGGGTTTGAACAAATGTTTTGCTTTTTTTATTTTTATTTTTAACCCATGAGTCTGTAATTAGAAAAAAAAAATAAAAAAAATAAAGACATTGTGTAAAAATGAGAGCGCGTCCGCCTGAGTTCCGTCCCGGGCTGTCCCTGCCGCGTCCCGCTGAATGGACAAATGAACAGCATCTGCTTTAATAATATCAGGTGTTGGCCGTCTATATTTAGCGGCGGTGTCACGGGCCTCGTGGCAGATCGACTGTCATAATTACCGAGCTAAACCCGGTCCATCTGGAAGACGTCACACGTTGCCCGACCAACCAAAATACACAGGGTCGCTGTATCTCTTTTAACTCAATTGGACTTGAGGACTCTTCCTGGTGCGAAGACCTGATGATCGGTGCCGCGACACTATATTTAACCAGAGCGGCGGATGCGCTTGAGCCTCCGAACCCAGACCTCGAGATTGAGTTCTGCAGATTCATCCACGCTCGCTGCACTGTGATGCGACTCCTAGGCTGCCATCGAGGCGTCCGCAAACGCCCGAACACTGCAGTGGGCACTGGCCGCTCAGCTCATGCTGCCTCTAACCTGGCAACACGTGTGCTCATTTGTGTTGCGGTGCCCTGCTGGCGTGGTTGCTGCACCGCATCACGGACTACAAAGAAAAAAAGTGTGGTTTCACCTGTCTGAGCAAGATGCACGGAGAACGCACCCTCCATCTGTGTGATGGCACCCAATCGCTGCTCGCAAGGGAGCAGCCCTCGTCTAACGGAGACAAACGTGACACACACGGTCAACTGTTCGCTTTTATTTCACAAAAGATGAAAAGTGGAGAATACACTGGCCACGCATGACTGACGGTTTGCTGAAAAATCGGCCTTAACTAAGGTCTGAGCAAGCGATCGTGCCCGCCGGGCGCAGTCTTCAGACGTCGGTCGCGTCTCAGGTCTCACTTGTGCTTCTTGAAAGCTGCCGTGGGAGACACGAAACGAGATTAGGGATCCTGCGGCTGCATGAAAAGCGGCATTTCAGGAGCGTTCCGAAATGATTTGCTGCGTCTGAATAAACTCACCCTTCCTCTTGGTTTTCTTCTTCATGAGTTTCTTCTTCTTGGGCCGCGGGTTATCCCCATCCTGCACCAATAAAACGCAGCGTTAGGGCGGCGGAATGGCATCCCAACGAAAACAGGCCACAATGCTCCCCATTCATGCTGGACGGAGATGAGCCTGTTAGCAACATCCTTTTGTGGCTCCTAATGTTCATTAGAGAAATCCCCAAAATAGCCCGTGGGTTTTCCAAGCTCTCCCCCCCCCTTTATAAGTGCATTAAACCGAGCGAGCTTTCCACATCTGCAGGCAGCGGTGAGGGCAATCAGCGCGGGGTTGGCCGGCCGCTACTCCAGCTCGTTAGCGCTCGTTATGGCGGCGGATGATGAATGGGGGGGGGGGGGGGGGGGGCGGCCGCCGGAGGCTGTGCCAGAGCCGGCAGGACACGCGAGGGCTGGGAGGTAAACCACGCACATGTACGGGCCCAGTGTTGCTTAGGAGCTGCTGGGCACCCCTGGGTTGCGCAACGGCCCGTATAAATGATGTGGCCTGTCCCGTTCAGAGCAAACCAGGCTTCTCCTGGGCTTGACTAGAGTCACAAACTGCCGACGGCTTCCCACACACGCACTCTGCGTGTGAAAGTGTAATTTGTGCATCCGGGCCGGCAATCCGGACCCTCCTCGAGCGCGTCTCGGCGGGTGGAATGCGAGGGCTCACCTGGCCGCCGCCGTCGCCGCCCGTCAGCGCCGTGATGTCGCCGAAGTGCGTGATGCCGCTCAGCTGGCCGGACATGGACATCATGGCCCGCTTCTTGCTGTTTTTCTGCCGTTTGGGCACGCTGAGACGCACCATCATCGACTCCTCGTAGTTTTTCCTGCACAAAGAGGCGACGGTAGAAGAAGATGGAAGTGAGTTCCGTGCAAAGAAAACCCCACACGCACTGCGTTGCACGCTCGCGCGGTTGGAGCACACACCTGTGCAGCTCGTCGCGGCTCTCCCGCTCGCTCTGGAAGTCCCTCTTCTCCCGGATCTCCTCCGGAGCGTCGCTGTACTGCTGCCTCAGCTCCTGGATGACGGAGCTCCGGAGGGCGGCCCGGCGCTGGCGCTCTGCCTGGGCCTGCTTCCTGTCCGCTTCGGTCATGTCTCCGTCTGCAATCGCACGGGCTGGGATTAGAACTCGGCAAAAGAAAGACCACGTGAAAAAAACCAAGGTCTGGCATGTACTTTTGGGGGGGGGGGTTTATGCGGGTTTGCCGAGGCAACCAGTAGGTGGTGCCAATTCTCCAAGTGGGCAAACCATTCTGTCACTGGGCACTGAGAGCAGGGCTGTCGAGTCTCAAACAGTGTGCTGAAATAACATGGGAGGGAGTGACGAGGAGTTGAACTGAAGACGCCCTCACTGAATAAAACCGTTCTGAATGGCAAGCGTCACTACCGTAATGCACGGCGGCAATCTTCGGCGGGACGTATTTCCTGCTGCTGGGCTGGCCCGCCTTCTTCTGCGCCCTCTCCCCGTCTTCACCCTCGGACTCGTCGGATTCATTCAGCTGAGGGACGACGTGAATCGAGAACATTTCAGTGGTTGATGGTCAGCGTGACTGTTAAGCGTGCTTGCGGTCGGCGGAAAAACGCTTCACATTTCCCTCACCTTGCTGATGAGATTTTCGGGGTTAGGACGCAGTTGCAGTGGGTCGTTGGCGGCTGAAATCGACAGACACAGACCTCCGTGTTAGGTTAGGGTTGAAAACCCGGATCACGAGTGGATTTTACGTTCCGGAACGAGTCGGCCTCACCTAAGCTGCCAGTGACGGCGGTGCGCACCAATTTATCAATCTGGTATTTGAGTTTATGATCTATTGGTCTCATCTTCTCCAGGACCTTGAAAACGGGACGGTAACGAATGCAGGTTCAGCACAAGCAGCACGGATCTGAATCTCCCTTGTTAAGCGTTCCTAGAACTCTCGTCTCACCGTTCGGACCGTGACCAGTCTCATCAAGGCTTCGCTGTCTTTTATTTTGCCCCCCCTTGTTTTGATGGCGATCAGGTGTGTCAGGTCTTGGAGGTAGAAGAGCAGCAGGTGATAGCGAAGGTCCAGGAAAGATAAACCCTGCAGGGAGAGAAGATGGGCCGACAGCTCAGGAGAGGAGGTCAACTGGTGACTTGGTTTCTTCAAACTCAGTCTCAAAAGCCAACTTCTTTTCTTTTACACCAGTGAAGAATCCAGGCACAACAAAATCAGGTGTTTGAACAAGAGCAGTGCAAGCCGACACTATCCAGGAGATCGCAAAGATGTTACACATCGGAGACTGAATATTTCAAGTAGCGCAGTGACCATATGCAGCAGACAGGCTGCTAGGGCCGGGCGCTTTTCTATCCAACCAGGATTTTCAAAGGAACCAGATCTTAGATCGAGTCACAGCTCACCTTCGATGTGTTAAAAGCTCCAGCTTTGACTTTCTCGAGCAGCTCACGCACATGACTCGTAACAGCTACCACCTGGAGACGAAGGGAGACGTCGCAGAGAGGTTTAGTTGTGGTGAGGAACAGAGGGCGTAATGAAGGTAGAGGACACAGTCACTGAAATGGTCGCCACAATCGCCACAATCAAACACCTCCAACACAGCCCTCTCAATATTACCGCTAGAACACTTGAAATGTCCCCATTTTGTTACTGTAACACCATACTATACCTGTTCTGTGAGAGTTTTCAGCAGCTCTACTGCTTTTGGCAAGTCGCTGTCGATTAGGTCGCTGTCGATTACGTCGCCGTCGATTACGTCGCCGTCTATTAGCTCCTATTGGGGAGTAACACACATATTAAAAAAACCCATTGCAAAACCAGTTAATCGACACTAAAACTGTGTACGGTACTAGCTAGCGGCTAGTTAAACTAAGCGGTCGTTAAAAGCAAACTCGTGTCCCTTTGCTTCCACCACACGCAGACATGTACGGGTAGCTCTGTACACTTGGTATCACCCAAATAAGTCTAAAAAGGTAAGTATCGATGTGAAAGATTAAACGGCACGTTTTTATCATATCCAGACGAGCTAAAATCTACTCACGTTGTCACCAGGGGCCGCCATTTTGTTTACAGAGTGATCTACGGAAGCCGCAGAGGGACAGAAGTCACAGCGTCAAAGAGAAGAGACTCCGAGGGTCAAGAAGTCGAGCAAAAAGAACAGAAAATAAAACAACTATGCAAAGTTTAAAACTGTTATTTTGATTACTGTACCACAACAATAGCGGTGAAGTTTACTTTTTTTAGTACTCACAGTAGTTGAGTAGTTGTAGTCATTATTATGCCGCTAATACTGATACTAGTATGAGAGGTAGTCGGTGTAATTGTAGTGTAGTATTGTAGTAGTTGCAGTACTAGATGTAGTCATTTTGCTGTAGTACTAGATGTAGTAATTATAGTATTAGGAGTGGTCATAAAAGATATGGTTGTATTAATAGTTGTAAGAGTAGTAGAACTGAACCTGCTGCTATTTTGGTCTAAGTGTCTGAGTTTCCTCATCTGGAGAAAGAGAGAAACAGAGACAGAGAGAGAGAGAAACCGAGACAGAGAGAGAGAGAGAGAGAGAGAGAGAGGGAGAGAGAGAGAGGGAGGGAGGAAGTGATGTTGAGATGTTCTCAGGGTACCTGTCTGTCTTTTTAATAAGTGTCAGACCAAGTCAGACTATCAGAGAAACCTGAAGACCACAGAAAGTCTTTGGCCAGATAAGTCATGGTAAGTCACAACTATATTTAAATTATGGGAATTTAATCGCTCACACTAATACTAAAACTAGCATTACTCTACGCCTGACGCACATTTAATTGTGACATAAAAAGATTAAGCGTGAAAGACAGGAATTATGAGTAATTTTGGGATTAACAACACACAAATACTGCCAAATGTTATAGGAAAGTAATAGGTAATACAATACGAGTTTGGTTTTGGCTTTGTGGATCATTTGGTATTCTGTGTTAATGAAGGATTGAAGGATTGTTCTTCCAGTCTATCGGCTCACCTTTGTCAGTCAATTAAACAATACCAAAACAAAGTTTAACAACATTAATTGTTTGAATTGATTTTTTTCTGATATCATTCCAAAATTAAAGACTAAGAGTTTCCAAAACTGAAAAGCCTTAAATATCCATGACAGGGCTGTCCATTTTGGCTGATCAGTAACTTACATTATTAATTTACATTTAGTTGTTTACTATTCCATGTTTATTATAATTGCTGTTGGCGAATATGCTGTTGTTGACTTGCTACAGTTGTGATAGTGGTTGTCCATTTTGCTGGAAAATTATTGAAAGCTTTTTCCCACTGTTTGTATCATAAAAAACGTCTGAATATTTCACAATTATATTTTGAAGGTAACATAGTGGCTGGCCCTCAGCTAAAATTTCTTATGGACATGATGTGTATTCATTTACTTTTTAAATTGAACTAAATCATACTTGAGAAAAGTCAGAGATCCCTTTGATTGAACTGACTTTATCTCAGAAAGGTGGGATACACTCAAGAAGTATTAACATCCTTACTTACCTAAAAGTAGATTTTCCAGAGAGAAAATACTCCATTATGCTTTTTACTTTCAGTTTTAAGTACGTGTGTGTGAGTGGTAGCTCTGAGGAACTGGAATCATTTTAGATCATTACCACCGAGACAATAACATGTTAGCGACTGTAGCAGCTTAGGTTAACTGGACTTATTTAAGCTAGATTTTATATAGACATCTATCAGAATTCTTTACACAGGACAGATATAATTATGTAGACACAGTAGATTTATCACCCAAATATAAAATCTAATCTTATTCTGGTGCCGAACTCCTCCAGATGTCTGATTCCCGGGTGTCCTCTGTTATCCAGGAGTGGGCATACCAGAGCCAGGCCCACAGCCACACCCAGACCCTGAACCCCAGCACTGTGTCCCACACCGGCTCGGCCAGTCAGCTGGCCCAGATGGACATGCTCCCGTACAGCCAGTCTCAGGGCCTGGTGAGGGGGGGTGGCGATGACAGGGTGGCAGAGCAGATGATGGGACTGTCCTACCTGCCCTACACCTCCTCCTGCCTCAGCAACACCTCCAGTGTGGTGAGCACCAACCACCACCAGGGCCACGCCAGCTCCCAGCAGGTATGTGTTCCCATTTTCTACATGACTGCGTCGTTTGTTCCCACAGAATTTGCGCACAGGAGCCTTGAGTGTCTGCACTCATGTACGTATGCATTTGTTTCCAACCCGTAGGACTTCTCTCCCTTCCTCCTGCCGACTCTGCGGGCCCCAACGGTCAACAAGAGGACCATCAGCAAGGACAGCGCCGAGTACCGGCTGCGGCGCGAGAGGAACAACATCGCCGTGAGGAAGAGCCGGGACAAGGCCCGCCGTAGGATCATGCTGACCCAGCAGAGGGCCCAGCAGCTGCAGGAGGAGAACCAGAAGCTGCAGATGAGGATAGGGCAGCTGACACAGGAGCTGGACACTCTCAAGCACATCCTGTCACAGAGGCACCTGCACGGAGCTGAGGACGGAGCAGTGACAGAGCCCAGTATCTAGAATGTCACCCCTGTGCCTGGTATTGGTGTCTGATTGTTTGAGGCCAAAAGGTCAAATGCAGCTTCACCCAATGTCAGTCATTTATGATAAAGTCACATGTGGTAAGATTAGTGTTTAAAATGAAACATCTTGGGATGTAAAGGTATGTAACGGTGCTTTATGAAATTGTGAGGTCAGAGCAAATTATGCAGGAAAGGATGTAGTTACAATTGAGGACAATGAAGTCACATCCCCTGCCTGTTTTCCTGCTCACAGAAACCAGGAGAAGAGCTTTAAGAGTCCATAATTATATACGACATTTTGTCTAAGACATACACTGAGTGCATTAATAAAGGCCAATTAACATGCAAAAATTAGTTATTTCCTAAATTTAAAGTTCACACCGACATAAACCAAAACAACTACGTCCTAAAACCCTATTTGCTGCTGCATATATTTAAAGCAATGGATGCTCCAGTTATCAACAAAATTTCATGAAGCCCTTGTCTTTTGAAATGATGCAAGGTGTTTGCTGTTTTTTGTTTAAAGCATGCCAGCTAGACCACTTTGTTTCCAACTTATGCTCCCGCGTATTTTAGGTTCATAAAAGCTAAGGAGGCCACCTTTAGAAATCTTGATTCTCACTTGCAGTATACTATTACTGAACCAGTTGCACAGACTCAGTATGTGGAGAAGGTTGACAAGCCAGTTGTGATGGTTTCTATGTTAAAGCTTTAAAACAGCATTTACATTTACAATTACATGCATGAACAATATACAAGAAATGTTTATGGAATAAATAAAATCTTTAAGAAATCCAAGCCATGATAAAGACCTAATTATATGTGGCCAGGGCTTCCTGGGCAACCACCTTTGTATCTGTGAAATTGTGGCTATGGCCCTGTACACTATGAATAGGTAAACTAAACACCTGAGCCTTTTGAAGTAAAAAAAAGGGCCCTTGACGTCTCAAGGAGGTATAAGGAGGAAAGGTGTGGTGGGTTTGAATGTAGATGCTCTTCAGGCATGGTAACTTCTAAGCTGTGAGTGAAGTAGCTGGAAAGAGCACAGAGAATTGAACTGAATCTATGTGCAAATGGAGATTTGTGAGGAGACATTATTTTGAGTGTAAAGCACTGGGGGCTTTTAAAATACCGAATAAAGTCCATAAGGTCTTAACATGCAGATGCTATATCTTACAATTTCCAAATATCCTGAAAGTCCCCTGTTGGTCACATCTTTACATACTAAATGTATGATCCTCACAGAAACTTCAGAAAGATGACCCCTCCATGTACCAGACAGATTTGCGTGTCGATTTGATTTAACAAACATTGCTAAATCATCTACCTGACACTTCTTGTCATTGTCAGAGATGATTGTAAGTGTTGTTGCCCAAGAAGGTTACACCATGACCTGTGGTTTGCAGGGGATGGTGAGGGAAACCTAAATGTCTCTTATTGTATACTACTCTATCCTTTATCACTGAGTGAGCGTGGGATTACTTGAACTAACATTGTTAACGACTTATGATCATAGATGTTGTTGAATGTGTTTTTTTAATTTTATAGTGTAAAGCAAAAGAAAAAAAAATCTAATAAATAAACAAATGCTTGTGCTTGACTGAAACCGTGGTCCTTTATTCATGTACGTGAGAGAGCTCATCCACAAGTCAAGATGAAAGACATCTACCAGAGTTCTTAAAACGCGCTGTTTGACGTGACATGACATTTAAGCGGCTGTCGTACTTCCTCAAATGGCCATTACAAAGGAAAAACACCAAGCTTTGATTACATTTCAACACGCCTTTAAGCGAGGCCTAGCCCTGAGAGAGAACGTCTCAGGCGTGGAATGTGTGCCCAGAATCTACATTTTAAGCATCTTCATTCTCGGCCGTTCTCCACTGCATCCTTCATGGCGGAACACGGCGTGCACCTGCCACATTGTTTACCATAAGCTGTCTACCCACAGAAACGGACGTCATGCCATGGACGGTTGTGCACCAGCGGTTTCCCTTTGTGGGATGGGCGAGATTTCGACACAGCGGAGGACAGAGATGCGGAGAGCAGATACTATCAGTGTTTCGGGCTGCCAGGGCCTTCCTGTGGCTGTGATGGTAGTGAGGGGACATAGAGATAGGAGACAGGGAGGAGGGGGTGGTGGCAGGAGGCCAGACGTCTTTTTTCTTTTTTATCTTTGTCCACAACAATAGTTACAACATATGGCAACTAATGTGGTGACTATGGTAAAACAATGTTAGATAACCAACAGTATGGAATTTCAGTGCATTTGGTTGGTGTGAGTTACTGCAACAGTCCCAGAGCAGCGCACAGACGCATTTCTTTGTTGATTGCAAGTCAAAAAGCTTGAAAAGTCATCTTGGAATGTAGCCCTTAACCAAATTTAATGCGGGCAGCAGAGACAAAATAAAGCGAGATGTGTACAGATGTCCACTGCTTTATTGAATAAATGTTTAACTGTACACATGCCACATCAGGCAGTAACAGGCTGAGATGTTGGGAGGTATCGGTCAGGCTTAGTGAATGAGAGACTTAATGAAATTATACACATTTGGGAATTAGCTGACATTTTTAGAAAAAAATAGAAATCGGTAGAGGTCCTGATATTTCTTGTTGCTCTATAGAACTGGCCAATACTTTCATCTATCTATCTATCTATCTATCTATCTATCTATCTATCTATCTATCTATCTATCTATCTATCTATCTATCTATCTATCTATCTATCTATCTATCTATCTATCTATCTATCTATCTATCTATCTATCTATCTATCTATCTATCTATCTATCTATCTATCTATCTATCTATCTATCTATCTATCTATCTATCTATCTATCTATCTATCTATCTATATACCTATATACCTAGCTGCCTACCCGTCACATTTGGTATAAATTAGTACAAAATGAGTATAGATTATGTGCCTCTGAATGATCTTTCTGGCCTAAAGAAACTTTGTGTCATTTCATGTCATTTATGTAAGCACAGTGAAAGTGTGCGACACACTACTTGCAGCCTGTCATGTACTGAGCAGCACCTAATGACTTCTTGCGTCTGTTGAAATGTCCCGCAGCGTCGTGTGGGGCAATTTGTGGTCCCAGGACTGCAACATCTCTGCAGAGTGAAGAAAGACTGTGTTGCACCTCATCCCAAGTTACTCAACAGCAGCAGACAACTGCACCGCAGCAGCTCTCCTGACAATTAATTCTCTCTCTATTACACTGAACTGAACAACTACTTTGACCAGTCATTTTTTAATCTTCTGAAATTTTAGCAGTGAATGTTTGCTATCCTATAAAGAGAACTGGGTTGAACTCAGACATGGGAAACATTGTCTTTTCTACCTTGATTCTAGCACCTCCTCCAGTTCCTTCAGTTTCCAGTACAGGTCAATGGGGAAACACTTGATTTTCAGTTTTATGTTCTTACCACACCTTCAAAAGACTGCAGTGATGGCAGCAGGATAATCAATAAGAGAATTTTGCAGTAATGGAGAGTCTGTAGGGGCGTAAAGAGAATTTCGTAGTGTGTTTGATTATATGAGGGTGATTAATTCACTCAAAAGCATGCCATTTTTCTCTTTTATGGTTTTGCTGGTTGCAATTATAGGGAGCCAACTTTCTGACAGTAAAAGATAATTCACCACAAAGATTCATTATCTGTGATGTATACATATTATCTCGGTAGTATGAGGGGAACGGGAAGTCATCGAAGTTGGGCGTGCGTGCATCTGTGCGCGCGCGTGTGTGTTTGTGTGTGTGTGTGTGTTTGTGTGATACGATCACACCATCATGACAGAGGACAGTAACTTGAAATGTCACCACTGTAACCGGAGTGAAAGAGCACAGTCGTCCATGACTGTGAGCGTTACATCTATGACGCACAACATTTAAATCCAACCACCAAACAGTTTTTACACGCATCAGGGGTCTTTGGGCCTCACGTTAGCATTTCTGCTTTTTAGCGTTTTCCTTCTCTTGAAGCGATATTAACAACAGTGTTTCATCTCTTATGAGTTTATGATACAGGCCTTAAACTCCGGCAGCACTGCTTTTGAAATATTCAATCTGACTTTATATTATGACTGCTCTCTCACTAAACTCTGACAGATTAGCTTCATTATTATTTCCCCTTGCTATCACTATGAGGTTAGGTTTATTATTCTTCACACAATTACACAACTTAATGTATGTTTGTTTTCACCCGATGTAGCATGCAGGATTCTAGTGCTTGAATCAGTTATGTTATATGAAATAATAAATCTGACTGGCTTCATTATTGTTGTTGTTGTTGATATTATTATTGACCCAGTATATTCCTTTGAAACAGCAACCCACAGGCACGGGGCTAGAGCAGAGGTACAGCTCATTAGACGTGTCTCAGGTGGTGGCGTGTGATTTATGGCTCCACCATGCGGTAGAATGCTGCAAGTGGACCCTCTGTGAAGATAGGAAACGAACAACAGAAATCTCACTCTACCACTGATTCTTCTCACCTCCTCTGCCGTACAGGTACATATGCGGTCGACTATGTTGGGTGTCCATGATGGACTGGACCCGCAGTCTCTAAAAGCCTTATCCAAAACAAATGTCAACATACTAGACAGTGTGAGTAGTATCCTGCTTGGATATTTACCAGACAATCAAAACATTGTTGATCTTTTTCTCGACTTGTTTACCACTGCTCATCCTTGTCCATGTCTCAGTAGTCAAACAAAAGAAGATCAGGTACTCCTCACCCTTGCCACCTCCACCAGCTTCTCTGCGAGGAGCCTGAGACATTCCTAGGAGAACAGAGGGATCTATAGATGGACATGCCTGGGACACTTCTCCAGGTGTGGCCAGATGCCCCAACCACCTCAGCTGGTTCCTCTTAGTGTGGAGGAGCGGTGGCTCTGCTTTGAGCCTCTCCCCAATTTCTGAGCTTGTCAGTGTCAAAGTGAATAGTAATAGTCCTGCTGGGGTCCTTGGGTGAGATATAGCCTATCTAATAGAGGAATGAGTGTATGGTGTGCTCAGTTTGGATGGTCAATGAGCATTGGTCTTCTTCTTCTGCCCTGGGTTCTGGGTCCTGGGTCTCATCTCATACATTACTAAAGTAGCAGTGGTATAGCTGATGTCATGACGTTGTGGTATCATATGCTCTTGTTTAACTGTGATACAGATATGTGTGTGTGTGTGTGTGTGTGTGTGTGTGTTTGTGTCAGCCTCGAGTCCTGTCAAACCGGACTGAGGGAGCGCGTGACGCCGCTTTCGTCATAAACGATCTTCGAGGCGGTGAGACGAGGGGACGTCGTCGCTGTTCTCCGATCCCGGCCGAAATCTGCCGAAACCGGCAGAGCAACGACTCCCCCCCGCTCCCCCTCCTTGGAAACAGGCGTCTTTCTCCCCGGTCCGGCTCACTGTTTCCACCCTCTCGCACCGACGTCGCCTTTCCCTTTAAGACCATGTCGGACTCTCTCTCACAGGGACAC
This sequence comes from Karalla daura, assembly GCA_029224185.1. Lineage (NCBI taxonomy): Eukaryota > Metazoa > Chordata > Actinopteri > Chaetodontiformes > Leiognathidae > Karalla > Karalla daura. The sequence continues at coordinate 13,931,214 of CM055208.1, forward strand.
GGACAGACGCCTGGCGTGGTCATTCTCTGTGATGTCGGCGGACATTAAACTTGGACTGTGAGCCTCAGCGGTCAGAAGCGGAGACGTTGACGGGCAGAGGGGCCGAGCATCCCCCCGCGGGCATCACCTCCTCACGAGAGGCCGGAGCGAGAGGAGGAGAGTTAGCCCCTGTGTCCTTGCCGGTGTTTATCCGACGGACCCCAGACATGTCTCCGGGAGGAGCAGACAAAGCAGCAGCCGGACAGAGACGCTGAATGACGGCGATGTTTGACCAGGGCCAGTAGGACTGCGTATAGCGTCAATAAAGGGGGTGAGTAGAAACACCGGTACACGGTGTATTTACACTGCCGCGCTGCCTCAGAGGCCAACCAACCTGTGTATGCACCTACGTGTATGGATATATGTATGTGTGTGTAATGTGTGTGTACTGTCGGTGTCCGTGTGTGTGTGTGTGTGAGTGTTTGGACGCGTGTGTTATATTCCCTCCACGTCCCCTCTTATGTAACCCTGTGGGATTCCTTCTTTGCAGGACTTCCTGGCCCTGTGCAAGGAAAACACAGCAGCTCGGGCTGCTGGAGGAGCACCATGTGCACCAGAGAGAGCACAGGCTGTTCACATTCCAGCCCTGAGACACACAGACACAGACAGACAGACAGGCAGGCAGAGAGGGAGGAAAGAGGCTTTTCAAGCACTGAAAAGAGGACCCCCTCCCGCCCCCTTCCCCCCCCCCCCCTTATTTTGCTGTTACATGTCAGGGTCTTTGTACCCAGCAGTTTGGAGCCACAGCCTCAGGCTGGCTGGCTGGCTGGGTAGGGGGGGGGGGGGGGTAAAGTCATCCAAAGGGAAGCTATTGCTCTTTTCGACACCTGTTCACTGCCTGAAAACCCTCTCCCAAGCTGGTTTGGTGTTGCTGTTTCTTGGGGGGGGGGGGGGGGGGGGGGGGGGTTTGGCATGAGAGCAGCGTTAGGCCTAATAAAAACATTAGTAACGTGAGGACCGGTGCTGTCACAGTGGTGTTGCTTTACGATCCCGTTGATGATCGGCTTACACTCCTGTGGGGAAGGGAAAGAGCGCAATCGGGAGCCTGGAACCAGGAACCGTTTTGGTATTTTCACTTGAAGTCTAATCCCGATTATTCTCTAGTCGATCACTTCTCTCTGAAATAGCTCTGTCTGGTCCGAATGGGGGACATTTTCCATTGGATCCATACTAAAGTGTAGGTATGATAACTTAATCCTTGAATTGAATTGAGTCAGAGTACAGGACTCCTCTGTTCCAGTTTGGTGTGGACAGACAAAATTAGATTATGTAAATAATCTGCTCCAGTGTGCTACAACTCTCTTTTATGCCGCTGGGAGTTTTTGGACCGGCCTTTGCACACTATTTAAAACGGTTTTGTCTCACTGTGGAGTGGCTCCAAACGCAGAGACCGTGAACTTTCACTCTCGGAGATGACTTGGAGCTGCAGGGTGGGAGCGCGTGGTGGACTCTGGTGATGTCGACATCATGTATATCCAGCTGTAACTTAATGCTGTGTGATCCTGCTCCCTCCACAGAGCTCTCCCACGTCCTGTCCGCCTGGGGACCAGCCGTCGCTGCAGCCTCCCCTACGCCTCCGGCCCCGCCGGAAGATGACTTCCCCCGACTCCCCCCCGCTGGTCTCCCCTTCCCCGTGCCCCGCTCCCCCTCCGTCCCTCCCTTCCTCCCCGGTGCCCTCGTCCCCGGCCCCTTCCTCCTCTTCTCTCCCGGCTCCGCCCTCGCTGCCTCCGACGGGGGAGGTGATGGTGCTGGCCCTGGGCAGGAAGAAGCAGAGGGTGCTGATCGCCCTCTCCATTCTGCCCAACCTCTTCCTGGCCTTCCTGCTCTCCTCGGACCCCCTCATCACCCTCTCCCCGCCCCACCACTGCCGCCTGCCGGGGCCTCTGCCGTCCCCCGAGGTCCTGAACGCCTCCCTGCCCTGGGAGAAGGGGGGGCGGCCCGGGGACAGCGGGGGCCCGTCCCAGTGCAAGCAGTACGTCAACGGCAGCCAGGCGGTGATGGACTGCAAGGCCGGCTGGGACTACAACGTGACGGAAGGGCTGAGGAACAACATCGTCACAGAGGTAAAGCCCCGGCCTTGGATCCTCCTGAGCTCTCTAATTACAATCCCAACCCAGCTCATTGTTTGTGTTCTCCCCGTGGGAAGGCTGTTTTTTTTGTTTTTTTTTGTACGTTTTTGTTTATGCATGGAACCGGGGTCCTAAAATGCTGAAAAGTGTATTTTTTCCTCCTGCGCAGGCCCTGCTGAGCACGCAGCCATTATTTTCGCAGTCTCTGCCAAAGTTCAGAGCAGCTGCACGCCCGGAGCAGACGCCAGGTCAGCTCCTGGCGGCTCGCAGGGCCCCGGGCCCCTTCATTTGTTAGCCAAGGTTTGTTGTGGCGCTCCGAGAAGAGGACTTGTTGTGTCAACTCCTCTCTGCCTCGGCTCTCGAAGGAAACTCTGACGCACCGGTGATCCCTGATCTCATTTTCCAACACAAAGCCACATCCTTATGACGGATGAATGTGTGAATGAATGAATGTGTCAGGGGATAATCCCCGTATGATGTGGCGCCATACACATCACCGCTAAGCCACTGAACTACTTAGATTTACTCGCCATTACACCGGGAGAGCGTCGGTGGCACGAAGATTGTAGTTTCAACATTAGAGTTTTCCGTACAACAGGGAATGTATTGTGCGCTTGCTGGTTTGGGGCGCCTGCTCCATATGGGAACTGGTTCTTATAGGGTTTATTGTGGCTGACAGGTTGCTCCAGGTGTGATTATGACCACGAGATGAGAGCATAAAGTCCACAACCATCTGTAGCCGCTTCTCAGCTCTGCTTCAAGGCTGGAAGCCGCTTCGGCTGCCGTAAGGCTAATGTTGTCGCAATGTTAAGAACGCAGAAGAGCAAAGCAAAACCAAAAGCCTTCCTCCAACAACAAGAATGCTGTCGGGCCACGTCGTACGACGCCCCTGCGCGTCTTGCCTCTCGTCGGCTTCAAAGGCCAGAGTTTCCCTCACAACGGCTCGCAGTCCGAGTAGCTGCAACCCTCCGCACAGACGTATGAACGTTCCGCTGGGGAGGCCTCTCCTCAGGCCGCCCGTCGTCCTGCACTTGTGGTCTGTGTGTGTGTGTGTGTGTGTGTGTGTGTTTGCCCATTGATGTGGGAGCCACACCCATCCCTCCGGCCCCTGGTGTTAGGGCAGTTGGCCGGTAATCCACCCGCATCCACGCTGCCAGGGGAAAGGCATCTAGCAGGGTCTCGCCTGCAAAGACGTTCTTCCACCTCCAGCACCTGCACGGGCCCCTCTGACCCCCTCAGCCTTCGTTTCGCATAGCCGAGGGCCGCGTCACCAGCCTTCCCCTGCCCTGCTCGGCTTTGCTGAGCTGGCAGTCCAGCGAGCAGGAAGCAGCGAGGCTCCCGATCGGCTCCGCCCGCGCTGCAGATCGATGCGGCGCGTGTCGCCTCCTGAAAAGGCAGAAACGCTCTTCTTCACATCTTCCTCCAGCGCTAGCGCACGGCCTGGTAGCCGTAACCCGTTCTCCCCCCGTGCCGTTCAGGACGACCGTTCAGAACGGAGCATTCGCCCGTCCCGAGCTCTAGAGGCACACATGTGTACGGGTGTGTTCGGCCTCCAGGTCACGTGTTTCCAACGCTCCCCCAACACTGATCCAATACTGATCTGTAATATTCCATTCATGCAGAAGTGGGAAAGGCGGTGACGAGGCGTGTTGTGGTCGCCGTCCGGGCTCCGGTGTCCAAACCTGTTCGAGGAGCTTTGGTCGGACTGGTTTGTCGGCATTCTCCCTCCCCCTGTTGTCTGAAGCATGCCAGCCGTGTGAGCGCTCAGGGCTGTTGCCCTTTACCCAGCCAGCGCGCGCTGCACTGCCGCGGCTCTGTTCCTCAGCAACGGGACAGCTGATCCTACGTGACAGGCTTTTATGTTTCCGTGTACGGGCTCCAATTATGCAAGCCCCCCATCCCCCCCCCCCCCACTTTTGTTTTTTTTTTTGTTGGTAGCGGCGGCCCTCTGCTCTCGCTCTCCCCCTTCCGATCCAGCCACGCTGGCGGAGCTCAGCTGTTCTCACAAATCAGTGGGTCGGCTTAATGTGATTAAAACTCAGGCCCGAGAGCTGAGAGCTTGTGTTTTTTTTCTTTATATGCGTCGGAGGTGCTGACTTTGAACGCGGCTGCGCTGGTCTGGGTGAGCCGCACGGCCCGCGTTTTCGGCGCAATGGCGAAAATGGCTCTCGGATGCAGCCGCGTGCACGTTAGCGGCGCGAGGCCACGCCCTCTGCTTTTGCTTAATGAGACTAATGGGCCCGTGGGGACGTCACGCCGTTCCAGCACCAAACAAAGCAGCAGACGCCTGTGAGAAGTCAACCTCCGCGCAATCTTCTGCACGTGTGTCATCGTCTGTTGAACACATGCACTGTAGATAAAAGTCTGCCGCCTCTCTCAGCCAATGTAAGCAGGTCCTACTCAAACTCTGTCTGGCTTCTGGCTTTCTACTAGTGGTTTAGAAGCATACACAGGCCAAAGTAATTGAAAGAAAAATCAGCGGCAGAGCAATTCCTCTTTTCTGTTGTAATGGACAAAATCATGGAAAGGGATACTTTCTCTATTGTCTTTAAGTATGGCTGATAATTGACAGATGGCTCATGCTCCTTTGTGTGTGTGCGTGCGTGTGTGTGTGTGTGTGCGTGTGCGTGTGCGTGTGCGTGTGCGTGTGCGTGTGTGTGTGCGTGTGTGTGTGTGTGTGTGTGTGTGTGTGTGTGTGTGTGTGTTGTCCAGTGGGATCTGGTGTGTGGTCAGTACTGGCTGGTCCCAGTTGAGGAGGTGTGTTTCATCCTGGGTGTCCTGACTGGCTGCCTTGGCCTGGGCTACGCTGCAGACAGGTAATGCACACACGCGCACACACACACGCACACGCACGCACACGCACTTGCCAGTACCACCCTGTCCATCCGTGTATTAACGTCCGCGCTGCCGTATCACTCTGTCTTGCTCGTCCTCACTGTGCAAGTTCCTCTCCTTTCGCAACCCCTCATAAAACACCACCCGCTCCCAATCAGATGCACACGATGCACAGAGTTAAGCCCGCGTTTCGGTGTTGACACGGAACCAGCTTTGGGCTGACTGCGGCCCAGTGGTTGGTCTTGGTCTCTCCGGGGCCCCCCGGCTGGAAGGAAGAGATGGACATCAAACGCCAGTGGCATTTGCTCGTCGACCAGTTGAGCGCGGCGTCTGCTTGTTAAGACTGGCGCGCCGGTGCCTCCCCCGGGAGGCAGGCGGAAGAGAGGAGAGAGGAGCAGAGAGGAAGAGAGAGGAGAGAAAAAGGGGAACGCTGCTCCGTCCGAGAGACGGAAGCGGCACCGTGTTACGGCGCTTACTCATCGGCGGCGCCGCAGACTCAGGCTGTGGGGAAGGCTCGCAGAACGCCAACACTGCAATGTGGAAATCCGTGTAAAAGTTCAGCAGCTCCGTCTGAGCACTGGTCCGATGCACCCTCACGCCCGGTGGTTTAGAGGTTTTGAAGGGGACATATTCTACTGCTTTCCCCTCACACAATGTCAACACCTACAGAGCGGTTCTGTCTTAATTTTGAACTCCAAGAAATCTTTAGTCGAAGATGCGCTACTGCTGCACATACACACACACACACACCTGCACCTGCACGCGGTCCGTTCTCTGAGAGTGAGACAGCCCAGAGAGAGAGAGAGAGAGACAGAGAAAGCGAGACACAGTTATGATTCTTTGCTGTGGGAGTAGGGATGAGACGCCCGTTTGTGGGGCGGGACCCTTTGACTTGTTTTGGTCTGTCCCGGTTGGAGGGAAAACCCGACGTCGTGTTTTGCACGGGTCCCGCTGAGGTCCCGTTGCGTCTCGTTCAGGGAGCCTGACAAGCAGCTGGAATCTCGTTGTCAGGTTCCAGCCCGACCCTTAGACGTAGCTCACGTTAGGCATATATGGCATATGGAGCACGATGTGTCCCCTTTAAGATGTATGGTACGTACATACATATTATATGTCCCAGTGTTATTCCCCTGATCTGCGGTTGCTTGGGCTGAACTCTGTGTCTGTGTGTTTGTCCGCAGGCTGGGCCGGTCCAAGACTCTGCTGACCTCCCTGACCCTGTCCGTGGTGTTCGGGGTGCTGGTGTGCGTCTCTCCGAACCCCTCCATCTTCATCGTCATGCGCTTCTGTTTGGCGGCGGCCAGCGCGGGCGTCTACCTCACCCTGTACATCACTCGTGAGTATGTCGGAATGTCAACCGGCGCACCAGACATCCCCCAGCTGGGTCTCACGGTCCACATAAGATCTGCTCTCCTCTGTCCGTCCTGCATTCGGGTCCAGGAGCCCATGCACTGCGAGAACATCAGCTCCGTTACACGTGATGAAATGCATTGCACGGATGGAATGAAAGTGAATGGGCGCTGTCAGTCCAGCTTGATGTGAGTGGATCGTGTGTGTGTGTGTGTGTGTGTGTGTGTGTGTGTGGCTGACCGGCAGCGGGGCCTGGCTGACCCGCAACGACAGGTTTTTACTTAACAACCCCAGATGGGATGTGATCCCCTTGTACTAGAGTCGGCTGGTTCCACCCCCGGGGAAGCGCGACTATCTGCGTTTCACGTCAGCCCGTCCGATGGTTGGTTGAGAGATTTCGGCGCGGGGCAGAGCAGCCCTCGCCGTATACGGAGGCGCGCTGCTAGCTCGGCTAAAAATACCGCCTGCTAAATCAAACGCACGCACACCCCCGCGCTCCACGAGCACCCGGCTCACATCTGAGAGATGACGCTCGGCATCATCTCAGAAACGGCCAAATCTGAAACATATGCAAAGCATGCTGCCTCCACGTGACTACGAGGTCATCCCTCGCTATCTTCTATGTGAACCCCGGTGAGGAAGCACGAGCCAGCACTCTGACCGCTGCTCTGGTCTCCCAGGTCTGGAGCTGTGCGAGCCGTCCCTGAGGCTGCTGGCGACCATGCTGGCCGGCCTGATGACCGTGGCCGGGGAGCTGCTGCTGCTGGCCGTGGCCCTGGGCTGCCAGTCCTGGAGGGGCCTGCTGGGCGCCGGCGCCGCCCCGCTCACACTCTTCCTCAGCTACGGGTACGAGCATGTGTGCATGTCGCCGCGGACGGGTTCTCAGTTCGCGCCCCCCTTTCACGTTTTCATGCTTTCTTCCGTCTCGTTTTCACCGTGTTTGTCAGTGGCGCGACCCTCCTCTCTGTGAAACGGAAGGGACGGGAGAGTGAGGGACTCTCATAGCCGTCCGATGGAGTGTCTCGATGGCAGCTGACACGCCGGAGGCTTTGTCGGGCCGCATTGATCTCAATCCCCTCGTCCCGCCGAGCCTCCCGGCTGGTGTCAGGCTGCATCAGGGCTGCCCTGGTTAAGGTCCCTGCTCCCCGAAAGGCGTCCGTTTCGGGATAAGCCTCCGTTGCGTTTTCAAAGCCACATTAGCAGAGATTAACGGACGATTACAGGCAAAGAAACGCAGGTTCTAATGAGCATGGAGTACGGGGCCGGATTAGCAGGGAAAGAATGCCGCAACGCCGTGGCCCATGTCGGTCGTTTTCCACCTTTTTTTTAAAAAGGCCGCAAACCAGACCCCCGTCAGCGGGGCAGCAAAAGTGTCAGGGTGGCTTTGGCGCGGGATGAAGGGACGGCGGAGATCAAAGAGCGGCCTTGTGTTTTGTGCCTGCCCCTCCCCCGCAGCATTCCCGGGGTGTTCCCTGAGTCTCCACGCTGGCTCCTTCTGTCGGAGAGGTCGGCGGACATGAACTCCTTCAGCGAGAGGCGCAACTCCGCCAGGGATGCGAGGGACGACGAGAGCTTCACAGGTGCGTCCCCCCCCCCCCCCCCCCCCCCCCACACACACACACACCCCCACACACACACACACCCCTGCCGGGTCGGACGCCTGGTGAATAGAGCCTGCATTATTCACGACTTCTCTGTTGCGGTGCGTTGCGAAAATGCCTTCCTACGCGCCACTACCGCCAGGGGCAGGCTGCTCCGCTCCGCTCGATCGTCGTGCAGAATGCATGAGAGGCTTTTCCTGCGCAAAACGGGGATCACCCTCCATCGGAGTGATTGTTGGTGTCCAGGGGAGCAAATCGACAGATTCCCAGGGATGTGCTGGGACTGCTGCCCCGGAGTTGTGACACCGACACGGTCGACTCCCTCCTCTCCTGTCGTACCGAAAGATCTTCTTTCAGAAAAATCTCGTCTACTCGGGGACTGGCCGGGAAGTTTGCTTAAGAGCAGGCGTGGTCGGACAAGACCAGTAAGGGCTGTGTGAAAACAGCCTGTCGACCATTTCTTTCAGTCGTTCATCGCTCGGTTATTCCTTTCGTGGTGAGGACTGCGCGGTCCCAGCAGTGTGCTGTAAATCATTTACCGAGCGTCAGAACGCGGCCCTAGCGACTTACAGCCCGAGTGCTCTCCCAGCGTCTGTTTAATGATTGAACGGAGAAAGGTCAGGTGTGGTTGAAGGGCGTGAAAAGAAAAGGAGAGGGCCCGCTCAGTCTGTTGTCTGCCTGCCGCAGAGCTGGATTCGGAGCCGGCCCCCGCCTCCCGCCCCCACCTGTCCTTCCCCGAGCTCTTCCACAGCAGGAACATCTGGAAGAACATGTGCGTGCTGGGCTTCACCTCGTAAGTCACCCCCCCTCACCCCCCCACACAGTCGTTCAGCGGCCTTTGACTGCTTCTCTATGTAAAAAAAAACCCCTCTGCTCACTCCCCCCCCCCCCCCCCCCCCCCCCTCCACGCTTCCGTCCTCCCCCAGGTTCATCTCCCACGGCATCAGCCACTGCTACAGCTCCTTCCGGGGCGACGTCAGGGGCACGGCCCCCAGCTTCTACTGGACCTACCTGCTGTCGGTGTGCGCGGGGGGCGGCGCCTGGCTGCTGCTGTGGGCGACGGTGGACCGCTGCGGCCGGCGCGGCATCCTGCTCCTCGCCATGACCATGACGGGCCTGGCCTCTCTGATCCTCCTGGGACTCATGGAGTGTAAGTGTGGGGGGGGTGGGGGGGGGCTATCGATAGTTGCCGCCAACCTGCTGTGTGTGGTTGGAGAATCGTTGTTCCAAAGGCCTGGCCCTCCCCGGTCTGAGCCGTAACGGAGGTAAACGTGTGTGGCAGCGAGCTGGGCCCGTACCTCAGTCTCGGTCGCCCCCTGGTGGCCGGACGTGAGCGCCACACGCAGCTTATGTAGGACACTGCGGTGGCAGCAAAGTCGGAGCTCCGTCAGGCGCTCGCCTTCAGTCGGGCATCGAAGGCCGAGGGGGGCTCGGCAGTGACCTCCTCTCCCAGCCGCACGCTCCCCTTTCTGTCTCTCTGCCTGGAAAACCAACGTTTCAGGGAAATTCTAGTGCCGAGCCGTTCGGCAGATTTTCCCCCTAATGTCAGCTCGAAGCAACAGCAAATCATGATGCGCCACATGTGGACCGTCAAGGTGAGGGATTGCTCTTCTCTCCCCCGTTCAGATCTCAGTGAGACGGCCATCACAGTCTTCTCGGTGCTGGGTCTCTTCTCCTCGCAGGCCACCGCCTCCCTCTGCATCCTCTTCACCGCAGAGATCATGCCCACCATCATCAGGTACGACCCATTCAGCCAGCAAAATCAGAGCCCCCCCCCGCTTCCGTTTTTCTGCGTGTCGGACGGGGGTCGGACGTATTAAAGGTTCTTTTTTTCCCCCGTCTTCCGTCAGAAAGAGTCCGCTCGGTGCACGACATGAAATATGCAGCAGATCGTGAGGGAGCAGGGAGGAAATTTCCATCGATATCTATTAGTAATGAAGAGAAGTTTTCAGACATCTGAAGAAGAAGAAAGGCCTCATTAACCGAGGTCGGCCTCGGCATTCTGTGACGGCTAGACACTCGAGAAGTGTCTCGAGGAGACAGGCTTTTATCATGCTGCGGCTTAGATATGTCTCAAGTAAACACAAAGTTATGCTTATAGGAAGGGTGAGACTCTTAAGTATGCAGATTCTATTTCGTGATGAAAGTTTGATAAGCTGCAGCTATAATAGATAATCACAAAACCGGGGTCTACATTTTGCAGTATAATGAATAGATTGCTTAGAAATAGATATAGATTGATGATAAATAGAAGTGATCAGTCGACATAATGACGGCTTTGATGTGAAGTCAAAGGTGGTGTTGTGTGTGTGTGTGTGTGTGTGTGTGCGTGTGCAGGGGCAGCGGTGTGGGCGCGGTCCTGGCGCTGGGCTGCGTGGGGCGCCTCAGCTCCCCGCTCATGGACCTGAGGAACCACTACGGCTACTTCCTGCACCACGTGGTCTACTCCTCGCTGGCCCTGCTGGCCGTGCTCTCCATCCTGCTGCTGCCCGAGAGCAAGAGGAAGCCGCTGCCCCAGACGCTGGCCGACGGGGAGCAGTACCGCCGCCCCCCGCTGGGCAGGCGGAGGCGGGACAACGTGCCCCTGCTGGCCACGCCCAACCCCGAGACCTAAGAGGCCGCCGTCGTGGCCCCACCCCCCCACCCCCGCAGCCCGAACACTCGCATCCCATCTGGCCGCGGGGGGGGGGGGCAGAGACCGTAACTGGCCCCGGGCCCGAGACTGGCCCCGGGCCTGAGTCTGGCCCCGGGCCCGAGACTGGCCCCGGGCCTGAGTCTGGCCCCGGGCCCGAGACTGGCCCCGGGCCTGAGTCTGGCCCCAGGCCCGAGACTGGCCCCGGGCCTGAGTCTGGCCCCGGCCTCCCTAACATATCATCCTCTCGTCATTCCAAACGCAGGCGGCCCCGAGCCCGCCTTTCACATGCGTTCCCCCGGTCCCGGGCATACGCCCCCCCCCCCACCACCACCACCAACACCACGCGGCGTCACCAGCACACTTCCGCCGCATGCGCCCCCCCCACCCCCCTCCCCCTCCCCCACCCCCAGCGTGTCCGTCGCAGAGACGATGTGGGCCGCTCGCCACTCGGCGCCCCGCCCCGGACCCCGGACGTAGCCCCGGGGCGCAGTCGCTAACCACTCCTAGCGTTCGTCGTCCTAACCTGCGTAGAGCGAGTCCCACCCCCGCCCCCCCCCCCACCCCCCACCCCCCCGACAAGTTAGTGTTGAATGCCTTGTAAATACTCCAGAGTTAGCCTCTTCAACTCGGTCTCGGTCGGACCCTGTGGCTGGAAAGTGCGCGGCACAGAACGCGGCGGGGAGCACTTGGAAACCTCCTCCTTCACCGTCTTCTTCAGGACGACGGCGGCTCGTTCGCCCGGAGTCCTCGGATTCGAGGGGTGGCCGCTAACTGCCGGCCGCTGGTTTGGGATGGAACGCTCGAAAGAGAATCGGCGTGAGGGGCCGCGGGCCAGGCCAGCCTGGAGCTGGCTGTATTTATGTCTTATTTATGTTGTTCTCAAGCCTGAGCTGTAAAGTATCCAGAGGCCTGGTGTTTTTAAATGTTAAGCTAGATGTTCCGGAACCGGTTCGGCGCGGACACGGAACCTCCCGTTTTCCCCGCGTCCCCGATCCGATCACAGCCACGCTGTGAGGTGTCCCAACGTTCCCCGCATGTCTGGAAGCACTGAAGGGCTTACTCCCCCCCCCCCCCCCCCCCCCCCCCCTCTATTTCGCTTCTAGTTCCTCCATACCCCTCTAGACGGGCAGTCTCAACTATAACCGAATAGACGGGCACGAGCGAATTGCAGTAGAGCTTGCTCGACCCGGGCACGTGCTTTTTTTTTTTTTTTCCTAAAAAAAGAAGAAAACACTTCACGCCAGGACGTGAAGGGCGCAGGCTCTGAAACGGGTCGTCCTGGACCGTACTAACCCGATAGCGGGTGAAACGGGGGAGGGGGGGGGGCCCGGTGACTGTGCTCCGCGGGGTCTGGCCCGGAGCTGTAAGAGGGCCCCCGGAGCTCCACGCACACACACACACACACACACACACACCCGGCCCCCGGGGCGTGCTCGGTTCGGACTCTCGACGCAGAGGAGGCGTTCCCAGGTGACGAAGGACGCTGCTGGCCCTCGGTGGTTCACCCCTCCGTACGTCACACTTCTGCGCTGACGATTGTTATCACCGCGGCCAACTCGACTGGAGCAGCAGACGAGCGCTGTACAATAAGACGAGACGCGGGGGTTTCCGGGACGAGTCGTTGCGGTGTGATTGCATTAAAAGCTAATTGAAATCAGACGCCCACGCCACCTGTGAGTTCATTCATTCGCTGCTCCGGTTCGTCCCGCAGGAAAGCGGCAGTGCCACGCGGCAAGAGTTTAGTCGGAGGTAACAAAGCGTTTTCAGTGGATTACGCGCATGGACACATAAGCAGTCACACTTTTAAGGTCCCTCGAGGCCGTTTGGGTTCACCCTTTGCCGTTCAGTAACCATTTGCCGTCAGGTTAGGATTCAGCACGTGACATTGTTCCAGGGTCACTATATCGTTGTGGAGAAAGACGAGGAGCAACAGAGGAGATTCGCTTGAACCTCTACCTCCAGCAATTTTGAAAGATGAATAGGTCGCTGATTAACACGATATGGCTAACAATACTGAGACGACTGTTCCTTTGCGCTGCAGGCGCGTGACTCGTAGCAAAAACACTGTCAGTCAGGGAGTAGAAATGAGTCCTGACCCACACACAGCCATGGAACAAAGCCAGCTCTCATTCATTCACAATCTATTGACTGCAAACCGCTGCACAGCACCACACACATCCGCAGTGGCTCCGAGATTTCCAAACCTAGCTCTCTGCACCTTTTAGTCCAGCGAAAAGCGCCTCTTCCAAGACTGCCTATGCGACGTCAGATGTACAGCAGAAGCAGGGGCGACACTGACCTGCAGCTGTAACCTCTCCAAGGTAATTGTTCCATTTTTGAGAAGGAGTCCGCGTACCCAGCCTCGGCTTGCCCAAGCCCTGTTCCACGCGGCTGGAGCACGAGTCCTAAGAGGGGGAACGCGCACCGAACGAGAGCTGCTGCGGGTGAGGAACGTCCCCTCTTTGCGCAGAGCGTGTCCAGGTTGGTACGGGTCCGGCTCGAGAACCAGCTGCTGTTCCAACGCTGGAACCACGTCGTCGCAGGACGAGTCTCGGAACAGGCCCGGGATCGAGAATTCCTGCATGTGTGTGCCTGTTGACCATTTTGGTCCCTATTATCGTTTAGTTTCTTCAGTTGCCCTTTCGTCGTGAAAACAATGGCGGACTTGTTGCTCTTGTTGCTCTGTGTTGCCTCCTTGATGACTCAAAACTCGAAAACTCAAAACACGACCTATCGTGATTCCTTTAAGTATCGGTCACCCAACCATGCAGAGTAACTATCAATGGTAAAATACCCATTAAAATGCATTTTTAATGCTGAAAAGAGCGAAAACATCAGGAGTAATCGAATTAGTATGAATTGATTGGTAAAATGACTTAAATAGATAAATAAAGTTAATGAACTTGTCGTAAATATGTCTTTTCTTACATTTTCAGACCTAACAATGTTGTTGACTACAGTAGGTGTATGTTAATCATTATTTAGATCGTAATATGTTCCAATGTATGAGAGAGGCAAAAAATAAAATGTGTGACGTCATCACCTGATGGGGTCTACATGGTTGCAGAGTGGTTAGTGCTGTTGAGTCACACTTCTCCACGTCGTTTCCTTCCACAGTCCAAAAGCGTGCAACGTCAATTGCGGGATTGTCCCCAGACGTGAATGTTTTTTTGTGCTCATGTGGTGGACTTGCCACAAACAGAAAGGTTCATTTTGTTTCGTGTTGCCTAAAATACAGCATTACCCCTGGTGTGGCAGAGAAGCCACAGCCAGTCCTTTGTCAGGATGGAAACAGAAATAACGGTCGAAACTGTGCGCCAGCCCGGAGCCATAACTGGAAACATGTCGGCGGACAAGGCGCAGAGACAGCAAATTGATGGTCCTGGTGGTTTATTAATACGAAGGAGGAAGCAGCGAGAACACAGTGTTGCCACTAGATGGAGTCAGTGAGGAGAAATGAACAACTGAGAATGAGGCCAGGCTTTGGGTGCTTGTGTTGACCCAAACTCACGAATGGATTCCTTCGCAAACAATCAAACCACAACAAATAACAACATGAAAGCAGGAAAAAGTTTGACTCTCGCAGCTCCCCTCCTAATTGCAGTGATTTATTCCCAAATATTTTTGCCGCAACCGAAGGTCCGCACATAGTTCACATAGGCAGTAAAAACCTCAGCATTGTAACGACATGCATGGGCAGGGCATCTGTCACTATGTCACTCACAGACGCACAAGCGCCCCTCAAGCTGTTCACCCAGATCAGATCAAGGCGGTGTGAATGTCAGCAAGTTATCTTTGTCCCCAAGGACACAGTGAAGGAGACAACGGCCCGCTCCAGAGATGGATCGGGTGTCGCCTCGCTGTCACTGTCAGCACACTGAAGGATGACCGGGGCGGCAGACTGATCCTGCCACAGCTCAGGGCTAGATCACCCCGACTGCACTGCATGGCACCAGCAGGATGAATGAATGAACATGAATGAATATTTTTGTAGATTTTTTCATATAATTAAATCCATGAATTTATTATACTGGATTTTGATCTCTGGCACAGGAATTTTTTTACTTCATCCTATTCTGTATCTAACATTAAACTAAAGACTAAAGCTACAAGAATATGGACATACAAACACATCTGCAAAAACACGTTTTGGTCTGTCATTGCATCAGAGGGCCTTAAATTGTGATTTTCTCTCTGAAGTGTCAAGCCTATAGGCTGACCAGAGAGGTCATAAGGATTAACACGTCAGGAGGTGTGAGGCACAAATGAGCTGGGTGTTCCTGTTGGTCTGAACACTTTGTGCATGTAATGATTTTCTTATGAAGGCCCCATGCAAACACTATATATAACAGAGTAAAAATAATAAAGGCCACTCATGAGAGGGCCTCTCTACGGGACGGGGCTTGGATTGTTAAACCTGTGGTTGCTTGGTGAACATGGAGCAAACTCTTGGAGCCTGTGCTCATTTACTGATTCAACTTCAGGAAGAACTTTGCTCTGGAAGTGATTGAAAGTGTGGCCTCGTACAATGAAATGCACAAACCACACACAACAAACAAGAACAGCAAATTTGTCATTTGTCATGTAGTTTATCTTGTCTTATTTTGGCAAATATTCCAGCAGATATAAACTGGGATTGTTCTTTAATGCCATTTTTTTTTCTAAATTCTGCAAGCAGTTCAACATTAACCTGACTCTCCTTCAAGCAGGAAGTCATTTCGTTATTTCAGAAATCATTTCAAAGTGGTTCAAAACTGCAATACACCCTCCGCACAGGCAGACATACATACAGGCAGACAGGCAGACAGACAGACAGACAGAAAATAGTGCTGTCTGCAGACAGCATGCAGACAGCTGAGACCCAGACCCTACTTGACCTCCTGTCCAAGGAGGCAGCAGCTCCCCGAGGTGTAAATGTGTGACATCTGAGGAGGTTCTCAAGTGGCATGTTAAGGTCCTGCAAACAGATGACAACCCCTCTTCTTATTAACCCCGTTAGTCCCTTGTAATTCTCCCCAGACAGTGAAATCTGACAGACATCCTAACCTGAGGAGCGGGTGGCACTGGGAGGTTGGAGGGGTCAGGACCTTCTGACTTGGCAGTTTGTTAAACCTCTGGGCCTCTCTCAATCACTGCCTCTCGCCTATGACTGTTGCCTCACAGCACGAGGGGTGTGGGTTTGAACCTTGGGGCTGGAGTGTTTGTCTTTATGGATTTGACATGTTCTCCCCTCTACGAATTCACACACTGGTACTTGAGTTTCAGGATAGATTGGAATTTACACCAAGGTGTGATTTTTCTCCAAAACAGAAATGAATAATCGATGTAGCATATGAATAATACACAATAGACTAACTGTGGCCATGTGACATGATAGTAACACATGTCCTAATTTGCTGAGCACTGACGACTTCCTAAATGTTTTGACCATATTTCCCTTATATTTAATAATCACACGGATCACATCCTACCGTCATCGGCCAGCCCTTGCTCTCTGCATATGGCTTTTAAGTAACGGTTTATTTTCGTCCACAGAGACCTATACAAATACAAAGCACCTGCCACAGAACAATGAAAGGGCAAGGTCTGGCAATGAAACCAGCCTCGCAAGTGTCAGAAAGAATCCAAGAAGTATTTCACAGGTTTATCTTTGTTCTCAAGGATAAAGAGAAGGAACAGTTGACAAGACAGGACCACATGCTCGTATAGCCATGACTCTCACTAGTGACAATGGGGCATTGTGACCTTTCCTTTGTCGGCAGGAGACAGGTGGATGTGCTGCAGTCACATGGACGAATTGAGGGATATGTGCATATGTTTTAAGGAATGTCGTCAACAGTGAAGAGGTTTAACACCGATCACCCTCAGTTTTGGTGCAAACTAATCCAAACAGAAGAGTCAAGTGACCTCAACAGTGTTCCAATAGTGGCACATAAACAACAGGAACGGTTGGGTTAAAATAGAACAAAGGCACTGAAATTTACAATTGTTGACCTGATGTCATCACACCAGCAGGTTCTCCTTATTGGGCACATGAGAACAAATGGCAACAAGCCTTATATGTCCAAGGTAAACACCTCCAGCATCAACATCCAGATCATCTGATGGAGGGTCTGAATAATTAATTTCTCTGCCTATTTCAGCTGGACGGCTGCCTTTATAAAGAAGACCAGGGCAAGAGGAAAGTTACCAGACAGCCTGAGGGTAAGTACTGTGGCAGAGATATTCATATTGTCACCAGCTTTGTTCAACTGCAAATCAATCTAAACTGTATTTCTTCTATTTAATTTGCAGCAGACATACAAAAAAGATCATCTTACTTAAGGGGTGAAACACAGGTGAGATGAGTGCTAACAGTGAATCTGACCCCAATCTACAGCTGCCGCTATCCTGTAAATTATGAAATGTGGAATGAAGTATTCCTTTCTTTGTCCCACAACATGGAAATTCCCTATTTGCTTCTTTGCTATTAATAAATGTTAGTATTCAACTGACAACTCTTATTTTGTTCTTGTGCAAAGTCTTATGCTAAGTCATCATTTGTGCTGCACAGCTTTCAAGATGGGTGACTCCCTCATGGCGGAGTTTGGGCCTGCTGCTCCCTTCCTGAGGAAGTCCGACAAGGAGCGTCTGGAGGCTCAGACTCGGCCCTTTGACATTAAGAGGCAGTGTTTTGTGCCTGACCCTGAGGTTGAATATGTCAAAGCCTTAATCACCAGCAGAGATGGTGACAAAGTCACCGTCGATACTGAGGAGGGAAAAGTAAGTATGTCAGATGTGATGAGAGTGGCTGTGACACAGCAGTCAAACTTAGTGATGACTTAAACGAGAATGAAAATGGATACAAATGGATGTTCTGTGTTTAATCTTTTCAGACTGTCACCCATAAGGAGGCTGATATCCACCCTCAGAATCCGCCAAAGTTCGATAAAATTGAGGACATGGCGATGTTCACTTTCCTCCATGAACCTGCTGTGCTGTTTAACCTCAAAGAGCGTTATGCAGCCTGGATGATCTACGTAAGTTCCCAGATTCTCTGATCTTTCCAGTGTTTGAACTCTTCAGTCCCATGAAAATGTTTTGTGTGATTTATTTTTGTCATCAGACCTACTCTGGGCTGTTCTGTGTGACTGTCAACCCCTACAAGTGGCTGCCAGTGTACGATCAGTCAGTGGTCAAAGCCTACAGAGGGAAGAAGAGGAGTGAAGCTCCTCCTCACATCTACTCCATCTCTGACAATGCCTACCAGTACATGCTGTCAGGTGTGCTCAGTCTATGTTAACTAAGTAAACTTTGTGAACTTTTTGAAATGTCCTGGCACTTACAGTAATATTGTCTACAATCTTTCAGACAGAGAAAATCAGTCTATTCTTATCACGTAAGTATTTTAGAAATGTTATATTAACGCAGGTTATAAAAGAAGAGCATGATGCTTTGTCCCCCTCATTTGTTGAGTTTATGCTTGTTTTTGCTGCCAGTGGAGAATCTGGTGCAGGAAAGACTGTGAACACCAAGAGAGTCATCCAGTACTTTGCCAGCATCGCTGCTGTCAGTGGCAAGAAGGATCCCTCTCAGGAGAAAAAGGTGAGCTGAGACAGCTGCTTGATGATGGACATTATGTTTTGACTGCTTATTTATTTTGATTCCTGTTACACCCCCAGGGTACCCTGGAAGATCAAATCATCCAGGCCAATCCTGCCTTGGAGGCCTTTGGAAATGCCAAGACCATCAGAAATGACAACTCCTCCAGATTTGTAAGATTGAAAGACTTCAGACACATTTAGATGTGACTGTTTCACACATCTTCACAAAGATTTCTCATTCCAGGGTAAATTCATTCGAATCCACTTTGGAGTCAGTGGGAAACTGTCTTCAGCTGATATTGAGACTTGTAAGTACACATTTTATGGTGGAAAGAGTATTTCCAAGATCAGGAGTAAACCTTAATAATAACATGCTACAAAACGGCAGATCTGCTGGAGAAGTCCCGTGTCACTTATCAGCTCAAGGCTGAGAGAGATTACCACATCTTCTACCAGATTCTGTCCCAAAAGAAACCGGAGCTGCTGGGTGAGTACCATGCATTTGTGAGTTACGAGCAAGCAAAAGAATGTATTGTGACATGACTGTAACCATATTTGTTTAATTTTTCTCTTCAGAGATGCTGCTTATCACAAGCAATCCCTACGATTATGCTTACATCTCCCAAGGAGAGATCTCTGTTGCATCAATTAATGATGCTGACGAGTTAATGGCTACTGATGTAAGGGTTGGACTGTACAGCCTGTACAGACTGTATTTTGATCAAATCCTAGCTTACCAGTTTGGATTTGAGTTGTACAATTGCTGTTCTGGTCACCTATTAGGAAGCTTTTGATGTCCTGGACTTTACCCAAGAGGAGAAGAACAGCATCTATAAGCTGACCGGAGCCATCATGCACTTTGGCAACATGAAGTTCAAGCAGAAACAAAGAGAGGAGCAAGCAGAGGCTGATGGTACTGAAGGTAAATACAGCCTCCATAAAAACAGTTGCAGACAAATGCTGCACAGTACTTATTTATGAAATCTTCACTGAATATAACTCATATAATTCATTGTTGCAGATGTGGACAAAGTTGCATATCTGATGGGTTTGAACTCCGCTGACATGTTGAAGGGCCTGTGCCACCCTAGGGTCAAGGTTGGAAATGAGTGGGTCACCAAAGGTCAGAGTGTCCAGCAGGTGAGTCTGCACACAAAGCATTGGAGCACTGGTGATGAAGAATAAAATCCTAAAATTATAGCACGATTTTCACGCAATCAGTATCTTGAATTTTATTGTTTCTTGACTTCTCAAAATAGGTGTACTACTCTATTGGTGCACTGTCTAAATCAGTGTACGAGAAAATGTTCTTGTGGATGGTGGTGAGAATCAACCACTCTCTGGATACCAAGCAGCCACGTCAGTACTTCATCGGTGTGCTGGACATTGCTGGATTTGAGATTTTTGATGTGAGTATAAAAAGGATTTATGGAGATGTGACTTTGAAATGTACTTCATCTAACTTTTGACTGTGCTTGGTTAGTATAACACCTTTGAGCAACTCTGCATCAACTACACCAATGAGAAGCTGCAGCAGTTCTTCAACCACCACATGTTTGTGCTGGAACAAGAAGAGTACAAGAAAGAAGGCATCGTGTGGGAGTTCATTGACTTTGGCATGGACTTGGCAGCCTGCATTGAGCTCATTGAGAAGGTTTGTAGTGAGAGTAGTTTGATTTCACAATAAAAATTCAGAAAACATAACTTCCTTATAAAACAGGCTGACATTTGGTTAATTGTAACTTATTCTTTCAGCCCATGGGTATCATGTCCATCCTTGAAGAGGAGTGCATGTTCCCCAAAGCCAGCGACCAAACATTCAAAGCTAAGCTGTATGACAACCATCTGGGTAAAAGTCCCAACTTCCAGAAGCCCAGGGTGGTGAAGGGTAAACCAGAGGCTCATTTCTCCCTGGTTCACTATGCTGGAATTGTGGACTACAACATCACTAACTGGCTCGTGAAGAATAAGGACCCTCTGAACGAGACGGTGGTGGGACTGTTCCAAAAGTCAACGCTTAAAGTCTTGGCAAATCTTTTTATTGGCTATGCTGGAGCAGAATCAGGTACTTGTATGACTACTTGATTATAACATTTGAACTGCACTGCAATGTTTTCACATAAATGGATATGGAAAAATGTGAAATTTCATACAGCCCAGGAGTCAGGAGGCAAAGGAGGAAAGGGAGGAAAGAAGAAGGGTTCTTCCTTCCAGACTGTATCTGCACTGCACAGGGTAAAATGTGTTCAAAGTTTGGTACGTGTCCTAAACTTTGTGAATGAAACACACTAATATTCATTTACTTTATTTACAGGAAAACTTGAACAAACTGATGACCAACCTGAGGTCAACTCATCCCCACTTCGTGCGTTGCCTTATCCCCAATGAGACAAAGACTCCCGGGGCCATGGAGAACCCTTTGGTCATGCACCAGCTGCGCTGTAACGGTGTGCTGGAGGGCATCCGTATCTGCAGGAAGGGATTCCCCAACAGGATCCAATATGGAGACTTCAAACAAAGGTACTATAAGCGCAAAAAGTATGCTGAAAACGAGGCTGTCTATATCTGGACTGGATATGTCCTATGTGAAATACACCATGATCCATCCATTCTTATGTTTTTTGTATATTTGTCCTTGTTTCAGATATCGTATCCTGAACCCTAATGCTATCCCTGAAGGGCAGTTCATTGACAACAAGAAAGCAGCAGAAAAACTTCTGGGCTCTCTGGATATTGACCATGAGCAGTACAAACTGGGACACACAAAGGTGAAGCAATAGATGGAGCTGAAAAATATTTCAAATCACTCACTTAGACACAATTAGACTGACATATCTGTGACTCTACAAGGTTTTCTTCAAAGCTGGCCTATTGGGTGTTCTTGAGGAGATGCGAGATGATCGTCTTGCACTCATCATTACTGGAATTCAAGCTAGAGTCAGAGGACTACTTGCCAGGATTGAGTTCCAGAAAATTGTTGAGCGCAGGTTGGTGGACTGAATTAATACATACATTAATACAATCCATACATTAATATATATGAATATATAAAGGCCAAAAGCCATGCTGTTAGCTTTGAGCTTGTACATGAATGCAGAGGTGCTGGTAACTGGAGACTCATATGTGATAACGTTCTGATTTTCAGTATGAATAGAGGTCAGTATCGTAGTTTTACATTGAGCACATTCTACAGACAATAGTCTATAAACTGTAGACATTCTTGGCTTAAGATTATGGATTTGAATGTGATCGAAAAATTAAACTGCATGCATACTGATTTCTCCAGGGATTCCTTGCTGGTGATCCAATGGAACGTCCGTGCCTTCATGGGTGTCAAGAATTGGCCCTGGATGAAGATGTATTTCAAGATCAAACCTCTCCTGAAAACAGCTGAGACTGAGAAAGAAATGGCAAACATGAAGGAAGAGTTTACAAAGCTAAAAGAACTTTATGCCAAATCAGAGGCACGTAAAAAGGAGCTGGAGGAAAAAATGGTCACCCTGCTCCAAGAGAAGAATGACTTACAGCTTCAAGTCCAATCTGTAAGAGCTGTCAATCATTGTGCCATAAATCTGCATGGATTCATACTTGCAGGTGTCATGAATTGCACTATGGTTTTACACAGGAACAAGACAATCTTACAGATGCAGAGGAACGCTGTGAGGGTCTGATCAAGAGTAAGATCCAGCTTGAGGCCAAAGCCAAAGAGCTAACTGAGAGGCTGGAGGATGAAGAGGAGATGAATGCAGAGCTGACTGCCAAGAAGAGGAAGCTTGAGGACGAGTGTTCAGAACTCAAGAAGGACATTGATGACCTGGAGCTGACTCTGGCTAAAGTGGAGAAGGAAAAACATGCCACTGAGAACAAGGTAAACAAGAGCTTTCTCAAGAGCTGATAGAACACATTCAACAAGATGAGATGTTCTAACTTGATAATCATTTAGGTGAAAAACCTGACTGAAGAGATGGCAGCTTTGGATGAAATCATCGCTAAGTTGACCAAAGAGAAGAAAGCTCTTCAGGAGGCTCACCAGCAGACGCTGGATGATCTGCAGAGTGAAGAAGACAAAGTCAACACTCTGACCAAGGCCAAAACTAAGCTGGAGCAGCAAGTGGATGATGTGAGTACATACTCACTAGATAAACTCTGATCTAAACATCATGTAGAGACACAACACATGTAGAGATAATATTTGGAATGGTTTGATTGTTAGCTTGAAGGGTCACTGGAGCAAGAGAAGAAAGTAAGGATGGATCTGGAAAGAGCCAAGAGAAAGTTAGAGGGAGACTTGAAGTTAACCCAAGAGAATGTGATGGATCTGGAGAATGACAAGCAGCAGCTGGAGGAAAAGCTGAAAAAGTAAAACCAATCTTTAACATTCACAATCATAAACTCTACAACCTTATGCTACAACAGCGCATTATTAACTTGAACTTTTTTTTGCCACTGAATGAAGGAAAGACTTTGAAATCAGCCAGCAGCTCAGTAAGATTGAGGATGAACAGGCCATGGCCGCTCAACTCCAGAAGAAACTGAAGGAGTTGCAGGTAACTGTAGTCTAATTTGTTAGATTTTTATATATAAATTAGGAGTTCTCACTCAAAAAAGATATGCTCTTCTCCTCAAGGCTCGCATTGAAGAGCTGGAGGAAGAACTCGAGGCAGAGCGAGCTGCCCGAGCAAAGGTGGAGAAACAGAGGGCTGACTTGGCCCGAGAGCTGGAGGAGATCAGTGAGAGGCTGGAGGAGGCTGGTGGAGCCACAGCTGCCCAGATCGAGATGAATAAGAAGAGGGAGGCTGAGTTCCAGAAGATGCGCAGAGACCTTGAAGAGGCCACTCTGCAGCACGAAGCCACTGCTGCTACACTGAGAAAGAAGAATGCGGACAGCGTGGCTGACCTCGGCGAGCAGATTGACAACCTGCAGAGAGTCAAGCAGAAGCTGGAGAAAGAGAAGAGCGAGCTCAGACTGGAGCTGGATGATGTGGTCTCCAACATGGAGCAGATCGTCAAAGCTAAAGTGAGTACAGCTGCCAGTTTCCATTCATACATTTCCAAAACACACAGTCAGTCATGTTGGATTGAAAGCTTTTCCAGATATAACAAATTGTGTTTTACTTTCAGTCTAATTTAGAGAAGATGTGCCGCACTCTTGAAGATCAAATGAGTGAACTGAGAACTAAAACCGATGAAAGCCAGCGGATTATCAACGATTTCACCATGCACAAAGCAAAGCTTCAAACAGAGAATGGTTAGAAAAATAAATAAATTTTGGAAATAGAACATGCAACATTTGAGAGAAGAGGAACATTTTCTTTTCATTCAACAGGTGAGCTTTCAAGACAGCTGGAGGAGAAGGACGCCTTGGTCTCTCAGCTGACCAGAGGGAAGCAGTCCTACACTCAGCAGATTGAAGACCTCAAGAGACAACTGGAAGAGGAAGTTAAGGTAAGACAGTGAATTCAGCATCCAGATGGATGTTACCTCAATACATACTCTCACTCCAGCTTACTTACATATACTACCACCTCACAGGCAAAGAATGCACTTGCCCATGGAGTGCAGTCAGCACGCCATGACTGTGATTTGTTGAGGGAACAATTTGAAGAGGAGCAAGAGGCCAAAGCTGAGCTCCAGCGTGGCATGTCCAAGGCCAACTCTGAGGTTGCACAGTGGAGAACCAAGTACGAAACTGATGCCATCCAAAGGACGGAGGAGCTGGAGGATGCAAAGTAAGAGCCCTTACTCTTTCCTCTCTAGAGGCATGAAGTGTTTAAAAATGACTGAGAGTTACTGTAACATTTCCTTGTCAAACAGGAAGAAACTGGCCCAACGCTTGCAGGATGCAGAGGAATCTGTTGAGGCTGCAAATGCTAAATGCTCCTCCCTGGAGAAAACCAAACACAGGCTCCAGGGTGAGATTGAAGATCTCATGGTGGATGTGGAGAGATCCAATGCTGCTGCTGCTGCTCTAGACAAGAAGCAAAGAAACTTTGACAAGGTAATGGGCACAATTAGGACCAAAAGAGAGAAATATGAGAAGATAGATTATTATGTGGTAATCCAATGCTGAATGTTGTGAATCCAGGTGCTTGCTGAGTGGAAGCAGAAATATGAAGAGTCCCAGACAGAGCTGGAAGGTGCCCAGAAAGAGGCTCGTTCTCTCAGCACTGAGCTCTTCAAACTGAAGAACTCTTATGAGGAGTCTCTGGATCATCTGGAGACCATGAAACGAGAGAATAAGAATCTCCAAGGTAGGAAGGTGCAACAAAACATGACATTTTTATGGTATATAAGGTTTGTATAAGGTCAGTCAATTGAAGACATATGTCTCATACAGAGGAAATTTCTGACCTCACTGAGCAACTTGGTGAGGGAGGAAAGAGCATCCATGAGTTGGAGAAGATCCGTAAACAGCTGGAGCAGGAGAAGGCTGAGATTCAAGCTGCTCTGGAGGAAGCTGAGGTGAGACCTCACATGTATGACATTACATGGCTTTCATAGTCCAAAGAATATGTGAATTCATACAACAGACCATCTGTACAGGGCTCTCTGGAGCACGAAGAGGGAAAGATCCTCCGAGCTCAGCTGGAGTTCAACCAGGTGAAGGCTGACATTGAGAGGAAGCTGTCAGAGAAGGACGAGGAGATGGAGCAGATGAAACGAAACCAGCAGAGAGTGGTGGACACTTTGCAAAGCTCCTTGGAGGCTGAGACTCGTAGCAGAAACGAGGCTCTCAGGATAAAGAAGAAGATGGAGGGAGATCTCAATGAGATGGAGATCCAGCTGAGCCAAGCCAACAGGCAGGCAGCAGAGGCCCAGAAGCAGCTCAAGGGAGTGCATGCCCATCTGAAGGTACTGAACACTGCTGCAAATGTCCTTATTTTGTCATTTAGTTTTTCCTTTATAACTTAAAAGACAGATAAAATATTTCCCCCAAAAAATCCCCTTGAACA
Organism: Karalla daura; assembly: GCA_029224185.1. Lineage (NCBI taxonomy): Eukaryota > Metazoa > Chordata > Actinopteri > Chaetodontiformes > Leiognathidae > Karalla > Karalla daura. The sequence goes on from CM055208.1 coordinate 13,956,279, forward strand.
GGACTCCCAGCTGCAGCTGGACGATACTCTCCGTGCCAATGATGATCTGAAGGAGAACATTGCCATCGTGGAGAGACGTAACAACCTGCTGCAGGCTGAGCTGGACGAGCTGAGGTCCATGGTGGAGCAGACTGAGAGAGGTCGTAAGCTGGCAGAGCAGGAGCTGCTGGATGTCAGTGAGAGAGTCCAGCTGCTTCACTCTCAGGTCTGTTAAATCCCTCTAAATAAGAAGTTTCCCTGCATGTCCAGACCAAGTTCACCAACAGCATTTACTGTTAAACAACTGTGTGCAGAACACCAGCCTGTTGAACCAGAAGAAGAAGCTGGAGGGAGACATAGGTCAGCTTCAGAATGAGGTAGAGGAGGCAGTGCAAGAGTGCAGAAATGCAGAGGAGAAGGCCAAGAAGGCTATTACTGATGCTGCCATGATGGCCGAGGAGTTGAAGAAGGAGCAGGACACCAGCGCTCACCTGGAGCGCATGAAGAAGAACATGGAGCAAACCATCAAAGACCTGCAGCACCGTCTGGATGAAGCAGAGCAAATAGCCATGAAAGGTGGCAAGAAGCAGGTCCAGAAGTTGGAGGCCAGGGTGAGGATTTCAGACACCCACAGTGCTGCTTTACAGTGTGAGTGTCCTATACGGACCTCAACAAGCATCCATACCTGTTCTTTTTCAGGTGAGAGAGTTGGAAAATGAGGTGGATCTCGAACAAAAGAGAAGCAGTGACTCAGTGAAAGGTATACGCAAATATGAGAGGCGCATCAAAGAGCTGACTTACCAGGTATGTGCGACAGAGACAGTTATGAACACTTACCAAAAGACAAAACTTTAACATGCAATGTTGTTTTAACAGACAGAGGAGGATAAGAAGAATCTGAGTCGTCTGCAGGACTTGGTGGATAAACTTCAACTGAAAGTTAAATCCTACAAGCGATCTGCAGAGGAGGCTGTAAGCAGAAAAAATAAAAACACTTTATTCATTATTAATGAGGTTGATATCATAGCCACATTAAAACAATGCTTTGTGTTCAGGAGGAGCAGTCTAATGTAAATCTGAGCAAGCTACGCAAGTTACAGCATGAGCTAGAGGAGGCAGAGGAGAGGGCCGACATTGCTGAGTCGCAGGTCAACAAGATGAGGGCAAAGAGCCGTGATTCTGGATCTAAGGTCAGTGATGTATTATTAATAATACACGTATAATAACTATTGATCTGTACATCAATATACCCATGTCTAAATGGTGTTTTACTGTCCCAATAAATATAATTCATCTATTTAATGATACTTGTCAAAATGATAATGGTGCTCATACTTGCAGTTCCTTTGCATGCAGTAGCAATACCATTAATAATGTGACAGGACACTAAACTATTGTTTTTCATGACACATTGTAGGGACATGATGCAGAGTGAAGCTCTCAGCTGGACCCTTCAATAACCTTGCACTGAAGTGCCTTAAAGTTGTAACTTAGCAAGTAACTTATAAAGAATAAAGCATATTAAAAAACAGCCTCTCTCTTTTTTGTTCAGCCATTTCATAGTTTTATTGAATTGAATGATGGTAACATTTAGATATAGAATCTAATTCCAGGAAGGACATGCTTAAAACATTGAAGCTAAGGATTCTCAGAAAGCTTTACATGAACAATGAATAATACAATATAAATTACATGTGAGTTAACATATAATGACAAATCAACTGAAAACAATCCAGTCCAAGTTCCAAAGCAGACATGCTATACAAAAAGCGATGCATGGTGGCCTCAACTACCAGTGAACATAAAAAGACCTATTCATTCATTACAATGTGACACAAACAGTTACAAAGTCCACCAGGCTATTAAAATGATGCTATTTCTTGTTACTGAAGCAAGATAAGTCACAATAGAATGCTACAAAAAACTGAGTTTTGGATTGTCAGAGGAAACCAGAGTGCCCACAGACATTTTAAAATATCACACTGAGTATACTCTTACACAACACTGCTTATTTTTCTGGTAGCCTGTCAGTCACATTCATTATCATTTTACATTATAGTTCCCCATTTCAGAGCTATTGAGTGATAAACTGTCTGTACATCCTGTACAAGACACATTGGACACTCCTCCAACTGTGTGACTGTAATCATGGCCAAGCAACAGCAGTCATTTTCTCATAACTTGGGCGTAGAGATCCTGTGGGGCATCAGAGGTGTTTGCAGAGCTGTTTACAGCCTCAGACACTCTGACCTGTGCATACAGCGTTTCCTCCTGATGCTGACCATCCTGCACTGAGTCACAGGACGGCCGAGGCCTCTGCTTAGAGAAGTTGATCTCCTCATATTGGATGTTTTCTTCTTCTCTGTCTTCCTCTGCTCCATCTTCTGCTTCTCTCTGCAATACACACAAACCCATCAAAAAAGTGTGGATGTTTCTATGTGAATGCCATCTTTAAAAAACATGATCTCAGAGATGTCAAATGCAATGTCCCCAGAGTACAAACTGGTTTGTTGGAGGTGAACACCACAACCAACTAATCTTCATCGCTACGGCATGCAAGTAACCATGGACTGTGGAAGGAAGCTGGAGTACACAGAGGAAACCCACACAGACTCAGGGGAGAACACATCATGACCAGAGGTCAAACCCTCAACATCCTTGCTGAGAGGCAACAGTGTGACCATGTCACCACTGTGTGTAAAAAAGTTGTTACAGGGCATGTTTAAGAGCTTAATGTAGCACTATCTGATAAGCACGAAGCAGAAGTGGAGAAAGAGAAGTTTAAAAGCTGCAAACATCTTGTGTGTACATGTGTATATTTGTGTTTTCCTTGAAATAAAACCAGAAACAGTGAGTGGGTGTTGCTCAATGAATAAAATATACAGGTTTTATTTGCACACAGGCTAATATCTGCATGCAACAAGTACTGCTGATTATTTGGTCATGATGTTGATTCTGGACAAACCTGTAATAAGTTCATCCAGGGACAACATCAACTAAATGTAATCTGATCGAACACATTAAAGAACAATGAAGCTTTGGGAACATTATCACACCTGAGTTTGCTGCGTTGAAGCTGCTTGATGTTGAGCTGCTTGTTTTGACATCAAATGCCTGTGAGACAGGAGAGGCTTTGTTTCAGCTTAGTTCCGTGAGGCATCGTGATGGCTGTAAAAACTATGAGTCCAGTATGTTTTTTGATTTGGGATATTTACCAAACACAGGCAATAAGACTGAAGAGGAAAATGACCCCTATGACTCCTCCTACAGCCAGCATCCATTGAGGACCATCAAGAACTATGTGATGGAGAGAAAACATGATTTACTGTGGACATGTGATATACATAAGTGAACTGGATATTTTGAGACAAATATACAGCAACAATATTTGTGTTTGGTGGAATGTTGAACCTTGAAGATGTGACCTGAGAACAGATCCACCAAAGAAACAGGACTGAACATCTTCACCTTCAATAGTCACATGGAAATCTGATGATGTTTGGTTCCCAAGATCATTTGTGGCCACACAGTAATAAACTCCTCCCTCTGTCACATTCAGAAAGCGTCCTCCAGCTACAGCCTGGACTCTGTCTCTGCTCCTCCTGAACCAGGTGAAGTGGCTGATGGGAGGTTTGGCTCTGCTGGAGCAGCTCAGGTTCCTCCAGCTATCTGATGAACTGATGATGACCACTGAGGTGTTCTTGGGAGCATCTGAGGAGAACATGACAGAGATGTGAGAGCAACATCAGAGTCTGAATAAGATGCTTTATGTTTATGAGGAGCTGACAGGATCCATTCATAAACTCTGGTTGTCTCACATGGAACACTGAGCGTCTGTCTCTCCTCTGCTGTCTTGACTCCTTTCCCTTCATTCACATGATATCTGGCAGAACAGGTGATATCGTATCCATCGTGTTGCTCTGACAGAGTGATGGTCTCCTGGATTTTAGTGGTAAAGTTTCCATCTTTGTTTTCCTCTATTTTGTTGTGGGCGTCTTGTTGGAGATTCCAGGTGAGTAGAGGAGGGGAGTGTGGACAGGGAGTGAGAGCTGAGCAGGTTATAGTGACAGACTCCTCCTCCTTCACATCACCTGAGATCTCAATGCTGGGTCTCCAGGGAACATCTGTGGGTTCAGACCAAACACATTGTACTAGAAAATCAACCTGTTGATAAGTGCAACTTCTACCTTTTCTGCTTGTCATTTCCACTATGTCACTATGGGCGAAGTGTTACGTTGTGAGGAACATTTTTACTCACTATACACAAGTTTAAAAATAGTGATTCAATTGTGACAAAAAATCAATCATGGCTCAATGACAGAAAAAACACAATGTTCTTACCTTTAACAGCTATTCTTAGAGGATCACAAAGAGCTGTTGCTCTTGCTGGTCCGTCATTCTCAGCTCTGAAGTAATATGTGTCTGTGTGATCTGTGGTCATGTTGGAGAACAGAGTGGTGCAGTTTCTCTCACTCAGGTCTCCAGTAATACTCATTGGATATCTGTTGGCTTTGATGCTACTGTTGAAGATCAAATTTTCTGTTGAACGGTGGTTCTGTATATACCACAGTCCAGCGGTTCTTCCTTTGCTGCTAAATATGTTGTCCCTAAAGCTGAATGTACATGGGATTAACAAACAGGATCCACTCAGCGCTTCCATCTCTTTTGGTGCAGTGATGAAGAAGACTGGCTTCGAACAATCAGTGAAAACACCTGTGAAATCATCCTCTGATTAACAATGTTTGTAAAGAATTACAATGGATTAACTTTACACAGAAACAGACAGACTGTGATTCAGCAGCAACATGTTTGGTTTGGATTGTTCCTCTCTACATGAAACATGTCACTGTGCAGGACATGAACAGTAGGAGAGAGTCACAGTGTCTGAGCTGCTCTTTCTGCTTTGTTTCTGCATGGTCCAAACTATAAATGATCAATGTGAGTGAACAAAGAGCTCACCTGGAACAAAGAAGACACCGAGCAACATACTGGCTGTCAGCATCTTCACACACAGGACTGCACTGACACTCATTCTCTGTATTTGATTTGGAAAAAGTGACTTTTCAATGTTTCTAACAAAGCATAGATCATTCATGTTAATTTAGAACAACAGAATCAAATAGCAAGTCATTGATGATCAGATGTTAGTGTGACAGCAGTGATGAGAAATATCTATGGAAAACAATTTTAACATAACATCAACATAATCCAGCATTTAGATCAAATGATAAAACTTTGAGGGTTGTAGAGTTCAAACACAACAAGCAGAAACATTTGATCTTACCAAAGGAGCTGCAGCTGAGACACAAACAAGTGACTTTAGCATCAGTGCAACAGAACCAGAAACTCTGCTACGCCCTTGACACTTGAAGGCAAACAGACTGGTTTCAGGGTCACATCACACCTCTTAAATGCAGAAATATATTCATTCTTCCTCCTCACACCAGTGGAAGAGGATGTCAGTTTATGTTGCCACTTCTAGTCCAAAACGACCTAGTAATGATAATAAGCACCTTTTTAATTTTCAGTGATCTCACCATTAAATAACATATGAAACAGCCTGATTCACTGTAGTGTTGTTGGCCACAGTACAAGTCCATTTACAGTCATCAAAGTTGTTTTCTTGAAGTGTTTCCAGCTGTTTTGTGGTTCTTCTTTGGTGCAGAGCTGATGTGTCTCTGCTGCTGGTAATCTCTGGATCTGTCAGGATGAAAACACAAGTGGTTGTTGTAGAGAAACATCTGGACTACCTTGTCTTTAACCTGCTGCCACCAACATCTGGCAGCACATAGCAGCACAAACTGGATGGAGGGAAACAGACTGAGCCTGTAGCTCCTTTTATGTCTCTGTTTGTGGAGCATTTTCATTGACAGTCAACAGCTTTGGTGTGGAAAATAATTTCTCACTTCTCTATTAGATGAAATAGAACGAATAGAAAACAGACACTGTCGAGACTTTTGAGTCTCGACAGAAATACAAAAAGTTTCCCACGTTTAATGTTGTCAGCGTTCACACATACACCACAACTTTTCCATTGCTCTCTCACTTAAGTTCAATGCTACATGGAGTCATGACTGTTACACCAGATAACAACAAATACTGTCGACACACAGTGAGTTGTGACACTAATACGTAAATATAACCCATTAAAGGAAGTCCCAGCCTCTTCATTCACCCAGTGTTGACTTAGACAGCCATAAATGGGCTGATAACTTGACATCTGTTCTTTACTGTCAAACCACTTGACAGCTTAATACAATTCCGTATGAACTCTTTGGTAAAGTTGCAGGAGGTTTAATGAGTTGTTTCCCTGTTGAAAGTGTTGAACAGTCAACATAACAACACAGCACCAACACACACACTGGTGTTACAACCCCAAACCTCATACTCAGTTAAAAGCTGATGAATTAAAATATGTGTTATTGATGGACACAGTCTAACCCGCTGTGCTTCCTTGATGCTAGAGAGAACAGGTAGATGCTGTTCAGCTCAGTAGAAGCACCTCAAACATCCACTCAGAATAAATCACTATAAACTCAGCATCAGCTGCTGCTCTCCATACTGTTGTCCACAGTGACACAGTGCTGCAGCAAATAAGTCAAATAAACAGCTGTAGTTGTTGTTGTTGCCCACACTGAGACACTGAAGACTCCTTCAACACAAAGCAGATGAAACAGTGAAGTCACAGCACTGATATTTCTACATCTACAAGCAAAGTCCAGGTTACATTGGATAATTCAACCCTCTGAGCTCTGAGCCAGGCTGGAGGGCAGTACCATACAAACTGATGGAGTCACAGTCTGTGCTGCATCAGGATGCTCCTCCTGCACACACTTCCTGTGGCTGACCTGCACTGATCAGCTTTCCTGGGACACGAGAGAAGAGAGAAACATTCAGAACAAAGATTCAACAAAATTATTATGAAATCCAATCCAGAGATGACAGAGAGGTAGAGCTCACCGGTGTCAAGCACATGAAGCTGAAGATTTGACACTGGAGGTGGAGACAACTGAGGATCATCTTCAGGGGCCTCGGTCCATCTCTTGGTCCCTCCAGTTAAAGGATTTTGAAGTTAAAAATAAATATGAAAAAATATCATGAAAGTTATTTTGATGTTTGTGAAAGCACATCCACTGTGTTTGTGCCTTAAGATATACACTGTTGATTCACAATAGGCCTTTGAGATGTGTTTTAATGTCTGGTAAAGCAAATAAAATGACATGACATCTTCTTAAAGGAACAACACTGAAACAAAGAACATGTGTGTCTGGTTGGAAACATCATTTTTTATTTGTTTTAAAGTCCATCAAGTCACTGAGACAACGACCCTGCAGAAATGACCAGGTTCAGTCATGAGGTCACTTCAACACAAGGCTCATGAAGAGGACTGTACCTCTGACAACCACTGGATGGAGACATTACAGCAGGGCCCAGACTGGAGACCTCACTGCTCATGACGATTGGTGGAGACGTCACAGCAGGAAGTGTCTTTGACTCTTTCACAGATGACTAACTCTAAGCATCATATGAATGAGACTGTCTGAAAATATGTTTCAACTGTTGTCATGTTCATTGTCATATTGATTGTTAGTGTAATAATAGTTTGATGATAGTAACTTTGTGAGCTACTATGACCTTTTGGCATTGTCTCATTTACAGTGATGAAAATGTGTTTTATGAATTCAGTTCAATTCAAGCACTGGCAGCTGCTGCTGAGTGTAGTGCTCATGACTCAGAGTCCACAAAGACGTTCATCTGTTAGCAGAGAGCCAAGCATAGCTCTGACACTGACTCTGAACCAGAGTTCACATTTTATTTAAAACATTCAGGCACACAGAAAAACTCTTTGCATTACAACAGCATTGCTTCCTCTTTATTCAAACATTATATTACAACACTAATTACAACCATTCACATTTCTCTTTTGCAAAATTACATTTATGTACAATCAAACTAAATGATTATCAAAATAAAAACAATGAAAAAACAGATGAAAAAATCAGCTACATCTAAAAAATTTACATCCATCTCTCCTGTTTGCATCTCATCTATGAGGTCATTTCAGATTAAGCGACCAGAGGAGGAATCAAAGAAATGATGAGTGATGGCTCCTCTTCTCCTCTATGATGCTTGAATCTCAATCACCCTGTTAGCATAATCAGCTTCAACTGCTTCCTGTGATAAACAAAAACAAGAGAGAAAGAGAGAGAACTAAATATTAAGATGATGTCAAATTATTATTGAAAAAATAACGTTGGTCCTCACGTAGCTACTGACCTTCCCTGTTTTTTTACAGCATCTGGATTGAAACCACCTGAAAGAAAAGGAGATGGAGTGAACAAACATGAACAACAGATACACATGAAGTGTCAGTGTCAGTCTTTAGCTGTGAATGTGTACAGAAGAGTCCAAGTTACCACTCAAAGATGATGATTGTACTGTAGAGCATCACAACTCCCAGGATCTTCACTATGACGTAGACACCAAGTCCAAACTGTGGATTCTCTGTAACAACACAGCATGGTCACCTCCTCATTCATGGGAAATGTTCCTGCTCAATCACTTTCATTCATGCATCAGTGCAGTCCATATGACTGACAGCTTCTTGTTTTGGTCATGAACCAAAGTAAAACGCTGAGAGTCAAACAGACTCCAGTGCTTTAAGTGCATCTTTCTGTGTCTGAGTTGTCACAGAGCTGAACTACAGCTGCACTCAGAGAGCACACACCCCGGCCAAGGCACAACCAAACTGAGAGCACTTCCTGGTTTCACCCCAAGATCTAGACCAGCTGCTAGGTTTGGTGTGTTCGTCCTGACCAAAGTCAAAGACTTCCATCAAATTTCATGGAAAGTAGATGAGTTTATATTACATTCTTGTTTACCGAGAGAAATACAGAAGGAGACATGACCTGAGAACAGATCCACCAAAGAAACAGGACTGAACATCTTCACCTTCAATAGTCACATGGAAAACTGATGATGTTTGGTTCCCAAGATCATTTGTGGCCACACAGTAATAAACTCCTCCCTCTGTCACATTCAGAAAGCGTCCTCCAGCTACAGCCTGGACTCTGTCTCTGCTCCTCCTGAACCAGGTGAAGTGGCTGATGGGAGGTTTGGCTCTGCTGGAGCAGCTCAGGTTCTTCCAGCTACCTGATGAACTGATGATGACCACTGAGGTGTCCTTGGGAGCATCTGAGGAGAACATGAAAGAGATGTGAGAGCAACATCAGAGTCTGAATAAGATGCTTTATCTTTACCAGGAGCTGACAGGATCTGTTCATAAACTCTGGTTGTCTCACATAGAACACTGAGTGTCTGTCTCTCCTCTGCTGTCTTGACTCCTTTCCCTTCATTCACAGGATATCTGGCAGAACAGGTGATATCGTATCCATTGTGCTGGTCTGACAGAGTGATGGTCTCCTGGATTTTAGTGGTAAAAGTTCCATCATTGTTTTCCTCTATTTTGTTGTGGGCGTCTTGTTGGAGATTCCAGGTGAGTCGAGGAGGGGAGTGTGGACAGGGAGTGAGAGCTGAGCAGGTTATAGTGACAGACTCCTCCTCCTTCACATCACCTGAGATCTCAATGCTGGGTCTCCAGGGAACATCTGTGGGTTCAGACCAAACACTTTGTACTAGAAAATCAACCTGTTGATAAGTGCAACTTCTACCTTTTCTGCTTGTCATTTCCAATATGTCATTATGGGCGAAGTGTTACATTGTGAGGAACATTTTTACTAGCTATACACAAGTTTAAAAATAGTGATTCAATTATGACACAAAATCAATCATGACTCAAAAAACACAATGTTCTTACCTTTAACAGCTATTCTTAGAGGATCACAACGAGCTGTTGCTCTTGCTGGTCCGTCATTCTCAGCTCTGAAGTAATATGTGTCTGTGTGATCTGTGGTCATGTTGGAGAACAGAGTGGTGCAGTTTCTCTCACTCAGGTCTCCAGTAATACTCATTGGATATCTGTTGGCTTTGCTCCTACTGTTGAAGATTGGAGTGGCCATTAAACTGGGATCATTTTTATACCATACTCCAAAGGTTCTTCTTGTGCTGTTAAATATGTCTGGCTCAAAGCTGAAGGTACATGGGATTTGCAGACAAGATCCACTCAGTGCTTCCATCTGTACTGGTGTAGTGATGAAAAAGGGTGAACAACCACTGAAAACACCTGTGAAATCAACCTCTGATCAACAACATTTGTCAAGAATCAGTGTGAAAAGAAAGTGTCACAGAAAAAAAAAAACAATGATTCAGCAGCAACATGTTTGGTTTGGATTGTTACTCTCTATATGAAACATTTCACTGTGCAGGATATGAACAGTAGGAGAGAGTCACAGTGTCTGAGCTGCTCTTTCTGCTCTGCTTTTCTGCATGAAGTCCAGATTGTAAATGATCAATGTGAGTGAACAAAGAGCTCACCTGGAACAAAGAAGACACCGAGCAACATGCTGGCTGTCAGCATCTTCACACACAGGACTGCACTGACACTCATCCTCTGTATTTGATTTGGATAAAGTGACTTTTCAATGTTTCTAACAAAGCACAGATCATTAATGTTAATTTAGAACAACAGAATCAAATAGCAAGTCATTGATGATCAGATGTCAGTGTGACAGCAGTGATGAGAAATATCTATGGAAAACAGTTTTAACATAACATCAACATAATCCAGCATTTAGATCAAATGATAAAACTTTGAGGGTTGAAGAATTCAAACACAACAAGCAGAAACATTTGATCTTACCAAAGGAGCTGCAGCTGAGACACAAACAACTGACTTTAACATCAGTGCAACAGAACCAGAAACTCTGCTACGCCCTTGACACTTGAGGGCAAACAGACTGGTCTCAGGTCACATCACACCTCTTAAATGCAGAAATATATTCATTCTTCCTCCTCACACCAGTGGAAGAGGAAGTCAGCTCACAGGATAAGTCCATTTACTTTAATCAAAGTTATTTTCTTGAAGCGTTTCCAGCTGTTTTGTGGTTCTTCTTTGGTGCAGAGCAGCTGTGTCTCTGCTGCTGGTAATCTCTGGATCTGTCAGGATGAAAACACAAATGGTTGTTGTAGAGAAACATCTGGACTACCTTGTCTTTAACCTGCTGCCACCAACATCTGGCAGCACATCAACAGCACAAACTGGATGGAGGGAAACAGACTGAGCCTGTAGCTCCTTTCACGTTTTCTCTAAGTGATGCATTTTTATTTGCAGTCAACAGTTATGTTGTAAATGGTCATTTCTCATTTCTCTATGATATGGAACAGAATTACAATAAACACTGTTGCAGATATGTGTCTGGCTGTTCAGAAATGCATGTTTAATGTTGTCAGCGTTCACATATACACCTCAACTTCTCCATTGCTCTCTCACTTTAGTTCAATGCTACATGGAGTCATGACTGTGGCACCAGATAACATCAAATGCTGTCCACACCCAGTGAGATGTGAAACCAATGCGTAAAAGCAACTCATTATAGGGAAGTCAGAGCTCACTCACTCACCCAATATTTATTTAGACAGCCAGAAATGGACTCATAGCTTGATATCTATTCTTTGGGGGCAGGAACGACAACAGCAAATACGATATCAAACAGCAGCAACAAAACAGCAGCAATCACAAAATCCACAAATGCAGAAGAGCACAAACAACAACAGTAGCATCACATCAGAGACAGGGAGAGTTGAGGCCCAGAAGCAATAACAATAAAACCATCAAGAGCAATAGCGGTAGAGAAAACAGCAACAGTGACAGTGGCAAGGATAACAACAGAATTACAACAGATAGAGAGGGGGCGGGGCAGTGACAGCAACAACTGATAATGTCAGCAATAACACTGTGGCAGTGACAATGGCATGGTCAACAGCAACAACTGGAGCAACAGACAGCAGCAGTGACAGCAACAGCTGAAAAGATGCTTGTGTGTATGTGTGTGTGTGTGTGTGTGTGTGTGTGTGTGTGTGTGTGTGTGTGTGTACTATACTCTTTCACAAACACTTCTATACTCTATCATAAATACTACGCGGGACTAGACGTACCCAATTTGCCCATCTTGTCCCCAGTTGAAGCTGTCCCCTAAAATGTCTCTGGTTTCAATGGGAGAGATATAAAGTTGCAGAGCGCAGGAAGAGGGGGGGGCTTTGTTTCCATGGTAACCCATCAAACACTGCGTGGCGCAGGTGGGGCGGTCCTGAGCAGATCAAAACAAAGTCTGATAAAATCCAATTTATCCATCGCTATCGTTGTTGTTTTAGTATCAAGTCATATGATTTACGTAGGTATTTAGCCAGGCGTTTCAAATATCGGCCTTGTTGAACGTGTCAGTGGATCTATTCTCAGGACAAAGGCATTTTTTGAAGGCGGTGGGCTCGTTCTCCCTTCATTTACATTAACGATCAAGCACAGCTTCACCTACGTAAGATGGCAGCGGCGCTGGTCGTTTGCCGGTGCTGCCAGCCAATGCCGGGTCCACTGTAGTGTTTTTTTCCATCTCTATGGGTGGTAGCGGTCCGGTTTGGGGCAGTGGCAATTTCCTTTGAAAAACTACCAAAAAATGGCACATTATTTTTCATGGTTTTGTACAAAAGCTGAGACCACAACATGTAGCTATTTTATTTTCGAATTATTGGTGATACTTCAGTGATACAGATGAAATCCTTAGAAAGAAATCCTTAAAATAGTGAGAAAAACACTTACGGGCAGAGGCTCCTTGGTTCTCCAATGAGATTGTTGCTTGCGGCGTGACGTTGAACCACGATCTGGTTATTGTTGTTGTGAATGGACGGCTGGAGCCTCTGCTCTGAGCGTCTCTTGCAGAGGGGAGCGCATTTACATAGAAGTCAAGTGATAACCCATGGCGCTTTATATAGATGCGGAAGGGAACCTCGTGCATCATTATGAGACGTTTAGGGGCATGGTTGGAGCCTCTACCCTGGGAGTCTCTTACTGCCATGAGCGGTTTCCATAAGAGATAATTCAGAGCGTTGATTAACAGGCCTGAAGGGTGTCTAGTGCGTCAGTATGAGACGTTCAGGGGCGTGACAACTAGTCTGTATATCATGCGCTGGGATGAGAACGGGTTGGTCATGAGTTCACTTCAACACAAGGCTCATGAGGAGGACAGTACCTCTTCCAGCCACTGGATGGAGACATTACAGCAGGGCCCAGACTGGAGGCCTCACGGCTCACGACTGTATTGATGAAGACATCATTGCAGGAAGTTTCTTTGACTCTTTCACAGATCGCTAACTGTAAGAGTCATACGAATCAATCTGTTTGAACATATGTTTTGTCTGTTTTCATGCTCACATTTGCTTTTCATTTTTAGAAAAGTTTGGTGATAGTAATTCCAAATTCTGTGTGATTTGACATTGTCTCATTTACAGTGACAAAAATGTGTTTTATCAATTCATTTCAATTGAAGCACTGAGTTCACATTTTATCTAAAACATACAAACACAGAAAAGCTTGTTGCATTAAAACAGCATTGTTTCCTATATATTCAAACATTATCTTCCAAGACGTATTACTTTCACATTTCCCTTTTGTAAAATTTTTATTTTTTTAATTATCTAATTATTTACATTTTTTTACAATCACACTAAATGATTAAATCAAAATCAATGAACATACAAATGGAAAAAAACAGTTACATCTGATAAATGAGTAACAAATTCAATATTTTGTATTTTTCAGCTTCCTTAAAAACTCATCCATCTCATCCTCTGTTGACCTTTGGAGTCATCTATGAGGTCATTTCAGAGTAAATGACCAGAGGAGGAATCAAAGAAATGATGAGTGATGCTCCTCTTCTCCTCTATGATGCTTGAATCTCAATCACCCTGTTAGCATAATCAGCTTCAACTGCTTCCTGTGATAAACAAAAACAAGAGAGAAAGAGAGAGAACTAAATATTAAGATGATGTCAAATTATTATTGAAAGTGTCCTCACGTAGCTACTGACCTTCCCTGTTTTTTTACAGCATCTGGATTGAAACCACCTGAAAGAAAAGGAGATGGAGTGAACAAACATGAACAACAGATACACATGAAGTGTCAGTGTCAGTCTTTAGCTGTGAATGTGTACTGAAGAGTCCAAGTTACCACTCAAAGATGATGATTGTACTGCAGAGCATCACAACTCCCAGGATCTTCACTATGACGTAGACACCAAGTCCAAACTGTGGATTCTCTGTAACAACACAGCATGGTCACCTCCTCATTCATGGGAAATGTTCCTGCTCAATCACTTTCATTCATGCATCAGTGCAGTCCGAATGACTGAAAGCTTCTTGTTTTGGTCATGAACCAAAGCAAAACGCTGAGAGTCAAACAGACTCCAGTGCTTTAAGTGCATCTTTCTGTGTCTGAGTTGTCACAGAGCTGAACTACAGCTGCACTCAGAGAGCACACACCCCGGCCAAGGCACAACCAAACTGAGAGCACTTCCTGGTTTCACCCCAAGATCTAGACCAGCTGCTAGATTTGGTGTGTTCATCCTGACCAAAGTCAAAGACTTCCATCAAATTTCATGGAAAGTAGATGAGTTTATATTACATTCTTGTTTACAGAGAGAAATACAGAAGGAGACATGACCTGAGAACAGATCCACCAAAGAAACAGGACTGAACATCTTCACCTTCAATAGTCACATGGAAAACTGATGATGATTGGTTCCCAAGATCATTTGTGGCCACACAGTAATAAACTCCTCCCTCTGTCACATTCAGAAAGCGTCCTCCAGCTACAGCCTGGACTCTGACTCTGCTCCTCCTGAACCAGGTGAAGTGGCTGATGGGAGGTTTGGCTCTGCTGGAGCAGCTCAGGTTCCTCCAGCTACCTGATGAACTGATGATGACCACTGAGGTGTCCTTGGGAGCATCTGAGGAGAACATGACAGAGATGTGAGAGCAACATCAGAGTCGGAATAAGATGCTTTATGTTTATGAGGAGCTGACAGGATCTGTTCATAAACTCTGGTTGTCTCACATGGAACACTGAGCGCCTGTCTCTCCTCTGCTGTCTTGACTCCTTTCCCTTCATTCACAGGATATCTGGCAGAACAGGTGATATCGTATCCATTGTGCTGGTCTGACAGAGTGATGGTCTCCTGGATTTTAGTGGTAAAGGTTCCATCTTTGTTTTCCTCTATTTTGTTGTGGGCGTCTTGTTGGAGATTCCAGGTGAGTAGAGGAGGGGAGTGTGGACAGGGAGTGAGAGCTGAGCAGGTTATAGTGACAGACTCCTCCTCCTTCACATCACCTGAGATCTCAATGCTGGGTCTCCAGGGAACATCTGTGGGTTCAGATCAAACACATTATACTAGAAAAACAACCTGTTGATAAGTGCAACTTTTACATTTTATGCTTGTCATTTCCAATATGTCATTATGGGCGAAGTGTTACATTGTGAGGAACATTTTTACTAGCTATACACAAGTTTAAAAATAGTGATTTAATTATGACACAAAATCAATCATGACTCAAAAAACACAATGTTCTTACCTTTAACAGCTATTCTTAGAGGATCACAAAGAGCTGTTGCTCTTGCTGGTCCGTCATTCTCAGCTCTGAAGTAATATGTGTCTGTGTGATCTGTGGTTATGTTGGAGAACAGAGTGGTGCAGTTTCTCTCACTCAGGTCTCCAGTAATACTCATTGGATATCTGTTGGCTTTGCTCCTACTGTTGAAGATTGGAGTGGCCATTAAACTGGGATCATTTTTATACCATACTCCAAAGGTTCTTCTTGTGCTGTTAAATATGTCTGGCTCAAAGCTGAAGGTACATGGGATTTGCAGACAAGATCCACTCAGTGCTTCCATCTGTACTGGTGTAGTGATGAAAAAGGGTGAACAACCACTGAAAACACCTGTGAAATCAACCTCTGATCAACAACATTTGTCAAGAATCAGTGTGAAAAGAAAGTGTCACAGAAAAAAAAAAACAATGATTCAGCAGCAACATGTTTGGTTTGGATTGTTACTCTCTATATGAAACATTTCACTGTGCAGGATATGAACAGTAGGAGAGAGTCACAGTGTCTGAGCTGCTCTTTCTGCTTTGTTTCTGCATGAAGTCCAGACTGTAAATGATCAATGTGAGTGAACAAAGAGCTCACCTGGAACAAAGAAGACACCGAGCAACATGCTGGCTGTCAGCATCTTCACACACAGGACTGCACTGACACTCATCCTCTGTATTTGATTTGGATAAAGGGACTTTTCAATGTTTCTAACAAAGCACAGATCATTAATGTTCATTTAGAACAACAGAATCAAACAGCAAGTCATTGATGATCAGATGTCAGTGTGACAGCAGTGATGAGAAATATCTATGGAAAACAGTTTTAACATAACATCAACATAATCCAGCATTTAGATCAAATGATAAAACTTTGAGGGTTGAAGAGTTCAAACACAACAAGCAGAAACATTTGATCTTACCAAAGGAGCTGCAGCTGAGACACAAACAAGTGACTTTAGCATCAGTGCAACAGAACCAGAAACTCTGCTACGCCCTTGACACTTGAAGGCAAACAGACTGGTCTCAGGGTCACATCACACCTCTTAAATGCAGAAATATATTCATTCTTCCTCCTCACACCAGTGGAAGAGGAAGTCAGCTTATGTTGCCACTTCTGGTCCAAAATGATTTAGCAGTGATAATTATCAACTACATAACCATTTTCACTGATTTTATTATTAAATAACATGTGAAACAGCCTGATTCACTGTGACCACAGTATAAGTCCCTTCACTTTCATCAAAGTTGTTTCCTTGAAGTGTTTTCCAGCTGTTTTGTGGCTCTTCTTCATGACATGAAACAGAATAAATAGATAAATAGACAATAGACCCTGTTGCAGAGACCTACTGTATGTAACTGCTATGAACTGCGCAAAGTTTCCTATGTTGTGTTGTCACGTACTGAAATTTTCCACTGCTTTCTCAGTTTAATGGTCTGCCACATACATATCAAAATAACATCAATTGCTGATTTGAACCAAGATTTGTTGGTGACTAAATGCTTTATATAGTCTAAGTACAGGTGACATCATTCATTAAAAAGTATGTCCAGGATCAGCAGCAACGTCAATCAGATGCAGAGATAATGCACAAACAGACCTCAGTGAAGGAAACATGGAGCTCATGCCAACACAATGTGGACTTACTGACGCAAATCTGAGGGAGTGGACGCAAACACATCACAAAGACACCAGTTCGCAGTTTAAGAGGATTTATTGTGCATACAATTAGTCAGCGACACAGGCTTGACTGGGGTAAAGTCAGCGGGGTGAGCAGGCTAACGGAAGCGGCTGTGATACCGGCAAGGAGAGGGGAAAGGGTAGCAGGTTGGGAGAACAGGCTAGTGGGACAGGCAAGGAAACTGCCTGGGGCAACAGACTGTGAAAATGCCACCGCCAAATTGGCTGGATAACACGATGTGCTTTCTTTTTGACCAAATGATGCAACAGAACATGATTTTTCATAAACGCTGGTTTGGGAAAGTTACAGGAAAGATTTCCCCGTTTTCCTCCACCTTCGCATGGTGCAGGCTGAGGGCCGGGAAATTTGACAGTGAATCACAATGAATACATAAATTTAGACCATGGGGCACCCTGCTCTTCCAGAGAAAATGACAAAACATGTTGAAAATAGATTGTGCTGTGACGCAAATGTGTGAGAGTAAAAGTAGTTGTGGTGTGATTCTCACTGGTTTCCTGTTTTTATAAGTTTTGGAGATTTACCAGCTCCTTTCTTGTGAAGCCACAGCCCTGTACTGTGTGTGAGCTCAAACAGACATGAGCGAACTGTTGGCTTTTCAGCTTCTCTGTGTCTCACGCCCTTATCAAATAAATGACACTTTCTTGTGCCTGCTCCTCTTCTCTGATTCTGTCTTCACATAATGCAACCACCTGTCATTGACGCTTCACTTCAGCATAGAGGTCCTCCAGGCCAGCAGCAGTCTGCATGGAGCTGCCTGCAGGCTGGGCCACCCTGACCTGTGCATACACCGTGTCCTGCTGCTGTTTGTTGTCCCGCACCAAACCAGAGGATGGCTTAGCTCTTTTGCAGTTGGAGAAGTCGATCTCTCCGTAGTGGAGATCTTCTCCTGCCTTTCTTGTACGTTCTTCCAGCTCTTCACCTGCCTGACTCTGCAAGAACGTGAACCATTAAGAGACTGGATGAGCAGCTGTGATCCAGCTTGTTCAAAAAGAGCTCCAGAGTTCAATAGTAAATGGGCTGACTCTTAACTATTGCTTTTCCAGTATTGCTGACCATTCAAAGCACTTTGACAGACACAAAACACCTCCATCTATTCATACACTGGTGGTGGAGGCTAGCATACGTGGTTTGTCTGTTTCAACCAGCAGCTTCAGCCATCCACACACATTCCCACCCTGATAAAACAGCATCTGGCCAGTTTGGCGGTTCAGTATCTTTCCTGTGGATACTTTGACATGTAGACCGAACCAGGCTTGGGTCGCTGACCTTCTGATGCCTAAACGACCACATTACTCCTGAGGCACAACATCTAAAATTTCACTCAGGTGTGTACACTTACACAGTGTTCAACCACAATGTGTCGCTAACACAAGTGTATGCGCAGTGTCTCTCACCTGACTCTGTTGCTGAGTTGAATTTACCAGCTTTAAACGCCTCCAGTACATAACAAGGCTGAAAATAAGCAGTGAGACAGTTGGATTTTTACCAAAGCTGAATGTTGAACAACGTTTGAAAAACATTTTTTTCTACATTTTTTTCTACTGGATATTTTCCACTTAGTTCCCAAGTACTAATTACCTCATCATAAAAGTACATCTTATTTGCATGCAAAACGGCTGAAGTGATTAGTGATACGTACCAAACACCAACGGCCAGGAAGATGAGTACAATGATCCCAAGGATTCCTCCAACAATTGGCCCTGTACCTCTGAACCTGTCCCCTGGAAATAAGAGATTGTTCATGCAGCAGAATGTAATGTTTAATCTGTCACTACCAGCTCAAATGCAGAACCGTTCCAGATTTACCTTCAATAGTCACATTGAAATCTGATGATGTTTGGTTCCCAAGATCATTTGTGGCCACACAGTAATAAACTCCTCCCTCTGTCACATTCAGAAAGCGTCCTCCAGCTACAGCCTGGACTCTGCTCCTCCTGAACCAGGTGAAGTGGCTGATGGGAGGTTTGGCTCTGCTGGAGCAGCTCAGGTTCCTCCAGCTACCTGATGAACTGATGACGACCACTGAGGTGTTCTTGGGAGCATCTGAGGAAAACATGACAGAGATGTGAGAGCAACATCAGAGTCTGAATAAGATGCTTTATGTTTATGAGGAGCTGACAGGATCCAATCATAAAGTCTGGCTGTCTCACATGGAACACTGAGCGTCTGTCTCTCCTCTGCTGTCTTGTCTCCTTTCCCTTCATTCACAGGATATCTGGCAGAACAGGTGATATCGTATCCATCGTGTTGGTCTGACAGAGTGATGGTCTCCTGGATTTTAGTGGTAAAAGTTCCATCATTGTTTTCCTCTATTTTGTTGTGGGCGTCTTGTTGGAGATTCCAGGTGAGTCGAGGAGGGGAGTGTGGACAGGGAGTGAGAGCTGAGCAGGTTATAGTGACAGACTCCTTCTCCTTCACATCACCTGAGATCTCAATGCTGGGTCTCCAGGGAACATCTGTGGGTTCAGATCAAACACATTGCATTTTACATATCTATCTATCTATTTATCTCTCTATCTCTGTATCTATCTATCTATCTACATAAAGTTCTTACCTTCAACAGTTATTTTCAGAGGATCACAACGAGCTGTTGCTCTTTCTGGTCCGCCATTCTCAGCTCTGAAGTAATATGTGTCTGTGTGATCTGTGGTCATGTTGGAGAACAGAGTGGTGCAGTTTCTCTCACTCAGGTCTCCAGTAATACTCATTGGATATCTGTTGGCTTTGATGCTACTGTTGAAAATCACAGCATTTTTAGAAGGGTCAATCACAGGTTTACTTTTAAGCCACACTCCAAAGGTTTGTCTCTTGCTGTCAAATATGTCTCCCTTAAAGCTGAAGGTACATGGGATTTGCAAACAAGATCCACTCAGCGCTTCCATCAGTTTTGGTGCAGTGATGAAGAGGCCTGATGAACAAGCACCCAAAACACCTGTGAAATGAACCTCTGATTAACAACGTTTGGAAAGAATTACAATGGATTAAATGTGTGATTAAAAAGTGTGATTCAGCAGCAACATGTTTGGTTTGGATTGTTCCTCTCTACATTTCACTGTGCAGGACATGAAAAGTAGGAGAGAGTCACAGTGTCTGAGCTGCTCTTTCTGCTTTGTTTCTGCATGGTCCAAACTATAAATGATCAATGTGAGTGAACAAAGAGCTCACCTGGAACAAAGAAGACACCGAGCAACATGCTGGCTGTCAGCATCTTCACACACAGGACTGCACTGACTTCTGCATACATATTTTATTTTTTTTATTTTCATTAGAGTGCCTGCTACACATCATCTATACATCATTACAATTTAATTAATTTAATTAATTTCAACACAACACAATCAACAACATTTTTTTGTGCACAGTGTTTCTGTGTGACAGCAGAGAGGAGAAATATCTACGGAAAATATAAAAACGATCCTCAATAAAGCAGCAACGTCTCACCTTACCAAAGGAGCTTTCATCTGAAACGATTGACTTGACAGGCAGTAGGTCACCTTCAATAGAACTGCAGCAGTTGGACAAGCCCCTGAGTACTGAAGGCAAGCAGATTCATTCCAGGGTGTTAGCGCAACACATAAATCCGTCCTCCCCCCTCACAACATGTGGAAAGGAAGTCTGCCTTCATTGTCTCATCGTGCTGCAAATGACTGATGCAAATATTTGTTGTCTTCTAAAAGACCGGACCTTTCATAACCAGCATAAGCTGCCAAATGGCTCATTTTGATTAGAGACAGTTTTCTGCACTTTGCTCGTGCTCTATTGACTTTATCAGATCGCACCCCGCAGCACCCACCCTGCAGCCGCTGTGATTCAGCTGTGATTCACCTGTGAGAACTTATTTTCAGCACAGAAAAAAATGATAATAAAACCGGACCAGCAGTTTTTTTTTATTCATTTATTTATCTTTAACTAAGTGGAATCATGAATACAAAGGGTCAAAATTTGTTTTCTCTGGCTGGGCGGCTCGGGGCTGTCGGAGGGTACAGTTATTGCAAAAAATCAGAAGAGGAACAGGAAGCACGTCAGACATCTACTTTAACTTCTGCTAGTGCGGCATTTGTGGTACTCCAAGTAATGCTGGCGGTATCCAGGGACAGCCCCCCATTGTCAGTTGGGTTTCAGTTTGCTCGGAATTCTCATTATTCCATTATCAAACCTCATCGATGCTCTAAGTTTGTTTATTGTGTTTTTATTATCAATGTGATATTTGTGCAGCTAATGGTTGTTGTGCAGGTTGCCTTTAGCACAACTCATTAGACAGACACCAAAGAAGAGGTTTAAGATTTAAGCCACGCTACAGGAGAGACAAAGTGTCTGAGACAGCTACTCACTACCCGGATATATGACACACTGGAACTAAAGACACATGCAAGTGTGTATGTATGCAACACTGCAATACGTCACAAAAGGCAAGGTGCTTAGTAGTTTACACGACACTACACACACACACAGCTTAGTAAGCAGCTGCACCCAGGCAACAGCAGGCAGTCCCTGATTATTGGTCACAAAAAACACATTAGCTAAGGTAAAAATTGCTTTATTAATCTATCAAAATGAATGAATGATGAAAAGACACAAAATAGGGTTAGTAGAAATAATTCCACCTGAGCTGAGTCTTCCCCTGGATGCTGGCTGAACCACCTGTCGGAGGCAGACGGTGTGCAGAGTCTCAGCACAGGTCGGCTGGCCTGTCTGAGACTAAACTAACAGAAACAACCAGCACAAATGAAACAGAACAAAGGAGAATGCACTACAGCGCTGGACTAGAGTAGCTCCAGCAAAACATATACTCAACTAACCCAACACAAAGAAACACACAACAACAACAACAACAACAAAAAAACTGCACGCCATCCACCTTCCAGGAGACCAAGAGATGATTAAAGAGCGTTCTTCTTCCCATCACCACCAGAGCTATCTAGTGCATTGGCTCCCCCACTGCTCTGGTCCCACATTGAAGCAATGTTTGTATGGAAGTCCATCTGGTTACATCTGCAATGAATGAAGGTTTCACAGGCACTGCTGGGCAGCTTAAGGGTCCTTTCAGTGAGGTGCAGAGAGCACCTATTAATAACTGGACGCCTCAGGCAGCCTGCATGACACTGATGTGCTTGTGTGTCTGTTACAGGTGAGCTAAAAGTGAGCTTAAGGTGAGCTCAAATAAAGAATTTAAACTCATGCAAGCCTGAGAGTCACAATGGTCAAATGTGCAACACATTGCAATACAGCACTGAACATTTCATGTCTGTTTTTGGTTTTGTCACAAAGTTTTCTCCACTTTGCCTTACCTACCTTACTTTTCTAGGTTTTTACAAATGTTTGAGAAAAAAAGCTTTCACTTTTTAAAAAAACCTTTTCAAAAGTTCCTTCCTAAATATTGATGATAAATTCCTGGTGGTCTGGTTTTAGAACTCGACAGTACTGGGCAAAAAGGGGAATGAGGGTGCTGATAAAAGCCCAGGGAATTACAGTGATTAAGTGTTTGTAAAGTGAGTCAAGGCTACACAGGTTCACACAGTACATTACTGGTATATTACTACCACTGTATTGTTTATGGCCTCAGCTATGGTCCACACATTGACCTCATCTCTGTCTTATTCCATCCCCTGTTCTCCCTTCTACCTTGATTATTTTTGTTTCTCTCAGTGTGCCACTCTCAGCCGCCTCAGTTACCTGAATCTGAATACAATTACAAAATGACAAACACCTAGTGCCAGACGCGAACCCGTCAGAAACGAAAGGGTTGCTGTCCTGAAAACATGTGCTCCAATCAGAATCATTAGCCTCGATCCAGCTAGGAAGAAAGGAAGGAGAACAGACACGGCTGTGTAGACCTGCCTTTCACAATGAGGCACTTCAGAGATGAGCTGTGGCGTCTGACAAGCAAGCAGCTGAATGTGAGCTTCACTGAAAACATCTTACCAGCCGACAGGGAGGCTAAAGCCGAGCAGGGATCAATCATGCCAGAGAAGAAGGTCAGCCGGACACATACATGGAAATACAGTTGCAGCCATTTGACTAAACTCTCCCGTCAGTTTCTCAGTCAAGTCACTTCACTGTGGACATCCTGTGTACTTTCTTGTGTTGAAAAAAGAGAAGAAACTATAGAAAAGAGGAAGGATGTTTATATAGTCTGACTACAGAGACATTGCATCATGTTTACTTTTGGACAGGCCATGACTCAATGCAAGGTGCCTCAGAGACTGTGTTAAAGGAGATGTATTTTGCTCATTTCTTCTTCTTTGACATGGTTCCGTGATGTCTAAAAGTGATGTCTGTTACATGCTTTGATCAGCAAAACCAAAAGATTGAGCAAAGCCAGTTTTTCTAAACACTAGTCTGACAGCTTTTCTCTGAACGGTTCATTTAATAATAATGGCTAATTATGTGCCCCAGCCACCTCTTCCTGCTAGGCAGAACTGTGACTAATGTTGAGTGTGGGGGAGAAATGGCTGCTGGACAACAAGCTGTGGGGCAACCATGGATATGTATATCCAAAACCCAAGGTCCCAAGACCTGGGTTATGAGTTTAACCCAAATAACAAGGGACACCTGGTCAGGATTCATGAAGGCAGAACATTGTGCTTCTAGTCGTACACTACAATACAGTGAATATGTGGAAGATGATGGTTTTATTCTTTTTCTCTATTTCTATAAACCTTCTGACGTGCTATAACATTTCATTTTCAAGACTTTGGAACTTTGTGGTTTTGGTGAGGAGTTCAGAAATCAAGACAGCGATTGTTCAGTATCTTTGCCATAAGGTATCTCTCCTCGTTTCCATGTCGACAAAGGAATTAAACAAGGTTGTCCAATCGCACTATCCTTGTTCCAGCAGACATGATGTCTGTTCTTATGAAAAACTGATTTTGAGCAATTAAATATCTATGAGAGACAAATAGTCAAACTAGCAGGTAACTCTTACTCTTAAAAGCTATTCAGATTCTAGATCTATTTTCCAAAACATGTATTTTACAACTAAATTCAAATCATCTATTAGATGACACTGGAAACATTTTCTTTTGTGATGATTTTTGTATAAATGTAACCATAAACAATTTGATAAGGTTCATCAGAGACACATCAGACAGCAATTCAATACCAGGCCAAAACAAATGGACAAACAAAGGAGCATGTTCCAGACTCATTTATTCCTTATAGTTCAAGGTGAAATGGAAGAATGTGGAGTTTTAGAAGGTGGATAAAGAGTATTTGAGTGCAGTGTGTTACATTGGAAAAATGTGTTTAAAACAATGTTAAATGTTGCGGTAAATGTGCGAGTGCAGAAACGCTTGTGGTTGCATTCACACTGGTCTCCTGTTTATTAGCATTTATGGTGTTGTATGTAAGCATTTTGCAACCACCTGTCATTGACGCTTCACTTCAGCATAGAGGTCCTCCAGGCCAGCAGCAGTCTGCATGGAGCTGCCTGCAGGCTGGGCCACCCTGACCTGTGCATACACCGTGTCCTGCTGCTGTTTGTTGTCCCGCACCAAACCAGAGGACGGCTTAGCTCTTTTGTCGTTGGAAAAGTCGATCTCTCCGTAGTGGAGATCTTCTCCTGCCTTTCCTGCATGCTGATCTTCATCCATTTGACGCTGCAAAGAATGTGAAACATTAAGAGGCTGGGTGAGCAGCTGTGATCCAGCTTGTTCAAAAAGAGCTTGAGACAGTTGAGACAGTTGTTGTTTGCTAACAAAGATGTTTTCACAGACTGAACAGTATTCAGCCCAACTGGACTCATACACTTTCAGTATGCACCATGTGAGTAGACACAGTACTATGCAATGGGAAGTTTCTCACCTGACTCTGTTGTCGAGTTGAATTTACCAGCTTTAACCGCCTCCAGTATATGAAAAGGCTGAAAATAAACCAACAGCAAGACCACTGGATTAGAACCTAAATATATAATATATATAATATATAAATACAAAACAAGTCGGAAAACTTATGCTACTTGATAATCATTTATATTGAAATCATGAGACCTACTGTAGAGTTCCTGTATCTACTGGAACACCATAAACTACAATTCAGAGCAAACTGCATGTCTATATGCATGTATGTATGTATGTATGTATGTATGTATGTATGTATGTATGTATGTATGTATTTATGTATATATATATACTTTGATTGTGATGTTATAACTAATGAAGTACATTAAAGGAACAATTTCTAATGTTTGGAATGTTTGTAACATCTTGAAACTATAGCTGCCAGCAAGGGACAATTACCTGGATGTATAGTAAAACCTCAATCGGGCAGCACCCGCTGCCGGCAATCCCATTTTTCCCGGTGGCCAATCCTGGTATTGCAACAACAATCCCATTGGGCCCAAAAAGCGTTTTCCCCATAGATGGCAATAGTTACCGAGACAGCTTTAAAAATGTTGACAGGACGCCCTCGGCTGCAAACATAGCTAATTACTAATCTTTGTATTCATGGAAGTTTTTTCGATAAAAAAAAAAATGTGACAGAAAAGCCAACTGAATAGGACCCATAAAGCAGAAGAGAGTTGTATGCGTTAGGCGAGCAGCATCCATAGGAATGAATGGGCCGCCATGTTTAGTCCGGTATCCAGGTCTTATAATACATCCATGGACAAACACAGAGACGCTGGAAAAGAAGATCAGCGCTTTTTTGAGGCATGGCGGCTACTGTAGCTGTAATGTGTGCTTGCTCAGGGAGGTACTAGGTTGCGCTTGGTTTGAATGCAATACATGGTCTCATCATTAGATGGTGGTACTTCCTACACAATGTGCCTATAATTTTCTGTCTCTTAAAAAATGGCTGGCGTGATGTAATTCCATTTGTAAATGTCTTAAATTTGTGAATTTTAGAGGGCAATTTCCTAATTTAAGTATTTAACCAAACACATTTTCTATAATGATGACGATGATTGATGATTGATTGATGATTGATTATAATTTTGAGAATTGCCCAATGCTTTTTAACCTGGAACCGATTGGATTAATTATGTATATGGAAAATTGTGTTTGCTTATAGACAGCAAAGTGTCCCTGTGAATTCATCACTTATTTTTATTTGACATTTTTCTCATTACAAGAGAATACAACAGTGCAAAAGTGGACAGCCATGCTCTGGCTGAGAGGCTCGGTAAGACCCAGAGTCACATTAGCTGAACTAATTGGTGATACGTACCAAACACCAACGACCAGGACGATGAACATTATGGTCCCAATGGTTCCTCCAACAACTGGCCCCAACTTGTCTGATCACAGGAACAGGAAACATGGAAACAAACATTGTTTATCGAGCAGAAGCGGAGAGGATTTTCAACTTTCAAACATGGTGATAAAACATCTATTCAGTCCAGTTCTTATCTAACTTTAACAGTGAGACAAAGTATTGATTATATTAATGATAACAAACATTTACATTGTATTGTAACAAAATATTTCACTATAATTCAGAACAGTTCCACAGTTACCATTAGTCACATGGAAATCTGGAGACCTTTGTTTCCCAAGATCATTTGTGGCCTCACAGTAATAAACTCCTCCCTCTGTCACATTCAGAAAGCGTCCTTCAGTTACAGCCTGGACTCTGTCTCTGCTCCTCCTGAACCAGGCGAAGTGGCTGATGGGAGGTTTGGCTCTGCTGGAGCAGCTCAGGTTCCTCCAGCTACCTGATGAACTGATGACGACCACTGAGGTGTCCTTGGGAGAATCTGGAGAAAATGATATTTTCATACATTTCATACATTATCTCAGAGTTCATAGTTTGACAGCCTGGAATAAACCTTGGGCAGCTCATCTAAATCCTTGGAGTGCAGCCACAGCCAATAACCAGCCATGCTGGTGTTACTTTCCCTCCTCTCATCTACTGATCCGCAGATTAACATTTGAACATTGACTGTAAACAGCAATTTAACATTTAACTTTAACAATTAACATTAAGATTAAATTTTACATTTAACATTTAGATCTAGATTTATATTTAGTATCGGTCCAACCCAGAAATCAAACCCGGGCTCCTCTTACTCACCCACCAAGCTACTGTGCTGTCCCACAGAGAGATACATAATTTGTTTTGTACCACTAATATCTTTATCTGACAGGATCCGTTCATAAACTCTGGTTGTCTCACATGGAACACTGAGTGTCTGTCTCTCCTCTGCTGTCTTGACTTCTTTCCCTTCATTCACAGGATATCTGGCAGAACAGGTGATGGTGTATCCATCGTGTTGGTCTGACAGAGTGATGGTCTCCTGGATTTTAGTGGTAAAGTTTCCATCTTTGTTTTCCTCTATTTTGTTGTGGGCGTCTTGTTGTAGATTCCAGGAGAGTCGAGGAGGGGAGTGTGGACAGGGAGTGAGAGCTGAGCAGGTTATAGTGACAGACTCCTTCTCCTTCACATCACCTGAGATCTCAATGCTGGGTCTCCAGGGAACATCTGTGGGTTAGAAACACTCAGAACCAGTGTCACTGGCCCCACCCGTGCCTTGTTCTCTTGATTCTTTTCAATTAGTAGATAAAAATCTCTTACCTTTAATTGTTATGTTAATAGGATCACAAGCAGCTGTTGCCTTGAATTTGTCGGACTCAACTCTAAAGTAGTACTTGTCTGTATAATTTGTAATTAGATTCTTAAAGTCAAATGTGCAGTTTTTCTGTTTCAGGTCTCCTGTAATATTTATTGGATATCTGTTAGTTTCCTCCCTGCTACTGAAAACCACATTGTCTGGATGTTGATGATGGTCGTGATGATTTTTAATCCACAATCCGAACACAGGTCCTGTAAGTTCTTCATTTTGACCAGGCTGAAATGTACATGGGATTTGCAAACAAGATCCACTCAGTGCTTCTATTGCCTTGGGTGTGTAAATGGTGACGTCTGAATTTGTGGTACACTGAGCATCCAAATTGCCTGTGAAATCAAACTCTTGATTAATGTAGGGAAGAATACATCTCTCAAAGCATTTCTGTGCTGACTGAGTGAAGTTCAAGCAGTTAAAACATGAGGAAAGACTGATCAAATTGCTCACCTGAGAGAAAGAAGATGCTGAGGAGGTTGCTGACTGTCAGCATATTCACAGACAGAGCCACAGTCATCCTCTGCATTTGTAAATGGGAGATTTTTCAGCTTGTTTTCTTTTTTTCATATTTAGGGCTTAATATAATATACAAGTGAGTTATCTGCAGTTGGTTTGTACCAATCTTTTCAAAATACTAAAATGAATAAAATATGAGCAAATAAATATGAATAAACAAATTCAAACTATAAACAAAACAAAGCGAAAGTGCAATGCCGCAGCTGACTTTGTTCTTTTGTCAAATATTATCTATATATATATACAGTTAGAAAACTCTAAATTTAAGGTAAATTTTGATGTGAAACACCACTGGATCGGCTTCCTACAGTATATGCTGCATTTAAGTTCTGCCTAACAAAACTCCATTAAAAGCAATGTCATGTGTTTATTTTTCTCTTTTGTGGTACTAAAGTCAAACAAGTTGGAAAGGAACAGCAACCATTCGTCTTACCAGAGAGGTGCTTGTCACAAAGCTGTGAGATCGAGACGTTGTGATGACCTTAAAGAGGAAACTCTCCAGTTAAGAAATGAAGGAACAATGTCTCAAACAACTTCCTGCTTATATGTTGTAATTCAAGGCCATGTCATTTTACTGTGACAGAGTAATGTGTCATAATAAGTCCCCTTGGCTTTATTTTAGTATCACTCGTCTTCATGACGGTAATTCACAAGTGCTGTGCCTTTCAAGGCAAAGCGCTTTATATAAAACTAGTCATAATAAGACGAAAAACAATGATCGTAATTCATGGTTGTCCATGTGAAGGCCCGTCTTTCACCACAGCGGGAGTGAAAAGGGAGCATTTATATTAATGCCATTGTACCAAGCATCCTCCAGGGGCAAATTCAGAGATGAAGTGTCAGAAAACAACATGCTGAATATGTCTGGACATACATCATCATTCACACAGGGTTGTGTGGCCGCGTTTTGGATATACCTAAAATACCTGATATAGAGAAATTACACAGGCCCAAACCAGGCATGAAATAATTTGTTTCATCAAATGACAGAGGCTGGAAGGGTGTAAAACAGTGTGCAACCCCCCCCCCACCCGGACTGTAGCACACCCTCTGAAAGATGGTGAGAGATTTGACTGATGGTTTATTGCTGCTCCACAGGCCAGTTCCGTAAACCAACCTGGGTTTCTGTTATCCAGTAATTACTGGACTTTGACCCGTAAAATCTGCAGAAGTCCGGTGTTTTTCAACCCCACCAGTCAATATGTCCGGTGAAAATATCCCCTCTTACACAACCACTGTAGTTTAAAAATGCCATAATGGAGTTAAGTTTCCGATCGCAACAGGTAAAGTACCTTGCGCGGGCAAACGGCGAGGTTGGGAAAACTTGCTTCAGACCCCAAGTGGTTCTCCAAGTCATCCGGATCATTTCACATTAAGCTCAATATATTTTGATATTTGCCTGGAATTTCTAAACCTGAAAATCGAAAACCTGACGATCAAGTTGTCTGGTGCAATTTTTTTCAAGCAGAAACCCTGAAACCTACAGAAATGGATTGCACTGGAACTATAGAAAAGAAAGATGTTAGACAACTTATCTCGTACTCGCGAGATTCGAATCTAGTGAAGATGCATAAAAAGGAAATAACTGTAAATCCTCTCTCAGCGGATAGAGCGACTCGGAGGCTCCAGCAGGAGCTCGGAAGATCCACAAGCATCAAGCACAGGCGTTACAACACGATGGTCACACTGGTCACGTAACATTTTACCGTGGTCAGGTGGTTTGGTTTTCCCAGCAATTTACCACAGAAGTAGGAAGTAGTGGTCTTCAAACTAAAATGTCACAATTTAAAACGGAGCCATTAACTCCAAAACGGGTGAGAATACACATATAAAAGCAGATGAAATTACATTTTCTTGGAAGAAACCTGGACAAAGTGAGCTTAAAACCATCTTAGTGTCTATCAGTGACAATAACACACAAGCGCTAAGGTCAAAATCTAAGTGTTTGTAGCTTTATTGCTCTAGATAAGTAATTAAGGTAATCACAGACATTTTATTTTGCCCTACTTGACTTGAACACCGTTTCAACACTGACACCAGGAAATCCCCTCTTGCAGGCAGTAACAGGAAACAACTGCACAGCAACGCTTTAAATGGATATCTGATGTAAAAATCAATCACCTCAAGTTACTTAAAACTGACACATGTTCGGCTTTATTGCTTTTACACCTTTCAACACTGGCAGTTCATTTAGATATACAATGACTGAACTCAAGTCAGTCTGGGTTGGAACAACTTACTTCACAACAAACCTGCAATTTCTCTCTTGCTGATTGTATATATTGAGAAACAGGATGCAGAGGGGACGGCACTTCTGCATGATCAGCTTGGTTTGCACAGCCACTTCACTGCTGAACTGAAAGTATTTTATTTTTGGAAGATAAAAAAAAGCTTGCGACCATTTTCAGAGGCCAGAGGCTTTGTGCCTTTTCAGTGCCTTTTCAGTAAGAAAAGCACGTTATCAGCATACTGCATCTGCCTAACAATTCTTTTGGCCAAGTTGAGATACTGGCCTGACTCTACTCTCCTAACGCAGCTGCGTCACCTGGCGTGATCGCCCGTGTCCTCGGCCAATCAGAATGCTTGTAACGTTCCAGAATTGGAAGAGAAGAAATGCCATGAAATTCGGCCTGAGTGAAGTCAGTTTTCTTTTTTCAAAATTTACACACCCCTTTATTCATCATGTAATTGTCATGTCTTTTTTTGCAAACTTTTTCACAAATCTGCTGGAAGTTACCATGAACTGACAACGTTATCAAAGAGTTGCTGCAGGATGCACGCTTTTCTTTCCAAGAAATACCCTCACAAAGACTGTGCTGCGTATTCATCATTAACACAACATGCACATGGTTAAATATGATATAATTTATGTCCTGTGGAAATCACCCGCATTGGCCTAATGCTAAATGTGAATACAGGTTCACAGTTCTGAGTTCCTCTCTCACTACTTCTTCTCTTCAATACTCGACAACAAAGTGGAAGAAAAAGGAGCATTTTGTCCACCAACAAGACAAAATTTACCACATCATGCTGACACTGAAGACCATGTCCGTGTCACCATGAAACGGTATTTGATTTAAAAAGGTGATAGCGTCACTTTTTCCTCACTTGAGCGTAGATAGACTCTGACTCAGCAGTGTGTGTGAAGCCCTTTGACCTACTGGACACTCGGACCTGTGCATACATCGTGTCCTGCCGCTCCGAGGCCGGGGATGGCTGACATCTCTGCACGGAGAAGTCAATCTCTCCGTAGTGGATTTCTTCTTTTTCTGCTGCTCTGTCGGGTGTTTGATAAGCTGGCATTTCAGCTGTGGTCCTCTGTGAAAAATGGACAAGCAGTATGATTATGTTGGCCGCTCATCCACATCCACGGACTTTGCTGCCTATTACTTTAACAAAGTAATGAACTTCCAATGTACCGCATGCACTTGACACAGCGATGGAACATCTTTAGTTGCAGAACATTAGCATAATATTATCTCAATAGGACTTCCTGTGTTGCAACACAGTTTCTTGCTAATGAGAAACCAGTTCAGACTCGTCTAAGAGTGGAGTAAGTGTGAAAAACATATTCACAACACACAGGCCCGTCCGTACACATTAACCCACCTGCCTCTGGTGTAAAACTGGACGTTTTGACTTGTACCACCTGAAAAGCATCAAAAGATAGGTGTTTTAGTTGCTTGTGAATAAATGAAAATAAAGCCATGGTGTGTGTTATTATGTATTGCAAAGTGTTTTTTAAATACAATTTACCATAACAGGGAATGGTGGGTTTCTGTAGCTTGACTTTATATTCCAAGACAGACCTCAAAGGTTTCTTACACTGTCAGCATTAGATGCTTCAAGTAATTACCAATTTAGCATACAAAATGGCAGCAAGTGAGCAAAACACAAATGGCCCAAGCTCAAAACACTGAGGAACAGGCCAAAAAAACTTTCTAACAGAGGCTTTCTTTGGAGCAAAACAATGCATGAGATTTGATGTCATTTATAGGAAACATCAACAACATTAACATCCTTTAAATCAAATCCATCACTTTTATGTGTAAAGGTCCAGGAGCAAAACAACCTCGAGATCCTCACCAAACAGCACCAGCCACACAGAGGATGAGCACAATCCCACTGAGCCCTCCGACAACTGCACCCCATGGAGTGTGTCCACCTTTGGAGAGAAACGTAATGAAGTCAAGGCAGTTTGAGGCCTGACTCATGTTAAGCTTTTACATTAAGATCAACTTGACTCAAGTAGTTCTGCCTGCGTATTAAACCAGATGGAAACATGGTGTGGGTCATATATATGTTTGCCGATGTGTGGAATCAATGTTTCACTGTACTATAGCATCAGAAAATATATTATTCAAAGAACTTTCTTTTATTTTCAAACTGAAAGGTCCTGTGCCCTTTATGCAAGCATGATCAAAACCACTTTCATCCATCTTCTCGAATTCAAATTCATTATTTCCTCTTATACCTTTGACAAAATAAACATCTCTTGCCAGCAGGATTCAGCAGGATTGTTGATAAAATGATAATGATAAAACATGTAATCATTCCAGTTCTTATCTAACTTGACCAATGAGAAAGTATGGATTATAGTAACAATAGTACTAATAATAGTTGCAATTGTATTGTAACATATTTAATCTGTCTCCAAGAGCTCATGTTTCAACATAATGCTGAACAGTTCCACAGTTACCTTTATTCATCATGTCGAAATCTGAAGATCTTAAATGCCCAAGATCATTTTTAGCCTCACAGTAATAAACTTCTCCCTCTGTCACATTCACGCTGAGAAAGCGTCCTTCAGCTACAGCCTGGACTCTGCTCCTCCTGAACCAGGTGAAGTGGCTGATGGGAGGTTTGGCTCTGCTGGAGCAGCTCAGGTTCTTCCAGCTACCTGATGAACTGATGACGACCACTGAGGTGTCCTTGGGAGCATCTGAGGAGAACATGACAGAGATGTGAGAGCAACATCAGAGTCTGAATAAGATGCTTTATCTTTACCAGGAGCTGACAGGATCCAATCATAAACTCTGGTTGTCTCACATGGAACACTGAGCGTCTGTCTCTCCTCTGCTGTCATGTCTCCTTTCCCTTCATTCACAGGATATCTGGCAGAACAGGTGATGTTGTATCCATCGTGTTGGTCTGACAGAGTGATGGTCTCCTGGATTTTAGTGGTAAAGATTCCATCATTGTTTTCCTCTATTTTGTTGTGGGCGTCTTGTTGGAGATTCCAGGTGAGTAAAGGAGGGGAGTGTGGACAGGGAGTGAGAGCTGAGCAGGTTATAGTGACAGACTCCTTCTCCTTCACATCACCTGAGATCTCAATGCTGGGTCTCCAGGGAACATCTGTGGGTTCAGACCAAACACAGTTTTCCACTAAAGAAGAAAGTGAGCAGTGAGCAGTTGAGCAGTGTTGTTACAGAAAAATGAAATAAAATTACAATCAGTTTCATCACTGTAGATATACTTTGGCTTGTTTCTGGATCATTTTTCAGCAGTTTACATGTTACTTTCATTAAAACTGCAACAGCACTGTAAACAAACCTCTCTCACCTTTAACTGTCAGGTGAACAGGACTACAAGAAGCTGTCGCCCGGAATGGTATGTTCTCAACCCTGAAGAAGTACGTGTCCGTGTAACTTGTCCGCAGATTGGAGAATAAGGTTGTGCAATTTTTCTGGCTCAGATCTCCAGTGATACTCATCGGATATTTATTTGATGTTTTACTATTGTTGAAGATCACATTTGCTGGATTTCTGGCAAATCTGGAGTCATTTCTAATCCACAATCCATAGGTTTGTCTTTGGCTGTCAAACTCCCTCAGATCTCCATAAAAGCTGCATGGAATGTGCAAACATGATCCACTCAGTGCCTCCATCTTCTGTGGTGTGGTAGTGGAGAGATCAGCTATTTTGTCACAAGTAGCGAAAACTCCTGTAAAAACACACTCAGACTTATAAAGTTGTAGAAATAAACTAAATAAAAAAATAAAAGAGGAAGACCATGATTTCAAAAATGATCTAATATATAATCAAAAGGTTTTTCAGTCAGGAGACAAAATAACTTACCTGACACAAAGTGGAGAATCAATAACATCATGTTAACCAGCATTTTCTCAAAGATCTGCTCCCTGGCTCAGCAAGCTAAACACACAAAGCTGTTAATTTTCAGTTGTATTAGTCATGTCACATTGCTGTGAGTCCCATCGCCCATCGCCACTTCCCTATATTCACACAGGAAATTGAGAGTCTGGTTAAGATCTGCTGAAAGACAACAAGGCACAGAGACCCTGTCTCTGCTTTTTCATTTAAGGCCACGCAAAAACACGAATAGGTTTCATGTCAGCACGTGAAGCAAGTGACAAATAAAAAGAATCCGAGGTTAAGTTTAAAATGCTTAGAAACAAAAACGGAAAAGGTTTACTTACCGAAACACGGCCACAGCTAAGAAACAAGAACCTTCTGGAGTTGTCATACTCAGGAGCGAAATGTGGCAACAAAGCTACATCTAAAGCTGTTTAACACTGCGGTACCATGTGCTTTGGTCAGCTGGAAACTTGCTGGACTCCAGTAACACACATGACTAAGTGTTGTAGAATTAGACAGTGTGGACGTTGCATGAAGAAGGAAGTCAGATATTGTGAAACATTGGGCATCATAAGATCCTCTCGAAGACATGTATTTTTGTCATAGCAGTACTTGTTTTAAAATGCTTGGAATAGTATTAAGATATTTGAAGAAGTGAAAGCCTCGACAGAACACTGTAATGGAAAACTTCTATATAGATGAGTGGAAAAGCACTATATCCCTTGATTATCTTCGAATTACACTATTATGTCCAGGAAAGAGGAAAACAGTTTGTCTAAGAGCAAGCAGACAAATATCATGTGAGCACTTGTGTCTTGTACTGACGTGCACGGTCAGGATGTACCTGGCACACAAGCATTATTCCATCACAGAGAGGGATAAAAAGCTGAAGGACGACTCTTTATTAGGCTATGCTCAAGGCTCAAGACAGTTGTTTATTTGCATAAAAACATGTATCATTCACATAGACACATGCATAAAGAAACAGTGTAACAGACAGCGGGTGCCCACTCTCATGCAGACTTTCTCCGTGTGACAGTTTGCCCTCTCTGACCAGTAAAGCTTTAAAAGACTTTGTTTGTCTTCACGCGCCTAAGAAAGGTTTCCGTGACAACATACCCTCAATCGGTTTGGTTGATTTGTGCTCTGCATATTGTTAAGTTTGGCAGTCATGCACATGATCACTGTGTCTTTCTGAACCCAACAGAACACATATTTGGTACACTTTTCTGGCATACATGCATCCATTATTTCATTGTCTGTGTACCCAATTTGGAGGTCTGCTGGTGTCTGTCTCCAGCATACATAGGGCAAAGGCAGGGAATACACCTTGGATAAGACACCAGTCTGCCACAGGTCACACACACACACCTTGGGGTAATTCAGAGTCTCAAATCAATGTCATGCATGTTTTTAAACTATGAGAGGAAACTCACACAGATATTGGGAGAACCTACAGGCTTCGCTCAGAAAAGCCCCAGACTGGGATTTGAACCAGTGACCTTCTTGCTGTTAGGTGACAGTGCCATCCACTAATCCTTCATGTCAGGCCGGGTTCATCAAACGAAGGAGGATATCATATTTTATACAGTACAAAATCACTTTAAAAGCGGGTCCCATCGATTTATTGCATGAAATTACATGATATTTTGAATAGGAACGATTAAATATTGCATTTTTACTGTTGCATTACAGAGACTTTAAAAAGGAAATACAGAGCAGCGCAAAAGCGGCACATGGAATGTTTTTACACCCAAGGTCTGGTTTAGTCACAATAGGCCTGGAGAAGATCGACTTCTGTTTTGTGCAAGTAGGAAGAAGAAATGAAAGAGAATGTCTTCCCATCTACAGAGAGCATGACATCCTCCAACTTTCGTCATGAGTCATGATGATACTGTGTTGATATAGTCCGGTTGTGCTTTGTCCTGTGGAGATGAAATAGCAGAAGGTTATTTGGTTTTTGGTTTAGGCTTGCAGAAAACACTTCCAGAATGTGGTTTGCACTACAATGGCATTGTGGTTTCACGAGGCCTCACAAAACAGAATTGACACCTTTAAAATGAGGCCTGAAGTTGACCGACTCGCACTCACTCACACATTCATACACTGCAACTTGCATTACCTGCCTTCCACCCAACACAAACCTTCATCTTATTCAGGTATAGTTAGTAGGGTAGCTTTTCTTTTTGTATTGACTTTATTTAGGATTTCGGTCTCCATATCTAGCAGCTTACCTTCACAGCTTTGGTGCGACGTCTCAGTCTCAACCAGCTGGAAGAAAAACGTGATACAATGCTTTTTGTTGTTTGTTCTGTAAAACTGAATGACTGGCAATATCATTACAGCCAAGCCACATTTAGTATTAGAATGATTTCACTGTAGCTGAGAATTGCATGATGGGAAATGTCTCACCACTCAAAGATGACCAACATGCTGATGAGCAACACAATTCCCAGGACCGTCGCTGTGGCTTGGAGGCTAAGCAGGTCAGACAGGTTACCTGTAACACACAGGCGCAGAAGCATGGTTTACATTTCCAGACGCATTGGCTTGGAAACCCCTGAACCTGCTTTTACCTTTCCCTGCGAACACCAGCTGATGGCCCATCGACAGCTGAATGCCCAGATCGTTCCTGCAGCCACAGTAGAACAGTCTGCCTCGGTCTTCATCTGTCGCGTCAAGGCTGTAAACCTGTGCATCGACTCCGATGAGCTCCAGGCGGCCGTCGTTCATCCGGAACCAGAGGAAGTGGGTGCAGGGAGGGTTGGCTCTGCAGGAGCAAGTCAGGGTCACCCTGCTGCCGGCTGACACTGGCTCAGCAGGACTGACGGTCACCGAGGTGTGACTGGGGGCATCTGGAGGATTTGGCATAGGGGAGGGCAGTTTGGATTGGGAAAAAGAGGTAAAATGGAACCAATAAGCCAACTAAAAATAATATGCAGTACACTTTACACCGTGACTGTAGCATCGACATGTGCTGACGATGTGCAACACAACATTAATTTTGGTAGGAAAGGCCAGAGAGGAGGCTCTGCTGCAAATTGCGATGATGTTCAATCTCTAAGGCCCGGGTGGGTGGCTTTGGCCCCGAGCCCTGCAAAGTGACCAAGGGGCACCAAGTGGCTCATTTTGTGCAGTCCAAAGTTTGAGACCTCGTGGCTTTGATCGCGTCGGTCGCGCATGCGCCCTGTCGACCTCACCACACCTGTAGGTGGAGTCTAGAGTCCGGGGCTCAAAACCCGTCGACAGTCAGGAGGAGCTTGTTTTTTTTCTACCACGAAGAAGAAGAAGTGGTTGTTGTTGCGGTTGTTGTGGTGGACAATTTTGACGAGAGACAAAGACGGTTTACGCTGTGCAAACTCATGGTGTGAGATAGCACAGACGCTGAGGCGGGAGGAGCGTTTGTGGAACACTGTGGAACACTGGTTTGATCGGAAATGCTTCAATGCTATGTTATAAGCAGGGACCAGTATCGTTTGCCTGACCCATATTTTACACATACGTGTT
Organism: Karalla daura; assembly: GCA_029224185.1. NCBI lineage: Eukaryota > Metazoa > Chordata > Actinopteri > Chaetodontiformes > Leiognathidae > Karalla > Karalla daura. Next base: position 13,994,176 of record CM055208.1, read on the forward strand.
TTTGAACCTGCCATTACTCAACAGAAGCCGAATTGGAAACGCAATTTCATTTTAGGTCTCCTTAAAGGGTGTCCATCATCTACATGCTAGAAAATAAATGGAGTATTACGCAAAACACTGAGCGTCTGTCTCTCCTCTGCTGTCTTGACTCCTTTCCCTTCATTCACAGGATATCTGGCAGAACAGGTGATGTTGTATCCATCGTGTTGCTCTGACAGAGTGATGGTCTCCTGGATTTTAGTGGTAAAGGTTCCATCTTCGTTTTCCTCTATTTTGTTGTGGGAGTCTTGTTGGAGATTCCAGGTGAGTCGAGGAGGGGAGTGTGGACAGGGAGTGAGAGCTGAGCAGGTTACAGTGACAGACTCCTCCTCCTTCACATCACCTGAGATCTCAATCCTGGGTCTCCAGGGAGAATCTGTGGGTTCAGACAACAACAGTGGTTCAAGGGTAATAAGGTAATATCAGAACCAAGTGCATCTCCTTCATTGGGACTTATAATTAAATAAAACACATTTGACCGAAAACATGTCTTCTGTGAGATTGTTTGGATTGGTTGGTTGGCTTGACTCAGACATAAATATTTCAACTACTCAATGGATTGCATGGAATCCTCTTGCTCCTGCTTAGAACGCACCAAGTTTTTGTTTTTAATCACATCTTGTTGAAAGTGTTATTTGCATTTTAAAATGCTTGTGTTTCTGAGCAATTGCCCATCAAACATTCCCAGCAGCACCACCAGCTATACTTTGTGAGCCAACCCAATATGAAAGCATGGACATCATTTGGGGACGGTGTCAGACAATGACTGAGAAAATACAGGTTAGGGTCAAAACATCTCTTACCTTTCACTGTGATCTGAAGAGGGTCACAGTATGCCGTTGCTCTGAACGGCCAGTTCTCAAATCGGAAGAAATATTTGTCAGTGTAACTCATGATCAGACTGGAAAAAGAAGTGGTGCAGTTTTTCTCACTCAGGTCCCCAATGAGACTTAATGGGTATGCATTGACAGCGCGGCTGCTGTTGAAGACCACATTTCCTCTGAGAATTTTGGAATAATTTTTGATCCACACCCCAAAGGACTCTTCTGTGCCGTTGAATGCCTGTTGAGTGGCGGGTTTATAAGTGAAAGCACATGGGATCAGTAAACAGGACCCACTCAGGGCTTCCATCTTCGGTGGCACAGTGAGAGATAGGTGTGAGCTCTCTGGACAAGCAGCCAAAGCACCTGTGGACGCAGGAGAAAGCCTCAGGCTGCACGACAGTTCACACACACGTCGACACAATGTTGAGGTAAAAAAACAACTCTGTGGCGTCTGAGCCCATCTGTCCGTGTTAATGGTTGATGAACACCAATCGGCGTCTTTGAACAAGCTCCTGCATTGCACATACAGCATCTTCTCTTCTTGTACTTGACAGTAAAGATTTTCTATTCCATCTATCGTCCGCCAAATCACTCAAGTCAATAGTGAGAGAAAAGAAAATGCAAATTTCAGCGTTTATGTAAATCAAAGCACCAATCTCACATAAAAGAACCTGAACTCACCTGAAAAAAAGAGGACTAACATGCTGGCTGTCGCCATATCCACAGACTCAACACCTGGATTCACAGACACAGGGTCCGATTACATCACATCCCACATGACATCTGCAGCGATACCATCCTCCCGCACTCAAATTCACATCCTCACGATGTGATCATTTAGACAGCCGAGACAAACTGAGGTATAAACCATCCTAGATATTGCAGATTGAAAGTCAACATGAATTATATCTACAGGGTGTAAAGTTGAATCTGTAGAAGCTACCAGTTCCTTACCAGGGAGCAGACGGCAAAGAAGGGGGAAACGAGGAGCGTTAGAATATCAAGCAAAAGTGATGCAATTCAGGATAGTTGACTCACCGCAACAAATTTAGGCAAGAACAGTTTCGAGCGTGACAACCAACCAGATGGCCCTAGAAATCTGAGACATGACAGTTTGACATCACAGGCCACTTTCAACAATACAGATTAATATAGACTTATGCTACGTCACCTCAGTCACTTATGACAGCTTTTAGGTTCTGTACCTCATTGTCCGCTATAAGCACTTACCTACCATACAGGTAATATGATTTGACATTTCTATTGTTCTTTGATGGAACAAAGTGTTCTGGATGTGATATTAACTCCCAGTCACACAGGTATTGTGGATCCATATGCGCGGATGATGGTATTACAAGGCACACAAAGGTCAAGCACCTTAAATGGAGATGATTCACAGCCGCAGGTTATACAGGATTTCCTCATTCTGAGTCAATGATGAGGCCAAATACAAATTGCTCTACAAAAACGTCCACTTTTATTCACCCTTCAACAAAACTGAACCATGCCATCTGGTTTTCAGCAAAATCATGTTTGGCTGTGAACATGCGGTTCATCGGCTGCACCAGTCACAGCACATAACTTTGCTTTGTGTTGCAGCTTCCTGTAGCTACTGTGTCCTGCACCTCAAGCAAGTTATTTATGACAATAACTAGTTCCAACGGAAGTCAAACGAGGCCTGTGCTCGGACTATTTCCCCTTCTTGAATTTCCCAGGCGTAGCTCCAGTCTTCTGCTTCTTTTTAGCCGATCCTTTGGTCTCCGGTTCCTATTTACAGGGGGCAAAAAGCAGAGGACGAGTGAGCCCGACGACCGTGCGTGTGTGTAGTAGGCGTCACGTGACTCGCTTCTCTCCAACCGCTGCAGCCTTGGCAACCCTACCTTCCGCTTGGAGGACAGAGAGCCAGTGACGGTGAAAAAGGAGTCCAGCCGACCCTGCGTGCTGCCCTGCCGGCTCTTCATGATCTTCTTGCAGCCGTTTCGAATCCTGTCCTCACTGCACAGAAGCCCAGACGAATTAGGCGAAACGTCGAGCCTCGGTGTATGACACCAACTCGTTTACTTCCCCTGCGCAGCGAAAACAAGCAATCGGGATGCACCAAACCACCTGTCCTGACTCCCTGTGCTCAACTGATGCTGCAGCCATAAACTCTGTCTCTGCGTGGCCAACAGCGCCCCCTGGTGGCCACAGGCGGTCACACCAGCTCATCGTCATGCTTTATTTTTGTCTTTTCTTTTCTCGATTCATCGATTACCTAATTGACAAAGTGGTGAAGAAAATGTCCTCGAAAACCTGGACGCAGTGGGCGCCGCGTCTGCCAACAGCTCACCTGAACTGTTTCTCGTTGCACATGAACTGGACCAGTCCCTCCTGATCGGGCTCGTTCCACTTCAGCTCCACTGTGGAACAATCCACAACCTCGGGCTTCAGGAACAACTCCCTGGCCTCTTTGTAGAGCCAGTCCTCGGGCGGGGGGTATTTCTGCATGAGGCGGCGAGATAGACACAAGGGATCAGACCCACAACTCCGCTCTGCTATGTAACCTCGACCTTCTGGACTCCAGCTTGCGACAGCTTACTTTGAGGTCGATGTTTTCCAGGATCTCCTCGATGTTGCCGTGCGTCCTGATCAGCTCAATCGCCCTTTTCGGGCCCACCCCCTTGATGGTGGCGCAGTAGTCGCAGCCCAGCAGAATACACAGGTCTATGAACTAGAGTGGACCACGAAAGAGACGCGTCATGGCAACAGAGGCTGAGATTTTCGCTTGCCAGTTCAGTTGTGGTTTGCAGTGCCTGCACAGATGGGAAATGGCTCAGCGGGAAGCGGCTGTACCTGTTCGTTGGTCATGCCGATGTCCTGCAGCACCCGGCTGAAGTGGAACTCTTGAATTGGGAGTTTTCTACGACACACACACATAACAATCATTCAATAACGCAGATCATCCGAAGACGTGAGTTAACGAGGACAGTGTGATTACATGACAACGGAAATGTTTAGGTCGCGCCGCGTGAGCACCAGTTAAATTAGGAAACCGGTCTTCGCATCATCTATTGATTAATCTTCATTTTATTTCATCTATTTGGTTTGTATTAAGCTGCTGGCGTTTCTTCACCACAAGTTAGTGAGTCAGGAAATGCTCCTTTGGTTTTCAATGTGAGGGGGGGGATTTCGCTTCTTATGAGGCACTTTGTCCTACATCTTGTATAAAGAGAGAGGAAACTGGAAATCTGCCATCGTCATACCTAGCTGCAGCCTAACTAGTGCGAAACTGGGGAACTTTGATACGAGCTGCTGATGTTTCTTTTTCGTTGTGGCTCAACATGGATGGTCACATACAGGGGTCATTCACAAAAGACACCACACTCTGAGCCCGAGCAAGATGGGAGGCAACTCTAACAGCCATCCAGCACTGGGGCTGCCGGCGGGACACAATGGTGCGGTAGCGGCTGGGCCACAGGTGAGCCATTACTTCGCTTCACTGGCGGTGAGATGTCTGAGCAGGACATTGGTCCCAAAGGTCAGCCCATCCATGTCCTCCGTCGCTGTGGCAAACACCTTTCCGGACTTGACCAGAGCAGCACAGCTGGCCTCTGCTTCGCACGGTGCCTGAAAACAAAGGGACAAAAAAAGAAAAACACATCGAGGCGTGGTCAGCTCTCTCCAATTTTAGTGTCGTCGCCGCCACGGACTTCGGCTTCTGTGGCAAACGGGCAGCTGATCTCACCTCAATGTAAGGCACTCCCATCAGGGTCAGCAGCTTCTTGCATTCATCGTTATGCTGCTTGGTGACTTTCACCAGCCGCTTGCTGAATTTGTCAATATTCTCTTGTTCCCCTTGGGTTGAGACAAAAATGCAGACATTTTCATACATAACCAACATAAAGCGTTTCCACCCCACATATTTGACAAAGCTTACAGTCTTGGAACATCAAAACTATTCAGAGTAGTTTAGATTCCGATTTTGCAACGCAGTGAAGCCACACACGCACCACAACATCTATTACTTTGAAAAAAAAAAAAAAAAGGAGCGTACCAACTTCCTGGGCTTGTGCCAGCAGTTTCTCAGCTTCTGCTCTCCGCTCCCCTCTCTTCTCCAGCTGGAGGTGGAGAGACGAGCACGGTCAAATCAGTAGGCCAAACAAGACACAGATGGCCGTGCGTCACGGCACACTGTGCTGGTTAAAGTCACAGCTCCAATCACACGTGGAGCAGCAATGACATAAAAATCCAAACGAGGCATTTGTGCTACCGGGTTTGGATTACTTTCGCAATGACCGACCGTAGAAAGAAATTCTGAGTGCACACGAACCTCTGCTGACTTGAGCTGCGGGGGTTTGCCATCAAACACATACAAAGGCTTGATGCCGTGTTCCAGCATGCGGATTGTCCGGTAGAACATTCCCATCAGGTGGCTGGGGAAGGGGGGGGGTGGGGCGGGGGGTGGGGGCAAGTTTGGGGAAAATGATGCTGAGTTATTTGGTGAACGATGCGTCTTAGCCTTATTTCATCCTTATTGCACGTCCTGCGGGCTAGATTTCAAAGTGATGGTGGTTGTACCTTGTTGTCTCTCCATCCTCATTCTGAAGAACGTTGCCATCCTGTCGCACGGCAATCAGAAACTGGTAAATGCACATGGAGGCATCTATAGCAATTTTCCTCCCTGCGAAAGATCCACAAAGAGACTGAAATTATCTGATACAGTTGGGATTGTCATCACTATGACATGATAACAATTGGCTCAGACACAGTTTCTACTTGAGCCTTGGACCGCAGTACATGAGGAAATAAAAGTGTTTAGACCTGTATTAGAGAAGACAGTCATAAGGCAGACAGACCTAGAAGCAATCCAGAGTCTCCAATCAACCTTAAGCCTTCATTACATAATCAGACCCAACCTTTGGAAAATACTGTTTTGTTTTGGTTAATCTTCCTTCCCTATTGCGTCTAGTACAGCACTGATCGACATGATCAACATGTATGAAACGGGGAACTATTTTGGAAGTAGTTACCAAAGTAGTTCTTGATGTCTTGTTCTTTGATGGCTCCTGGGGCCTGGTCAGCGATCAGCTTGGCAAGTCCGTGTATTCCCATTGTGCTGGGCAGGAGTATAATACGCAGTCACTGAAAAACAATGAATAGGTTATAATTAATCATCATTTCATTTAGCAAGGATGCACAGTGCACTATCGTCATGGCTAATCGTCGTGACAGTATATTAGTATTAGCCGCTTACACTTTATTTAAACACATGCTGCTTCGAGTGACGCATGCCGACTTGAACTCGAGCACTTGCCAAACCTGTCAACACAAACTAAATCAGGCTAAGATTATGTAGCTTCACTGTGGAAGGCGATAACTTTAAATCTGGCTATATCCCAATTGAGCCCTTGTGTGCAGGGATGGATCAGTCCTGACAACTAGCTTGGCCTGCTTCGTCGCAACAAGTAAACAGAAAACGTAACAAGAGCCAAAAGAAAATGATAAAACACGTGTCTCTGCATCTTCGATTGTGCAAAAGTATATTACTGTTGATATAACTCACCAGCAGATCGGGTTTGAGCACGTAACACCGCGTCCCGGGCGCGAGGAACTGAGAGACTTTCGCGGGAAATCAAATGACAGGCACGACCAATCAATCATCGAGCAACGCGTCATCAAAAGCCGCACAGAAGCAGGGCATCGATTATGCATACTTGATTAGACAGGTCTGAGTCCGAACCGGTCAGTGTAGCAAAATAATAGTCGCTCAGATTCGGGTTCAGACGGCCCAAATGGCGTTTTTATGGAGACAGCAAAGCAGGAATATACATCACTTCTATTGAAGATGTCGTGCAAAGGAGGACATATAACCTGCTACGAGTATCAAAAGGCTTGAGGGGTGGTTGTATCTCTCCGCCCACCCCGGAAAACTCAACCGAGCCGTCGTTATTTTTATTTGTAAGGTGACGTGGAGTCGGAGCTGCTCCTCCGAGCCATCTAAAAAGTACTTGATGTACCCTGATAGCACCATATCCAATGCATGAAACGCTGGGCTTTTGTGTATCAAGCGTTTCGGGGATGCTTAGCACCGATTGTGGACATTGAGCCCCGGTGTCGGTGGATACCGGAGTAGAGAGGAGGCTGACGGGGCCTGGACCCTGAGATATCCGCCGGACGGACAGGTTTGGTCTGATCTGCAGCATCAGGGCAGGAGTCACACCGCCGAGCCGTTGGTAAAGTACATCTGGTTCACTTAATCTCCTTCCTTTTTGCGTAAATCGAGGCCCTGAGAGATACTGTCTATGTAGAATGATGCCACAGTGTGTTCATGTTGAGGTTGTGAATGTTGAGCTCTCATCTGTCTGCATAACATCTGCAGCTCGATCTGCGTTACTTTACACACCTGACCTGTTTTTTTATGCTCAGACAGGAAATTAAGCTGTTAACGAACCTAATGGTAGTGTAGAGCACTAACTGCTTTGATTGCGCGTCTGTCTAGATTGTGCGGTGAGTAACATGACTAATCACATAAATATGGTGGGAAACATCTTGTCAAACACAGATGTTATCTTAGTCTTAGAAAGTAAATCTAGTCCATGCCTGCCGCTTAGGAGGCCGAGCTTGGGAAGACGAGGAGACTGAAGCTTCCGGAGAATTACAGCATGTACTTGATTCACCATAAGTTTTCTAAGCGATCAGATAGATGGATTGAAACTCTATTGTTCCCTTGGGGAGGTTCTCTTCAGGAAATTCAGGTTCCAGGTTACAACACCATACGTAGGAAAACACACCTTACAAGGTAGCACAAAATAAGTACAAAGGAATTGATCTTATAAGGATTATACATCAGATAATAATGGACCCATCATTGCAGGAGTCTAAAATGCATACATGGGATCTATGTATTGGTGCGAAAAGGTCCCAGACCAGTTGTGTGAACGAGGTAGCGGCGAATGGGAAATGGACCGGCTTTTCTAAATCGTTTTTTCTAGCCTCAGTGACCACTCAAAGTGCTCATTCAGACGCTGATGGCAGGGACTACCTTACGAGGTCCACCTGCTTAACCAGTAGCTTCAACCAGTCACACACATTCACACTCCGATGACATAGCATCCGGGGCATCTTGGGGTTAAGTGAATGCCCCTAAGCCCTTAACTTGTTTTGTACTACAAAGGGGGAGTACGACATATTCGCATGAGAAATGACCATACAGCCATCATAACAATCGACTGTCGTGACGTCCTGAATAGCGGATGATCTATCTAGAAGAGTAGCAGTATTTGTATTGAAAAGCACATCCTGCTGGTGCAACCACTGTCGATCGAGCACATGCAGATTATCGTCCTACAAACATTTCGACTGTAATCGCCAGAGTGATTTAACTTTTCTCTCTTACTAAAGATAAGCAGGGTGATGGTGCACGCGGCGTTATCAGCTGAATTCCCATCGCATCACAGCGGTGAAATGTATCCGCAATCCACTTGCACAGTGAAAGCAAAGTCGTCCTCAGGGAATCCTCAGGAGATTTTTATAGAGAAGGAAATCTGAAAAAAAAATACAGCTAGAGAACTGACAGGGCTCCTGTGATTTCAGTCAAACACTGATACAAGTAATGAAATGCACTCTCCCATTACTTTACTGTGTTTGCCAGCACAGTGAGAGTGACACTGCACAAAAACCCATCACATATTGGGGTTTACAGGCTCCGGCTTTGACTTCAAATGAAAGGCATCCTGTTGGTCCCTGGTCAGACAGGCCAGTTTCAGTCCCACCTGTACCCGCTGAGCCGATCAACTGTCCGTCTTTGTGACAGGGGTTATGCGGTGCGGAGTAGGACACCGGCCAGGTGGCCGCCTGGGGACCGTGGCCCTGCACTGCGTCTTGGTGCTGTGTTTGCTCTCGGGCTGGACAGTGGGCTACAAGCAGGGGGACAATGTGACTCTGTACGTCAACAAAGTGGGCCCTTATCATAACCCCCAGGAGACGTATCACTACTACACTCTGCCTGTTTGCAGGCCGGAGAAGGTCAGTCTTCATTCTCTTTCGCTGTGTATTCATGGCATGCTGTTACTCACTACTGAGATCATTTTGTCAGGCTTAAGTAAATGTGTCGTATATGTCCTGATATATCTTTTTTTTCTGAGTCTTTTCTGGATTTTGCCAGTGCGTATTCTTTTTACACCGTCATATAAAGTTCATTAGAGAAAGAATGTAACTTTGCAGATCACAGCACCAGGTGCCAAAAGACTTCCCTCATCGTACGCTTCTTCTTCAGGTGCATCACAAGTCCCTGAGCCTGGGCGAAGTGCTGGACGGGGACAGGATGGCTGAGTCCTTGTATCATATCCGATTCCGAGAGAACGTGGAGAAAAAAACCCTCTGCCAGCTCACTTTGTCAGAGAACCAGGTTAGTTATTGACGCAAGGCGAGGATGGGGATTAAACGATGCGGATGTCGAGCTCCTGTTTCAATATGCCAAGGGCTCGAAAGGGATTCAAAATGTCAGTAATCTGTCGTGTAGCTCGATCTTAAATTGAATCCTGCACACGACAATTCATTGTTACTTGCCTAGCATTTCTTCAGGCAAATTGTTCCCTTGAATATGCAAGTTTGTAACTTTGTGATATTATAGGTGGTATAAGATGTGTACAGATGTATAAAAGCAGCTCTGTCCCAGCCAAACCAACCATGGAAGGTAGCCACTATTAACCTCGGGTGTATGTTCAAAAGAAAAATAAGGGAAAGCTTGTGACAAACACTTTGATGTTGCATCAAAATACCAGCATGGTCGTAAACAGTTCCACCCACCATCAGTAAACAGTTAAATTAACCCTCGTTACGGCAGCTGGAATGTGACGGTGGCTGTTTTGTGTGTGTGTGTGTGTGTGTGTGTGTCAGGTGGACGAGCTCCGCGAGGCCATCGAGGAGCTGTTCTACTTTGAGTTTGTCCTCGATGATATCCCGATCTGGGGGTTTGTCGGATACATAGAGGAGAGCGGCTTCCTGCCTCACAGCCACAAGGTACACCCCGTCTCTGTTTCCTCTGGGTCCGTCGGATAGATGGGGCTGTGCGAAAGAGGAAAAGCTGAAGCTGAGCTCCTCCCCTTGCCGTTATCTCCCTCCACCAGGTGGGCCTGTGGACTCACCTGGACTTCAACATAGAGTACAACGGCGAGTCGGTGATCTTCGCCAACGTCTCGGTGAAGGATGTCAAGCCCGTTCCCCTGGAGGAGGGGGCGGGCGCGGCGGTGGGGGGGGTCGGCGTGGGCGGGGGCAGCCTGACCGTCAGTCACACCTACAGCGTGCACTGGTTCGAGTCCCCCCTGCCCTACGCCCGGAGGGCCGAGCGCCTTCGGGACTACTCCTTCTTCCCCAAGACGCTGGAGATCCACTGGCTGTCCATCATCAACTCGCTGGTGCTGGTGGTGCTGCTGCTCGGCTTCGTCATCATCATCCTCATGCGGGTCCTGAAGAACGACTTCGCCAGGTTCGTCAGCCAAGCCGCCGCAGAGTCTGTACAGAAGGCCGACCGAGTCCGAGTCCTCGTTTCTGAAGCGAACGGGCCGGTCTCGCACGTTCCACATCCTATGGACTTAACAGTCAGATTCAGAAATGGCATTTATTGCCGTGTACTTATACAGCTCAGTTACACAGCGCCGGGGATTTTGTTTTGGGTTCCGGTGCGAAATGGGCAAGATTAAGAGCCCTAAATAAGCACAGGACAACAATTCAAATTGGTCTCTGAAAAGAGAACAAACGCTGGGATGAAAATAATCTGTTATTGCTGGCCTCATTCATATCGCAGCTGCAAATACATTCGCATCGTTTTCGAGCTTTTTAGCGTTTGAAGTGGTCGTACATTGCTTGGCCTTAATCATGATATTAATCGAGCGTTTTTTTTTGGTGTGCTCAAGGCTATGAGTGCAGGTGTAGGCAAATCTGCATTCTGCGTGCTTGCAGATGCACGGCAGGTTATACCTGTTGTATGTCATAGGCGTGCTCCTGAAAGGAGAGCAAAACGTGTACATGCGCAGAATTGGAATTCCTGCTCGACGGGTCCGAGGCAAAGGTATGAAACTCATCCCGACTGACAACAGTCTCCTCTCGGCCGCAGGTACAACGTGGAGGAGGAGGGAGGCTGCGACGACCTGGACCAGGGCGACAACGGCTGGAAGATCATCCACACGGACGTCTTCAGGTTTCCCCCGTACAAGAGCCTGCTGTGCGCCGTGCTGGGCGTGGGGGCTCAGTTCCTAACCCTGGCCACAGGTGAGCAGCCAGCACCTGGCTCGCAGAGACGCACGCAACCGTGGGACTGACCTCCTGACGCCAGGGCGGGGCGGTGGTGGTGGGGGGGGCCCTCTGTTCCCGCAGGGATCATCGTCATGGCGCTGCTGGGCATGTTCAACGTGCACCGCCACGGCGCCATCAACTCGGCGGCCATCGTCCTGTACGCCCTGACCAGCTGCGTGTCGGGTTACGTCTCGTGCAGCTTCTACACGCAGATCAACGGGCAGCGCTGGGCGTGGAACATCATCCTGACCTCGTCGCTCTTCTCCGGTGAGTCCGCAGCGCACTCCGAGCCCACATCCCGGACGGCGGCTTGTTTCTTTGCTCCGCTCTTTCTGGCATTTCCCCCGGTCATTCGTTGCTAAAATGGCGTGGAGGTAACGCGGCGAGAGATGGAATGAGTGTTTAATGATCTTTTTTTTAATGCTTCAGGAAATGCGTCTGAGAGCTGCATGTTGGTGTGACAGGGAGAGATCACAAGCCTTTCGTGAGAATTGGCGTACATTTCGCGACGTACCGTGTGACGATTGAGCGAGACGAATTTCAAAAATTGCAAATTCCTTCCCTGAAGAACAAATATGATCAGCCGGGGTGCTGAATTGGATGACGTGCTGCCTCATCACATTTGCGTGTTGACTTCTGCTTTTCTTTTTTTTTTAATGAACCATTCAGATGCTGTATAGAGAGGATTTCACCCAGTTCTAAAGTATAAAGAGAGGTGAAGCACCTTGTATACTGTGGCACTCCATTAATGCTGTAGATCGTACATAATACTACATTGCAAATCATTGCACGGGTGCAAATACAAAATACCCAGGATCTGTGTGCACTGGTCACACACTGATTATGTACTGAGTGCACAGAGCTACACATCAGATACATACATTAAATGGCAGTAGTAGAACTTCTATAAGAAAAGTAAAACTAAAAGTAGCAGCAGCTGTGGTTGTAGAGAATCTCCTGGCTTTTACAGCTCTACGCAGTAAATGATTTATGTCTCGAATGACTTCAAAGCACTCATTGTGTTCAAGTGCACCAGTGAAGCACTAAAGCGCTGACCGATTGACCCCGGAGTGGCCGTTCCCTCCCCGCAGCTCCCCTGTTCCTGACGTGGAGCATCGTGAACTCCATCCACTGGTGGAGTGGCTCCACCCAGGCCCTGCCGGCCACCACCGTGCTGCTCCTGCTGGGCGCCTGGGTGCTGGTGGGCTTCCCGCTCACCGTCATCGGCGGCATCGTGGGCAAGAACCGGGCCGGCAGCTTCCAGGCGCCGTGCCGCACCCGCAACATCGCCCGGCAGATCCCGCAGCAGCCCTGGTACAAGCACACGGCCGTGCACATGGCCATAGGAGGCTTCCTGCCCTTCAGGTGAGGACAGGCTTTTATCAGGCCGCTTATGGCTTCACTGTGTGTTCAAGGTGTGATTGAGATCGGGTCTGACGTTTTATACCCCCCCGTAAATACACAACTCAATGTATTGATCTTTCTTCTTTTGCCTTCATCTTTGATAGACACAATACTGAGATCTAGGTCCAGAATATGGTGTTTACAAATGCTGTTTCAGTTCTTACTCCAAGGATATATAAACTCCGAAGTGAAGGAAAATAATCTCCTCATTTCTCTCTCCCAACCTCCTCAGTGCCATCTCAGTGGAGCTGTACTACATCTTCGCCACAGTCTGGGGCCGCGAGCACTACACCCTCTACGGCATCCTGCTGTGCGTCTTCGCCATCCTGCTCTCGGTGGGCGCCTGCATTTCCGTGGCGCTCACCTACTTCCTGCTGTCCGGCGAGGACTACCGCTGGTGGTGGCGGAGCGTGCTCAGCACCGGCTCCACCGGCCTCTTCATCTTCGTCTACTCCGTCTTCTACTACCGGAACCGCTCGTCCATGAGCGGCCTGGTGCAGAGCACCGAGTTCTTCGGCTACTCGCTGCTCACGGCGCTGGTCTTCTCGCTGATGCTGGGCAGCGTGTCCTTCTGGGCCTCGCTCTCGTTCATTCGCTACATCTACCGTAGCCTCAAGATGGACTAGACATTCAGTATGCACACGGAGTCTGACAAACAGCCTATAGCACACACACACACACACACACACACACATACACACATAAACACTCACATAAACACGCACACACAAGGACAATCTTCATTCTCTTGCATTCAGTCATTACATTATACAAACACACGCCTCCTATGGGTCAGTGGGAGGAAACAACGGGGCCTTTACCGTGATTTGACAGGATGGACATATCGGAACTGAGGGACGGGAGAATCACGTAATTAAGGATTCAATGGGATATTTCGGTACAAAGGGATGATTGTGTCCTGTCAGGAGCGAATGGGGTAAATGTATGTTGTGATTTGTGAACGAATGAATTGAATCATTGTATGATGCAGCGCGGCATCATCTTGGTTTATTAAAAGCTTTGCCGGGCCTCCACACTCCATTTCCTTCTCATGACACTGGTTATCCACAGATATTGGACTGTAGTTGTAATGTGGGTAATGCAGCAGTGCATCATCCACTATCTGCTATTAACTTGCCCTACTATATTTGAAATGGCCGCTGCAAATGTTATGTTTTGCACTGGCCCCTGTGAAGCTCCACACGGCCCTGCAGTGGGAAACAGGAACAATGCCTTGTAGATGTTGTAAAATGTGGTGATGGGAGCAATAATGTCATTGTATTCTATGATCACCATTTACTGATTTAGGTTCTGATGTAAATAGTCTTTTCAATAAAATGCTTTTTAATACATTATTTGCAACAAACGACTCTGATCCTTTTTCTTAGGGGTACACACTTCTTTATTACCAACTGACAAACTGAAATCGTGTTATCCCAAAAATGTGACCGTGCCACTGATAATGTTTAATTGACTTCTCACCACATGTGCAACTGGTTCAACAGGTCAAACGAATATCCAGTAACAAGTTAATGTAATGCACAAGTGTATATTAAGTGGTTAAAAAACTATGTCCTGTATAAAACGCACAAAGAAGTCTATCATGTTGCCAAAGTGACCCTGACCCTGTCTTTGTAGAAAAAAAATGTGCACATTAGATCTGCCTCGCTATGCTGTCATCCAAAAAAAAGGGGGGGAAAACGATCATAGAATGCATGCAACTTGGAAATATGTATACCAAGCACAAAGAACACCAACATACATTAAATAGTTGCATAGAAAAATATAAAACATCCTTGATAAAAAGGTAAAATAGCAGATGTATGAACAAGGCATATGTACAGCCAACCTGACGAAAAGGCTCCGTTAACTATACACTATTGTCAGGAAGACACAACTGCTGGGTAACATTTACAGGACAGCCCAGACATCGACTACTGGCCAATGTCATGTGCTAGGTTTAAAGCGCTGTGGCCGGCGGCCTGCTCCTCTTTGCTCTCAAAGGTTATGTCGTGCCTGTTGTTTGCAGAGGTAGCGCCGGGCATGTTGAATGCTTTGGGGTTATAGTCGTAGTGGATGACGCTCGGACGCATGGACCAGCCGTTGACCTGGGGCCTGGCCGGCCCAGCAGCCTGGGCTGGGCCGGGGGACCAGGTGGAGTAGCCACCAGCTCCAGCAGCGGGGCCCATCGCAGCCAGGTAGAAGGCCAGGTTCTGGGAGGTGGTCTTCTTTAGCGCTGCCTCCATCATGTGCTGGTTGTAATGCTCCTTGTGCTGGGGCACCGCCTCTGTGGGATACTGGAACATAAAAGGGTTGTGGTTAGTAACAAAATACAATAAAAGGCATTCGTGTGGCAGCTCAGCGTGACCGTGTTTCGTCTCGCCTTTAAGGCCATAACCAGACTATGGTTAGGCCTCCATTATGGACGTGGTGCTCTATGTCCTAGCCACTGCTTCTCTGTCATCATTTAACAAGAAACTTGGGCCAGACAACATGTAACATGCATAGGCATAAACACTAATGTGAGCTACTCACAGGTGGCATATGTGACTGCATGTTGCCCATAACGGGTCCATGGACTGGACTGGTCTTGTTAGCGTTATCGCGCTCAGACGCCCAGCTGGTTTCTTTCTGGTGTTTCCTCAGCTTTGTCCTTCGGTTCTGAAACCAGGTCTTCACCTTCAAACAACATGAAGAGTTTGACATGAATTCACATGATATGAATAGGTATGGCACAAGTTTCGAAAATTGTCATGTACGTGATCCAACAAGCTTCCCGAATTCCTCACCTGTTTGTAGGTAATTCCTGTCATCTCGGCTAGGTTTTTCATTTCGGCGGGAGTGAGGTACCTCTGCACACTGAAGCGCTGGACAAGAGCGTTCATCTGACTCTCTGAGAAAGCCGCCCGGGCCTTCGCCTTGGTGGCATTTACCTTCGAAGTGCTTGGCTTCTTTGGGGCATTTATTTTTAGAGGGTAAATGTTGGTGATTCCTTCATTTCCTATGGCTCCATGTGTGTTGGGCTCCTCCAGCAAAGAGCTGGAAACCTCACTGGCATCAGGACTCCTGCTGCTGGCCTCAACATCAGTGTCATTCTTCACCCAGGCGATGGGGTCCGCCTGGGGGAGACGGCCATCTCCGCTACTGCCAGAACTCCACGAATCTGCCACAAAGAGGACAAATGGGCACAAACGGTGTCAACTTGGATTGAATTCAAAGCAAGTTTGTAACATAAGGCTGGGACATATAAAACATATATTAGGTATTACAAGATGGAATTCAATTTCTTACATTTCTACTGCTGAATATAGGTCCTTAATGTGTAGCTCTTTACACTTCCATACCATCAAATAGTACCTTCCACACAGGCCAACTGCAATTTACTCAGACCGAGATTCTTCATAATTCCCCTTAGATTACCTCAAAGAGCTAAATCAATTCTTCCATGTCTACCACCAAGTTCATAGAGCTTTTCTGGGGTCATATCCAAACCACTGAAGCTAAATTGGTGGATGATTATTGCTTTTTACAGCTGCAATTAAATGAAAACTCAAAGTAATCGCTTCAACTTTATTAAAAAAAGAAAAAAGATATTGCACCACTCTTCAACAGAATGTTTAAATTACAGAAAATAGAAAATTTGAACACTTTTCATAAACTGCATTGCACATATATACGCTTAACTAGCGTTGTCTGGTAGTTTCCTTGAATTTTATCGGTTTTAACACAATTGGCGGGATTGGTTTGAAAAAAACAAGATGGAGGATCGTGGTTGGTGGTCGATTCTGGGGCGAGAATTGTCCGCCTTTGGCGACTCTCCGCTAGATGTAAGTATTATTTACACTTTTTATTATAGTGCGTAATAGTAAATAAAACTAAACTTTGTGCTTTGTGACTGAGCTCGCCTAGCATTAGCTAGCGTTAGCGCTGTTGTTACCCACCAGGTGACGCGTTGGTCTCGGAGTCGCTGGCCGAATCGCTCGCGTCCTGCCTCGGCTCGTGTTCCCGCGTGCCCGCCAGCTGTCCCCGGTAGAGCATCCCGGAGCCCGGGTAGTGGCAGTGCTGCTCCGGGCTCCCCCGCTGCGGCTGCTCGTGGCTCCGGGCGGTGGCGGTGTAGTAGGCCTGGGTGAGGCCGGTGTACGGGTTCAGGTCCCCGAGTCCGGCGTCGGCCCAGCCGGGCAGGCCGCCGTGGCTCTTCTCCGTGCCCGGGGGGTAGACCAGGCTGTAGGTGTAGGGGTGGTAGGAGGGGTTGTAGTTGTAGCTGCAGTCTGCCATGTCTCCCAACAGGTTGGCGTGGTAAGGAGGAAAAAAAGGTGGAAAGTTAAAATATTAGAGCCAGAGCCGCTTAAAAACAGGACAGGACGAGGCCTGTGGCACAGAAGAGGTGGAACATGAGGGGTAGTTCAAAAACTGCACCTCAGGCTCCAACAGGCTTTTTATTAACACGTGTGAGGGAGTGGTCCGAGGTGGAGGTGTGTGTCGAGACCAAACAAGCCTTTTCATTGGCCACCACCACGTTCAATTCCAAAACGTTTTGAATTAAATTGATCTGGTTTGGCGAACAAAAAACTGCGCCAAACCTCGCAACTGTTAACATTTTGTATTTTATTTTTAAGCTGCTTCATCAGCACTAGCGCAAATTGTAATTTAAAAAAACGAATTATTTGATTGGAGCTTAAATATGTTTAACATGAGATTCTAGCTCATCTTAACTCTTGGAGGTGGTTTATGTGTTCGTGTAACTTTTTTTTTATTACTAAAAACCTGGTGTGATTCATGCGGTTTATGTGATATCTTGCTCAACATGGATCAGAAATCAGTACTAAACTTCAGTTCAGTGAAGTGTCAACATATCAATATCAAAAGAACAATGTGACAAAACCTTTTTTTCTGGACTTGAATTTTTTTGAAGGCTTGACTGATTAAACTAGCAGTCTGAAAATTAATGAATGAATGAACAAATGAAATGAATTTGCATCACTATTTTATTGCAAGATGGTATTTGTTGCATCACAAATACCATCTTGCATTACAGGAGCTTCAAATTTATCCTGCAACTCATTCTGACTTGTTCTGCAGTAGAGTCCACATGGTATTTCTCTGCTTGTTTTAAGCCTGATATAATTCCATTGCCATTGCACAGCTGAAACATTACTGATCCCTAGGGGAAGTACCTTTTAGGAAGTTCAGGTTCCAAATGAATGAATCTGTGCACTTTACCAGATTTTATGGATGTGGATAATGTGTATGTATTTCTTGTTGTTAGTTGTGCTTAATGAAAACTGAAGTGCTTTTGGATTTTCTCGCAGCATGGTTCAGTCTATGTAATATCCCATTGGGATTCAAGACCATGGCACACACAGGGGAACTAGAGGCTAATCCCCAAAGTTAATCCATCGTTTGATTTTCCTGCTGTTTAATGTTCTTTAGATATTTTTGCTGACACCTTTGAACCAAAGTTCAGTGCTGATTCCTGATGCCCGGTGTGCTAGAAATCACATTAGGTTTTAATAAAAGAAATTAAGTACTTAAAACAGGGATTAATCACAAGAATACACAAAAAACAGACCACATGGATGAGCTTGTTTCTTGTCTCAAAATGTTTCTGCAATGAACAAAATATGCCCCTTTAATTCTCTCAAGTCTTTAACCAAAATCTTGTGGTTGCAATGGAGAAATTTGACAAGGATTTGATCAAGGATTTGAGATTTAGAGGCAGCATTTACACTCACAGTGGGGTTCTCCAAAAATAAAACCTCATCATTTATCCTTGTCAGCATTTTAGCACTTTTGAGCTTTTTGGGCAGTGCTTGCATCCCCTGGTGGCATGGTTAATGATGTTTTCATGAGTTTCAGCCACAGATCAATAGTCTAAATAAAGTATCTGGGTCTTGAGTATGAATATCTTATGAGTCAGGAATACTTTAAGTCCACATGCAAATCTGAGGATGTGGACCCATATTCTGAGGATGGGCATGAGGGACACATATTCTACTTTTGAGTGCACTCTGCACTGTTCAAAGCCAGTAAATGTTGCCTCACATCTCAACATACCGACACTTTGCACATTGGGTCGAGACATGCCTACGCAGACTTCAGCCTCATTTGCAATCCTTTTCACAAAGATGAATCAGATCAGCCTGCGTGCTACGTCCCCACTGATTGTTTGTGTTCCCTGTATGGATGTGATAATGAGTCAGTTAGGGATGAATTGACGCAAGAACAGGGAGCCTAATGGGTGCATTAGCATTCCGACTGATCTCTGCCTGGACGTGGTGTGTTTCTGTGATCTTGTATGAAGTGAGGCTTATTGGAGGGGGCTATTTGTGTGGGTGTGTACAAGGGGTGGGGGAGCAGTTATGCAGCACATTAGCATTGGAATGTGCCCTGCAGATTGCCTTTGATGACAAGGCATAGTGAAAAGTATTTTTGAAGTGTATTTTTATGTTTGTTTGTACACACTGCCAGCCATTGTAGCCATACTTGAACTTTCTCCAGCTGTTGCACATTTGTGTTTTGGAGCTGCAAAAACCTTGGGATGAGTTTCGTATTGTCCTAGTCTGTGATTACAAATGTGGATGTTGTCGGTGTGGCCAGCTGTCTGGCTGTTGTTGTGTGACAACTGTGCCAATAAACTCTGATGTGAGCACCAAAGTCACAGGCTGTGGAGCCCAATCAGACATTTTACAATCCCTTACTGTATTTCAGTTTGATCAGTGACTAAATACTAACAATTTTTAACATAAAATAAAAATATACTGAAATTTGAAAAGCACACTCATTGCTAAATCCCCTGTCATATCCCTGTCGGTTCATTTGAATTAATCACACTAAAACTGCTCAGACTGAGGGCCCCATGTCCCATGTGTTGAATGGTTTTCTTCAAGTGCTCCCACAGTTTAAAAACATGTATGAATAGTTGTTTGGTTAATAAAATGACACAAAAATGGTAAATGCTTGTCTCCTGAAAGCCCACATCAGGTCTTAAAATGACTCTTTCTTTGTCCTTACCTCAATTTTCTGTCACAGAGATTAAAGAAGAGAGTTAAGCAATGTTTGGCAAAATTTCCTATAAAAATCATTCTCGAAAGCAATTTGAAACACCTAAAACACAATTGTTACAAGAGCTGTGGATTCCTTTATTAGTCGATTAATGGTTTGTTTTGGGTATGTTTTGCTGCGGGACTGCAGTATGACACTAGAATCAGGTTTATTGTTCGGTTGTTATTGTTAGGTAGTCATACAAGTTAGTTATACCGCTTTGAGGAATTTACTTTGTTGGTTGGTACAGGCAAGGCATGGATGCACACATAAGGTTGTTGAATGTACAAAAATATCTTATGTGGGCATTACACACACCTGAGTATAAATGTGTATAGAGTTTTCTTTGGTTCATGTTTCCCCCCCTTTGGATCCTGTGAGGCTATTGTCCTGATGGGCCACAGCCTCCTGTCAGAGGTGAACATCTCAAACAGGCTGTGTCTAGGGTGGGAGGAGAGAACTCACTTCACATGCTGTTCTGGCACCATTATTCTTTCCGGTCAATGTCAGCAGGTTATTAACGTACGCATTGGAATGCAGACAGACTGGTAAATTAAGAGCTTTGCCGTATTGCTCACCTCTCTTCACTACCAACAAAAAAAACAAACAAACGGTATACCGACCTGTGCAGAACAAGCAAGGTAATTAAATATGAATATAAAATCTATCCATAAATCTCATCTCGGCCTAAATAATCTTATTATCAGTTATTAGACAGACATGGTTAGATACAAGATATATATACCTTTTTAAAGTGACTTTGAGGAATTTGTATTATAAAGAATTCTCAATATACATTATTATCAGTGTATGACTATCAACCAGGAAGGTACTAGAATATATACAAATTCTGTGAAGTACAATACGTGCTGTACAATACTCTACTTAATTGCTACCATGTGTGTCTAAATAATAAGCACCTCAGTTTTGGGCTTGTATGTAAATAAATTACAGCCGGAAAGTTAAGATGTATAACATAAAAAAATACTCCGTACATTTTTATTAGCACAAAATGTATGCCATTAATCTTTCATGTGCACGCGGAGCACTACGGCCTCCGCGCCGGTTGGAGGCGCTGCTTGTTTCCTTGGTAACCCCGAGAGGTGCCGGTCCCTTTAACCCAGCTCACATGGAACTCCTGGCCGGTTCTGACCCGCATGCTGGCAGTTGGAGCATTAACGGTCCAGGTTCGGATCCGTCTCAGACTCGGCTCGGACCCGGTATCACCAAAAGTAGATAATTCACGAGAAGCTCGGCAGCTTCGATCAGTATCAGGCCCAGCCGCCGCAGAGACGCTGTTTCCAGGCGCCAGGGCAACTTCATTTACCAGCATTTACCCGAACTCTTAACGGTTCGAGCAGTTGGACCAGTTACAGCTCAGAGCTGCCAACATGACAGAAGAACTGGAGCAGATCCTGTCGCAGCTGACACAGCCTGACAATGCTGTCATCCAGCAGGTACACGTCAATCGACGTAGCTTTGACTTTGTTTGGACGAGTTTGATAAGTTTTCGCGGTCGATCGGTGCCGAACCAACGTCCACCTGTCAAATAATTGCCCCCGGATAACGACCAGCGCCGCGTTCTGTAACGCTGTCTGATTGACGGACAACTTTTTATTCAACCCGAGAAATAGCCCGTTGGTCACTTTTGCCATGTGCTTCCAAGCATCAGTGTGAAGTTATGTGTGGCAGCCAGCCAACTTAATGTCACATCTTTTGTCCCCTCCCAGGCCACAGCCCAGCTGAAGCAGGCTTTCAAAGACCCACTCATTATCCCGGGCCTGTGCTCTGTGATGAGTCAATCCCAAAATCCACAGGTATTGTGTGTGTGTCAGAGAGTGGCTGTTGGCCCATGGTCCCCTGTGCACTCTTACTTGTAAAAACTCAGACCAACTGTAACTCGGGGCAGTGGTTGCCTACACTCCACAGCATCCCGTAACCTACATGCTGAAGTATCCTTTGGCAAGATCCTGAACCATGAACTGCTGCTGATGCACTGTCACCAATGTCTGAATAGGTTTGAGAGTAAAGGGCTAGAAGAACACATAGGGATTACATATCTAGCTTATCTAGTATTGACAGAAGAATTTTAAAAAATCTGATGGCATCAAAGTGGATGATCTGAGTCCAGAATGGCCTTTGTTATCTTGTGCATCTCCTCCATACTTTTTAAATCTGTTGAAGAAATTATCAAAAGTGCCTCAGGATGTTTGGTCTGTATCCTAGCAACAACTTCACTAACGGCTTCACATGCCAGCCACCTTAGCTGGCCCTGGAGCTGGCACAGTGTCTGTGTGGTTCCACCTGTGACAGCCAGTCCGTTTACCATTTACTTGTGCAAAACCAGTGTCTGCTTCCACCTCTCAGATCCGCCAGAGCGCTGCTGTGATGCTTAGGATGAGAGTGAAGAAACACTGGAGGAAGATCGACCCCAATGACAGAGAGAGGTTTGCTCTGTGCTTTGTGTAGCGATCAGAGTCCAGGTGACAGTATGATTTCACTGAGATGTTTGTCTTCCCCGGTGCAGTCTGAAAGCGGCCGTGCTTCAAGTCTTCATGCAGGAAACGGAGTAAGCGACGCAGTATTGACACCGTTGATCGAGATGGATACGTCACCTCCACCCGCGTGGATGAACCAGTCTGATCGCTCTGTGTGTGTGTGTGTGTGTGTTGCAGGCACACAGTGCAGCACTCGCTGTCCCAGCTGTGCGCGGTGATGGTCAAGCACGAGACCCCGGACCGCTGGCCCGCCCTGCTGCAGCTCCTCAACCAGTCCACCAAGAGCGGCAACCCCAACGACAGACAGGCAGGGGCACTCGCGGGGTGAGCCGAGGCGCTGCCAGAGCTGGCCCTCCTCATCAATCCCGCCTTCTGTCGCGCGTCCGCAGGTGGGTCTCCTGCTGCTGAACAAGGTGATGGAGTCCAACCCCGAGCCTTTCAAGCCCCACTACCGCCAGCTGCTGCAGCTGTTCGGCACGGTGCTGCAGGACCACAGCAACCCCACCGCCCTTTACTACTGCATCCGCACCCTCACCGCCATCACTGCCTTCACCGGCTCCGAGGAGATGGTGAGGCGTGCGGGGTCGACCTGGGCGGGGAGCTTGCCGACGCCACCCATGTGTTTTTTAAAGCATCACAGATGCCATTGCGCTCCCCCCCCCCCCACAGAGCCAGATGCGCGCCATCATCCCCAGCCTCATCGTCGCCCTGAAGCACCTCATCAAGGCCGACCAGGTAAGTGGTTGACGGGTGTTGGCGCACGTGCCGCGGTAGCACTGAGAGGCGATCGTAGCGTGTCCGTCTGCGCAGGAAAAGGCCAGCGAGGCCATGGAGGTGTTCAACGAGCTGATGGAGAGCGAGGTGTCCATCATCGTCCCCCACGTGGCCGAAATCGTCCGCTTCTGCCTGGAGGTGGGAGCCGCATGTTCTCTCGGCATCGCAGTTTTTCCCTACTGAATTTCAAGTTCTGACCACCCCGTGTTCGATGCGTTTCGATGTCTGTGCCAGGTGGGCAGCAACAGCACACTGAGCGACTCTCTGCGGGTGAAGGCGCTCTCTTGCATTGCCTTCCTCATCAAGCTGAAGAGCAAGGTGAGCTCACGTCGTCTGTCTCAGTTTGCCCCAAGGCTCGAGAGCATCACAGCACAGAATAGATGATTACAATAATGATAAGTCACGTTTGCAGACGGTGCTGAAGCAGAAGCTGCTGAACCCCATCCTCCAGACCATCTTCCCCGTGCTGGTCGCGTCCCCCCCGCCGGGCGAGCAGGACCCAGAGGACGAGGAGGACGACGGCGGAGACGGCGGCGAAAACGACAACCCCAAGCACTGCGCCGCTCAGGTGGGCGCCCCGTCTCCTCATGCTCTCCAAGCCATCGACTCCCGGCTCGGAAACGCTGAGCCAAACGTGTTGTTGTCCTTCCAGATAATCGACACCATGGCGCTGCACATGCCCCCGGAGAAGCTGTTTCAGCAGCTGGTAAGTGGCAATGCGTTCTGGTCAGGGTGTGAATCCGAGGGAGCTGCCCTCTGACAATGTGTCCCTGGCCCAGATGCCCCTCACCGAGGCCTGCCTGGCCAGTGAAAACCCCTACCAGAGGAAGGGCGCCCTCATGTGCCTGGCCGTGCTGGCCGAAGGCTGCGCGGACCACATACGCACCAAGTACGTCCGCTCAACGGTCGGCGCTTGTCCGCGTCCGAGCCTCCGCACCCTAGTAACGGCAGCCTCTGCGTCTGCGTCAGGTTGCTGTCCCCCATGCTGCAGACGGTGTGCAAGAGCCTGTCGGACGGCGACCAGGTGGTGCGCAGCGCCGGCCTCTTCGCCCTGGGCCAGTTCTCCGAGCACCTACAGGTGAGTCAGCGCAGCCACGCCAGTTTTCACCGCAATGCTTGGAGATTATACGTTCAAAATGGCCAGTGGCTCCGGATGTCAGATGTTCAGATGTACCCTTTTTTTGCCGTCCTGGTTCTCTCCAGCCTGAAGTGAGCAAGTACTGTTCGGAGCTGATGCCTTTGCTGCTGGGCTACCTTTCGTCCTTAGGCCAGGCCAAGGTCGGCCACGTCACCAAGGCCTTCTACGCCCTGGAGAACTTCATGGAGAACCTCGGTACGGCCCGGCTGTCCGCGAGGGCACACGTAACCCGATCAACCGTCTAGTGTCTAGTAATGGCTAAGCTAACATGTAGGACTCCCGCGTTTTTTTTCCACATCTGTGACCCTGTTTTCCGAACAGGGCCAGACATCGAGCCCTACCTGCCCACCCTGATGGAGACCATGCTGTCCGCCCTCAACAACGCCGAAAGCCTCAGGATCAAAGAGCTGGCCGTGTCTGCCATCGGTGCCATAGGTGAGAGTCTGTGTCTGAGTCTGAGTCTGAGTCTGAGTCTGAGTCTGAGTCTGTGTCTGTGTCTGTGTCTGTGTCTGTGTCTGTGTCTGTGTCTGTGTCTGTGTCTGTGTCTGTGTCTGTGTCTGAGTCTGAGTCTGAGTCTGAGTCTGAGTCTGAGTCTGAGTCTGAGTCTGAGTCTGAGTCTGCCCCACCAGCCAACGCTGCCAAGGAGCTGCTGGTGCCCTACTTCCCCCCGGTGATCGAGAGCCTGAAGGGCTTCCTGACCAGCACCACCGAGGAGATGAGACCCGTCCAGACCCAGTCCTTGGGTAAGGTGAAAAGATGATGTTGATGATCGGCACGACTTGGCCGGATGCTTGACCCTCTGCCGTCTTGTCGCTGCCGTCAGACACTCTGTCCGTGCTGGCCCGCACCATCGGCAAAGACGTCTTCAGCCCGCTGGCGGCCGAGTGCGTCCAGCTGGGCCTCAACCTCACCGACACCATCGACGACCCCGACCTGAGGCGCTGCACGTACGTACCGCACTCTGTCTCACGTGAAAGCCGTGTAAAACACAGTGACCGTGAAGCCGTTAAACCTCCACCTCTCTCTCTCTCCTGTGTCTTTCAGGTACAGCTTATACTCGGCCGTCTCCACAGTGAGCCCGGAGTGCCTGAGCCCTCACCTCAGTGCCATCACTACAGTCATGCTGCTCGCCCTCAAGTCCAACGAAGGCATCACGGTAGGAAGCCCGCAGGCTGCCTCCAGCACGAACTACGCGTCGCTCTGTCCGTTCCCCATCTCACGTTTCTCCATCTCATCTCCTCTCCTCTCCTCTCCTCTCCTCTCCTCTCCTCTCCTCTCCTCTCCTCTCCTCTCCTCTCCTCTCCTCTCCTCTCCTCTCCTCTCCTCTCCTCTCCTCTCCATCTCCAGGCCCACCTGGAGGAGGACAAGACCTTCGTCCTGCTGGACGACGATGACGACGACGAGGACGACCCCCAAGAGGAGGAGAAGGACAGCGACTTTCTGGAGGACGAGGCCGAGGCCGACGTCCACGACATCGCAGGGTAAGCGCGGACTCGTGCGCAGCCGTCAATGTCTCCCCAAGAGGCCCGGTCTAAACTGGTCCACCCCTCACCCCCCCCCCCCGCCCAGGTTCAGCGTGGAAAACGCCTACATCGACGAGAAGGAGGACGCCTGCGATGCTCTCGGGGAGATCGCCTTCTGCACGGGGTAACGCACGCCTAGCGTTTCGTCGCATGCCGCTATTGTGTTGTGTAATTCTGCCCGATGCGGGGAGAAGCTGCCACCCTGGTGTGACTCATCTCTCTCGTCCCCCCCACAGCGTGGCCTTCCAGCCCTTCCTGGAGTCCAGCTTCCAGCAGGTTTACGAGATGAGAGATGTAAGTCACGGCTCGGCCGGCCCAGCCGTCCCCCGGCTCAGCGGCCACCTCTGCTCCTCTATGCTCTATGCAACACGAGCCTTCGTGCTGTAACCCGACGCCCATTCTTGTCCTCCCACCCCAGTTTCCCCACGAGGACGTCCGCCGGGCCGCATTCGGGGCCATGGGCCAGTTTTGCCGAGCTCAGCATCTGGTGTGGAAGGAGAATCCCACTGCCGCCAACCACGAGGGTAAAACCGTCCGCACTGCTTCTCCTGTCTTATCAAATACGATAAATGATTTCGCCCTTTAAGCTTCAGTTTGAGCACTCCACTGATTCCTCGCCCCCCCCAGCCCTTCTCAAGCTGCTGGATGTGGTGATCCCCTGCTTCCTGGAGACGGTGCGGAAGGAGCTGGAGCGCCAGGTGGTGCTGGGCGTCCTGGAAACCCTGAACAGCGTCATGCAGACCTGCAAGGAGGAGGTGTTCAGGAACCCGGCGCGCCTCCAAGAGATCAGCCACGCCATCCGGGACGTGCTCAAGAAGAAGGTGAGCAGGACGGAGACCGCCGGAGTACCTCGCAAGTTCTGTACGAATTACACATCCTGATGTGGAAATGATGACCTCTCTCTCTCTGTCTCTCTCTCTGTCTCTCTCTCTGTCTCTGTCTCTCTCTCTCTCTCGGTCTCTCTGTCTCTCTCTCTCTCTCTGTCTCTCTGTCTCTCTCTCTGTTTCTCTCTGTCTCTCTCTCTGTCTCTCTCTCTGTCTCTCTCTCTGTCTCTCTGTCTCTCTCTCTGTCTCTCTGTCTCTCTCTCTCTCTGTCTCTCTGTCTCTCTCTCTGTCTCTCTCTCTGTCTCTCTCTGTCTCTGTCTGTCTCTCTCTCTGTCTCTGTCTCTCTCTCTGTCTCTCTCTCTCTCTCTCTGTCTCTCTCTCTGTCTCTGTGTGTGAGCAGACTGTGTGTCAGGACGCCGGCTGCGAGGACATTGATGACGACGAACAGCAGGTTTGCAGCCGAGCACAGGCTGAACATCTGAACTGATGTGCCATGATGCCACCTAACGGCTTTTAGCAATGCCTTTCTGCAATCAAACTTAAGCGATAACCTCTCGTTCCCATCCTCGAATGAACGTGGATGTGAACTCCCACCCCGCCGTCCATTTACTCCGGGCCCCCTGTCATTGTGCTCCGTGATGCAGGCGGAGTATGACGCCATGATCCAGCAGTTTGCCGGCGAGGGCATTCCACTGGTGGCCTCGGCTGTGGCTGCAGAGAGCTTCTTCCCCTTCCTCAACGACCTGCTGCCCCTCATCATGGGCAAAGCCGTGAGTACTGCTCCTGTTGCCCCGTTCCGACACGCGCACCCAGAACTGTTCTGAGCGTCCGCCATCCCCCCCTGCCGACAGAAATCCTCCTGCACGGTGGCGGACCGCTCCTTCGCCGTGGGCACCATCGGAGAGGTCCTGCACTCGCTGGTGAGCGTGACGGGCGGCCGGGCGGTCGCAGGCCGCCTCTCCAACCGCCTGCTCCCCGTGCTGGTGGGCGGGGTCAAGGACAGCGACCCGGAGGTCCGCAACAACAGCATCTTCGGCCTGGGGTGCCTGGCGCAGGCGGCCGGGCCCATCGTCGCGTCGTATCCATTTTTTGTTGTCTACTGTATCGCCCCGGTGTCAAAACTGGCCCGTGCCCGATGAAGGCTCCTTAACCAGCCCCCCCCCCCGCCGCAGGGACTACCCCATGATGCTCTCCGTTTTCTCCAACCTGCTGAACAAGGAGTCCGACCTGCGGGTGATCGACAACCTGTGCGCCGCCCTCTGCAGGATGATCCTGGGCAACGTGGAGGCCGTCCCCCTGGAGCAGGTAGGTCTGCCGGTGGGTGGGAGGAGGAGGAGGAGGAGGAGGGGGAGGAGGAGGAGGAGGAGGAAGCGTCTCCGTTTCTGAGCACCGGCAGCTGAGCACCTCACACGCTCCCTCCCTCAACAGGTCGTGCCGGCCCTGCTCAGCTGTCTGCCCCTCAAGGAGGACATGGAGGAGAACAAGACGGTGTACGGCTGCCTGGCCATGCTCTACACCAACAGCCCCGCTCTGGTAGGCCGCTCCCTCACAGCTCCCTCTTTGTACAAACCACTCGGACCAGCGATCCAGTCGTTTTTATTCCTTTAATCACAGTCTGTTACCTCGTACAGTGTTCAACATCAACACCAAGCATGTTTGAAGGAAGTCACTTCTCACAACCCGCCTCTCCCCCCCTCAGGTTGTCGGACTGATGAAGCCCATCGTCGTCGTCTCCGCCAAGGTTTTGGGCGACAAGGACGTAGACAAGGGTGAGGGTTTCTTCCCGAAAAGCAGCTCGCGTGTTCCCGGGCGCTTGAAAGCTCAAACTCTTTACAGTGACCACAACAAAAAAAACCCAAAACAAACTGTACATGTGATGTTAATGATAAACAGCGGACACCCGCATCAGGTCATCAGGTCAGCATCTGTTGTCAGTGTTTTCCCTGTCACCTTCTGAGCTCTCTCCCTCTCTCCCCTCCTCCCTCTCCCCCCCCCCCCCCTCCCCCCGCAGAGTCCCAGGCGTCGCTGGCCATGCTGATGAGGGCGTTCGCCCAGGGCCACTCGGCGGAGTTCCAGGCGGCGCTGAGCTCGCTGCCCGGGGAGCAGCGGGCGACGCTCAGCGCGGCCGCCTCGTAGCCCGGCCCCGGCAACGGAGAGAAGCCTTTTTATACCGTAGGCCGGGGGAACGGCCGTTTGGGACTTTGATCGGACGAAAAAAAAGAAGAAAAAAAAGCTAAAAAAAAAACCCACCCTGTCATAGGTGTTTCTCAGATGAATCGGTTCGGCGCTGGAGTTTTTAAGTTATTCGCTTGTTGTGCATGCCGTGTCGAGCTTTTTAATCAGTTGCGGGGTTCCAGTTCCAACCCCTGCGCTGTTACCACTGTGTTTCGTTTCCTCGTCGGTCTACTTACCGCTTCTGGCTTTGCTATCTGGAGTGTGAAGCAATGAATCTGACCCCCCCATCCCCCACCCCCCAGATAAATCTAACTTTTCATTCCCATTCCTCTCAGTCCTCGATCTGTGCTTGTTCACACAGCGTTGCCTTACTATTGAGATCTATCTGCTGCTTAAGTACTGCCGTCCAAGTGTGTGTTCAGAGTCTGGCAGATATAGTGCAGAGAGAGCCTCCACAACTCACCCACCACCCTGGACGACATGGCTGGAATGGGCCACACGTGCTGTATGTGATATGTATGCATAGAAACGCTGCCCCCATCCCCGGTGCATTCAGTTAGTGCTTAAGCAGCGCAGCCTGTGACCAGCCACGCTGAAACATGGAGCGCTCCAAGTCTGTTAAAAGCGTTCCGATGGGCTCCTGCAAGTGCAAAGGGTATCTTTATTTTTTAGGTTTTTTTTTTTACAAAAGTCAAATACGATGGTGCTGGCAAGCTGTCGAGCCCCTCGGCCTTGCCCCGCCTCGCCGTAACGAGAGGGCCCGATCGCGCCCCCCCCCCCCCCCCCCCCCCCCCCCCCCCCCCCCCCCCACCCCCCTTCGAGAATCCTCTGCTGTACAGTGCCTGCGAACGTGCAACGCAGTTCAGAGCGGGGCTCTGCGGCGGCGGCCCGCTCTGCCGGCCCTCAGATCTCTCGTTGCTCCTGGGCCTCGGTGGCGTCGGGCTGCTGGTCCTCCAGCGACATGGTCATCTGCACTGGCGTCAGCCCGTCCTCCCCTGGCACACAAATCCAGACGTTACTCTGTGCCAGTGCACAAGTTCAAATGAGTGCAGATCTCTATGCGACTGCCACAGCTGCAGCAGGGGCCCTGCGAGTAGGATAGACTCGTATGTAGGAAAACAAATGTCAGGGTCTGATTCGACCAAGTAAATGTTGACCCTAGGTTGACTATGAACATTTGCTCAGAGTCAGTGTTGCAAGACACCGATCAATTTTGCTCGCGAACAGGCGAATGACTGGTGATTTGCACGAGAGGCATCGTTACGTGGAGTAAAGTGACAGTGAGAGTGATGCTGACCCTGGACAAACAGCCAGTGGTGAGCGCAGGGACATTTACTTCAGGCGGGTTTCTGTGCGAGGCGAACATCGCTGTGCCCGGGACAAAGGCAAACATCTATTTTCCGCATCCCTGACATAACATGATGTAAGGTTCATTTACTAGCAAACGTGAAGCGTGCCGGTGTCACAGCAGAGCCCGAGGCTGCAGCATGCCGCTGTCATCTGCATCGTTCTGACAGTTCACCTGTCACCTCAACACTCGCTGCAGGCTGCTTTCCAGGCACTCTCAAAAACAAATCTAACATCAGAGGATAAATTGCAGACTTGGCACCTCCTCCCACTAATAAACAGATCTCGATCAAGCCTTGAGAGGTGACCAAAGTGATCCCAGACCTGTAGCTATGGTCTTCCACGGTAGGATGTCCATCCCGGTGCGACAGAAGGAGCGGTCGGTGTGAGCCTCGGTGCTGTACAGGACCTCCTGGAGCTGTTTGTCTCCAGGTTTCTGGGCCTTCACTCTCACCTAGAAAGGGACACGTGGCTACAGGCTGTCTCCGCAATAAGATGAAAGTGCTCAAAATGCAACAGGAAGCCCTGTTGTCCTACCTCGAGGATGGTGACTTCTTTCTCCTTGAGCTTCCCTGCTTTGTTCTTAACCTGCGTCTTCTTGGTGTCCACCCACACCACCCTCTCCTTTACCTCTGACCTGGACACACAGAAGCACACATTAGCTTGCCGGCATGCGAAGCGTGAGATCTGGGTCTGCCTGGGGCGTCTCTCTGCCGAGTGTGGACTCACTCTTGGATTCCGAGGTCGGCCAGAGTGGTGTCCAGGAAGGGGAATGGTTGGTGGACTGGGTCGGGGTCCACCTGGACCGGCAGGGCCACCGACATGGGGATGTCCCACTCCAGCTCCACACGGACCATTTTACCACAGGGCCCTCTGGAGTCCGACCTGGCCGGGCAGTCTGGATCTCCATCGGTCTGCTCCAGAACGACCTCTCCCTCCTCCAGCGAGCCGTTTACCTCGTCTGCTGCCAGCTTGACTCCGATGCGTGTCTCCAAAAGAAAAGGAAGGCGACGTATCCCTTGCCCTCTCTTGTCTTCTCTCTGCAACTTCTGTCTCCAGCAGGCTCTGGTTGATCCGTTCCTCCTCTGATGATTCACAGCTCTGCTTCTTCTTCTTCTTCTGATGATAACGGCCTCTGGAAAGTACGCGTGTGTGGGTCTGCGTGTGTCCGAGGCTTGCACACTTGTGCTCTCCCCCTCCTGATATAAGCAGCTGGTGTGCATGTGTGTTATGTGTCGCTCAGGTGTTAGGTTTATTAGGCTGTCATGGAGGTGATGGACGGGTGGCGGTGTTTGCACACCCGATCTGATTTCACCGAGTTAATGTTGTCCCTGGATCGACTTCTAACTTGTTGGTCTGGGATCAACATCACAATCGACCAGCGGCATTTATTCCATGGAGATAATGTGAGCCTCCGGTATGTTTAGTTACAGACAGAAAATACCGCTGGCTCCAACCTGGAACTCAAAATTTCTAAATATTGTAGCCAACATCTGCTTTTTAAGTACGTTAATTTCTAGTTTAAGAGACCTGAATGCATACGATAAATCCCCAACCCCAGAACCACTTGGAAAGGAAGCTAGCTGCCTTTTAGCCTGTTTAGCCTAGCTTAGAAGTCCTTTAGCGTTTACTTTTCACACACATTTCTTTCTTACACATAGTAAACAGGCCTAGTACAGGCTAACATTTTCTTAGAAGCTAAGCAAATCTCAAGGTGGTGAATGGTATTTGAACAAAATGTGCGTTTTACGGGTGGTTCTCTTCATGTCACATAATGAGTGCTGCTAATTGGTTGGTGGTGATGTCGGTCCCAGACAAACATGTTGGCGATTGATCCAGACACAACATTTCCAGCTTGTGTATGTTTACACAGGCGAGGCAAATAACATTGAGTGCAAAAACCAGTCAACTCTATTATACTACTGTAAAAGCATTTGGGGGGGGGGGGGGGGCGGTAGGCGGTAGATTTACAATTGCGTGTTATGAAAGGATCCCCCGCCTATGCATTTCATTCCTCTCACACAGCACTGAACAGGGCGGTGATGTATATACGGTCCTGCTCACACATCATCCGCTTCTAAACAAAAAAACAACATGCCCTTGCTTCATCCTACAGGACACAAACATGGCACACGTGTTGTCCCGTGCCCGGGAGCGTGTGTGCGTTGTCCTGTGCAGCTGGGTACACACGGCACTCTGTGTCCACCATGTCACATTCCATGGGCTGCCACGACGAGTCCTCCCGAGACAGATAGCAGCCTTACGTCAGCCGTGCGGTGGGACGCAGATGAGGCGGAGGCCCGAGAATGTGCAGGGCCAGAGAGAGAGGCTGATGGTGCAGCCAGCAGGTTGTGGGAGAACGTGTTGGGTTGTTTTTGTTTTTTTTTTCTCCTCAGGAGAGCTGCTCCATTTGTTTTCAGATGAACCTTTGATCTTGTAACTACTTTAAAATGGTTGTTTTTCCACACCAGCCTTGCTCAGATTTATATAACCTGCCAGCGGCTGTTCTGCAGTTATTGTATGGGTTTCTTCCTGTGTCTATGTAGTTTTCCTTCCAAAGTCCAAAAACTGGATGACTATGGTAAGTGAAGTATTGAAATGGTTTTAGGACTCTGACTCTGCACATCATCTGCCAAGTACCAAACAGCCCTGGGCCACAGTCAACAGATAGAGAGCCAGATAATTGGCAATCACATCAGTTACTTTTCATGACATTGTAGCTCAGTGTATAGCACTGTCACCTTACAGTAAGAAAGTCCTGTGTTTAAATTGAACTTTCTGTTTGGACTTGAATGTTTTCCGTGTTTTGTTTTTTCTCCTGGATTCTGCAGTCCAAAAACATGTATGTATGTATGGGTCGATTGGAGACTCAAAGTTGCTCAGTTTGTATGACATATTGATGTTAAATTGTTAAGATACAGATACCAGCATTATGGCAGTAGATTCTAGTGGTAGATTTCTTTTCCATCCTCCCTCGCCTGCCCGTGACCCCTCCTCGGCGGGGCCGCCTGTGTTTCTGTAAACACGATGAAGTCACGCTCGGATTTGCTGCCGCTGCAGCAGCATCGGTGGACGCCCCAGTGTGACCTCTCCGTGTGCCAGAGGTGACGGACCATCGAGCGGCCTACGAGCGCAGCGCTTTAGCCCGAAACTGTGAAGGCATCAGTCACGGCGTGTGGAGAGGGAGGGAGGGAGCAGCTGGAGAACCCAGCGGGAGGAGGGGGTAAAAACAAAACAAACAGGCAGCCCACCAGCTTCAGACGCAGTGTTTTTGTGTGACAACACTGGCTGGCAGAGGAGAGGGACCTTTCCTGGCACAGCGGGGCGACCTGAATGTATCGCGAGTAGTGTCCACAAAGTTACCATTCCACCACGTTGATGTGAGGGAGGATTTCTGCTCCGTGACTGCAGCTCTGACCTCAGCTCGGGCCTCTCAGTCGCAGCCAGGTGCCATATGGGTATGGTCTTTCTCTTATGTACACACACACACACACACACACACACACACACACACACACACACACACACACACACACACACACACACACACACACACACACATTCACAGAGCAGTCCCCGGTGCGTTTAACAGGCAAAGACTTTAATGCTGTGGAGCTATTGAGGCGTGAGGTCAGACTGGAGTTTTGCAGCGAGGCGCAGTGTGTTCCTATCACAGGGAGAGGTCCTATCAAGTCACATTTCATGGAGTTCCATAACTACAGCTGCACCGTGAGCTCGAGTCATCATGTTTACACTGAGTTTGTTGTATCTCATAGACCAGGACAGGCTCCTTGCTCGTTTACTCGCAGGCAAAGCCAGTCCATGCTGAATGCTCGAGGGGATGTTGAAAATCACAACCTCGCCGGTGTTAACAGAAACGCACATTTTGCCAGGTGTGAACGTGAACGACGGGCAATCCTGCTCTTCTGGAAATAAGTTAACCGGCACAAACTGTATAAAAAGCTTCGTTAAAAAAACTACAAAAGCTAAAATCATTCAGAGTAAAAAAGCAGCAAAGACTGCTGCGGCACACTAATAAACATTAAAAACATCACCAGGAGATAACAAGTCATCCATAATGCGCATTAAAAAAGAAGCAGAAACTGAACTTCTGTAGAACTCCGATGCTGCGACCTGCAGATAACTGTGTGTGTGAGCGTTCAGGCAGGCGTGCCGAGGACTGCGCCGTATATGCCGATTTCACCATAGGGCTCCGACTGTCGCGCGGTCACCTGTCCAGCAGTCAGCAACTCTGAGGGAAGACAAACGCCACTCGTTAATGCCGCCGGTGCTCCAGTGCACGCTGTGGAAGCAGGCAGAAGTGTCCTCCTCACCCAGCAGCCTCAGGAATGTGAGCGCTGCAGTGCCGCAGCCGGCCTCCGGGGGCAGCAGCGAGTCAAAGGTGACCTCCCCAAAGCTCTGCAGGCCGGAGAAGATGCAGCTGCAAGAGAAGCGGCGTCAGCAGTGCATGCTGGGATACGGACCTGGAGGGCCGCGGCTGCGGCTCGAGGCAGGAACGGCTTAAACTGAACACTTATTTCACTTAAAAACCTTATAGTATAGCGTAGAAGTATAGAATAGAGTATAGAAGCGCTGCAGTAGCTTCTGTATGAAGGCCACTGTTGTGTATGAGTCTGACTGAGTCTGACAAGTCCACTCAGATTGAATGCGTCCCATCTACATATCTGATCTAACCTGATCTACTAACGGCGGCTGACGAGTATGTGATATTTACGCAAATGTTTCAAAAGGTCAGAAAAGTTGAAACAGTGGCTCAGGTTGAGTCCTCAGGCCGACCGGTTACGTTCTACTTTGAATTTCAAATAAGATGACAAACGTGTGGTGCTGGAGGCAAAATGAAAGACAATACGAGCAGACAGCTTTATATATATATATATAGTTTGTTATAGCTGCAACTTAAACTCATCCATATAAGGCTGAAAAGCTCAGCTGCTCAGCTCTCTGAGTTAAATAAAATATGCGAGTTGCTTGTTGAGGTTTAGGACCATTAAATATGGCCAAAGTCTTCCTTTATTCAAAGCAGACACGCCACAAAACACGTGCTGCGGCAACATTCGGGGATCTGTGGAAACAGCGCAATAGAGTCAAACTGATTCTGATTAAACTCAGGATTTCTGAAATATCAAGGAGGTTTCAAGAGCTTGACTCAATCCGTGTACTGAGTTTTTTTTGTTGTTTAAGAATACAACAAGGTTGACTGTTAATAGCGTTTCAAAGCCTGTTGTGTGTTTTCCATGAAGCACCTCAGCATGTCTCTGCCCTCTGCATCCAGCTGAACTGTGGGAATCTCAATGGTCTCCTCCTCTATGGGCTCCATAGCCAGCTGGGCTTCATCCAGATAAGACCTGCACAAACACATTTATTTATGTCTTTATCCATCCAGCTGTCTGCCTGTCTGTCCAGCTAAGACTCACCTTCTACTACTGAGAGTGATCCCATCGCTTAGGTTACTTTTGTCCTCTTTCGACAGGTCCAGGATCATGTCTAGCCCCGCTGTTCACACACACACACACACACAGGTAAAAATCACACAGCGTGAACGGTTGGCTGCTTCAGGTGAATGATGTGTTTTATTGTGCGGTCAGAGCAGAATGTAAATAAGTCAGTGACAGAAAAAGGATTCTCACATGAGCCCTCACTCAGCTGCAGTCCTGATTCATTGTAAGTCTGAGAGAGATAGAGAGAGAGAGAGTGGGGGAGAGAGGCTGCTTCATGAAATAGAAACAAGGTTTATAATCTCATTTGTCTCACCACTGAACTGAGCACTCGGTCGACAGCCAGTGACTGCAGGCACTGCAGCTAATGGATAACCTTCATCGTTACAGCCCCAAATACCCTCAAATTTTAACATGACCCCAAACCGGGGTGTGAATCACCCCTCCTCTTTCCCTCCCCCACAGGTGGTGCTGTTTGACTTTAGATCATTACGAGGTGGCAGGAGAGGAGCTGCGACAGCACACTCACATCCCCCCTGGTAATTTCTCTGTCCTCCTCTTCCCCCTCTCTGTCTTCCTCCCCATATCCGGGCAGGACGGTGACCGAGGCGCTTTGTTTCCATAGCAACTGCAGGTCACCATGGAGGAAGGCTGCGGAGAGGGTTCAAAGAGCGGCTTTTAGTTTGCCTTTCATATTTTGCTCAGTTGCTCTGTCCTGAGTTTGGGCTAACACACACACAGTGCTGTGATCAATGCTGAGAAAATGTTTCTGAGGCCCTGCAAGGTCGTTGCCGATTGGAAAACATGCACCAGGTCTATTATGATTTATACTCTCGAGGGGGCTAAAAAAGAGTAAGTGGTTGCAGGCTGAGTCTCCTCAATGAGAACGCGTCCTTGAGAGCAGAACTCTCTCTCTGACTGTACAACGAGTTTGACTGCTGCCTCAAACTAATCCCTCACAGAGGCAAGTCATTGTCAGTTGTTTCTACCCACAAGTTTCTATTCAATTGTCGTTTTATCGCCACCGACTCTCATAACATAGAAAACCGCTCATCCCTTTTAGTTTCCATATTTTTCACAATCTGTGTCCACATTTAGCCTCCGGTCCTGGGTGCCGTTAGCCATGAGACAAGCTAATAAACGATCTCGACTGAAAAGGTGAAGTGTAGCACTTGTCACTGACATGCACAGGGGGCGCTGAAGAGCTGAGCAGGAGTGGCACGCTTAGACGAGGAGTGCTGCACCACCTCGGGCTGAGAAGGAGAACACAGCATCAGCTCCACGGGCCAGTCTCAAAGGGCACTTTTGCTCAGGGAGGAGAGGAAGGGAAGAGGTTAAGGGCAATGATACGTGTGAGTGGAAATGGAAGGAAGGAGGGAAGACGAACAGAGCGAGATTAAATCAATGAGCTCCCTCCCAATGGCCTTCGAGGGCACTTTAATTAACTGACAGATGGTGAATAAAGTCCTGATGGTGAGGCTTTGATTAGCGAATGGCAGAGACTGAAAATCAATTGGTCAGCGTCACTGATGAATGTGTATTTCTGTTTGTGTGTGGGTGGGTGGGGGTAGAGAGCTTTCACTGTGTGTTTAAAGCTGGTTTTCGCTCCAGCAACTCGGGCAACAAGTGCCTGGAACGTGCCTCAGAACAATGTCAACATTCGACTTTCGGTCGGCATCTGTCGTACCAGCTCCAGGGTCTCGGTCAGTGGGTTTTCGATCTGCTCGGCCATGGCCGTGTCAGAAATCTGGACCTCGGGGTCTGCGAAGACCAGCTGGCGCGTGCGGCCTCTGCTGGGCTTCCTGCGAGGAGGCGCAGCTTCCTGACGGCAGAGTGAGAGACAGGCTCACAGACAGGCTCTGGTGTCTGCAACGCCCTGGGCTATAAAAAGGACCCGAGCGCCCGGAGTGGAAATTATGAGCGTACCTGCGAGCTGACACGCCCATGCGTGCTTTCCATTACTGGTTTTCCAAAGCGAAACAACGCTCAGCTATGCGTCACTTTGCGGAATGCGGATGAAAAGCTTGTGACAGCTGTCACCCGAGAAAAACGCCTCGTCACTCGACAGCAGGCTCCACTCCACCGCAAGTAAATAATAATAATGATAGAAAAAAACAAACACTGGGAACAAATTAACCTCACCCTTTGACAAACCAGCGAATAAACGGCTATGCCTCACCCCTTCAGAGGAGCTCTCCTTTGTGCTGTCCACCTCCTTTCCAGACGTCCCGGAGGTTGGAGTCGGCATGGCAACCTTTGCCGGGGTCGTCTCCTGCTTGGAAGCTCCGAGAAGACGCCCGGAAGAAGGTCGTCCCATCGCTTCGTCTAGCAGCCCCAAAGCCTGCTCCGCTCCCAGCTCGGTTTCCCTCAGCCTGGAGACAGTAACACACACACACACACACACACACACAGGTCCATGTGTAACACGGATCGTTTCAATCATTAAGTTCATTAATTTCAAGCATGTTCAAGGCCAATTTTCAAGCATTCTCATCACCTTATAGCAAAAAATGATACCAATACACACTTAACATGATCATGTCTTTTGTATCGTGATATTGTGCTAAATCTGGTCCAAAAGCACATTCCCCAAAAATTCAAGCACTTAAAACCACTTTAAACCTTGACGATGTCATAAAAGTGTTTGTCAGGGATTTCAAGCCCTGCAGTTTAATTTATAGAAGAAATCACAGATATAGATGTTTATTGTTTATTATAGACTGTTTTTTTGTCAGTATTTGTTAACGTGCTGTAACGAACGGCGAGGCCAGCTGGCAGGTTTCGGCCTGGCGTTCACACACCGCCCCACAGGCGTCCTTCCGGAACTTTCTCCACAGGACTCACGGTTCGCTAGAAGACGAGGCTCCTTCCACCTCCATGGCCCTGCTCTCTGCCTCCAGCTCTTCTGTTTCGACACATGTGGACACAATGCATAATCACACCAAAAGAAAACCAGTTCTCCTCGTGGTAACAAGCATCCTATCAAAGCCCAGCGCTCTCCCCCCTTTCATTGCTGTTTCAATGCAGGAAAACACGTTCAACCTTCCCCAAACACGCGCTGCTGACATGTCCCTGCACTGTTTCATAAACAACATTCGGCAATCATGTTGTTTCTTCTTTTCTCTCCCAAAGAGACGGTCCTTCTATTCAGCCCTGGGATGAAAAAAAAGTCTCCAGCAAAAAAAACCTGTTTCTCTCTGGCAGCAGCAAAAACACCCACAGAGTCAGAATTGCTTCTTCTTTTTTTCTCCCCCATTTATAGCAGCGGCACAAAAGATTTGACCTGGTTGACTGGTTCAGACACATTAAGCGGAGCACACTGCAGCTCTGAGAATCAACACTCTCCCGGTCCCGCAGTATCATATCAGCCGAGGGAGCTGTGCTTCGACACTAAAATCGATGGCGAAGACGGAAACACGAACCTCTGAGGAACTCGTCCGATTGACCCATCAAGAGGTTAATTTCTCTGGTGGTGACTTCGGGGAGGTCCTTGCCCTCGAAATCCTGACAGAGGAACGAGGTGAGAGAGAGACAGAGGGCACGGGAGGGCGCGATCAGCTGATAAAGCAATGCAATGCGGTTTGGCTTGCTTGGTGTCCGCGAAACGATGACTAAAACGGGCAAAGTGAAACAAACACGGGGGTAAAAAAAACAGCCAAAGCGGGAGGATAGGAAACAATATGACTAAATGTTTGCACGCAAAGCAAAAGCAGACCCAGGGGGCAGAGACGCGGTGGCGGAGGATGACAGAAATGTGAGCCGCACATCCCTGTAAACAAACCGTGAGTGCAGGATGATGTGATTAAGTCAGATCTTATCGAGTCAAAATTGACCTCATCAGCCGATTGAGCATTGGGAAGCGCGTTATCGGGCCCTAAGTGACAGGACGAGGGGGATGAAAGTGTGCAGAGGGACTCACACTTACTGTGGCGGAGATAACACAGCTTCTCTGTATCCGACAGCACCGTGAGGTGAACCCGGGACAGAGAGCTGGGGAGCAGGTAATTCAGGGCCACGTTCCCCTGGAGCACTAACATCGCTGCAGCACCATTTAGAATATTTCATCTTTACAAATTTGTAGCACTGAAGTAGAAGGAGAGTAATATAGTGTGTAGCGCTGCAGTGTCCATGCAGGAAGGTAAGAAACTTGTGTCTTCATTAAGAGACAGTGATAAAGAAACATTAGGTGCGGCTCAATATCAGCTGAAATATAATATTAGAATATTAAAGCTTTTAGCTAATGTGGAAACCTCAGGCACATCCTCAACTTGGCAGCTCAGATAGTTACAATAGAGGAATTCAGGCCCTGACCAAATGTGGATTATGGCCGCAATCTCCACTTCTGAGATGAAGCTCTTCATTTGTTATAGTAGGCTCCGACTACAAAAAGCTAATCACTTTATCTCCCGAGCCCGGGGGAATTTGAATACATTTCCTAAAATATCACTTCTGGTGCGACTGGGGTGTCATATGTAGACGAGCGCAAACATTAAAGGGATTGTCACAAATGAACTGGATGAGACAGCCAGCGCCGGGCTCTAACGCAGCCTCCTGATCACGTGACACGCCGCGGAGAGAGACATCAAAGACAAAGAAGCGGCGAGCGGCCTAATTGTGACAAAGACCTTTGCCGGAGCTGCTGCGGACACACGGTCCGCGTCGCAGCTCGCTGATTCACTGGGGGGGGGGGTGGGGGGGGGCGCCTGCTGCGCCTTCAAAGTGATGACTGGGACGTTTCCAGTGCCTGCGCCCTGACAGGGACTGTACCTCAGCCGCGGCGGTGAGCGATGGCTGCTTCTCCCTCAGGGTGATGGCGGCTGGAGGCGACCTGAAACCTGGTCCAAGCACAGCAGCAAAGATCAGGAGGTGAAGGCCAAGATACTGCGTGTCTGTGTTGAGTGACGGCTTTAGGGGAGGTGGGGAGGAGGTCGGGGGGAGCGCATGACAGAGACAGGACAATGGAATCTGGGACTGAGCTTATCCCAGGACTGATGCCTTTTTAATTTAACAGGGGCAGATAAAAATGAGATTAACTCGCTATTGACTGAGCATTTAGCAATGTGCCTGTGTAGAAAGTGTAAATTTAGAGGAAAATCCACTCATGGAATTTTTATCAGATGCGATGATGACCCATTTTTCTTTTTTCTATCTCAGAAGATTGATTATCTTCGCTGCAAGAGTGCAAAAATGTTACCTCAGTCTCTATTGCAAATCTGGCGAGAATAATCTGTATTTGAAGTGTAATCGGTGTCGCAAGCGAAATCCTGCATGCGTTTCAGGGATAAACATTATTAAACAGTAAACTGTGTCTCATTTCAGGTGAGGCATCTTTCAAAGGAGGCGGCCTATAAGGGTACAACATCAAAAGGAGAGTGAGCCAGTAATCTGAAGCTGCACCTCCCTCCCAAATGAGATTTTCTGCTCCAGCTCTCACAGAGACTAGCGAGCGGTGGGGAAATGGACTTTGGGATCATAAACTCAAACACGGGTCGCGCACCTCAAACTTTCTCGGAGCCAACTTTACCAACCCATAAAGACATGTTTGATTCTCAAATGTGTAAAGGCAGCAGCCCCTGAAATGGGACACAGGGCGGGTTTCTGATATAAAAATATCTATCCTACCCTCTTTGTCAGGTGTGGGGAGGTGACTGGACACCAGGGAGTGCTGTGAACCTGCCTCTTCGGACACTGTCACAGGCTGGGAATACACAATGCGAGCTGTTAACTAAAACCAACTCATCTTCATGTATTTTACAAGCCCAGAGTGAGAGGCCGATCACAAACTGAGGTCATGCTTATGTCACATTGCTCTCCCGCAGGAACTATTACAAGGAGGGCAAAGTTCAGCCGAGTCCACCCAATTTACAGCCGAGTGAGTAAGAGTTACGTCCTGTGATTTACTGAGTCCAGAACTTCAATGCATGGAGGTGTACTGCACTAAGTTAAGAGAGGGTGTGACCTGCAGCTGCAGAGATATGGCAGTGGAACAGTGATTCACTTGTATAAACCTGACAGTGATCATAAAAATATTAATAAACCAGGAATATCTGATGTGGGCTGAGGAAACACACAGCACTATAAAGCAAGGGTAGCATAATTAATCAGATGGGCCTGTGTAACAGTGTAGAGGCAGTAAACTGCATGTGTCCTATAGATAGGTGTGGCACACACACTATGTGTGAACTATATTTGGAAAGTGGTCAGAAACGCTCAGTGACTTCTAACAGCTAGAGTGTTTGTGCTCAGTGTGGGCTGACAAACCCACCGACTGTTATGCAACGTAACTCTTTGATCGATTTAGTGCTGATTCGGATCTCAAAAAATTAAAGTATTACTAAAAGAGAGTAGCCAAGGTCACATAGACTTGCACAAGAGGCCTGGTCTCTTTCTTAACTGTTCTTGAGACCCGGGAATATTTCCACCAGAAGTTTCCCTGAGACATTCACGACTAGAAATGTATTATGTAGTTAAACGTGTTGCATATTCATATTGAGGCCTTCCTTGCTATTTCAGTGTACAAGTCATGGTAAATACAACCATTAAACGGTATCTACAGACCACTTTCAGTTCCCGTTTCAGACTAAAACATGTGCCCAATCTGCCCTTTAGGCAAACTGACATTTAGCAGAACACATATTGAATATTAAGGCCAAGGTGCAGGTGTGTGTGGATGTGTAGCTGGTATACTTTAAAGGGGCTAGGCAGTTGGTGTGATTGCATGAGACCAAAGAAAGGATCCTGAGCTCCCTCAGATGCCTCTATCATGTTCAGGTTGTCAGGCAAATCCAAGGCCACCCTGCCAAAAGGAACAGAGTGAGACTCACCACACAGACCATTACAACTTTACACTCCGGGCTGTGGCTATTGTGAGGTTGTACTTGCAGAATATTAGAGAAACAAGATTAATGTACATCATTTTTTTGGGCGGAGAGGGTGTACGGATATACTGCACCTGCAGAAATAAGAGCCCATACATTACCGCTGTTCCGTAACACGGCTTATTAAACATTTACAAAGTCATTCACACTAACGTAGCTCAATTTGTCCATCACTCACTCAGCAAACCGCTGCTCTCTCCTCCCACAGCCTCTGTCCTCCAAAACAATCTCCCTCATTCACATTACAAGATTTTATGCTGAGACCTTCCCAAACAAGTACAACCTCAGCAGAGCACAGCCTTAAATTCCTTTCCTTTCACTGACCTATCAAATGTGTGTGTGTGTTTGTGTGTGTGTGTACAGACCTGTCACACTCAACCATGTCAATGTGGGAATGTGTTTTAAAGCGCAGCAGTCGGTCAATGGTCTGCTGAACCTCCTCTGGAAAATGGAAAGGAGGTTAAAAGTTTTAGCAGCACACTTCCATTCGTGCGGAAGAAAAAGCAGAGATGTCTCGTATGAGTCACTGACTCGTATACCCAACACCATCTCAGTTGGGCAGGTGATTGTAATGTGTGTCCATTCTGCCTCCTCTTTACATAACAGCAGGAGGAAATGAAGGGCAGAAGACATCATAGTGATTAAATAATATCTTAAGTGTGGGCCATAACAAGTCATGCATCCATACCCTTGAGTGGACAAATGAAAAGCCTGGAAGAAAGGCCGCAAAGTGCATTTGTGTTCGATTTTCAGCCTACATTTTTTATACGGGCTGTCAATAATTCTCACTCTACAATTGTACTATTTACAGATATTTGTACATATCTAAAGGAGCATATTTGGATTCCGTGACAGCATGCAAATGAAATGGCTGAAAACACTGTGCA
This sequence comes from Karalla daura, assembly GCA_029224185.1. Lineage (NCBI taxonomy): Eukaryota > Metazoa > Chordata > Actinopteri > Chaetodontiformes > Leiognathidae > Karalla > Karalla daura. The sequence goes on from CM055208.1 coordinate 14,037,256, forward strand.
GTCTCAATTGTATGTGACAGCTTTGAGATTCTAATTTATTCTTCTTGCAGATTAAATGAAACGCTATTTCTGAATCGCCGAGCCACTGAAGACAACAGAAAGTGGTTTCTGTCTTGACTTCTCCCCCTACTTATCACCCGGTATTGTATTTCACTGTTTTCATCAACCATGACAACAGCAGGTTTGTGAATCTGTCTAATGCAATATCAGTGACGGGTTTAAATTTAAGACCAGACGAATGCAGACTGTTGAGCTGTGTCTGATAATATTGCATTCATCAGCTCTGTATTGGCTTGTCTGGGTGTTCAGCTGATGTCTGACAATAGCATAGCTTTAGATTTATGCCAGGACCGCATTTCTGAGATTAGTTTATTTTGCAGCTGTTTACCTTGGCCGTCCAAAAGAAAACCTTTTTTCTTCACTGCCTGTATTGAATGCATATACTACAAATACTCATTCATTCCGCTCCCTGATTTCTTGTATTTGCAGAAAAATAAGCACCACGGTGTGTTTTTGTTGAGCCATAAAATAACAGACTACATTTTGTCTCCTCCACACATTGTAGTTCTTCTTACTTCTTCCCCCTGCCTGGCAGGGTGTCACAGTAGCTTGTGTTGTGAAATTGTCGCTTAGAGGAGCGTTACCAAGTGATTGCAATCGCTCGCCCCATTTGGTCTCTTCCCCTTACCGAGCAGGAAGACGCACTGCCTGTGGTAGACGACGACCACCCCGTACTGCAGCTGGGACGACAGGTAGAGAGAGAAGCGGGGCTTGGGCAGGTTGGCCTGCGGTGGGGGAACCTGAGCAGTCACGTAGTCCAAAATGTCCATGCTGTGTATTCAACAAAATGAATATGAAACACATGCAATCGTACACTTCTTCTTGAACACACTGTAATGGAGAAAATGTTTTTTAAACAAAGCTCAAAGCTTAATATTGTAATATTTTTATTGTATCTAAATTTGAGTATTTGAGTAATTTCTCCAGTTTGTGTAGCTGGTTGTTGCTGCTAAAGGTATACATGTAATCAGTTGACACCAATTTGATAGTGAAATACATGTTATCTGGTTGGGCCTACTCAAATCCAAAGCTTTTACTCCAACAGAGACACATAAGACTGGAAGGACTCACCATGTTACCTTGACATTCACATTGAGGAGCTCTCTCCTAGTGATCCTTATTCCCCTGGTGGCTGCCAACCTAAAAGAATAAATAAACAAAAACGTTTCTACTTCATGTTTTTCTCTCCCTCTCATTTATTCCAGTACAGTGAAATTACTCTCACTAGCTCTGTAGATACAAGCCGGTGAGCGAGCTTTTTTTAAACTCACCAAACAGTGGAAAAACATCCAGAGTGGCGGCGGAGGACGTTTGGGTAGTAAAACATACTTGCGGTTTTTGTGTACAATAAATTATTGATCACTTCTAGGACGGAGATCGGGACTATTTAGGTGCTAATCAATCCGTCAAGAACGCGCCTTTCGCTGTCAAAATGGGGCGATCGGTCAGGGCGCGAGATTCAAACAGTCGTGATGCGTTCACTTACCGAGATAATGTTAGGGAAACCAACAACTCTTTGTAATGGGGCGTTTCAACTGTTGATTGTGACCGAAACTTACATTGTCTGATTAAATTAACTTTTTGTTATAAGTTAACTTTCCGAGTAGTAACATTCACGTTTGGGAGTAGATGGGTATTCTGTCAAAAAGCTAAAACTATTTGGAATTTTAGCTCTCAAAATAAGAGATACCAAGTCAAAATATTTAGATTCAGTGTCCAAATAATTAGATACCAAGCCAAAATATTGACACAGTAGATCAAAATAAGGGAATAGTGGGTCAAACTCCTCCTCAAACTCCTCGAAGTTACATAAATTTGTTTTTGTTTTTGTGATTTACCCCTACAGGGGACTACACCCTGTACCATACAATGCCTACATAAAACTCACATAGGTCTATATTTAGTACAAGTTACTATATCATCATTTTGACTCTCCATCTCATTTTTACTTAGTATCCCATCATTTGGACTTCTGGTTTTAATATGCAACTCAAAAAAAGGACTTTTTCAGAAATAAATGAATATGACACTGTGATAAAGGATTAAAAATTTAATTTAAACTTGTGGTGAGGGAACTTATTTCACGGAAATATTTAGTTAATTATCTCATATCTCATGTCATCAACGTCATCCTGCTCATGGAAATGCTGACTGACTGGCCACACCCTTGTATGCAAAGAGGCAGGATGGAACTTGAACATCGGGCAGTAGAATCTGAGCCTGAAACTTTTTTTTTCTTCCATTTTTTAAGTTTGCTTCTTGGGGCCAAACTAAACCTATATATACTATACTCTATATCATAGTATTTCATTATTTTAACGAAGTATATAATTATTCTGTCTTAGTGTTGCAATATGTTGATTTTCTATCTCATTGTTTTGACTCAATATCTCATTATTTTCACTGTCTCTAATCATTTTGACTTGGTTTCCTAATTATTTTGACTTATTTTCTTATTTTGACTGGCTAGTTCATCATTTTGACCCCGTACCTCATCATAATGACTTTGTGTCTCTTTTTTGACCCATAAAGACATAGTTTTGACTTAGTATCTTATTACTTACGTATTATTATCTTGTATTTTTCTTCTTTTTTTTTTAATCAAAGTGACTAGGCTTAAATCAGAGACTAGAATACACACAGAATACACCTTTAGAAAATCCAGTACAAAAATATTTGGATATAGGTGAGTCATTCAAACGTGATATATCAGTCAGAGGAAAGGAGGCTGATTCAAATACACAACTCAAAACAAAGGACTTTTGGCAAATGTGTAAAGAGAAATGAACACAGGAGTGAAAAATCCCCTTGAGTCTTGCGTTGCCGGTATCTCACGCACAGCGATAATTACATATAATTATACAAGAAATCAGTTTTTAATGGCCTTTCTAACTACAGTTCCTATTTTTACGCGGTTCAAAGAGGCGCACGCTCTGACGTCAGCGCTCGTGGGCTGTGGTGAATGGTTGGCCCCGCCCCCCTGGAGGAGGGAGGGAGGGAGGCGGAGGACCGTGGGGCGGTGGGGTCTGAGAGAGGGAGAGAGAGAGCTTGAAGACCGAGCACAGCACAAACTACAGCGGCAGGAGAACAAGCGGGTCTGTCGGCGTCAGCTGCACTATTTAGACAGAACACTCCCTTTAAAATGGCGTACCACAGCCCGTACAAAGCCCCACCGCACATCAACGCTCCCCCGGACCAGGGTTTCCTGTGGAATATCTTCCAGAGGTGAGTCCTGCATGTCTGCCTGCCTGCCTGCCTGTCTGTCCGTCTTTGCGTCTCTGCGTCTCGGAGCTGTCGCATGTGGCTGTGGAGAAGGAGAAGTGGACACTCTAAAGCTTTGATGTTCCTCTGTCAGCGTTTGATCTGCGCTTCCGTGCTCCTCAACGCTGGTTTTTGACTGATGGCAGTGGAAGGAAGAGTGATTTCCCTCTCAGTTGTGCTGCTTCCTGGAAAATACTACTGCTTGCAACACATACACACACACACGCACACAGCCAACAGCTATTACACGTCACTCTGCTGCTCACATTACAGTACATTAGATTACTATGCCCCAGCAGTGTCACACTGCTGTATCACTGGAGCTTGAGATGTGGATGGATCACAGTCAATCCATGTAGCTTTGCCAGCCTGAACGAGAGTTTACAAAGTGAGGTCCAAGGACCTCCAGGAGTCCTTGAAGGAGACCTCTCAGTGTGCGAGGCACTTTTTCCACTAATGGATTTTCTTGCTGATCCCAGCATGGGGTGATGTTTCAGTGGAAAGCTCCATCCATAAATTACCTCAATCTGTATGATTTCGTCCAGAGCTCAGGGGGCTGCCTTCCAAACACCACCAATCTACCATATCGCCGTTGTCAGAAGTGTGTCAACAGCTGAGAAGGTCACTGTAGTAGTAGGCAGACCGGAAAATAGTTGGTATGCTTTGGCCCCTCGTAGTAGTAAGCTATAGAGTTATGTAATACTGCAGAGGATTTTTCCCCGGCTGCCATGCTTTCTCACAACATTGAGATGCTGCACGCATCTCGGGGCTTCGAAACACCCTTAACAAATTATTTATGTGTGGAGCAAAGACCCTTAGAAAATCAGGATGGATGTCCACATCCTCTCGTTGTTCCTCGGTATCTCTTTCTTTCATACATTCATTATCTTTCATTCACAGCCCTTCCCATGACCGGCCTGGCTGTGTGGAAATGGCACTTCACGGCTCACATACAAGCATATGACTTTAATGAACGCACACACACACACACACACACACACACACACACACACACACACACACACACACACACACACACACACACACATAATCTTTGCTCACATGAACATTATGCTGCCTCATCTGCTGCCTCTTGGTGGATATGTGGCAGAGACAGTGCTGGAATTCCCTCAGTCATGTGATCTGAGTCAATAGAGCATAGTTGATGCGGGAGGCCTCTCAATCTGTTTGACTTTTGCGCTGTGACTCACCAACCCGCTGCTCTCTCTCTCTCTCTCTCTCCCTCCGTCCTGTCCAATCACTGAAGTCAGCTCATTGTCTTGTTTTGTCTGCTCTCCGATGAGTGACGATGGCGTGACGAAAAGATTCCCACCACCGTCGAGAACAACGCGGATTCAGACCAACAATGGAAGATCGACTGTGCAAATCCGTTGCCATGCACACGCACACACACACACACACACGCACACACAACAACAACATCCTCTGACTGTGGCCCTGCTCCTGGATGAGCACCCAAGTAGAACGTAGCGGTGGGATAACGAGACTGACGAGCAGAGAGAGCAACAATGGAAACAGGCTGTCAGTGGAAGGGTTTATGAATGTAGCTGAGTTTCTCCTTCCCACCGTGGGAGACTTTTCCTCGCGGACCGTTTATGTGGAAAAGTGG